>OZ020194.1:70292812-72692812 GCA_963971165.1 Philopedon plagiatum
GAGATAAAGCCTTACAATGGTGCTGTCAAGTAACATCGGCGCTTAGGCATTTGCACGAACATGGATATGTGCATCCGTAAGTAACTAAATTATTCCCAGATTAAATAACCAGCTACAGATTACAAGATTAAATAATGTCGAATTTAAACTAAACTAAGAACATTGAAAAGCTTTCTTCGCTTTCCACAACTAGTGACACCGAGTGCATACTTTTTTATATTTGGCGTTTTTTAGAAGCTACACGTGTGTGTAAATAAATGCAGAGTGTCTGTTATGTTAGTGTGGGAGTAGTTAGTGCGAATTAACTTTTACTGGCTCTTAAAGGGGTGTATGTTAGTGTAAAAAAGTACAACGGACTGTTTACGGTGTTCTATTAAAAACTAGAATGCAAAACCTCTTTTATCAGTTCTGTATACTTGAGAAATTAATGGGCTGTATTATAAAACTATCCGACTTTAAATAATGGTCTGAATTTTAAAGTAAAAATATTTTTTAATTTTAAAGTTAAAAAAGGAGATAAATCTGTATACTGATAAGTGACTAGGTTTTAATAACAGCAGATTTTAGTTAAATGTTATCATTCATTCATAGTTATCGGTAATAGTAATTACTGGAATTATTAATAATTACCAGATTTATTACATTTACCCTAGCATATACATATGTATATTGAATTGCTTTGTTTGGAATTATAGGTTTGCTTGCATTTAATTTAAAGTGAATGATAAAAGAACTAGTTTTTGCAAATACCAAAAAAAACTGACCCCAGGAATTTTGTAAAATAAACTCGGAATGCACTTCGAGTCTCTAGGTTTAGATCAGAATTTCGTAGAGTGAAGTTTTATAGTATTATTCGAATTATGAGAGCTAAACATTGAAAAATAGGCATAGATGTAATTGTCATATTTTTTTCTAAAACCCACGAAGATATTTAGAGAAATTTATCAATCTGTTTATGTTTGATACACAGTACTGTAGAAATCGCTTTATAACATTTTAATAAAACCTTGAAACTACACCATTGGAGATAGAAGTGCATCATAAGTATTCTCGACTTCCAAATTTCTACTCTAAACCGTTTTTACATACTAGCTCTTACCATTCACATTGAACCGAGCTATTTCCAAGATAACCGGAAATGTGCACATGGTACCTGTTTTTTTCTTAATGTTAGTTATTGCTTGTAGTTTTCTTTTAATTTTTTGGTACACCCTGAATGCTACGAATTTAGTACCATTACGAACAAACATGTTTAAATAACTTTTGAAGTATGAAATCGCACATGTATTTTTATTATTTTCTACTGAGTATATAATTTGATTAATTTATAAGTGTAACTAACATGAACTAAACATGAATTAGTCTCAGTATAAAGTTATCTTAAAGTAGTTTCATCTTGCAATTAATTAGTCCTTACTCAAATAACATATTTTTAGGGATTTAGCTGCCAGAAACTGCCTCTTAACAGACTCATTAATGCTTAAAGTTGGTGATTACGGCCTAAGTCCTTTAAAATACCCTGAAGATTACTATAGAGGCGGTGAGCCCCTTATTCCAGTTCGATGGAGGTCACCAGAATCTCTTGATTGTACACCTACAACTATTCAACCTCAGAAACTTACTCTAGAAGCTAACGTGTGGTCTCTAGGGGTCGTAATGTGGGAGATATGCGAAAACGGGGCTCAGCCGTACGACACCTTAGATGATGATGAGGTGATTTCAAGAGTGTTGGGAACGCAGGGATTACGGTTGCAGAGGCCTAGTAAACCAGAGCTATATACAGATTATATGTAAGTAACTTGGCGGCTAAAGTAAAATTTTATCTGAAACAACACAAAAATAGTATATTACGTTCAACATAGAATCTCTTTTAAAATAAATAAAATGCTTACTTGAAAATGAAGAACTATTGCAAATTTAAGCTTTTCTTATAGTTTGAAAAACAGCGTATTTCGTGTCTTTAATAATTTTAGAGCCACTGTAAGACCACTGTAAGTTTTACACGCTCAATTTTTGTTCACAATATAGTGTATGAATGTTAGGAGTAAAAAATAATATAATTTTATGGAAGAGTCATGAATAATTTTTTTTTGTAGCTTCCGATTAATTCAGATGTGTTGGAACAACGCTGAATCAAGGCCTAAAGTCGCTCAGATTGATATGATGCTATCTGATCTTCTTCAAGTTCACAAAAATACACAAAATCCAGTTTTAAATGCAACCCACGATTTTGACAGTAGGTGGGAGTCATTGAAACCTAACACAATCGTTAAAACTGATAATTACACCACCAGTATAGACATGGATGATGCTGAAAGTAATATATCAAAGCCAATGTCACCCAGCTTAAATAATTTACATGGATCTTTGGATAATTTGACAGGTGCTCAACCAATGGAATCGTGGTTGGAGAACGTTGCATCAGAAACCAGGGATCCCACATATGTTAAAGGCCTATTAGAAGCTATTAAAGACTTAGATACAGCTTTAGATTTAGAAAATGTTTCTACTGGTTCGGAGCAAAGCTTTAGGCCTGATCTAAATCCCAAAACAAACCTAGATTTTAGGTTAGGTCCTGCATCATTTTCTTCAAATGATAAGCAACCTGATTCCCCTAATCAAAATGACAGTTTAACTGATAGTATGATTTTTAAACAACAAGGTAGTAGTGGAAGCGAAACAGAAGAAGAAAATTGGCGAAAAAAAGTTGAACGGGGGGCGTATACCGAACAAGTAAAGTTAAAGTCAAGGTCAGTCGCAGATTTAATGATTCTAACACATGTAGATTATTCAGAATCGGAATCCGAAACGCCTTTACCTAGTTTAGATTACAGAGTTAACAGAAGTGGAAGAAAATCCAACTTGGAAAGTGCTAGTTTAAACTTTAGCAGCGAGGGTAATTTGCTAAATATAGAAGATACTTTCCAAGAGGAACTGAAAAAGTTACAAGTAGAAAGAAGGGATAGCCTACTTTTTGTACCTGATAATAGAAGTCAAAACGATTCAAACTTAAGCCTACTTCAAGAGTTTAATAGTCCCACGGAAATCAAACCAGTCAATCAAATTTATAATGTGTTTAATGTGACTATAGACAAATATAGTCCAATGGGAGTTAGTGGTTCAAAACTTAGTGAAATAATTAATATTGGAGATGAAACTAGAAGCTTTAGCAGACAGGATAGTGAAAATAAAAGTGATTTGGGGTATGCAACTTTACATAATAGTGAAAGAAATAGCGATTTTGGAAGCGTAGATGGGGAACATCTACTAGAAGATAGAAATGGCGTGATAAAAAATGAAATAGAGGAACGATTAAAAAATTGTGAGTTATTTGACAAGAGTGACGCCGAAAGTGTAAAAAGTTTAGAAGATTTGGAAGAAGTTCAGATTCTAGAGGAAATTAGTGAAAAATGTTTAGTAGAGAAGTTACAGGAAAAACCGTTTATAGTGGGCGATGATATTAAGAC
Source organism: Philopedon plagiatum (assembly GCA_963971165.1). NCBI lineage: Eukaryota > Metazoa > Arthropoda > Insecta > Coleoptera > Curculionidae > Philopedon > Philopedon plagiatum. The sequence goes on from OZ020194.1 coordinate 70,296,280, forward strand.
TGAGAAAATACAGCAGCGCGAGAAAGAGCGTGGTGAAGATGTTTTTGAGACTGAAGATTTAAACACAGTTGATGCAAAAAATGTTTTAATTGAAAGTATAAATAATATAATAGAAACTAAAAATAATCTACCAGATATAATTGCCAGTTTAGATCAAGAACAAGTTCGAGGTAGTGTAGATTTATTACAGACGAATTCGCTCCAAACAAGTATTAAAACTAATAAGGAAGAACTACTACCTCAAGATAAGGGAATTGAAAAACTTAAGAAATTATGCAGTGAGTTTATTAATAGTGAAATAGTGCAAGCAAGTTACAGTATTGTAAATCAAAATAAAGACACTGAAATATTACACCATACATTAAATAATAAGTTTGAAATTATTTCTAGTAGTTTAGAAAACAAACATCTGTTAGTACAAATTGAAGAATCTCCTAAACATAATAAACTAGATTGCCAAACTCCATCTGCTGTTCCCACATTATCTGATATTATTAAAAAAGATGACGAATTAATGAAGCATATTGTTACAAGGAATAATATACCTGATACGCCTAATAGCAGTGTAGAAGGGCTTAAAGATAGTAAATTAATTTCTCAAGAATCTCAAAATGTACCTGATCTCTATAGCCAAGATGATAAAAATGTAAAAAGTAGTGATAAGTGTAATGAACTCTTTAAATTAAATACTGGAAAAACCAAATCATTACCGATAAATATATCAGTTGCCTCCAGTAGAAATAGTGAAGAGAATCATCCACATTCTTCTGATTCTCCAAAAGAACAAGTATTTACTGAAAAATTAGTATCTGAAATTAAAGAACAGTTTATTGAAGGTCCTAAAATGGACGTAACCTCTAAATTGTTTAATTCTTGTACAAATTCCGAAACTGAAAAGCCATTTCATTTATTAGAAATACACAAAAGTAATTTGATACTAGAAAGTCAACTAGATGATGATACTTCAAGTCAAGTAAGTGAAAACGATTACAACTCTCAGTCAGATGGTATCTTAGTTGATTTCATTGTAAAGCAAACGGTACCGGATTGTTATGAAGAAACTAAAATACAGTTACCTGACTATAATACCCAGCCAGAAACTACAAATCAGCAAGTCAAACCCACAAAAAATAATGAACTGTTGGAAACCTTCGAGAAATCTGCTACTATGGACAATCAATTGATTGATAGTCCCCAATTAAAAGGTAATTTTCAGTCAAAGAATTTAGAATTAGACTTTTCCCACACAAATGAAAATAGCAAACTTGATATTGACAACTTTTTAAATGAGGAAAGAAAGTACTCTATATTGAAAGAGCAAATTAACACCCCGAATGATAATTGTTCAGTTTTGAACGGTACTACTGTGTTAAATAAAAAAGTCTTAGTCACCTCAGGAAGCAAATTGTCGAACAATACATTTAATGTTTTGACATCTGAAGATAATAGGCCACTTTTCGATAAAACTATATCTAAACCAAGTGATAGAGACCTAGTTGCTAAAAATTCAAACGGCAATTCTGTATTTGAAACTGAAAATGATACTGAGGAATCTGCAATTGACTTAACCAGGGACCAGCGGATTTCTGAAAATACTCTAAATTCATGTCCTGAGCATATTGAAGAATGTGAGACGGAAGATTTAGTGTCAGCAGAAACTTTAAACACACCCCCTAATCAAGCCACAGTTGACCAAACACTAGAAAAATCCATGCATAAAAGGCCAAAATTGAAAGTGGCTTTTGATCTAAGCGAGAGCCAAGAAGAAATCACGCCGAATTCTCTTACTCATACTACGGTTTTTACAAGTACACCTTTTGGCAAAAAACAAGAGCTTTCTTTGCCAACTCAAGATACCTATTCTAGCCTTAATCTGTTTGGTACTCCTCAGGAAAATGAGGAGGAAGTTATGCAGTTTTCCTCAAACTTTGTGCCTCTTGAACCAAAAATCTCGGAGAACCTAAACGATAAGTTGAACTATTCCCTTGAGACTTGGGATAATTTTTTGGGAAAATCGTTTGATTCGAGTCGAGGAAGTAATGAAAATCTTTTTGACAGTTTTACATCGGAGCCTCAAAGTATGTTGTACGTTGAAGATGATAAACGTGAAGATGAAGATGTTGTTCGTCGAGAACACACTTTTGTCAATGAAAATGGAAGTGACGGCACATTTATAAAAGGTGGTACTGGTGTAGAAGCTGAGGCAAAAGATGGGACGTTTATTAAAGATAGTACATTTACCAAAGATGTCAGAGATGGTACTTTTGTGGTGGAGGATGAGAAAACGGATGGGAGTTTTGTCAAGAATGGTACTTTTATCATGGATAAGACTGAGGACAATTTAGAAAATCCTTCTAAAGGTATTCAAACTGTGTTTTTAGTATTATTAAAACCAGTACTTACATTAGTCATTTGTGTTTTAGACAATAGAGTTGAAGGTAGTTGGGAAGCCGGTGGTGGATGGTTTTTACATCCACAGAGTCAAAATGATAAATTATCTGGTGATATTGAGCCTCAACCAAGTACTAGCAAAGGTAAGAAACTCTTTAGATCTGTAAGTGTAAGATTGCTGCAAGTGCCTACTATATTATTTGTTTAAAAATACAAATTTGTAAACTTGATCTTGCCGGGATTTTTTTTATATATTTGTAAATAGTTAGGTCTTACACGGTGTGCCTCGACTAAGTTTTACCCACAGGTCTTCTCACTTCCATTTTTTTCAGATTTTGTTAAAGTGGTGTGGCCTAAGTAATTTAAGCTCAAAACAAAAATCCTAGATCAATAATTTTAAAAGAAAACTTGATTTTACTAATTTTTAGTGTTCCGCGAAACGGAACACTTATGGAATCACTTCGGTGTCCGTCCGTCCATCCGTCCGTGTGTCACAGGCAATTTTCTCTAAAACTATTGGACGTAAAAATTTAAAATTTGGCACAGAGATAGAGTGTGGTGGCCCAGTTATAAACTTGAAGTATAAAAAGTTAAATTTTGATTCTGGGGGTTAATTTCGGGGGGTAAATTGGGCAATTCGGGGGGTAAATTGGGCAATGTACAATTTTTTTTAACTGCCTCGTGTAGGGCCACCAAATGACTGGCGGCTAGACATAGTAATACGATCTTTGTCTACGCACGCGCAAGCTGCCAGCTCTAGTAGATATGAGATTACCAATAATTTGAAAAATATTTTATCGAGGAACAAGTGCTAAACTTGTTGCCAATACACCTTTTAGAATCGATCTAATTTTTTCAATAACAAAAATTTTAAAAAAATGTCTACCCGAGTACTGCCTTGATTTTTTAGTCCACTAGCTGTGGCTCTACCTCTGTACCACGTTGCTAATGTGAGAAAACCCCTGCCGATGCCGTTATATTTGACGACTATGACACATTGGCGCGGTTAAGAGATTGTATTCCTATGTTTAGCCGCTAATGTAAAATGAAAGCTTATTGAAGCACGAATTTAACGATTGTATTTTGAACCATTGGTTTTAGAGAAAAAGTTTTATATTTCTCACAATGTAAGGAACAACTTTTCACACGCTTTTCAAAATTTTTAATTTGGCCCACTCAGCTCCGCGCATACGCGATGTGATACCGCGTTAGTGCCGTCGGCGGCAAGTAGCGCGGCAGATGGATGGAGATCGGGCAGCCGAGGTTTTGCTCAGGTTAAGCCGGGGGCTGATGGCGCGGAACACTAATTGTGCAAGTATAGCTTGCACATGACCGATTTCTTTTAGGTTAAGCTGCTTTATTTTATGAAAAAGAGTAGTATCGTTTACGGCGTATAATCTTCTTTTAAGTCCTGGAAACGATGTCGTCTTAGTGGAAATATTTAATATTTTTAAATAGCTTTGATAATCCTGAAAAAATATGAAAAAATGGGTTTTTGTCAGTTTTTGGTACCTATCTCTTAAATGGTACGTTCAGATATGATGGTTTAAGGATTAGTTTTGAATATTTGACTATCTACATCTGATTAAAAGATATACCTAATGGAAGGTTAAAAATTCGAACAAAAAAATTATGGCATGAGAATGTTGTGATTCTCAATAATTTTTATGTTATGGTTAAAACTGTTTATTATTTTCAAAAAGTTGACTCAATTTCAAGCAAAATAAAAAGAAATTCATCTTTTATCTGGAATAAAACCAAAGATAGGATCGTCGGAAACTGTATGTCCGTGCGACGGTGTTGACAGTGCCAACCGCGTAGAGCACTACCACGACATGCATTTAATAGCTGTATTATTAAGTTTTTTTCGAGATTTTCTTACTTTGTGAAGATATAAAATTGATTCCTTTAAATTTAATTTCCTTTAAATGAATTATTTTCAATGTATCATTCTATATAGGACAACATAATACATCGAAAATAATTCATTTAAGGGAAATTAAATTAAAAGAAATCAATTTTATATTTTCACTAAGTAAAACTCGAAAAAAACTTTATAATACAGCTATTAAATGCATTTCGTCATAGCGTTCTACGCAGTTCGCACTGTCAGCACCGCCACGCGTCGCGTCGGTGCGGACATACAGTTTCCGACGACCCTATCTGTGGTTTTATTCCAGATAAAAGATTTTTTATTTTGCTTGAAACTGAGTGAACTTTTTGAAAATGATGAACAGTTTTAACCATAACTTATATTATTATTGAGATATATTACAACATTCTGATTTTGATAATTTCTTGTCTAATTTTTCAACCTTCTATTACCTATATCTTTTGAACAGATGTAGATAGAGTTTTTTATTTTTAGATAATTGCCGTATCTTTAAAGTTAATTTATAAGCCATCGGATTTGAACGTACTATTTAAGAGATAGGTATCAAAAACTGACGAAAAACTCATTTTTTCATCTTTTTTTCAGGATTATCAAAGCTATTTAAAAATAATAAATATTTCCTCTAAGAAAATATCGTTTCCGGGACTTGAAATATACACCTTAAAAAATTTTTCATAAAATAAAGCCTCTTAACCTAAAAAAAATAGTAAAATCAAGTTTTCTTTTCAAACTATTGATCTAGGATTTCCATTGTGGGCCTAAATTACTTAGGCCACACCACTTTAACAAAATCTGAAAGAAAAAATGGGAGTGGAAAGACCTTTGGGTTAAACTTAGTCGAGGCACACCGTGCTTGAATATTGTATGTAAGATAATATGTTACTATAACTGTGAAATAAACTTTTTTCTGCATTATTGTAGGTAGCTATGTTGGGTTTGGTGTAGACGATGAGATAATGGCAGCTATAAGGAACGAATTATTGGAAAAGCTTCCACACGCACAGGTAAATAACAGACTGTTTTTTATTTTAAAATCAAAGTATTTTTTATATAGCAAGTTGATGTTATTTGTTTGTTTAGCGAGTTATTAAGGACTGCTTCTTGTTGTGGTTGATAACTTTTAATGAAAACGTAATGTATATAGTATACATTAGTGATTGTAAATTCATGACCTAAGATACCGAAAACTTCGGTTATTAGAACTGCAAAATCCCGAACAATTCAATTGGCGTTACCATTTTAGGTACGATTCCGAGGGGATGAAAATAACACACCAAAAATGTTCTGTCATATCTCATGTTTTACTTCTTTTTTTTAAATAAGTGTTCAAAGAAATTCTGGCAATGCAAAAAAAAATTCTTAATTTGTAGGCTATAGTATCTTAAAACTTAAACATTAATATTCAGATTCACTAAAAAGGCTTCAGATTTAGTACTGGTTTAAATTAAGATCTAGTTGATCAGTTAGATTTTGAGAGGTTTTTATCTCGTTATTGTTAATAAGTCGACATTAAAAACGTATGAGTTATTCTAATACTTCAGCGATTTGCTTGGTTTCCAAATGAGTTTTATTTTGGAACGTGTTGCTGGAATGATAGGCCAAGCAATAGAGCGATTTGTCGTGACATTAATCTTATTAGAAAACCGCCTGTGCCATCATCTGAAAGACGATCCGTAGATGATTCCTGTTATATTTCCAACTCTGAAATTTTTTCCTTTAATTTGATATAAACATTTTTAAGCAAAAAACGCGATTTTTTTAGTTTTTTGCTTATAAAATGGAAAGTAATGAAGCAATCTTAATGGTGTAAATGGACGATTTGTAGAGAATAAAAATACGAACAAAATGAGAGGTCGAGCGTCCCGATAGGATAAGTAGCAACGGAGAAAATCCGGAAAAACCGGAAAATTAAGAGTTTTGCACAGTAGCTATAAATTGCTCCTTTTTCCCAAAGTTTGAGCCCTCTAAGTTTAAAAATGGCCGATTTATGAATTTAAAAAAAACTCTTAATTTTCCGGTTTTCCGGATTTTCTCCGTTGCTACTTATCTTATCGGGACGTTCGACCACTCATTTTGTTCGTATTTTTATTCTCTACAAATCGACCATTTACACCATTAAGATTGCGTCATTACTTTCCATTTTATAAGAAAAAAACTAAAAAAATCGCGTTTTTTTGCTTAAAAATGTTTATAATAAATTAAAGGAAAAAATTTCAGAGTTGGAAATATAACAGGAATCATCTACGGATCGTCTTTCAGATGATGGCATAGGCGGTTTTCTAATAAGATTAATGTCAAAAAATCGCTAATATTTTGCTCTGTTGCTGCTTGGCCTATGAAGTTAGTTCTATTATTGTGGAAAGAGTACATACTAAAATTGCCTTATTTATAGATTTGCGAAAAAACTCCCCAATCCAACCGGAACAAATTTTTAGTGTAAAACTTGGTTGTCTTATTCTACACTTGTCATTTTAAAACTTTTGGTTGTCAAATTAGACCGGTCTAGCGTTAGATAATCTGGGCGCGAAATTAAAAAAAAACTAAAACAGGAGATGGTCAGCAAAACATTTGTGAAAGTCTAGTCGTTTCAAAATGTGTTTTAAATTTTGATGTTAGGTCTGCTAGCTTATAAATAATATTAAATTAGGTCTCTTAATATGTTTCCAATATACACAAATGTCGATTGATTTTAAATCTTACCCCATAGGGTTCCTTTGCAGGGGCGTCGCCGATAGGGAGAACGTCTCCGCGCCATAAGGCGATATACGACAAACACAAGGAATATGCTATACATTTCGCAGGTCTTATTTACTACGGTGGCCGCGTCCGTTTGCACCAATGTATATTTGAGTAAAATTTGAACCAGGTTAAAACAATGGCAAGATATCCCTATAATTGGAAATTGTCGATACAAAATAATTTTATCGGTATGACTACTCAATAAAATGATACAAAATACAATTTGTATACCATCACGGACTTCCTACTACTAGTTCGTAAGTAGTAGGTTGTATGGTACAAACAACGTAAGACTTGTTTACGGTATTATATTGTATATTTCCATGTTTTCGACGTAGTTAAAATAGGTAGAGTCGAGTCCCGAGTTCGTGTCGCTGGAATTTTGGGAAATTTCCATTCCACAGTGATCGTCGCGCCGCACAGATGTCGGAAGTAGGTAGAAAGCGACTCTTTGCTCACCATGTGCGAAGGTTTTTGTGGGAATTCCCAGATTTAAAATATACCGACTGTCACGTGACATGTTTATTGTATAACAAACAATTGTTATATTGGAAACGAGTTATGTGTAGAAAACACATAAACAGTACAACACATAAATTTAAAAAAGGGGCCAGAGACCTTTTGCGGAATTTATTTTCGATTTAATTTTTATGTTAAGTGCTTGTAATGTGTCCTCCAATATACTGGCCAAGAAATCCCTTCAGCAGTTTTGGAAAAAATATAATTCAACGTGGACATTGCCCAGCCAAACAATGGTATGACGATATTTACCAGTTGTGCACGAGCGAATCGAAAACAATATATCCGCACTACAGGATAAGCAACTGTGGTTAACCGTGGACGAGACAACAGATTCTAAAAAGCATTCAAAGCTATCAATGTCATAGTAAGCGTTTTAAATCCGCTTGGGCCGTCACCTCCATGTTTGTTGGCATGTAAAAGATTAGAAAATGGCCCTGCGGACGTACTAACGAAGCTGATATTAACCACTTTGCGAAAATTTCAACTTTCACCACACCAGGTATCAATGTTTGTTAGTGATAGCGCCGCAGTCATGCTTCTTGCGGGTCGTCTCCGCAAAAATGTTTGTACTAACTTACATGTGACGTGTATACTGCATGCGGTACATCTGGGAATAGAAACACTTCGAAATTGTTATCAGATGTAAATGCATTAATAGCACAGACAAAAGCCGTGTTCTGCAAATCTCCGAAACGGATTAGAGAATTTCATCGGCATTCCCGGACCTCCACACAACCGATTATTACACGCTGGGGAACATGGTTAGGAGCAGCTTTTAATTATTTTAAACATTTTCAGAAAATCAAACCCGTAATTTTAAACTTCGATGCTACAGAATCCGCTGCTCTTCGGAAGAGTTAAATAATATTTCAAGACGTTCACGTTGAAGCAGATTTACAAACGATTTATAATAATTTTGGGGCACTAGCGGATCCCATAAAAAACTTACAAAGGACTGCAATATCGTTAGAGGAATCATTTTAGATCATATATGGCGTGCAAACAGCGTTACAGGCTTTCGCCGACGAGAAAAGAATTCGTGTTAAAGACAAGCTTAACAGCGTGTTAACGAAAAATCCAGATTTCGGCAGGTTGCGACAGATTTATAGTCATCGTGCTCTCACATATCTATAACGTAATGTCAGAGATAATTTTAACTACGCCCCTATTACGTCATTAGATGTGGAACAGTCTTTTTCGTTATATAAACATAATTTTCTCCCCGCCGTACATCGCTTTCGGAAACTACTGTGGAGACATTTTCAATACTGTTGTTGTTTAGCCGCGCACATTAAAATTTCTAAAATTTATCGGGTAAGCATTTCACAATATTATATGAATTATCAATATTTTTCAGTTATAACTTATACGCATTTATTTATTCTCGGCAGGTACGCCTCTGGGTTGGAACCCAAGTGGTTAGCTTTACAATGATTATGTCAAATTTTAAGTAATTAGTTACCGTTTAACAGCGTAAGTATTTTGTCATATTGTCGGTAAAAATTATAAGGGAAATGCTATAACAAAAAATTATGTAGGGAAAAAAATTACTTCTTTCCAATGGGCTAACGGCTAACCAATTATTTTCTATTTATTGATATTTCTATTGACGGCATATGAAGAAACTGGTTAGAAATGAGTGCCACACTGTTTGCGTGGGTTGAAGAGTTTGCCATACTAAGCTAGACTGGTTGATTTTTGTGTGAAAAGAAAAATAATTACCAGCTGATTTTTGGTATAGGTACTTTTTACCTGAACTATAAAATATTTCAAAACGACGCTTGCGTTTGTAAGCAGAATATATGTATTAATATTTTAGGGCGTTTCCCAAGAAAAGGTTAAAGAGGAAGAAGAGTGGAATCAAACTGAACGTAATGAAGTCTTCCTTAGGTATAATGTGTATAATACCCCACTTTCACCTATTCCAGAGGAAAGTTTTGAAGAAGATGTTGGAGAACAAATTACATCAGAAGGAAATACTCCCAAGTAAGAGTTTTTTAATATACATTATTGCTTTTTGCATCCAGTCATTAAAATTATGTATTGTTCTTACAAGTGGCATTATAAATTTTGAGAAAAATAATTTATATTTTGTTAGTTATATTTTTTTTGTGTTTTTGTAAGCTCCGTTGTAGAGAGCGATGTCTTAGAATCTGAGACTTCCCATTCACATTGTAAAAAATTCATTTGATTTCAATGGTTCTGTACGGAGTGACAAACTTTTATTTAAATGGATTTGTACATTGACAAACTTCAGGAGATGATTGCTAGATTATTTTAAGTCCTAATGAACCTTTGGCCTTAATGATATTGTACAGGGTAATGAATATTAAAAACAAGTTTTTAGGATAGATTTCTGAAATTCATCTTAACACATGTCGTTTAGGTCACTGTTTGAATTCGAGGGCCATATAAGCGTACCTTACACGGTCAATAATCAATAGATAGATAGATATCAATCACTACTGACAATATTTCAACAATCAACTTCAATCTCTGTATCAGTATTCTTCAACCTTCCACGATAAGTATTATTGTCAATATTTTCTTCAGTACATATCCTTAATATCCTACCATTATCAGTGCCTGTTGAAAATGGATCCCCGACAGAGAGCATGTATTACGATAATTGTAAGTTTAGGCATAAAACGTACAGTAAAGCGTAAGCGCTGGATGAAAGATTGGTTAAAAAAGCATACTTGCTGCTTTCATTGTTGACAGCAGCTGACGTTACACTAAGGATTGATCCAATATTGACAGCGCACCCTAGACGATCAGTAATACTGACAGTATCCCTCTACTCGCTGATATTGATGCCTGATATTCGGAAATTCGAATTCGCATCAGTTCAATCCATCAAACCATCAATATATCCACCTTACACGGTCAGTATTTTTGTCAATAAAATATCATATTGTCAGTATTATTGACCGTGTAAGGTACTCTATACAGTGTGAGCTTTATAAAGTGTTACAAGACGATATCTCGAAAACGGTTTAAAATATTTTCATGAAATTTTGGTAAGTTAATAGGGAGATGGGGGACATATTTAAACATATTTTTGACATTTACTCCCTCTCTCTATTTTGGGGGGTGGGAGTAACTTTGGAATTTTTAATGGGATGATGTACTTTTGTTTATAAAATTCGAATCTGCATAAAAAACTACGTATGTATATGTATAACATTTTTTTTTGATTTGCTCTTTCGATTACGGAATTATGATTTATTAGATTATAAAATTTAAAAAAATATTTACCATTTAATTTTGACTTATTTATCGTCCGTCATGCTTGAGAATTTGTTCGAAATGTACCCCTTCAACTTACAAACTCGTACCCGCTGTAACATTTCAGTGACACTAATTGGCAGGCAAAGCGGATTCGGTCTTTCAAATTATCTAAAGTTGTAGGTGCAGGCCCATCACTTTGTCCTTCATAAAACCCCACAAGAAAAAGTCAAGCGGGGTCAAATCCGGGGACCTAGCAGGCCAGTTGACAAGTAATCGTTAAAACGTCAAAATTCCCAACTGGCGTAAGTAAAAATAACGAATTTCAGTGAAAACGAATAATAATTCTGAAATAAGTGAACTTGATTTATTGGTAAAATTTATTTATTATTTAAATTCTATCAAAATTTAGTTAACCATAATTCTGTAACCGAAAGAACAAATCAAAAAAAAATTGTACACCTAGTTTTTATGTAGATTCGAATTTTATAAACAAAAGTACATCATCCCATTTAAAATTCCAAAGTCACCCCCACCTCTTAAAATAGAGAGAGGGGATAAATATCAAAAATATGCTTAAATATGTCCCCCCATCTCCCTATTAACTCACCAAAACTTCATGAAAATATTTTATTATTTTCGAGATATCGCCTTTTGTAACACTTTAAAAAAACTCACTCTGTATAATATAATTTTATTATTACCATAGTTACAAAAGTAAATAGAGGTTAACAATCTAACACCATTAATGCCACTTTTAAAGAGCTGTACATTATCATAACTCATTTAACTCAGTCTTTAGGCTTAATAGCAAACAACAAGTTCAGACTTTGGAAGCTAATCTTACCCAGTAGCTATCACCCACGGTGTCCAGGCTTGCTTTGCAAATGCTTTTTTTTCATTAATGAAAATTTAAAAATATATTTCTTTAATTTGCTGTGGTATTTTGCTTTGTAATTTGTAAATAATTTTATTATTTAATTTTTACTTTTTCACTTACGCATTTTTGTATATTTTTTCAAATATTGTAAGGTAAAGGTTTAATACTGGCATTAAATTTAGAAATATAATAACTTTAAGGTAAATTAGGTTTTTTATTTTCTATTTAACCTTTTATTTTACTAACAGTTGCACAAAAAAATAGTATTATTTGGCTTAGTTAAATGGAAGTTATCCCTATTTCTTGAATATACCTTGGCGTTGGAAATTTTATTGTATACATGTCGAAATCAAGCTGTCATCAAGGTTAGAGGTAAGTTTTGACTGAGTAAATTAGGCTTCTTCATCGAAGAGGAAATTGTATTCTCAAAATTTTTTACTGGTATATGCCAAGAATATTTATTGATAATTGACCAGAAATTATAGTTTGATTGTTTAGTGGTAATATCATAATACATTTAACATTTTAAATAGCTTATAGGGTAGAAAAAAAACCTTGTTTAAATGAATGAAAAGTAAGTAGATTTTTGTTTTTTCGTTGAATATAGATTACATAACAGAAAACCTTAGTTGGCGTCTATCAAGGAAATCGAGTGAGTATAATATTCAATGATATCTTGATGCCATCGGTAAAAATGTTGTTTAATTAAAATGACATTTGATTGATTTCGTTTCAAAAAAAGTCGCTCATAAATGCTCATTAACTATGCAGACATACTTGGGGCTCAATGATACGCAATACCGCTTTAATGTGCTTCCTATTGTACAGTACTATACTTTCATTCATTTTAGGTAGTTCCATCCTGTTTTTATTGCATTGCGGTCTGGTATCTCGAGCCTATACCATTTTCCTTTAAATCTGAACAATCATTTAAAATGATGTATCACAAAACCACAATTTCTACCATCATTTTGATTTTTGCAACAACTTTTTCATCAAAAGATCATAATCAGTTCAGTTTCAGTCTTAAATGGTTTAAAAAATAAAAGGTAATCACACAACACAACTGTGTTATGTTATAAAAACGATTCTGATCAGTAAATAATGACTCTATTTCAGAATAACGCTACAATCTATCCGACAATTCCTATCTTGCTTGAAGTCTTCTATCTTTTTTGTACACAACAACCATTTTTTACTAACACAAATTCTTAATTAACGATACTAACTTATTGTACTAATCAAATTTTAATTACAAAATCTGATCTCCATACCGGTTTCTTTGATAGCCTTTTTGGCTGTATATTAAATTGTACAAATGCAGTTGAACTCTGTGGTATGTCTTCTTCTGAATTTCCTTAACAATCATTTTGTCTTTATTATCCTGTTATTTGGCATCTTTGTCAATTTTGTCGTCTGGTGTGCCCTTCCCTCCTGTTTAAAATCAGCTGATTTCAGCTGGCTGCCTTAATTTGTGTCGCCAATCGCCTTTTACTACTAAAGTATTGTCTGCTCAAGATATCTGCAACCGGCAGAAGAATTTAAAGAATGCAAGGGAAGCCTTAAACAACGTTGCAAATTTGTTTGTAAACCAGATGTGATAAGAAAAGTTTAAATCTTATTAACGAAAAATTAAACAGTTTTTAAAAACACCATACGATTTAGGATTAGGAATCCACACTGAAGTTCCCACAGTAAGTTTTTTAGTATGGTGCCCAAAATTATAATTTTTGCTGTTTCCCTTTATTTTTTCTTTCTGCCACAGAAAAAGTTGCTTTAGAATCCACCACCTGTCACCATGTTATGTTATAAATCGGATTCTAATAAATGTATCTTTATTTCAGTATAACATTACAATCTATCTGACAATTCCTATCTCGCTTGGGTTTGCTTGGGCAAATGCCAGGTTTGACAGGTAAAACGTGAAACCTACCCAACAAACTGCTAAAACTTGTTGCTTAAATGTTAGGAATGTTTAATATTCCGTTCTTACTTGACCATTCTGCTTTTCCATCATTTCCCGGTTCTGAAGTTCTAAACGAAACTTAACAAAAATAAAATTATCTGTTAATACCCTTGCACATCTCTAGAAGTCAGGGTTATCAAAAGAAGTCAGGATTGATTCGTCACGGGTGAGTTTGTGGGCTAAGAATTTGCATTTTTAGAAGTGCATTTTTGTGATTGTAACGTAAAATAAATGTTTTTTTTTTTAATTTTTAGATTAGACGACTCTGACAGCGATTGGTCAGATCAGTGTGAACAAGGGGATGCACGCCAATTCTCCTCTCAAACTAACGAAAGTCCCATCAGAGTGCCTAATATTAGGCATTCTCAAAGCCAAAGTTCTTGTTGCTCTAACGACACATTATTTAACTTGGAAGATTTTGCTTGTAATAATGAACATATTACTAATGCAGAGAAAGACAAACAAGAGGCATTGAAGGATGAAGTTTTTGAATGCGAAAATGATGAAGAAAGTGGCGAGTATAAGAGTTGTACTGATATCAGTGATGAGAGGACACTGGAGAATTGTAATCATGGGGAAAGTGAATCATACAATGGAAGTGAAGCAATTAAAGAAAGGTTAGAGCAAAAGAATATTGATGATAGCCATGATACGTTACATACATTCAGTGACAATGCTCTACAAGCTGGATGTTTAGATACCATCAATGAGTCCAGTCTTTCAAAAGACAGCAGCGATGTTACTCTACAGGTTGAACCATTTGATACTGTGAGTGAATCAAAATTAGAAGGTTCAGAAGATGTCAACCCATCATCTGTCAGTGGCTTTTTGGAGAGCGAGAGAAATCATACGTCATCTGTGGATAGTTTGCAGTATTTTGTTAGTAAACAGGTGAGTGTGTAAATTTTAATAAACCGTCTTGTCGTCTCAAATTAATCCTTTTATAAATAAAAAATGTCAGTTTACCAAAGCTATAAAATATTAGATTAAAAGAAATGTTATTTTTTACGAAGCTGTTTGCGTGGAAAATCAACTTTTAATTTTTATACAGGGTGGTAGATTTAAAAAATCTGTTCTTACTGCTTACTTATTTAGTGAAATTTTGCGTACACATCTTTTTTGTTCGTTAAACCAGAGCCAACAAATATTATTTTTTACACGCATTTTGTCTTACAATTGTTTATGTAAAATGCTTTAAGATAATCTTTTTTTTTTCATCAATTGAAACAACATATAGACGGTGTTAAGCACAAAAGAAAAAGAAAATAATATTCTATGCTCATTTTTCTTGTCTATTTTAGGTGGCACCACTACCATCTCCTGAAGATAAACCTTGGAAGTCACTGCCCGCATCACTCCTATCGTACAACACAGTTACTCATAATTCTCTTTTACCCGAAAATGTACCTCAGAGCTCAGAGAATAGCTTAAAAGATAGTGAAATTACAGAGTCCCAACATAACGAAGCGCCAGAAGTTAGTAACACTGTTGAATTCAGTACCGAAAATAATATATTAAATAAAGTAAACGACCTTACAATACCTCGGATAAATGTTGAATCTCATGAAAATACAGATATCAGTGCCAAAGAGGTTCCGTTTTATGAAAATGTAAAATCTGAGGATACCATTAATGAACCATCCTACGAAAATATACTTGACGATACAGCACATAAAAACTTCTTCAATGATGGGGGCCAAGGTGATGGCGAACAGCTGACATACCAAAATGTTGATAATTCAAGCGATATCATCAATGAGGCTGATTATGTGAACATCGTAAATATTGAGAATTCAAAACACAATAATGAATTCTCTTTAGAAAACAAACAATCACCGGAGTATGTCGATGCTTTTAAGCAACACAATAGTTTAATCATGGAAGATTCAATAAGAGTTAATAATGATATATTTGGAGTTTTAACAGATATAAGATTTAATGGACCAATTGACAACCAGTTGATGTCCACTTCTTTTAGTGAGAGTAACGATGTTGACGAACAAGATTGGGATAGTGGATCTGACACAAGGTCTAGTTCCAGCGGAGAATTTATTTGGAAGGTAAGTGGAAGTTTTTTAAAAAGTAGTATTTTTTTAAGTTGGGTGTAGGAACCCTTTATGTTTTGTTTGATTTCTATTTTTTAAATTTGTTGCTTTTCTTTGGTAATTAACATTCTTTTTTTAGTTAATGTTTCGTTTGTGTAATATGCAAAGATTAGATAAGGTAATTCATTTTTAGTGTTCCGTGCTAAAATTAGCAAAACGGAACACTTATGGGATCACTTCAGTGTCCGCCCGTCCGTCTGTCACAGGCGATTTTCTCTGAAACTACTCGACGTAAAAATTTGAAATTTAGCACAGAGATAGAGTGTGGTGGCCCTATTTATGGACGTGAATTATAAAAAGTAGAATTTTGATTCTGGGAGTTAATTTCAGGGGATAAATTGGGAAGTGGAAAAAAATTTCAAGGGCATCGTGTAGGGTGTCAAATGAAAGCTTATTGAAGCATTCATTCAACAATATATACATAATATGATGTATTTTTATATGATTTTTTTTAACATTTTTCGGGAAAAACGCTTAAAAATCGCTGTCCCCATCCTTATCGCCAAACGGATCGCTCAGAAGAATCTGAAAGAAATCATGAATATAGAGAATTAGGTGTAGATTGAACCAAAATTATCAGGATTGAAAAATTCTAGCGCGATTAATTGTTATAAACAATTTATTTGCTTATTTTCTTATAACTGCTTAACCACTGGTTTTAGAGGAAAAGTTTTTTGACAAAAAATATTTCTCACGATGTAAGAAACAACTTGTTTCCTTACACGTTTTTTGATGCTCCGCGTATACACGATGTGATACGGCGTTGACGCCGTCGACGACGGGTAGTGCGGCAGCTGGGCGGATATCGGGTGGTCGAGGGTTGCTTAGGTTAAGTGGGGGGCTGATGTCACGGAACACTAATTGTGCAAGTATAGCTTGCACTTGACCAAATTTTTCTTTTACAGGGACACAAAAAAGCATATATGTATAATAGAAGGGTCATTAATGAAATATCAATAAACTACAGGGTTGACCTACATTTTGGCCCCATTTTAGTTCAAGCATGTATTGCAATTATTTAGTCACGCGATTGTTGCGATTTACATTTGTCCAAAATTAGTTTACTCAAGTAAGTCTTTAAAACTGTTTTATTTGCCGAAAAATCGCAGTGCGCGCTTGGCCTTAATATTTAATAACTTCGGGATAAAAGAAAAACATGCCAAGGTGCGGTTTTTCCCAACAAGTTTTGATTTGTTAATAATTCAGTGCTTTTATTATTTGATGTAATTTTCAGGCATACCCGAAACAAAATGACCGATTTTTTTAGGTATAGGACAACTTTGATTTTTTCTAAAGTGTGTATATGTATATGTATACATATATGAAATTGTATTTTTATATTATTATAATCATTGTATAAGCTTACTTAACTTAATTTTTGCATATTATGTCTATTTGTTTATAATTATTCCACTGTAAATACGTATGTGTTTGTAATGTGTTTTTGTGTAATCCCATGCAGGAAGGGGAGCACGAAGAGTCTCTCAAGGCCCTTAGAGCTGCCCCACATGATGCTGTAAGTAGTGCCACTTTGTAAATAAGATAGTATCTAATTATTGTTTTAATATTTAATCAAATACAGGATGCATATCAATTACTTACATACGAAAAAATTTAAATTTTAAATAGAAATGGTTATGTTCATCCACCAAAAAACATAGCTATATAACTGTCATTTGAATCAGTTGTTAAAATTCCGTTCTTGTCGCGGAAAATAACTTAAAGAACGAAAAATAGTTATTATTTTGAATTAGTGCCAAACACTTATAAATGAGAATTATTTATCTTTAAAATAAATTATCTGGCGTTACCGTAACAGTAAGATTAAAAATAAGTCTTATATTTCATAAAAACTTTTATCATGAAGTACCGCCACTTAGTCCTATTTGCTTTTGAAGTAAACTTGTTTTGTCAAACTTAGCAAAAGTTTGATTTAGGTGTAATTATCCTGTTTTTTTTTCGCATTGCCAATTGACCACGTACCAGGAACGTGCAACCTCTTATAAGATGGAATTGGTGATTTCCTTTTTATATACTTTCGTGCTTAAAGAATATTCAATAAACCAAAATAGAATCATAAAGCAGACTCTTGAAGTTTTTAATTATCTTTATTTAGTTTAATATTTAATGATTTAAATAACTAAAATATGTTATAATAGGGTAAGTTGTGAACCTCTTTTTGGTTTATCCAATAATTTTAAGCTATAGCTGCAGAGTTTTATATAACAAATTATTTTGGTTTATTTTTTTTTAAATAAGAACCAATACTTTTAAGCTATAGCTGCAAAGTTTTATATAACAAATTACACTAATTTTCTGCGCTTTAAGCATTTTGAAACTGGTCGTGTACTGTTTACTGTCAAAAGCGTGTTCGGCTATTCGTCTATAAACCTTTACATGACTTTAATGACAGACGCTATTTTGGTTTGAGGTTAGGGACGACATAATTCCTTCCCGTTTTAAAACTGCTTTTAAGATCTTTTTAAAACTGGAGGGAATAAAATGGAAATATCACTTGTCCTGACCTATAACTTTTTTTTTTGGCCTGTCATCGAAGATATCCGTCATATACTCGCGAAGCGCAGAAACACAACTTTATATAAGTTGGCAGTCACTGGCTTTATAATACTTACCTAATACCTCTTTGATAATATCTACTTAACTCACTAGCGGAAGAAACTTTCCTTCCGGTATCGTCGTAAGTGGGCGTAATTCTGGCACATATATATTTTTTTAATACTCATTTTCAACTACTTTTTCATCGTTTTCATCATTTTATATAAAAAGTACAACTAAAAACATTTTCCAGAATAAATCTGTCAAACCTCTGTGTAACGAGGGAGAGGGGGTGGCATTTGTACCAATAAAACAACAAAATTTCAAGATCGTTATAGTGTAGTACACAGTATATTACATAAGGTATTTACGGAAACTGTGATCGGGTTAACTCGATTAACAGCTGATATCGGATGTCTCTTTTTACAGACAGCTAATAGAGAAAGATATCAAATTATCAGCTGGTGATCGGGTTAATCAGATCATAGTTTCCGTTAACGCCCAATGTTCTAATAATTACAATTGACTCTTTTCTTATTTGAATGATTCCCAGAATTTGGAATTTCCTTAAGATTAAAACACTCTTACCCCTCTCAACAATTTTAAATTATTTTCCAATTTGTGTTAATCTGTTTAAGATTCTTATCTTTACTATCTATAATTGGCTACTAATAAACCCACAAAAATATCTCTGTAATGTTGATTCATGTTTTATCTATTTTAAATTCGTTAACAATTAGTTTTTAAAGTATTTGTTTAATTTATCCATTAGCGTTCTGGATATTTATTTGTCATCGAAGGATTTTCCTTCAAGGCTTTTAAGCTTTTAAGAGCTTAATTTTTGAGAAAATCAGAGCATTTGTAAAGAAAAGGTATAAGAAAAACTGGAAAATGGGCGATTGTTTTTCTTTTATATTTATGCTGGACTTGAAAGCATTTGTTGCCTAAAAATAAGCATTTGTTGCCTACAAATAAGCATTTTATCTCGTTTTCTAGAAGTCTGCCCCTGTACAGCAAACAAACAAGTTCTTCATACGATCGTTTCAAAAGGAAGGAACGCGACGGGAGATTGACTGGGATAAAAATGCAGCCGCAGTGAATCTAGACCTGGTATAAACAGCGTACCATAATTGACTCGTGAGCGGTACTGTACTGTGGTTTGAACCTTAATAGTGAACTTGATCCTAGGTCATTGATCCAAGGTCAAGAACTGAACAATCATAAAAGCAGTATTAAACAGAAAGTAATTTTATGTGCAGCTCCAGAAAAACTAACCATTGAGCCCACTGATTTTTGAGTGAACCATTTAGAACGTAGGACCCCAAAGCCATGACCTGTACTGTACCTCTTTGATGAATACAAATTTAATTCACAATTGGTTGTTGTTGCTTCTCTTTCTATGTTCCCTGTCCTTTTCTATATGCTTCCTCTTTCTCGTTCTCCTCTATATCTTGGCATTCTAAGGCTGGAAGTTTTTTTTACATAGATACTGGTATGATCAACAAAATTGATTTTGTTATTCTTTTTAATGACATTTAACAGTACCTTTGTAGTATACACTATATGGGACGCTAAGAAAATGACTCTCTCCTTAATTTGATATGTAATATTTTCTTTTGCATGTTGTAATGTTTTCTTATTGGAATAATAGATAAATTTGTATAAACACTTAAATTTTCCAGATCGATGACATTAAACCCATGGAGGAAATAGCTGAAGAGATAACCGAGAGTGATGTTAGTACCAGCAGTAGTGATGAAGAAGAAACACCTGAATTTGTTCCTTCTGCTTGGGACAAATACGCCACACCTACGAAGTCAGCTTTACGATCGCCAGAAAAAAGTTTAGAAAGATCTGAAGAGGTAAATACAGATTTAAAAAATACTTGCACATTGTTCTCGTCACTTCTACTTATAATTTTTAAAAAATATCGGCTATATTAATTATTGCCGATATTTTTTCCAGACACTTTCTTCAAGAAGTAATTAAATACATTTTTAATAATTATAATTAAAAATATCTTTAATTACGTCTTAAAGAAAATGTCTGGAAATGACTGCTTGTGGAAAAAAATTAAAAATTAACTTAATTTTCATATTCCGCTTGTTAAGTGTCTTAGACAAAAAGCTGCGCATTATGTTTCGACACGCAGAACATTTTTGATACAGTACATTCTTTTTGACCTGCTGGGCACAGAATATACATTAGCTAGCTACTATATAGTTTACGGTGCTTCTATTCGTGATTGGCGAACATGTTGTTTTATTATAACAAACTGTAAGTTTTTTTTAAGTAAAACGTCCTACTTTCAGAATATCTCTGAAATCTCTCGCATTTTATATTTAAGCTTTCACTAAAATCAGGCTGTTATCCGAATTATTGGAAGACAAGTTTCTTGACGCCTATTTTAAAATCTGGAAACAAAACAAGATGTTAGTAATTATAGAGGCATATCAATACAATCAGTGTTACTTAAATATTCGATAAACTTGTCTCTAACCAATTGACTTTGAAATGTAGGGAACTGATTGTTTCTGAGCAGCATGGGTTTGTTCAGGGCAAATAAACAGTGACGAATCTGCTCACATATGAGTAGTACTTGTTGAGTGCCTTCGAGAGGAGGTTGGAGGTGGATAGCATCTATACTGACTTCTCGAAGGCGTTCGACAGGGTGAATCAGAGATTACTCCTGCATAAATTGAAAGCCTTAGGATTTAGTAAGTCAATTCTTGCTTGGATATGTAGCTTCTTGCCGGTGCGTAGCCAATACGTACAAATTAATAACTTTGTTTCCAAGGAAATTTTCTGGAGTTCCTCAAGGGTCCCATTGTGGTCCATTGTTTTTCAGTTTGTTCGTTAATGATATTGGCAGCGCTATTGCTCACTCTAGTTTTCTCTTATTTGCCGACGACTTGAAATTGTGTTATGACATTAGGAACATTACAGATGTCCAGAATTTATAGAATGACCTTGATAACTTGTCTTTGTGGTCAGAAAAACGGTTTGAATCTGAATGTAAATAAATGCTTCTCTACTACCTTTAGTCATTCCAAGAGTCCAGTCTCACGCAGATATTTGCTGAAGATCAGTTACTGAGGTTTGAGACCTGGGAGTACTACTTGACACCCAACTCTCTTTTAAAGCTCATATTGATAAAATAGTACAGCAGGGATTTAAAAATTTGGGGTTTATCTCCAGATATGGCAAAGATCTTTCACCTGCCTCATCCAAGATATACTATTCACTGGGCTCTGGTCTCGAATATGCCTCTGTGGTTTGGTCACCATATTATTAGGGTCACATCAGTACAGTCGAAAGTGTTCAACGCACATTTTTACGTACACTAGCCTTTAGGGGAAATATAAATATTTATAACGATTTTAATTATTACATTAAATATAATATTGTAATAATGGATAGATATGGTTCAAGGTCGTTGAAGGAAAGACGGCTTTCGGTTGACGTTCTGTTTATGTTTAAACTTTTGAATGGTATCTGTTGCCCCCATTTACTTCAACTTGTTTCGTTTAATTTAGCACATAGAACAAAAACAGTACCACTAATTCACTCCCCTTCATTTAACTAATTATGGCTTTCATAGCCCCATATCGCGCATGGTTCGCAGGTTTAATGATATTAATTTGGACCCCTTTGGTGGGACACCGGTTGGCAATTTGATTGTGTATGTGGCATTATGTTACATATATGTATATTTTCATATGTTTATTATAATTAATTCGTGTCCTGTATTTTCTATAGAAGTAATTGTAAAATGGATTTTCCGTTAAATAAATAAATAGAATAAAATAAAAATTGTATGTAATTCTGAGTAGCTATAAAACTTTTTATTGATCACTTTTGCTGACTGTGTACGATTTGCAAAAATACGTAGCTGGCTTATTGTTTTCTCAAGTCATCAGTGTTAACTATTTTTGCTGCTGCTGGCGCATACCGCTGCAGCATACCGCAAAAAATTGAACTTTCACGCTACAAGTTCTGTCAGTACATCATGTTTTTGACTTTTAATGGCCCTACACGCGACCCAATCTGCAGGAACCCTGCGTATTGGGTACAAAAAACTATATTTTGTACTTGGTGATGTACTATTTGATTTTAAGAGAAACCCCGTTCTTTTAAGAAGATTATATTAAAATAATTCAATTATAAATATTTTTATTTGCCTAATAAAAGATAAAATTATATGTTTACAACTCTTGTAAATCATTTCTTGCAGAAAAAGTCAAAGGGGGTCTGGTTCAAGAAGCAAAAATATCATTGCGTATACGAGTATCCAAAAGAACCTGAAAGCCCTATTTTGCAGAGCCAAGATCTGTGGAAGCCTCAGCCTGACTATTCCGCTTTTTCAGGTAAGACACTTCATGCCAGTGTTCCTTTATTCATATCAATATATTGTCAGTTTTTGCAAATCACTAATAAAAATCATGTTGCTTTTGGTGTTTTAAATAGCTTAATTACCAGCTTTAATTTTCACTAAGAGCCCTTGCACAAGAGTACTTTTTGTATCTTTATAGTCGCGATACAACCGCAAAACCATTGCAATAAAATCGCGATATTGTGACGATCCAGTGTACCTTTATACACCAACTTATGAGGAAAAAGACTTACTTGGGTAGCAGTGAAAAAAGGTTACTGATATCCCGACTGTATCGCTGCAAGATGTATCGGTGTGCATTGGGCCTAGCAATAAACACTGAAACTAAAATTTGCTACTACTATTAATATTTACATGCATTGGTATAGCATGTGAAATTAATTGCTAACCGGCACATTTTCACACATTAAGATTATTTGCACCCACAGACGGTATTCCTGTAAATCTGTTAACAGTAAAGCTTGCTGACTTACTGGGGTCGATTGTTGAGCTAAAGAGAGGCTACAGTCTAGCAACGTTCTCAGGCGAGTATTCTCTCAGGCTCAGTAATCTGCTCCAGGCACGGCCCGTGAAATTTTAAAGTTGAATATCTCTGTTGCTACTTATGGGACCCACGCCAAGTTCAGGTTTTTTAATAGTGAGCCTACTAGGAATATTTTGGTAAAGAAAAAAAATATTTTGTAATTTGCGAAAAAAAGTTGAATTTTTGAATTGACCCACCTGGGTAAAAAATGAACACGCGGTATTTTATTTATTACTTTTTCTAAATAAATTTTACATTATTTTTAAGAGAAAGAAATGTGTTAGTAGAAAGTTATAGTCATTTGAATTTTTTAAAACCTGATATATAATTTAAAAAAAAAATTCAAATGACTATAACTTTCTACCAACACATTTTTTTCTCTTAAAATTTAAGAATTGTGGACAAAATGATGTAAAATTTATTTAGAAAAAATAATAAATAAAATACCTAAGCGTGTTAATTTTTTTACCCTGGTGGGTCAATTCAAAAATTCAACATTTTGTCGCAAATTACAGAATATTTTTTTTATTTACCAAATCATTCTTAGTAGGCTCACTATTAAAAAACCTGAACTTGGCTTGGGTCCCATAAGTAGCAACAGAGATATACAACTTTAAAATTTCACGAGCCGCGCCTGATCTGCTCCCTGTATATCGTTTCCCGCGGGGTACTGCTGTCTTCCTCAAAATAGCTGAGCGGCACAGAGAAGGACAAAATTTTACATTGGAACTTAGAGTGTGCCATTTGTGTTTTGTTTTGACTTTATAGAATGTGAACTCATCTCGTATCCGTTAGTCCAGTTTTTATTGCTCCGTCTACTAACCTTTCTAGTTGGCCAGTTTAGTTTTGTCGCAAAGTTATTATTTGTGTCATTAAACTTGCATTTAATTTCATAATCTTTATGTTTAACCATCACTTTTTGTACTGGAAGGAATATAAAAAATTATGATATGGAAGCCATTGTACATTTGTAGTTTTTCACTAACTTTAGAATTAAATCCTAAAACTTAACCTAATCACAGTACAATTCTTAGTTTCTTATTCTGTACTTGCATACTTACTATTTAATATCAAAGTTAAACTTGCCAGTGTACTTAACTCTCTTAAACAACATCTATCTGATCAGCATGGCATTATCAACCACAAATAGAAATTGTCCACCTAATTCACCAATCTTTGACCAGTTTTGAATTTAGTTCTAGTGGAGCAGTTAAGTTCTGACAGCTTTTGGTTGTGAAATTGTTTAATGTGTTATTCAAAAATTGTGTTATCAGTTGTATGTGATTATTTTTCCGATTTGCTTGTTTTCTAATGAATTTTTATGTTGTGTATGTATTGCAAAAATAATTTTAGTTCTATTGAGGAAAAACATTCTTAAATATTTCTCTTTTTAATTTTCCAAATAATTCAAAAATAAATTTATAAAAAACCTATTTCTACAATTGTTAATTTAAACCCAATGTTTAACTTAAATAATGCTGTTGGAATTTTTTGTCTTACATTTCAAACGGGTTCATAATTAATTTTTAAAGTTGTTGAAAATAAATCACCCCCCTATTTTTCCTTACGACTCGTGCAGCGAGCAGCTTACGTCATTGACGCCGCTGGTAGTATCACGGCACTCTAAATCACACTGTAGACGATCGCCGTTAGGGACGCAAGCGGTCTATTCCCCCACTCACTGGCGGCACGGTAGCCTACTTTAAACATTTGTTTCTCCGCAAATACGTCTTGCATTTTAATAAAATAAAAACCATTGTGTTTGTAACAATAATACCTAATAGGAAAAAGACCCATATGTGTTTTTTTAACTTAGTAAAACCTCATTGTCAAATTAGACCGCTCGTAGAGATAAAACTTAATAGTGAATCTGCCTGTGAATGTTTTCTGTACTCTACTGTAACTCTACCATCCAACACGCTACTGTGGATGTCTCTTCCGCCACTGCCTCTTTGTCTGTTGTACATACGCTCCCATAAATCCATTTCAACTAGAACCTAGTTCTCTTAGATAGTGTATGTGTATCTTTCGTACATGCCAGTTCTGTTCTGTCAATATCATTGGTCAAATAATGATACTTCCAGACTGGGAATTAGACGCAGAGACCTATTTGCCTCCGCCCACTGGTGATAGTGACATAAACCCGAGCACCTTCACCTTCAAACCTAAAATTAACAACAGTAGACGTAGCTTGTATTACCTTACCAGCCTTAACGATGATCAGGGTGAAGGCCCAAGTAAGCAACTAATTTAATGCTTTTTAAAGTCAATGATATTG
Source organism: Philopedon plagiatum (assembly GCA_963971165.1). Classification (NCBI taxonomy): domain Eukaryota; kingdom Metazoa; phylum Arthropoda; class Insecta; order Coleoptera; family Curculionidae; genus Philopedon; species Philopedon plagiatum. The sequence goes on from OZ020194.1 coordinate 70,321,755, forward strand.
TGAAAACACAATTTAAAATATTTTATAATTATCTGTACTTGCAGATTAGGGTACCTATATATTTCTTGTGTTTCACTTATCGGAGACTTAGCTTAGTTGTTATTCTGTATGAACATATATTTGACAAACAAGTATCCGTAAAACCATATTAATAAGGTTATTAGTGAGTTATATTTTTATTTAAATATGATTGGTGCAGCATTCTGTAATTTTGCTTTGGTGGATTTATCATCTTAAGCATACATTGTATACTTAAAATAGTTGAAATGTTAATTAAAAATATTAATAATACAAAATTGTTTTGTATAAATTGAGAAGTGTATATGGTTCACAAGTTATTTTTTACCAAAAATAATTATCCTATAAACCAAACATGCAGTATCAATTTATTGTTCATTACAGAATATAGAATACGTGGTTTAGATTTATGTATAGATAGCTTTAGTTGATATTTATTTTATTTAAGTAAATTTATCTACTTAATGACTGGTTATTAAAGGTTATAATTTAGGTAATTTATTAGTATTAAATTAGTCCTGAGAAATGTTTAGCGACTTCTGTATGGGATTTTAGTGTATAGTGAATGCCTAGAGGAAAGTGATCTTCAGAAACAGTTGACCTTTTTATCTTCAGCTTTAAAGAATTGTAGTAAAGACAATAGTCAGGGCCGGTCCTAGACCAAATTACGCCCAGAGCTGGATCCGAGTTTGGCGCCCCCCCTCTCAGAGAGACGGAAAAACCCCAATAGACATTTGTTTTTGCATACGTATACACAGAATAAAGATACAATGTGACAACGTATGTATGTACTGCCTTATTGGCTGAACTTAAAAAAAATCTATAAAAACTATTGCCATTATTCTAAAAAGTTCCTGTTTTCTAGGAGATTTGATGGGCACTGAGAAACTTCAATTTTCTAATATTAGGTACGCAAGAAGTTAAAAATATGAAATTTTGCGACAAATTATTAAACTACACCAACCGGTTCCTTAGAATTTAAAGATGGTATGCAGTATGATATTAGGGATGGAGATTTCCTATGTAAAAATTAAGTAGTTACTTTGTTTTTCAATTTTCCTTGTGTACTCACTTGGGCCCGGCATTATGTATAATTTACTATTTTATTTGCAATTACTGACGATTTCTGTTTGTATACTGAGAATATCGATAAAGTCATTTTTAACATATGGAAAACGACTTTCTATTCGCAATTAAACAATCCTGAATAACAGACCCTATATCATCTTTTAATTTTAAGAAATTTAGGTTATTGCTTTAATCTCAACAGTTTCATAATTTTGGATTTCTTGCATACATTGTTAATAAAATTGAAGTTTCTCATTGTTGTTAACCGCATTTTTTATATACGCAAAACCCTTTATAATGAATAATCGTGAAATCATGCTCGTGTGCAACTTAATATTTGCCTCCCTAAAAATAAAAATAATTTATGACCCTCCCTTAAATTATTTGTCAAAATAATCTATTAAAGAATAAAAGCGGAATACGCAGAACTTGAGTTGATCAACCGGCGACAAAAACAATTTATGTATTAGCAAAGCGGCAATTACAAAGCTCAGCATAGGTATTTCATATTATTTAGATAATCCCAAGCAACCATAAATAAAAGGCATTTTTCAGCATTTTGTCGGCTAAAGTAGTAAAAATTATTATTATTACGGTTTGTAGAGTTTTTATTATTTTTTTTAATTACAGGAATTTTTGTAATCGGTGGGCAACTCTGGCCGCCCCTATTTTTAACCGCCCATGTGCGGTGCGGTGCACACTTCGTACACATCCAGTACGTTGAGGAAAGCGTTTAAATTTTGGTTTAAATTGAGGGAGCCTATTGGTGCTCCCTTCCATTTGGCGCTCGGGTCCTGGGCCGCTTCACCTCCCCCCTCTAGGACCGGCCCTGACAAGCAGAGAAAAACCAAGACAGAGAAAAGAATATCTCTTCTTCCCGCCAGCTCGACAACGCCATGGCCTTCAAACGGCAACACCCCGAGATTGGCGAGTGGGATTCTCACAATACACCCCGACATAGCCAGTGCGGTAGAACACGGCAAGCCGAGAGTTTTTTGCGTCCCCACACGTCTCAATACTCACTCTCACTGTACTTTATACCGGTTATACGGACGGGCTATTCTGTTTTTAACGCTTGGCTACATTTTTGGAGAATCTTTTAAACCTTTGATTGTTGTTTTTCATGTGTTTTTTATTTAAACATCAGTAGTAGAGTGCGTCAGGCCGCTTTGGAGGTCATAGAAAGCAAATCGTATTTATGAATGAAATCAGTACGAGATATTCTTCTCGGTTGGTTTTTCTCTGGTCCAAGCGGTGGTCGCAAGAAGTCTTACCTCATCAAGTACAAGCATCAAGCAAGATTAAATATAGAACAATACAGCACCCTTAGGTTGCCTACCCAGAGCTGGCCGCGATATCGCGAAATTACACTTCCGGTCTTTTTTGAATGGTTATCTTATTATATTGTACATTCAAAAGAAAAAATTCAAAAATATATAACGAGTAATAATCGGGCTGCCTCGTCTCATCTGGCCACGACCCCTGGCAACCCTATAGAATTTTTTTTCTTACTGTTTATTTATCATTAAATACCTACACTCGTGGAATCTTCATACTGCCGATAGCTTAGTGGTAATGTATTTGACTATTAGACGAGAGGTCGTTTGTTTAATTCCAGCCATGGTGGAACTTTTTTTTGTCTTAATACATTTTGAAAAAACATTTTGCGTGTTTTAATTTATTTTCCAGGTAATGTTTGATCATACCATTTTCATACATATAGTGCATAATCTAGAGGGGACTTCTTCATGTTGAAAATGCAAAATGTTTGTCCAGCAGGTTTCCTTTCTCGTTAACTTGATTAAAGCGACATTAATGTGAATTTTCTTAACTCGTCATATTACTGAAAATAAAGTATTAGTGACTGTATCATATGATTTTTGACCATTATTTATGAAAGGATAAACTGAATTTAATTTTGAAAGAAAGACATTTTTCCATTTTTTTATTTTTAAATTTCCTGTAGTTTCATAAATGCAAATTAGCAGAAGTTGGCTGAAAAAATCAGTAACTTAAGTACTAAAAGTATACGAATACTTTTTGTCTTACAGTGTTTCCTTTTTAGGTACTTCAGCTAACTCCAGTGATGACTTCATGGTATCAAGTTCTTCTCGCCCATTTGACATAAATTCAGTGTTGTGTTCCCAGTTTTTTCCAGGAAGTTCGAACTGGATTGAAAACTCAACTCCTGATAGTGGCCTAGAAGATTCAACACCAGGAAGCATATGTGACTCGACAGAATTTTCTAGAAATTATCAAAATACCTGCGGCCAGGTGTTACCGTTAAGAAAATTGGCTGCTGATATAGTTAAGAAGAATAAGGAACGAGACAATAACAAAGGTACAGGGTCTTCCAACGAGGACTGAACAGGGGCTCATTTTTGAGCTTCCTTGTATTTAAAGAAAAATCTAAAATAGCCAATCGATGTACTTTTTCCTGCAGAATTCAAAAATGAAACCAAAAATTTATTTGAACCAGAAACAAAAGAGTTACGCTATGGATAAGGTGTTTTTTAAATGGAACATAGCTTTTTTTATACGATTTTCGGAACGAGTGATTTTTTTTATGTCCGTTCTGATTAAAATATTTAATATTGTGACAGCTATTTTTATTAAATTTTAATGTTTTATCCAGTATAATTTAACTTCAACGTGTTTGAAACATACACTAGGTAATAAAGGTAAAATCACCTTGAAATCCTTCAAAGTCAAAACATTTGACAAATTTACTATAATATTGCCGAAATGAAATATTCATTAGATGAGAGATTGCAGATTGTTATCTTGTTCTACAAATGCCAAGAAAATGCAAGAGAAGCAAGGAGAAGATTTATTGCAAATTTTCACAGAAATATATCCGTCAATACTATTCTAAGGATAAAGAACCTATTTGAGGAAAATAAAACATTACATGACATTATAGTAAATTTGTCAAATTTTTTGACTTTGAAGGATTTCAAGGTGGTTTTACCTTTATTACCTAGTGTATGTTTCAAACAGGTTGAAGTTAAATTATACTGGATAAAACATTAAAATTTAATAAAAATAGCTGTCACAATATTAAATATTTTAATCAGAACGGACATAAAAAAAATCACTCGTTCCGAAAATCGTATAAAAAAAGCTATGTTCCATTTAAAAAACACCTTATCCATAGCGTAACTCTTTTGTTTCTGGTTCAAATAAATTTTTGGTTTCATTTTTGAATTCTGCAGGAAAAAGTACATCGATTGGCTATTTTAGATTTTTCTTTAAATACAAGGAAGCTCAAAAATGAGCCCCTGTTCAGTCCTCGTTGGAAGACCCTGTACATACATGATTTGGAACACCGAGCTTAGGTACAGGAATATCCAAATAAAAGTGAACAGGCCTTTTATTTTTAAAGATGGGAAAAATGTGAAATATGAAAGTTTTGAGGATTTTTATGGGTCATTCATATATCTTATCAGCAAAACAATTGAGCATCGAATTAAAAAAAAAATATAGTATAAAACATCGATTTTCTCGGTTATTCTGGATGCTATGATTTTTATCATATTTTTGGATTCTTGGAAAGGTTCTAGATATATTTTATATAACATACCCTATGCGGTTTTTCTATCGTTTTTGAAATATTTGAAATTAAAAATTATTTCGCATAAATATACTTTAAACGTAACTATCCAGGTTGCGAACGAAATACCTGCTACCTTTTTAAATTTTCTTCGTGGGTAAGACTAAGTTAATGTCAAGGTTGACAATAATACTTTAGTCACCCTGAATTTATAATTTTATTTGTATGCAAAATGAGTTATTCTATTAATGAGAGATACAAAATGTTAAAATTATATTTAAAAAATAACAATAATGTTAGAGCGGCTCAAAGACAATATGAAGAAAATATTGAAGATGGACAAATAACTCCATATTTCTAATATTTACCATTTTTTATTCGCTATGGATACACTAATACTAAATATTTCTATTTTATTTTCAGGCTCCACAGATGTTTTAGGAGGACTAAGACATACAAGAAATAAGCTTAAGTTAGATTTACCTCCAAGTCCTAGTGCATTTACTTCCAGCCGAACATTTACAATGGAACCCCTGCCAGACCCGGTAGTGATCAGGGACAAACCAACATTTTCTACGTTTGGTAAAAGTAGGTTTTTAGTACAGCACGTCGATACTCCCACTGGAGAAAATGTAAACCATAGTAAAAATGTCTGTTTCGATGTTATACCCTATAAGCCCATTAACATTATTCCAGTAACAACAAAAGAATCAGACAAACCTTGTGATGTCACGTATGAACCTCTTAAAAGAGATTTCGAAGAACCTGCAGATTTTAGTAATAGGAAGGAAACTTTTGTTAAGGGTGAAGCTAGCCTGCTGGATAGCGCAGACGAAGATAGCGGCATTGAATCAAGTACGTTAGAGCGTAAAGTGAATAATGTGGTAAATGAGCAAAATTTGAGGTTAGGATAGATTATAGATAACTGATTTTTGGAAACAGTTAAGGAGGCTACAATGAGTTTGTATAGGTTTTGTATTGAAGTGCAAAGTCCTGATGTAAAAGAATGATTTTTAAGGTTGTTGCAGATGTTTAAGGTAAAGGTTTAGCAAGTTTGGCTATATTCTTCTGGTACCAAAAATGTAGAAGATGTAGTTAGACATCACGTATCAATTAAATTGATAGCATAGTTTGTTGGAGCATTATGATTTTTTAAAAAACATAATCTAAAATATATAATTACAATACATAATAATTTATTGTAACACTTATATTAAAGATATCACGCGTAAAGAAACCATACTTTAGGTTAATTGCTTAATACAGGATGTCCCAATGGTTTTTGAAGGATAGACAATAAATTTTAATTTTTGTTTAATAGAAAGGACAGCGCGTTTTCAAAATATTTTTGATTTTACATTCAATTTAGTCTTAATAAATGTTTCTGTAAATACAGGGTGTTTGAGAAAACATTGTCGTAACTGAAATATGGAAATTTTTCTTCGATATTTGTCCATACAGGGTGACCCACCGAAAACTTTCCACCCAGGTTTATTTTCGTTTGATCCGGTTGGGTTTGCTTGGGTCTGATTGATTGGTTGAAATAAGTAAATCTAAAAACGCTTGGACCCGTATACTTTAGTTTTTAGGGGGACTTATTTTTTTGGTATTTTCACCCACCGTGCTTGAACCCCTCGGAGTGGCTTTAACCCTTAATAAAATCTTAAATGAGAAGGGGGTCGAGTGATGCCATATTTTAAAGGGAAATGAACATGAAATGAACTTAAAAAAATTAAAATTTAAAAGTAACGAAATTTCTTACCAGTTGTTTCAATCAAGTAAATGCTAAAAATGTCCACTTCCAAACTCCATGCAATTATAAAGGCACTGTTCGAAATGTTCGTGAACATTATGAAGCATTTCGGGAGTTATTTGTCGGCACTCGTACACTATTCGTTCGTCTTCTAAAGAACTGGGCTGCATAAATTGTTGTTTTTAAATGTCCCCACAAGAAAAAGTCCAGTGGCGATAGATCAGGAGATTTTGCAGGCCATTCAATAGAACCTCTTCTCCCAATCCACCTTCCTGGAAAATTGTCATCCAGATGCTGCCTTATAGGAAATGCATAGTGTGGGGGTGCCCCATCTTGCTGAAAAATTAGATTTTCTGGCCGATGACGGTCATCTTCAGTAGCATTCGTTAAAGCGGGGCAACAGTGGTTTCCAACAACTCTACATTTCACCAGTTAAATTGTCGGGAAGAAAATACGGCCCTACAATACGGTCCCTAAAAATTCGAGCCAACACATTTAATTTTTCTGGATGTTGAGTACGCACTTCTCTAAAGATTGAATGGTTGGATTCCGACCAATACCTACAGTTATGTCGATTGACAGTACCATGAAGGAAAAAAGAGCATTCATCTGAGAAACAGATGTTAAAAACAATTTGTGGATCGCGAATGATTCTTTCACTCACTAACTCGCATAATTCCAAACGGCGCAGCGATCGGTATCGTCTGTATTAAGTTCATGAACCAGTTTTATTTTGTAGGGATGGAATTTATGCTTTTTAATAATTCTCTGGATGGTTGTACATTGTATACGAATCACCCGACACTTCTGACATTTTTCTCGTACTAAGTGTGGGATCAATTGCAATATGACCCAAAACTGCAACTTCTGCAGGTTCATTTCTTACAGGATTTTCAATATTTCTTTTTTTGTTTAGCACTGATCCTGTTTCACGAATTTTCGCACGTAAGTATGAGGCAGGTGTCCATTTCGGTGTAATTCATTATAAGACAACGCGGCAAGTCTAGCACAATCGGTATTTCTAAAGAAAAGTGAAATAATTGCAACTCTTTCTTCTAGAGTATACGTCATTTTAATGCGCAATTGAACGAAACGAAATGTATAGCAATATTATTAGTTTTACTATGAATTTAACCGATATCAACAACAAACTAATGATAGCCCTTTTTTCGACAGAACAAGTGGAATTCCAAAGACCTATTGTTACAGTATTGCCACGTTTATGCGTATTTAGCATTTTGTTTACATTTAAACCCAAATTTCTTTAACATTTAATTTCTCCAATACCAAGATCCCGTTGGAAAGGCAGTTCAATTCCCTTTAAAATAAGGTCTCGCTCCTTTTTAAGATTTTAAAGGTGAAAGCCACCCCGGTTTAGGGGTTCAACCGTGGGGGGTGAAAATACCAAAAAAATATATTCCCCTGAAAACAAAAGTGTACGGGTCCGAGCGTTTTTTGATTTATTTATTTAAAATAAAATAAACGTTGGTGGAAAGTTATCGGTGGGACACCCTGTATATTAAAGTTGTTTTGGTATAAAACATATATAAAAGAATTTGAAATTAATGATTTAGTTAGTTTACATCGTTCTTAAAATAGAAAAGAGACATGAAACAAAAAAATTATAGTACACCGTAGTTAAAATTTTAATGGTAATCCTAGTTGAGCGCGAACGCGAGAAAAATCCACAGGGTGATCTAAAACTGACGAAAAATTGTGGTTGCCATTTCTTTTTTTCATTTTTCCTAAAAAGGTTGTCAAACAAACTGCATCCTACTTCTCAAGGTTATAAACTTCATCCCAGGAAGGAAACTACTTTGAGACTAAGTTCATTTTGATCTATCAGTTCCCAGTGGCGTTGCAAACTTAGGATATAGGATAGTTTTAATAACTGTTGAGCACGATTTTATTGGTATATTCTAAATGGCATTTAAGAATTTATATACCTATATATACACTATATATATATATATATATATATATATATATATATATATATATATATATATATATATATATATATATATATATAATAGTATCCATTCATAGTTCTATTATTACAACTATAATAATATGTAAAACTGTATGCTTGGTGTAAAGTATTCTATATTCTAGGTTTGCAACGCCACTGGTGAATAAATTTGTTATCCATTTTATTCTGTTTCTCAAAATTTTGCCAAATTGGCCTCTACAAATTACCATCTGAATGGATGCTAATTGGCACGAATTGAGGTTATAATTCTATGTTTAGTTCTTAGTTTGGTAAAAAACATAGATTGAGACATCAATTTTGGTAAAATCCAGCACCAAAATGGTGCGCTGATTTTACAAAAATCTGTCACCACTAACGGTGAGATATTCCCTAAATTTGTATTGTCGTCGGCTAGGAACATACGTCTTTCAGGGATGGGGTATGTAATGTAATAAGTTAAGTGGTTTAAAAATTGTAGAAGTTTGAAAAAAAATATGTGCGCTATTTTTTGGTGTTTAGTGCATTTTTCAGAAAAAAAAACTTATTTTGCATCTAAAAACCATTGGGACTGCCTCTATACAGGGTGTCCCACGACGAACTGCCGCGATCGATTATGGAAAAAGTATAAATAGCAAAGATCTGAAAATTTGGTAACATACTAATGTCAAGGGGGGCAATTCGGCTAAAATATTTTCAAAATGGTGGCACTTCCGGTTGTACCGGAAGTAGATATCAACTTGCTTATTTTAAATGGAACACCCTATATATTATTTCATTTTCGGATTTTGCGTAAAATTCTAATCGCATTTCATGTATAATCTCCTATACCTAACTCTAACCGTTTTTGACATATTTCAAATTTTATGCCAAAAATGACGTTTGCAGGCCGAAAAATAATTATCGATTTTTCCTACATGAATGCCTTTATGATTTAATTGGGGTTGGTTTCCTTGTGGAAGAGGATCTACTTTAGTAGACTGTGTTGATAATTTGGTAATAAATAAATACAGGGTGATCAAAAACTAATATTAAAAATTAAATTGAAAAAATCGTTAAAAGTCATTTTTTTCAAATGGAAGCCCCCTATTTTTATAATTTTACCCTACTCAGCATTAAAAATAACGGTAACTTTGTATAAGGTTGTCTATTCCGAAAATCGATAGTTTTAGAAAAAATGGCAGTTTAGCATTTTTCTATTGTACAAATCATATACGGTTTTCAAGTTTTGTTATTAGTTGGCCATGACCGCGAGGCGCGGACAAAAAAAAACACTCGAGCACTACAGAAATGTCATTATTTCTTGCCATTTGACAATTATTGATAATAATCATGCCAGGGCGATTAAATTATACAAACGAAGATTATTTAAATTTGTTTATTATCTATGGGGAATGTAACAAAGTTTTATCAAGGACATGCGAGACATTTGCTGACAGATATCCAGATAAACAGAAACCGTCACGGAACAGTGTTAAACGAATAATGGAAAATTTCAAAAATTTTGGCACTGTTAAGGCAAAAATGCATAAAAGAAAACCCATTCTCAATGATGAAAATATCGAAATTGCAATTTTGGGATATTTTGCGGCATATCCTATGACAGCATTAAGACAAGTGGCTCTACAAACAGGAATCTCAAAGAGCTCAATCCATAGAATTCTGTTGAAAGCTCATGGTGGAAATTTTGAACATTTATTAAAATAAGTTGTTTCCCTGAATTTTTGAAATATTCCATTATTCGTTTAACACTGTTCCGTGACGGTTTCTGTTTATCTGGATATCTGTCAGCAAATGTCTCGCATGTTCCTGATAAAACTTTGTTACATTCCCCATAGATAATAAACAAATTTAAATAATCTTCGTTTGTATAATTTAATCGCCCTGGCATGATTATTATCAATAATTGTCAAATGGCACGAAATAATGACATTTCTGTAGTGCTCGAGTGTTTTTTTTGGCCGCGCCTCGCGGTCATGGCCAACTAATAACAAAACTTGAAAACCGTATATGATTTTTACAATAGAAAAATGTTAAACTGCCATTTTTTCTAAAACTATCGATTTTCGGAATAGACAACCTTATACAAAGTTACCCTTATTTTTAATGCTGAGTAGGGTAAAATTATAAAAATAGGGGGCTTCCATTTGAAAAAAATGACTTTTAACGATTTTTTCAATTTCATTTTTAATGTTAGTTTTTGATCACCCTGTATTTATTTATTACCAAATTATCAACACAGTCTACTAAAGTAGATCCCCTTCCACAAGGAAACCAACCCCAATTAAATCATCAAGGCATTCATGTAGGAAAAATCGATAATTATTTTTCGGCCTGCAAACGTCATTTTTGGCATAATATTTGAAATATGTCAAAAACGGTTAGAGCTAGGTATAGGAGATTACACATGAAATGCGATTAGAATTTTACGTAAAATCCGAAAATGAAATAATATATAGGGTGTTCCATTTAAAATAAGCAAGTTGATATCTACTTCCGGTACAACCGGAAGTGCCACCATTTTGAAAATATTTTAGCCGAATTGCCCCCATTGACATTAGTATGTTACCAAATTTTCAGATCTTTGCTATTTATACTTTTTCCATAATCGATCGCGGCAGTTCGTCGTGGGACACCCTGTATATGCCAAATAAACTTCCATTCATATTCGGTCAATTTGATAATCAATAGGCATAGTTACAATTTTGATGAAATTTAGTTAAAAAATTATAACCAGTCAGAATGTTATTCGTTTAACCAATCTAAAGTATAGGTAGCTCCTAGGATGTGATTAGAGAGACCCTTGTGATATTTTTTTAAGTTTTGATCTGTTCAGAATTCTTAGTTTAGTAAGACATTTTAAAAAAATATTTTTAAATGGTTTTGGTTTTATGATGAAAAGAAAGAAAGATCTCTAATCAATTTTTGTACAGAATTTTATTTCTATTTTTACTACTAGTTTTTGTTATTGAATATTATTTTAGAAGGGCATTGAAAGTTTTTAAGTTGCATTGTCTACTTGCTTGGCGATGAGAGTTAAAAGATTGTCTTTGGTGAATTAAAAAACTTACTATTTATTATTAAGAATCTAAGCATCACTTTTAAAAAGTGGTTAGGTATATCAAATTAATGCTAATAGGCCAAGCAATAGAGCGATTTGTCGTGACATTAATACTATCAGAAAATCGTCTGTGCCATCATCTAAAAGACGATCCGTAGATGATTGCTGTTATATTTCCAACTCTGAAGTTTTTTCCTTTAATTTGTTATAAACATTTTTAAGCAAAAAAACGCGATTTTTTAGTTTTTCGCTTATAAAATGGAAAGTAATGAAGCAATCTTAATGGTGTAAATGGACGATTTGTAGAGAATAAAAATACGAACAAAATGAGAGGTAGAACGTCCCGATAGGATAAGTAGCAACGGAGAAAATCGGGAAAAAACCGGAAAATTAAGAGTTTTTTTTTAAATTCATAAATCGGTCATTTTTAAACGTAGAGGGCTCAAACTTTGGGAAAAAGTAGCAATTTATAGCTACTTTATGTGTGCAAAACCCCGACGCTGTCCGACGATTAGTTTTGCCACAATCGTCATTTTAATTTTTCAATACACTATTTTGCAACAGGTCTGGATGCTCTATGGATCGTCCGATTTTAATTATTGAAATGGATTTTAAAAGTACAAGTTAAATTGAACAAAGTGTATATTTTAATTTTTCCATAAAATGCTACGAAACCGGTTGAAAATGCAGGTAAAGATGCGTGAAAATGGCCGAGCGCGCGAAAGCGGTTGAGTAGCGGGAGGGCAGCGGAACGAAGGGGAGCCAATATTCGCGCGCTCCGCCATTTTCACGCATCTTTACGTGCATTTTCAACCGGTTTCATAGCATTTTATGGAAAAATTTAAATATACATGTGGTTCAATTAAACTTGTACTTTTCAAATCCGTTTCAATAATTAAAATCGGACGGTCCATAGAGCATCCAGACCTGTTGCAAAATAGGGTATTGAAAAATTAAAATGACGATTCTGGCAAAACTAATCATTGGACAGCGTCGGGGTTTTGCACACATAAAGTAGCTATAAATTACTTCTTATTCCCAAAGTTTGAGCCCTATACGTTTAAAAATGGCCCCTTTATGAATTTGAAAAAAAAAACCTTAATTTTCCGGTTTTCCGGATTTTCTCCGTTGCTACTTATCCTATCGGGGCATTCGACCTCTCGTGTTGTTCGTATTTTTATTCTCTACAAATCGTCCATTTACACCATTAAGATTGCTTCATTACTTTTCATTTTATAAGCAAAAAACTAAAAAAATTGCGTTTTTTTGCTTAAAAATGTTTATAACAAATTAAAGGAAAAATTTTCAGAGTTGGAAATATAACAGGGATCATCTACGGATCGTCTTCCAGATGATGACACAGGCGGTTTTCTGATAGGATTAATGTCAAAAAATCGCTAATATTTTGCTCTGTTGCTTGGCCTATAATGTAAATGCCATATTTCGGACAGAAAATGAAGTACTTGGCACATTTATTTTTTCTAGGATTTAGTTTTGGTACATCATAATGTAAAAAAAAATTATTTAGGTTCTTATGCTTTTGACAATTGTAAATTCTGAAACTATAGGCATCGACATTAGGCTTATCGAACTCATCAGTGATCAAGATAAAAGAAGCTAAAACATTAATACTACTTAAAATACTTAAGAGTAAATTAAAACAAAAACAACTTAACGTTAGTCAATACTTTAGTTTAACGTTATTGGCTGCAATTTCCGTGCGGAAATAACGTAAGCTAGTTAATTTTATGTTATACTGGATTATCAGTTAAAATAGATACTAATAATTTTGAACTCCAAGTAGGTATGCCCTAATTAGCATGTTCTAAATACCTAAATATTTTCACGTTCTGAAAAAGCACAGAGTAGTAGTAGGTGAGTTAGAGGCGACCAACCTGCACCGGGAAGCTAGCGACATGAGAATTTTTGTATTAACTCCTAGCATTTGGATTAACAGGGAGTGACATGTCTGCCGGCCTGTTTTTGCCCGGAATGTTAATAAAAATAGGCACTTCCGGTTATTTTTTAAAATAAATTTTTCCTTTGAGCCAGCGACGTGAAAATTTGCCTGCAGGTTGGGAGCGATAGATGGTAAAGGAAAAAGGCTTTTGCCGACCGTAATCCACCCGGAAGTGGTGGCAGAAGCGGATTAACTTACTCAATTTTTGGCAAATTTTGACTTCGTATTTTAAACATTTCCATGTATAGAAACTGATTTCGGTATATTCTATAATGCATCGTAGGGTCATCGAAAAATCAATAAAAATGGTACTTAATGTTTAATTCGTCCAATGAAATGTACCGGAATCCAAAAATTACAAGCCGAAATCGGTCCAGGAACCTTCCAATCTTGCAATAAAAACTGGCATTTTTGCGAAATTTTGACACGTCATATTTAATTTCGATATAAAGCAAGTCCTCCGCTTCTTTGTTTTTTCATGGCAGTCGTTTTAAATTTCCATTTTTGAAATTTTTTCCTGCCCCGATGCAAAAGAACCTATTTATTTATAACTTTAACGAAAAAATATGCAATTGTAATAAGTGCGGAGTCTTCGTAGATGATGAGAGAAGAAAATAAACCAAGAAAGAACTAGTAAATAAGAGAAATAATATAGTTAAAGATGAGTTTTGATGGGAAAAAATAGCTTTTATCCCCTAAATACGCTCCTCGGGATTTATTTTAAAGCCTGATTACCCCTCTATAAGATAGCGTTAAAAAAGTTGGAATAAGTTAAATAGGAACGGATACAAAGTGATTCGAATGTACCGGTCATCGAAAAAAATGTCAAAAATCGAAATTTAATCGTCGATTGCTCTCCTCCTATAAAGAATGAAAAAACTAAATTAAACTAAACCTTGATTTGGATTCATTTTGACCCCGAAAAAAATCAAAAACCATCAAAAATTTCCATAAAAAATCGCAATTTCCAGTATTCCCCAAATTTTCCCAATTTCGAGTGGTTTTAGGTATAGGAAGATGTACATACTGCAAAAAGAAAGTGTAAGATTCTAAAATTTGATGTATTAAACCGTTTTTCGATGCGACTTTCGATTTTCGAGTTGTTAATTACCAAAAATCTACAAGTGGAATTTTTCGACATAAGAAAGTTCAAAAGAATTATTTGCCATTTTTCGATACTCACCAATTCACCAAGGATTTTGAAGCTCCGAGACGTCTACAATCTACAAAAATTTAAATCGATTTAATTCACTTTTGCGACGTGTAATCGATCCCATACGAATTCGCGGAAATTTCGACTTTGACGTTTAATAACTCCGAAACGAAACACCCTGTATAACTGTATTTTTTACCGAAGCTAGTCGCACTGCCCCTTTATTAACCCAGAAAATTTTAACGTTTCACCCGCAACCATTTCGGAGAAAAAAAATTGAGATTGTCGAAAAACAGATTTATTGGATGGACATACGCATATTTTTCTCGCTAACAGCTAGGTACGAGTATATAGACCGCATGGCAGGCGGTCTATAAAAAGTGGCCGGTAGGAGTGCCTTTCAGGCGGAAGACTGCTGACAGACAAAAAATTTCTGAAACGGTAAATGTTTATTTACTTGCATGCAAAATTTGAAGATGTTTGGTCATTGGGATATCGATTGTCGAAAAATGGAGTAAGTTAATCCACTTCTGCCACCATTTCCGGGCGGATTAAAGTCGGCAGAAGCGTTTTTTCCTTTACCATCTATCGCTCCCTACCTGCATGCAAATTTTCACGTCGGGCTCAAAGGAAAAATTTATTAAAAAAAAAAATAACCGGAAGTGCCTATTTTTATTAACATTCAGACATGTTATTCCCAAAATACTAGGAGTCACTACAAAAATGCTTCATGTCGCTAGCTTCCCGATATAGGTTGGACGCCTCTGAGTCCTGGACTAGAGGTTCAGTCCCTCCAAGGAATGCTTTGGTAGATATTTCGAATTAAAAATGTTGGCCTTAATAAAAATAATTTTACACTAAATGCCTTCAACCTAAAAGCATTTAATGCTCTAAAAATATGCTAGCCATCAAGTATACATCAAAATGACGCAAATAATGTATGTTCACAGAGTGTACATCACTATTAAATATTAATTTTACATCGTTTAGGAAACGGTAATTTGGTAGAGTAATTAATTACTAAACAGGATATTAATTTAATTTGTACAGTTTAGGCACCAATATTCACGTAAAATTTTACATTTATGGAATACTTGCCTGCATCAAATTATATTTTTATAAAATTGTAAATTAGACCGGATTGATTCAATTCCTTAATCCTTAATCATTTTTAGTGCATATTTGTTAATTTGTAACTACTTTAACGTTAAGTAACGTTCAAACAATTCCTTAATTTCTACAAAGTGATTATAACCGGCAAACTTTTTCTATTATTAAATTTGCTATTTTATATAAGTTAAACGTCAAAAACCTCGATAAAATTTTAAAAAGTAAATGCATCTTTTTCTGTCGAAGGTCCAGCTTATTGGACAAAGAACAAATATACACTTGTCGTTGATTGTCCTAATTTGTAATTCTTAATGCTGAAAAGTTTAATTCAACTCCGTTAATAAGTTGGATAAACCCGGTCTTAGTCAGCCCAATATCAGTCGGCGATGAGAAGTTCCATCTAAAACACGTCATTTGCAGGATTTTTACCTTTATTGACCAGAAATTTTTAAAGTAGCTTATATCCTATTTTAGAGCGCGGTCTACACGCTAGTGTTGTAAATATCCGTATTCATTAGATATCCGAATCATACGGAATCGGAATCAGCTAATATCCGTATCCATTATCCGAATACGAATCCATTTCTTGACCCGCGCGAAAGCGGTTACAGATCATGTATACGTATGCATGCAACAGACTAAAACATTTTCTATCCGGATACACGGCTAGGTAGGTCGATGCGGTATCGGTATCATACCAGTCGAAGTCGAAGTTTAGGGATAAGAAGGCACCGCGTCGCGCCGTTCTCGTTTGAATTCGGTTCGGGTGAGGCGGGACTAGTTTAACCAATGGGTCTCATCTCATATGATACCCGTTACCCCGATAACTATGCCATCTTTTTTTAGGAAATGTCATTAGAAAGAGAAAGCACAATATCAAATATGCCAAATCGCAGACCGTGTTGTTCGCTTACACTCGATTCCGATTCCGTTTTCTCTTTGCACTTTGCATTAGTAACCACCCGATGCGAATTTATTTTGATTCCGAATCCGTATTCAAGTTCTCGGCCGGTTCCGGATAATCCGGATTCTTTTAATATTCGGATCCAACGGATTTTTGGATACGTATCCTTACATCACTACTACACGCACCATCTTTTCGATCTATTTGCGTCGACAAAACGTTGCGTACGGACAGCAAATTTAAACAAATTTAAGACTGCTCAAACATGAAACACAAAGTTGAAAAACTGAGCTTTCGAGCATAGATGTTGGAGGTTTGCACAGACAAGTCGTAACATGTGAATTTGTCTTGGATGTAATTGTAATAATTGACAGCAGAGTAGTGAAATTTACTGGATAAAGTCGATTCTCACGAAGTAACACCTGTCATTTTCGAAAATGTGAGAAGTGAGTTCCAAAATCGAATTTATTACTGCCAAGAAGTTCATGGTGATCATTTTGAACAACTATATATAAAATAAAGATGTTTAAATGAATTCACAAAATTTTAATTTTTTTTTTGATTCTAAATTTTTAAAGGCTGGCCATATAAAAACGAATTAAGATACGGACCTCTGGTTTGCGGTAAAATGTTTCTTTTTTGAAGACCTTTAATATAAAAAATTTTATCTCTACTCAAGGGGCTTAAAAAAGTCAAATTACAAAAAAAAAATAGATTTATTAACCACAATTACCTAAAATTTGGTGTCTCTATCTTTACTAATAGCAAAGATGTTTGGCCATACTAAGACTTTTTGGACACTCTGTATAGTGTTCACAGGAAGGAGTTCACTAGGTGCTTGCTTAGATATCAAGGTTGTGAACTCCAAATCTTTATAACTTCGGCCACTTCTCATACAAGTATTTTGTTTTCTGATATATCGTCGCCTCAGAGCAACAATGGTTGAAAACATCAATTCGAAGAAAAATGCAATTCAAAATTTGGCGGGATTTCAGGATTTAATAACTTTTCTATTTTTTAATGAACTGGAATTAAACTTTGGTAACTTACATAGCTTTGTAAGCTTTATAAGAATGTACTAATTAACAAAAAAAATTGATGAATAATCAGAATAATCAACGGTACTCCACCTACCGGTGCATTAAAATAGAATTAATTTTCCTAAGATATGATCCCATTTTGTTAGATATCTTGTAACACTTAACATGTTTGTGCTTTTATTATGTTTTGTTTATATAAAACACATTTAATTATAATATTGATGTTTGTATTAAATTGAATACAAAAAATGCAAATAAGGTAAATAGGTACAGGTGTGGCCACAAAAAAGTTTCATCTGAGTCACAGCGACATTTCCATAAGGAAGCCGGTTAATAGGCGTTTAGGCTGTAAGCTAAATCTAACTTTTTTTTGGCCGCGCCTGTATCTACATACAATAAAGCCATTTTAACAAAATTTTCTTTCAGGATGCATTAGGCTATACAAAGATAAGTAATTTTCTGAAAAATTACATTTAACATATCTTAGTGCTTCACTAAACAAAGGGCTTCTTTTTGAATAATTTGACACGACTATCTCAAAACTGTTTTTTTTTTAAATATAACCTACTGTTGCTCTGAGGCGACGAATGGACTAACTAATTCCAGTCGTTAATTTAATGCCTCAACATCCATCCTCAAGTAATTTCTCCAATCTGCAGGTTTACTTCGCAGTTCCTTCAGCAATCGCACATGAGAAAATATATGTCTTTTTAGTAACCATGTTCTGAACCATCTTGAGCGTTGTATATAATTAGAGCGTTTAATTTGCCCTTTTCTTTTTATTAAATAAACAGCAAAAATTGACCACAACAGTATTTCCTCCATAATGGATCGACCTAGAAACATCGTATATGGAAAACTCACAACAAATCGTGGCAGTGTAGACACGCTTGGTTTACAACGTTTTGTCGACGCAAACAAATGGAACTGTAAGATGTTGCGTGTGGACCGCGCTTTAAGGCATACATTTGCATTTTTGGCTAACTATCCCCTCTTGTCCTGGAACTAAACTGATTTGTGACTATTGGAATCTCGCTTATTATTAAAAATTAAAGACATATATTTTGTTAAATTCAGAAAGCATTTTGGTAAAGTAGATAACAAACAAATATAATTTTGTTGCTCTTTTTGAAAAAAAAATTGGAAAATTTTGGAAAAATGTTTTCAGTTTCAGACGATGACAATGAAAACTTAGAAAATTGAATACAGATATGAGTTATTAATCTTCTCAAATCCTGATAAAGTATATACAACAGGAGTGTCATAATTGACATATTGACGATTAGATCTCAAAACATCAATTTATAAATTAAAGAAGCTTTGTTCATTGATACATATGGTATATTAGGTGACTTATTTCATAAGTGAAACCAGTAAGCAATATGGCTGATTTGGTTGGAACCGAACATCGTTTAAAGATCATTAGTGTTGTAAATATCCGTATTCTTTAGATATCCGAATCATACGGAATCGGAATCAGCTAATATCCGTATCCATTATCTGAATACGTATCCATTTCTTGACCCGCGCGAAAGCGGTTACAGATAATGTATACGTATGCATGCAACACTAAAACATTTTCTATCCGGATACACGGCTAGGTAGGTCGATGCGGTATCATATCATTCGAAGTCGAAGGTTAGGGATAAGAAGGCACCGTCGTCGTTTGAATTCGGTTCGGGTGAGGCGGGCCTAGTTTAACCAATGGGTCTCATCGCATATGATACCTGTTACCCCGATAACTATGCTATCTTTTTTTAAGAAAGGACATTAGAAAGAGAAAGTATAAGATCAGATATGCCAAATCGCAGACCGTGTTGTTCGCTTACAGTCGATTCCGATTCCGTTTTCTCTTTGCACTTTGCATTAGTAACCAGGCGATGCGAATTTATTTTGATTCCGAATCAAGTTCTCGGCCGGTTACAGATAATCCGGATTCTTTTAATATTCGGATCCAACGGATTTTTGGATACGTATCCTTACATCACTAGTTGTCATGCGATGTCATTAAATGATTTGTTAAGAGCTTTCAGATTTTTAAGTGGAACATTATAAGAAAATTTGTTAGATTTGGTTACTGTCACTGTTGAAAGTTAAACAAGGAATATCCTTCAATTAATGCTTATTTACGCGCGTTCTCTTCGAGATCCCGTTGATCCACCGCAAACTACAGGTCACGTGATATCAGCATTGAAGCGCTTAGCATGGCTGTTTACGGTGGATCAATAGGATATCGGCGGGAATTTGCATGAATATGTATTTATTGTTCCCAGTTTAGTTGACAAACAATTAATTCAATTGTTTAATTGTCAACTGGGACCGTCACCAATGACGGAACAATTTAGATTTTTTTTCTGATTTTGGTTTTTATGAAATTAGAACTTAAAAACTTTTTTAGAATTCCTTTGAACACATATTAATTCAATATCATTTTCTTTCTTAAAAAGAAATAGTTTTGGAACCAGTACAAACAGAAAGCTAACGTCCAGATAGGTAGTAGTTTCGAGACCATAGAGAGAAAATTATTGTAGATTGAGAAAAATAACTTTTGCTAGACTTTGATATGTCATATTTATTGGGACCCAGTATTGTTTCCATAACATTAAATGTTGCCAATACATAATATTAATATGTACACGTTTCTATACCTCTGACATAAATGGCGCTAAAGTTCGACAGTTGTTAAGTAAAAGATTAGAACAATTTGCTATAGGTTATAATTCACTGAAGTTCAGAATTACAGAAAACTCAGGAAGGGTGATATTTATAGATGCACAAATTTGGGTTACTTAAATAACTTTGCTTGAGTTTTAACTCGAGAGCTTCTGAAAAAACATCTTTTTTGAAAAATCTAATTAGACAAATTAGTAATTTACTCGGAACCCTGTCATAAGTAAGCCTCTGGATAACAACAACCGCTGCTTTTGAATCAAATCACTACTTGAGTCTGAACCCTTTTCATGCTCAATTGAAATTAAAGTTTTAACGAGTTTAGATGTGGATCGAGTTAAAATTAAGTACATAATTTGATTCAAGTTTCTACCTAAATTTTATTTACAAGTTGGTGCTTTTATTTACAATAAGTTTCTGCAAAAACCACATTGCAAAACCAATAAGATCACTGTCAGTTTATTTAACCGAGTTTTATATTTCAAAGTAAAATTTGAATTAAAAGTGAGAACGTTGAGCTATAAGACTGCAGACAAGGTAACAAAAGGATAACTAAATTGATTAAGGTGGTGCCAATAAACAAAATTTATAACTTTGATATCAATTGAATAAAACTTGAGGCGGCATTTTCCACGTGTCGTCCATGTTGGCCCACTTAATTTCATTTTTGACATGGTCTTTCGACTTTAAAATTTTTAACAATAACATTATAAGTATGTTAAGTTATAACTTCATATCCTGAAAGCAATTTTCAGTCAATTATTTAAACTTCATATCCTGAAAGCAATTTTCAGTCAATTATTTAAAGTTTTAACGTGTATAATGATTTCATTCAGAAGATTAATATATTAAAATATCTATGGCGACATTTTTTCTGTCACTAGGACCTCAATATTCTTTATAAATATTGTTTTCCTAAAATAAATCAGAAAATATCTTGAAACTTTTAACAATACGTTAAAAATACCTATAGAATATGAAGCTATACTTAATATACTTATAAAGTTATTGTTAACAATTTTAAAGCTGAAAATCCATGTCAAAATGAAATTAAGTTGGCCAACATGGACGACACGTGGAAAATGCCACCTTAAGCATTTTTAATAAAGTTAGTTTTTTTTTATAAAAAATGTAAGTTTTATTCGATTGGTACGTCTATAAATTTTGTTCATTGATAACATTTCAACTGAGTCAGCTAAATTTATTTTATTACTTGTTTTGCAAGAATATAACTATCACGTCACAGACTTTTAAAAATGTCAAAGACTGACATTATTGTATAACCTTATATTTCCCGTCAAATTTTTTTTGGCATAAACATACAGTTAATAAATATGCCTACAAAGAAAAGGTACTGTTCCTGTATTTTTCTTGAATGCGAGAGATAAGAAGATAAAGCAGCAATTGATTTACTTAACAACCGTCAAAATTTAAAATCATTTTTAATTACAGTTTTAGGTGTTGCTAGATTTCTTAAGATGTTTTTATTTTTAACTTTATGTAGATAATTATTGTTGTAGATATATTTATGTCCGTATCGGATTACGTAATGTGATTGGTAATCGAGTCTTGTATTAGTAGAATGTAGGAGTACTTGTACCATATGAAAAATTTAGTCATAGTAAGTTATGAATAAACGTTTTATTTGAAAATGGCGTCTTTTTAATTTTTACCTTTTATTACTGGGGAGCTGGGTTGCGTTTGAAAACTACACCGACTACGTATCGTTCTGACCGTCACGTGATTAAAAAATATTTTAAATACTGAGGCACATGACAAGTCACACCTGTCACAGGTGTGACTTGGTGTTAATTTAAAGCCTATAACAATGTCGCATTCGAGAACTACAAAATTTTTTAACAACTTTTTGAAACTAAATTTTTTCAACAAAACATTTTTTTAGAAAGAATATTTTTCACACATTGTTTCGCAAAAGACTTCGAATATTCATATTAAAAAACAACACTTTTTTAAAAGTAATTTACTACAGAGTAATATAACAAATACAAGAAAACTTAAACCTGACCAAACACAAAGAAGGTTCGTTCAGGTTAGTTTCGGATCATTTTGTCATTTTTTCATTGACATTCTCTAAGTCAATAGTGTTCATAATTTAAATTTAGAAGAATTATGTTTTCTAAAAAATATAGTTTCGGGAAATGTATTTTTAGAAGGTTCTTTTCCAAAAAAATATATTCGAACTGTTTTTCGAAAAAAATTACTAAATTTAACATCAAAAGAGATATTTGTTGAAAAAAGAAACAGCTAGAAGAGTTGATCATCTTAGCTTACACTCCAGGCGCGGCCCGTCCATAAGGTCATTTGGTCAATGACCCACCTAAAATTTTTAATGATCTACCTAACAATTTATTTTTTAATTTTTTAAAACCAAAAAAGAATCTTTTGTTTCAAAAAAGTGCTAGTTCCATGCGAAAACTCCTCAAGAAAGAATCAATCCAAGCCACCGTCGAAAGATTATCCAAGCTTGCCCCGGGATGGGTCGTATTTTAAATTGACCTCGTAGGTTTATACGGACGATATAAATTCATTAAAAATAAGAGAGAAACAAACATGCGCGCTTTAGGAAGTTAAAAAGAGACACAATTGGTCGACGGCCCACCAATAATATCTGGCCACTCCCACTATAGAAATACTCAAACCGCCCCCTAAAATATACTATTTCAAAACATTTGGTTTGGAAAAAGAAAAACTAATTAGGTACCTACATAATATGCGCATTGTATTTGCATTGTATTAATAATATTAATTAGCGGTTAAACATAAAATAAATATAAATACGATTTGTCAGGCCAGCGCTAGGCATCAAATTTAACGGTATCGGACCGATTTTCTTACATAACCAGCGTAGTCCAGAGCTACAATCTCAGCGAGTTGATCAGAAGGTTGAGGGTTCGAATCGGTGTTAGGGCAAGAACTGTTTTTTAATTTTTTGTTATTTAAAAAATTAGATCGGCTCTAAAAGGTGTATTGGCAACAAGTTGTTCCTCGATAAGATATTTTTAAAATTGTTGGCAATCTCATATTTAATACAGCTTACAGCCTGCACGTGCGTAGACAAATATCGTATTACTATGTCTAGTCGCCAGCATTGTATTTATTAAAGAAAACGAAGTTTCGGCAGCGTTCCTAATTTTATTTTACGAATAATCATACTTTTAGCTCAGAATTTTGTTCTGTTTATATTCTGGGCTTTTAGTACAAGGCGCGACATCTATTGAGGAGATGCTAAACTTATCAAAACGGAAGCCTCTAAAATCTAATCTAGAGTATTAAAACACATAGAAAAAAGCCATAAACATCTAGAGTAGTAATGTTCAATATTCTGCAGTACCTATTTTATGATTTTTGCATTGTTTATTTGTACGTAAATAATTTCTTGGCACATTATTAAAAAACCTTTCTTAATTAAAAAAGTGTATTTTGCTTGTTGCGTTGATATCACTAGTTATAATAAATCAATAATAAATACCTTTCTCTGTATTCTTCTAAGGCCTCGGCAACTGTTTCGGCCTTCCTTGATCATCATCAGTGTTGTAGGGTCCCTGAATGGGACAACAACAGACAGCCGCTTACTAACTGCATTTCAACAAAACGTAATCGGCTGCCAAGAAAACACAGGGAAATTTCTATTAAATAAAATTTAAGAATACCTTTTTGCTAGTTATTGTTCCATTTTGAAAAATAATTTTTTTAAATATGTGTCTAAGGAAAAATTCCTAAAAGAGAAAAAATAAATTAGTAAAGGCAAAATGATTTTCTGCATGAAATATACGATTTGCGAGGACAAATATTTTAGAAAGCCTGGTTTGAAAAAATAGATTGGTAAAGTTAAACAAATATTTCAGAAAATCTCTTTTGAAAAAGATATTGTGTCTAAGACAAAATTCCGAAAAGAGAAAAAATAAATTAGTAAACGTAAAATGGTTTTCTGCATGAAATATACGATTTGCGAGGACAAATATTTTACAAAACCTGGTTCGAAAAAACAAATTCGAAAATATTCGTCCAAAACAAGTTCCTAAAAGAGAAAAAAAACACATTAGTAAAGTTAAACAAATATTTTAAAAATTCCCTTTTGATAAGGAGATTTTTTAAACATGTGCTAAGACAAGAGAAAAATAAATTTGTAAAGGTAACTTCCCCGGAGGAAGAAAAATCCCCCCCCCCCCTCCGGATAGGTCCGTAAACCATATAAATTGAATTGCTTAAAGCATAGTTTACCAAAAGATAAATTTTATTCTCTCCCAATAGGAATGGTCCCCCCGGAAAAATTGTCTGTATTCAACATTGAGCGCTGCAGATCGGGTCCCACCTATATATCAAGAAAATTTTAGAAAAAAATGCCAAAGTTTGCTTTCATAAAATGGTGAATACTCGTAGTAATATGTTGTGGTAAATGTCAGTTTAGAACTTTACATCCACCCATGATACAAATAAAAGAAGATATGATACCGCGCTGGTAGGCGTGGCCATTACGTCACGCCGTGACCAATTCCGCGATATTTTGTAAACGAAATACGTCTTTGTTAAGATCGCGTTGTGTTTTAAACTATTTTTTGGTGTTTTTATTTTACTTTTAGGAGTTTAAAAGTAAAAATGAGATATTCTGTGTATGGTTGTGATGTGGACAATCAATCAATCAATGTAATCAATGTATGTATTTATCCCTTTATTTATGATTATTTTAAATCATATACGTACTATAAAATTTGTATTATAAGCAGGAGGCAAAGTATATTGCCAATAGAATTTATATAAAATCGCCTATACCTAACGTAACCTCTATATCGCGCGTTATAATTTCAAAAATAGGACACACCGTGACGTCATGCGCGAACCCGGACGAATTTGACACGGTTTGGTATCATACCTTATTTGTAACATGACATCCACCTAAAGAATTAATACTGGTTGCATAGCCATCTGGATGTGGTGTGCGAGGGAGACTGGCCAGACGCCACCTCTTTCGCACGCCATATCCAGATAGCTATGCGACCACGTCTACTGGATCCTAGTTACGTAAACAGTCATAGCCATTTAATGTGGTGAGTGAGAGAGATGGTTCAACGCCGCCATTCTCTATCTCTCTCTCGCACATTACCATCTAGCTAGGGGATTAACGTAACTCCGTTGCCATAAAAAAAGTTACCTACCTACTTTACCACTAACAAACTTTTTGAATTTTGCGATTACCACGAATGTTATATATACAAATTACGTAACAATATAGGCATTGTAACGCGTATTAAAATAATATTATCCCCACATCAAAAAATGTTAAAGGCATATCAATGAATAAAAAAAATACTTACCAACTTTGGAAGCAGAGCAGCACTTTATATGGGGATGTACGAAATACCCGTGCCCCCCTGCGATTTTATCAATTATGTAGCCGACTACAAATTCGCTATAACTGACAGGATTTAGTCACAAAAAACGACAGTTCTGAAAGCTTTTAGCCGAACTATAAAATTATTAGAATAGGGAAGACTATCGCGGACTATTCTATCCCAGTGGGGAGCATTGATGGACGACGTACGCTATCCCGGGACAACTTCCATCAGGAACGCACACGGAGCTCCTCGCCCGCCGACGATTGGGGACAGAATGCACGTAACTTGTTTAAAAGGGACGGTTTCGTATTAAAAAAATCACTAAAAGTTTTGACAAAAAATTGTTTCCGAATCTCGGCAAAAAAAAACTCATTTTAAATCCAAGCTCGCCTATAAAGAGATAAAAACGGTTGAAAACAAAGACCTGAGCCTACTACGACGATGTAAAGGCCAGATTTAAACACTATATACATAAAATTTAAAAACTAATAAAGGCGTTGAGTGATACTCTCATAGGGGCTTTTAAGGGCAACTACAACCCAAAACCCAACCATAAAAATTTCGATTTATTTGGTTTCTCCATCTAACTTCTATTTAGCCGAAAATAGTGATTGAAGTTTACCGGTAATTTTCATTTGATTTTTGTCAGTGGTAGGTAATTTACCGGAAATTTTGAGGTAATTTTGGGAATATTTTAAATAACAAACATTTAGGACATAATGGACATACAAAATATCATATTTTTATGCTTTTTATGGAATCACTTCGGTGTCCGTCCGTCCGTCCGTCACAGGCGATTTTCTCTGCAACTATTCGACGTAAAAATTTGAAATTTAGCACAGAGATAGTGTGGTGGCCCAATTATAGACGTGAAGTATAAAAAGTTCAATTTTGATTCTAGGTTTTTTTTTATCTAAGACATCCCACGTAGACTTCAAGCCTAAGTACTAACGTACCGTGGGCGTCTGAAGAGAAGGGAAATGTAGCCTATTGACACGGGATTTCAAGGATTGGAGATTGGGACGGGAAGGAAAAACATCTGCAGGAAATTTGTTCCATAATCTGGAGATCCTAGGTATGTATGAGCGAGAGAAGTGGTCTGTTCTAGGCTTTTGTAGCTGGACAGTAAAGGGATGCATACGTAACGCGCCTCTTGATATTCTGTTAGGAACAGTCAAGGAGGGAATAATACCGGCTAGTTCTTCAGAGCAAAATCCGTGGAAGTAGCGGTAGAAAATGGATATATCCCCAACAGCGCGACGATGAGCGAGAGCAAGGAGTTTTCTCGTGAGGGCTGGGTCATTGATAAGTCGAATGGCTCTCTTTTGGATAGAATCAAGGACGGTAAGTGTCGAAGGTGATGCCGCTCCCCAGATGTGGGAGCAGTACTATAGGCTAGGTCTTATTTGGGAAATATAGAGAGTGTATAAGTTGGAAGGGGAGAAGTATTTTCTGGCTCGAAAGAGAAAACCAAGCTTTTTAGCTGCCGATGTGGCTACTGAAGTAATGTGTTTGTGCCAGCTGAGATCATCTTCGCAAGCGACGCCAACCAGATCGAATGTTTCATTGTTTTGTAGGGCTTGGCCATTCATGTGGATGGGGTAAGCGTTGCCAGATTTTTTGCGTGACAGGGCGCAAGACTGGGGTTTGGAGGCGTTGAACTGAACAAGGTTCTTGGCACCCCAGTATAAGATTAATTGAAGATCTTGGGAAAGGGATAGGTACATAGATCTGCGTCTATTATCCAACTCTTGATTCGAAACTTGTCTGGAAAAATGAATATTGGTGTGAAGAGTACTAACTATCGTCAACATAACAGTGGATGGGATTGGTAGTTGAAGAGCAGGTCATTAATGTGAAGAAGAAATAGGGTTGGTGCCAGGACTGAACCTTGGGAGACGCCAGCATTGTTAGGTAAGAAGGTAGTTTGTTGAGGAGTGCGGCATGCCATACTTGGTCAAAGGCATTGGAAATATCGAGAGCAACAATCCGAGTTTCGCCATGAAATTCGAGAGACTTGTTCCAGTTATGTGTGACAAAGCTAAGGAGATCAACTGTGGATCTTTGGTGACGAAATCCGTACTGTCTGCCATGGATAATTTTGTGTTTTTCCATGTAGATATTTTAGAATTTGCAAGTTGATCACTGTCTCCATAACGTTGCCGACAACGGAGAGAAGAGAGATAGGTCGGTTAATTTCAGGGGTTAAATTGGGAAATGGAAAAAATGTTTTCAAAGGCGTCGTGTAGGGTGTCAAATGAAAGCTTATTGAAGCACGAATTCAACAATTTTTACAAACACCTAAGTATTTACAAGAAAAATTCATTTAGATATTTTATGGAAAATTCTTTCAGTCTATGGGTAATATATACGGTGGCTAAATGAAAACGAAACGTCGGCCTTTGGGTGTTTACTATTTGTTATGAAAAAAATGCTCGAACACGTCGATCTTGTTTTCGAGGGGGAAATTTTTTGAGCACATACTCAAACCCCTACCTGCAACCCCTTGGCCAGAGTGGGCTTCACCCATAAAATATTAAATGGAAAGGGGGGTCGAGCTGCACCTCGTTTGAAAGGTCGTTCGATTCTCTTTATCACCATAACTAGTTTATGCCCCTTTACTTCAGCGGTTTTCAAATTATTTAATTTTCTTTTTGAGTATTTAATTCTTTATTCTGTGAATTAAACCAATTTTAATCCTTAAATATTTAAATAAAAATTGGTCTAGAACGAAATCAGATTAAATTTTATTAATTTATTAACAAGGATTTAAGTTAAAATTGGTTTAATTTAGAGAATAAAAAAAATTACCCAATAAGAAAATTAAATAATTTGGAAACCGGTGAAGTAAAAGGGCATTAACTATATAATCGAAAAACCATTCAAACGAGGTGCAACTCGATCCCCTTTCCATTTAATATTTTAGGGGTGAAGCCCACCCTGGCCAAGGGGTTGAAGGTAGGGGTTTGAGTATGTGCTCAAAAAGTTTCCCCCTCGAAAGCAAAGGGGGAGTTCGAGTTGGACGCTCGGAGTTCTCCGAGCGCAAATCTCAGACATACATTCTTAACATGTCCTATATAAATGACAAAGTAAGAAGTAATATACAATGTCTAGTTTCTGTGCTCGGGGCGTTCCAAGCGTCAACTCGAACTCCCCCAGAATCGACGTGTCCGAGCGTTTTTACATAACAAATAGGCAGACGTTTCGTTTTGCCACCCTGTATATTAAAAATGCAAAGAAATAAATTATTTGCTTTAATAAAATGCCATCAAAAAACACGAGTCGGGGACTATTTGGGTGACCTCCAGCAGGAGTAGTCCCTTTCTCTCGACTTTTTTGACGGTCTTTTAATGCACTAACGAATAGTGCAATAAAAGTATGTTTATTTTATACCAAATTTTCGAAAAACGTATTTTTAATTGTTATTGAAAAAATGTACGTTCGACGAGATATTTTTCGAAAAATGTATTTCTGAAAAGTATATTTTTCGAAACATTCCGTTTCCAAATTCTTGCTTCATGCTTTCTATTTTTTTTTGTAACTCCAAAAACAAGGGCGTGGAGATAAAAACAAGAGAAATTCCGATTTTCTCCGAAAGTATTCGGAATATTCTTAATTTCTTAAAAGCTTAAAATTCAGCATCTAATTATGCAACTTTGCTCCAATTTAACCAACTCTCTATCTCTTAAGGTTACTGAAATGCCAATGTTAACCTATCAAATTCGCAACACCCTGCATAAAATACAATTTATAGGGATTATATAAAATTCTGTTACGTATTTTGTAAAGAAAAACTTTTATGTTCTTTGCATTTTGCAGCTTGAACCGCGCTTTGCAATAAACTGGGTTTACTTAGGGTTTTAAAGACAAATACATAAATAAAAAATACACTTTTGACAGTGGGTGTTTATTAACTTATCTGTATAAAGGTGCTCTTACACAGGTGACACAAATTGCGCAATTTGCAGTGATTTTTCACATCACAACATCGAGCAATATAGAACAACAATCCTGTGACCAAAATTTTAAAAATATACCTTTAGTAGTTTTCGAGATCTTCTAATAGGCCACCCACAGTAAATAACCTTCTATATAAGAAATTTTTAGTAATTTTCAACATATTTTACTAAATGGTGTTCCTAGAGATAGCAGGCCCTTCCGTTTTTGTAGCAAAACAAAGAAAATCATAATAATTCTTAAAACTACTTATATATTGTACATAAAAACAGTTTTTGCTCTAAACTACAGAGCTCATATAGAAAAATAAATACTTTTCAGATCTAAGAAAAATGTGAAAAATAACGAAAAAGCTATTTTTATAATAGGAAAATATTAACAGTCGCACTCGGAACGGGGGGGTCAGCGAGTGACCCCACTGAATTATTTTTGTTATATTTTTTATATTTTTAAATATTTTTTGGTACACAGCTATGACTTTTATTTCTAATGTTGAATGAACAAAATGAAATAGAGTTTATTCAAATATTTCTTATTTCTTTATTTTTTAAGTTTTTCTTCGTAAATAAGTGCATTCTTTTAAATGTCATAATAATATTTAAATAAACAAAATAAATATATAGTACGTTCATTCAGTGGCTTTTTTATTCAAGTATTTAGCTGACGCAAAAACCATCGAAGCACTGACGAAAAAATGCGGGGTCAGACACTGACCCCCCTGTTCTAGGTTTGGGGTCAATCGCTGACCCCCCCCTTCCGTGTTCTCCGAGTACACGTTTATGTTCCCAGTGCGACTGTTAATGTTAAGACGACAATATTAAAGCTATATCTTGGTAATGCACGTAAATAGATTTTTAAGACACAAAAATATTTCAACCTTTATTTCTATATCTAAGGATCACTTCCTCTTTTCCATATTATAACAAGCCCCTCCAGATCACTAGTAGCCAATAAGGATTCATCGTAATTAAAGCTAATGCTAAGAACAGTGCTGGAATGACCTTGTAAGGTATTCATGACGGCTTTGTTACCTATCTTTTCAACATCAACAAAATATACACTCCCATCTTCACTTCCAGTAACTGAAAATAAAGATTTGTAATTTACCAGTATCGTATGTGTACAGCGTGAACCATCTTAACAAGTGGGAAACTTTTTTATTTTTGACTTCATGGAAAAAGTTATTCCCCCCTCAGATGGTTAGAAATGCAGTGGCCGAATTTTCACGACGTACAATAGTGTGTATGGAAAAAAACTGTGGTCATGTTGAAGCTTAGTGTAGTATTTCATAAAATGTTATTGTTGTTCATTTTGGTAATATGTTATTTTAAAAAACCTGTATTTCAAAACACCTTTTTAAAAAAATTCAAAAGTACAATGAATGACCATAAAGTTGTTTTGTCAAATTTCATATTCGATCACTTTTCAGTTCTGGACGATACTTTCTTACGTTATTGTACTTTGAAAAAATTGAAGATGGTTTTCCTTCTACGGCATTTATCGTTTTTTTTTTACTTTTATGGACACCCCGTATATAATGGGTCAAAATTTTTGATTTGTGTTATTTTCTCAACAAGCAGAAATTTTTATGAAGAATAACTTTTTTCCGTAAAGTCACAAATAAAAAAGCTTCTCATCTGTTAAGATGGTTTCTGGACACGCTGTATACCAAAATTGGAATATATTGTCACTAACTGACATGTCAACAATGTATTCGTTTCAACTTTTCTGACCTTTACACAAATTTCTTTTTGAAAAATTATATCAAAATATTAACAAATTACAAGTTTTATTATAATAGCTTTGGAATAAGGTTTTCAGCTAAAGACTGGGCTGTTTTCGAGGTAATAGTAAATTTGACCCAAAATATAATCGATTCTAAGCCAGTGTAGGTTAAAGCTAAACTATGTCCAAATGATTACTTTTTATGGTAAATAGATTTTAATTACTCGCGCAACCAGGCAGACAGACTGACAAATACGGAAAACTGTTTATCG
Organism: Philopedon plagiatum; assembly: GCA_963971165.1. Classification (NCBI taxonomy): domain Eukaryota; kingdom Metazoa; phylum Arthropoda; class Insecta; order Coleoptera; family Curculionidae; genus Philopedon; species Philopedon plagiatum. The sequence continues at coordinate 70,353,322 of OZ020194.1, forward strand.
TCATCTAGAGACCCCACAATGTGAATATCAGAACCAATCTTAAGAGGTGTTTTTCCAGAATCACAATACCATCTAGTGAAGGAAGAAAAAGAACATTACAGCTTAGAAGAATTTGTCTTATAAACTGTTATGATCATTTAAGTAACATTTGATTTATTGGAAAAAAAAAACAATAATAAGAAATTCTATAAAAATTATTTCTTATAAATTACATAAAAGTGGGGTTTCTCGTTTGGCAATGTCATTAGTTTACTTACCTATGCAAGCTCCTTGTCTAAAGGACATGATTGGACAAAATGTGGACCTAACCATATGTCTTCTGTGCCTATTTTGAAATTTCCTTTTGATTTGTAAACCACCTTCACTATCAACAACACTGAAATAAGAAAATATATTCAATCCCTTTAATTAGGCTAGTCGACAAGTACATTAATAGGGGGAGCATTTCCGGACAAGCTGGAATAAATTTTAATCTGTTTTGTTGGGACCTGGGACTCAGAAAATATATATTAATCTTGCACCTCTTGACAGGCCCGGATTTAACCGCCATGTGTAAAAAATGGCCAAAAATCTTATTATCTGAATATCTCGATTGGTATCAACTTTTGAGCAAAATACGTAGTTATCTAAATTAAAGAAGAGTAAATTCTTCCAGACCACCTAAAGGTGTACTCGGCGCGCTTTTTTTTTAAAGTGGTATCCGCAATAGGCCTAATTCACTATGCCAACTTTCCTAACTTCAAGTTTCTTTTGAAGTTGCCCGCTCATCAAATATTTTCGCCTTTTAAACGTTGATAGCTTTCCAATATAACACTCAATATCACCCTGACTCTCAACAAGATCCGTTTCATATTCCGTATTTGGTTCATAATCTTCGGAATGTTCTATTGGTTGTTCTATATTGATATGCAAGACCTCGTCGTCGTCTAATTCGATCACGTCCACAGTATTCAAACAAGATTTGCCCTGTCAGAAACCACACATTACTATGAGCAATGTAAACCCGCTTTGCGACAGCTACAAGCTACATTACAACCTTTGGCGTATTTACAAGAAATGGTTTTAGTGGGGGACCTGTGTCTTGTACAGTGGGAATGGGCATTAACCCATTCTTTGAATTTCTCCATCCCCAGTCTAAAGCTGATTTTTTGTTTCCATACCATATGATTTTGATGAATTTGGTTGTAAGTACGGAATGAGTGCAAGCGAGCTGCGTCTTTGGTTGGTGGTAATGATGTTAGATTTGGTAATAGATTGTATGAAACACTGGTATCTATATTTATTCAATGACTCACTGTTTTTTGATTAATACAAGATGAAATTGTTCTCACACTGTATCTAAACTGCTGGCCACTCGAACTTACACATAGAGATTTTTAGGCAAAATTTAAAGTTCAATATTTTCAACAGGAATGCAAATTTTTGAACGCGTCTTGCAGATTTTAAGAGCTAGTTTTTTTTCGGATTAAGCTGCATGACGTATATTTATCGTAGGACCATAGGTTTATTATATACGGGGTGATCGGGTGATCAATGGTCATGCAAAAAATCAAAAAGTTTGTATGAGTGAAATTTCCGCAAGACTTTTTTTTGGTCGTTGCAATATGGTTCGTTACTAAGGTAACATCAATATCTCTAGACGTTTTTGTCACTTTTTGGATTAAGGCCCTTAGGTCTTGTATACACTACTAAACATAAAATTTGGGTAGCAAAATTTTTAAAATGCTATAACTTGACATTGGATTGACGGTTCTTGATGATTTTTACGGATTTGGAATCCTTATTTCACGTAGATTTTCTATAATCTAAGCATTTTATTTGGGGGTTGAAATATACAGGTTGAAATTTACACATTATACCGGGTCGATAATAGACAAAAACGTAGCGACAAGAACAAGTTTATTACATTATATTCTACAATATACAAGATTGGTTAACAACGGCCAAAAGTCAATTCTTACAAAATTTCTAATTCTAAACCTAATTTAAAGGTTCCTGCAATCCCTAAAAAAACCCGGCAAATATCAATGGAAAATTGTCAAGTGTCCTATCTTTAAATACCTAATCGTTGGTAATAATTTATAGACAAAGAACTCTATAAAACTGAATGACTCTTTGAGAAAATAAACTGGGGTGAAAGTTTTGGACAGAACCGTGAGAAGGACATTAAACAAAAACAACTTGAGGTGAGAATTTATTTTTACAAAAACTTAAATAATGCCAAACCGTATAGCGCGTCGTACCCTACGTTTTTGTCTATTATCGACCCGGTATAATGTGTAAATTTCAACCTGTATATTTCAACCCCCAAATAAAATGCTTAGATTATAGAAAATCTACGTGAAATAAGGATTCCAAATCCGTAAAAATTTTCAAGATCCGTCAATCCAATGTCAAGTTATAGCATTTTAAAAATTTTGCTACCCAAATTTTATGTTTAGTAGTGTGTACAAGACCTAAGGGCCTTAATCCAAAAAGTGACAAAAACGCCTAGAGATATTGATGTTACCTTAGTAACGAACCATATTGCAACGACTAAAAAATTTTTTTGCGGAAATTTCACTCATACAAACTATTTGATTTTTTGCTTGACTTCATTGATCACCCCGTATATAATAAACCTATGGTCCTACGACAAATACACGTCATGCAGCTTAATCCGAAAAAAACTAGCTCTTAAAATCTGCAAGACGCGTTCAAAAATTTGCATTCCTGTTGAAAATATTGAACTTTAAATTTTGCCTAAAAATCTCTATGTGTAAGTTCGAGTGGCCAGCAGTTTATTTCCTCCGTTGACGCGTTTGGATCTGAAAATTTGAACAGCCCTCTGTAAGTCTTTCTCTCTCTGTAGAAGTTTAACGAACTTCATTTTCCCCTGCCTGTATAGCGCGGAAGTAGTATCACAGCCCCTAAATGCATGTAGAAATGCTAATTAAAGCATCCAAATTTATATTATGGGGTGCACACATACTGCTCCGAGACTTTCCCTTGCCTGGCTTTACAAAATAAATGTTAGAGCGAGATTCACTTAAGGCGGTAAGAACTACCAATAAATCAATGATTTCGTCTATTATAAAAACCGATTTGTAGTGATTTGATTCTTCAATTGCAGTGTTGACAATTAAGGTATCAGCATCTTCGTCAGCCTGCTTGACTGAACCTTTGTTCGTTAATCGTTTACACATCATCGAGATCATTCGACATTTATTTCTCTCATTTGACAAGAATTTCCCCAGGGATACAGTTGCTATTATTTTTTCATCAAAATGTACTTCCGCTGATGAACCAATTCTCAATCGGCGTAGTCGGTCAGCAGTCTTAGTGCTTTTTGCTGCAGCATCCTCCGGGTATCCATCGAAAACTATTACTGCATTCGTTGAGTAATGTCTTTTTACATACTAATGTCTTTTTATATACTATTTATCCAAAATCGCACAATAAGATTCTCGTTGATGCTAGACAATTTTGTGCAGTAGATATCCCCCGTCTATCACATGAAGAGTATTTTCAGAGCCTAGTAGGTTTTCGATGGGTTTGATCATCGAAGAGTGAAAGTGGATAAGGAGCTAGTTCATATTGAAAGTAATCTTCCAACTGTTTCTCAGATCTCTTAAGAAATGAAATTCTCTGGAAAAGCAAAGTGGGGTTAACTGGAATAGTTCTATTTTCCACTTTTACTCCTGAATTCATAGCTGCAATGACCGATAAGTACTCTATTTTTGCGTTTAAACTTGATACTGCCAAGAAGATCTGTCATAGCAGATATGCCAATTTCATATGCATATTGGCAATACCTCCAAACAGGTAGTCGCAAGAGAAAAATGTATAGAACATTTCTTGTACATAATTTACTCTCCTTCAATTTCGATAATGATATATTTCACTCTAAAGTTGATACTAACCGAGATATTTAAAAAAAAAAGAAAAAAATTAAATTTTGTTGCTATTTTTTTCAAGATGGCGGCCAAGTCCGGGCTATCTAGAGAGTGCAATTTTAAGAGGTATTTCACCACATCAAACAGATTAAAATTAATTCAAGCTTGTCCGGAATTGCTCCCGCTAACAGCCATTTTAAATGACTTATCGACTGGCCTAAATTGTCACGCTGTCAAAACGTTTAGCAAAAAACAATTTTTTTTGCATGCAAAAAGATTTAGGAAATTTTTATTTGTAGGTTACCAGCCTAAAAATTTCTGTTGCCTGTAATCCTCATACCGGTGGTTTTAAAAGAATGGAACATTGCTAATATCTTGCAAATAACTAAATTTTTGGAAAATCATTCGGATGCCATAATTTATTTAAATTTGTACCCATTAAGTGGTGTTAAATTTTCCAAATTCATAATCATTATCGTCTATTTAAACCAAACATTTAGAAATAAGGAGGACCATTATTTACATTCTAGAGCAATCAGAGATGCCAGAATCACTCTTAATCTAGCCAACCATATCGACCCGTACCTACTTTTTGAGAAAGGCTGTTGCCAGGTTTTCAGTTATGTGGCATATTTTCAGATTGATAAACTATACTAAAAGAACGAAGTTACTGTAGGTTGTTGGTCTGCAATCGTAAATGCCACAGGCTAAAGCATATGGCTAAGGATTAATAAAACATACCAATCAGTGGCGGCTCGCCGGGTGAAGCAAACATTCAGTGCAAATATTGTAGTAAAAATACTAAACAGTAAACTCAATCATTTCATTAAATTTTCTCCTATAGTATTATGATTATTAATAATTGCATGTTATCTACATTCACATTTCACAATCTATTATCTAAGGCTAAGATTTTTGCGCGACCTCGCTCAAGGGCGTTTTTTGCGGCTGGCTTGAAATACCATCAGCGCGAGCCAGGGTTTAATAATTTTAATGCATACCTTTAGCATAGCAAAAAGTAAAAATATATACTATTAAGACCGTTGGTGGAAAGAACCACGTCCGGGTGAAAGGAAAACGAGTCTTCCGATTAGTGAACGTCGATGACGACAAACCTGACGACGCGACATCGGCCAGTCCGCGTTGCGGTAATTGCAATGTCTCCACGCCCAGCGGAGCACCCTTGTCACGTAGCTCAAAAACAAGTTTGAATGATTTCATAAATCACCAGTGGTAAACTTGTCTATGGCATTTATTGTGAAATGAAAACCATATATTTTAATCTACATTAAAGTTTATTTGCATTACATGAAATATGGTCACATTTTTGAAGCTGTAAGCCGAATTTGAAATTGTTTTGTAATATGATTGTTTGATTTTAATTGTGATCTAAAAATATTTTAATATGTTTTACTGTTGTTCGTTCAAATGGATTTCTGACTGGCATCCTGACAACAAGCACTGATGATGACCTATAAGGTCGAAAGCGCTCTGCTAATAAATTAAAAAATTTTGCACTTAATACAAAGCTTTGTTTCATTCAAAAGGTATAATTATCAAACCAACAGAAACTGTCAGAACACGAGGAAAAATTTAGATCAATTACCGTGTCTGAACGCTTTTCTTAAAATTTAGTTCTTTGGAGCAATGCCCCATTCTTTAAAAAGAAAGACATGTACAATTTTGTATGTTTGAAAGACATTGTAAATTCTAAACGTGTCGATTAGAAGCAAAAGCGCTTAGTAAAATATTACCTGAATAGGCACATAGAATTATCTGTAGCATTAACTAATAATAATGGATCCCTTGCCTCTCTACTAATCCATGCCCTGTAGCTTAGGTTAGTTATATAACAATTAGGGTCAACAGTAATCTTTTTCATTTTACACAGCCCGCCATTTAATTCACAAAATATGGAAACAATTTCACCACGATCATTTCCTAAAAATTGTAAAAAAAAAACTTTAGACCTATGCTAATCTTAAAGGTGGTATCTCCAAACCCCGTTTTCCAGCCACTTAAAATTGTTTAATAGAAAAACGATGGCACTCAGTAAATCCTTAAAAGTATTAACTTACAGGTTTAACTGTGTTTGAGCATCTTACATAATGACTTGTCACTTTTAAGCCAAAAAAAAAGGTGCAGGATTGTTTTTTTTCTACCGATTGGTTATTATTATTCAATTTTTACCAAAAGTGCCAATACCACCTTTAGGCTTAGCACGGCTGTATGTACCTTCGATATTTGGAACCTGTAGATAGATTTATCAACAAACAAGCTTGTTTGGCTTAACCTATGATATAAGTATATCGTGGCTTAACCATAGTCTAAGAGAAAATTCCCCACTTTTTTGCCAAATGTCCTTATTTATGTCCATCAAATTTTGTAATATGAAACAAGCTACATAAAATTCTTGTTTTTCCTTTTAAAAAGTTGTTCCAACAATAATATATTTTTAGTAAATCTAAGTTGAATTTTCATAAATAATAAACTATTTGACATACTAATCATGTTGCGCGTCTACAGTGTGGTCCATGAAGTTTAAAACAAAAGTGAAATTATTTTATTAATGAGTTTATCTAAACCTAAGTATTACACAAAGTTGGTATATGGCTAAAAACAAAATTAAACGTGATCAGTATCGTTAAACAGCATACAGGGAATAAACAAAAATTTGCAAAATCACTTAAGAGTCAAGTACCCTTATTCTTAAAAATATGGCAAAGGGGTATTAGGAAAAGGTGTTCAGAATTAAGAGTTATGCTCAAATGTGAATTAATGGCCCCCATTAATTGACTTTTGAGCATTTTTAAATTTTTGTTTGTTCCCTATATGTTATGTGGCTTTTCAAGGTTCTAATAATGGTTAATTTTTTTTAGGTATGCATCAATTTTTCGTAATACTTAGTACATTTTGAAAAGCTGATTAAAAATGATTTCACATTTGCTGCAAAACTTGTTGGATCACCTTGTAGATAGGTAACGTACGGTAATATTAGTGACTGAGACCAGTTTTACAACACAAAAAACCTAGAAACTTTCACGAAAAAATTATATAGGTTTTGACGTCGTAAGGTTTATGGTGTTGGATATTATTCTAAAGTCCTGGAAATACTCACAGTCCCTAGTCATTCTCTTTTTATTATATCGCAACTGCATGAGACAAAAAATTACTTATAACTGAGCGCCTGAACCTTGGCCACCATGCACTTTTGATAGTATGTCAGACAGACCTGGGCAGTAGTTAATAATTATAAAAGTAGTTAACTACTTTTTCTGTAAAAGTAGTTGTATCCTTACTACTTTTTTTCTCCTAGTAGTTATATTCGATTATTTTAAGTCTGCATAAAATATTCGCAAAAAGTAGTTAAAAAAAGTATTATATTATTGTAATTTTAAAATAAAAACAAAACAAAGTTTGTGCAGAGGACACACAAAAGTATAAGAAGTAAAAATAATTTGAATCCTCTTACATAAGTACTTAAACGAATCTTCCAGGTTTGCCACATCACGCGTTAAACATTATTTTTAGGAAAAATACTGCGTTAATTTAATTAGTCTTTTAAACATATTTTTAAATTTATTTATTCGGGACTGAATTTTTAACGGGACCCCGGGATTGTAAGCCCTATTCCCTATATTACGTGTACGTCGACGCGTGCCAAAAATCTCGTTAGAACAAGTTATTGAAAATGTTTCGTCAGGCGTTTAGAGTCCTGTAAGCGATAAGCAAACCTAATATAGAATTTGCAGATTTTGAAAGCATTCAAAAAATCAAAATTTATTATTATTTTTAAATACCTCCTATTCCTATTACCTAATATGTTTTGGTTTTGTATTCTTGTACCAAAAAGGAACTGTGTTAATAATTTATGTTTAAATTTAAGACAGTGGACAGTTAACTTTAAAATAAAGTATAAATAGTAAAGTTTTTATTTTATTTTAAATTTTTTTATTTGATGTTATAGGTTAAAGTCCTTTTTTTAAATCATTTTTGAAAGTACGGCTACGGCACTGGTTTTTAGAGCCACAACGGTACATGTTTGGTTTGGTTTGTAGTTAAAAATTTAACTTCTAACTACTTAGTAGTTAGTAGTCTAACTACTTTTTCAACTACTTTTTTGATAAAGTAGTTAGTAGTTATACTCCATTACTTTTTTCAAGTAGTTTGCCCAGCTCTGACGTCAGAGCAGTTTGACATTTTTTGTAAATCATTTTGATTGATTTTGGCTAAAAATAATATCTTTTTAAAAATGGCAAAACAGTTTACGGACCTATCAAAAACTTTAATTCTCAATGTAGTTTCTTATTTTAAGAATCACAAAGAATATTGGGAAGGCACAGGAAGAAGCAGTGTACAAATATCTGCAGAAGCGCTGAAAATTTCAACAAAAACGATTTATCGCATAAAAAACTGCAAAACTCTTGCAGATGAAACTTGCATCCGAAAATGCTAAAGAAAATAAAACAAAAGTGACTCCTGTTATTTTAAATTCCCTAAGAGACATTGTACATAAAATTTATGTTGCAAAACAGCATGTTACAATTGATACACTGTACAGACGGTATTCTGAAGACGTACCCGAATTTAAATGCTCTGCGAGATACATTAATACCTGGATTAATAAGATTGGTTTCAAATTTTAAAAAAGAAGAAATCGGAAATATTCAATGGGGTGCCAAACATCAGGCATAAACGTACAGCGTTTCTAAAAGATTAATTTTCATTACACCTATACATACATTCTATAGGCATAATAATATTAGTTAATTTCAGTTGCCATGCCATGATTATTTGATCATTATAATAATAACACTACAAACTAAGAACGAACCAACGGAAAGTAACTAGAAATAGCCTCTATGCAGGTCCTGGGATTTGGTGTATTTCCAGGACTTTAGTTCATGTTGATTTCAATTAAAAAAAACATTTACCAGCCCACAAAAGTTTTCCACTTGTATCTGATGTCAAGCTTAGCATACTTCCGCCGATCTTGCAAACGTTCTTTAAAAACAAACCAGTTGAAACGTTTACAATTCGGAGCTCGCCTCTGTTATTTCCTGTTAATATTAAATTGTTGTTATTAGGCTGAAAGATGCAGCACAAAATCTGTGCGTTATTCGGTTCCTTCAGTGTTCTTAGACAGCTGAAGTCGTTGACTTTCCAAAGTTTGATTGTAGCATCTAGAGATACGCTTGCGACTAAGTCGTTGTTGGCTGACCAATCAAAAGCTGGAAAGAATAATAAAAAAGTCTATTGCAAATACAATGCGGTCTAAAATTAATAGTACACAGAAAAATAGTGTGAAAAATGATATTAAAAGGGATATATATGGATTCAAGGTAAGAAGCTGAATTTCAATTTTTTTAAATACTTAAACAGGTTTTGCCATGTTGTCTCTAAAATTGGTATAAGGGGGTTTGCTGCTAATGAAATTGCCATTCTCCTTTCTTTTCTAGATTAAAAATATGTTTAAACAAAAAAAGGTAAACTATTTGAATGACAGGTAACATTTTAATGTCATATCCTTTAGATTAATTTTTAATTAAATTAAATAAAATTAAAGAATGGACTTAACAAGTTTAGCTATAGTTTAGTTTAAAATATGATGGTAAGGTTATTACTAGTCTTGTCAAAAATATTTTTATTATATCTGTGTACATTGTCTTTCCAACATAGTCCGTTCCTGGGATGTAATATTCGAATCCGGTCTCTACTCACCAATATAAAGCCTTGATTCTCAAAATAGACCGGCCATAGCAAAAGTGAATTTGCCCGTAAGATTTTATAATATAGATACTGAAATATACTTTGAAATTGCTTTACCTGGTATGGCTTGTGTATGGCCTTTTAAAATGCCCAGTACACACGGTGGTTCACTTGAAACATCACAGACTGACAAACTACCATCAAGAGAGCTACAGCATAACCTTGACCTGTCATTGTTTGCAAATTTCACCATTGTCACTGCTTTGGAATGCTACAAATGTAACATACATATAGTAAGAGTAAATTATGAACATTTAAGAACATAATTTAAAATCTTACTTAATTCCTTCGAGAGGAGTGTTCAGCTCCCATGGCTACATTTTGCTCTTGCTAACATTTTTGTTGCTCTGATACATGCTATGCTATACATGCTAGACCAACGACTTTCCAGCCTATACTCAGAAAAAGACATGAATTCATTGAAAAAAATTTAAATTTTATTTTGTTTGCGTGTGTTCCTTTACAACCGTCGATTTTTTTGACGCGCGGTATAAAAGGAAATAATACAAAATAAAATTCTGATTTCTTTAATGAATTATATTATGCCCTTTTTATATGTCTGTACTGGAAAGTCATTACATTCTTTTATAGGAAATGTTTTTTAAAAGATTTTTAAAATATCAAACCAAATCAAATCAAAATACGCTTTATTGCTAAAAGAGATATTCTTGTTAACAAAGCCGTAGTAGCAACAGTAGTAGTAAAAGGTTTTTTAATGTAAAAGTTAAGAAAACATTTTACATAAAATAGATAAAATAAAAGACAATAATAATAATAATAATAATAATAATAATAAAGACAGTAAATACAACAGTAAAACAAACGACGAGATATAGTTTTTGTCAATAAATAAAATAAAAGTTAAATCACATAATAATATACCATAATAATTTAATTAAAAAATATAATATAAAAAGAGTATAAATCAAAATCTTAAGCAGAGCTAGTGACTCGTCATTGTAAAATTCATGACGACTGTAATACGGTCCTAATACAAGCAAACCCATTAATGACTTCTTAAAAGTCTTAGCGCTAAAAATTTGACGATACCTGAGTGGTACATTATTATAAATTTTGATACTTTCAAATATCACAGAATGTTTGGTAAGAGTTGTTTTCGGTATTGGGAGGGGTAAATCATGTCTGTTGTGCATGTTATAAATGTCAGAGTTGGCATGATTTTTGTATTCTTTGTGAATTAGACAAACAGATGTTAAAACAAAGATACCAATTACCGTATTTTCTCTTTGATAAAAAGGGGTTTACAATAGTCCTTGGTTTACCACCACAAATAAATCTTAGGGCTCCTTTTTGTATTACTAAGAGAGTTCTTAACATCTCCTGACAACAAAAGCCCCAAAAAGCAATATCATACCTTAGGTGGCTCTTAATTATAGAAAAGTAAACATTGAGAGCAATTTGATTACCCAAGTCTTTTGAGACAACCCTCACCTCATCACACCGAGATGCTAATTTTCTATTTAAAGCAACGATATGCTCCCTAAATTTAAGCTTTTCGTCAATATAGACCCTAAGTTCAAGTTAGAGAATGAAAATTTAAAGGTGATAATACTGGTTTTGTTGGTATTAAAACACAGAAGATTAGAATCACACCATTGTTTTACAAGAATTAAGTCATTCTGAACAGAAACTTATAAATCATCTGGATCTTTACCGCGCCACAAAATGCTAGTATCATCGGCAAACATAGTAAATCTACCACCAATATTAATGTTTACCAACTTATCAATATAGGTACAGCAAAAATAAAAGGGGACCCAGCATCGAGCCCTGAGGAACATCACTGTTTATGACCATTGTCTTTGAAGCAAGACTGGAGCTTAACCAGTTGCTGCCTTTCAGACAAGTAAGAATTAAACCATTTTAAGGCAATACCTCTGACACTATAGAGCTCCAGTTTAGCAAGCAGTATTCTATGATTTACACAATCAAACACTTTAGAGATGTTACAGAACACTGCTGCAGACACCTACTGTAAATGTTGTCTAACAATGAAAATAAGGCATCATTGGTGGATTTTTGACTCTGAAAACCAAACAGACAAACATATTCTGACCCCCCAGAAATCCAATAACTTTTTTCTTTACAAGTTTTCAATAGTTAGAACATATTTTTTGGCTTTTACGCAAAAATTACTAAATATATAACAATTAGAAAAGACAAAGAAAAAATTAAAAATAAAAAATAAAATTCCAATCCAATAACTTTTTTCTTTACAAGTTTTCAATAGTTAGAACATATTTTTTGGCTTTTACGCAAAAATTACTAAATATATAACGATTAGAAAAGACAAAGAAAAAATTAAAAATAAAAATGAAACCCAACCCAATCAAACTCGAACAAGTTATCAATAATGAGGGAAGTAGCGAAACTGGACGAAAATTAGCTGGGTCATCCAGAATACCACCCTAATGCAGAGGTATGAGAGCTACGGTCTTAAGAAAATCAGGAAAACTGCCAGTCTCAACAGATTTATTAATTGCTTCGATTAATGCATGAAGTGTGTTTTCTGGCAAATTTTGAATAACTTAAATTGATATGCTATCCAGACCCGATGAATTGTTTTTTGTCGGAAAACATAGTTTTTAATTCAAATATAATAGTTCTGGTGAATTTTTTTGTCGGAAAACACAGTTTTTAATTCAAATATAATAGTTCTGCTTAGAAAAAAAGAGTCACTTATTGAAACATCCTGCAAATATTCAAGCGGATTTATACTGAATATTGAAAGAAATTTATGTTGTCCATATATTATCTAAAAGAGTGCAAGCATCTCAAATTTTAAGCTGAAACTTTAATTCCCTGTGTGATTCACACATTATTTTTTAATTTTCTTATAGGAAAATTTCCATACAATAAATAAATAAATTAAAATATTAATGAACCGGTCATTTTAAACATAAAAAATACAGTAATAAAACAAAGTAGATGGTAATAAAACAAATAAGGCACAAAATTTAAACATTAGAAAAAATCAAAATCTAAAATGTGATGACACAACCAGTAACAAAAGATAACGATCTCAAAGAATGAGTAAAAAATAATAAAAGCATTGAAATAAATAGTTTTTATCTTTCTGTATAAACTATCTCTAAAGAGTGTTGTTACCTGTTTAAATTATTAGCACCAATAATAAATGTTGTCTTGCACAAGTCTTTTAAGACTCATGCAAGTGACGAGAATGGTATGTATCAAGTGCTCTGGTGTGCTAATCATCTCTACGTAAGAGGAATAGTAATTTTTACCTGATCAAATATATGATGAACCCCACTAAAGGCATAATTTTCAGCTATGGTATTTCCACCCACTATAGCTCTGGATGCTTCGGCTTCCTTCGTAGGCACTACTGCATCACCTCTCGGAGACACAACAGGTGTTTGAGATTCAGTTAATACACTAGTCTAAAATGAATTAATTGCCAGGTGTAAAAAGTCTATTAGAAACATTACATCTCATTATTAAAATAAAAAAGGTTTAACTTCACGGCTTGGACTTTTGGATATATTTTTAGGTAAGAAAAAGTGATGTACTTATGAGATAGCTGAATTTGGGTTGTGGAAAGTTTTAAAATGATGGTTAATCTTAAGGTCAAATTATTCCTTCTGTTAACTTTAAAAATTCGAAATCATTGCATTGATACTGTTTGCCCATTCCTCACCACACAACAGCTCTATTAATATTGCATGGCTAAACTTTGCTTGCTGTGCACATATGCCTTTTCAGTCAGTCTGTTTTTAAAAAAATATTTTGTAATTTTTATTAAAATTTAATTTAATTAAAATAACTTCAATTAGGTAGGCATATGACTAAACGGTCTTACCCTACTAACAGTACGGGATAAATTTGTTGTAGATGCAGAATCTAGTTTAGGATTTCCGTAACGTTGTTGTAGTAACATTGATCTTAATTTAAGATACTGCTTCCATTGATCAGAATTTCTATTGGTTTCTCTTAAAAGTTGGCTTCGTCGACGAATGTAGAGCGTTCCTAAGGAATAAAGACGTTGGGGTTTAATCACAGAATACCTTAATTCTGTGGTTTAATTGAAATACAAGCAATACAAACTTTGAAATATTTCTATGAGTTTAGTTATGGACTTACGAAAATTCGGACTTTCTGGTGCTCTGTGTGCGTTGTATCGAGCATCTAAAGCAAAAACTTGCTGCTGAAGGGCTGTAGTCATTCTAAATTTAATTTTTCTGGCATTTTTGTTTTCAATAATAAGCTGATTGTCAAAAAGATCAACTCAAAACTTTCTTCCATTCTTCTACAGCAAATGTCACGTCAATGAGGGAGCGTCTCGCTAGCCGGCAAAGGATTTTTACAAATAACGATCGCTCCCGATAATTCAAGATGTGACAATATGCACCATACGAGAATAATCGCGTTCAAAAATACACGCGTCTTAAATTGATCAAATTAATGATCTATTTTAACTAATACCTAAGATGACCAATGGATATCATTCTATGAATGTAGGATTCATTATGAACACTCTTAGTCCGGATATCCTGGATTCTGGACTTGGGATATATATTGTAGGCGTGTAAAATAATTGTAGGTAGATGTTTATGGGCAGGAGTGTATTAAGCCATAACAGGCAACCAAAGCTCTCTTACAATTTTGCGCCCTATTTAGATTGTTTTGATTTTTCTCTAAGGACAGCTCTATTGAAGGTATTCGTATAAATTAAGGAGTATGCAGGAGTAAATTCCTACTTTTATAGTAATCTTGATTTTCCTCCTTCGCTTGGGCGCAGGGCCGAACCTAGTGTTTTTGCCGTCGTTGGAACTACATACAGGCCGGGTGTTTCAATAAGTGTGACAAAGTAGATTTAACTTCATATAAAAGTCGTTATTTGTTCCTCTAAGAAAAGAAAATAAACTAATTTCAATAAAAATAGTTATTGAGCCCATAACAATCCATGTATTTGAAATATCACTCGGAACACACCATGCTTGCGGCGAATCGTAAAGCTAAATTACCGATGCACATTTGAGACCGCGGCCAACGTATTGCGATCGGTCTCCTCCCTTTAAGTCCTCCATAGTTTGTATCTTTTTAAAAATGGTGTTTTAAAAAATATTGTATACGACTTGAGGCTAAACTGTGCTTTTTACTAGCGGTCTTATTTAAACTGCTTACTTACGTTCGCAGGTTAAACCAGCTTGTGAAAAAGCGCTGTTTTATATAGCCACGTATAAACTAGGTACTATTATTTTTTTAAAATCTTCTGACAGCCCACGAAGACCGAAGCCTAAGTACTATGTACCGTAGGTGTACTGGGGAAGTCCGACTCACACATCCAGAGCTGGAAACATCCGCTGGGATTTCACCAGCCCTTTAATGTGTGGGGTGGTATCATCTCGGCCGAGGAAGAATTCCTCTACCACCTTCCTTATTCAGAGGTGGTGAGACACGGGGTTCCCAAGCGGTCATCCATCCAAGTACTAACCGTGCCGGGCGTTGTTTAACTTCAGTGATCGAGCTGAGGCCGAGAATAGTACGATCAGAGAAGCTAAACGTCGCTTGGATTATTTTTATTTATTGTTATTGGTATGCGTACAAGTCAGTAAAACATTTATTTGTATATTGTGTAATTTGGTGTACGTGTAGTACCCATTTGCTTTATTTACATAATATTTTTAAAATATTTTAGTTTAATTTTATTTTATGCTGCTAAAAAACCCAGGTACTTATCCTCAAAATAATTAAACACAATTTTTGACCTAATAATCACTATTCTTTTTATTATGCTGCCGGCGATACTTCGCAATTACAAATAATGCATTGTTTTAAGTATTTCAGTCTAACTCCTTTTTATATTGGGGTAAAAAAGTCTGTTAAAACTTGCTCCGCGCGGGTCTTAAGACAACAATGTCCAGAAACTTGTCTATTGCTTAATACTATAGATCTTATTTTTAATACCAAATAATATTGAGCCTTGACGCCCTTTACATGGCATCATTTTTGATTTTTTTAGATACTGAGTGTTTTTGGCGTTTTGGCGCGTAAATGTGGGCGCCCCAAGCAGTCGCCTGACCCTGAGTCCGGCCTTGTTGGGCGTTTCTAAACGCTTTTAAAGATCTAAATGTTTTACATTTCGCAGTGGCGCAGCCACGGGGGGGGGGGGGGGGGTTGGGGTTAAACCCCCCCCAAAGGCCTAAAAATTACCCTACCCATTTCCCAAATTAACGAAAATAAAGCAATATTTGTCAAAATTTTTTGTAAACCCCCCCCCCCCCGAGCGTTTTTGTCAAATTTTTTTGTCAAAACCCCCCCCCCCCCCCCCAGAGCGTATTCCTGGCTGCGCCACTGATTTCGTATATAAGGGTATTAAAAAAACATTTGTTGCTGGGTTGGAAACTTACTTTATTGATATTTTAGTGGCCGATTAGGAAACCAAATAGTCTAAAAGTGTATACGTTTTAGTGTTTTTCACGATAAATGAAACGCCAGTATGATGGCTTCCGCTTGACAGCCACGGTACATTCGGCGCTTTTGTTTACTAATTATTTTTATTTCAAAAATGCAGAGAACACTTGTAACCCCCCTGCTACAATCAAATAAAAATTCTTGGACAAAATTACATGTGCTAAATGGTTCATAACCGATGCAATCTACCTGCGGCATGACGCAGTATAGTGCAGAGACTAATTTCAATGTATGTAAGTGGGCCATGATACAATAAAAGGAAGGTATAATACCAAACCGTGTCAAATTCGCCCGGGTTCGCGCATGACGTCACGCGGTGAGTTATTTTTGAAATTTATATCGCGCAATATAGAGTTTACGTTAGTTATAGGCGATTTGATATAAATTCTATTGGCAATATACCCTCCTGCTTATAATACAAATTTTAAAGTACTATATGATTTAAAATAATCACGTAAATAAAGGGATAAATTTATTTAAAATAAAAGATATTGGTAAATTGCCTGCCAATTGCGTTCTTTGTATTTATTTACGTGAAAAGAAAAGGTAAATAATTTTATAAAAGAAAACTATGCCTAATAATTAAGATAATAATTTTTATTTAGAGGCATATTCTTATTAAAACGTGTCTTGTTTACAAAATATGGCGGAATTACTCACAGCGTGACGTACATGGCCACGCCTACCTGAGCGGTATCATATTATCTTCTTTTATTTGTATGTACCACCAAAGTGGGCTTTGTACAAATGTGACCTGTATCATGAAAACCGTTGTATGGACGCAAAATACGCTATGCGCGCGGTTCGCAATGCACTCTTCAAGTCTGTAAGTAAATAAAATAACATGAAAGATTTTTTAAAATCGAATCCGGTTATTTTTTGAAGTTAGCAGATACGACTAAAATGTATAC
This sequence comes from Philopedon plagiatum, assembly GCA_963971165.1. Lineage (NCBI taxonomy): Eukaryota > Metazoa > Arthropoda > Insecta > Coleoptera > Curculionidae > Philopedon > Philopedon plagiatum. The sequence continues at coordinate 70,370,333 of OZ020194.1, forward strand.
TTTCCCTGCCGATTGGTTTCCAGTTTATTCAAGAAATTTTTTATCTATATAACTAGAAGAAAACTATACCTTTCTAAACGTTTGCTTTACTACATTGTAATTTACTATTATATTAGTTTACATGCTAAAGTACTGTATGGGTGTATTTAAAATTAGATTTACAATAGCAGGTACATAAAGATCACGAGATAGAACTAGAAGGGTGTACAAAAATGTATGCACTAGGTTTAAATAAAGGACACAGACTACAATAGTTGAGAGCAAAAAAATATAGGATGTTTGGAAAACATTTAGAGACGTGTGGTTGTCGCAGAAATTGGCCAGTTAACTTTTACTTGGGCTCTTGCATTGTGAGTGTATCACTCAATGAACTCATTGCAAATGTTTTTTATATACACTAAAAAGGTATAAAGCCCTGTAAAAATAGATTTATTTCAATTAATTAAAATTATTTAAAAGAAAATAGAGGTAAAATACTAAACACTTTTTCATGAACAAATTTTGAAAACACGACGTGGCTCTCTGGAGTGTTGCGTGAGGGAGGCAGCTATCTCTCTCGCGCAGCAGATCTAGAAGGCTAGGGTGTGTTACTATGTTATACCTAACGTGACCATATGTCCCGTTTTGAACGGGACTATCCCGTTTTTCGGTAGTCTGTTCCGTTGTCCCCAAGGAAAGCTTCGGGACGCCGAAATGTCCCGTTTTCAGAAAGTTTGCAAACGCGACATCAATTTTAAAACAAAACTGGGTGGTGCCAAGAATTTCACACTTACTTAAAATCATCATCTGAAATAGTAAAGAAAATTTGTTCCTCAGAAAAATATAACACTACATAAATAACAGAAACAGGTACTTGCATGTCGAGCATTGTTCATTAAAATTACTAATAAAATTTATTATGGATAATACTTTTTTCTTTTATCTACCATCTTTGGCGAAAAACCGTTGACGTTCCATTCTGAGGAAAAGAATAAATATAATCACGTTAGTTATACCGCAGTTGGGAATTTTCTGATCAAGGATTTCGATTAGAAGTATTAACTTCAATTTGAGGACGTCAGCGCAAAAGTGGCCTATCCCACGCATTTTTTGTGTTTTTTAGATAGACACACGAAAAGTTTCGAAGAACAAATGTTTTCAAAAACATAGTGGCGTAAGCGTAATTTTTTACTTCTCTGAGAGATGCTGCCAAAAATAACTTTTTGCACTATCGATTTTAATTAATTTAATGTACATTATTTTCAGTTTAACCGAAATATCCTTCAATATGAATTCAACAAAATAAATATGAAAATAAACATAAATAAGACCAAGAGTATGCATGGTAATATCAAACGAAAATAGAACACATAATATTAAGTTACATCACAGATCCATATAGCTACGCATGGATCTGTGGTTACATGCACAAAAGATATAACAAGTTGATGACTTTAGTTATTTAGGAACTATTATTGAGAACAATTGGAAATTAGACAATGAAATAAATGGAAGGATGAAAAAGGACAAATATTCAACACAATGAAAATGGCATTCTTAGGAAAAAGAGAAATTGAAAAAAAAACACAAAAACTAAAGTACTAAAGAAAATAGTCAGACCAACAATATTATATAGAAGCGAATCGTGGACGATAACAGAGAAACACAGATCAAGAATAAATGCAATGGAAATGAAATTTTTGAGAAAGATAGAAGGCAAGACACGAAGAGACAGAATACAAAACGAAACGTTTAGACAGCAACTAATCGAGCATACCATCGACAAATTAGCGGAAGGCCAACTAAGATGGTTCGGACATATGCCGCATGACTGATGAGAGACTCACAAGAAGAGTGTATGAAACGAAAATACTAGGGAAAACTCCAAAAGGAAGACCTAGGAAAACATGGGATGAGGGGACAAAAGAGGAGGCTGAAAAAGGAGGAATAAAACGAAAAGGAATAAAAGAAGAGACGAATAATAGAAAGTTATGAAGACAGAAATGTAAAACAAGAAAATAATAAACTCAACTTAAACGGCCTTACACCTTCCTGTAGAAAGGCATATGATTAAGTAACTAGGTATATTCATAATAAGATTACTGAAATTAGGCCACTTTTGCGGTGACATCTTCATTTAAAAATATTGGAAATCAACCTTTTTTACGACTTTCCTGAAATAGTTTTTAATTTCGCCAGAACTATGGTAATCGTGAAGAATCATTTTTGGAGATTCTTCAAGATCTTTACGATTTGGGGTTCTGAAACACATAGTTTTTCATTTCCGCTGATATGTTGGCACGGGAACTCAAAAATTTGTCGACAGAAAAAATATATTTAACATATAGATTGCGCTTTAGCTTATCAGGAAACTTGACGCAATTCGAGTTCACTTATTTACAGGATGGGTACATTTTAATTAAAAAACGACACCTATGATTTTTTCTAGGAAATAATATGTTAATTAAAAATCAGCAAATATTGGCAATTACAGCTTCAATGACCTCTATACACATGAAAGCAAAATTAAGTTCTTAATATTGCTCTGTTCTGAAAATAAAGTTTTAGCTTCTCCATAAGAAAATTTTTATTTTTGGAGGTATTTTAAAATGCTAACAAAACCTTACTAATGAAAATATAAGCAAAAATATTATAAATAACTATAATACAAAAATAGCTCCTGAGATGTTGCCAAACACAGCTGGGTGATGTACTCGCATATCATACTGCAAATGGTCTGTTTAAATTAATAAATCTCTATAGCCTATCGGAGACAATTTTATAAAGCGAAAGCGTGTAGAACGTTGTGCTAGAATTGGTTTACAGCTTTGGCAACTTTGGTTGGTTCAATTCGACTTATCAAGAGTAAAATATTTGTAAATATAATTTATCCCATAAATGGTTGGTCAATTATTTATTGGTCACACCAAATATTTCATCTACATCTACTTCAACTAACAATGACTTAGTACTTGTAAGTTTTACACAGTACATCGATCACCTATCTAATTTGTGTACATTTTGATCATAATTCTTCAGAAGAGTAGATAAATTGACATATAGAGTTTATCTAACATTTAAGAATTTTTATCTCAAATAGGTGCGAAACTATTTTCAGGGTAAATTTTTCATAAGATCTCTAGTCAGCGCTAACTCTAAATCTTGTTCCGATTTCTTATTTCTTTGATTCTTTAATCTCTTCGTCAATCTTCTGCCACTGTTTTAAGTTGTTTTGACACATTTCAAGAAGAGGATTGCACTCTGGTATAAGTTCATTTAAGAGATTGTAACAGGGTAGGCAAATTCCAGTCAAGAATCCTACTTGGCTTGACGGCTGCTGATCTGGTTGTTCTCTATCCATCATCGGTATTGGGTGTCTTCCTGCTTGCCTGAAATAAAAAAGGAATTAAAGTTATATTTGCCTGTGTAACAAAACACTAGAGTAAGTAATACAACTTTAAATATAAACAGCCATAAATATGTTTAAAAAAGTATTGCATAGCAAATGGAATTGGTCTGTTTGTAAGATAGAAACGACGTAGTGCGTCTCTATTACACACTAACCATGACAAAGTCGGAAAAAATTTCCACTGATAATAAAATATAATACACCGTACTTAATAATAGAGCATAAATTATCATGTAGATTTTAAGTGAAAAACCACTAAGTAATTGTTTTTTTGCTTAGGTATAAATATGCATATCAAATTTCGTACATACGAATAAACGTCTGTATTATATTTCGTAAAATTGTGTACCTACATCTGTATAACCTTGTATATCACATTTGGTAATATTGTGTATATAAGTATAAATATCCATATCATACTTTGTAAAATTATGTACATTGAATAGATCGACTAATCATATCTGGCAAAATTGTGTGTACCTGGATAAAAGCAAATCATATTTTAAGAAATTGTATATGAATTTATTTATATCGATACGTATTTTTAGTTAATATGTCTGCGTTATTTAGATAAAAATTATTTTTTCGTCGTTAATAAAATAATAACGTTACGCAGCTAAAATACGTAACTTGCAAAACGTACAAAGACTAAGTTCTTTAATATAGCAAACAAAATGAATATCTATCTGGCTAGAATATGCATGATAAAATATGATTCATGTAAATTCACTAAATAATATTATAACTGGATATACCTATTTCATTTGCTCATAAATAATAAGTTTGTTCCCGTAGAAGTAAAAAATGACTCTGTGAAGCTGGCGGTTAGCCAGGCGTTTTAATCTATATGTAGGAAGTTTGAAAATTTTAATTGAAAAAATATTAATCTAGCTGAAATCTGAAACACGGTAAAATTTTAATTGGTTATTTTAGTTATACAGGGTGTTATGGAAATGGTTACATATTTTGGAATGGGTGACCCTGGGGTAGTTAGAGACACATTCAATACTTTTTTTTGGTTTAACCGAGCAACTGTAAAATTTTCTCTGACACCCGCAAACCAGAACATAGACACGGCCGCAGGACTTATTCCTAGCGCCGTTACCAAAATTTTATTTTTGTGGGGACTTTTATGTTTTAAATTTGTTTTACTACAAAAATAAATAAATTACGTTAGAATTGTCCAACAATAACCTATTAATAATTCATAATTGCCAAAAAAGTACTATATTACTTTTGTACGGATTAAAAAATGTGTTAGGCTTGTATTGATATCCTACACATCTTAATATTTTTGAGAAAACTAAACCCAAAATAGAGTTCAAAACATCAACTTTGTGAAAGTTCTGCTTTAAACTGGACCGCATCACATAAAAACAGTAAAACCATCTACCACGTATTTGAAAACTAAAAAAAAACATCTTATCTCGCACTTGCTTCCATGTGCCAGTCCCTCGTCTCTTTTTTCTCGTCGTTTTGCTGGAATTATTTGACAGGCACGCGATCAGTCGAACTGCTTACACAGCAATAAGTCTCAAGAATTCCAAGCAAAACGATGAAAATTAGGTAGATTTTGCAAGAAGAAATTACAGACACGCTAACCCATAACCGATTAAATTTAGAGTGGTATTTAAGTCAGAGTTTTCACCTCATTTGCTAAATGAATTTATAACCCTACCAAAGATGCGGAAGACTTTCAATTTTTGTTAATTTATAGGTTTTTTATAAATCGTGTGATAGAAACAGCACTTTAAATTTTATCGTTTATGGGCTAGCGTGTCTGTAATGTCTGGTTGCAAAATCTCACTATTACCTCCACCCAAATAACCCCTGTTCTCTTATGCAACAAAGATTATTAAGTGATATTATGGGTTGCCTATACTTTGTCACCAATGTCAGGTTGGGTTGGGTTTGATGATTGGGGAATCATTTTTTTATTAACGGCTATACCTAAAATTTCATTAGTGTTGTATAGTTTAACGTAAAACCTTTTTAGAGGAAGTGAATTCTACAGAGATTTTACTTTAAAAGTAACGAAAACATTAGTTCTCAGTTTTTAATAGTGCGTACAGTGACAAAATACAATGTAATCTTTCAAGTGTTGTGTTTAATTTTTTTAATGAATCTCTTGTTAATGTTAATTATTAGTCAATCGTTGGTTTCTCGCATTAAATTAATGGCTTCACTGTGTTGTCGGTATTATTTGGTATGTTGGTTTGTTACACTTATTTTTAAGGAATTTTACTATAAATGGAACAATAACATTATTTCTTATGCTGATTTGCTGCATAGAAAAAAATATTTATATAATTGGCAACTTATTCGGTATGTGTTTCTTGCTAGTGGCGGGTACTTTTGGTTAGAAAATGTTAAAGCGGCGATTACCGGTTTATTATTGCAAAGCGTCATTTATGAATATTTTTCTTCAATCCATACCATATTCAATATATGCAGTAAATTTCATAACACCCTGTATTTAGCGTTATTTAATTCACCCAAAACTTTTTATAATGGTAAGTACTAATAACAGTACCTGTGCCAGCATACCTACCTTTCTGCATCTCCTTGCTGGTAGAACTCTTCAAATATAACTTTTACAGTTTCAACCTGTATCTCCCAAGGTTTTGCACTGGCACTTAGGTCACTTCCCGTCATGGAAATTGCCTGCAGCAACAACCTGTGCTCTGTATTGCTCCACGAAAATGTCTTTCCTTCGACAATCCTTGCAAGTTTAGCTTTATTCGGAAAGAAAACTGCTAGATCTGTAGCCAGGATGCAGTGTTTTAGAAGACCAAGGATCTGCTTATAATCACCGTTTGATAGTTTGCCAAAGATATTATGACCTTCCTAGAATTCCAAACGAAAATATATTAATAAACAATGCAAGTTTGGCTTCATTTTGAAAAAAAAACTGTTAAATCTGTTGGTAGAATGCAGTATTGCAGAAGATTAAAGATCTGTTGGTAATCATTGCTTGATAGCTTGCCAAGAATGTTATGACCTCCTTAGAATTCCAAGAGAAAATATATAAATAAATCAATAATAATTCAATACAACGTTTTATCCAAGATATGAATTTTTTACAAAAGTTTTGATTCCAAATTATGACAGTCCTTTTCTGTTTAACACATATTTCTAAAATTAAAAATAGTTTTTAACCATGAAACAAGAAACTACAATAGTCTGCTTAATTTCACACAAAATGTTTTATATGTAGCATGTAGGATCATACAATGTGTAACAAAAATATGGAAACCTCGAAATATCTTGCAAACCGTTGATCCGATTTTTATGAAGTGGGCTTATCCAGCATTTTTTTTTTAAATTTCATACTACAATCAATTTCATAATAAAATCTTATCCCCAAAAAATTAGAATTTTCAAACCCAACCGGTCAAGCATCACTCATTATGAAACGGGATGATGGCGTCTGGTAACGTAGTCCCACGATGAGCGATAATCATTGGCACCGCAGCAAAGATTTTGCAATGAAGTTTGTCAAAATGACACTTGTCAAAAATCTTATTCCCCTTAGGGGATCATGGCGGTGTTGTATTGGATTCATCACATTGCCCGTTACATTCAGTTGATTTTCGTGGGATGACGTCAAGCTAGAAACTGAATGTTTTCAATTTTGTCGAATTTTAAACCTTCATATTTTAGTTATTATTTGACAACCGACGTAATTTTTTGTGTGTCTGTTTCGATTGAATGATTGTGCAATAATATTAACATATTTATTGATAACGCGAAATGACTAAACAAGTCTTAGGTAGGTACGCAATTACGCCCGATCCAATGGTGAGCTCCGCATTGTTGTCAAGTTTACCGTTTTCCTGAAATCGACAGCATCTTTTTTTTAAATGGAACGCTCTATATTTTATTCGATTTTGAAATTCAGCTTAAAATTCTGAATACTTCTTGTTGGGAACATTTTATTCTAAAGTTAACAGTTTCTGACAAAATGGTGGTCAAAAATCGATATTTTATTGTATTTTATCTTAAAATACCTGTACACGAAAGTTTACTTGAAATGTCTGACTGTCAGTTTCGTTTATTTACAAAAAATTGATCATTTAACAGAAACCTAAAGAATTGAAATTTTAATAATACTGGATTATGGGGACAGAATGCGAACGCAACAAGAAGTTTGTAATATTTTTAACGACAAATATCCTGACAGAAATCCATTAACTAAATCTACTATAAGTAAAGTTTTAAAAAAAAATTCGTCAAACTGGAAACGTAAAAAACACTATACGCTCTGGCCGACTTTAAAGTGCAGCAGATGGTGATAATGCTGTGAATGTTTTACTCAGTTTAGAGGAAAATTCTCATCTTTCTACCAGAACACTGGGAAAAGAAAACGTTTCATACATGTCCGTAGACAGGCTTCTGAAAACCGAAAAGTTTCATCCGTACAAAATAAGACTTGTGCTTGTGCAAGAGCTCTCAGAAGATGATTACGACAGGTGCTTGGAATTTTGCGAAACCATGATGAAACATTGCAACGCCAATGCAGATTTTGTCCACCGAATAATTTTCTCTGACAAATCACATTTTTTTTAATGGAAAAGTTAATAGGCATAATTGTCGATATTAGGCCAGGGAAAATCCTTACTGGATATGCGAAACTCATACCCAGCTCCCCCAAAAGGTAAATAATTGGGCTGGTATAATAGGTCGCACAATAATTGGCCCCTTCTTCATGCAAGAGTCATTAAATGGAGAAAGATATTTGGATCTTCTAAGAAATGAAATTGTCCCGGCTCTTGCACAACTATTTTCAAATAATCGTAAGTAAGTGTTGTTGCTTTATTTTACCTCTTGTAGTGATTATTTTAGTATGATTTTTTAGGCAATACTCAAGCACCGAGAATAATGAAATATGGTTTCAGTAGGATGGTGCCCCACCGCACTATGCCCATAATGTTCGGCAATATCTCGATGGTGTTATTTTTAGAAAATGGATTGGACGTAGGGGTACAATCGACTAGCCAGCTCGGTCTCCGGACTTGACGCCCCTCGACTACTTCTTGTGGGGCTACCTCAAAAATGTTGTTTTCAAAAGTAAGCCAAATGACCTAAATGATTTAGAGTTAAGGATATAAACAGAATGTAGAAGAATCGAGGAAGCTGACATTCTTCTAAATGTTTTGCATGTTTTTCCGCAGTATTTATTTGGCTTATTGCCAAGAAATAAATGGACAACATTTTAAACATTTGATTTAGTGTTCTTCATCAACTTTTAAATTATTTCATTCTGTATTGTTTATTTTTGTACTAAATATCCCAATAGTATAGCGTTTTTTACGTTTCCATTTAACGAAATTTTTCTAAAACTTGACTCACAGTAGATTTAGTGAATGGATTTCTGTCAGGATATTTGACATTAAAAATATTATAAACTACTTGTTGTGTTCGCATTCTGTCCCCATAACCCAGTATTATTAATATTTCAATTCTTCAGGTTTCTGTTAAATGATCCATTTGTAAATAAACAAAACTGAGAGTCAGACATTTCAGGTAAATTTTCGTGTACAGGTATTTTAAGGTAAAATACAATAAAATAACGATTTTTGACCAACATTTTCTCAAAAACTGTTAACTTTAGGATACACTATTCCCAATAAGAAGTATGCAGAATTTTAAGCTGAATTCAGAAATCGAATAAAAAATAGAGCATTCCATTAAAAAAAGTTCCTATCGATTTCAGGAGCACGGTAAACTTGACAACAATGCGGAGCTCACTATTGGATCGGGCGAAATTTTGTACCTCCTAAGTGTACAAAAGTTGATAAAAATCGGATGAACGGTTTGCAAGATATTTCGAGGTTTCCTCATTTTTGTTACACATTGTATAGTTCTATTGGTATTGGTTAATAAATCTACTTTTTCATGTAATTTAACTTTTTCAACCTCCTCGACGGGTGAGGCTAGGCAGTGGAGGCCAAAAATTTTAAATGCAACTCCATGCCATGTGGTATCTTATCTTCAGAGAAGAAAAATTTTGACACAAAGCCAAGGTCCGTATCTGATCTTATTTTTAAATGTTAAAAATTAAAAATCGTGAAAAAGAATGGAAAAATTTAAATACCTTTATTTTTCTTATTACTTTAAAAGTTGTTCAAAATGGCCACCATAACATTCTTGGCAGTAATAAAGTCGATTTTGGAAGTAACTTCTCACGTTTTCGAGAAGGAACACCTGCCATTCTCGAAAATGTGAGAAGTGAGTTCTAAAATCGACTTTATTACTACCAAGAAGCTCATGGTGGTCATTTTGAACTGACTTGATAAATAAAGGTAGGTATTTAAATTTGTACTTTTTCAGGATTTTTAAATTTTAAGGGCTTACATTTAAAACGGAATTAAGGTACGGACCGCGGGCTTGCGTTAACATGTTACTTTTTTAAAGATCTTTAAAATGAGGTACCACACGGCATAGGGTTGCATTTAAAATTTTCGACCTAACAAAGTTGTCCCCCAAGGATGTGCCTACAATTTGGTGTCTCTATCTTTACTATTAGCAACGATATTGGCCCATACTAAGATTTTCGGACATGTATATTTTTTCACATAGACAACAATGACGGGAGATTCCCGTATATTTAACAACTCTACCTAAAAAGTACTTTTTTGCATTTGTACTCAAAGCAAGTAGGTTTATTAAATCTTGGTTCGCTTTTAGCTTATTCTTCTAGTAACCTTTTGGCAAATAAAGTAAAAACACACATTTCATTTTTCTTAAGATATATGAAGCTAATAAATGCGTCTGCATGCGAAGTCTGCTTAACTTCAACCCTTTGTCCAAAGTTTCATGACGATATATTTCAGCTTTATCGTCGTCGTCGTAAGAAAAGTCGACTCGAGGGATTTATTTTACGGTAAAATATAGTGGACCGACTGTTAAACAAGCTATGTCTACAATAATTGGAAAGTGAATACGAGTTTAAGGTAAGTAATTCCTAATTTAAATTAGGAAACCTGGTTTATTGAAATTTGTTATTCTTGAAGAATTTTACTGTAATTTTGTTATTAACAATAATTATTATAATAAAAATGTTTAAGATAAGAAGGATATATGTACTTTATTTCGTTGTACAATCTTTTGAATACAACTCGATGTTTCGGGATTACCTAATACTTTTACCTGACACACAACGCGTTACCGGCAACACTACTCCTCCTTCGGAGTCGTAGTGTTGCCGGGTAACGCGTTTCGTGTCAGGTAAAAGTATTATTCGGTAATCCCGAAACATATTGTGGTATTACATTCGATAATTCCAGAGTAACTATCAATCATAATCAAATTTTGTACCACTACTGTGTACTAAAAATTATACATATTCATCATTTTTGACTACGTACATATTATGTACTTTCTTTTCATTTAATACTTAAATTAAATACCGGATCAATGGTATCGTGGAATATAGGTACATCTGCACTGTTATCAGAACGGCACGGCTACTAATATTCATAAAAATATGTAAAAAATATATATGTTCTTTAACAAAATTAGAGGTTTCTTTTGCACAAAATTTCAAAGCTCTATCTTAATTAGAACTAGTCGAAATTTTGATTGCAATATTTGACCTGCAAACAAACATACAGACATAGATACAAACATACATACAACCATATATACATACAAACATACATACAAACATACATACAAACATACATACAAACATACATACAAACATACATACAAACATACATACAAACATATATACAAACATACATACAAACATACATACAAACATACATACAAACATACATACAAACATACATACAAACATACATACAAACATACATACAAACATACATACAAACATACATACAAACATACATACTAACAGGTGAAGTTAAATAAAAGCTTGTAAAAAGAGATTAAGTGAGTGAGCACAATAACAAAAAGGGGTCAAAACCTAAAGGAGAATCAGAATGAATAGAAATATTAATGGTATTATACGCGTTAATATAATAGAGCTTCTATTTTAATACTACGCTTGCTGGGAAAGATCTCTATATAGAATTTCCCTTTAAAGTTTTAGAAGATAGGAGAATAATCGTAGGATGGCGCAAAAAACTTTTCATCAAGTGATGTACAGGAGTTACCTTTATATTTGAGGTGTTATGTGATATACATATTAACTACGGTTTCCATAATACTGTTTTCATGCTATTTCAGATAGGTGTATAAGGGTACTACATCAGCTCCCAATAAAATATTTTCAATTATTCAATAAATTATTGGACTTTGATGCATCTATACAAAGTCATTCATTCACATCAACAGTGGGAGCTGACAATTCCTCTTATAAGAGTAAAGTTGTACGTTAAGGTATAACAAAACATGTATTTGTTTAAAAAGTTAATTAAAACTTCTTGAAATCCTATACACTTTTGGCGTCACGTTTATAACATCTAGTACGCACTTAGAAACATTGTTTGCAAACTTTCCTTGAGAACGTATTCTTGATGTTACCCTTTCCGCTACTCATAAATATCAAGCAACAGTTTGCCAATATTGGCCAAAGCTATAAAGAAACTTTGTTTGCCAGCTTTTGAAAAACATTGTGTCGAGTTCAGATTTATTTCAGGAACGTTAAAACAGTTGCTAGCGAGAATCATAGGCGGTTCTAGACCTCTATTTTTTTTTGAGAGGGGGGGGGGGCTTAAGCCCCTGGTTTATATAAAGGCGGCTATGCCATCCAGCTGGATTTGGGAGGGGGCTAATTTGAGATTTGGGGTGCTTAGCCACCCCCCCCCCCCCCCCAGTCCTCACCTAAAACCGCCTATGGCGAGAAATAAAAGAAAAAGGGTTCCTGTTGGGTTCGTGTGGGAACAACTCGGGTTTTACCCCTTAAATACGCTTCCGGATGACCCATTCGGTACTCATTTTTAAAGTATGATTATCCCTTTATAAGATAGTGTTGAGAAGTTGAGAAAAAATTTGATAGGAAAAAATACAGAGTGATTCGAATTCGATGTCGAGGGCAAAAAAGGTCAAAAAATCGAAATTTAATCGGCGATTTCTCGCTTCCTATAAAAAATGAAGAAACTAAAAAACACGGATATCATGTATTTCGACGAACTCTTGCCGACGGCGTATATGTGATTTTAATTTGAACCATTTTGACACTTACTTTTGCTGATCTCCTAACGTCATTATTCACTGAGGAAAAATGGCTGCTTTTTAAATTGTAATAAATTATACCGAAAAGTAAACATTTTTTGTAGCTCAATTATCCAAGTAATTTTCTTCAAAATAATTTTTTTTGGGTTTGAAATGACTTTCTAAAATGATTTATGCCATCAAAAATATGTGCATATTCCTTATATCAATAAATGTTACCGCTAAAAGTCTGTGTTAATATAACATAAATAAATATTTCATTTAGTCCAGCTAACTAAAGTACATAATATACCAGTTAAATATTTTTTTAAAATATAATGTAGGTAAAAGAAATATTTCACACATGCCATTTTGCCGAACCCGTATCCCGTATACTTAACTGTACACCTATTATTCTTTACTTAAATTTTAACTTACTTGTTGCAAAATTGTGACTGTTTGATTAAAATGATGGTGTTCCATTGTAGATGTTGAATAAATGGCTGCCAGAGGTGATTCAGTATCCAACATGAATTTATTGTTTTTGCCTCGGTGATCCAAATCATGACAGAGTGCACCAATGAAAAGTGCTAAACACTGAAATATAAAAATCGTGATTACTAATTAATACAATTTTATAAAATTACATTAAACCAACCTCGTTTTGTCTAAAGCACCCTTCTGATCTTTTTAGTATGCAGTACATACTATTAGCTACTGAAAATCCATGCGTCCAGTTATGGTACGGCACTCTTCTGTAATTCTTTTTTACCGTTAAGACAAATCTAAAAATGATTAGGGTACTAAAAAATTTGTTAAATTTTTCAGCACTTATCCCTAACATACATTTTCTGAAAACTGAGCAATGTTTCAGGCATTTAAAAATAAAATATGACGGTGGCGTCGGTTGGACTAGTTCTATTTACCTTATCAAACAATCCCTGTCAAACTTGGTCAGTCCAAATAAATCGATAAACATATACATGGAATATATGGTTTTTTCATAATCTTCTATTTGAAAGGGATTAAAGTAGTAGTCATCCACCCCTGGTATATGCTCTGGTATTCCTTGCTCTATTGCTCCTTGAAATTCTTCTACTGTACAGGTGTTGTGGTAACTTAAAACCTGAAATTTGACAGTAGCATTGCTAGAGTAACAGATAAATCTGATGTTGGCAATATTGATAATCTTGTTACTGTTAAGAATTTTAATAAATTGGGGGGTTGATCTATTAAAAACTGTGAAACACGTATTTAAACATCTATTTTTAGGGTACTAATATGAAGTTTCGAGTTAATAGGAACATCTAATCCGTACAAAGTTTGAACCCCTGTTTCACAACCTTAGAGGTTCAATTTTGAAAAACCCTTCCCTAGTAGATGCCTACGTTATATAAGAAACTTCTGTGCAAAATTTCACGTTTTTAGGACCAGCGGTGTGGGCTATGCGTTGATATGTCAGTCAGTTTATTCTTTTATAATACAGCGTGTCCAGAAACCATCTTAACAAATGGGAAACTTTTTTATTTTTGACTTTACGGAAAAAAGTTATTCTTCATAAACAGTTCTGCTTGTTGAGAAAATACAAATCAGAAATTTTGACCCAGCATATACAGGGTGACAAAAAAAGTAAAAACGATCAATGCCGTAAAAGGAAAAATATCTTTAATTTTAATTGCAATGTACAAAAACGTAAAAAAGTGTCGTCCAGAACTGAAAAGTGACCGAATATGAAATTTGATAAAATAACTTTATCAAATTTTTTAAAGAAGCGTTTTGAAATACATATTTTCTATAATTACTATAATTTTTTAAAGAAGCGTTTTGAAATACATATTTTCAAACTTACCACTGAGGAAAAAATTAAAATAGTATTAATTATTGGGGACCACTATAAAACGTATAGAGAGGCTGCTCAAATTTTTATTGAAAGATCCGAATAAAATAATAAGTCACGTGACTGTTGGAGATATTGTTAATAAATTTAAAAGTACCGGATATGTAAGCACTAAATTTTCTGACAAGCACCAGGATTGGTGGACCCAATTAGAGGTTTTGCAAGCTGCCGTGGAAAATCCAAAAATCTTATTGAGATATATTTCACAACCTGTTACACGACCTGTTACACAATCCACGGCCCAAGTTATTTTAAGGAATAATCGTTTTCACCCATACAAACCAAAATTTGCTCACAAACTGCAGCCTAGAGATTTTGATTCACGATTTGTGTTTTGCTCTTGATTTCAAGGTGAAGCACCATTTCTTGCAAGAAAAATATTATATTCAGATGTTTCCAAAACAGTAGGTGGTGGTCAAGACAAACGTTTGGTGTGGTGCTTTTAATGGCAAAATTGTAGAGCAGTTTTTTCGAGAAAATATTACCGATGAAATTTACTTGAATTTTTTTAAAAGACTACCACTGGAGATAACAAACACACTTTGGTTCTAACATGACGGTGCTCCATGTTACAGCCCTGCAAGAGTGACAGAATTTTTAAACCGGACATTTTCAGCGAGGTGAATTGGAGGAAGGACGGAGGGAATTTGCTTGGCCACCAAGGTCCCCAGATATAACTCCCCTAGATTTTTTCTCATAGGGATCCTTAAAAGAAAAAGTCTATACCCACAGACCATTTAAAAACATAGACCATTTAGAGAGGATTATCAGAGAATGGGTCCAAGAAATTTCCCCTGATGGTTAGAAATGCAGTGGCCGAATTTTCACGACCTACAAATAGTTTGTATGGAAAGAAACGGTGGTCATGTTAAAGCTTAGTGTAGTATTTCATAAAATGTTATTGTTGCTTATTTTGGTAATATGGTATTTAAAAAACATGTATTTCAAAACACTTTTTAAAAAAATTCAAAGGTACATATTATAGTTATTTTGTCAAATTTCATATTCGATCACTTTTCAGTTCTGGACGACACTTCCTTACGTTATTGTACTTTGCAATTCAAATTAAAGACTGCGGCATTTATCGCTTTTACTTTTTTGGCACCCCGTATATGCTGGATCAACATTTTTGATTTAAGTGTTATTTTCTCAACAAGCAGAACTTTATATGAAGAGTAACATTTTTCCGTAAAGTCAAAAATAAAAAAGTTTCCCATTTGTTAAGATGGTTTCTGGACACGCTGTACTATAAAAGAAGAAACTGACTGACTGACTGACATATCAACGCACAGCCCACACCGCTGGTCCTAAAAACTTGAAATTTTGCACAGAGGTTTCTTATATAACGTAGACACCTACTAAGGAAGGGTTGTTCAAAATTGAACCTCTAAGGGGGTGAAACAGTGGTAAAACTTTGTACGGAGAAAAATATTAGATGTCCTATTAACTCGAAACTTCATATAAGTACTCTAAAAAATAAATGTCTAAACACGTGTTTCACAGTTTTTAACAAATCAACCCCTAAGGGGGTGAAGTGGGGGTTAATGAAGTAAAATTGTTATATCGCGGACGAAGTCGCGGGCGAAAGCTAGCTACGAATACAAACATTTCTTTGTCGATCACAGTACTGTCATGAAACTGTCTAATGTGAAACCACAAATGACGACAGCTCTAGTGAGCGATAAAATATCCCCAGAATCTTGCGTTACCGCTTATGATTAAAACTACACGCGCACGCGAGCGGTATTCTGTAAACCGAAAGAAGCCAATGCCGGGGGCATTTTATGGTTGGTCGGAGACTTGCAATATTTTCCCCCTGGGTGGAGCTCGAGTCCACACATTCCCATTTGTCTTCCTACTGGCCAAAAATATGATACCGTCATTTTACTGGTTTGTTTAAATATCCTGTTTATATTTTATCCGTCTTCGTTGTTCATTTTACACTGATGGATTTGAAGGTAGAGGTTACAAAATAAGAAGGAAAATGTAACTTTTTATGCGATATTAATCTTCAAATAACCCTTCTTTAGTGTAAGTTTAAAAGAACCTTTTTTTTGCTTTCATCTTTTGGCTTTCCCTGATTAAATTTGAGGGGCTCTAAAGAACAAAGCTGCTTTTAGCTTTTAGATTCAAGGCATCATAAAAAAGACAAGTAATTAACATTGCTTTTAAAAAATAAATGAATTTATAATCTCCATCCCTTATTTTACACGGCACACCAGTTTGTTACAGCTTATACAGGATGTTCCAAAAAACTTCGGGTCACAAAAAGTACCTAAAATGGTACTCATTTTAACATTAAAAATGATTGGAGAGCTTTAGCATCGACGTGCGTAGGGCTATAGAGCAATCTAGACAGTTTAATGCCTAATAAAAGTTGTGCTATCAAAAAGTAAAAAAGTCAGTGGAGCACTTATTTTTTACAAAATTATTTCACTGCCAGCCCGTGCGCGGGATGGTGAAGTAGTAAAGCAGTCTTTTTTAATGCCGAACATGTACTATTTGAATTACTTTTCATAACCCAAATTTCATTCAAATTGTTAACATCGTTTGAGAGACATTTAAAAAAACTTTAACACCTTGTATCTCAGAAACGGAGCAAGAGCGGACGTATGTCGATGGGAACTGTTTGTCTTGTAGCATGAGGAGCCTTCTCAGGAGCGATGATACATTTTTTTTGAAACACCCCGTATATGTTGACATATTTTTTTTAGTATTTTAGTTTTTTCTTGATCACTAAATGTATGTTAAATAGCTGTAAATATTTTTCTGCTGTACTTACTTCTAATGCGACTTTATATTTCTGTTCACTCTTTCTAATCTTATCATACAATTTAGCATGATGCAAGGCAAGTCCACAATAAACGGCGAATGTCTCGAAAGCCGCTTCATCATCTTTCGTAAAAAATCCTGAATGTTTATTAACCATTTGAACTACGCCGATTATATTGCCCCTGATGTAAATAGGCATGCAAAGGATTGTTTGCGTTGTATAGCCTGGAAACAATGATAAAGCAACATAAAATAATAAAATTGTAATTTAATGATTGATCTAATATTAGGTACACAGTTAAAATAATATTATTCATTACAGAATTATTATAAAGTACAAATTAGAAATGTTGATAAAAATTAAAATAATGGAATGTACTGTAATTAGCGACAAAAATTGATAATAATAATTAAAATGGAAACGTATAGAAATACATGTCTTGCTAAACTTGATGGTTCAGATGCCCGTCAAAAAGAAGCCTTTATTGTTCATATTCTAAGGTTATTAAATAAGGGTAACACATGTGTTAATTACACTGACTTATTAGAAATATTTTTATCGGTAAATTAGTGTTTTATTGTGTGTGATGTGTTGAAAGTTTAGAGGCTTTACATATGCTAAGTTCTTAAATTCACTCTTTTTGCTCTTCGTTTTTGACAGGCACATGACTTATTCTGCCGTCATAACGAAGAGGGCAGTAAGTCTCTTAGGGTTTCCATATATACTTACTCCATATATACTTACTCTTCGTTATGACGGCAGTATTGTCATAAACAGTGCGACTGATCCAAAGTTCTGCCAAAAATTTCGAGCAAAAAGATGAAAAAGACTGAATTTAAGAACTTTGCAATACATGAAATTTTACAAGAATGGACGCTTAGAATTTTGTTGGATGTATCGAATTATTATACGATTTACACATACGGAACCTGAACAAATATGTTTCAGATCAACATTAAATGATCCAGAGATAATTTTATAAAATGCTAGGTACACAAAAATGAAACAAAATAAACACTCTAAAAATATCAGAATCTTAAGATAAACATAAAACGAACTATAAATTATTATCTGATCAATGTCACTTGTATTTCTGTCCTTTCCAATAACGAGTTCTAGGGTGATTATTAGATTAAATTAACAGGGATAGTAAATTGTAGGTCAAAGATATTATTTCGTTCATAAAAGCGCTTTAAACATTGTAAGTATCGGGCGTAGTGCAGTGGTTACTGTATTAGGCCACTGCGCGGAAGGTCTCCGGGTTCCATCCCATTATCGACTAGCGGTCAACTTTTATTTGGATAGCGTTATTCGAAAAGGAACCAAGCGACAAATTGTAATTATTTGAGTTATTGGCGCTAAGCGACTCCTGAAACCCTAAATTAGATATTCTAAAAAGACTGAAGTGCCAGAATGTTAACAGAGTCCTCTGGTGATGAGAGAACCAAGCGACACCAGAGAAATACAGCTATGCGAATTTATCGAAAAGGAAGCAAGTCTATGTCACTTGGTTCCTTTTCTAGTTTTACGTACGTTCTGTCGTGTTGTTTTATGAACACTTTTTTTTACGTTAATAAACGCATCCTGTGCAAGAATCAGTTTAAACAATGGGTGTCAGAGCTAAGAAATTACTATCCTTGGCTTTGGAAAATTCCATGATTCTTTACTGTAAATTTTCAAATAGAACCAACCGCCAAAAAGATCAAACTCCAGCTTTAACTACGGAATTTTTCTTTTACTAATTGCTAAAAAGTTAAGCAAGGTATATACTACTAAACGTGACTTAAACATTTTTGTCATTTACAATGTAATACTTTTAACCAAAGGGAATCTTTACACCTTATTTACTCAAAACTGTTAAAACGTCGCTTGGTTCCTTTTCGAATAACGCTATCCATTTATTCAGTTGGCACCTCCTGGAAGGCAGTGGCAAATCACTACGCAGTATTATGCCTTGTTCAACCTCTTAAATACTAAACAGTGCCTTTCGGATATGGCAATAAACTGTAGGTCACGTACAGATATCCATGAAAAATTTGTAAAATCGCATACATCGCGGGTATATACGAGAGGACGCTGTGGACCAAACATCTTTAGACCCGTACGCGAATTTAAAAACCCTATACTAAATGAGTCAGGAGAGTAACTGAAATTGGGTAGTATTTGTTTACTGGAAATTAGCTATATAGTCTACTCTGTTACGGTGCAGATGTTGGCCATATTACTAAAAAATACAGCACATTCCTAATGAAAATGTCTATAAAATGGTAAAACAACTGTAAAAATCGGATTAAAAACCAAAAATTACGAAGGATCTAACTTAGCAAGAAATCCAGGGTGCCGGTAATTTTTTGCCCGGGAGTTTAGAAACAAAATAGGTAAAATGATTTTTGCCTGCACATTTTTAGGGGGGCGGCTAATTTTCCAAAAGGGGGGCTAAGCCTCCCTAGCCCTCCCTCAGCTACGCCAATGTATAGAACAAATTTCTCTATTATTTCAGTCATTTGGTGTTATTGTTATACTAATTATCATTCTTGATATTTGTTTAAAAGGTATCTGGTATTTAAAACAGTTGCCACATGTTTTATCATGAGAGACATTCATTTTTGGATAAAATAATGAGATAAAATAAAAATACTGCATTATAAGCAAACTTACATTGTAAGTAAATACGTAATAAGAAGTATTAACTTATAGACAGACAATTAAATAATCATTTTCTAACTTATTTTTACAAAGCATGACATGCATGTATTCCCAACGCTCCTATTTTTGTTACTGTAAAAATAAAAGTAACACAGGTACTCGCTTGGTCACAAGAACCACTGGAGTCCATGAGGATCATCTCATCAGCATGACCTGCTTTGTAACAAATCTGAGCAAATCCAAGCAAATCTAAAAAAAGACACGATATTTAAAAATAATAGAAAACGGCTGCAAGCAAATATCTTTTAGTTGAATTTTCTAGAATACAGGCGAGCGACAAGTGGCGACTAAAATAGATAAGATTTTGTTACACGTTATACACAGAGCTTATTGCCTGCATCGGCCGAAAATGTCAAATTAATGGGCGAAGAAGTACGTACAGATTTTTAAGAGTTGGTCCCGTGTAGGCATGCGCACTCAGGACTTCTGCCAAATATTGGTAAAAGGCAACCAAGCGGTCAGAACTGCAAATATGTGGGTCTACGTATCTATAGAGGCAGCCTACGCTCAAAATATGAGCATGACACTCAAAGAAGAAATATTATACTTGCGACGCACATAGGAAATATAGGAAAACTTGGCAGAAATTACAAAAATCAGATTAACAGTATAACTGGTAGTATTGAGCGAAACGCAAGTCTAGTTGTCGGCAGCCGTACCTACCACCAAAATATTCGAAGAACTGCCCTGCGTTTTACTACGCCTGTCATAACTTATGCTGAATTTACACGAGGTCAATTGATAAGTCAGGCCAATAAGACAATCCAATATTGGCGGTGTGTTTGTCTTGTTACCGGCTTCCTCCGCACGCGACTATAGGAGTAATTCCAGTGCGTTGTTTTCAAAGTGATGTGAATTTTAAAATATTATTTTTTTTCGATAGATATTATTACTACATTGATTTGGGGGCGCCAAATTATTTCCCTTTTATTGGAGAGTATGTTATCATAGTAGGCAGTGAATTTCCGGGGGGGAGGCGTGTCGTTACGACGAGGGTGGGGCGCTGCCCCCTAACCCCTCCGACAGCACGCCACTGCCTCACATTAGTCGAAATAACTGTAGGAAAAAAAGTTGATCATAGTTAAATTTACTTCGAAAGTGATAGTAACAAATAGTTTGTGTAATGTTTTGTTCGGGTTCCGAGTAAGTCCGGGTAAACATTTTGCTTTTTTGTGATAAAGTAGCTTGTCTAGTTGTATTTTCAAGCCCAAAAGTTTGCGCATGTTTGCGCCATTTTTGTTAATTACAAGATATGTATCGATCGTACATACTGTTTTTTGTTGAACTAAAAATTAATTAGGCCAATTTTTTTTTCAGGATCGAGTTCTGATCGAACATTATATCAAGACGTGATTTGTACAATGAAATAAGCTCTAATAAAAAGAATATAGAAGATCAAATAATATTTGTTAAAGGATTATATGAAAAATCGTACTAACATTTATTTCGTAAATAAACATTTGTATTTAACTTTATATTTTGAAGTTTTTCTGTTTTGTAACAAAAATTACAACCCATTAATTTATGCCAACTTTTGATGCTTTTGGCCCCTATGTGCGACCTGGGGATTTAATTATTTTTAAGAATATCCATAAGTAACGAAGTATGAAAAGTAAATCGTCTGGTATTCGGGAGAGATTAAATAAATCATTTAGACGAAAACCCTTTTCAAACAAACATTTCTGTCCCAGGAGTAAAACCATCTTACCTATGTTAATACCTTTCCCAAACAATTTATTAATAAAATAAATCAAAAGGCATACAAATCTATTTGTTAGGCGACGCGACGGTCACTTTGGACCTTTTAACGCCGCAGGTATCTTTAATATTCTGAATTTTGTCAGTTGGACTATGTACAAAATGTACATATCTGCCTGGAAATTACAATTCTCAAGAGCAATTTATTTAGTCCGGTGTGTTCACGTGCTTTAATAGGATTTAAAGTTCAAATGAAAATTGATTGGAAGAATAAAGTAGGTATGTGGCCGTTCTCCATATGTGGAAGCAATATTAAATTGTAAGACTAAAAAAAAAAGTTTTAAGCAGATGATATGGCTATTGAAATAAGCAATTTACTGACTTTTAATTTTGTGTAATTTTTAAAAGCATTAAAAGAAACAAAGTTTTTGATATTTGAGGCTAAAATTAATTGGATCCTGCAAAACGAATATATGCAAAGACCTGCACTTGTTATTCAGCTTGAGCTTCAAGACTGATTTATGAAAATAAATATTGAAGTAGAGAGTGGCGTTGTCAGCGTAACCATGGATGGGATAAGTAATAGAAAAGAGTAGATTATTAGTGTGAATGGAAAATAGGGTTGGAGCCAGTACTGAACCTTGGGGTAAGCCAGCAATGATTAAGAAGTAAGTTAGATGAGTAACCGTCCACAACAACAGAAGAAAGGTACCGATCCGGGCACAAAGTTTGTTACTGCTAATTATATTGAAGACTGTGTGAAAGAAGTTTATTGAGGAGTGCAGCATACTTGATCAAAGGCTTTGAATATGTTTAGAGCAATATTTAGCAACACACGTTGATTTCTCAAATTTTTGTTTATTTTGTATAAGTAAGGTTCTTAATTCTTTTTTCTTCGTCGTAGTGTGTGACTAATATAATAAATATTATTGAACAGTGCAATAAAACTGACTTTTAACCATAGCATATCGTGTCTCCTAAGCTTATAACTTATACTATATGACAGCATATCTCTTTTATTTTATATTTCTCAATTTAGATTTATCTAAACCCCATCTTTGATCCTATTCCTATGAGTCATGAAGATTGGGACAATAATCAGCTTTTCAACTATATATTAAATAAATCCTATATCTAATATCTTCTTATTCGTTTTTTACCTTTTCTATGACTGAAAACTCCTTTGAAAATAAACATTTCTGTCCGAACAGTAAAGCTTTAAACCTTACTTGCCTTAGCTGTCCTAATACCTCGTTCATTTATTTAAAGAAAAATTGAAAAGGCATACAAACCTGTCAACTGGTCGACGGTCCTGTTGAACCTCTTATCGGCATACGCGTCTCTAATATTTAGGACGTTCCCGGTCATGGCTACCTGTCCGGCGATTCCGGTTCCCAATGGAAATCTGATTTCCTTTGATGTGTGGACTTTGACTAAATCTTCTCCGCCATCGGCCGTATAGAATTTGTCGTTTTCATCAATACCCACATCAAATATTGTTGCGTAAAGTTCTGAAAAGATAAAATATGAAAGAACACTATTTAAATCTGATGGATGTCATCTTTGGATAAAAGAGCAATTTTCGAGAAAGCTACATATAACTAAAGTCGAAGTAATACTAAAAGGTGAAATAAAATATTCTTTAAGAAGGTCTTTTAAATTTGATTTCTTTTTAATAAAATGTGGCGTGTAATATGTTAATCTTAAGAACAGTTCCTTAGGCAGATTACGTTTATTTTTTATTATTAAACAAAATTTAACAAATACAGTTTTTTTGTAATAAATTTTTGTTGATTGTAAAAGTAGAGGTAATATAAAGCAATGTAATCTCAAAAAACTTGCTACTTATGGCTTAAACGTAGTGGACCTAATTTGACCGACATAATAATCAAAATATCATGGTAATTCTTTTACATTTACTCGATGAAAAAGTTCTTGCGCTATCCTAAAGCTGTTCTCTCTATTGGGGAGAATGAAAAAAATGATGATGCATTTTCAATAAATATACAATTAATATCATTATTAAAATTGAAAACCATATTTCATCGATCTATACAATATTTTTTTTACAATATAAGTGATAATATTTTATATATACATTAATCTGAAGCAGAATTGCTGTGTTCCTCACAATCGCTATTTGAGCTACATTCATTTTAAACTAGGACTGTATAACTCAGCGTACACCACCAAACTAAACTCACTCAAAACTGGATGTGCCACTCTCAACAAGGCCGTTACAAAGTGAAAGCGACGCAGGAGGGGCATCCAATATTCTTGCTCACTTGCCACGTTCCGTCCCTTTAATTTATAATATTCTTAAATAGTTTACAGAAATAATAATTAAGAAATATATAATTTTTGTAGTACCTATGAGGTAAGTCTTTGGCGCGCAATACAAAAAACGTATTTTTGGGAAAAAAATTAAATTTATGAAAATATATGCACAAACAACCATGTCTATGGTTAGATATCAATACAAATAGTATATTGTACAACGAGCATGGAATGACATGCATTTCCTACGAGTATGACGTTTGCAGCACGATGCCGCAGGCGAGTGCTGCAAATCATACGAGTAGGAAATGGTCATTCCATGCGAGTTTTACACTATACTTTTTCTACGAATGTTACTGTTAATAAAATGGGATTAGTAATATTTTTCTTTTTAAGATGTCAAAAAATGTCAATGAAATTATAAAATTTTGACGCGGCACCTGTCAACGCCACCTTTGTAAAAAATACGCGTGCACAAAGTGAACTTTGTAGTTCAATCACCATGGTGATTGAAGCACAATGAAAAGGTGTAAACCACAATGTACCTTGTTCTGAATCTATTATTGAACATACAATACAGGTTTTTATTGACATGAGTAGAAAAACATATTTATATAACTTTACCAAGTTTCAGATGATTATCTTTTTCCGACATCTTTTTATAACAATTTCATCTTTTTCGGGATAACTTCAACTTAATGTCAATAAAACTCACTGATTAAAGTTTTTGTAAAGCCAATCACACCATATGAAAGTATATCTTTTACCTCACTGATAATTACTATATTATTTTTGAAATTGAAAAATTATAAAAAATAATGATTGGATTTCCTAAGCGGCGAACAAAATGCATTTTTTTGTAAATTAGACAACGGAAAATTCGTCGTAAAAAATAAGAAGCCTATGGATACACCCTTCACAGAATTTTTAGATAGTGGCCTCAAAAAAAAATTACATTACTTCCTTTTTAATTCCTTAAAATGTGTATACAAATACAGAGCTTGAATCAAAAAAGTGGAAAATTTCACACTTAAACAAGAATACCGAAAATTTAAACATTCGACATACTTTCAAAATATGATTAATTGATTGTCTTGATGATTATTTACACGTGCAATTTTGTTTTCTCCAAATATCTTTAATTGATCAAAAGTTATAACCATTTGGTACTTTTTGAGCGGTTGCTTATTTATTAATCTACTAAGTATTTTTATGCCGTTATTAGTAAAAAGATGGTCGTCTGCTAGGGTACGCTCGGGACAGGGCTTGCAAAGAGCATTTAAAATATATGACGAGTAACAGAAGACCTTTGTCCTGCCGAAATAATGTAGGTATTTCTTTAGTTGTATTTTAACAACTTCATATCGAACTTCCATGTTGATACACGACTAAAATCCTAGAAAAGCGAATTTAGTTCAAATGAAAATGAAAAGTATACGTTGAAAGGAAAAACGATTGCGTCAAAATAAAAATAGAACGTGACTTGAGTAAATTAGGATTATAAATTGAATACAGTATAGTTTTTCCAGCAATATTTAATACAAAGTTAATCAGAAAAATAGACGCGATTTTCGTAGAGGTAATTATATTTTTTACAGGAATCTAGTTATTTTTAAGTAAAGTTGGTATGGTCCAAGGAGTCTGCAAAAAATATAAAATTTTTATTAATGCCTTCCAGTGGCTGCAACTAATTTTTGGTATTGCCAAGCATATTATTGAGGCATTATGTTCCGCAACGCAATGATGGGACATTTGAAGTATGTAATATTTTATCTAAAAATCAAATACTTGGGATTATTTTAAGACCCAAGAAGCCGCTTTACTGAGAATCTAGCCGATATCCAGCTTTAACCATTTCCCTATTTTCTAAGCCATTGACCAATAATTTATTAGACATGTCTGGAGACCACCCAATTCACGAGTTAATGACCGATATGTCCAAGAAGTACATCCTTTCGGAGGTGGCGGTGCTATCGTATATGGGGTGGAGTTTTCTACGGTGGCCAAATGGAGCTGCATGTGTGTGAACATACAATGACAGGTGAAATTTATGCCCGGAACATCGTTAGTAACATAGTTAATGATAACCTTTGGAATTTGGAGTCCAGTTTCAGATTTCTATATTTATGATAACGCTCGCCCACATAGAGTCAGGGTAGTTTTAGAGCAGCTAGCATTGGATAAAATTGATCATTTGCCCTTTACTCCACTCTCTTCAGATCTAAACTGTATTGAACATGTCTACGACATGCTTGGAAGAGCATTAACTGGTCGTCAACTACCTTTTCGTGACACAAAGACACTAAGGCAAGTTCTTCCGGATTTATGGGAGCAGGTTATAGACAAGAGAGGCGGAATTACTCACTATCAAATAATCAATCAAACCCAATCAAACAACTAAGATATTTTACACTTAGTCAGATATACAAACAACAGTAAGGAAGTTTAACACCGAGTGTGCAACTATTAATGTTGATATTTTAGATCAACAGATTATATACGCAGGGTTGCCAGGTATACCGATATATCGGAATATCTATTGACTTCTATAATCTACCAAACTGCGAATTTAATTATAGAATCTAGCGAATGTCTTCTTTTAAAACCTATATACAATAAACAAAAAATAAATTACTTTGTTCCGAAAAAACTTCATAAAAAGAAATTTTAAAATATCATTTTTGATGCAGCAGTTTTACCAGCATAGTGGCAGGTCATGTTTCCGTGTTGGAATAAAAGATATCTTTTTTTGTCAGACAAAGAACAAAACACATGTGGGGCTAAGAAAGGAGGCGGAATTTTTAATCCCTATATTGATTTATATCGTTTCATCTACCACAACATGCGACGCACAACTTTTTCTGTTACGGGGATTGGGTTATTTACGCGGGATCTTAAAATTTCTTCCTACCACCTCTACTAAAAGTTTCGCTAGAGATATCATCACTGCACGGAATCTAGTTGGAAACTCCTGTGCTTTGTATATCGCTTTAATCCCATCACAGTTTTCCGAAGAGAGATAACTCCACATATTTCATCCTGCACTACTACAATTGCAAGTGAGAAAGCTAAGATGCGTATGAGGTGCTTAGCTCAGTAATAAAAGGTGTCGAAATATGAATAAAAATCGGATGAAGTCCATTTAGTAATATTATTTCATGGTATTAAATATGTATAATAGAGGAGGCACGTTAGACTTGGAGGGTCGAAATAAGCAAAAAAATTATGTAATGGATGAAACCCATTGGAATGGGTTCCCTAAAGGTGTCCAGATGAACGTATGAAACTCGTTAAAAAATATCTTGTTACTAATTTTTTTTTGTTAACAATTTATTGCAAAAAAGTAGCTTTTTTCATAATTTTCTTTTAGTTTCTCGGCCACATCTCAGTTATTTATTAAAATAGCGGAACGCAGTTGGTGCCTCTCGAAAAGGTAGGAAAATTTTACACAATGTTGCTAGCACTTTTTTCTACCACCAATAGATTCGGCAGTATTTAATGAAAAAAAAAAAATGATAATGAAATTAGTCAAAAATTTCTGTCACCAGCCCCCAGACCATTATTGAAAAACTTCCAAAATAAAAATGGAAGAATTCTGATATCTTCAAAAATATTCGGTATAATCTTACTTTCCAGTAGCTTATGATTTTTTTAATATATGCAGCAGTGAAACAATGATTATAAAAATATGACTTTCTTCTTTCAACCTCTACTAGAAGCTGTTAACACTGCACTGAATCTAGTTTAAAACACCGGCTCTTTGTATATTGCTTTAAAGAAAAATCTAGAGCTTGCTGGAAAAGATTTCTGCATATCAATTCCCTTTACAGATTGAGAAGTTAGGAGAATAACCGTAGGATGGCGCAAAAACTTTTCATTAAGTGAATGTACAGGCGTTACCTTTACATCTTAGGTGTTCTGTGGTACGGAGCTTTTCCTAATTTAACCAAATCTGTTGAGCTTACTGAGATATCAGTGGTAACGAATTTATACATACTATATAAAAGAGATAAATTTAAAAAAATTTGACTTTAAATTTATAATTTATGCTGCTTTTGCATTCGGCGCCTATGAAACAAAGTATGTCATATTCTTTAGTAATCTGATAGCATTGGATGGGCGTATTATAGGGGAAAAACTTGATTTTTCGGTTCAGAAGTCGACGTTATAAATTTATGTACGTATGTTAGTGACGTTTTCTTGATTAAATATTGATTGCTCTAATACGGTTTATAGAAAAGATTTGTTAAATTGGCATTTTAAGGAAGACAACATAAATTTCAAATATATATTTTGAAAGTTGATTTCTTTGATAAAATATATTTTAATTATAACGCGGTGTTATCTATTCTCGATTTCAGAAACTGTAAGTTTCGTGTAAGTTGCTTGTTTATTTAAATGATATTAAAATTCTTTTTTTAGTTACGAAGGATGCTTAAAGAATAAAAATAATTTGTTTTCCTATTTTGATAAAGGTAAAAAAAATTATTGAGAAAATTTCCTTTGCTAAAAATAGACTGGCGAGCAAAAAATCGAGGCCACCTCAATGTTTGTTAAAATAAAATGGACTAACATAAGAGCCGTTTCACATACGACATAGTCAGTCCTGATGATCGGGTGAAAAAAAAGGACCTGATCATAAGTCGATTATTTTGTTTCCACATGGATGCGATTCATCAGTTTTAAAAATGTAATTGCTAAGCGCAAAGCAACGCATTGTTCTCGCGTTGTGCGTGAAAAGATTATTACAGCGAAGAAAGAAAAAGTTCCGAAATATTTGGGTACATCCCTTATGTCTAGAACGCCCCATAAGTATCTTGCATATCAGCAACCTCCTGCTGCATGACAATTCTTGAAAACGCGATGATCAATTATTATTGTTTTCCTCTTTTTATCATTTTAATTAGCGGAAACAGTACTACTAGTTTGTTAATTGTAGCCCCAATAATAAATACGCTAGTTATAGTTTAGACTTAATCTGAGTCACTCTGTATAAAGACGAATCGCTGAAAGCAAAATTAAAAGTGATGCCATACGTACGTTGTTGTTTGTCTTTTTTTTATTTATTGCCCTAGAAGTCTAGATAAAAGAAAAATTAACGAAACTATATCTTTAAAGGTAGCAGACGACTAAAAAGATTTTCTCAAATGTCGGTTATTTATTTTAACTAGAAAGCACCAATATCATTTTTATTATTACGTAATATTACTGTTATTATTGCAGGTTAGGGAGAGATAATAAATTATATTTAAATCCTGGTCTTCATTCTACATTCCTATATTTTATACGGATAATTTTACTTTAGCTTTTTTGCCACAATCCCTATATTTGTTTTGCAAATAAGTGTGTAGGGTCGCCAAACATTTTTTGTCATATTTACAGAGACCATCTGTGTCAGATTATTTTTAATTAAAAGAAGGGACTCACAAATATGATATAGAAGAGTATTACAATTCTTTTATATCATATTTGATATTTTTAATTATTTTAGAAGATTCTTTTTTCAAAAAAATTTATAGAGAAAGTATTTATACAGGGTGTCATGAAATTCACTGCATATATTGAAATATGTAAATGCTGATATGAATTTAGACTGAATAAAAATATTCATATATGGCGCTTCAAGGTAAAAAAAAGGTAGATATCGGCCCTCAAAAAATTTGTAATAACTACAAGGCCACATAAAAAATAGCGAGAAACATCAGTTACAAAAAAAAAACTTTTGTTTTGACGTCAGTACTCGCTGTGACGTTGCCAAGCCTCTCTAGAATATTCCTATGCAACAGGCTTGAAAAAATAATAGTTTTGTTATCTTTAAAGTAAGAAATCATACTAACTCTTTTAAAGCATTTAATCTTAAAGAGTTAAAATACTACAACACAAAAAATCCAGAGAACAGCTGTTCAAACCAAGAGTAACATTTTGAAAAACTAGGTCGACCCGGTTGAGTTTTTGGAGGAAAAAGAGTACCTATTCAAAAATTTTAGTTCAAAATTAGCTTTAAACAAAAAAATCCTAACACTTAATCATGTACTTTTTTTATTTGCCTATTTTTAATCATATTTAACAGAAGATTTGGCTTATATTAACAAGTTTATTTGTATCGTCCTTAATTTTTAAGCGAAAATCTTTACAACTTAAATTAATTATAAACTTTGCCTTCATAACCTCTTCCAGTGTTGAAACAGTCATTCCACTTTTTTCATCTATCCAATAATTTTAAATTTCGCCGGAGTCTTTCACAGTCTATGTTAGTACCAGGTAATGTAAAAATACTCAATAAGATTTTTTGATTCAAGGAAAAGTTGTTTCAGATGCATCATTGTATTTACACTTGCCTAGCGCACTCATTTCCGACAAAAAGAAATTTAAAAATTCCATAAAATAAATTTAAAAACGAAAAGCGAGACAGACGACAATGTTTTTTACTACCACAAGCTTCCAAACGAAGCACAACGAGGCCCTGACTTGTAGTAAAATCTCTTTAAAATACACTTCTTTTGAAAATATTTTAGGTTAAAATATTTGATAGTAACAACACAGTACCGTCATTAATAGAAAAAAGAGCACTCGACTAATAGTTAAAATTAACAAAAGTTAAACACAAATATTCCACGCTTTTTTATCACTATCCGTCCTATTAAAAATGAAAACTAAAATTTTTGTTACTTTTAGAGTAAAATCTACGTAATAAAAGATAGGCAACCTAAAAAACTACAAATAGTAGTAACTGTTGCATAAGAGTAGTTTTCTGGCGCATCCACCAATTTATAAAATGTATGTTTTTTGTTTATTCCAAAGTACTCTACTACATAGGCAACGATACAAACACGCGTTATATTTTAAATTTTTGCGCCAAATCAGCGCCAGCTACATCCTCAAGACAGATGGAAGACACAAAGAGAGATGGAAAAAGAAGCACTCTGAATGTCATCTGATCAAACGCCGTGCGCCATATTAAAGTTTTTACAGTCCACTTAACCTTCAACAGCCCAAGCATAAAAATCATACAATGAATGTTGTCAGTATTTTTTCTTTAGAAGTTAGTTTTAAATAATAATGTAATTTCTTTTCACTACCTAGAAAATGGTATTTGTCGATCCGTTGTTAACTAATATTTTCCTCAGTTTTATCTAGTTTGTGCCTTGATTGTAGTGTTTCTTAAATTTGCCTAATAGGGCTGAAAACTGAAAACTAATAATATTTACGTATTATCGTAACGTTTGCGGGTGCATCTCGACTTTAGAAAAACTCATTTAGGGGATCTTTTCAAAAAAATCGGTAAGTTACGATAATTTTATTATCAAAAGGACGAACAACTTTCTGAACGTGCTGCGTGAAACAGAATAATGTGTTTTTTTGACAAAAGCTGTTTTTTTTGTTATACTTTTTAAAATACTATGTAGTTGTGCTCAGTTAGTGTTTTTCGTTTTGATTTTTAACTTTTTCTTAGCAGAAAGTTTAAACTAGTAGAAATAATGTTTATCTCAATAATGACGTAATATAGGGTGTCATAAATATTAGTTAAAACTAAGGCTACTGACAAAAAGGATTGATTTCGCAGTGGTCTTTTTACTATTTTTTTTTTGTTGTCTCTGAGAAAAAGGTTAAATTTATTTTCTTTGTCTTGAATTAAAAACAGAAAATAAATTCTCCTTAAAGATTTATATATCTGGCAACGTTTCAACAAATTCAATTGTTTTTAGTTTTTCGCGCGCAATTTTCCGTCAAGTGCCATGTGTTCGCTCAGCGATTTAAGAAAAAACAGTATTGGGTATGTCTGTAGACTACCCCAGGAGTCATCCATTCCAATATATGCAGGGAATTTTATAACACCCTGGATAGTACAATAATTATGTAGTGACAGGCAAAAATTAAAGCAAATTTTAACAGCCGTGTTCTCCAAAGCTAGACAGGTCTAATTTGCCAACCAAAAGTTTAAAATGACATGTGTAAAAATAAGACTACTAAGTTTTATACTATGAATTTATTTCTGCCTTTTTCGCAAATTTATAAAGACAATAGCAATTTTAGTACGTATTTTTCACATTAATAAATTTAAGTTCATTCTATTAAAGCGTTCCAAGATAAAAATTATTTCGAAATCAAGCAAATCGCTGACATATTAGAATAACTCATAAGTTTCGAATGCTGAATTATTAACAATGACAGGTCAAAAGTCTGTCAAAATCTAACTGAGCAACTATAAGATCTTAGTCTAACCCAGTGCAAAATCCTAACGTCCGGTTGCAGAAAAGATTTAACCGTGTAATAAATATTCGCGGAAATAGTCAAATTACCTTACCGCTAAATTGTTAAAAGTGTTTTAAACTACAGAAAAAACTTTTGTTTCCCCTAATCAGGTCATATTTCTTTGCTTATAAAAAATTAAACAGCGCATAAAAAACTTTATAAATACCTCTATAACTCATTAAAAAATTAAATAAAACCGGTTAAAGTTTAAGAAGTGTTAAAACCTCAAACATTTTTTATAAATTTTACTGTCCGATTTTTCTTGTCTGAGTGTATATATTCATATTCTTTAGTTCTAAAACTTTCTCAATAACCAAAAACAGTTTAAAAATACTACCCCTTAAAACTTGGGCACAACTTTTATAGACGTACATATATAAATAAATGAACTGGAAGTTGCTATAAAATAAACTTACCTTTATTCTTACTGTCAACTAAAAACAATGATGCTCTGTCCGCGTTTACTAGTCTTTGGGCGAAGTTCATTATTTTCATTACCAACATGTCCATACTAACCATATCTTGAAAAATCGATCTAAAGAGAAACGGTAATTTAGTACTGACCGTTAAATTGGGACATAAAAATATGTAATTATTCTTGAAAATAAGATAGTATGCGAAGAATGACATATTAAATGTGTAAGGTAACGTCACCAAATTCCGCATCTAGTCCTAACGTACCCCTTGATATTTCAAGAAATAATTTGTGGCTCCTAGTGGTCAGTAAAGGAACTAAAGCATCCTGATGTCAGCCGGTCATTTTAACTAGGGCGCTAGCAGCGCCACTCTGTTTTAAAGAAAAAAAGTAAAAATTGTCCAAGGTAAATTTTCGTTGAAAAGAATGCATATGCATATGCATGGATATGCAAATATCCGTTAATCCTGTTATGCTGTTATCTTATTTGACAGCCTCGAAGATGTAACACGATTACTTCATTTGTGTATATGTCCATAAGTATATCCATAATACCACCCCAGTGGCGATATTAAGGCATGCTATTCTATTCTATGTTGCACATAAAACGCTTTCGGATACCCTTTCATCAAGGATGCGGTTGAGAGTAGTTGAGAAATGACTGTTGATACATTGTTTAACTATAAAACGTAACCGTGACCGGAGGTCATCTAAAAACAATAACGGTAACATAAGAACTGCGTAGGATACCCGAAAATTGATTTATTCTTAACACTGATCAGAATAAGCAGAGTAAAGTCTAATTATATTCCAAATATCGCCCCCGGGAGCTGTATTATGAACCAAAAAAACAAGTTAAAGAAAGGTCCCTGCTTTTGTAAAAGTTAAGTTTGGGAAGAGTGAGTTATAAAACTGTCCAATTTGATATATATTTCTAATAAACATAATTAATAATTATTTTGCTGTTTGCTTTGCCATGAAAAATTTAAATTATCAATATTATAGTCAGAAAACATAACGGGGTGGGGAATCTTACCTAAATTAAAAAGTAAAAAGTAAGTAAAAATTCTCGAAAATCCTGGAAGCACCGACTATAAGGCAACTTTCCACTTTATTTACGATATTATAAATATGGTTGAATTCAGATCTCTATAGTTTAGTATTTATTGGCGCATCAATTAGATTTTCTTGCGACGACAGCTAACCTAAGATCGTAAAAACTTTTTACTTCTCTATTTGTTTTCATTGATTTTTTTATACCAAAAGCGGAAAACACATTTTAGATCAAAGTTTATTGTTTGAATTGCTTGCAGAAAGATCGTATTTTTTTTTTAAAAATGGGCGATAAAAGTTGTGTAAAATCAATACAAAAGTTATTTTACGTTTTCATATTGCAGCATTTTTGTTTACACTGTAGTTTAAAATTAACGATTCGAGCTTGGATATTCTCGTATCTCCGGGAAAAAGACAGAGTTGACTTAGGGATATGTAAATAAATAATAACAAATATAATAAAAGTATAGGTAGCGAATTAGCGATATGAGTATGACATGAAAGCATTTTTGGTTTTTAACCACTATCGCCGCATTTAAAATATTTAAATATTAAATTTAGCGTTAATAATTAGCACTAAGAACGGATTTCACTAAATTTTAGTACTGCTGCCATTGCATAGAGTAAGGAAACATGAATTGGCCATGTTCTTACTTTTTGATATTGTTCAGTAGTTTTTGAGAAAAGAAAGAATAAAATATGCTTATAAAAAAATCGCAAAAGTTCCACCTACATCATGTTACTTTAGCTTACACAAGAGATTATGAACAAACCAATCAGCAACTGGGTTGCGTTCTAAAATACACTGTGAGACGCACCGCTCTCTTCATCACGTGATTAAGAATACAAGGATTCTAAATACCGAGCCACTTGACGGTTATACCGTTGAGCCGACTAGCGTCTAGCCGGTACCGAGAATATCTGTCCCGAATTTTGCCGAACGATTGTTGATTTGATGAGTCGTTAGTGAATATTCATAAATTACGAAACAAATAATCAATCGCACTACCAAAACAATGCAATATAAAAAAAGACTAAGTAAAAGTGGGTAAAAGCTGAACAAACCCCAGCAAACCTGAGCAAATACTATACAGATATGCTAACGCATTTGAATGATTCAGCTTTTTACTTTCGGGATAGATATTCTCGGCACCGGCCAGACGCTCAAGTTGAGCCGTTCAGCGCAGTGTTCAAAAGGAACCCTGACAGCCTTGAGTTACGTGTTACGCCACTGGTGAAGTGTAGTTATAAAGATAAAGACTGGTAAATGCCTAGAAAGACTTTATTTAGGTTCTTATCTATTACACTGCTTAAAATGATAAATAAGTAATAAGTGCATAACAAGAGTTTTACCGATTATTATCTTTTAGTATTTATCTGCATATATATTATTTCACATTTTATCAGTTATTATATCTCTTATATGAATAATGTTAAAACATTATCTATTACACCGTAAGTTATCTTTTGCTATAAAGCATTTAGTTAACATTTTATCTAATAAAGTAAAAAAAAATTAGAAGAATAATTAAAAACATACATGTCTTTTAAATTAGTTTCTTATCCTGTTGCTCTATTTGAAGATGGTGAAATGAGAACGACAAAGAAGTCAGCGAGTTAAGAAGTATTTCTAGAACTGACAATAGATGTTAATGATATTGAAAAATTCACATATGTAATTGATGGAGGGATGTTATAGCATCGTTGCAAATGTCAACTAGAAGGAAAGTTCAAGACAATCTGTGAATATTATGTGAGATATACGGCAGAAAAGTTTATGTGGTATTCTATGGTTATAATGACTGCACAAGATCGGTTGAAAGAAATTGTCGCTCACAAAAATGCATCAACTGAAACTATATTAATATACCTCTTAAAAATAGTACAAGAGAAATGTCTTGCTAATAGGAAAAATAAGAGCAGACATAAATATGCTGAGTAAAAAAAATTCAGATAATATTTTTTCTTGTCAAGAAGAAGCTGATGCATTAATAGTTCGAACATCTATAAATATAAACTCTGAAAATGTTGTTGTAATTT
The DNA here is from genome assembly GCA_963971165.1 of Philopedon plagiatum. Classification (NCBI taxonomy): domain Eukaryota; kingdom Metazoa; phylum Arthropoda; class Insecta; order Coleoptera; family Curculionidae; genus Philopedon; species Philopedon plagiatum. The sequence goes on from OZ020194.1 coordinate 70,405,956, forward strand.
CTGAGGATGTTCGATGTCCTAGTCGTATTAAGTGCCCTAACTCCAGATGAGAGAGAAATTTATTTTAAAAAACCAGCAAAGGGAAAAGTTTTGCAAAAAGTGTATTCTTCTAGAAGTTTGAAGACAACACTGCCTATATATAACGAGCATATTCTTTTTATATGCTTTCACCGGATGTGACACTACCTCAATTTTTTAAAACAGGGGTAAAAACAGTTTTGTAAACATTTTTGAGCAAAGGGAAGATCTACATGTAGCCGCTAAATTTTGTTCGAATAATAATGGATTTTCATAAAATTCGTACAGCTGGAATAACATGCGTTCTCACATTATACAATGCATCAAACAAGACGAAACAATTAAATATATTCAGATATAATTCCTTTATTAAAACTAAAAATAGCTGTGTACGACTAGCATTATTGGTATCTGCACCTGATGCAATCTCCGAGAATTTGAAGACAGTGTACTTGTAGGTGCAATTATGGTTGCAATTATGGTCCGCCGATAGAATGGGGATGGAAATATGACCGAGGGACGTTGAGAACAATAAATCAGTCGCCAGCCCCTAAAACCTACTGAAAACTATTTTTTGTAAATGTACGACAGGATGCCGAGCTGCTTGTGGATGCAGGAAGGATGGATTATATTGCAGTTCAGCTTGTTCGGAGTGCAGTGGTGATAGTTGTTTGAACGCTTCTCCCATTTACCAATCGACTAAGTTGAAGACGGAGATATTGGTGATAATTAGTATATTTTTCATTTTTGTGATTACTAATTACGTTATTTAGCAATAAATATGTTTCGAACGTTCTTTTTTGTATGAATTATACTTGATTTCAAAGTTTCTATCCACCATTTTAGTTTCTTCAACCCCAAAAACATAAACAATGATATTTCTTTGCCAATCGGAATAAAATTATTGTTGTTACTTTGGATTAATCATTCATTTATAAAAATTTCTTGAATCTTTCAATAAACTATTAAACAAACAAAGATCGGTCAATTCTAATGAATAAATATTTTAGTATTGGGGTTTAGCAATACAATGCAAAAAAATTCATGGGTAAATTTATTCCCTGGCGATCTCGTCCGAGTTTTCTCATTTTTTACGCCTAACAGCTGTCCACTATATGTTTAAAATAAAGAAAACTATAGAAAATGCTGTCTATACTAAACGCTGTAATTCATGACGTAACGGTCAATATTCATTAATTAGTCTATAAATTTTATTAATTTATTCTGTTATTAAATCAGTTGTGGTATATACTTACTTTACTACAGCCAACAAGAAATCATTTAATTGCTTTTGTTGATTCATATTTAAATACAGATGAGCATAATGAAGAGCAATACCGCCCCATACCAGGTAACTCGAAGCAATTTCTTCATCTTCCTCATAGAACGAACCCCCTGTCGATTTTCTCCAAAGTTCCAGGACTGCAACCAATTCTCCATTAGGCTGGATTATTGGTTGACACTGGATATGATCTATTTCGCCCTGAAAGAGAAAATCTTTAAACTTCCAAAATAATGATACTATATAAATGATAATAAATATGGATCTTTAAATTAACAAAACAAGCATTGAAAGGATATCATAAAAAATAAAACTTTAAAGTTTGCTTATTGGGCTTTGAGAGTAGTACTGTCTATATTTACTCTTAAAATTGTAGATTCGGATTCGATTCGTTTTTAACAAAGGCTTTACATTGCGAATTAGTGGAGGCAGCAAAAAGCATTTTTCAATTTTATGTAGGAATTACCTTACAAAAAATAGTGTGGGCTTCAACAACAATTAATAAGATTTTATCTACTAGATGATATTTTACTTGATTAAAATAACTAATCCCTTAAAAGTTTTCTTAGGGACTTTTATAAATAGTTTTGTAACTTGACGCACAATATATTAAAATATGATAGCCAAGTATTTGCTGCAAATTTGTTCATCATATTTTGAAATAGGATACACATTTTACTCAAAAAATTAAATTAAATAATAATATGTATATAGCTTTAATATATTAAATTAGGTGAATTATCCATTTAATGTATTTATTTTCACAGTCTGAGAGACAACCATGGGCTACTCTTTGTATTCGGGTACCAGCAAAAAATCACATCAATTTGAAACATTTGATAGTCATCAAATGCTTCAAATTTAAACGTTTTTTAGAAATTTTGGGGGAAAATTCTTGTTATTTCCAATAAACTAACTGTAACTATTACATTTTCACCTTATTCAAAAATAATCTAGTTTGGTCGGCAACGTTTCGAATACTCAGCCAAACTGTTGATATTAGTAATACATGCTCACATGCAGGACCATATTACAATTCAATGGAATTACATAATATAGCCAAAACATATTCTGATTTCTATTTTGTTGTTTGCTGTTCTTGTCTGTTTTTGTTGTTTCAGGAATTCATGGGTTTTTACTGTTTTAGGTATGTATAAATTTTGTCAAATCAAATAACAAAAATATTGCTTTAAAGTTGATTTTACTAGCCTAGTGGAAACTTTAAATAGCCGCCATTTTGAAGAGGATCAAGTAAATTTGGAAATTAAGCATAGTATATTAAAAGATATTAAAAAAGGGGTGTCGACCCTTTTCTTGCAGGAAAAAAATTCCAGTACGGCGTTCACCCAACTTTCGGTTTGCCGATTTTAACCGATTTTGTGCCGGTTTATTCTCAGATCACCAGCAATCCTTGTGCAAAAATTCATGGTAAGGTCGTGCACAGAAAAAACACTATCGTATAATATTTAATTGACTACCAATTCACTCAATGACACACTCTATTCCGTATTAAACCATACAAAGTCGGTCTCTTTCAATGATTAGTTTATCATTGTTAACCAGTAGGTTACAGGATTGCTTGGATAAGGTTTCATTGGATTTTAATAGGTCGTTTAGATATAACAATTATTTGATGCAGTAATACCCTATTTTAAATTCCATACAAAATATATCATGGGTTTCAACAATCGTGTATTTGTAAGAATATACATCTTATTTAATCGAAATAGTTATTATTATTGCAAAGCTTTTTACACTTACATACCTTACATACCTTAAAACACTGAAATGAGTTGCTCCAGTCCCCAGAATTGCAAAGGGTTTATTATTCGTACTTCTAACGCAATAAACAAATAGGCTGCAAGCTTAAACGACTATTCAATGAACAAAAATACCAACAGTGCAATTTTAACCTCTCCAAAGGGTGTCCGCGAGCAATAGAAGTAATATTTCAGCCAATAATAGAACCCATTGAATTAATATTTTTTATTGTCTCTAATACCTTATATTTTTTATTGGAGTGTTTATTTTAATTAACATGATATAAAGATTATTCACTTTTTAGATTTTCTATTTGAACTGTAGTTTTTGTTCGTTTAATAAAATATATTGTAATTTGAATTACACCGCCTACAAATAGCTATTTTTCGCACAATTATATTTAAGCATTCTCATCAAATAGTTTAATTTTTTGGCTTAACAATTCTACACTCTAAGGAATAATAGAAATTTATTGGTTTTAAATAATATTTTGGTCACTGAAAAAATGGTAATAAAGTTTTCAAAGAAGTAGGAATACTTTTGAACTCCAATAAAAAGTCTATATTTAAAGAAATATTTTTTTTTTTGGATTATTTCAATAATGTTTTTTTGAGACAATATTAACTTTAATATAACTAATGTGGACAGTGGTTAAAAATAATACTATTATTGAAAATAACATAGCAGTTTTTTCTGTGTGGTCTTGTAAAAGAGAAAGCCCATTTTTTTAATTACTGAACAAGACTTAAAAGACACTTTATTTTCATATAAACCTTAGTTGATTCTAAGAGTTACTATACAAAGAATAATATGAAGCAATTTAATCCCAAAACTTACTAATTGTTAACATTGTTATTACTTAAATTATGTCAACTACATTTGGGTCTTATATTAGTCCTAACAATCTCATCAAAAAAATACATGTAAAAATACATTTCTCGTCAGGACTGTGTGTTTTGTGATCTGAAAAACATAACTGAAATGTAAAAATTATGCCAAGTTCCTTGTCTACACGTTATTAGCAGTGTTTTGATAAGCACAGAAAAATATTGTGTGAATTGTTACATTTACAGACTAAACTTGGCAAGTTTTCATTAAAGAACTGAGCAATATTGAGACATTTGAAATCTTGGTCTGTAAATTTATCAATTCACACAATATTTTTCTGTGCTTATCAAAACACTGCTAATAATGTGTAGGCAAGGAACTTGACATACTTTTTACATTTCAGTGTTTTTTTTTCAGATAACAAAACACACAGTCCTGACGAGAACTTGGCCTGTTTTTTACATGTATGGTTTTGGTGGCATTTCATAACTTTTTGTTTAGATACTTACTTATAAAACCAAATGATATTTAGTTATTAGTATATATGTATATACACCGACTGCCTGTACTCCGTAATTTTCCAAGTCGCTACTTCGTGTCAGAATCCGATAGGTTGGATTTTCCGCCATGTTGGATTTCATTGATTTTTTTTAAATTTTTCTTGTAATTATCACCTTAAACACTATATATTCTGTCAGTCAGTGAATGCCCAAAATTGTGATTTTTGGACACTCGTACCTTGGAAACTATTCCACCTAGACATATAAAATTTGGAATACTACTTCTTTTTGGTAACCTTAACCATCCTGAAAAAGTCCTGCAGCGCAACTAGCCTCGGAGATAGAGGGGGCCAAAAGGGCTCGAAATGGTTCGTGTAAATATTGCATAGTGCGCGCGCAGTCGCTTTTGCGAGAACTAGGCCTGGCGCACTAACGCTTTGATTAGTACGTTATGGGGATTATATACTTTATATATTAATATTTAAAATAATAGGCTAGGCAACGAAGGGGTTGTAGAGCGCATGGAGGAGGTGAACCCAATCAAACCCAATCAAAACATTTTTTGCTACGTTTTTGAGTTATAAGCGAGAAATCAAAAAAGGGACCTTCCTATCCCCCTCCCCCCTCAAGCGGACAGGCTAGGGGCGGGGACTTTCAGTATGTTAACGTCCTAACTACCCCAACATATTCCCGAAGCAAAATACCCCCCCCCCCCCCCCCCCTCCATGCACTCTACACCCCCTTTGCGGCCATTCATTGACTAGTCTATAAGCAAAGTTTATATAAAATGCTGCATTTATTTAATGCTTGTTAAATAATAAAATAGCCTGTCTCTTTTCACAAAACCCCTACCTTAATCGGTTCAACTGCCTCGGCGCAATTTCCACCAAATCAACACGTACATACATACACAAACATCATTAGAAAAATAGACAAAACACTTCAAAACGTAAAAACTGGAAGCCACTGCACGAATACTAACTTTCCTTAGACAGCCGAGCATCTATATGTAACCTATGTTGGAAAAGAAATTAGAACTACGCTTGGTATTTAAAAAAAAAGTACTTAGGCATTCTACAAGTTTAATATATTTATTTGGGACCATAAGTTAAAAATTTAAGAATTTGTAAAAAGTCTTTAAAAAGAGTCAAACAACAGAGACCCCTCGTAAATCCATATTTACAAATAATATTTAATGTTTTTGCACTTTTACTCAGGATGCTGCAGATTTAGTGACGACAATACAATCGCGTCAAATGCAGGATACTCCCTGGGGAGGGATCAAAACCATTGTATCGAAGTAGCTCCGACTACGCCACTTCTGCAAAAATACATAGTTTGTAGATAAAGCTTATATTGGGTGGTGCATCCACAGATGGAACATGAAACTACCACGTAAATTTTAGAACGGGAAAATATCGATTCCCTTGCTGGTTTTTGTATTAGAAGTGCATTGAAACTTTCTGGACGATAATTGTGTCATTAGAACAAACTTGTTTGCAAAATTTCGATGATTATTCTTAATTATAATTATTGAATTGTTTTTGACAGTGATAATTGTTTTTCTATTAGTCAAAAAATTTGCTGGGTACGCCACCTATAAGTATATACAAGCATCGAATCAATAACAGGCCAATCATTGGTGAGCGACGTGTCAGCTGAACTGAGTGATCTGTCAGCTACCAATCACTGTGGAGTAGAGCAAATACCCACGGGGCGGCTCCAGCCTTAACTAGCTCGTGCAAGCAGCCCTTAAATACATAAAAGTAAATTTTGACTTCTTAAGATACTAAAGCAGGCTTCAGAACCGTAGTAACTATGTATATGTATGCATAGTAAAATGCATTATCTAATATACAGTGCACTTTTTAAAGCGGAACATCGAGTTTTACATGTTAAATTTCTAACCCCACGTGACAGGTAAGATTAGAGTCATAAAATTATGTTAATTTGTCAAATATGTCAAAAAAGCTCAAAAAATACCTAAAAAAAGTTGTATTTGCAACAATAAAGTTTTAAATGTTAGAAAAATATGCGAGAAGGTAAAAAACAACAATACAAGTGCTCCGAAAACTTAATGTTTTTTAAAAAATTGATGAATTTTTAGGTATTTCTTGGAGTTTTTTATCTGGTAAATTAATATAATTCTAAAATTATGAAATTTACATACGTCAAATTTTATTTCTATACATCTAATACGACAGGGCCTAACATGGGTTGAAAATTTATCCTGTAAAACCCTATGGTTCGCTTTAAAAAGATGCAGTGTACCAAGATCGGCGCATATTGACTTTTACATGAAACCTTTTTACAGAGAGTCGTGATTATAATCATCATTATTAATAAAATATTAAGAAAGACTATACGACAAATTGCATTTTTCTGTGTGAAGATCCCCCAAAGATACTTAAGTTACAAACAAGCATAATTTCGGCATGAATGTTACCTCCCCATTTTAATGATGCACACCCTACTGGAGGAACATAGACCTGGAAACTTCTCGACACAGACTGTTTAATTTTAGAAAGTTGTGCAACAACATCCACAGCATAAAACGGAAAATTTGACTTGTAAATATTTTTAGATGCAGTAATAGCAAGAAAATACCGCGGCAAAATATTTTTATAAAACTATATGACTAAAACTCCTGAAACTATTTTATGCATGATATCAGAAGTTCGTAAAATTCCTACGCTAAATTCCGGATACTGCAGACTTAGTGCAGAACTTTATATTTTGGCGAATTTATTACCATAATAATGTAGTCCCACAAATGCAGTGGCAAGTCAGACCAAATGGAAAGTCAAAAAAGCCCGTATGTTTTATAGATAAAGATAAATCTTAATCCTTCAGCGCTTATATTTTATCGCTTTTAAATATTTGTATCAGCTCGGTTTCATAGGATTGATTTTACCGATGTTCCTACGCTTAATAGGGAATATGCATATAACCCAAATCAATATTATGAAATATATGAAAATATAAAATAAATATATAAATAAATATATGATATATGAAATATTTTTTTATATTCTCTATATAAATTAAATGTTTATGACGGTTCCTCCTATCCATTTATTTTGGTCTTTATAAGTAAACAAAAAAAAACGGATTTTATACTGCAAATTTTAGGGCGAATTTCGAAACTTGTAAAACGTGATCTCATTAGCTGTGACGTCAAAGGTGTTTTTATAACTCATAATGAGTACATGGCGAATTCCAGTGTTGTAGGGTCATTGAAAAGTCCATCAAAATGTCACTTAATGCGTAACTCATCCAATAATATATCCCTGCACTTAAAGTAGAAGGTTTCTAAAATCTTATTCATGTATACTTCAAGCTGAAATCGGTCCAGGAACCTTTCAATTTTGCAACAAAAATTGGCATTTCTGCGAAATTTTGAGATATCCTCTTAATATTTTCAAGTAAATAAACTGTAATTCTCTGTTTTCATGGCAATCTTCGAACATTCAAAAATTTTCAAATTTAGATGTCCCCGTTGCAAACCCCAATCAAACATATTTATTTATAACTTTAACGAAAAAATAAGCGATTTAAATTAGTGGGAGGTATTCTTAGATACTTAACGGATAAAACAAACCCAAAAAGAATCACTAAATAACGTAAATAGTGTGGAATATGTCGGTAAAAATAGGACTTGTCCGAGAAAATCAAGAAAATCCTATTTTTACCCCTTAAATACGCTCCTGGATGACCCATTCGGTATCCATTTTAAAGTGTGATTATCCCTTTATATAGTGTTGAAAAATTTGAAAAAAAAATTAAATAGAAAAAAACACAGAGTGATTCAAACGTACCGATGTCAAGGCAAAAAAAGTAAAAAAATCTAAATGTAATCGACGATTGCTCCCTTCCTATAGAGAATAAGGAAACTAGAAAATATGGATATCATATACTTCGACGAACTCTTTCCAAAAACGTATTTGGGATTTTAATTTGAACCATTTTGACCTCACAAAAAATTAAAAACCGTGAAATATTTGGATCGAAAATCTAAATTTCCAGTTTTTTCCAAATATTTCCATTTTCCAGTGATTTTACGCATAGATAAATGTATTGCAAAAAAAGTATTTGAGATTTTAAAGTCTCACTTTTGAATCCGTTTTTCGATCTGACGTTTTGTTTTCTAGTTAGTAGGTACCAAAGAGGGGTCTGCTTGGGTCTGTAAATGGGATTTTTCAACCCAAAAAAATTCAAAAGAATTACTTGCCATTTTCTGATCCTCACCAGTTTCAGTAGAGTTCTGAAGCTCCGGGTCCTCTACAACCTCCGAAAATTAACCTTACTTTTAATTTTAATTAACCATGAACCAGAAAACCATGCTTTGGATCTGACGTTTATTTGTACCTGTTGTTTGCGAACTTTCATATTTACTTACCTAAACCGTGATTTAAACTTGGAACATAAAGTATTAAACAGAAATCTTTAAAAACATGCAGTTAAGGCGCAAAAGTAAATTTCCTTGACAATTTCTAAAAACTTCTTTACTGCACTCTTGCGTTTTACAGCGTTTAAAAGTATTTTTATGTATTTCGTTAATCTATAAACTAAGACGATGATGTTTAGACTATGGATCATATTTTACAATTCACTGATCTCTAATGGACAAACCGTTCTTAAATTATAGATAAAAGTTTTGCTAAAATTAATATTAACGTTGATAAATTTATCCAATTTTCGTCGGAGTGTTTAACGGACTCGTCAAACTTGAAGACCCATGTTTCTGATAAAGACATAGTAGCGGTCAGCTGCCAGATAGTGAAGTGATTAAGGTAGTAAACTTTTACTTCTTGTTTATTAATGTGGGTTATTACCGCCAAAAGTGGAAAATTTTCCCTCGCGCGTTTGTCAATAAATGGAAATACATACCGGGTGTCAAAGAATAGTGGTATATCTACTATCAAATTTTAATTTTTAAATAGAATACCCTGTGTATTTTGCTTATTTTGATTTACCTACCATGACTTCTAAATACAACTATGCCTCAATTATCACTTTTTTTCTTCTAAAGTATTTTGCTTAATTATTGTTTTTAAATCTAGAGCTTAAGTAAGCATTTTAAGTCGAAAGACATTTACGTTCAGATTCACTAAGGAGGTTTAAGATTTAGTAATGGTTTAAATTAAGATCTTCTAGTTGATCAATTATGTTTTGACAGGTTTTTGTCCTGCCATTGTCAATAAGTCGTAATTAAAAACTTGTGAATTATTCTGATATTTCAGCGATTTGCTTGGTTTCCAAATGAGTTTCATCTTGGAACGGGTTGCTAGAATGAATTTATTTCTATTATAGTCGAAAGTACGTACTAAAATTGCCCTTTTCTTTGTAAATTTGCAAGAAAGCTCACAAACAAATCCATAGTATAACTAGTTGTCTTATTCTTTCACTTGTCGGTTTAAAACTTTTGGTTGCCAAATTAGACCGGACTAGCGTTGGAGAATCTGGCCGTAGATTCCAGAAAGTGGCAAGTGATGCATTGCTGTATTCGGAATGTCAAGCTAAAGCAAAATGAGTAAAAATATACATGGTATCCCGTTTAGAACTGTCACAGTCAAAAATTCGAAACTCTGCACCATTTGGTCATCTAAAATTTTTCTTTGGTACCTTTTCTAGAACAAGACAGTTACAAGGGTGAGTCACTATTTTGTGGTATCCGGTATAAATAATCTATTTAGTTTTAAAAAACAATATTTTACTCAAAACTAGACGACACCTACGTCCATTTTTAAAATATTGTTCATCTGAATCTTACTGACTTAACTGATCATGTTAGTGATGTAATGCGAATAAATAAATTACAGCCGGTTGCACAAAACATTTAATTCAGTGTTAAATTCCAGTTCGGTGTTAAAAACAAGGATGGTCAAGTTGACTCAGCCTTAATTTTTTTGTATACAGAAACTGCTGAAAATCCATGGAGATGTTTATTTTTCATTTGCATGTAATACATAGACGACTTAAATCTGCATTAAACTATCCCCGGATTAAACTTTCTGCAACCCGCTGTTTATGTTTTTAATAAAGAATTTTAAAAAAATATTAAGGCCAAAAATTAAAATTTAAGTTGGAAATATTGTCTATGAGTATTATATAACTTTTCTTAATAATTGTTACCGTATTTGGGAATTAATCCACTTAAATAATAATTTAATTGTTGTTGCTTTTACTGTTATTGTTATAAGTGAATTTCTTCTATTGTAGTTAATCGACAGGCTCCTTTAAAGACTCTATATGGCTTTATGCAGCGGACTCTACTCAATTTTGATTTTGCTACCATTGTACTAAGTCAAAAATATAGTATTTTTTGAATAAATAAAAAACAAAATGGTTCCTTCTTAGAAAACAAATCACAAGAGTCGCAATACTGGTAATTTTTCATTTAGCTCCAAAAGTATCATACCAGACAACCCGACAGTGCCGAAATGAAAAGTAAAGTCATAAATCCTGAAAATCTCTTGACATTCAATATATTTATATTAGTGATTCCATCGATTTTCGCAGTACTCTTTTTCTACTCTAGAAGCAATTGCGCACGTAGAGAAAACATTTGTCGGCATATATCCCCTACAATCATTATCTACTAAAAATCTTCTATACTCGTAGATTTCCTACCTATCAAAAATTACTTAATTTTGAAGACTAATAAAATAGGGGCGGATTTAGAATTTCATCTAGAGGGGCTCATGTCACTTTGAGCTACAGAAAAATATATACCAAAAAAAACGCGTCATATTATTTTTTTATTGTTAAGGGTTCTAAGAAATGTACACTATTTTATAATGGACGAAATATCTAAACCTGTTCTTGCGAAAACAGAACGGTTTGTCATCTTAACTTACCAAAATTCTAGCATTTTGTTTATTTATACGTTCTGTCCATTTAGACTGATATATGAAAATTTTTCGAAAACACATTTTTCAAAACATATTTTTTCGAAAATATATTTTCAAATACAGTAATTCGGAAACTAGGGATGTTTTCAAAGCTTTTTTTTTCGGAATTTTTTTTTCCACTTTTGGAAGCTACATTTTTTTAAGAAAACATGTTTTTAGATAGTACATTTTTTCAAACATTGTTTCGAAGAACACTTCGAATATTCATATTAAAAAAAAACACTTTTTGAAAGTAATTTACTACAGAGTAACATAGTAAATACAAGGAAACGTAAACCTGACCGAACACAATAACGGTTCGTTTAGGTTAGTTCAGGATCTTTTTGTCATTTTTTCATTGACATTTTCTAAGCCAGTAGAGTTCATAATTGCAATTGAGAAAGACTATGTTTTCTAAAAAATATATTTTCGGAAACTGTATTTTTGAACGATTCTTTTTTAAAAAAATTTTCGAGAAAATTTTGTAGATATATTTCCGAAAATGCATCTTTTGAAGAGGCTGTTATTCGAAAAAATTTACTTAATTTAACATCATAGAAGATGTTTGTTGAAACAAAAAACAGAACAGTTGGCCATCTTAGCTGACACGCGACAGGACGACAAATTGTTTAATATGGAAGTGTAAATATTCTAGCATTTTTATATTCATGCCTTCTGCTCATTTAGGGGGAGTACTCACGTAAGTACAATTTTTCTAAAACCAATTTTTCAATTTTTTTAAACCATTTTTCGAAATAAAGTTCTTTTGGATATTGATTTTTTCAAGCAACGGCTTTTTAAAAAAAACATTACGAGAAAGTAACATATCAAACCTAAGGGAACCTGATCTAACCCAAAAAAGGTGCGTTTAAGTTTGTTTAGGATCATTTTTCGTCTCTTTTTATTAACATTTTCCAAGCTACTAGAGTTCACAATTTAATTTTCTAAATACTGTTTTCGAAAAAAATATATTTTCGGAAAATGTACCTATTTTTTGAAAATTATTTTTTGAAGACAGTTTTGAAAAAATGCAAATACTTTGAAAATACGTGTTTTCGAGAAAATATCTTATAAATCCGTTTTCAAAAAAGCATCTCTGAAAAAGCTGTCAGGACATTTTTGAAAAAATGTACGTCTGAAATATGTGTATTCGAGAAAATATTTTTTAAAAATCCGATTTCAAAGAAGCTGTTTTTCGAAAAGATTACTTTCAGAAGAATGTTTTTTGGTTATTTATTTCCTTTAAAATCAAAACGATTTGGCGCAAATTTTGATAAAATCGCGGCGATGTGTAAATAATGTTTTCAGAAATAATCTAAGAGCATGTAAATTAAAAATGCCAAAAAAGGCTTACATTTTTATATAACATATTAGTATTGATCTATTATTCGTATTTTTGTGGTGTAATTCATTCAAAGATCTTACATAAACGGCAAATGTTTGTCTTTGTTTATAATATTTTGTCGACTATGTAGGAATAGTTAATGCTTATTCTGTTACAATATTTATTGTTATAAAATTTCCTATTGAAATCATTTTTGTACAAGGCTTCAGGGGAGCGCTCGCTGCGGCCCCCTAAATCCGCCCATTTAACAAAATCATTGGCAACTTACCCTGCCAGAACAACACGTCGCCGCAAAATGTTTATCCCACACGAAGGCGCTAACCGATCGGCTGCCCACTCGCAAGTTTGCAGACACAAGCCCTCGCCTTTGGCAACAAATATTCGACATTATTCTCTAGATATTTTAAATTAATTTATTTAAATATATTTGTATCTAAGGCAGCCCATGTAGACTCAAGCCTAAGTACTAACGTTCCGTGGGCATCTGACAAGAAGGGAAATGTGATCTATTGGCACGGGATTTAAAGGGTTGGAGTTTAGAAGGGGAAGGGAAAACATCTGCGTGCCATTTTTTCATAATCTGGAAACCCTAGGTATGAATGAGCGATAGAGTGGGATGTTCTAAGCTTTTGTAACTGGACAGTAAAGAGATGTATACGTAACGCGCCTCTTGCTGTTCTGTTAGGAACAGCCAAGGGGGAAATTAGAGCGGCTAGCTGCTCAGAGCAAAATCCGTGGAAGTATCGGTAGAAAAGGGGTAAATCCCAACAGCGCGGCGATGAGCGAGAAGGGAGTTTTCTTGTAAGAATTGGGTCATTGATGAGTGGGATGGCACTCTTTTGGATATAATCAAGAATGTTAAGTGAACAGTACTCTAGGTCAAGTGTTCTTTGGGAAACATGGAGAGTGTGTAAATTAGAAGGGAAGAAGTATTTTCTGACTCAAAAGAGAAACAAACATTTTAGCTGCTGATGCGGCTAAGTAATGTGTTTGTGCCAGCTGAGATCATGTTCGAACGCGCACTTGAATAAGAAGTATTTTGAATTACGTAATTGCTTCATTTAATAAAGACATTGATAACATGTCCATAGGTGTCATTATTGTTTAATATGTAGAAACTAGTACTCTGGTAAAAGGTGCGAGGGAGAAGAGTTAGGACTTTTAAAAAATAATCTGATAAGACTCGATACTTTCAATATTTAAATTTTTTAATGAAATCTTGTACTTGGGCTTAGGGTTTAATTTTAAATATATTTCATATTTGTTCTTTTGGTAGAAAATAATAAACAAGGTATCTTTACTTTTATGCAAAATAACGTTTTCGTTTTTTTATGCTCCCTGTATAAAAAATTAAATTTTTCATATCGTCAATCTTATTTATTTTACAAGCCAAAACTTTTATTAGGAGTAACATTTTTACGCATCTTGCAAAATTTGGTCCAGTATTTGTCCTCTTCTCAACCCAATCCGCGGACATATAATATACCCTACATATAATATACCCTAATTTAAGATGTTAGTATTAAAGTTATGAAATTGAGGTTTAAAGCCGATTTGGACTTTTTGATTTCGATATGCCGACAATCACTCAACCAACTGTAAAAAGTTTCTGGCCATTATAAGTAGCAATAAAATTGGCGACCAACTTGCGAAAAGATGTATTTACATGTAATAAAACTTACTGTAATATTCCGGAAGGTTATATTAAAAACAAATTTAATTTAGGGGAAAAGGCAAAAAGTTATTTACGAAAGGAATGGCCCAACAAAAAGGTGAAAAGATTTATCTCACTCCCTTGCGAAAAAATCTTTAATTTCAATAAAGAGAACTAATACTATTTAAAGACCTTCTTACAAGGTACTGTCGGTGCAGATATCACTTTAAAAATTTGAAAGGAATGAGTAAGGAACATATATGAATGAAATATTCTATTTCAAAATAGACGAAACTGTGGTAGAGTTACTTTAGGAATATCAAGCATTAATAAGCCATAGGAAAATTTATCTTATGGGGTATATGTTATATTCTTGACGCTCAATAAGAACACAAAACTTCCACAATTCCATTTAAATATTCTAATTTTGTGCTGGTGTTGGTTCACTCAGTACCTTATGTTCTTCTATATATTTTCCATAAATAATACTTTTTTGTGTTGGCTTTTAAAGCGAAAATTATTTTACAGTTGTTGATTTTGTCAGTCAAGATGTTTAGTTTAGATAAAACAATTGTTCCAAAAGTTTAGTAAGTCTCACCACTGAGGTAAAAATAAAGTTGGGAAATCTGAACAATACATCACAAGTAAATTTTTTATTTCAAAAAATTTGACAATTAAAAAAAATACTACAACTGATCCAATTTGTAATTTATTTGATCCTTGCCATTAAGGATGCCATCAGAAAATGGCATTCATCGTGAAGTTTTAAATAGTAGCTAATAAAAATTTGTCACATAATTTTAAAATTTAATTCTGAAATCATTATAACAAGCTGCAACACAAAGTTGTTCAAATATAACAGCATTGACGAGCACATTTTAAATTGTATTAACTGCACGTGAAGCTCGTTATAAAGGCCAGAGGATGACGACAGAGATTAAAGCAAAACAATTTAATTAAAAAATATTTTACAAAAGCTTTTTAATTTCAAAAATTTGTTTTAATTAAACGAATTTTTCAAAAGAGCATTACAGTAAATTTTCCTACTGTGAGTTTATACCTTATTAATGTGTTGAAAATATTTTATTTTACTTATATGCTTTTGCTGGGCTAAACAACAATATTTACAGTTATATTAATAGAGGGTGCAGAAACTGGATCTTTCTGCATGCTTTTTTTTCATTACACAGAATATTTAAACATAATATTATGAAGATATGATAGGGTTTGAAGATCTCCTTAACACAATTATATGAATTAAAAACGTCCGTTTTTACTCACTGACCAATAAGCAATTTTAAAAGAGCTAATGTAGCCTATAACATTCAGGAACTTTGTCCATGTTACCTCGATCTGCTATTCGACCGATGGCAGGTGTGCATTTGCTTATCTCGCGGCACGGATCTTTGTTTGCAGTTTTATGGGTTTTCTAATCGAAAGGGGCAGAACAAACTCAAATTTAAGTGATCCTACTTTACCTTAGTATTTTTTAATTGTTTAGAATAATAGTATATTGTGTATGAGACCAGCAACACCGGGTCCGCATAACTAATTTTATGTTCTGATGCCTTAAAATTCCCAATAAAAATTGGTTGTGTAACCATAGAAAAGTATCAATTCTGTGTTGTCAAACTTGATTCGTGTAATTTAATTGGCTGTTTTTGTTTTTAAATTCAAACTGATATTTATTTTGTATCTGGTGAAAAAGTGCAAAATAATGAGTTACGATCAATTTGCCATTATGGGAACTTCTCAAGAACTGGCGGAAGCAGTAAAGACTGCCACATTAGATTTATTTCCAAAAAATTAAGACAAAAATATGAATATGCATACAATCGTTTTATGGATTATCGCAAGAACAAAAATGCAAATTCTTTCTAAGCAAACGTTTTAATGACATACTATCTAGAGCTGCGTTCGATGAAATCTCCTAGAAAACGTGTTTTTATAACTTCTGCAGCACAGGAACAACTGTAAGGAAATATTATTTTCTCACAGTACAGAAATGAATGTTTCCTAATAGTTATTTTTCGTAGTAATGACTATATGTATTGTAATATCGACTCTCTAAGAAAAATTTCGTCAAAATGGTCAAATTTTCTGAACGATTGGTGGAAAAAAATATCAGTTATATAATTTATGGAATAAATAATTATGAATAAATAAATTTCTCAGACTGATGATCAGCAAATCTTCTGAAGACTCTTAAAATGTATAACTTATTGGGATTTAATTAAAGATTCTCAGCAGAATTTGATAAAAAATAAATTAAGGTAAAAAACTAAAGTAAGTTCTTTTGAAAAGGTTTTATATAATCAACTGTATATTCTAGTCTAAAGTGAATTTCTGCAAAAATATACAACTTATTAAGTTTCCATTAAAGATTCTGTCCCAAAATTCACAAAAACCGAACTAAGATAAAAAGAATTACAATCCTCTATGCACATTGTAAAAAAGTTTTTCAAAATATGAGGGACCTGCATCTGTCCCAAGAACGTCTGCTTGTTCTTATATTTGAATAAAGCACTTTTTCCTACGACCACCAATGAAAGTGAGTAAAAAAGCACGGCTAACGTGGCGAGAAAGTGCCTTATATCACATGCGTGTTGAAATGTACTTTTTAACACGTGTGTTGAAAAGTACTTGTCAACATGACATTTAAATAGGTGGTGCCAATTTCATTTGTTTTATTTTCAGCACACTTGATGAAAATGTTAGTGTTGAAAGTGAGGGTTTTAAAAGACAAAAATTGAGGTTTTTTTGTAAATATTTTTGTGGCCGTAGGAAAAATATTGTACATTACTCGTGTGAAAATAATTTTCGTACACTCGTGGGATTATCGCACTCGGCTATCGCCTCGTGCGACAACATTCCCACTTGTGCGAAAAATGTCACTTTCAACACTTGTTATGTAATATACTATAAACCAATATACGAGTACTGTAATAGAAACAATTTTAGTGGCCCATTTATGGACCCCTTGCACATTTTCTCCTTTAGCATTTTATTCTTTCAAATTAGGCATGGTAGTGGCATTCAAAACAACGAAAATCACGTAAAGCGACACGTTCACAATTTCCAATTTCAAAGAACAAGAGTGCTAAACATTGTAATGGCCGGAAAATAAAATGCTGAAGGAATCATAACCAGGTACCCTGCTCAAAGAGACCAGATAAATGATGAAGCATGTCATCCTCCACAATTTCTCTCTATTATGTGCTTGAAATCATCAGTCTTCTTCATTCTGATTAACTTGGAAAGTAAAAGAGATAGGAATACAAAATTAAGTGGTTTAGTTAACCTTGCAAACCTTGCTCCAGAAAATAAATCTGAGCCATATAACCTCCTTCAGTGCAAAGATATAGGGGGCACAAAAGTAAGCCGAGTTGTTTACAGAAAAGGGTTACCCATGATTCAACTAAAGGTGACCAAGGCCAGCATTAAAAAAAAAGGAATATTGGCGCCTACATTTGGGCAATCGGAAGCGGCTGTGAAGCTGCAAAGCGTAAAAAGTTGTGTCTAACCTGTCTTGTGTTTGTTTTGACGTGTAATGGTGTGTTTTGGGAACAATAATAATTATGGCAAAGGATCAAAGGGACATATCCTGCAATATACTAAAAATAAAAAGATCTATTTCTATGCACCAGAGTTGTTGTTTGTTTTGAAAGACAGCGCGAATAGTTGTTTCAAATTACATTTAAAGAATTGACATTTTGACTTTGGACACTGTAGCACATACCCTTTTCTTAAATTCTAGTCGTATGGCACAACTGTTTTTTAAATATTGTCCTAATGACACTTAACCTTTGCTAGCTTTAATCAATTTACATTTTTTTAAGAGAACCCTATTTTTTGTCAGGCTGTTTTAAGAATACTTAGATAAAGAAAAAAAAAATAAAGCCATACACAGGCTACAAATGTTTTTTTTTCAATAGCTCAAAATTAACTTTTTGCCATTTTATCTATTCTACTTCAAATATTTGAAACTACTTTTTAGCGGCTTGTATTTGCTCTCTTATCTTGAGTCTTTGTTAATGGCTCTCTTACGTTATGCAATAGCTGATGAAATTAAGGGTAATATGTATTCTTTAATTATCCTGTGAATAGAAGAATAAATAAATATGAAATACGTGCTTCATTAAGCAAAGAATAGTAGCTGCAAAAGACGGGCCCAAGGGAATACTGCTTACGAAGTCCCTAACTCGTGACAAAGGAAGAATAATAACCTGTTTTATTTAAATATGCAAAAAGACAAAGGCGCGGTATTTTTACAATGCTGGGTTTTCAAAACTTCGTGATGGGTTTTTACAAGTTAAATTAACCTATTGTTTTGCCTTCCTTTAAACAGCTTCGGCAACTCGAAAAATGTTCTTAGGAAACTTCTTAATTCATTATCGTTTTAAACACCGTTTTATGTAATTAGAAACAAGTCAAATCTTGTGGGAAAATTTTAAAACAATAAAGAATTTCCAATTAAACTTCTGAATTTTTTTCTTGCATTGTTTGTACTTACAACTTTAGCTTTGATTGTCTTTAGAATTACTAAACAAGTCCAGATATTTTAAATTCTAGTTAATAATTATATTTGATAGAAGGTCATAGATTTTAGGTCCTTGAAATATTTTGGAAAAGTAAATTTTCCAAAACTAATTTTCAGACATGATTTTTGGAAAATCGATAAATTTCTTTAAAAATTGACTAAAGCAACTATTCAACGAAAATTTTCCATTCCCGATGTAAAAATAACTCTTGTAGAGAATGACACCGCCAAACAAGTTTACCTCTACACACGTCGAAATTGCGCGGTTGTAGTTTTTTTTTTATCTTCTGACATTCCACGAAGACCGAAGTCTAAGTACTATGTACCGTGGGTGTACTGGGGGATCGACTCACACATCCAGAGCTGGAAACATCCGTAAGGATTTCACCAGCCCTTTAAGAGGATGTGTGGGGTGGTACTACCTCGGTCGAGGGAGAATTCCTCTACCACCTTCCAACAGTTAACAATCACAAAATATCCATGGTCGAAGCGGGATTCGAACCCGCGCCTCTCGATTGCAAAGTTGGCGCCGTACCAACTCGGCCACCGGAGACCCTGGAGGTTAATAGTTCTTTTAACATTTTTGGCATTTTGTATTTAAAATGTTTTCTTATGTTGTTGTATTGTAAATGGTGAACAAAATATATGAAGAAACTTTGTATATACGAAAGAAAATATTCAGAGAAGTTTCCTTTGTATTGTACAAGAAGGACTTTCTCATTCCCAATTTTAAACGAATACATATTTTTATTGTTGAGTTTTACTATTATGGAATTTCATGTAGTCACAAAGGACGTCAAACAACATTTTACAAAATAAATATCTACAAGATGAAAGTAGTATATTGATCATATTCGAAACGTCTGATACGCTTACTGGAAAAGCGCGTGATTATAAAAAAGTTGGTTAATGTCGAATTGATGTGCATCGTGAATTTTTTAAAAATAAATTAAGTGAGTACGTTTGGGAAACAGGTCATATGATAGAGTGCAATAATTCTATAATTTTATCAAAAGAAACTTCCTCTAATAGGCGTAAACTAATTGAAGTATCAGTATTATTCCGAATGACGATAAATGTTTTTTCTATTCTTTCAGAATTTGGCCACCAATACTTCGACAGGAAGTTATTGAAAATAATTTTATTATTTTGATGAAATTGGATTTCAAGCAGAACGGTCAGGCATCCTATTTTTTATTCATAATTACAAGACTCCGACGGTGCACAGCAAATTTTCTTTTCAGAATTTTTATTTTCTTAAATATTAATTTTTCCTTAACAGTCGAGTGGCGTAAGACCCAATTAATAGATCCTTTTAGTATGAATCCGCCACAGTCATATATACATTATTTTTAAATAAGTATAATTTTTTTGAAGTCTAATAAACTTAAAGAAATTTTACATATTTTCCATTAATGGCAACAATCTTTTGAAAATGATAATAAAATTTCCACCAATAAAGTAAGTTTGGCCATTAAGAAGAAAAATGATTAAAAGCTTATATTTCCATTTACTAAATAAGAAGATAGGCTTTATTTAAATGACAAATAATTCAAGCTATTTTAAAGGCTTTCTTCTCATTAAACTTTCAAGTTGGGGTTCTTGCCTTGAATTATTGTTAATTTGGAAAAAGTTATATTAGATTGTCAGAAGCAGCTCGTGAATAAAACGTATAAAGTCATATTCCATACTAACTACTCACTCAACCAATAAATCTTAAAGCGATACCACCTTCACAATTTATGATGACAAAAAGTCGTTAATAATTTAAAATACCTTAATGTTAATAATCTTTAACTTTTTTTTTGTAAAAGCTGTAAAAGCAGCATTTGCTGTACAGTTATGTAAATAATAAATGTAAATTAATAACATTTACATGCGAACTTACAAACACTAAAGACCACCCATACTTAAATCAATGCCTGAAAACAAATACGTGTTCTTGATTTTCGCGTCGAATCATTTAAAAGTGGATCAAAGAATAACGTTTACTTGTTGAAAATACATATAACACGGCATGAAGTCACAGTTATGTGTTGCCACATCTAATACAGAACCAAAAATATTAAAGTATTTTTTGTATTGCTGATAAGTCTTAAAATATTTATAATTTTTTTTGTATACGGATGCTTCAGTTTAAGTTATTTTCTAGCATAATGACATAATTTTAAGTAAATTTAAGGCTTCATAAAAAATGAATGAAAATTCGCTTTCAGATATGGAATACCTATTTATTATTTATCTCAACTGAAAAAAAAAATTATAACATAAAAATAGCGACCGCTATGAATGACAGATGTTCAGCTAAGTTAAATTAGAGTTATTTCACGTCAAAAATAGTTTAAAAGTTTTATTCTTCTTTAAGACAAGTAGTCTAGTAGTCTAATTTCGGAAGGTTCTATATCGATATATTATAACGATAAAAATATATTGCTAATTTTTCAAAACTATTTTTGACTTTATTTTTAAATCAGATAATTTTTATTGGGAAAGTGTGTGTGATTACGGTAATATAGTTTAAAACATTAATAGTGTATTATAATTTTAAGAAACTTGGAAAAAAATTTCGATTTATACGTATCACGTGTTGGAGAAAAGTACGCAATTGCCTAAAGTATTATTTAAGCCACCTTTTGATAAGCTTTTACTTCCTAATCACAAAATTTCTCCTGGTTTTTATCGTCTCGGCAACTAGACATTCTCGTGTGCCCGTTGGGTTTTGTCACTAAATTGTTATTTACGTCTCATTGAAACTTACCTTGAAATTTATCGTTTTGCCTTTTACTTGCTGTACCCAGTTTTTTTGTGCTGGCAATACGCTGCGAAAATATAAAGAGCTTTATCAAATCCCACATCGCATATTTTAAATACTTCTTAGTTTATTAATTTAGGATGAAATACAAAAACATATTAACAATACAAAACTAGTCAGTTTGAACTCATGTGTGTTAACTAACGTCCAGTTGCACTAACAGTTTAATTGAGAATTATACTAATTGGACGGTTGTAATATGACAACACTAATGTTAAAGTCATTGCCAAAGTTGACTCTAAAGGACAATTAAATTTAGTACTTGATTAAAAGCTTTGAGCAACGGACTGTGTCATAATGGAGTTCATTAATTTTGATTTGGAGTGCACTAAAAAAGAATCGGAATTTTAAAATTTCTTTTTACTTATGAAACCACTTCGGTGTTCGTCTGTCTGTATGTCTGTCACAGGCGATTTTCTCTGAAACTATTCGACGTAATAATTTTATTTTGATTTAGCTCAGGGATAGAGTATGGTGGCCCAATTATAGACGTGAAGCATAAAAAGTTGAATTTTGATTCTGGGCATTAATTTCAGGGAGTAAATTGGGAAATGTAAATTTTTTTTAAGGGCATCGTGTAGGGTGTCAAATGAAAGCTTATTCAAGCACGAATTTAACAATATATATGCCGTCACTGCAGCTAATACGACCATTATCTTATATTAATCTTTAATGTATAGTTTATCTGCTAAGCCATTAGTTTTAGAGAAAAAGTTTTTCAACAAAAAACATTTCTCACGATTTAAGGAACAACTTTTGTCCTCACACATTTTAAAAAAAATTTAATTTGGTTCAGTCGAAACGCTTCCCACTCAGCACCGCGCATACGCAATGTGATACGGCGTTGGCGCCGTCGGCGGCGGGTAGCGCGGCAGATGGGCGGATATTGCTCAGGTTAAATGGGAGGCTGACGGCACGGAGCACTAATTGAATAAAAATACAAGAAGTCTTTAAACACAAATTTAAACAAATAATCATTAAAAAGGCGACTGGAAAGTGTTGACACCATTTTCAAAATTTAAATTTATAAGCAAGTTCTTAAATTAAGTGGTTAACTTTGCCGCTGTGTTCTGTCCGCTTCTAACATAATCATTATAATATGACCTCATGACTTAAAAAAACTTTGGTATTACAAAAACAATTTTGTGATTAGTTATTTAAAAACAAAAATAGCGTTGATCTTTCTATGGAAACTGAAAATAAATTAAGGGTCCACAGGCCACCCATTGTACCTTTTAAAAGCAACTAAGTGTATTAACTTGTATTAAGAATATATTTTTTTTTATCTGAGACAGTCGATCGATAGTGGCAACTGACAACATCGGCAACATCTCATCTATCTACACGGAAACTGGGAATTCCCATATTATTGATTGTTATTTGTGCTCTTCTGCATTTTTATTTGTTTTGTACTGTACTTCGTGTCGTCGCGTCGCGTTTTCCTGTTTACTGGTACAGACAACCACACTACGGTTCGTTTAGTTACTTTAGTTCATTCGTATCCAGTATCTGGAGTCAAGAGTGCTGCCCATTAATACTAATCCACTTGAATTTTGGAATACTCAATCGCAAAGCAACCCTGACTTGGCAAAAAAATTCCTGTGCGTACCAGCCAGCGACGTCTGTTCCGTCAGAACGAATTTTCTCCAAGGCAGGTCAAATTATTATAAGTGACCGGCGATCAAACTTAAAATCAAAACATGCTAATCAGTTGATATTTTTAAGCCAAAATAAGTGGTGAACATAAAAGTATGTTTATTATTAAGCGGATAGGTTTTTACTTTTATTTTCGTACGTGTATTTCATTTTTATACGTAAAATTTCTAATATTTGTTCCTAAAGACATTTTGGTTTTTTCGTTACGTTTTTATTTTTTATAACCAAAGTTTAACTTGTTATATGTTATTTTAAACTATTTTTCAAGGTGTTATTTCTATTCTATATAGAAGGGTTACAAAACTGCGTTTTTTTGGTTGTTTTGGAGGGAAAGTTTTGGTTTAGTGTTTTTTTGTGTGTTAGAAATTACTGTTTTTTTTTTATTTATTTTTAAAAATAAAGGTTTTTGTTTTTTGTTACTTTTTATTTCACTATCGATAATACTATCGATAGTATCGATAGTTTGGCCAAGCCACTATCGATATACCGAACGCCACCACTATCGATAGTTTGACATCTCTACAATAAACCAGTAAAAGACAATTCCCTTTTAAACCAAAAAGCCCAATCAAGAACTTCGAAATAGGTTAATCATATTTTTAGAAACTAAAACAATATGTTGCTATTTTCCCTAAAGATTTTTGGATTCCCTGACGTTTCTTTGTTTTTCCTATTTTACCTGACCCTCTGAACCCTGAAATACCTAATAGTCGGACTTCTTAATTATTCTTATTTAAAAACACTTAACTTGGATTATCTTACAGTATTTTTAACGAACTTTTTCTAGTGGTGGTAAATTTTATTTTCAGCTGAATTAGACGACTACTCCGGCTTGCTAAGAGTAGAGTAAAAACAGGGTTTAAGTACATTAAGAATTCCAAGGCGTAAAAACATAAACAAGCAAATAAATTTAAACTCCAATCACGTCAGTGGAAAGTATGTCATGCGACTGAAGTCTTGTGTATTTTATTTTAGGTGTAAAAAACTGTATTTTATGTTTGCGAGCAAATCTGCGACTGGCTAACCAACTACTGAAATATTACACAAGGTACTTATTCTTATTATTCAATTCTTCACATTACTTGGACCGGGCGAATTAGGAATGATTAATTATCAGGAACGCCGACCCGAGTCAAATAAGATTATTCTATTTATTGAGAAAGTAGTGACAGTTGCGCCCTAGAAACGTTTGGTTTTAGTTTAAAACTGAAGTCACACTCCATTTCTCTTTTGGTTTAGCGCTGACCTTAGGCTGATGGGCATTGTAAACCGACAGAGTAATATTGCTTTTTTTATTTTGCATGTGCTAAAAGCCTGGTTATTAGTTATCACTGTCATCTAAACAAAAATACAATATGTTGCAACTCTCCCACCCAAAATATGTGGCATCTATCCTTTTCGGTAGGGAGAGACCAAAATAAAATCCTAAATATAAAATATGCATATTAATCTATAAAATAGCCTATCTAACTCGAGTAATACAAATTAAACCCGATTTTTTTTACACAAGTGTGTATCTATCCTTCTGGAGTTAAGACTTTCAACATTTACATTCACAGATTGGGAACGTGTGATGTCTTAGATAAAAAAAATCGGGTTTAATTTGTATTACTCGAGTTAGATAGGCTATTTTATAGATTAATATGCATATTTTATATTTAGGGTTTTATTTTGGTCTCTCCCTACCGAAAAGGATAGATGCCACATATTTTGGGTGGGAGAGTTGCAACATATTGTATTTTTGTTTAGATGACAGTGATAACTAATAACCAGGCTTTTAGCACATGCAAAATAAAAAAAAGCAATATTACTCTGTCGGTTTACAATGCCCATCAGCCTAAGGTCAGCGCTAAACCAAAAGAGAAATGGACAGAAGAATTGGATTTGTTGAGTCAGAAGTGTAAAATTGCTACATGAGATCTGTACCATGTGGCCCACCATATGCAACACATATAAAATATTATGCAAACGAGAAGAAATGAAAAAAAATAAGGCGTCTGTTCCTTATGGACAATTTTATGAGGCATCTCTCCCTATAACTCTGGGCATATCTCCCACATCCCAAGGGAGAGACGCCTTAAAAGGCACATTTTTAAATAATTCTTTTGTAGCCTTGAATTCACTTCTTTTTTGGTTTTTTATTTTTCTATTTGTTATAGATGCTTTAAATGTCACTTTGTTATTTTTGTAAAAAATATAATGTGAAACTAACGATTTTACGATTTTATTTGTAAAAGCGTGGCAACTGTCTCACATTTACCCTATCAGGAAGAAAAAGATGAATAATTGTGATTGTTAAAATATGTTCTGGTGTAAATTGTCCATGAAACTAACCAATAGGGTGAATTATTGTTCAATTGTTTTCTATGTCATCATTTTCAATTCAAATTGGATAGACTATAAATAAATACAAAAGATAAAATTCATTACAAAATAAAATCAAAACTTTGTTTTGTATTCTTTCTTGTAAACCGAGCTCCGCAAAAATTCTATAGACCTATCAAACTTTGCGATTCTAAAGACAAAGCACGATACAAAATTTTAGCTTCTTTAACGAATAAGATGTATTTTCTATTTGTTTCGAAACTAGAAAATTTGTTTAGAACTAGAAAATAATTGTTTAAACACAAAGATAGTAGTAACGGAAGTTATAAAAATAATCTACGAGATGCTGACTGCGTAGAAGTCCATTAATCAAGTAGTCTAAATTGTACGACACGAAACTTAATGTTCATTAATTGGATGTCACGTCACTGTCCTGGTAAGGAAAAATTATTATTTATCCACGACTCGTCTATAATTTGATTATCATACATGAGTTTATGAAATAATAATAATAATATTCATTATTCACTAGTGAATGATGGTTTCATTATTCACCGCTTCCACGGATATCTCCATCCAAACTCCAAACAAGAGCTGTGCTCGATCCAAACCGGCTTGGAATGCGATTGTACGCACAAAATAAAAAACAAAGGTGGCTATGAAAACATTAGCTTCGTCACGTTGCGTTGTCGCGCTGTTGTGGTTACTTTAATTCCGAGTTTAATTCAAAACGTCAACATTTTTTAAAGTTGCGATATTTTGATAGTAAAAAGAGAACATCAGTTTTTGACATTAAAAATAAAAACGTATATTAATATTATCTAAATTTTTTTGATAGTCCTGGATAAAGTATAGTATTCTACTCGCATATAATGGTTGTTATTCACTTGGATGATTTATAACACTCGCCTGCGGCTCGTGTCATAAACTTCATCCGCGTGAATAACAGCCACCATTATATGCTCATTGAATAATATACTATTAAAAAATAATAAAAATCACTGCTGAAAGTGATGAAATGAATTCTGAAGGAAAAAAATTTCAGTGCATTGTCAGTTACTTTTAATAAAAAAAAATTCGGTCAAGTGCAAGCTATAGTTGCACAATTAGTGTTCGGTGCCATCAGCCCCCCCCCCCTTAACATGCCGCGCTACCTGCCGCCGACGGCACCAACGCCGTATCACATCGCGTATGCGCGGACCTGTGTGAGGAGCGTTTCCACTGAGCCAAATTAAAAATTTTGAAAAATGTGTAGGAACAAAAGTTGTTCCTTACATCGTAAGAAATATTTTTTGTCGAAAAACTTTTCTCCAAAACTAATGGTTCAGCAGTTATAAGGAAATAAACAATTAAATTGCTTATAACAACTGATCGCCCTAGAATTTTTCAATCCTGATAATTTTAGCTCAATCTACATCTAATTCTCGATGTTCATGTTTTTTTTCAGATTATTCTGAGCGATCCTTTTGGTGATAAGGGCGGGGGACAGCAATTTTTAAGCGTTTTTTCCGTAAAATGTTTAAAGAAATGCATACAAAATACATGATACAAGTATATTGTTGAATTCGTGCTTCGATAAGCTTTCATTTACACCCTACAAGATGCGATTGATTTTTTTTTCATTTCCCAATTTATCGCCTGAAATTAACTCCCAGAATTAAAATTCAACTTTTTATACTTTACGTCGAATTAGTTTCAGAGAAAATCGCCTGTAACAGACGGACGGACACCGAAGTGATTCCATAGACGGTTTGTCTACTACATCCGATTCCGAGATGACGAACCGAAATAGCTGCCCTTATAATTAAATGGCTGTTTGTCCACACAGCGTCCGACATCCGAGATCCGCCATCTCGGACTCCGAATATTCTGTTACTTCGGATCAACCGCCAGATCGGTTTCCAAGACAGTTTTGACGGACTTGCGGCTCGAGACCAAGGCAGTGGAAAAAAGCACGTGTTTTTGTTGTTTATATTTTTAAAATTGATGAAACGTTTAATTTTAATTGCATGAACTAAGCGACGACGTAGAAAAAAACCAAAAGTACTTGTGGACATGCGAAAGCAATTAAAGAAATTTTTTCGTCCTGTTGCAATTTGTCATACAATACATAAAATGCCCCTATTGGGTATCTTTCCCTTAAGAGAGGATGTATACAAAACTGTTTGATTCTTCTACGTCTTCGTACATATAACAATAATGCAAGAATATGTCCCTTTTTCACTTGGGGAGACATGACGATATTATTTCTGCAGCTGCAAAATGGCTACTACTGGTACGAAAACGAATGTAGTGGACAAATATCTTTCACGTACTTTCAACATTTCGTTTTACTAACTTTAACACGAAACACTAAAAATAATGCCTAACTCTTTTAAAAATGCCTTACGTTACAATCAATATGGTCGGGCGTTGTAATGCATAAAATAGGATTATTAGTTTCCTATGAAATCCACAAAATAATTCGTAAATTCTCTTAAGTGAGCCGTACAACATCGATATTTTTGAGATTTTAAGGCACTTTTGTCTTTATGCTTCTTTTTTTATTATGAACATATAATATCATGTAGAAAAACCTTCTATTGTTAAAGTAGCTGTATTACAAAAACAATTCTGTGATTAGTTATTTAAAAACAAAAATAGCGTTGATCTTTCTTTGAAAACTGGAAATAAATTAAGGGTCCACCGGCCAACCACTGTACCTTCTAAAAGCAACTAAATTTATTAACTTTAATTAAGAATATATTTTTTATCTGAGACAGCCCATGCAGACTTAAGGCTAAAGTACTAACGTACCGTGGCTGTTAAATTTAGCACATGTCCCTCAAATTTCAGTCTACTATCCATATAGAGCCATATAAATCTATTTTTAGTCAAAAAATTTGCAATATGATTTTCTAAAAATGTGTCATTCAAGTCGAATGTAAAGGACATAACACTGGTCTTAGTAATATTAAAGGTATGCTGGTTAGCATTGCACCATTGCTTAAAATTTAACAGGTAACTGTTTTCTCTTTCGTCGATCGCTGTCCCTATTACGCCACAAAATAGTTGCATCATCTGCAAATAAAGTCATTTTCCCCTCTTATAAAAATATTAATGAAATCATTAAATAGGAAAAAACAACTGCTACAATACATCTTTGTCGGTCAATATTTTAGCCCAGTCAAAACCAAAGATTCAAATTTCTGTTATAGAGTAAAACTTATTTAAAAGAATCGCTTTTTCTTCAATGTGAGGACAATAAACCAGTTAAAGACAATTCCATTTTAAACCAAAAAGCCCAATCAAGAACTTCGAAATAGGTTAATCATATTTTTTAGAAACTAAAAAATGTTGTTATTCCCCCTAAAGATTTTTGGATTCCCTGACGTTTCTCTGTTTTCCTATTTTACCTGACCCTGGGAACCCTGAAATACCTAACAGTCGTTAACCTCTTAATAATTCTTATTTAAAAACACTTAACTTGGATTATCTTACAGTATTTTTAACGAACTTTTTCTAGTGGTGGTAAATTTTATCCTGTAAAAAGAAAGAAACAACAGTAAATCAAAACACAAAAGGATTTATAAGAATTTTGGGCTATAAAATAACGCCTACATAAAGTTAACATTGTAGGTAAATCATTCTTTAGGCTGTCTAAAAAATCAATAAATAAAGTCTTGATTTGCCCCTCTATGTTAAAGACAATCCTCGTAAATAATGCCTGTATGATTGTGGCGGATTCATTTTTAGAAGATTTATTATTTGGGTGTTACGCCACTCTACTGTTAAGGAAAACTAATATTTTAAAAAAATAATAAAAGTCACTGCGTTTAATACAAAAAAAAAACAAATCCTAAAAAAAGAAATGTTCTGTACACTGTCAGTGACTTTTAATTATACAAAGTATATCTAATCTATCTCTAGTGCAGTATATATTCTGTCTAAAACCTAATCAGAATAAAATAATTTATCTGACGTTTCAATAAATAATATCTAGTCTCGTTATCAAAGAATCCAACAAATTCAGATTAACTAAATTAAAAATATTTAAAAAATGATATATATGAGTTTTCTAATTGAATTCTTCGGATTTTTCGAAAATATTGCTCTGGATAATCGTTTCTTGCTTTTCTGTCAGCATGAGGTTTGACATGAGTCAAAATGACAAGTTTTCAGTTAATGCAGGAACATGAGTATATACCGTAGGACAAAAAAATATATAACTACCTATTTATTCAATAATAAAATTATTTTTACTAACTTCCTGACTAACTATTGGTAGCCACATTCTGTTCATATCTACAGAAAAATTAGAAAAACATTTATCGTCATTGAGAATAGCGCTTTCAATTAATTTACGTCTTACTATTAGAGAACGTTTTTCTAGATAAAATTTTAGAATTATTCCACTCTATCCTATGCCTATGACCTGTTTCCCCAACGTGTTCACCTAATTTACTTTTAAAAAATTCGCGACGCCTTATTAAATCCGGATGTTCTTTATACCTAACACTAACTGGCCTAGATGTTTCACCTAAATATAAAATTTAGCACATTGATATGGTAATTTATAAATAACATTTTTAGAAACTTGATCTGCATTAAAAGGGAGTTACAAGAGATCCAATGGTATTACGTACGGTATACGTACGTATATAAAAGTCATCAAAACGGGATTGTCTTTTAGACAAGAGCTTTTTCATTTAGATTTGTAAAATTTTGTGAAATTTTTGAACCTTGTTCAATGCCCACGATGGTGCATGAGCGGCTACAATTAAGCTGGATTTAAAAAAAAAAAACAAGTTACTTACATATACCGATATTCGATTTATCGTAAAATTACTTCTTGTTGTAGGTAAGAATCAAGCAGTACTATCAATCTCTACTTAACTTATATGTTATATCCTATAATGATAATTGATCCCTGGAGACAACCGCTATATCAAAATCCATTTTCCTTAATCGAACTTTCGTAATCCTATTCGCGCTTACCTTCCTGACTTTGCCTTAAAACTTTGATCTGTCGATTGGCAAAGATCCGTATTTTCAAATTAAAAATATATCCCCAGTGACAGAAAGGCGAGATCTAGACATATTCATACGACCCAAGCGAGATGAGAAAGCTGACACTAACGCGAATAAGCAAATTGAACTATAATTAAATCAAATAATTATATTAAAACCATAATGATATTAATTTACAATGGCCTATTGTAGCCTAGGCATAGGGGGTATAAGCTACCTTATATGATAGAAATCTATAAATACAAAGGAAACCGCCGTAGGCTTACGGTTGAACAAAAAATAATCACTGTTTTGAGTGGAATATAGCAAGGCACTGAAAGGTAAAGCTTTGTGTTGCTATAAGCAAAAAATAAAATATCCATTATTCTTAAATAATTTGATACAGAATAAGTTTTTGTGTAAACAAGCGACTTTAAAAAATCGTAGCTGCTATGAACTATTAAATTAAAAGTATGGAATTTATTCAAATTTTTGCTATAAGCTTGTTTCTTATTTGATATTACTTAAAAAAAGTTTTACTTTTTACAGTTTTTGATAGCAGCTGCGATCTCCGATAATAATAAATTATTCAACTAATATTAAACCACAAAACGATCTTGATGCTAAGATAACTATTATACTTTTGACAAAGAACTCTTCTGTTTTAAAACTCTATTTCTTTATCGTGAGAACAAATAATAAGCTGTTTGGCGTTCTCTCTAACAAAATCAACTGCAGTCATTAACCAAGTTCCCCCAAGGTTAAGATTTATTAGCAAAACAAATCAGTCTCATTTTCTAGCAACTTTTTACGACTAACGAACGTGTTTCATTACTTACATTACTAGCTCTAAAGGACGCCATACCTACATTTCTTTTGAATCTTCTTGATCATCGATTACCCTTATCGGATTTGACGAATGAAACTGTAGCGTACTCGTACAGGGGCGTACCGAAATCAAAATGTGAAAATGATCAAAAGCAATTCCAACTTCCAGGAAATAAATGCTAATTTTTTTTTGTACACGCTTAAATAAAAGTTAAATTATCCTCTGTCAATTTTCCTCTAACCATACTGTCGGCATCTTGTTTTATACTATCAGATTTTCCCAGGTCAAGTTTTATCTCTATACTTCAGATAGAACAGGGCCTAACATGGATTAAAAATTTAACATATAAGTCAACTATAACAAACTCCGCCTCCTTTTACTCCGCACACATGCATACCCTGGTTTTCTGTTAACTTGTACAGCTATAAAACATTTGGTCTTGAAATAGGTAATTAAATTTAAAAGAGTGGGGCGCACTTATATAGCGGTCTAGGCATAATAATGAAAATGTATTGTAGGTAGGTAACTACGTTAGATTTTGTTTATTATGCCTAGACCGCTATATATGTAAGTGCGCTCCACGCTTTTAAATTTAATTACCCATTTAAAGACCAAATGTTTTATAGCTGTACAAGTTAACAGAAAGCCGAGGTATGCATGTGTGCGGAGTAAAGGGAGGCGCTGTTTGTTAGTTGCTTTACTTTCCGCACGATGCGCGCACTGCACATCCCGGTTTTTGGTTAACTTGTACAGCTACAAAAGGAAAATGATTATTTTTAACTTTTTAGGGCGTTACTCATAAAAGCGTGTTTTTTAGTTTTTTAAACCATAATTTATTTCTACTCCCGTACTCTAATATTCAAATTAAATGTCTTCGATATGTTTCATAATAATGTTTATTATGATAGAAATTTTCATTATGGCATGGCGTTATTGACTCATACTTGCTTTTTTAAGAAAGTGGCCTCTTTCTATACGGTATCCATTTGGTTTTGAGAATGATGACAGAAAAAACAATTGAACGAGAATTAACCCTATTGGTCAGTTCCATGGACCATTTACACCAGAATATATTTTAGTGATCACAATATTCATCTTTTCTTTCCTGATAATCACGGAGGAATCAGATTTCTTTCTATCCGTGTTGGCGAAAGTGCATTAGACAAAGACAAATAAAAAAAGGATTTGTTCAAATTTTTATCGTACATTCTTTGCTTGTGGAAGTATTGCTGGTTATATACTTCGAAAGATTAGTCATCGCAAAATTCTTATTTTCCTGATAAAATCCCAGTGGAATCCGGTTTCTTTCTATTCTTGTTAGCAAAAGGGGCATTAGTAAAAGACAAATAAAAACGATGTTGTTGCCAATAAAAAAGAAAAATCAAACAACATTTCATCACAGGCCTATAGTGAAAGTTTAATCAGAGTTGTCATAAAAAATAAATTTCTAACCTGACAAAATACTTACGTAAGTTTTATGATTTTATAGCAAAAGACTTTTGTTTTTACTGAACACGAGCAGCATTTGCAAAAATCTCGTTTTTATTAAACAAAAACAGTGTCAGCATAGCCACATTAACCTTATTATTTTATAGCATTTAAAATTGTTTCCTACCCAAATAACAATACTACCTCTAACCAAATTTGCACTAAAATGATCGGAGGAAAAGTATTTAAATAAATAAAGGCAAATTTCAAAAATGAGTAAATATTTTTATTAGGATAAACAATTTATAATAAGGTTAAAAAATATTCCCTATTCTCCGATATATAATGAAAATGGATCTATAATATAGCCTACCTGCGAACAGTGATATATGTAAGTTAAAGACGCAATAAAAATTGATTAATCGAATAGGTATACCAAGTAGTGTAACAATTTTTAACTGTAAATGTTGAGTCTTAGTTCCAGAAGGATAGATACACTTTGTAATGGCACTGTGACTTCTGCTTTAAACTGAAACCAAACGCTTCTAGGGCGCAATTTTCACTACTTTCTCAATAACTAAAGAAATCTTCTCTTCAACTTTATATCGGGTCGGTGTTCCTGTTACTCATTCCCATGACGCCCGGTCCAAGTAATGTAAAGGAGAACAAATATGTACCTTGCGTAATATTTCAATAGTTGCTAGTCAGTCCCAGATTCATAGAACACAGGAATTTAAGCTGCTAATACTTTATATAAACTTTTTAAGTATATTTTTACACTGCAAAAACAACTTATATCATGGGACAGGCTTCAAATAATATGTCGTATTAATCTTTCACATAACCTAACTTTCTACCACCTGTAAAAATTTTACGAGTATGAGCGAGAAAGAAGACGAGAGAGAAAAAAATGAGAGAGAAAGAACATGAGACAGAGACATAATTGATCTCTTTGTTGTAAAATGGGTTTCTGTCATCATTCTCAAAAGTAAATGGATACGGTATAATTGTAATGATCTAACTTTGACTGTTATTTTACTAAAATCTGCATTTTCATTACAACTGTTAAGAATCTTTAAATTAGAAATAATTATGAGTATTAGTGTTAGTGTTGCTAAATTAAATAAATATTGTTCATTTTAATATTTCTTAATAAATGGTCGTAGAAAAAATATTGTATGCAATTCTCATGTATCCTAGAGCTCCAAAAACTTCGTACCCAACCATGAACGTCGAGCGGAGAGCAGTGCCGGAAACGTTGTGGAGGCAGTATTTTGCAATTGGTTCGACGGTTAGCAAACGGGAGTCGATTGATGTAATGCAGGCACAGTACGCCGCGATATTTATTGTGGGGACGACGCTGGGGCGCGAGTATGAGTAAAGTACAAGTGCGTAAAAACAATTTGCTAGGGCATAATGTTCGGAGGTTTATTTTTCATTTTCGAACCTAAAATATGATGGGACCCATCTGTGGTTTTTAGTGTGTCATAAGGAGTTATTATGTTGGAAAAGATCTCACTGCAAACGGCATGTTAATAGTGCAACGCATAAATTGAAAAAAAGCGTCTGCAAACCCTATATTGAGTTTGTTGTAGATTTAATATTTATGATGTGTGCTTGCAATATACCACTTTATACTCTCGCGAAACGACCGTTTCGTACGTTTTGGGAAAAATATAATCCCGATTGGACATTGCCGTCTGACCAAACGTTACGCAATTATTTGAGAAGTGTGCGCGAAAGAATAAAGAATAAAATTCGGCGTGAAGTGAAGGGTTAAAAATTGTGGCTAACTACAGATGAATTAACACATTTAAAGGATTTAACAGATTAAAAAACTCAGTGGTCAATGTTGTACGTCGAACATTAGATCCACGTAAACCTTCAGTTGCCTATTTACTAGCCAGTAAAAGACTTCACAACTGTACTGGCGAAGCAATAAAAGATTTGGTATTAACCACCCTATAAAAATTTTAAATTTCAGCAAACCAAATGCTAATGTTTGTTACTGATGGGGCATCATCTATGCTTCGTGCGGACCGTTTACTGAAACAAGTTTGCCCTCATGTATTACATGTTACGTGTATCTTACATGCATTACATATTGTAGCACAAACCATATTTGCTCCTGTTACCCAGGTGTGGATGCACTTATAGGGCATACAAAACTCATATTTCTAAAATCCCCCAAACAGACTCGCTAATTTCATGACAAATGTCCGAATATTCCAGAACCTCCACAGCCTGTTCTTACAAGATGGGGAACATGGTCGGAAGCTGCGTTTTATTATCGCCAGCGTTTTCAGCAAGTACGGTCACTTGTCATACAATTTAACGCGAAAGATGCTGCCTCGATCAAAGAAAGTCAGTTAAAATTTCAAGATCCTCAAGTGGAAATTGATCTACAAACTATTTTTAATAACTAACAAGAAATAACCACTGACATCACAGCATTACAAAGGTCGTCGTTGTCGTTAGTCGAATCAATACAAATATTAAATAACGTACAAGCCGTACTACAAACTTTAAATGACGAAAAATATGCCCTTATTAGAGAAAAATTTTATAGTGTGCAAATCCAGATTTGTCTAGACTAAGACAGATTTTTTACACTAGTGTTTTTACAGATCAGTGTTTCAAGGACCATATTAAGCATGCAAATATTATATCGTTAGATGTCGAAAGGTCGTTTTCCGTATATTTTTTCACCGCGGCGAATATACCTCAAAGACGACTGCGCTATGCTGTAAGTGTTTAGCCGTGCACATTCAGATGTATAATCCTAGTTACTGGGTAAGTATTTGTCTTAGTATAAAGCATGGTTTTATTAAGAATGGATACGGGATGATTTAACATTCTTTGAAGCCAAAACAAACCATTCTAAACGACACTGTAAACATAATTGGTAAACATTGGCCACATCTTATTTTACCTTGTATTTTTGTACAAAAAATACGTTAGAACCATCACAAGATTTACTAAAAGTAATAAAAGCCCTAAAATATTTTATTTTTCTGCTAAATAATAAGAAATTTAAGTTAAAAAGATTTTATTATTTATAGGTTATGCTATTTCTAAAGGTGTTTATTTAAAGTCGCTCCGAGTCATTTATAAATATATAAGTCGCACCTTTTCTTTTCTAGTTCATTAGACAAAGACTTACAGGTAACCGAGTGTTCAGACCGAGGTTCAGCCGTTTTCCTAAGCAACCAGCACAGACAGCCATTCTTGATTCAATTACGTATTTCCTTCAAGTTTGTAAACTGTTGCCCCAAGAGAATAACAAACAACAAATATAAGGCTTCACGTTCGATACGCTCACAGTATACGGACATCGAATCCTTTCTTAATAAATCCATGGTATAAAGCATGTTATTATCACTTACTTACATGCAGTTTCGTATTTACGTTCCGACGCTTATGGTAGGGCAGCGTGTTTTTGAGCTCTAGGATAACCATTATACACTCACATTCGTAAACGCCACAAGCCTTGGCGAGTGTCGCTCGTATAATAATAGCCATCATTACATAATCGTTGAATATTATACAATTTGCACACCCACGGTACATAGTCTTGAAGCCTTGTTTCTTTTGGTTTTTACTGCGAGCAAAAATAACCGTTTTAAGTTTTTTTTTTTATATAAAAGCAGACGGCAATTATTTTTTGTTCCATTTATTTCTAATGAAAAATTGAAGGTAAGAGATATAGGAAACAATCTAAATTAAAGTTAGAGGTTTCTAATTCCAAAGTAATTTTTTCTGTTGAATTCTTCATTTTTCGTAACTTTTGAAATAATGACAAAAGACCTTTGTTTGTTTTATGCTCTGTTGGCTAAATGATCAAAGCTTCTCGGAAGCCAAATTTAGCCAGTTTCCTAAAAGCCGCAATCTAAAGTTATTCAAGCATAAGACCGAATTTCTGGAATATAAAAATTACGGGTAATTTTCTGTTTAATTATTTTGTTGTGAATGGTGTTTGCCGTATATTATAAACGGTATAAGATATTTTTAGCTAGAATGATCAAAACAATTACTATTAGGACTTCTGAAATACAAATATTTAATAATTTTTAAAAAATATTGTTTAGCACAACCAAAATGATAGAGCGAGTAACGATCGCACGCCGAGGGCTTCGTGTCTTTGCTGAATAACCTGTTCAGGTTTGATTAATGTTTACTGCAGAATTATAGTAAAAATTTCACTGCATGAATAATCAAAATAAATTTCCATTTCTAAAAATCTGTCTTTACAAATCAAGTTAAGATATTATGAATATTATTGCAATTTCTAAAAGACGAAAGAAGTGTTTTTTTCAAGAAAAAAAAAAGCGGCTTACGCTAAAAGAGGTGCCCCTGTAAGAGCATTAGCTTAAAGAATTCGATTTTAACCATTAAGTTTGCGTTTAGTGTCACTAAATGAACAGAAATGTTCAAGTTTAGAAAATAATGATTGCTTCCACGTATACTTTCTATTCTATAACATTCACGCGTCATTATAGCACAGAGTTCTTACAGTCTTAGAACATTTTCCGAAGATCCGAAGATATATTTTTTTTTAAAATGTGACCGAATTCACTAATTAAGATTTTTTTTAATTTAGGGGAATATCGTGGTGGAGATTTTCGGGCACGGCATTTTTAATTATTACAAATATGTTACAGCGAAATACAGAATTGTTTAATACTAGGCATACTGTAAATTGAAATCAATTTTTAATACCCAGAAAAAACACTATCGTATATTGAATTGAATACCAATTCACTCAATGACACACTCTATTCTGTATTGCACAATACAAATTCGGTTTCTGTCAATCATTAGTTTATTATTGTTAACCAATAGGTTATAAGATTGCTTGAATTTTAAGGTTTCATTGGTTTTTTATAGGTCGCTTAAACATAACAACTATGTGATGCAGTAATACCCTGTTCTAAATTCAATACAAAATATATCATAGGATTCAATAAAAATGTATTTGCAAGAATATACGTCTTATTTAATCGAAATAGTTATTATTGTTTTAATTACATCACTTATTAACTTACTTTATTACTTATTTCTAATAGAAAAAACGGTATTGTTTAAATTCAATCATATATGGGTTTTGAAAAACAATGCATCCATATTTAATGTAATGAATAATTTCCATTATATCAATTAAACTAATATTTAAAACAAATAAAACACATTTTATTATTTTAAAATAATTTTTATTTACCTAACACACATACATTGTTTAGACATTCTGTAAAAATTTAAATTTGAGAGCACATTTTATTAACGCGAATACGGTAAACTTTGTATATTTATTTTCACTTAAAATATAGGATCTGCGTCTTTGCAAAAATTCTGGCTTGTATGGGTACAGTATTATATTTTATTTGGGGTACAGAAGGCAAGATGGAACAAATTTGACGCTTACCACTGCATTCGAATCCTCTAAATTTATAGGTAGATTTGGTGGAAACCATGGCTTAAAAATACAAATACAACAATAACTTGCGGTCACACTTACTGTTTGTTAACAGTTTTTTTTAACAATACGTATCGGCTAGGTAAGCAGTCTTATAATAGACTAACTAAAAGAGATATACAAATAAAAACACACTTATTATTGCAAAGCTTGTTAGATTTCTTTTACTTACGATAAAACACTAAAATGAGTTGCTCCAGTACCTAGAATTGCAAAAGATCTATTCTTTTTGGCGCACCTATAACGCAATAAACAAACAGGCTGCAAGCTTAATCGACTATTCAACGAGCAAATACCAACAGCACCATTTTAACCGTGTTCGCGAGCAACAGAAGTAATATTTCAGCCAACAACAGAACCCATTGAATTAATAGTTTTTATTATTTTTCCAATACCTTATATGTTTTATAGGAGTATTTATTTTAATTAAAATTATATTAGGATTATTC
Organism: Philopedon plagiatum; assembly: GCA_963971165.1. Classification (NCBI taxonomy): domain Eukaryota; kingdom Metazoa; phylum Arthropoda; class Insecta; order Coleoptera; family Curculionidae; genus Philopedon; species Philopedon plagiatum. The sequence goes on from OZ020194.1 coordinate 70,444,738, forward strand.
ACTTAATTTTTAGATTTTCTATTTAAACTGTGTTCTTGTTAGTTTAATAAAATATATACAAATAGCTATTTTTCGCCCAACTATATTTAAGCATTCTCATCAAATAGTTTAATATTTTAGCTCTAACAATTCTACACTCTAAGAAATAATAGAAATTTATTGGTGTCCAATATTATCTTGGTCGTTAATATAATGGTAATATAGTTTTCAAAGAAGTAGGAATACTGTTGAACTCTAATAATAAGTCTATATTTCAGGAAGTTTTTTTTGGATTATTTCAATAATGTTTTATTAACTTTAATATATCCAGTGGTCAAAAATAATACTATTATTGAAAATAGCATTACCAGTGTAGATTTATATTGTTTGCCCAAATGCATTTTATTTTAATCCAGCCTAATTACTTCCTCCAAGCTAAAATAAAATACATTGTTATATTATTGTTAAAATAAGTATCATTTCTACGACGATAAATTTTAATAAACTTAAATTAAGACTATTTTTAGCAACACAGCTGGAAAACGAATGCCATTATATTTAATAAAGTCCGTGCTTAATTGATTTACTGCCTCTTTCGCATGTTCTTTATTTCGCATCAAGCTCTTTAGCCGCAAAATGTAATTAAAAAGCACGTAAAAACAGACGATAATTAAGAAACTAGAGCGAATATGAAACGACTTTAACGGGTCAAATTATTTTTCGTTCAGAAGAAAAGAAAAAAAAAAGGATTTTATGTAAAATTCGTATATGATTCGAATTTCTCTCAACACATGCAAAAATAATTGACGTTAATGAAATTACTAAAAAAATTCATAAAAAAGCCTATCAGGGCCGTCTAAATCGTAAACGTAAACTATTTTGTTCGAGTAATTTATAAAAATTTCGCTTCATACACCAGAATCAAAAATGCATTTATTAGTAACTAAGTTTCTTTTGTGTCTTCTTTCACTTCCCTAAACTTTGAACACGTTTTTTATTGTAGATATTTAAACAACTTGATGTGGGCTATTTTAAGCAGTGTATGCTAAATATAATTTTTTTTTGAAAGCAGAAGATTAGATTCAAGAATTTATTACCAGTAGCGCACGTCTGTCGAAATTTTCCGGCGCGCGGTTCTAAAAGAAATGTAAATAATAAAATTTCCATTCCCTTAATGAATTATGTCTATAACAGGAAAATATTTTTTTAGAGCAAATAACTGACCACCAACACTGTTAAAAATCAAAATGGTAGTAATAAGTGTGCTATCACATTACCAGTGTCCAGTGTCCAGTTGGCCAATTGTTAATTAAATTGCTTTGAAAGACTCACTAAAAGTATGTTAACTTACTTTTAATAAAATGTACAAAAGTATTTCAGTATTTTTCGTGATTTTTTCCATATTCCGTTTAGTTTATCATATTTTTTATTTTAAATATTTAAACCGTCGTTGTTTATCTACACGGAACAATCATATGTTGTTACCAATTACCTTTCGCCCGCGACTTCATCCGCAGTATAACAATTTTACTCCATTATAAACTTTGAACCCCATTTCACTACCTCGGGGTTGATTTATTAAAAACTACACGTGTTTAAACATGTATCTAGAGTACTTCTATGAAGTTTCAAAATAATAAGACCATCTTATATTTTTTCTCCATATAAAGTTTGAACCCCTGTTTCACCCCCTCAGAGGTTAAATTTAAAAAACAAACTTCATTAGTAGATGCATACGTTATGTAAGAAACCTCTATCTAAAATTTTAAGTTTCTAGGCCCAGCGGTGTAGGCTGTGCGTTGATATGTCAGTCAGTCAGTTTCTTCTTTTATATGTATATAGATTAGTATTTTTTGTGTGTAACTATTTTTCTACCGACCCATCATGTACTTCAAACTGTCTGCGACTCACCATTACACGGTGAGCCTGAACATGATTTAAATGAAAAGGTCTTGTCCTGTAAAAATTCTTTGTAATATTGAATTATTCGTTATTCCTGAGTCTTTTGCAAGAAAAATTAAAATCTGCGGCCGAACCGTTTTTAAGAAAAGTCATTTTTAATGCTTAAAATATCATTTTGCAGTAATTACACATTTTTTAAATTTTAGAATTCTTTTTTACATATATTTGTTTAAGTCGTCGTAGTAAATATTAGTAACTATTCAATTCCATACTTGGTCATAATCATCATGGTCGAAAAATATAATTAATTTAATATATGCACCCGGACTAAAATTCTTATTTCGGCTGACGATTTTATGCTCGGGTATGCGAGTTATTTATAAATTATAAATAAAATCTTGTACAAAATCAAAAACAAGCTTTTATAATTTAGATGTAGGTACTAAACCGAAAAAAATCTAGTTTTTTCATTGTGGCAGAGCTAAGTGCTATTTATAAGTGGGTGGATCCTAATAAAAGTAGTATCAAAGTTATTACTGAAACAGATATAATACATTATGTTATATTTATTGTCTTAAAAGCTTGTAGCGCGCGAAAGTTCATACAGGCATTAATTTTGTTTGGCAGAAATTGTAAGTAGATACCTAAGTATGTATTTTTTTCTTTTCTAGTCAGGCAACAAGCTTTTAAGACAATAAATTCAACATTATATATTATATCTGTTTCAGTGATAACTTTGATACTACTTTTATTAGAGTGGAATTGATAGCGAGGTGGTTTTCGAGCGAGTTCAGGAAATGATTTCATTCTCATTGATTAATGGCGGGACAGCATTGTAGCTACGGCTCTTTTTTAAATTGTTATTTTTACAACGACTTGCCTCTTATTGCAGGTTTACTGAATTTTCACTGAGTAAAGACATCCATCGCTCAAAGTTTGTAATAGATTGTTTTGAACAAATCTACCAATTTTTTGTACTATCTACACAATAGCCAATTCGTTTCAGTTACGTATATCTTTACTTTCGTGCTATCTCTATTGTATTCTAGAAATACACTACCTCAGCAAACTTGAAATAATTCTATAATTTATTCCAATCACCATTTAATTTACATTTTTTACTTTGAGAAACTAATTTTCCTCAGGGTTGCAGGAATATTACCGATTTATGCTTTTCTGCCGCAGAAGGATCCTTTTTTAATTCGGAAATCGGATCTAACTTTAGCCGACAGTTTCGCCGTGTAAAGGAGATTGGAAATTTCAACGAGAATTAGATTGAGAATCTTAGATATAAATATTGATTTCCTACTGATATATACACCGGAAGATGCCATTTCGGTTTTCCGCTCAAGTTACCAATTATTTGAAATGAGGCAAGTGTTAAATTGAAGTATCTTTTCACCCAGAATATTATAGAAAGTTACAATAATAGTAAATATAATTAATTGCGAGTAACAATAAAACACAGAAAAAGTATTATAAACAATGTGAAAAAAGCAGCTCTCCCGGCAGACTTAACAAACACGCTATTCAGTATAATCTATACTATTACATACAGTGCTTTCATGTCAAAACTAACTACCCTGAATAATACTTGATTTGAGGTAAATTCAGCTTAAACACGTCAATTTAAATATTGAAGGGGAAGTTTAAAACCAATACATATTAAATTTTACGTTTCACCCCCTCAACCTCAGCTTTGAAATTTCAAATGGAATCCCCTATGTGGCAATATATCATTTTAAAGGCTGTAAAATCCTGATTTATCCACGTTTAAAAAATTCGTTTGAGTCGGGTCGATTCTTTGATAAGTCATAATCAAATATTAAAATAGTCACGAATAGTTCATTCATTCAGTGATATATTAATTTTAGAAAATTTATTTTTTTAGGATTCAAAATGTAATCCATTATTGATTAGACAAAAATGAAAAGCTTATTTTAGCATTGATTCCCATATATTTTTGGATGATCACATTTCCGAGCTCTTTAATATTCTTGGGCGCTCTGCAAACTACATTTTTTAAGCGACTCCAGAGGCAAAAATCAAGTCGTAACATATCTGGAGATCTCACCGACTATTCTAGAGCACCGTTTCTATCAATCGATTTTCCGGAAAATCTTTGAAACAAGTCATTCTCGTATACATGTAGTGCATAATGTGAGGTAGGGCTTCTTTAATTTAGGTCACCAATAGGCTCTATTATCGTATGTCCAATAATAAGGCACGTTTTGAACATTTATTAAAGTAAATTTTCTAAAATTTTCTTATTACTGAAAATACATTTTTCGTGAATGTTAAAAAATAGATATTTTAAAACATTTGACCATAATTCGTTAAAGGGCCAAACGAATTTAATTTTTTAAACGTGATTAGACCAGGGTTTTTTCAGCCCTTAAAATAATGTATCTTAAAGCAGGGTTGCTAGCTGAAATTTCAAAGTAGGTATGGAATGTAAAAGACAATGAATTGGCTTTAAACTTTCCCTTCGATATCAAAATCGATGTGTTTTTCATTTAAACCGAACTTCCTCCCAAACAATGTACTTGGATCGGTACTTTCTCTCTAATCGACGCGTATCTGGGGTAGTAGACGGCCACTCATCTAACTGTCATCCTATAAATGCTGGCGTACCTCAAGGTTCAGGTATTTTAAAAAACATGTTTTTCAAAACATTTTTTAAAAAAATTCAAAGCAACAAAAGACCAGAAAGCTATTTTCTCAAATTTAATATTCGATCAGTTTTCAGTTCTGGATGACACTTTCTTACGTTATTGTATTTTTGCAATTAAAATTAAACCTAGTTTTCCTTCTACGGCATTTACCGTTTTTTACCTTTTTTGACACAAGCAGAACTTTTTATTAAGAATAACTTTTCCGTAAAGTCAAGAATAAAAAGCTTCCCATTTGTTAAGATGTTTTTTGGACACGTTGTATAACAACACAAGTCCTTAAAACCTACAGTCACTTTTTCTTTTTATAAAAAAATGGCAGGCCTGATAGTAATTCAGTTTACACCCGTTATAATTTTGAGGATTTTTACATTTTACAAATTTTTTCTGAAATCGGAGTAAATTCTCCTTTCTTAATTATCAATTAATCAACAATTAATACATCATTAAATCAGGCGCTGAGAATTTAATTAAAGTTTAGTTAATTTATCGTGCACCACGGAATATTGCGTTTAATAAATTTAGCTAACACTGGAGCGTAATACTATAGGTTCGGTATACGGGCAGAAAGGGGAACAAAACAAAAATGATTACAGAGTGAAAAAGAACCAAATACAAGAGTATTTTAGTATAAAGTATAAACATAAATATTTGGATTTAAACATAAGTCCTAACACAAATACAAGGGTGGTCTAAATTAAAATCATGGGAAACATGGGAAAAATATGTAAAATATTACTAACTGAAATTTGTAAATATTTACTGAAACCAGCAATATGCTCTGAAAAGACTATTCATCGAGTAAGTATATTTAAAGAAATAAATCATGGGACTGAAGTCTCGTGAAATCAGATCATGGATATGATATTGTTAGCAATTAGCAATTCACAGAAAAAAATTACGATACGCTGCGTGCAGATGAGATCATTGAACCTATTCTTTGTGAGTGTTCCGTTCTCTCGCCCAACGCAAGATACATGCTTAAGCTTATATCTACTCACCTGGTCTTCTTAAGTCACTAGAACGATGAGTATGAAATAACACGCCTGTTGCATAACGTTGGTTGCATCACCACATCTTTAAAAAAAATAATCTTTAACTAAAGAAAAGGTTAAACCGCTTGCACCAGTCAAATAACAGGTTTTCAATATTTTTTCGTTACTGTTCTTTGGCGACACAGCAGCCTTTGATTGATCTCCAATCGAATATGTCCGTGCAGTTGCAGTATGGAACACGGAACGGCTGATGTCATTTCACCCCAGCTAGTTAGTTTTTCGGTAGCACGATCGTGAGGGATCAAGTGACCACTCCCACGACTAAATCCACTGTAGAACTATCACTTATCAATATGTGTCAGTTATCGTAAATGAGTTCCCGAACAGCTCGAATGCTGCGAATGAGGAAATTACTCTGCAGCGATCTTAGAGTATTAACAGAGTTTCTCTCCTATCCCTAACTTTATGATCTATAATGCGAAGCCAATCTGTCTGACCATTAAAAAAACATACTGTTTATATTTTATTTACCCTGTCCATTAAAGCTCAGTTTTTCACATAAGTTTTAGTTATCCAGTTTAAAGATGATTGAATGACTTAACAAGTATACCAATACCAGTATTGAGATTGTACAGTCGAGATACTGTCTATAGCAACAACATTATTGTATTCACACCTGAAAAGGCAGTAACTTCTATTCGATTTCTTCCACAGGTTGCTGAATTCTTTTCATTCTTGTAAATTTGTAGTTTTGCCAATTACAGCACGTTAGTGCTAGCGTATATTTATTTACGTATTTGTTCTCAAATCTAGGTTACTTCAACTTTAAACACAAAGAAAGAAAAAATTGGAAAGTCGACATAAATTTAAAATTTGAATATACATAGATAGTTGCCAAACATGGCTGTAAATATGACAGACAACTTTTGTTATAAATATAACTTAAATCTAATAATAGTAATAGTAATTTCAAATAAATTTCTTAATAATTATTTTATAAAATTTTAATGATAAATAAAAAAAAATATTTCAATTTAATAAATTTGATTTAATAAACATTTGAAAAGGCTATGCTAAACCCAAATAATGCTCTCACTGGCAATCTGGCATCTGGCAATTGTTGATATGTGTTTATAATACTATCCTGTTGAACATATTAAAAAATCAGATTTGTTATTTTAACGTTTTACTCTTACATTTTTATATACCTTTAGTATCTGTTACCTGCCAAAGCCTCCCTGATTCAAGTTTCATGGCATCCAAACGTTCTTACCTACTGTAGTGTACACCTACAGAAACAAATATTGATACTATAAGGTATGTCTGGCGGTCGCTGGCTCTAAGACTATAACTGTCCAGCAAGTTCTGTGCGATATTTTTTCCACATCTTAGGACCCAATGAAAGAAAAAAGCCACATTTTCTAAATTACCTACTTGTAACATTATTTCATACATCTATTGAGATTTTGCTGCATCTACGACACTCGGCGAAGTACATTTCATAAAATCCTCGACACTGCTAACACTCTCCATAACCGTGATCATTATTATAACTTCTTTTACATTTAATCACTTTAAAAAAAACTTTCTGAAATGTTTATACAAGATTTTCTTTTTAATGAAGTTTATCTTGATAAACAATAAGAAACGAAATAGACGTCAACCGCCTGTCAACCGATCACAAGCAATTTGTCAGAATCCTCTATTCTATTGGCGACTTAAATTAAGGAAGACAGCTGCAATCAGCTGATTTTTAACGGGAAAGAAGGGCTCACTTCACGACAACATTGACAAAGATACCAAATAACACGATAATGAAGACGAAGATGAAACGAAAACATTCCCCGTTATAGTAGTTTGCCAATCGGCAGAAGAGGACATCACTTTCTTTGAGTCGCCAATAGCACATCTACGAGTATAATGTTGGATTTATCTATATGTTTCTAATACACACGTGTGTTAGGAAAATAATGCACAGCTGATAAAAGACAAATGAAATAATCAATTTTCGCGCTTATTAAGTTTAGCAGATCTCTTAATGAATGTGGGAAAAATATTAGAAGTTTATTATTAATATTTAATTATGTAAACAAAATTCACATTATTTATTTGGTGCATGCCTTTAACTTAATTGCCTTAATTTCAACTATCATTCCTATTAATTACCAATAAATTGAATGTAAGCGTACATGGTAATTACTGATGTTTTAATACCTCCCGGGTAAAATTGTAAAATAATGTTTAAATTATTACAGCGTAGCGTAAATATTTAATTAGGTTCAAGTTAATATAATTTTTAGACATATAAGGTTATTAAATTTGCGTGATGAAATTAATATGCTTATATCATATTAATTAAACTACGCAAATATAGTTTGCTACATCATAAAATGAAATTAATAAACGGTATGATGACATTATGTGTAAGTTTGTGATAATATGAAACATAAAGTTTTGGTTTTATCAGAAGCTGTTTTGTTTTTGGTGACAGTTATTAAGTTACTAACTTAAAAGGTTATTGACGCATATTCGAGAATTCGCTGTAACCACCTTCTTCGAAAACGGTTTTGTTTATTGACTTGGTTATAGAAATGAGTAGCAACCCTTTGCGACTTCTCCCATGTAGAGTTAGTTTTTACGACAATTTTTTTAGCAGAGTAAATAAGTTTTTATGCTGAATTAGCTTATGTTTCGGTAATTTGTAACACATAGACATTTTTTTAAACAATACCTTTCTCACAACTTTATTGGTTAATTTTGAAAAACGGTTGCACACGTGCGTCCTTATTTCTAACCAACCACACTCACAAATCAAACGAAGAAACTGGGTATTGTATTTTATAACATAAAATCAACCAAAAACACAAATTTGCCAAAAAGGCAAATCAGTATAAGGCTTCATAGTAATACATTAGAATAACGGTAAACACATAATGGCTATTAAGACACTCGTATTCATTTTCAAGCTCACGTCTTAATAATTCAAATATGTATAAACATTATTGTTCCAGAAAAGAAGATTTGGGAACATAAACAAGCCATTTTTTCTCAGAGAAATTACAATATCTTTAAGTTATTTCGATTTATTACCTGTTGTTTAAATAATGGTAAGTCTAATAGCGACTTAAAATATTAACATTATTTATTGAATAAAAATTCATTGTTACAAATAACAACGATACTACTGTTTTGTGAAATATAACTTTTAACAAAAATAAAGATTTTTTTATCGTACGAAAGCAGAACATTCTTTTAGGAATTTTAACGTTATTCTTGATATTTAGATGCTGAAGTATGATACAAACATATTTTCCCCACTGTAAAGATATCAGATGGTTACACAACATTTGGGATGGAAACTGATAAATAATTTAATCCTTTCCACATTTTATTTCTTTACGGCATTGCACAGTTTACTTTTTTATGGTTGTTTAAAAAAGCTTGTACGTTTTGCAAACGACAAATTATACACGTCTAAAATGTACAAGCTCAATTAAATCAATTTTCAAACCCTTAGTTTTGACGGGCTTAATCGTTACCTAGAACAAAATAATTTTTTAATCCGAATGCGGTTTAACTAATGACACAGACGTTCATACTTATTGGGAACATATTCTTATGAATTCTCTGGTTTGAAAATAAACATTTTTGGCCGGACTATCCAACGCTAGACCGGTCTAATTTGTAACCAGAAATTTTAAACTGACAAGTGCAAAAAGTAGACATCTAAGTTTTATACTACGAATTTGTTTCTAAGTTTCCTCGCAAATTTATAAAGATAATGGCAATTTTAGTACGTACTTTTTCACAATAATAGAACTAAATAATTGATTCTAGTAACACGTTCCAAGATGAAAATAATTTGGAAACCAAGCAAATCGCTGAAATATTAGAATAAATCATAAGTTTTTAATGACGATTTATTAGCAGTAACATCCTAATTTAAACCAGTACTAAATCTTAAACCTTTTTATTGAAACTGAACGTTATTTTTTTTTTGTACCTAAATAATTGAAAAGAATTATTGGATCATAATAATAAAATACGTATTTTAATATTAATTGTATCACAGCTATGTAAACAATAAATTATTTGTTAACGCGAAATTTCATTACCTTTTTATTTTTCAACAGAGATCAGCGGTATATTTCGCAAATGATTAGCAAAAAAAAATATTCACATTAGAAACAAATATTTTAAAGTGTTACTTATACGTAAGAGTTGAGATTGAGAGAAAAGCCCATTTTAGAGGAAACTAAAATCCAGTTTCTTCCCTCCTGGTTAAACAGTTAATCCTTTATTAGGGACTCTAAATGGGTGAGTAGGGACGATTTTTCTTAATTTTATTATATATTTTGAATGTACGTTAGTATGTAAGTTCAAACCTATAATTTTTCGTGTTGGAATCTGATCATATTGTTCTTTTTAGGGAGAACTCACTTGATTTATTTAATGAACTTACTTTATTGAGTTACGGAGTTTTGAGGTCTGACACCTTGATGGTATTTTGATCGTAATTAGATTTTTGTTATTTCGAAAAGTCTTGGACATGGGTTCCTGTCAAAGCCTTTTAATGTAGACTAGTGGAGAAGTGCGCTCCGCCAAGAATATTATTGGTTTTGGAATCGACTCTTGGCGTTCCAAGAGTTTGAGCTTTTAACAACATCACCAAAAAGCTAAGTACTTAATTTTATAATCGCTTAGAAAAGTCCAATGCTCAGAATAACCATATGTATAAGGAAAACTGATTAAAATAGTGTTCTAGTGTTGTAAAGGAGGTGCAACTTCCTAGATCTAGTTAAAAGATAACACTACCCCACGAAAAAAAAAAACGAAGTCATGTCCACTGGACTAGATCCCCACGTCTATATGTTTCCGAGGTCGCTGAATCCGAATCCGACATCCGTTTCACCCCATCAGGTCACTGGACACCGTAAACCACCCCCTTAATTTCTAGGGTTGCTCAGCATCTGGCTCGGGTGTCCTCTGCTCTTCTTCTTTGTTTATTCCAAAGTGAGAGCTGGGGAGGGTAGAGGGTTAACATCCGATCTGGAACGCACCCCTGAGGGGGTGAAAACCACCCTTTCAGGGGGTGAACCCAGTTTTTTTCTGTTTTCGAAGGATTTTTATCAGAATCACGACGGAGGAGGGGTTTGTATATACATATACATGTACAAATATGAATTTATATATACATTATATATACACATATATACAGGGTGTTGAAAAAAGGCCGGTACTACCAAAAATTTCCCAGGGGGGATGTTTATTTAAGGCCGCCTCACTCGTATAGCATGGGAAATTTTCCGGGGAATCGAATAACGTTTTCAGATTTGGTCTCGGTAAGGGCCTGGGCCCTGTGAGGCCTAAGATTGAGTTTTCATATGGGGACCCCCGTTTTTTGCAGATTCGGATTCAGCCGAAAATTTTGCGTTCAGATAAGTGGATCTCAAATTTTTATGGGCCATATCGGGCCCAATACTAGCCTTCGCCTTTAGAGAGCCATTTTGGTAGGCCTGTGACATCATCATGGGACCGTCAGATGGAAGGAATTTGAGAATGGAGGTGAGCAGTGCGTGGCAATTTAAACACGCGCTCATGCTTATCTATAGAGATTTGCTGTTTGTGGCTACAATCAGCCATAAGTATGGTTACAGCTCCCAAAATTTTCGGCTGAATCCGAATCTGCAAAAAACGGGGGTCCCCATATGAAAACTCAAACTTAGGCCTCACAGGGCCCAGGCCCTTATCGGGACCAAATCTGACAACGTTATTCGATTCCCCGGAAAATTTCCTATGCTATACGAGTGAGACGGCTTTAAATAAACATCCCCCCTGGGAAATTTTTGGGAGTATCGGCCTTTTTACAACACCCTGTATATATGTGTATATATAATGTATATATATATATATATAAATTCATATTTGTACATGCATATGTATATACAAACCCCTCCTCCGTCGTGCTTCTGACAAAAATCCTTCGAAAACAGAAAAAACTGGTTTCACCTCCTCAGGGGGTGCGTTCCGGATCGGATGTTAACCCTCTACCCTCCCTACCTCTCACTTTGGAATAAACAAAGAAGAAGAGCAGAGGACACCCGAGCCAGATGCTGAGCAACCCTAGAAATTAAGGGGGTGGTTTACGGTGTCCAATGACCTGTTTTTTTTTATCTAAGACATCCCACGTAGACTTCAAGCCTAAGTACTAACGTACCGTGGGTGTCTGAAGAGAAGGGAAATGTAGTCTATTGACACGGGATTTGAAGGATTGGAGGTTGGGACGGGAAGGGAAAACATCTGCAGGCAGTTTGTTCCATAATCTGGAGACCCTAGGTATGAACGAGCGAGAGAAGTGGTCTGTTCTAGGCTTTTGTAGCTGGACAGTAAAGGGATGCATACGTAACGCGCCTCTGGTTGTTCTGTTAGGGACATTCAAGGGGGGAATAATACCGGCTAGTTCGTCAGAGCAAAATCCGTGGAAGTAGCGGTAGAAAAGGGATAAATCCCCTACAGCGCGGCGATGAGCGAGAGAAGGGAGTTTTCTCGTGAGGGCTGGGTCATTGATAGTCGAATGGCTCTCCTGTGGATAGAATCAAGGATCTTAAGTGTCGAAGGTGATGCCGCTCCCCAGATGTGGGAGCAGTACTCTAGGTTAGGTCTTATTTGGGAAACATAGAGAGTGTATAAGTTAGAAGAGGAGAAGTATTTTCTGGCTCGAAAGAGAAAACCAAGCTTTTTAGCTGCCGATGTGGCTACTGAAGTAATGTGTGATGGGGTGAAACGGATGTCGGATTCGGATTCAGCGACCTCGAAAACATATAGACATGGAGATCTAGTCCAGTGGACATGACTTTGTTTTTTTTTTCGTGGGGTTGTGTAATCATTGCCCTTTGTTGTACAAATGATCCATATTTTACGTTACTTTCATTTTTAATTTAAACATTTAACTTAATTTAAACGCGGTTTCATTATGTGCACTTTTTAGGTCTACTTACAGGAATTTTAATTATTGGTAGTGGGCTGTTTGGCACATTTATAATACTGTAAGTGGCGCCAAATAAGATCTGCTTTCTGGCCCACACCAATGATGTTAAAGAGTGTACATCTTCTTACATTGATAGGTTATTAGCATGGGGCATTAATGAACTAAATTTAAACCCCGTCAAGTAAACTGCTCCGCTATTTTAAAGATGGCTTGTTGTCATACATCCTGGCCTTTACTATAACAACTATTATTTGATGGCACAAATAATTGTTATTTGTTTAAATATTGCTTTATAAACCTAAGCAAAACCACCTTAATTTGACATGAACCCTACATATTTTGTTTTTAATAATGTAGTGTCCGAAAACCTTAAAAAAACAGCAATAGATCTGCCATTTTTGGGATAGGCGACAAAAGGTCATTTTGAAATATTAGAGGACGAGAAGGAAACATTTTTCTAATAATGGGCTTGAATTTTTACAATGATGTAACGCCTGTTCAATAAAAGAAGGAAATAAAGAGGACAAAATCATATTACGTAACTGGATGAATTGACTTTATCAAGGAATGTTCCGAAAACATCAGATTCAAAATGTGATGGTGGTAGAAGAAATTAATAGCATATTATACAGACGAGTTGTAAGTTTATGGCTTAAAAATAAATAAGATAAGTTAATTTGCGATTTAATGGTAAAGAACTTGCTATGCCATTTTCTTTATGCTATTCAAAAATATAGTCCACAGCAAGGATATATTGTTACGTATATACATTATAACAGAAGGCGCGTCTTTTAGCATTTTTAATTTACTGTGACAGGTTATAAGTTCCTCAGAATCAGTTGTAATGAGAATTGTTAATAGTAACCATAAAAAATGTAACCTAATTACAGCTGAAAATATACCATATAACATTTCACATAAGAATTATAAAGAAACTATTGTTAAAACAGATAGAAGTGTTACTTCCATTGCAGAAGAGCATAATATCTGAAAATGGACTACAATCTACCGGGACATATGGAAAATAGTAAAATATCTTAAAACATTATGAAATTGTTGCAATTTGGTAAAGTTTTAATTATTTTTACATTTAATTAAAATATTTGCTATTGTCTTCATTATAATCGTAGGTCTATCATTTTTGTTTCAACAACTTTAAAAATAGTATTTTTGAATAACTTTTTGGATAGAATTCAAAAAAGTGATTAACATTTCCAAAAAAAATTCTTATTGTATTCTCCAAAAATTTTAACTATACTTTTCGTTCTAAAATAAGCAAGGGAGCAGATATTTGACCGATTTAAAATATACATCATATCCCGTCTGTGGGTATAGAGAAAGTACTCGTTTAAGGAACATAAATTTCTCGTTATGAGGAAAAATCTTAGCATTTGATAGGGCTGGAACTGGAGATTCATCCACTTAATTCAATTTAAATGCTACAGGTTGCATAATTAAAAATGGATACTTAAAGATAATTTGTGAATACCTATCTAATATTCATATAAGGGGTAGAAGGAGGAGAAGTATGCGAATGCTAATTTAGGTAACATTATTATTTACACGTTGTATAAGTATAAATCCACTTGAATTAATTTTTTAATTAAAATCTTTAGAGGCAAGAGAAAATTACAGTCTTTAAATAAAATAAGATATTAAAACCCATTTAAAGAAACTATAAAAGGAAACGATATTGCTGGACGATAATAATGGCAATAATGAGAAATTAGAATTTAAGGAATAGAATCTTAAAGGTTTTGAAACGGCAAGTAAGGAGTATTACTTAAAATTGTTGCATTCTGGGCAAAGCGAAGAAGATTACACTTTAGAATTGCACAATAATTTTATATAGGTAATGTATTTCAATATGAAAAATTCCTTTGTTGGACCTTATAAGATATGAATGATATAAGCAGAATTTCAATAAATATAAAGTCCTATTATCAAGTAGGTAAAAATATCGTTTTAAATAATCACCAATACTATTCTGTTGGTTTAGCGACAAAAAGGTAAAATATCTCCTCGATGATACTTTTAGTGAAAGTGAATTTGCTAAAATAGCTGACAACATCCAATTCAACAAACACAAAATATAGTATCAAAATACACGTAAATATTTCCTTATGGATAAGTTTCACAGTATCCAACGCCAAATGAAAGGAAGAAAAGAAAATTATTTGCAAAGTATCATTAATTATGAATAATGCAAAAAAATGAACACCAATTTTACTCTAATTAAATTTAACGCTAAAAAGAAAATTAGACAGGGCAAAGTTGTTCTAATTCCGAAATAATTTGAAGGATAGAATCGCCCAGAAAATTAAAATAAACGCTAGTATTATAAACAGAAATAAAGTTTTTGTCTCATATTTGCCAAATGTACCATATAAAATAAAGTACAAACTTCAAAAATGGTTTCAGATCTCTAAAGTTTACTTTAAAAATATAACGGTTCGATTTTTTCAGAATAGATTGATCAAAATACCTATATATTTACTTGTCGCTTATTATAGCAATAAAATTTCACTTAACTGCAAAACATTTTTAAGTCTCTCTCTCAAATGAATACTCATAAGGGCATTCTTACTTTTAAAAATAGGTATAAATATGAAGGTTTTTTGAAAAGGAATTGTAACTGATCTAGTTATCAGATGATATTGAAAAAAATATATGTTAAGTTAAGTTCAAATATCTTTATTTCAGAACCAAAAGAAAATACAAAGATTTTATATATGGTTCATATAAAAAACTACTATAAAAAGACAATATTTTCTTTTTCTTGAAACCGAATCATGGCTTATACAATGCGATTATTATAAATATATTTTTTAAGTTCTATATTAAATTTTTTTAGATTGTTTATTGA
This sequence comes from Philopedon plagiatum, assembly GCA_963971165.1. Lineage (NCBI taxonomy): Eukaryota > Metazoa > Arthropoda > Insecta > Coleoptera > Curculionidae > Philopedon > Philopedon plagiatum. Next base: position 70,460,140 of record OZ020194.1, read on the forward strand.
TTTTAGAGTAATTGGTAAATTATTATAAAAAATTAAACCATGTTGTATAAATAACTGAAACTTAGAGTACTCTTTATCTAGAATTTTCAAAAAATCAATAGGAGGCCTATTAAAAAATTGGTAAGTCAGCTAAAACTCGCCCAATTAATCTTAATTCATACAAATACATGAAATATACAGGCCTTTACTATCAGCATATTTCTTTGGCAGAAAAAGATCCATAAATGTTGTCCCATTAGACTGATCAGGAACTAGCCATAAAACAACGTTTTATTCAGGCAGGAAACGAAAGTAGGTAGAAGGAAAAACGTACTCGAACATTGGACATCAGTGTGTATTACATATAAAAAATAATAATAAAAAAACAATATGTAATGGCATATTATACACTGTTGAAGGTACATACCTTACCTCAATTTTTTTAAAAATTTTTTAGTTAAAACTGGCATTTCTCGACAAAAATATTGGAACTTGAAGGTAGATGACGGCATATTTTAATTAAAGAACTGAAATAGGATAACAATTTTCAAAAGATGATTAAGAAAAATCGTGATTATAATTTATATACCTGAAGGAAGAACGAAGGCATGGATGAATCCTGATATACGACTTATATACACTATTCACCATACAACATCAGCATGGTGCCCAAAAAACTCTTGCAAATAAAGAAATAGAAATACACGAAAAAACCATTTTATAAAGAGAAGCTGAAAATACAAAAGCCCATTTTGGGGAATGGATGGCTCTCGTATGTAAAACGCCACACTCGACAAACGGGCTGGCAGGAAGTGCCTTTCAAACCGCCCAGCAACAAGGGAAAGCCTGTCAGAAGATGATGTTCCGGCACTATGAAGTAGTACCTTCAATAGGTACTAATTTATTCCAAGTAAGAAAAGGATAAATTAAATGATGTCCATAATATGATTGTGGTGAATTCATATTGAAAAGATTTATTATTTGGGTGTTACGCCACTCTACTTTTAAGGAAAATTAATATTTAAAAAACATTAAAAGTCACTTCGTTTTAAAGTACAAAAAACAAATCCTGAAAATAAATGTTCTGTACACTGTCAGTGACTTTTAATTATAAAAAGTATGCCTGACCCTCATCTATCTCTAGTGTAGCATATATTCTTTCTAAAATCTTATCTGATCGAAATTGTCCAAATAGTCCAATAGCCAAATTCTGTTAATATCTACAGAAAAAATAGAAAAACATTTATCTGCATTACGAATAATAATAATAATAATAGTAGCGCTTTCAACTAATTTACGCCTATTAGAGAAAGTTTCTCTAGATAAAATATTTTAAACAAAAAAATTTTTTTAGCAAATTGTAAGAGTAAGATTTTTTGATGACTTATTAATAAAGTAAAGCTATCTTGAAGCAATTTAGGTTCTATATACAAAACTGTAGATTTACTCAACCATACACTTAAAATCTTTCCTTTACTTTTATTTACCTAAACTCAACGCTGTTTATATTTTGTTAGTAAAATAAATATTAAATTAAAATTACTTTGGGGCATCCTATCTCTGCTAAAATCAGAATATTTAAGCAAGACAAGATCTTGAATTTTGTTTATTATTTGCAAACAATTATAAAACTGTGTGAGAAGTTCGAAAAATGTTTAATAACATCAATTTACGTTGGATCTCAAGACTTTAATTTTTTTTGTGAACCGTGACTTTAAGAACAGTATTCAGCGTTCATACCCACTGTTTTGGCGTGTTTAACATTGTTGTTTCACAGGTATTTTCTAAAATAAAAACCTTCCAGTGTACACATAAGAAAGACATATTTTATTAAAGAAATCAAAATATTATTTTGTATTTCTCCTTTAAAACCGCGTGCCGCGCCGCAAATATCACACACAAACGTATCCAATCATTGGTATCTAACAGTCAATAACTGGGCAAAAACAATGTTAAAAAAAAACAAAAAAAAGTAATGGGAGCTGATTACGATTCTTAATACTTAAAAACAACACAATACAAAAACACGAGAAGGAGCGAGCTGTATTTTGTGCTATGTCTTCTTCTTCTTCTTGGAGTCTTTAATCCTGGGATTGGTTGAACACATTTTTCCATTTTTCAATTTTTGACGATTCTGTGCTAAATCCTTTGTTTAGCTATAGTTAACCATACCCACAGATTTGACTCTTTGATCTTAATAACTTAGTCTAGGCCTATATCTGCATTGTCTACCCTCTTCTATCAATTGTGTTAGACCGTCATGTCTCAGAGTTAAGGCTGCCCACTTGAATGCCACGCCAGTGGCGGCGTATATAAGCAACTACGTATAAGTGAATGTGAATGTTATACTTTATATAATATGTAATATTTACCCACTTAGCATTAAAAATCCGGATTGGCTCCGCTAAACATTCGCAGCATTGCGTATGTCTCTAAAGTCGCTTCCGTAAGCGATGTCCGATGCGGCGAAAAAACGGTTTTATATAAAGAAAATGACCGTTCGACATCTACAGATGTTACATTTGCGTAGCTGAAATGGTCTCTATTTAGCGGATCCGTATCGGCACTGTTACTATAAATACATATGTCAATCTGGCAAAATCTGGATTTTTTATTATTACAGTGTAAAATTTTCCTCTAACACAAATACCTGTCGTTATTTAAAGTTTGTAGCATTTTTTGTACGCCATCTACTGTTCGCAAGGATTCACCAAAGGATAATAAAGTCGTTGGCGCACAGCCGGTAAATGTCTTTGCAATGTACTTCGGCCAGGAAATTTCCATTTAGAATTATATTTCATCCAAAACGGACGAAATGGTTCTTTATAAAAGAAGAAACTGATTGACTGACTGAATGATTGACTGACGTATCAACGCACAACCCACACCGCTGGGTCTATAAACACGAAATTTTGCACAGAGGTTTCTTCATTCAACCCCTAAGAAGTTGAAAGAGGGTTTCAAACATTGCATGGAGAAAAAATGTTAGATGGTCCTATTAACTCTAAACTTCGTAAAAGTACTTTAAAAAATACATGTTTAAACATGTGTTTTATAGTTTTTAATAAATCAATCCCTAAGGGGGTGAAATCGGGACTCGCACCAGGTGCCGCGCCGTGGTCGAGTGAGTCCGCTTGGCATTTCTGTGGCGCTAACCCACCAAGTCCATATATTCTGGATAATGAATCTTGTAAATCTTCTGTTTCTCAAACTTTTATTTTTACCTCATAGTTTTTAAAGAGTTTTATCTTAGAGCCAAGGAATTTTATTAAAACAAAACCTTGTTATTGTTGTTGTTATTGCTAACTTATTAAGGTGCAGAATTTGTTATTATTTATTTAAATTATTAGACATTGGAAAAAATATTTCAGCTGTGCTTTTTAAACAATTTAAAATTTTAAAAACCCTTGAACTGTAATAACGGTACAGTAATGACACTATGATTGTTTTAGTTTTGACTTTTCTGGTACGTTTTCCCAAAAGTAACTTTGAGCATGTTTTTCCATTACCTACGTCTAATGTCGGGCCTGAACTTATTTAAATTTCTTAAGGATTTTACACGTGTTAAGTTACTTAGGTCACAATATTTCTTTTAAAATAGCTCAAAATAAAATAGAGGTCTCTAGAATTCCTGTGAAGATAATGTTGCAGTGCGGATCATATTTTTTATTAATGTTTTTTAATCATTTTTATCATATTAAATGTTTTATTTGTTTAAAATCAGCTTTATAGGTTCTAGTAACCATAAAATTTTTTATTAAAGTGTAAACAAGATTTAGTTAACACATAAGCGTAAATTTTAAAAATAAAAGCTAATCTCTTTACGGGCAAAAAAGGCTACAGATTAATTTTCGACGAAATCCTTGTATGTTTGTGCAGCCGTTAAACTGAAAAGTAATTTTATTGCTTTATTATTTCTATTTTATAGAACATTCAGCTTTAAAGGCTTTTATTTGAACACAATATGAAATAAAATTTTCAATATATTGCTGTAAAATTGAAATTTTAGTCATTGTCACAGTTTGGCAATGAAATATTTAAACTTAATAGTTAACCTCTAGATTCCTGAAATTGTTTAAATTAGAAGCCAGTTTAACTTAGTAATAATAATGACGAATAATTGATTTTTAAGCGTTTCCCTTAAACTTAAAAACACATTAAATTTATTAATCTATTGTTTTCACGAATAAATAATTAATAAATCAATATTTATAACAACGTTTCGATAGATGAATATATTTGCAAAACATAGTACCTAATTACAAAAGTCACCAAAAATATGAACAAACCGTCTCCTCGTTTCTGTTGAGTTCTGAGTCTCCTGAAAACCAAAGTAGTCATGCTATATGACCTTTCATGTCCTTAAGAGCATAGTATACAGGGTAAAAGAATTATGAGTGCAATAATTTTAAGTGTAAAAGTCTTGCGAAGCAGCGGCGAAAACACTGTTTACGTAAACATTTTTATTTAAATTTTAATTTCATGTAGACTGTACAACAAGATCCTGATGCATCACTTAATTATCAAATAAATAAAATCACTTTTTAATAAATGATTTTACCTATTTCAAGTGGTTACCTATCAACATTTTCCTTGATTGATGATTGACATTAAATAATACATTCTTTTGCAAATTTTGTTATAAACAAGTCCTCCTACAGCGCTAAACGATTTAAATATCATTTAGATTAAAATTAAAATTATCATTTTTGGGTTGGTTTTCGACCACTGGCATACAAGACTTTTTTTTCTTCTGATATTCATCTCTTAAAATTATTTCACTCATACCCCTTTTACCCTGTATACAATTATAAATGTAAACTGCTTTGCTGTATCTTAAAAAAGCGGAAATTCCTTAAAGAAGGTATTTTCTAGAAATATCTCAAAAATATACTAAACGCAATCTTTAAACTTACATGTTCTAAAAAACAAATTTTTTATATTATGTCTGATTCTGTTTTTGAAAAAAGTTACTGTTTTCTTTTACATTTATTTATTTATTTTACAGGACAGGATTATTATAGTAATTTGACTTTCCAGCAGTGCAAAATAATTAGATTTGTGTTTATATTACACTCTGTCCCTAGTTTATTTGCCAAACATCAATAAGGATTTCTCTCGAAATTGGAATAAATATCTAGTGTATCTGTTTAGGTTTTCATTATTTTTATATTTGTGGCGTTTTAAAATATAACCATATTTACAACCGAAAAAATTGTGTTTATATTTTCAATATTTGTTTCCAACTTACCTGCTTTTGCCAAAGTCTAAATAATAGAATAGACAATGCACTATACAGTATTATAAGGAAATATACGTATTTACGATAACCCAAAATATGTTATCGTAAGGTATCGTAGGTATCGTTGTGATAGAAAACCAAAATATTTGTGGTTATCGGAATAAAACGTATTTATAGATCATAAATTGATATTAGCTATCATATTTGATAAATCAGGCAATTCCCCCGCTAAAAGTATTTTAAGACAAGCATAAGACTGATTGTAGTAGTCTCTCACTGATCCAGTAAAGTCGCTGAACACACTGCACTTAACGTTACTAAGCACCATTTGAATGGAAATATTCAGAAAATTTCAAATCACTGTCCCTGGCATTAGTTATGCGTACTCTTGCCATTTTATAGTGCCATTCCAACAGAGATGGATTACATTAATACGAATATGTAAATAGAATGTAAATCATACTCTAAATAACTTTGACAAAAAAATGTGTATCATGCTCTGAAATGTTACAAACCTGAACATAGATAGGTGTATCGTAGTCTAAAATATTAGTACTAGTAGAATAAATATGTATATCATGTTTTAAAATGTTATTGCCAGTAATATAAATATGCGTATCATGCTATAAAATATTACCACCAGTAACAACAATGTATATCGCGTTCTAAAATGTTAATACTTTAAAATACGAAGCGGTGGTCGCAAGATATAATAAGTACAAGTATAAATATATATTCTAAATAAAGAATAAAGATAGAAGAAGAACCTAAGTGGGTTAGTAAGAGCTGGTCGCGATATCGAGAAATTACGTCGCTTCCGATCTTTTTTTGAACGGTTATCTTACGTCATATATCGCCAAAATATGGTGGTTAATGAGAACTACTAGGAAAAATAGGGGTACCTTGTTTTATCTGGTAGCAACCCTTAAAATTCCTAAAGATTTTTTTTTTATTTACTTATCATCGATCACATTCATGAAATCTATATTAAGATATATTAGTAGTAATATGTGTGGCAATCAGAGGAGACGTTGTTGCTTTAATTTCAGCCACGAAGTTTAATCCCTTATCTTTAAATTACATTTTTTGGGAAAAACAAACAAAAAAATGTACGCGTTGTGCCGGGAGAAGATTAAGGATAATACAGAATATAATACAGAATTAACAAGAGTAAAGACGAACAGCCGTCATCTTGCAGGAACATACTGTAATGTAAGTATAGTCCACAGAAACTTTCATTCTGCTACCTGTAATAGTTCATTATCTGGGACCATCTACGAGGGCTTAGGACTAAGTACTAGTGTACTGTGGAAGCCAACAGGAAAATGTAGTCCGTTGATACGGAACTTAAAGAATTAAAGGACAGAGGAGGAAGGGCGTTACAGCGAGCAGGATATTCTATAATTTGGGCACGCTAGATATGAAGAAGTGGAAATATGGGACTTTTTGGGCTTCTGTAGCTGGAGAATCAAGGACTGAATATAAACCGCGCTTCTTGTAGGCGTATTGGGAACAACCAGTGGAGGTCCGTTCTTCTAAGCATACAAGCTCTAATAATATCTATAGAAAACGAACATAACACCATAGGTGGGTGGATGGAATATGTCACAAACTGTCTAGAAAACAGTTCAGCTGTTCCTTGGAAGGTAAACATTATTTTATTGTCTATGAGACTATAGGGATATAAATGACTTTTTGCAGAAGTTCATATAGTATTCTTGCAAGGGGCCAGAAATAACTGTCTGACCTCTGTCCTTTTTGCGGTTGTTAACTCTGCGACTTGGGTATGGAGGTTGAAAGTTTCAATACCCACTGCTATACTATCAGCCACTACAAGGGATATTTCAGAAGGATCAGATGAGAAACAAATAGAAACAGGGACGAAATCTTAAATTTTAGTCGGGAGAATAACTGTAGTTCCGAATTGTAGTAGCAGATTTGCAGTATGCTTTTAATATTATGTGTAGAAAATCGAACAGTATGACAACTAAACAACCAGGGTATCGAATATGGAAGCTGTATGGGGTGGTTTTGGCTTCCGTGTGAAAATTCAGGAAAATAAATTGGCTTCTTGATTAGATTAGTGAGTTGCTAATTGAGATCGACCTTCATGGATAACCACTTATTGTTATAAACGTTAAAGGGACTAGCGATGATGACTTCGACACAAGAAAATTTAGAAATAAGATAATTTATGTTAACAGAGACAAAAATTCGAAAAGTTTCTTGGAGAATTGGGAGTAGACACGCCAGATAAATTGGCTAGAAAACTAAAGGATAGGTAAGTCTTAGTCAAAAATTATTGGGTTTGCCTGATTCTAAGTTGCAGAGTGTGGTGCAAGAAAGGCTATTGCGGGCGTAAGCATATATTATGCCGACATAGAGGCGCAAGCAAGGAAGTTGCAGTCAGAAAACACTGGGGGCTTCTATGAAAAGTGATGATGAACAGTAAATTTTAAACTAAACCCGCAGATGTTGGTGAATGTTACTGAGTTTTTCGATGGTGCCCCCTTCCTAGGAGCACTCCTCGCCCGGAGATCCTATTAGAGTATACCCCTGAAACGGTTTACTAATATGAAAGTCATCGTCATTTTAGTGTTTATTATGTGTGTAATAGAAAAGGGGGAAAACAAAAAATATTTAGAAAGAACACGAAAAGAGAGAAAGGGTAGGAACAAAAAATAAACAACGATTCATACATATTTGATGAGAACATCCGTAAACCCTTGAGTGGATATAGGGGTCCAGAAAAAGATTTTCATCTACTGTAGTGGCGGTAAGCTGACAAGCCACAGTAGTAACTAAAATGTGTTTTCTTTATTGTTGTTATATTCTTGTAAAATTTCTCTTAGGTTTATAACATTATGTTTATACAATGTTATTGTACTCGCACGTTGCACACGAAACAAAAGTCTGAGTAATTTTACATAGAACTATTCAACAATTTTCAGTAAATAAATTCCGGTTGTATTAAAGCTTTCATGTTTCATTATTAATAACGCTTTTAATGAAACGCTTTCAGAAAACAACAAGAAGGCTTTTTACTTTCCATACACTTTTTAAGGAAGCTCTTAGCAAAGTCCAAACTTAGCACTTTTAAAAGACAATGCTCATTAACATCAATACTTGCTGTTTATTAAAACGTTGTGAAGAATATTGTTTACTTTTAATGTTTCGAAAGTATTAAAAATATGTTAATATCAAAAGAATTGTGTCATGTCGCTATAATTACATTTTGATAAAGTTTAAGACATCTATGTGTATAAACACAGATCATTTTTAAACCCATGTACAGGGTGTCCAGTTTTCGAAACCTTTGCAGGTTTTTGTAGTACTATGCTACTTTTTCATGAAACGCATGATGCTATAAACAGAATTTTCATAACCCCCTTCGTTTCGGAGATTTTGAAAATGTGTCATTTTCAAGCACCCATCGTATCTCACTTGCCTTTTAACTTATCAGTAAGGTAAAAATTGATTATTAATAGATTTTTTTTTGCGTAAAATCCAGTTGCGTAGTAAATCTTTTTCTAGAAGCAAAGAATTTGAAAATAACAACCAAAGTTCATTTCTTAAATGGGACACCCTGTATATTTTGTCTTCATTCGATTGATTTTTCATAAGCTGTTTAAAAATATATAATTGTTGGTATATATCTTTTGGAATAACTTCCGAATTTTACAATTAAAAAAAAATGGTGTACTATTTCATACCGTGATATAATGATTTCAAACAAATGAATAGAGACCTTTAACTAACATTGAGGTTTATTTTTAAAATTTTAAATCCTAATAACAAAATTAAATCAAACTTTGAATAAAAAAATTTACTGCTCCAAACAAATTTGGATAAAACAGAAAATAGATGTTTTGTAGTAATTTTAAAATGAAAATGTAAAAAGGGTGTCCCATTTAAAAAAATGCAACTTTGGTTTTTATCTTAAAAGTTGTTCCTTCTAGAAAAAAAACTTGACTACGCCACTGGAGTTTCCGCAAAAAACTATATGACAATCAGTTTTTACCGTACCGATAAGTTAAAAGGCAACTTATATAAGAGGAGTGCTTGAAAATGATACATTTTCGATCGCCCTATATCTCCGAAACGAAAGGTGCTATAAAATTCTGTTTGTAGCATCATACGTTTCACGAAAAAGTAGCCGTATTGCGAAGCAACTCTCTATCTTTAAAGATAACCGAGATACCCTGCAAATGTGTCGAAAATTGCCCTAATTGCTATACCTAGCTTGATAAGCAGCACTAAGTAACTGTTTTTTGTTTATCAATTAATTGTTCTTAATACTAGTTATACCTTAACAAGAACCTCATAACGACGTCGATATTTTAAGTTAGTATAAAAATGTTTTTAATTCAGTACAAAATATAAAATTGAATCACCCAAATGACACTTAAGAGGCTAACAAGTATCACTAATTTTACATTAACACATGCCAATTGCATATTTGCTCTATCAGTGTATATTTAAATGGTTCTTTTAGCTTTTAGACATATAGGAGTACCTGGAGAAAACTTTACCATTAAAAACTTATACACGTATAAATTTATTTCATTATTATTTCCAATTTCCAATTATGGTGTAGCCTCCCTTACTTATTCATTTTTCATTTCGGCCCATTGTCGTCTATTGTTGGCTATGCGGGCCCAGGTTAGTCCTAATAATTTCTTTATATCATGGTCCCATCTCAAATTTCGGCATTTTCTTGGTCTTTTCACGCCTCTGGTGTACAATTGTGTAGTTCTTGTGGTCCATCTATTGACAGTTCTTCTCGCCAGGTGTCCGGCCCATTGCCATTTTAGGGACTTGATCCTGTGGATGACGTCTATAACCTGGGTTTTTTGTCTTATCCACTCTATTCTCTTGCGGTCCGTTCTAGTTATTCCTAGCATGCATCGTTCCATAGCCCTTTGTGCTACCTGGAGTTTTCTTGTTATGTCGGTTTTTAGTATCCAGGTTTCACATCTGTATGTCATGACTGGCAGTATACATTGATCAGACGTTCGCTTCTTTAGGTGAAGTGGCATTCTAGATTTGAATATGATTGAGTTTCTACCAAATAGCCTCCATGCTAGTTTTATTCTTCTGTTGATTTCTGGTAGTAGAGATCCCGAGATGTGTATTAGGTGACCCAGGTATATGTATTCTTCTACTATTTCCAGTGCGGTGTTGTTTACTTCCATGTCTTGTTTGTCTACCAGTTCGTTGTACATTATCTTAGTTTTGGCTAGGTTCATCTTCAGACATACTTTATTGCACGCTGTATTTAGTTCGTCAATTTGCTGTTGAAGTTCATCAGGGTTCTTGGCGATTAGTATAATGTCATCAGCACATCTTAGGTGGTTGAGGTGTTCTCTGTCTATGCATGGACCTTTGTTGTCTCAGTCTAACTTACGGAAGATTTCTTCAAGTATTGCCGTGAAGAGCTTTGGAGATATTGCGTCTCCTTGACGTACTCCTTTATTTGTGGAGAATTCCGGAGATCGTTCGTATATCATGACTCTGGCTTTGGCTTCTTTGTATATGTTTGCCAGGGTTTCTATATACGGTTTGTCGACACCTTGACTAGTTAGGGCTTCTATTATAGCTTTGGGATATATCGAGTCGAACGCATTCTCGAAGTCTATGAAGGCTAGTGTCAGTGGTATTTAATATTATTTTGTTCGACTGATGACCTCCCTTAATGTGTGTATGTGGTCGATTGTGCTGAAACCACTTGTAAAGCCAGCTTGTTCCCGTGGTTGTGCAGCATCTAGCATGTTCTGTATTTATGATCTTTGTGAATACCTTGTATATTATTGGTAGTAGACTGATTGGTCAATAGTTTCTTATGTCATCTTTACTGCCTTTCTTGTGGATTAGAATTATATTGGCGCTATTCCAACTTTGTAGTATATGTCTTGATCTTAGACAGTTAGTGTAGATCTTAGCTAGGATTTGCATGTTCGTTTACCTGCATATTTGATTAGTTTATTATTATTTCTTCTCTGTTTGTGACTCTGGTGTTATCCTTTGTTAGTGCTACTACTGGAGGACCAGTCCTCTAAAGACCTTAAAGTTTTCAAGGACTTTTACCAAACAGAATAAAAAAATATATTTTGAAAATGACCCGAAAAAGGGTCGAAACGTCAATGGACTTTTAATAAAAAAAAATGTTTTTACAATTAACCTAATCCCAAGAAACAAACAATAGAAAAAATATATATTATATAACCAGATCTCACAATGGAATGGGTTAATAAAATTTACTTGAGTAAAACTAGCTTTCTAGTGTAGCTAGGATGAGAATCTAATTTCTAGTCTGAAAGCTGAATTACTCCCAGGTAAACGTTATTACTCTTTTAAACTAAAAAGTACATGTTCCTTTTTACTGAGACGGGTAGAATAGGAATAAAAGTTTGCGAATGACGGCAGGGCATCTACTAAATTTGTTAGAAGTTTAATGCTTTTAGTTTTACAAATTTATTTCCAGTCCAGGCACTCTATATTAAAAAAATATTTAAAATATCTCTTACCATCGCATCTGGTAAAAACTGTGCATGCTTACCTGAAACAAATAATTTTTATAAATATTTTAGTTATTAGATTTTCAAAAAATTTATATTTTTATTATTAGTCCCATAAATACCATTGATACCTTTAGGTGGTAAATAATTATATTTGCATCAAAAAATCTGTAGATTAAAATGGCGAGAATTCTGTTTCTTTTTACAGAAAGCGGAATTTATTTATGTCTTAATTTCACATACGGATGACTACTGTGCCAGAACATAATTCAAATAGTTTACAATGTTAACGTTCTTAAGGTTATATCATTATTACACAAAGAATTATTCTAATCATAAATCGAAATAGGTTTTTAAAATATTGCATTATTAATTTGAGGTCATTTGTTCATAAAATTCAAAGAAATTTAATTTTGATTGGGTGCGAATTACTTGCAGAACTATTAACAGTTTAAATCAAATGCGCTGGAATATTAATTTACAGATTTAGAATATATTATTGTTAAATTTTTCTAAATTTTCCCAAAATAATTTTGAATCATTAGGATTTATATTTTTCTTCATAAATGTTAAAATTTTTTAGTATTTTAAGCGATAGTTCTTAATTTTTGTTTATTAAACGAATTAATGATTCTGTGATTTCAAACGAAACTTTACTCTCAAATTATGTAAAGATTTGAGTACGTTCTAATTAATATTTGACAAATTACCATTGAACAAGTCTTGATTAATAGAGCTAAAGTTGAAATATTTAATTTTAAGGCAACGTGCTTGCTACTAATATTTTAGAAAATACCGAAGAGTGGTCAGATAAACAAAAAGTGTTCAAAATATTAGTATATTTTGAATGATGATGGCACCATTATCTGAAACCTTCAGATCGTCATTGTTATATAGGATGTCCAGAAATGAATGATACATATTTTAATAGGAACTTCCTGTAGTCACAATTGACCGATTTAGACCAACTTGTCTTAATACAATTTTGCTTCCTTAAACGGTTATAGGCCTTAGAAATTTGTTATTTACTTTACCTTTTTTAAGTCGTATTGCTCGTTGTATAAGCTTTTTTATTTAAACTTGGCGTCCGGGGGTTTTTGGGATAGCCAAATAAAAGCATATGTTTGTTTCTTGGGTAAAACGTAGAGGGCGCTGACACCCTACATATAGTTTTGTTTTTCTTGGTACTTTCTTGTACGCAATAACTTAAAAAAAGTAAAAAAAGAGACATTTAATTTGTTTTAAAAAACGCATTCCTGCTTAATAAAGCTTAAGTTTATCGTTGAAAAGAAAAACGAATTTAAAGATTGAACTTTACGCTACCATGTAATTCTTGCTACCTTGCTTATTTTTTGGATCTTTTTTTTCTTTCTCCAAAATCGAAAGCTGACCAGTTGGTTTAAACCAGTGCCATGTAATTCAATATACACACACATACTCCAAAAACTGTCGTATAACAAATTGGAATACAAAAGTTTCAACGATTAGCAATTTAATACAAAGTATGTAAAATAAAATACAACATTCCAAGGCATATAATTTAGGCAAAATTGTACTATAACCAATTGGTCTAAATAGGTATATTTTGACTACATGAAGCTTCTACGAACTCTGTGTTGCTGCTCAGCTGGTACCTCAACCAGCAATGTTCACAATCGTCCGGGAATGATAGGCTTTTTTCATTAGTGGTCAAAATTTTTTCATAAAAGAATAAATTTTGGTTTTCTAATTGTTTCGTCCTCGATTACGCTGTAGATATTAATTTGTGTGTGTTTGTACAGTTAATTATATTATTTTCTGAAATTTGCTACATATATGAATTCATTTTCTATTCTAAAATATATTAAGATAATTACCCTAAATTTTGTGTCTCCTTGCATTCAAAATTACGGGTTTTCATAAATTTGCTAATCGTTCATGCTTTTACAATTATACTTTCTCGACCTGCCTACTATACTTTCCCATTTCCTGCTTTCCTACTATTTTACCGTCCCTCGTACCTACTTACTCCCGGTAGTACTACAACGTGTGGTACGCGACGACGCGGGAAGGAGATAGCCAGATGGCAGAGAGAGAAAAAAGGAAAAAAACGATACTCGGCAAGAGACTGTGCGTTCGGAGTGCTCCCAAATCTCCCGCTGTTTTACCCTCTTCCCTGATGTTTCCCTAAGGTAAGTCGAATTGCTATCAATAAATTTTATATTCTGACTGTATTTACGTTACAAAAGATTACCGGACTGGAAAGGTGATTTCTATCCGTGAGGAAGTCTAAATAAGAGATCTGCGTATCAGCGTAACCTATGAATTTACAGTCTTTATAAGGGTGGCTAACAGCGCCCCATCCACTGGTCCTTCTCCCCAGATACGTTTTATTAGTCTTAAAGTTTGGACTTTCTTATCGTTGGGTTCACCTTTTCAATTCTGTGATTTACAATTTAATTTTGAATGCAAATCTAACGATCTTACTGGGAAATTGCGATTTTCTTCTACTTTACAAATTAGTTACTACTTTGCTTATTTGCTAATTTGCTTATTGCTATTTTGTCACACTTTGGTGCTACTTGCATGGTATTCGCCGATAAGTCTGTGAATTTTACTTCTATGTACTAATATTATACTTTTGCTGTACCTACTTTATTACTATACTTTACCGCTTTTGCAGTTTATCTGGCGAATATTAAGCATACATATTTCAAAATTACATAAATTAATTTTTCGTTTCTTTCAATAAATACCGCAAATTTTACCGCATTAATATTTACAGCGTACAAAATTTGTGTCACGTTAGTACCAAAAGCCGGTTGCACCTTTGCAAAAAGAGGTTCTCTTATCAGTTCGTTAAAATATTTCCAACCTTTGGTTATTTTTTTATACGCCGAAACTGATACTCCTTTACTTATTTTAAACGGTAAATAAAATACGTTGTCCTTTTCCTAAAAGGTATAACTTACGAATTACAGGGGCACTCTGAAAATTATTTAATGAAAATTTTTTCTTTCTAATTTTCAAACAATTTTTTATGCTTTAGGGATTATATTTGCATACATACAAAATACATTTTGTAATTATTTACTCCAGTTTACCTATTATTCTTACATTTGCTTAAAAATGTCCGACAATAAAATTTTAAAAGCGAAAGCTCTAAGGCAAACTGCCATTTTGCAATTGTCTTTGATTATTGACGCCGCTAAATTAGCTAAAACTGATGAAGCTGAATTAAATCCTTTTAAAATCCGTTACAGAAGCCTTAGCAAAATCATGAAAGATTTTGAAAAACATAATAATAGTTTACTTGCTTTGCTTGCCACAAAACCCGAAGACCTCAAGGTTGAGGAAAAAACGGGAATTGATTTTGCTAAACGCTGTCACGAGATAGAGACAATTTATTACGAATTGTTCGAGTTACCGTTGGAAGATAATGGCGTCTTAGATACTTCGATTCACCCTCCTTTCTCTCCACATAGGAATCAAAATTCAAATTTACGCGAACATGCGATTTTACCTAAAATCACATTACATACTTTTAACGGAGATATTGCGAGCTTTCCTACTTTCAACCAAACCTTTTTAACATTAATACATAATAATCGAACTCTAACTAATATAGAAAAGTTTAATTATTTGCTGTCTTCGTTGGAAGGTCCACCTTTAAATTTAATTTCTGACATTCAAGTTACGAATGATAACCACCTTATTGCTTATAATACAATAATTGAGAGATATAACAATAAACGTTTGCAAGCTTTTACCCACTGGAAAGCTATCGAGGAATACCCTCGTTTAATGTTTGAGAATATAGCTGGATTAAGAAATCTGTTAGATACCTTTTCAAAGAATTTAGCTGCTTTACAAAATTTAAAATTTGATACAAGTCGATGGGACTTTATATTAGCCTACATGATCCTTGATAGGTTGGACCCTTCAACAAGAAAATCCTTTGAACAACAACACGCTTCAAATGACGTCCCCAAATATGACGTAATAAAAGTTTTCCTTCAAAAATATTGCATTGCTTTGGAATCTGTTCCACAAAAACCGAAACCTGCTTCTAATTCGTCTAATTTAAAATCTAGTTTTGTGAACTCCCCTCGTAGTTTTCACAATCGACCTGAATGTAACCGAAGTCAAAAAAACAAATCTGCATTTTTCGTAAATAGTCCGTCAAACAGTAATACGTGCTTTTTATGCAAGAACAATCATATAATTTATAGATGTCCTGGTTTTTCTGCAAAATCTGTTCAACAACGTTTTGATCTTATAAAACAACAAAAGGCGTGCGTTAACTGTCTTGCAACTACGCACACGGTAACCCGCTGTACTTCAGAAAAGCGCTGTCGTTCTTGTCATCAAAAGCATCATACTATGCTTTGTTTTAGACAAAATATAATGGCCGATTCTAGTAATCATTCGGATTCCGGGCCATCTAACTCAGATTTGCAAAATAACTTCACTACGGTAAATTCTGATTCGGCCGTATCTGTCAAAACTTCCACAGTAGGGATGTTAATTAATGATCATGAAGTTTTATTATCCACCGTTTTACTAAAAATTAAAGATTCCTTTAATACGTGGCATACGGTTAAGGCCATTCTTGACAGTGGAGCTCAGTCTTCATTTATAAGCAGAAGCCTTGCCAATAAATTACCTTTGCCAAAATTTAAAATTGCTATGTCATTGCAAGGATTAGATTCCATGCGTACAACAGCAAAATTGGGAATGCATTGTGCTATTTCTTCCGTTTATGATCAAAATATTTCATTTGATTTAGACGCAATTATTCTCGACAAAATTTGTGACGAGATACCTGCTGTTTCTTTTTCTAAAGAAAATTTTCCCTTTACTTCAAATTTATTACTGGCTGACCCCAATTTTGCTGAAAAATCTAAAATTGATATTTTACTAGGAAATGATGTATTTCCATACATTTTAAAAGATGGCAGACTTAATAACGGTCCAGACCAACCGGTTTGTGTTAACACTATATTTGGCTGGACTTTAATGGGTAAAACTATCTTTAATCCTACTAACAAAGTAATTAAATCTTTCTTTACTACTTCAGTTTCAAGTTGTGAAACAATTAATGATACTTTACAAAAGTTCTGGAAACTTGAAGAAGTTCCAGAGGTCAAAGTTCAGTCCCCTGAGGACGAATATTGTGAGAACCATTTTTCTCAAACAACTACCAGAACGGAATCGGGTAGATATGTTGTATCATTGCCCTTTAAAATTACTGCACCCGATTTCGGCGATACTTATAGTGTTGCTTTACAAAGATTTTTATCTCTAGAAAAAAGGTTTTTAAAAAATGAAAATTTTTACCAGTCTTACAGTGACGTAATACATGATTACTTAGATAACGGGCACATGGAGATTGTTCCTAAACCTCCTCTTACTGATATACCAAATTACTTTTATATTGCTCATCATGCGGTTTTCAAAAAGGATTCTACTAGTACACCTATTCGGGTGGTCTTTGATGCTAGCACTTGCGCCACTAGTAAACCCTCTTTAAATCAAGCTATGTATACGGGGCCTAAACTACAAAGGGACCTGGTAAATATTTTACTTAATTTTAGATTGCATAAATATGTTTTTACTTGCGATATAAAACAAATGTTTCGAATGATCTTGGTAGCTCCTAAAGATAGAATTTATCAAAGAATATTGTGGCGTTTCTCACCCAATGAACCTATTTCTCATTATCAGATTAATGTTGTTACTTTCGGGATTGTTTGCAGTCCATATCTTGCTATCAGAACATTATTACAACTAGCAGATGACTATACAGATATTCCATTAGCATCAGAAATTTTAAAAACCTCAACTTACGTAGACGATATAACAGGTGGTGCCTCTAATCCTGAACAATTAATTTTAATAAAAAATCAAATATTTGAGCTGTTATCACGGGGTGGGTTTGACGCTCGAAAGTGGGCGAGTAACTGCCCAGAGTTGCTTAGAGATTTGCCAGAACACCTTGTATTGAATAAAGATATTTCTTTTGATATGGAGGGCAATAACACTTTAAAAATCTTGGGACTACAATGGGACCCAGTCTCAGATGTTTTTCGTTATACATGTTCAAATTTCCATAACGAATGTACTAAACGTACAATGTTGAGTGAACTCGCTCGAACTTTTGACCCTGTTGGGTATTTGACTCCTATTACTATATTTGTTAAAATGCTTATATAAGTATTGTGGTCACTTGGGATCGATTGGGATGAAAAACCGCCAAGAGAAGTCGTAAATAAGTGGGACAAATTTAAATCAGAGTTGCATTTCTTAAATACTTTAAAAATTGATCGTGAAATAAATATTACCGACACAATTTCTTCAGAATTATTTGGATTCTGTGATGCGTCAGAACGCGCCTACTGTGGGGTGATTTATATACGCGTTCTTTTTCCTGATAATATATATAAAACTTACCTTGTGAGTGCTAAGTCAAAGGTTAGTCCTCTTAAAAGTCTAAGTTTGGCCAGATTGGAGCTCTGTGCAGCTGTTTTACTTGCAAAACTAATGTTTTACATTTTGGAGGTTTTTTCACAAAAAATACATTTTAAAAATATTTTTGCATTTACTGACAGTTTAGTTGTTCTGAACTGGATTAGGAGTTCACCACACCGGTGGAAAACTTTTGTGAGCAACAGAGTGTCTTATACACAGGAAAGGCTTGCACCAAATTTGTGGTCACATGTGCCTTCTGAACTCAACCCTGCAGATTGTGGCAGTAGAGGCATATTTCTCTCAGAGCTCACGAATTTTTCCCTCTGGTGGGCTGGACCAGATTTCCTGCTTCAAAATCGGAATGACTGGAATTTTTCAGAATTTTCGATAAATAAATTTACCGATGTTTCCCATGAACAAAGAAAATTTACTGTGACTACATTTGTTTCTTTAAATTTTATTGATTTTCTTTTCGACAAATTTAGTTCGCTTTCTAAGGTCAAGCGAATAATTGCATATATTTTAAGAGCCGTAACTATATTTAAGAATTGCAAACAAAAAAATAATATACACTATCCGCCACATCTGACTCTTCTGGAATTGCACAATACATTGCTATTTCTTACCAAATATACTCAGTCAACTTACTTCGCTTCAGAAATAGTTTTACTAAAAAATAACAAGCCTCTACCAAAATATTTACAAAAATTAAAGCCATTCATTGACAAAGATGGGTATGTACGGGTAGGTGGCCGTCTATTTCATTCTGATTTGCCTTATAAAAACAAGTTTCCTTTACTTTTGCCTGCAACTGCAAAATTTACTGACTTACTTATTTATGATATACATTATACATACTTACATTGTGGTATACAGACCACTCAGTATTTACTTTTTCAAAATTTCTGGGTCATATCTGCTAAGAGGGCTATTCGAAAAGTTATACATAAATGCCATACGTGCTGGAGGATAAACCCTAAACCCTATCAACCCCCTATGGGTGATTTGCCTAAATTTAGAGTTTCTGAATTTCCTAAAGCATTTACTAATTCCGGATTAGATATGTGTGGACCTTTTCCAATTACTATCGGTAGACTCAGGGGCGCCAGAGTTCACAAAGCCTATATCTGTCTTTTTGTTTGCTGCAGTACAAAGGCAGTACATCTCGAATTGGTATCCGACCTCTCTACTGAAGCTTTCTTGGCAGCTCTACGCCGTTTTGTTGCCAGACGAGGCAAAATCTTAAATCTTTATTCGGATTGTGGCACCAACTTTATCGGTGGAGACAAATATTTACGCCAAATATTTGAAGATTCTGCTAAAAGCGAGGCAATAATTTGGCATTTTAACCCCCCCTCTGCCCCATCTATGGGAGGCATATGGGAGGCTAACATCAAATCGGTTAAGTCTCACTTGATAAGAGTAGTGGGCTCGCAAGTGCTAACATACGAAGAACTTAATACAGTTATTGTCCAAATAGAAGCTGTTCTCAATTCGAGACCCCTGTGTCCAATAAGTTCAGATCCTTCTGACCTGGCAGTCCTTACTCCAGGCCATTTTTTAACATTAAAACCACTTACTGCTTTACCCGATCCCGACACTGTAAGTTTACAACTAAATCGCCTTACAAGGTGGCAACTTTTGCAAAGGATGCACCGTGATTTTTGGAATCGCTGGCACAGAGAGTACCTTCACACTTTGCAGCAAAGAGCCAAGTGGCACGATCCAATTAATCCGGTGATGCCTGATACCTTGGTTGTCATAAAAGATGAAAATAATAATCCTTTAAATTGGGTACTAGGTAGAATTGTGGAGGTATTCCCTGGTCACGATGGGATACCTCGGGTTGCGACGGTGAGGACGGCTAAGGGTGATCTCAAGAGACCTTTGACCAAACTGTGTCCCTTACCCTAAATTAAACTTATATTTTCTCTATGAAAACCCATATGTTTTCATGGGGGTGGGGATGTTTCGTCCTCGATTACGCTGTAGATATTAATTTGTGTGTGTTTGTACAGTTAATTATATTATTTTCTGAAATTTGCTACATATATGAATTCATTTTCTATTCTAAAATATATTAAGATAATTACCCTAAATTTTGTGTCTCCTTGCATTCAAAATTACGGGTTTTCATAAATTTGCTAATCGTTCATGCTTTTACAATTATACTTTCTCGACCTGCCTACTATACTTTCCCATTTCCTGCTTTCCTACTATTTTACCGTCCCTCGTACCTACTTACTCCCGGTAGTACTACAACGTGTGTTACGCGACGACGCGGGAAGGAGATAGCCAGATGGCAGAGAGAGAAAAAAGGAAAAAAACGATACTCGGCAAGAGACTGTGCGTTCGGAGTGCTCCCAAATCTCCCGCTGTTTTACCCTCTTCCCTGATGTTTCCCTAAGGTAAGTCGAATTGCTATCAATAAATTTTATATTCTGACTGTATTTACGTTACAAAAGATTACCGGACTGGAAAGGTGATTTCTATCCGTGAGGAAGTCTAAATAAGAGATCTGCGTATCAGCGTAACCTATGAATTTACAGTCTTTATAAGGGTGGCTAACAGCGCCCCATCCACTAATCCTATTCTTTATCATGCAATATTAAAAACTACACGTATAGATAGATATTCTATTAATTATATAGGAAAGTCAATTCATAAAAATGGAATTTAAATTTAAAAACTGAAACATAACGCTCTATATATATTTTTTTTATCTCCTGACAGCCCACGAAAACCGAAGCCCAAGTACCCAGACATTCAGAGCTAGAAACATTCGTAGGTATTTCACTAGACCTTTATAAGGATGTGTGGGGTGGTTGCACCTCAGTCGAGGAAGAATTCCTCTACCACCAAATGCAAGGCAGATGTTGTGAAACGTCGCACTGGTTTCATCAAAGGAAAAAAGTGTATTTTTGCTAGTTGTCAATACATCTTTATTTTGCCTTTCTTTTCTATGTCATTAATTAAAGGGTATTTATTATGCAATAAAAAACTTTCTTTTTCTGTTGAAGGAATTGGAACACGAAGTCGGCTAAAGTTATATATGTCATCCGGACTAAAAATTTTGTTTCGAAATCAAGGTCATTTTCTTAATGTACATGTAACTTAGAAGTTAGAAAAAATATTTTTTAAAAGTACAGCTATTACCAGACTATTTTTTAACGGATCAAAATAAATTATTATTTCTTGCGGGAAGCACCTATAGAATAAACGGTTGCTTAATTTTTGCTTAATTTTTTTATAATTCGTCAAGCTATAACCTTTGAGCTTTAATGAGCGTCAAGTTATGTTACAATGTATATGTTAACCTAAGACTTTTTGCAAACAACCATCATACATTTAGCTGCTTATCTGCTAACCTTGTGTACAGACTTATTTAAAAGTAACGTTCCCAGACAATATCAAGTACTAATGTTAGTTTAATAATTTTGTTAATGCGATTCCAGGGGCCTTGTTTGGTTTCAAGTCCAATATACGACAAATCATTAACTAATTACTAAATAATTAAATACATATTTGTTTAAAATTTTCTCTATGCTACAGAGTAAGATAAAGTGGTCAAAAATATCACATATTGCTAGACTTACATTGTTTTTATTTTTTTTTACTTAGCAATATTCAAAAATATTATAATTTTGTCCCTATATAAAAAGTTCCAACATTACTTTTAATGAAAACAAAAGTATTTTGGTTTGGTTATAAAAAAAACAAAGCTAGTTTTTGCGTATCAACGCAATAATTCTTATCTTTATTTGTTTACATTTTGCATCTATTCGACATGTCGTCGTGGTGACTGCATTAGATTTTCAGTATATCATAAAGCTTCGTGTAATAATGACGCGTTTTAAGATATCATGCTCGGATTTGGTCAATATTATTTTATCAAGTGACCGTGGCATTGATAAATGTATAAATCATTAATATAATTATATATAAGTTATATTTTAACTCTAGTAAAATATAGTAATTTTTAATTTACTTAAAAATTATTTCTGTTCGGCTAATAAAGTTATATTAGAAATGATAGTTTTTATGTACCGGGTTTTCTCTTATACTTTGAACGGGGTCCACCGTCCTCATTTTTAGAGATATGGAAAAATGTTTAATACGAAAATTTTAGGGTTTTCTCTAAATCATCAGAATTTTCTAAAAAAATAAACAAATGATAATCAGAATGTCAAAAAATCGCTATCAACTTTAATTTTTTAAATAGAATACCCTGTATATTTTCAACCATTTAGGAAGATATCTTTTTTTTGATTTCAAAAATATATAGTTTGTTAATGTTTCTTCAAGCGGTTTTTAAAATATTTAGGTTTAAATATTTAGAAATGCTCAGTCTTAAGTCATAGCCGCTCAAGCATAGGTGGCTTTGGAATCACTTGTTCAGTGATCGCAAACGTATAGCTTTGAACATTTTAAAATATTTAAATCTAAATATTTTAAAAACTGCTTAAAGAAACATAAACAAACTATATATTTTTGAAATCAGAAAAAAGATATCTTTCTAAATGGTTGAACATAAACAGGGTGTTCTATTTAAAAAATTTAAGTTGATAGCGATTTTTTGACATTCTGATTATCATTTGTTTATTTTTTTAGAAAATTCTGATGATTTAGATAAAACCCTAAAATTTTTGTATTAAACATTTTTCCATATCTCTGAAAATAAGGACTGTGGACCCCGTTGAAAATATAAGAGAAATCCCTGTACATAATCTTTCAACAGTAAATATTTTATAAAAACAATTATAAATTTTATAAGAAGAAATAGCATTTAACACCATTCAAGCAAAAAATAATTATAATTCATTTTATTAAGAAATTTTTTAATTTTATTTTCGCAGCTCCATATAGACGACACGTTATGTAAGTGCGCTCCATTGCGCAAATTCCCCGAACAGTCGTGAATTCAAAATCGCGATTATATTCACAGTGAATAAAAATCATTGTTATACCTGCGAACGTAAATTTATGACAGCCCAACTCTACCTGGCACAGGAAAATGCGAAAAAACCTCTTCATCATAATACGCAGCAGCCTAATACAATCAGCAAATCATCATAAGTAAGGCATGTACAGGGTCTTCCAACGAGGACTGAACAGGGGCTCATTTTTGAGCTTCCTTGTATTTAAAGAAAAATCTAAAATAGCCAATCGATGTACTTTTTCCTGCAGAATTCAAAGATGAAACCAAAAATTTATTTGAACCAGAAATAAAAGAGTTACGCTATGGATAAGGTGTTTTTTAAATGGAACATAGCTTTTTTTATACGATTTTCGGAACGAGTGATTTTTTTTATGTCCGTTCTGATTAAAATATTTAATATTGTGACAGCTATTTTTATTAAATTTTAATGTTTTATCCAGTATAATTTAACTTCAACCTGTTTGAAACATACACTAGGTAATAAAGGTAAAATCACCTTGAAATCCTTCAAAGTCAAAACATTTGCCAAATTTACTATAATATTATAGTGAATTTGTCAAATTTTTTGACTTTTTTGACTATAATATTATAGTAAATTTGTCAAATTTTTTGACTTTGAAGGATTTCAAGGTGATTTTACCTTTATTACCTAGTGTATGTTTCAAACAGGTTGAAGTTAAATTATACTGGATAAAACATTAAAATTTAATAAAAATAGCTGTCACAATATTAAATATTTTAATCAGAACGAACATAAAAAAAATCACTCGTTCCGAAAATCGTATAAAAAAAGCTATGTTCCATTTAAAAAACACCTTATCCATAGCGTAACTCTTTTGTTTCTGTTTCAAATAAATTTTTGGTTTCATTTTTGAATTCTGCAGGAAAAAGTACATCGATTGGCTATTTTAGATTTTTCTTTAAATACAAGGAAGCTCAAAAATGAGCCCCTGTTCAGTCCTCGTTGGAAGACCCTGTACAATTAATTGTACACTATGTGAGTTTCTGCGTGATCTTTTTAGTTGCAGGTCTCTTTGAATAACTTCAGATTTAAAATCGGAATAAGCTTTGTGAATTAGCTGGTAAAATTCTGTCATAGCAATTCGCATTTTAAAATTTACCAAAGTCATTAATTTTTAAAATATTCTCTCGTAGTATTAAAATGGTGGTGAGACTTAACTCGCAATTGTACGAACTCTTATTAAATTAGTTCGCTGCAGTAGCTTTTATAGGAATGAGAAGAGATTACAGATTAAGCCCTTTTACTCGAAAATTATTAGGGAATTTTAACACTAATGGTTATACCTCCAAACTAGCCTTAAAATGTTCATTGGCAAACATTAAACTAATTAGGGAACACATTAATACAGAAATTAGTTGAATTTATTGGAAAATTCGATAATTTGATAAAATTTGCAGCTGCAGTTTATGATGTTTAAATACTCAAGTTCGCTTGAATAAATGAAGCTAAATAATTAGTGAAGCATTACCGAGCAAGACTTGATTAGGAAATTTTATTTAAATATTAAATTTAAATTTAAAAAATTGAAATTAATTTTTAAAATTAAAAAAAATTAAAATTAAAATTTAAGACTTAAATATTAAATTAAATTAATTAAAATATTAAATTAACTAAATATTAAATTAACTGAATTGTCAGAGAACAAAATCATGCAAGCATGTGAAACATGAGACAAGCCATATAATAATAAAGGTAACCTACATATTTTGTAATATCAAAATACCAAAAATCTTTTAGCTTAATTTCAACTTTCCTTAGTTTTATTTCGACCAAAGGAAATATTAGCAAAAACCTTCAATAATAATTGAACTCTGTAAATATATTTATCAACAAATAAGTTTGCTTGGCTCAATCATAGTCTAAAGGCCTGCCCTCACTTGCTACTAAACACTGTTGTCGACAAAGTAATTCAGCATGTTGTCGAAATTTCGATTAAAAGCAACAAGTTATTGTCTGCCCAAGATATCTGCAACCGGCAAAAGAATTTAAAGAATGCAAGGCAAGGCTTAAACAACGTTGCCAATTTGTGTGTAAACCAGTTTTAAAAACTGTTTTCATTTTTCGGTAATAAGATTTAAACTTTTCTTACCACATCCTAAAATTAGTCCTGTAATACCTATCGTGGAAAATTAGATAAATATACTATTTTCTTCAGTTAATTTTCCGAATGTTATTTTCCTGTAAAATATTTATAAGAACATTAGCAATACTGGACGTTTCTTATCTTCATCGCTTCGTCCAAACAACAATGATATGAACCGCGTCGTTAATGTACTTATTTGAATAGAAAAATAATAGGTACAACTTATTTGGCGGACTGCGAGTCGGTCTCCGCTAGCGAAGGGACTATTCGAATTCAAAATTTAGAAGTATTCGATTCTGGCTTGTATTCGAAAGCATTCGATTCTCAATGAAGTATTCGAATACCAAAAAAAATCGATTCTTGCGGATTGCGTGTGTCAACGAGCGAGTTTCTGCCGATTCTGTGAGGATGCGAGAAAATTACAATACAAGAGAAGAATCAAATGTTGAATCAGACTGAATCGACAAAATTCGCGTCGGCTCCGATTATTCACCGTAGCGTAGTTTGTTGTTGAATTCGAATACCTACCCGCCCAATTTAGTTTTAGTCTTTGTCCTTAATATTTTTTGAATTTTGAATGGGGCATATTATTTCAATTTTGGAATATATATTTTTTTTAAATAAAGAAGGTTTGAGTCTCAACTTTTGACTTTTTAAAATTATAATGTTTAAAAACATATTATTTCAATTTTTGAATATTTTTTTTTAAAATATAGGATTTTTGCCTCTCAAATTGAGAATTAAAATTTAAAGTATTGAAATGTAATAAGTTTGATAAATAAAAAGCCTTTAATAAACTTTTTTACATAAAATCTAAAAAAAAAACGTAAAGTAGGTAAATACACAATAACAAATGGCAGTGGCGGTGCACCTGAACACTTGACGAGCGCCGACACTTCCAACGTATCGACCTATAAAAAAGTAAAAAGTATTAGTCACCTTTGATTCTTCGATAATATAGCAGAATTCGGAATATAAATAATTCCATTCTTTGTATTCGAATGACCATTCGATTCTTAAGAGTATTCGGATTCTGACAAAGATTCGATTCTGACAATCATTCGATTCTCCCATCGCTAGTCTCCGCCTTTGTAGGGCAAATGATTTACTGCCTCTTAAGCTGTCTGCTACTTGTCTGACAGTCGTCCCATCCTCGGTCGAGAGTTTTGGAGCAATTTAAAAATGGGAAATTTAAAGAGAAAGGTTTTGCAAACTCAGGCGCGCAATATACAATGGCGTAGTGAATGTTCGAAGCGCCCTGGGACAAATGGCTTAGTTATCATTGGGTTTTTATTTTAAATAGTGTATTTTATTTTGAGCGGTGCCCTTTAGGGCTGGCGCCCTGGGGTGATTACACTGTCTGTCCTCCGGTAGGTATGCCCCATAATTGCGAACGTATAATACTGCTAAAGTACCTACCAATAAAAAACAGAACAGAAGTGCTACGCTGCCAAAAGCCATACGGGTGTGGTAAGGTCATCTGTAGAAAAGATTTAAAAAGAAGATGCTATTAAACGACAGCATACTCCCACCGGCTTATTATCTTAGGAAAAGAAACTGAAACGAGCGTCTGTCTTAGGAAAAATTGTAAATTGTGATTTTGGAATAACGGAGTATAATTGAAATTTGAAATATGAAATTGGATCAACAACAAAAAATTGCCTGTTACAAATTAAAGCAGACATGAATATTTCTTGCCGCCGCGAGTCTCTTCGGAAATTATTGATAAACAATTGATTTTATTGGAGAAAATGCAATAATACGATTATTGGAGAAAATGCAATAATACGATTATTGGAGAAAATGCAATAATACGAAATATTTTTTTTAAAATTAAATATTCTACAATTCTACATCCCAAAATTCATACCTCTGAAACATGGGACGACACGGACTGGACATTTAAAACAGGGTGGAAAAATAAAAAAATAATTGGGATGATTAAAATATAGGTCTCATAGGTATGAGTAAGAATTTATAATGCATAGCAGCAATAAGCATAAAAATAACTTGTTAAACTTTTGTTACCGGCTAATTTAAGATTTAACGGCCAGATTCACTATCGCTGGATCGGTCCAATATGACAATTAAAAGTTTTAAACTGCCAATTAAATTTTATACTATGAATTTGTTTCTGAGCTTCTTAGCAAATTTATAAAGAAAGTGTCAATTTTAGTATTTAATGTCTACAATAATAGAATTAAATTCATTCTAGCACACGTTCCAAGATGAAAATCATTTGTAAACCAAGCCAATCGCTAAAATACTAGAATAACTCATAAGTTTTTAATAACGACTTAGCAATGACAGGACAAAAGCCTTTCAAAACCTAGCTGATCAACTAGAAGATCTTAAATGCCGATTCCCACTATTATAGGGACCCGAACGTCCAGGGCACGTTCAGCTCACGCTCTCCTGATGTTCTAAAGTATTCACACACCAAGCTCAGTTTACGGTCAGTGTCAATGTGTTTAAAAAACTGCCAAATATTGATTTAGCAATGACAGCAATATCGTTGGATAAAGAAGAAATTTAAATTAAATCCCAAACGAAAAATTTGGGTGCATCTGAGTTTATTAAATCGAAAAACTGTTGGAGAATTTTACGCTTCTCCTAGTTCCGTCCAGAGCTTGTTTTTAAAAGTGTTGTCACTGTACTTTCGGGAACTCATATCATATAGATCAGGGTGGTTACGCACCGTTTCGATCAAAATTTCATCATCGTCTATCTTCTTCGTGATCGCTGTGATATTCACATAGATGCGTCTAGTCTTGACGCATCTGCGTCAAGACTAGTACGATCACGCTAAGCTCAAATATCGTCTTTGACAATATCAGCACGTCTGTGAGCGTACCGTGCCTTAATCGTGAGCGCCTATGTGAATGGTTCCATTGCAACCCACGTAAAAATAGTTACGTGGAGCGTGTGCTGAGCGTGAGCGTCCCTATAGTGCGAATCGGCTTTAATTTAAACCGGTACTAAATCTAAACTTTTTTAGTAAATCCAGAGGTAACTTTTGTCTTGACCTTTTGGTGTATTGCTACCACACGTGACTCAGCTGTAACACTAAATAAAACGAATAATTTTTTTGATCGCCAGCGGCAATAACCGATGAGGTTTTAAACAACTTCATAAGTTGGGGAGCACGTAGAAGTAAAATTGCTATATTTAGAATAATTATGAAATATATGTTTCTTTCTTTTTAATAAATTTTTGGCTATTCCCTTTTTTCTTATTATCCTTTTTATTTTTAAAATACGCTGGCTTGCCGCGCTCCTACTTATTTTGCGCCCTAAGCCCGGGCTTCCTAGGCTTGTTGGATAATACGCCACCGGTTTTCCATACTAAATAAAAAGAACGATTTATTGTCTTATGTATCAATTTTTTAAGATGCACCTCCTAATACATTATTTTTACTATTATACAGAATTTGCTGTAAGCAGTAGGACTTAAGTATTTTTTTTGTGAGAGTGTATATTATGCGTACATTTTATTTATTTTGATAACTGATCAAAATATTAGTTAACAACGGATCGACGAAGATTATTTTCTAGGTAGTGAAAAGAACTTACATTATTATTTAAAACTTCTAAAGAAAAAATATTAATAACATTCATTGTAATTGTATGCTATTTATGCTGTTGTTGAAGGTTAAGTGGACTGTAAAAACTTAAATATGGCGCACGGCGTTTGATGACATTCAGAATGCTTCTTTTTCGATCTCTCTTTGTGATGATACATGTATCATATCTCTTTGTCACTTCCTGTCTTAGTGTTTTGAGGAAGTAGCTGTCGCTGATTTGGCGCGAAAATTTAAAATATAACGCGTGTTTGTACTGTTGCCTATGTAGTAGAGTACTTTGAAATAAACAAAAACCAGACATTTTATAAACCGGCGGATGCGTCAGAAAACTACTCTTTTGCAACCATTATTACTATTTGTAGAATTTTTTGGGTTGCCTGTCTTTTGTTAAGGGTCAATGACATACCTATAATGTCAATGGCAAGAAGAGTTGTGTTGTTTAATAAATAAATAACTTTTCAGTTTTTCAGTGTTGATAGTAAAAAAATACCTTCGATTCTTTTAAGCATTGTGCTTTAATTAGTTACATATTGGAATCTTTTTTACATTACTGGCTATACTTACCTACTGTTTTGTTAGTGTTTGTTTGTTTAGATTTTACCCTAAAAGTAACAAAAACATTAGTTTTCGTTTTTTATTTGGCGGATAGTGATAAAAAAAGCGTGGAATATTTGTGTTTAACTTTTGTTAATTTTAATTATTAGTTGTGGGCTCTTTTTGCATTAATTGCTGTACTGTATTGTTACTGCTAAATATGCCTGTTTCAACACTGGAAGAGGTTAGGAAGGTCAAGTGTATTATTAATTTAAGTTGTGAGGAATTTCGCTTAAAAATTAGGGACGATAAATAAACCTGTTAATAAAAGCCAAATCTTCAGTTAAATTTGATTAAAAATAGGCAAATAAAAAAATACATGCTTAAGTGTTAGAATTTTTTTGTTTAAAGCTAACTTTGAACTAAAATTTTTGTATAGGTACACTTTTTTCTCCAAAAATTTCTTGACTTCCCATTTGAACAATATTTTACTTTTGGTTTGAACAGCTGTTCTCATTATTTTTTGTGTGGTAGTATTTAACTTTTTGAAATTTATTTTTTTGAAATAGTTGGATTTCTTACTTTAAAGACAACGAAAATATTATTTTTTCAAGCCTGTTACATAGGAAAATCATAGAGACACTTGGCAATGCCACAGCGTCTGACTGACTTGACATGCCAAAACAAAAGTTTTTTTTCTGTAGCTGACATTGCTCGTTGTTTTTTATATGGCCATGTGCTTATTACCAGTGGTGCCCAATTACTCAAAATTCATACCAGGATTTACCGGTTGCAATATATGCAGTGAATTTCATAACTCCCTGTGCACATACACATATATATATGTATAATGGTGGACAAACAAACTCTTAAACCATAAACCAGTAAACCCACCAAATGTCTCAAGGGAGACCCGCTTTTCGGTGCACGCCAGTGTTCGTCTATGTTATTTAGTCTATAATACAACTTAAAATGTCTGCCAACAACTGTCTGTACTTATACAGAACTTAAACTTTCTGGCGAATTCTTTTACAAAAAGATAGCTTTTTGAGACAGATATGAGTCACAAAGGCAGGTATTCTTAACGTTGGGTATCCTTTAAATAAGCCGAAAACAACAGTTCCCATGATATTTGCCACATACTTGTGCCAGAAATTTTAAAGAGCACATCGAGCGTTGTCACAATATGTTTGTCTTGTGTCGTTTTAAAATCTTGCATTGAAAAATAAGGAAGTGTTTTCTTTGTCAAAGTTCTGCTAAACGAGTTTGGATATCCGCGAGGAAATAGTAATAGAAGAAAGAAATAGAAAATAGAAATAAATAATATTAAGAAGCAGAATTGAGTATCAATAATATTAAGTAGTATTGTTATAAATTCATGAGGTTTAATGTATCAATAAGTACATATATTTATGTAAGTATTTTTTCAAAACATCCAAGTAACGCCTAAATTAAGGCTGAAAATAGCTTAATATCACCTTTAATTTCCACTAAAAAAATATTAATAAATCACTAGTCGTTAAAAAATTTTTAAAAATCTTAACTTGTATGTTGTGTGTCTTTTCGTACATTGAACCAGAATTTAAGAGAGGCTCTCATGTACAGGAGACCTTGAATTGTCGTTTTTTTGGGTCTCCACTGCACAAATAATGTTCATCCCGAAAAATTGCAGTCGCATCTCGGAGAATAACGGAAAAATAACGGGACAACATGACGACAACTGCCTAATATCCATTGATTACTGCTGTCAATATATAAGTAAGTTAAAAGATATCTGTCATAAAATAATGATTTAATATATTTCAGTTTAAGAAAATTATTAATTAAACCAACTTATGCCATCAGAATGGAAAGGTTTTCATCCTTTAAAATGTTTTTGTTGCTGTAAGTAAAATAATTTATATTTATGCTGCATAAATAATTAATAAAATTAAGATACTTTTCCTTCAGCTTAATAAATATATATTAAAATCCTACCTCCATTTTGGATATAAGGTCTCTCTTTGATTCTGGTAAAAATGTCGTCTGTTCTTCAGACACCCTGGGTGAAAGCCTGCCTGATGAAGAGTAAAGGCGCAGAAATCGCAATAGTAGGAGGGCACCCAGACAAGAATAAAAAAATAGTCCTTAATTTTATTTCACTTTTCATTTTACTGTCTTATGCTTGCACTAGCGAAAGAATTAAGCTTTTGCATTTACTGGTATATTATTACCTATATGGATCGAAGAAATTTTCTCATTTTATATATATATATATATATATATATATATATATATATATATATATATATATATATATATATATATATATATATATATATATATAGGGTGACTGTCTGTACAAAAAGCTACCACGTATTCGTGACGATTTAATCCAACGTACCTATATCTAAGAGTATTTCGTTAGGGCGCTAACGAACGTTAAAGATTTTATTTCAAATTTTATTATTTTAAACAAAAAAATATTGCCTTTAGCAATTTGGATGAAATTTGGAATGTGAGTCTCTACTTGAAATAGGGTATTTTGGAAATATTTTTTTACTTGTAAGTGTTATGTAAGTAGTCAAAAGTTAATCATTCGAATGCAAAAAAGGTCAAATTTTTCTACCTGTTTGACCAGTACCTTTAAAACTTTTTTACCCGAAACACGTGCTTATTTGAAACAATTTTGTCTCCTGTTCGATTTCGCTATTTGTCGTGGTTTAGTCAAAAAAAAATATTTTGATTTAAAACATAATATAAAGTCTGTTGGCGTTAAGGAAAGAAAGAGATAAAAACACTTTCGGATATAGGTAAGTTGGGTTAAATCGTCCTATTTTAGTCTAAGCAATACCTGGTAGCATTTTGTACAGACCTTTTACTGGCACCTTGTATAATTACTGAAATATATAATATAAATTTTTTAATTTGTTAATTTTTGTAGTTCAATTTATTCCGAATATTTGCCTTGAAAATTGCTTTTCCATTAGAGAATGTGTGTGGCCAGACTTTATTTCTAAGAGAAATATTGAAATTCTAAGATTTCTGTATATATATATATATATATATATATATATATATATATATATATATATATATATATATATATATATATATATATATATATACGCTGTCCCATATAAGAATGCACACTACAGGGATCTCGTAACCCAGAAGAGATACAAAGATGATTAAACTAGAGAAAAGTTGCGCTTTGCTGAACCTTTCAAAGTCACGATACGAAATCTAAAAAAATCCGATTACTTCCGAAGATATTTAAGAAAAACCGAATTTTCCCGATTTCGTTTTTATTTTTTTCTGACTCTATTTAAAAAGATATGACAAAATAAATTTCACATTCTCATTGACACTTTTTCTGCTCTACAAGCCGACGTTCTTAGATTTTCAATACGACGTTTCGTTTCTTCGCAACCATCATCAACTTAATTTTTTTAAATAGTCGAAAAATTTTGTTTTATTCCTAAAAAATTCTAATTTTAATTCTAAATCCCACGACATATCGCTTCTTACATTTATCCGACGTTTCGGACGAAAAAATCATCATCAATATTATTTGATGATTATTACGAAGGAACGAAACGTCGGATCAAAAATCGAATTACGTTATCATGTAGAGGAGAAAAAATTACATGGGAATGTGGATTTTATTTTGACCTGTCTTCTTTTGTGAAATCAGAAAAAAATTAATTGCCAAAATTTATGTTTAAAATTTCAAGAATTCGTAGATTTTTTTCTGATTCTACTGTAAGAGATAGATTAAAATAAATTTTACATTTTTATTGCCGTTTTTCTCCTCTACAACATGACGTCATTCAATTTTTGATTCTACGTTTTGGCTTCTCTCGACCATTATGAATTTTTTTTTAAATAATCCGAAAATTTTATTTTAGCACAGTTAATTTGCCCTTGTTATTCTGAATTCAACGACATCACATACGTGCAAGTAAGCAAGATGTTATTATCAAAAAACAAAATATTTTATTTTTACGCTACAAAAAGTTCATTGAAACAATCTTATTTAATCATATGTTCAGAATAACAAGGGCAATTTAACTGTGCTAAAATAAAATTTTCGGATTATTTAAAAAAGGTTGATAATGGTCGAGAAAAGCCAAAACATAGAATCGAAGCCAAGAACGCCAGAAAAGCCTAAACGACAATAAAAATGTAAAATTTATTTTAATCTATCTCTTACAGTAGAATCAGAAAAAATCTACGAATTCTTGAAATTTTAAACAAAAATTTTGGCAATTAATTTTTTTCTGATTTCACAAAAGAAGACAGGTCAAAATAAAATCCACATTCCCATGTAATATTTTCTCCTCGACATGATAACGTAATTCGATTTTTGATCCGACGTTTCGTTCCTTCGTAATAATCATCAAATAATATTGATGATGATTTTTTCGTCCGAAACGTCGGATAAATGTAAGAAGCGATATGTCGTGGGATTTAGAATTAAAATTAGAATGTTTTAGGAATAAAACAAAATTTTTCGACTATTTAAAAAAATGAAGTTGATGATGGTTGCGAAGAAACGAAACGTCGTATTGAAAATCTAAGAACGTCGGCTTGTAGAGCAGAAAAAGTGGCAATGAGAATGTGAAATTTATTTTGTCATATCTTTTTAAATAGAGTCAGAAAAAAATAAAAACGAAATCGGGAAAATTCGGTTTTTCCCAAATATCTTCGGAAGTAATCGGATTTTTTTAGATTTCGTATCGTGACTTTGAAAGGTTCAGCAAAGCGCAACTTTTCTCTAATTTAATCATCTTTGTCTTCTGGTTTACGAGATCCCTGTAGTGTGCATTCTTATATATATATATATACAGGGTGATTGATGGTGAGTGGCCTATTAGAAGTTCTGGCGAACTAGTCAACGGATCACTTTGAAAATTTGGTAGTTTACATAAGTGGACATGACCTTTCTTTTAAAATTATTTTTGGCCTTGCGGTGTTGCCGCTTCTACTGAAAAGTATTAGCACCTATGATAATTTAAATGGAACACCCGGTATATTATATTTTTTTTAGAATCCCTGTTGGTTTGTTAATAAGTTTCGTTAACATATTCCTATGTCTATCTAGTATCGTTGTCGAGATAATAATTATTTTCTTCTTTTTTTCTCGGAAAACATGGTAGTCAATAAGGGCTGATATTTTTGAACTCATGACAGATAGGACACTAGAATTTGGTGGAGAGCTAGGTAATACCACGAGGCTATTCACTCGGTGTCCAAATCGTAGTTATATTTGTACAGGGTGTTTCAAAAATAAACATATTTTGATGGTTTGGAAAAATGATTAAAAGTACATTTTTTTAAATGGAACACCCTGTATTTTAACCGCGGTCCTAAAAGCTCTGTAAATTTCCTATCTTTCAATATATCATGTCCCTATACCTATCTCGAATAGTTTTTGACTTATTAGCATTTATTTGGACAATTTAACTATTACAGATAACATTCACGAGTTTTTAGGAAAATTTGAAAAGTAGCCTTTGGAAACTGTTGTTTTTAAATGGATGACACTTTTCTATTATTTATTCCGTTTCGTTGTCAGTTGGTTGCCGTACTTGAAAATTCTAATTTAAGGTTTTAAGAGAAATGGAAGAAAACAATAATTATTCAAATACAGTACTTATGAATTTATTTGTTTTACATGGTCAGTGTGATAAGATCATTAGTCGTACTTGTAGAAAATTCAATGAAATGTATCCAAATTTGCCATCAATGAACAATAAGAAATTTAGACGAATTCAAAGCAATTTCAAAAATTTTGGTTCTTCCTTGAAAGTTCCCAGAAATTTACCCAGACCTGTAACATCTAGTGAGGACAACGAAATTAACGTTTTGGCTTATTTTCATGCCTATCCGCAGGCTTCAATAAGATGTGCCAAAGAAGATTTGGGCTTAACCTATTTCTGCGTGCAAAAAATATTGGCTAAACATAATATGCATGATTATAAGTATACCAAAGTTCAATGTCTTAAGCCTGAGGACTGTCCACAAAGAGTTTTATTTTGCGAAAACTTGTTAGTTCATATTCAGGAAGATCCACAATTTTTAAGGAAAATCATTTGGACTGATGAATCAAAATTTTCTCGCGAAGGAATTTTTAATAGGAAAAATATTCATTATTGGGCGAAGGAAAATCCTCATGTAACGAGAGATACTGGATTTCAAGAAAATTTTCGATTTAATGTTTTTTGTGTAATGATGGACAACAAAATTCAATATTTGATATATGATGAAAATTTAACTTCCAGAAAATACTTAGAAATTTTAACTACATTTGTCGAAAATTTCGTGGACAACCTTCCTCTCGCCCAGTATCGCAGCTGCTGGTACCAATTGGACGGGGCTCCCGCTCACTGCACTGACGAAGTTAGTGCGGAAATACAGAGAATGTTTGAAGATCGTTGGTTCAGGCGTTTGGGACCTTGGAATTGGCCTGCAAGGTCCCCAGATTTAACACCTCTGGATTTTTACCTTTGGGGCACTCTCAAGAATATTATTTACAAGACACCGGTAAATTCAAGGGAAGAGTTAGAAGATCGGGTGAATCGGGCATTTCAAAATTTGGATGCTGGTGAACTTAGACTTGCTACTGGACATGGTGTAAACAAGCGAATTTTAAAATGCTTAGATGTCAACGGCCAACGTTTTGAACATTTATTAAAAACTAATTAAATGTTTTTTACTTTTTTCTTGGTAATTTTGTTAGAAGTCAAAAAAATATTATTATGTACACTACAACTTAAATATGATTAAGTAATTTTAAGCATTTAAGAATTTACTAATTGTTTAAAATTTGTCTAAATTTCTTATTGTTCATTGATGGCAAATTTGGATACATTTCATTGAATTTTCTACAAGTACGACTAATGATCTTATCACACTGACCATGTAAAACAAATAAATTCATAAGTACTGTATTTGAATAATTATTGTTTTCTTCCATTTCTCTTAAAACCTTAAATTAGAATTTTCAAGTACGGCAACCAACTGACAACGAAACGGAATAAATAATAGAAAAGTGTCATCCATTTAAAAACAACAGTTTCCAAAGGCTACTTTTCAAATTTTCCTAAAAACTCGTGAATGTTATCTGTAATAGTTAAATTGTCCAAATAAATGCTAATAAGTCAAAAACTATTCGAGATAGGTATAGGGACATGATATATTGAAAGATAGGAAATTTACAGAGCTTTTAGGACCGCGGTTAAAATACAGGGTGTTCCATTTAAAAAAATGTACTTTTAATCATTTTTCCAAACCATCAAAATATGTTTATTTTTGAAACACCCTGTACAAATATAACTACGATTTGGACACCGAGTGAATAGCCTCGTGGTATTACCTAGCTCTCCACCAAATTCTAGTGTCCTATCTGTCATGAGTTCAAAAATATCAGCCCTTATTGACTACCATGTTTTCCGAGAAAAAAAGAAGAAAATAATTATTATCTCGACAACGATACTAGATAGACATAGGAATATGTTAACGAAACTTATTAACAAACCAACAGGGATTCTAAAAAAAATATAATATACCGGGTGTTCCATTTAAATTATCATAGGTGTTAATACTTTTCAGTAGAAGCGGCAACACCGCAAGGCCAAAAATAATTTTAAAAGAAAGGTCATGTCCACTTATGTAAACTACCAAATTTTCAAAGTGATCCGTTGACTAGTTCGCCAGAACTTCTAATAGGCCACTCACCATCAATCACCCTGTATATATATATATATATATATATATATATATATATATATATATATATATATATATATATATATATATATATATATATATATATATATATATATATATATATATATATATATATATATATATAAATCTATAATTTTTTTCCTTAGTTTTATTTTTTCTGAATATTTGCCTCAAATGCAGATCGATCGAACTGAATTTTAGACACCTTTTCTAAGCATTTTATTTGATAATTTGCCCACTAACTTCACCTTTTGACAGTGCAATTCAATTTTCTTGAATTTTTCGCAAAATCAACGGTCTCGAATACTATTCTAAACACCATGTCAGTTTAAATTGGTTAATTTCATTATTCTTTTTATAGTTTGAAAATATTAAAATTGATGTCTTTTTCTCGCTAGGCGTAAGAATTCCACAAAGATTAATACTAGCAATATTGCTACACATGGCTTTGGAAAATAGCTATAATTTAAGAATTGTTTTAAACGTAGCTATAGTAGCAATGGTCGAACCTGAAATACAGTCTAACAAAACTGAAGTTGCTTGTCCAATGTTTCCTTATGAACCTAAAATAAGGGAGGTAAAAGGCACAAAAATATAATTATAAGTTTTTGTGGTCTGACTACTGAACATTAAAGAAATGTTTCTTTTTTAATAACTATGACGAATCTTTTTAGGGTGGTTTATATCATTGGCCACGGGCAGCTGAGGCAAGAATACTGTATGCTTTTTACGTTGGATACTTTTTTAGTAATTTACCCGGGGGGTATTTGTCGGATGAGTTCGGTTCGCGCCATGTTATGGGAATCAGTTTACTTATAGGTGGTCTAGTTACAGCACTGTTCCCCATGACTGTAGAAAAAGGTGGACAATGGGCTGCTGTTGGATTGAGGTTCATTTTAGGTTTAACACAGGTAATAAAATAGCTAATTAATTAAATACATTTAATTGGTTGAGTAAAATGAAGGTGTAGTATTTCCGATGTGAATTAAAATAATTTGTAGAACAGGTATTATAAGAAATATGAGGATGGGATGACAAGTTTCCGGCATAACAAAGAATACAACAAAATATTTGTTAAAAATTATTTCTTTTTTTCTATATAGTCTCTGTGTAGACCAATACATTTATTCCAGCGATCTGCCAGGGTCTTTATACCATCGTCTTAGGTTTATTAGTCTTTATTATAAAAATTAATGTTGATCTTAAAGTAATTTGACAAACCTGAATCAAGAATATAGAAAAAAATGTTAACTTTATGAACAGTGTTTTGACATGCTACAAAATCTTACACTATTTGACTGACAGACTTGTTGTTTTCATATTGCAGGATTTTTAATACAGTCAAAATATTCGTATAAAATCCATTATTTTTTAGTGTTAAAACTATTAGGTTTTTAGACTGCATCGCTTGATGATTTACAACTATGTTGTTTTCTGAATCTAACCACAGGATGATGTTTTAGTTTTAATATTTTAAAAAAATAATTTGTCATCTACGGGGTAGTTTTTTTTTATTACTTTTTAATGATAGAATGAATTCTTTTATCTTATTACAGTTTTAGTACCCTCATATCCGTTTTCCTTACGTCCTATTCTACATCCTCTATCCAACAATGTCATGTCTGTCTCCCATTTTTTTTCAATGGGTTTCCTCCATAGAACTTTAAACGCTCTCGAAAGGTGATAAAATTGTGTAGGTATTTTTGTGCAGATGTAAACGTCTATTAGTACGATTTAAAGGTGCGTTTCCTATGGAGCGGCTGACGCTCGCGGCTGCCCCTCAGCGGCCGGCTGACGCCAGTAATCCATTGACGTTGAAGCTTGCGTGTGACGCTCGAAAAGAAACGGATACATTAAATTGTCACATGAGCAGTACTAGGCGTCAGACGCTGTGCGGCAGCCGCGAGCGTTAGCCGCCCCATAGGAAACGCACCTTAAGGTGGGTCATGGCACTCTAGATTAAAACAAAAAATCTGTTTTAAAAATGTTAAATTGACATAAAAAGTAATAACTATAATACAGTTGTACGTAATATGATCTCTAGATTCCAAAAATCAAGAAATATACAGGGTGTCTCATTTGAAAATTCAAAGTTGGGGTCACTTCCGGCTAAGCCGGAAGTCGTCGAAATTTGACAAGTACCTCGAAAAGTGACTTTTTATTAGCCTATGACTCCTACCAAGTTTAATCTTGTTCGATTAAAAACTAAATAAATGGCAGCCGGACAGTGATCTCGTTGACACCCGGTATATATATATATATATATATATATATATATATATATATATATATATATATATATATATATATATATATATATATATATATATATATATATATTGTATATATATATATATATATATATATATATATATATATATATATATATATATATATATATATATATATACAATATATTTATATATATATATATGTATATATATATATATATATATATATATATATATATATATATATATATATATATATATATATATATATATATATAAACACAGTAATGGTCATATTTTAGGGGGCCTGTTTACCATGCATTGCGACAATGGTAAGCAAATGGATACCGGATAAAGAACGATCTTTCCTAGGTGCCATAGCTTACTCAGGCAGCTGCTTAGGCCCTATTATCGCCAACGCTTTTACAGGAATAATTATTGAACAAACGAACAGTTGGCCTGCAGCATTTTACATATGGAGTTTCGTTTGTGGAATATATTTGGTTTTTCATTACATCTACCTCTACTCATTTCCACACACGCACCCGTTTTTATCCCAAGAGGAATTAGATTTCTTAAATGAAAATGTTGGTAAGTTCCGGGTAAGTTATATTGAATATATTTATAAACAATATATCCAAAACCATATGCAACAAATGTAAAACTTTTGCGACTTCCTCCATTGATAATTATTAAATCCCATTAAAGTCGTACGGAAAAATACAAGTAGGGTAAGAGTCAAAAAGAAGAAATGTGTAAATCATATCATCAAAGATATCAAAATATGTAGGATTCGGATGATATTATTGACCAAATAATTGATCTAGTAAATCACCAATCTAAAGGGAATTATATAGGCGGCCAGCCAGCGGGATTAATCTCGAGACACTGGAGCCCGAGAAGGTATTTTAACCTTATGCGGTTATCCAACGACTCCTGATGTAGGAGGTGTGGGGTCAATGATGAGGCTCTCCTACACAAGCTATGCCAGTACACAAACCTTCAAGGTGAAAAGTACAGACACTTCAGATACCTGAAGGAATTGGAAATGTGCCAATCAGATTTGTCCTTGGCTTTGTTAAGAATATCTATTTGATAGATTAAAACTGAAGGAGACACAATAAACTACAGTCTGCGTGGTGCAAAACACATTTGAAATCAGATTAGATTAGATCAGTATATTTTTATTCAAACAAGTAAAGCTTTTAAATAAATCTTGAAATTTCAATTGAAATGGTTTGCATTGAGGTAAAAATATATTTTTATTTTCATGTTTCTTTTTGCTATTAGATGACAATATCTCCGTAAAATTGCTGTAATACAAGAAAGTTTGGTTTTTAGTGGTAAAGAAGAGAAAGAAAATTCCTTGGAAAGCAATTTTGACCAATATACCTTACTGGGCATGTGTAGCAGGACATTTCGGACACAATTATATATTCTATTCACTAGTAACATTTATGCCAACATACATGAGAGAAATTTTGCGGTTTGATATTCAAACTAATGCATTATTTAGTGCCCTTCCTTACCTATCCCTATGGATGTGTACGATAGGAATCGGTGCTGTTGCCGATATTGTCATTAATAAGCACATTATAAAAAGGCGTCTTTTCAATCAAATTTTTGGAACCATGGGTAAGTGTGTAGTCGAATCTGGAAAATTAAGAGTATGACTCATCTATTCGAAGTACGGACTGTAAATTTTAAAGAGGTAAATTTTATACGAATACCCTTAAAAATACACAGACAGGTGCTATTAAAACTACCCGCTTTATTCTAATAGTGAGCAGATTCAGGTGAGCCGTTTGTTTCCTTCTGTTATCCATAGAAACCTAACGATGAATCATGCTCTACAAATTTCAGTAAGAGTGTAAGTAAAAAAAAAACGGACCAAAACACTTAGATTACACATATAGTGAGCGTGTAATTTCCCGTGCAACAAGTGTTGGACAACGAGTGTACGAGTGTAGACGTTCAATGATTAAAATTAAAAGCAGTTTTATAACAGTTGAACATTAGTCACTGTGAGTTAAAAAACTAATTATTATTAAAAAAGATTTAAGATTTAGTAATGGTTCAAATTTAGATTTTTTAGCTAATGTTTTATGACCAGTTCTTTTCCTGTCATTGTTAATAAATCACCAATAAAAATGTATCATCCAGTCAGTAGGGATTTTTGTCCTTCAAAAGGTGGGGTAGAAACAATTTTGATACATGTTGCTTAAGTCGGGCCCCTTACGAAAAAAATTTCGACCTTGTGGGGGGGGGGGGGGGTTGTGAAGTGCCATCTATGTTTACAGATTTCAATGATTTTAAATCTATATGTCAAGTTTACAATTTTTATATTATGATGCTCTCTGAGACGTGGCTTTCTGATGGTGTGGATGGAGGTATTTTTGGTTTAAAGTATTATCAATTTTTTTTCTAAAGGTAGTTCTGCAGGGAGAGGAGGGGGTGTTGCCGCCTAAGTGAAGAATTCTATTTTGGCTACTGGTATTGATATTGATCTTATTATTAATACAGAAATGGAATATATCTTTATAAAATTCAGATTGAATAATTTGAGCTTCGCATTAGAGGTGTTTTACCGCCCTCCGTGTGTAAATTTAAATTGCGCAATTATTAATGATGTTCATAAAATACTATCCTTTATAACCACAACAGCGGGTGAAACGATTTGTGTGGGAGACTTTAATGTCAATTTGTTGAATTTGAACAATCCTCTCACTCATTGCTTTGAAAATTTTAATTTTATACAGCTTATTAATGAGCCCACCAGAATATCTGCTGTTATTAGCTCCTGGATCCTATATTTTTTACAAAAACAATAAAGTGATTGAGTGTGAGACTATGGAATGTGACAACATATTAGATCATATCATAGTTTATTGTGTCCTTGATGATAACAGATCTAAGACTGAACCGATATTTGTTACATACAGATATTTTCACGACTTTAATTATATTTCTTTTTTAAATGATTTGGAGAACATTCCATATCAAAATATAGTATCTGAAAATAATATGGATCTTAAAACTGAAAAGTAATCTGCGCCTATTTATGGATCAGCGTGGTAAGGCTTTAACAAAATTTAAAAGAACTCGAAATAATAATGATTGGTTGGACTATAAACGTCTTCGAAATTTTGTTCTTTTCATGGTTCGGCGTGAGTGAAAAAATTATCCTAATGCTGTGTGTAATGGCAAAAATATTAAGAAGAGTTGGTCTGCATTAAGGGAATTAAGTATTTGTCCCAGTAAAAACTTTTCCTTGCCTCAACATTTATCTGATACAGTGATTATATACAACTATTTTTCAAACGTTTTTGTAAAGTGTTCCAGACTATAAGAAAAAAATAATTATTATAACAATAATACGTTTCAAAATGTCAATAGATTTTCATTCGGGATGTGGACGGCCGAAGGGGTGAATAAAGCTGTTCATAATATAAAAACAAATGCCTGTGAAGATGACAAGATATCTGCATCTATGCTAAAATATAGCAGTCCCTTTATCGGATATATAACTCACATTATACCAGCTCATATACTAGTTTATTGTGTCCTTGATGATAACAGACATAATATTGACGACAAAGACTACAATGAAGACGTCAACATTAACCAACTCGGGCCGTTAAAAAGGACCCCCACCGCCTAAGGCCCTTCGCGCAAGTTCCGTATCACGAAACTGATATCATGGATTAGGCCAACTGGGAATACAAAAATAAAAAAAACGCACCATTTACTTTACATCATGGTGGTGTGGAAATGAGTTTATTTTAGGTTTACGAAATTATTATAATTATGTACTAAATAGACAGAAATATATTTTTTTAAATAAAAACCGGGGACTTATGATATTTTTAAAAAATGTTCATGTTTTCGCCGCTGTAACGCGTTACATATTAGACTCAGAAAAACAATAGTAATATAAAAAATGTAAGGTATTTTGTCTTCTGTAAGTTTGTACATACTAATATATCAATTTTAAATTCGTTTCACTTTTATCCAACGAGCTAAAAAATAGTTATTTTCGTATCTAGGGCGCGAAATGCTACTTAGTGATCGAGATCTAAAAAAATAGTCGAGATCACTAAAGTATTTCGCGTACAAGTTGCAAACAAAATTTTTTCTACAAACGTCAAAATATGTATACTTTTATACAGGGTGTTACGGGTCTGGTTGAACTAAAGCGCATTCCTTAAATTCCTTTGATAGACACAGATCCGCTAGCCAACGTATAATTTACATGCTGTGCGCGAAATGCCTATTTCGCACACTACTTCGCGCACGCGGGGTCATAGTAACAGGAAAATGAGAAAAAGTGTCACTTCGCATATTGTTATCAATGCGCGAACCTTGTCATTTTTTGACGTTTGTAGAAAAAGTAATTTTAACCATTAAAAATAAAATCTCATCCGGTGAAGATGGAATATCAGCCAAGATAATTCAAAATCTGCCTGATACTGCTCTGACAGCGTTCTGCGAGGTAATTAATCAATCGTGG
Organism: Philopedon plagiatum; assembly: GCA_963971165.1. Taxonomy (NCBI): domain Eukaryota; kingdom Metazoa; phylum Arthropoda; class Insecta; order Coleoptera; family Curculionidae; genus Philopedon; species Philopedon plagiatum. The sequence goes on from OZ020194.1 coordinate 70,503,965, forward strand.
AATTGTGGAATTTTCCCCTCTTGCCTGGAGTCGGCAAATGTAATTCCTCTCTAGAAATGTGGTGGCCCTGAAGGTATATCCAAGTACCGTCCAATATCATTACTTTCAACCCTTTCTAAGATAACTGAAAAACTGGCTAAAAGCAGGATCATCTCGTTCCTTGATCATCACACTATTTTAAACCAACATAAGTTTGGTTTCCAAATCAACAAAAGCACTAATGACGCCATGTTTAGTTTTTTGGAGGAGGTCGACGAGGGTTTAAACCACGATGGAGTCACCGCAGCGGTCTTCTGTGACTTGTCAAAAGCGTTTGACTGCGTGAGTCACAGAATTCTGCTGTTGAAGCTCGATCACTATGGTTTTAGGAGGTTGGTGCTGAATTAGTTTCAGTCTTATCTAGAAGATAGAAGAGAAAAGGTTTTAGTTGGAATAGTTGCATCGAACAGTAGAGTTATAGAGTTTGGGGTTCCGCAGGGATCGGTATTGGGGCCGGATCTGTTTTTAATTTATGTTAATGATTTGGTGAATGTTAAAATAACGGGTAAATTTACATTATCTATAGACGACACTACTATTTTATGGCACAGTGATAATGCCCAAACATTATTGGAAACAGTGTTGTCTGACTCAACTAAGGTCAAAGATTGGTTCGATGCCAATTTACTTACCCTCTGTATTGAACAACCAGTATTGTCGGTTTTAAATGTGACATGGGGAGTCCGAGAATTGGTGCTTGTTTGTTATTGGATCTATCGAGCGCAAAGTTTTTGGGTCATACCATTGATAATGTTCTACAATTTGGACCACATATTAATGCATTAAGCAAACAGATGGCTTATGGCTGTTTTGCAGTCCGATCTGTTGCCAAAGAGCTCGGCGTAGAAATGGCAAAGAGTGTATATATTATGCCCTTATAGAGTCTCGTCTTCGGTATGGCATTGCTTTTTCGGGAATGTGCTGTCAGGGTCTTCTGGATGTTTTATTTATATCACAGAAAAGAGCTCTTCGCTCTATATATAAAATAAACTTTCGAGAATCGTGTAAACCGGTGTTCATATCAGAGGAAATTTTAACTTTAGCGTCACTCTTTATATTGGAAACTGTGACCTTGATATTTAAGACCAAAGAAATATTAATGGGTCCGAATCCTTACTACATGACCCGGAGATAATGGATGTTTCTCTTCCAGTGCCAAAATTATCTTTAACAAGGAAATCCAGAATTTATGAAAGTAAAAAGATCTTTAACCGTCTTCCTCTGGTTGTTAGAAAGGAAGCCTCTCTTGGACGATTTCGAGGGAGGGTAAAGAAGTTTCTGGTTGGTAAGGCTTATTATACTTTGACTGAGTATTACTGTGATCGTTACTAGTTCTTGATATTTAGTTCTGTTGTTTATTGTTATTTTATATAATTTAGATTTATAAACTTTGCTAAAAGGTGTTTTTTACAATTATTTCCTTTGGTGTTTGTAATTTTTGTACACAGCTTTGTCAATAAGTTAATCTTGGACAATAAAGCATATTTTGAATTTGAATTTGAATTTACATAGACATTTTTGTCATAGGACCAACCATTGAGGAATAATTTAAAAGAAAAATCAATTTTTGGCACCTTTAATCTAAGATAGCCGTTCGCGCCTTCCCTCCCCAAGGTCGAAAATTTGTATTTTTTACCAAGATCTCGACCTAGGCCTCATACATCAAACTCGTTTCAATCCCACGTAAGGTAAGGACCTGGTGGTTTTGTACCCACTGACTGGCCTAGTATGAGTTATCGCATTATTTCTATGATTTGCTGGGTTTCCAAATAATTTTTATCTTAGAACTTGTTCCTAGGATAAGTTCAGTTTTATTATTGTGGAAAATCCAAACCTAAATTGTGTTTTTATTTATAACTTCGCAAAAAAGCTTAGAAATAAAGTCACAGTATAAAATGTAGTTGTCTTATTCTTACACCATTTAATTAAAATCATTGATTGTTTCTGTGACCGGCCGGTGGCTGGGTTCCTCGACCGAGGAGGTACCACCCCACATACCCTCCTAAAGGGTTGGTGAAATCCTTAGGGATGTTTCCAGCACTGGGTGTGTGAGTCAGTTGCGTGATATACAACCCACGGTACCTTAGTACTTAGGCTTGCTGCCTTCATGGGTTTTAAGAAGATAAAAAAAATGGATTGTCAAATTAGAGCAGTCTTAACAATAGTAAATCTGGCAGTAGGTTTTTATATTGCGTCTTCAACTTACTTATCTATACATTATAAATTTCAGGTCAGTGGGGATCTGCTTCTGCAGTGCTTCTTGCCGCTTATGTGGGATGTAACAGAGAAGTTGTAATATTCCTATTTGTTGTTGCTTTGGGTTTAAAGTCCCTTTATTATATGACAATGACAGTTAACATAAACGTATTATCACGTAACTATGGTGGCATACTTTTTGCTATCTGCAATGGAATCTGTTCACTTACTGGAGTAATTGGAAATGGAGTTATTGGAGCTGTAACAAAACATGTAAGTTACTTTAAGAATGCTTTTATTATTGTAGTTCCCTCATTCCAAGGCAACTCCGCTGAGTTCGTGGTACGGCCACTGAAGTAAAAATAAAGGATTGTCACTCACATTCGGGGTTAGGCGCTGATCACGCCTGAATGTAGAATTCGAGTTGGCCACATAACTTTTGATTGACTATGATTTTTAAGTCGTGTATTGATTGATTAAAGAAAAATAAAATAAATAGTGTTAGAAGCTAATATCTAAATAAAAGAACATAGACTGTGTTTGTGATTTTGTCGTACAAGTTAGTTTATAAGTATTATTTAATGTTGTTACATACATTTTTCCACACGTACGAGTTACTTCCCAATCTACCCAAACAAAAAGAATGCTGCAAAACTGCATTTTTTACTAACACAATAGCATTAAATAATCATCTCAGACTTTTAATCCTCCACATGCAAACTTTCGCTTTTGTTTCAATACAAAAAATGTATAAAATCACAGGAGACCAAAATAGGTCTATTGACAGCATCAAGATTACAGGGTTTGTTCCACAAAAGAAATCTATTACCTGATTAAGATAAAATTTTTGCCGTGGCCTACATATAAACGATAAAAAGGGTAATTAAGAAAGAATATTTAACCACGTAATGTCGGAAAAAAAATGAAAACAACAAAATATAAGTCATACTTTGTGAAATTGAATATCGTTTAACTGCTTTTAACTAAGAGCTAATTTATACTTGAATTTACAATGAAATTTGAATAAAACTAGTTTTAAAATATCTATCTTAAATAATCAGTTGTTTTCAAATAATAGTATTTTCAATACAGTTTCGCACAGCGCTTGTCCCAAGTATTTATTTATAAATACGTTAATTTATTCAATATTTTTGTCAAGATTTTCCAACACTAGATCAGTCTAATTTGACAACCAAAAGTTTTAAACTGGCAAGTGTAAAAATAAGACAAATTCGCTTTATAAAACGGGGCACTTTTAGTTCGTACTTTTCACAATAATAGAACTTAATTCGACCTAGAAACACATTCCAATTTGTAAACCAAGCAAATGGCCAAAATATTAGATTAACTTGTATTTAACGACGACTTATTAACAATGACAGGACAAAAACCTGTCAAAACCTAACTGATCAACTAGAAGATCTTAATTTAAACCAATAATAAATCTTAAACCTTTTTAGTGAATCTGAACGTTTATGTTTAAGGGGAAGTTAAGTGAATGGAGACTGGCATTTTGGATAACACTTGGAGTTGCATTGTTTACTTCGGCGATTTTCATAATATGGACCGCTGATGAAAGACAAGCTTTTGATTATGACGATGATGAAGAAGTTCCCGAAAAATAAATAAATATTGATAGAAACTTAATAAAATTCTTTAACTTTACTGACTAAATTATTTATACAAAATTCTCTATCTTTGCAATGAACGGTGGTTTTTTCACCTAATTTCGCAACGCAATTGGTATGTCTACTTTCTTCTATAGGTTAGCTGTACCCTAGATGATATTTATTTAGGTAATCAACTTATAGAGACTAGGGTAAGCACAAAATGTCTGGGTGTATCCTTTGATACGAACTTAAAATTTGATAGTCATATCATGAATTTGACTGAGAAATTAACCAGAGCCTGCTATGCTGTTCGCTTGTGTTTAAGAGAGTTGGAGATGTCAGTTTCTAGAGCAGTTTATTTTGCCATCTTGGAATCACGCTTAAGATATGTTCTACCATTTTGGGGTGGTTGTTCACAGACACTTTATTTCCATTTTTCTTATTCAAAAAGGGCTGCGAGATGCATGTGTGGTGCTGGTTCTAGGGATTCATGCAGACCACTTTTTCAAAGACATGCAATTTTGACACTGACGTGTTTATATATTTTGGTGTATGCATGCTTGATTTTTAAGAGAATGGAAGACTACAGGAGTGTAGTGTTACCCTATAATACCAGATATTCTAATAACCTAAATTTACCAATACCTTCGAGCACTTTAATAAAACAACTCTATTTGATATAATTAAAAAAAGAGTACAATCATTTACCTATATCTATTAAAAATATATTTCACCATAACATGTTATATTTTTAAATCTTATATTATAAGATTTAAAAATAAACTTAAAAAACAGCTTTTGTTGGGTAAAGCATACTATGATTAGTTTTATTTCTCTGAGAGGTTTTAGTTTGCTTTGCCTATTTCTATTTGTCTGATTCTTTTTATGATAATGGACTCATTCACTTAAATTCATTTGGTCATTTTTTTTACATTTTCTTACAGCATTAAGCTTACATATAATGCCCTGAAGATAGAAGATCTACTTTCCACTTTTGGTCACCTAAATATACGGGATTGACCTGACGAAGGACACAGGATAAAATGTGACACCTTGTTTTTTCTGGTAAATTTCCTAGTGACCTCTGAAATTTTTGTTACAATCAATCACTACTCTTTTAAGGTCTTTGGAGATTACAAGCTTTCTGTTATTTCTGTTTATATCTAATATAGAAGAGCAATGATGGTTTTTATAATTTCCAGCTTTTAGTAACAAACTGCACAAATATTAAAAGTAAAAATCTGAAATGCAATTAAACCATCATGGAGACAGCAATAATATCACTCGTGGTTTTAGCATTTAGTGATAATCATGAAACTTGAAATTATTAAAAAAAAAATTGTCCGGCAAGAGTTTACAATGCCTTAATCATTATCGGTCAGATTCTCCAACGCTAGTCCGGTCTAATTTGACAAAGAAAAGTTTTAAACTGACAAGTCTGAGAATAAGACAACTAAGTTTTATACTATTAATTTGTTTCTGAGGTTTTTCGCAAATTTATAAAGAAAAGGGCAATTTTACTACGTACTCTCGACAGTAATAGAACTAAATTCATTTTAGCAACACGTTTCAAGGTTAAAATCATTTGGAAACCAATCAAACCGCTGAAATATCAGAATATTTGATGATCTGCCTCAACATAAATTTTCCTGTTACGAAAAAAGTATTCCTAGGATATATAGATAATTACAGAGGCTTTTTGTACTAACGGTTTTAATTTCACATTCCGTATTTGAGCGCTAAAATATTCTGCATTTAAAAGTAAATATTCATATATCATGTCCATAGTAAACTTTGGCAAATTGCCCGAATAAGCTTTTTTAAAGCCATTTTCCACTGAATAAGCTATCACCAAGGTTGAAAACAAATGAATTATTAGTAGTGATAGATGAGGAGTTCTGCATAAGAGCTCCGCAAAGTGCGCAAACCCAACTCCGATACCGAGTAAACCCAATCAAACCCAACTCCGATACCGAGTAAACCCAATCAAACCCAACTCCGATACCGAACGCACCCAATCAAACCCAACCTGTCACCTGTCAACTGCCATCTATCACCTGTCACCTGTCACCTGTCACCTGCCATCTGTCACCTGTCACCTGTCAACTGCCATCTGTCACACTCTTGAGCACGATCTATCTATTTGGGGGCACTATCTAGTCTTCTTCTTCTTCTTCTTTGTCTTTCTGCCGATCCTTGTTCACGATGACGTCACAAACGTTTTAATCCTACCTAATTAAATGTATTTATTTCGTAAGTCGCATATGTACTGAAAAAAGTTTTCTGTCCAAGGCGCGGATCGAACCCGCACACACCACGTGTGTAATTTCGTATTATATACGTTTCCCAGCTATAGAACCAAGTACGCCACGGCACCTAGTTGAATAAATAAATATGGTAAATGATATCTTCCGTGATATATGGGGCGTGACGTAGTAGGTATGTTTTATGTCTGCTGAGCCTATCCGAGGTTGTCACTCAATGAGTGTAGGTGAGAAGCATGGGCTGGAGTCTAGGGAATGATTCTGCGATGTCAAAGTTGATTGTAGACCCGTAGGGAAGCTCCCAGTGGCGTAGAAAGGAAATATTACTGTAACATGTATTGAAAAATGACGTCTGCTGAGCCTATCCGAGGTTGTCACTCAATGAGTGTAGGTGAGAAGCATGGGCTGGAGTCTAGGGAATGATTCTGCGATGTCAAAGTTGATTGTAGACCCGTACGGAAGCTCTCAGTGGCGTAGAAAGGAAATATTTCAATTACATGTATTAACATATAACGTTCTGCTGAGTCAATCTGAGGTTGTCTCTCATTGAGTGTCGGATGAAAAAGTGGGGTTAGAGTCTATGGAATGATTCTGCGATGTCAAAGTTGATTGTAGACCCGTAGGGAAGCTCCCAGTGGCGTAGAAAGGAAATATTACTGTAACATGTATTGAAAAATGACGTCTGCTGAGCCTATCCGAGGTTGTCACTCAATGAGTGTAGGTGAGAAGCATGGGCTGGAGTCTAGGGAATGATTCTACGATGTCAAAGTTGATTGTAGACCCGTACGGAAGCTCTCAGTGGCGTAGAAAGGAAATATTTCAATTACATGTATTAACATATAACGTTCTGCTGAGTCAATCTGAGGTTGTCTCTCATTGAGTGTAGGATGAAAAAGTGGGGTTAGAGTCTGTTGAATGATTCTGCGATGTCAAAGTTGATTGTAGACCCGTACGGAAGCTCTCAGTGGCGTAGAAATAAAATATTTTAGTTACATGTATTGAAAAATGACGTCTGCTGAGTCTATCCGAGGTTGTCACTCAGCGAGTGTAGGGTAAAAAAGTGGTCTAGAGTCTGTTGAATGCCTCTGTGATGAGACGTGACGCAGTACTATAATAATAATAATAATAATAATAATAATAATAATATAATATTAAATAGTTTCTTTATATGTAGCATAAAACACGTGTGTCAGCCTGTGAACTCGCAGCCGGCGATATCGGGAACGGTGTTGCTGTCGTGGGTCTAGTCACGTAGGCCACAATATTATATGTTATAAAGAATGCATCATCAGCGGAAAAATTGCGAGATAAAGCGCGCTAACAGTGATCGGTACGAGTCATGGCCAAACGGTGTACCGTCAACCGGCTGACGGTGCACAGTTTTTCCGAGAAGACGCGCTTGGGGACGCTTCCAAGTGTGAGAACGCTGGTCTATTCAGCAGTCGTTAGCAAGGTTTCGTTGAGAACAGTCGATTCAGAAAAAAAATATACGTTAGTTTTGTTTTTTCTTGTGTTATAAAGTGCGTGTATTTGTGTAATATTATTTGGTAAGTACATTTATATGTATTATATCAAGAAACAAATAAAAGTACTTCAATTCTCTAGTAAAAATCTGTTGTGCCGTATTATAGCTTAGCAAATAATTCTTATTTATGTGTATAGCAGTGTTAAAAATATTACAGATATGTCTGTCTGTATATCATAGATCTATTATTAAAAACGCTTATACTTAGTTATACCGTTTTGCCTTCTACTTGTAGAAAAAATTAAAAAGGATTGAAATATTCTCCATAATAAGAATAATAATTTGATCATGCATCTGTCACACAAACCGATAGTTCTATAAGCCTGAAAAATATAATTGCGTAATATTATGAAATAGCTAAAAAAGTAGTCACGTTTGACTTTGAAAACCAAGGCTGGGTTTTTAAAGGACAATAGAATTTGTCTAGTACTAAGTCATTCACGTTGGGTTTTTAATATACATACATACAAGTCGTTCATTCTAGATGTGAAAATGAACAAGGCGGAAAAATCTTCGGACATAAGAAAAATTCGAAGACTAGTGTGGGGCATACGTGGTGAAATATGCAGTAGACGGTTGGAAGTAAGCAGGGAGATAATATATGGTCAACCTTTTTGTGAGGATTTTCCTAGTGAATATGAACAATTTTACACGAAAGACATTGATGGATTTAGAAAAATTTCAAAGTGTTGTGTCAAAGTGTTAAAAAATAAATGCAAACCTGAAGCTTTGTTAGTTTTAATGAATAATGTGAAAATAAGAACATCCTCATATTTTAATTTGTTAGCGCTATTGGCAATGTTAAAAAAATGTAATAAAACAGTTTTACATTAATTATTGTTTTTATTTATTTATTTAACCACAATTTATATCGATATTTAGCAACTTTATATACAAAATTAGTTAATAATATTAAACAGGTTACAGCTATGAATACAAGTACACTAGAAATACTATTCATATTTTCGGATAAAGATGGGGTTATTGTAGAATTATTAGTAGTAGGAGTAATAGTAGGAGATGCGGTCTCATTCTTGCACTTGCTAAGGAATGACATCCATCCTGTTTCACCAATCGTCGTCGAATCTTGAAAGAGAAACTGAACCTTGTAGCGAAAAGAGCTACTGCTGCTGCTGTTTGATGGAGGTATCGTGGCGGAGAATACGGGTATGTGACCAGTCATCTGAGGGTTGAAAGCCATCAGAATCCAGGGACTGCTAGCGTTACAATCTCCAAAATCGAACAAAACAGAGGCGTTTTTTACATTAAAAGGCCGACATATGTAAAATACGTTGTGTACTACTGCAACTAGCAGAATGACGGACGAACTTAACAGAGCCATGACTAACGTCAAAATGATTTAAAGCGTCGAAGAATAGAGATTTATAATATCATAAAGGTGTATAATTCCACTGGTTAATAACACCAACAGCGGCATTAAGAACAGAGAGCTAACATGGAGGGTTCGGAGCGGTTCGGGTTTTATCTTTTTCAAGCTTCGGGGTGTGACTACCTTTTTCATTTGTCGACACTTCCACAATACTTTAGCTAACCGGCAATGTTTAGAGTACTTATAGTGATCGGCTAACGGATCATCTCCTTCCTTCCAATCAGCAAACTCACAATGACAAAATCCACATTTAACGATATCTAATCGTTGGGTGTAATAAAAACCAGCCCGTGCTAAGTCTTTAGGACTAACTTTATTGGTCCAATTTTCAAACGTAATCAGTCTTTCTTCAAAAGTATGAATGACGCCAAGACCGTCGTCTAAGCAATCAGTACAATCTACACTCCGGCTAATCATTTTACGTCTTTCTACTTAGACTAATCGAACTATACTAATAAATAAAACAAAAAACATATGTTATATACTTTATTCCATGTCATTTAAAAACAATGTCGGAAATTATACAATAACCTGACATTATTACAAGCACAATGCCAAAGATTAAAGTCCTTATGATGAAAACATTCTACAACTTTTTTATATTTACTTAATTTAGGTTCGGTCTTTAAAGGAACACTAAATATAAGACACAAATCGAAAATCTGTTTTAAACAAGTTGCCTTTACATCTCCCTTAACCAGAAATTTAGGAGAGTCATACCGAAGACAGATGTCACGTAAAACACTTTCAAATTGATTCAAGTCCAAATAGCCAGCCTCCCACTTTAGTCCATGGTATTTTTCCTCCAAATGTTGTACTATTTTAAGATCTTCAGGCTTTACAAATTTCCTGCCATACGGAGGTTTGAAGAGAAAGCTGCAAAATCGCGCACCATCATACACAGCCAACTCCTTCGGTATAAACCCACTGGCTAAAGGATATCCTTGAAGATCGATACAAACTTCCTGACGTTCTTTTGACATCTTGCACACTTACTAGACTAAAAGACGATGACGACGACGATGACGGTGCTGAACTAATGTCTAAACTGTTTCCAGCAATGGAGGGTTTTAAATAGGATAAAATGCATCTCCCCACCACCACCAACACCAGTGGAAACAGGCTTTATTCCAAGCATCCAAACTGGATTAGGGTGCGAGGGCTACAACCAACAGCAGCCAAGCTTTGCCCCAAATATCATTCCAATTATTTTTCAATTAATTTTTGATTATTTTGTCCGACTGGGAGAAGTTTTTCAGGTGGTTAGATACGTATAAAAGGGTTAGAAGGGAAAAAATCCTTTAGTTTGACTTAGAAACACAAGAAGAAAACATGCCTGTTCCAGCAAGATATAAATGTCATAAGTGTAAGGGTGAATCGGATGTACCACGTGGTGAACCATGTCTAGCCTGTGTAACGCATCAACATTTTATACGACTTGACGGTTCGAAGCATATACCTTCACATTATTTTGATGGCCAAGAGAAGAAGGGAAATAGGAGAAATAATCCAAGAAATTAATAATATCAATTATTCGGGTACATTTATGTTTACACAATGAAGAAGTCTGTGAAATTTAGCGAAGACAAAAACATAGTGCATTTATTAGTAGTATGGAAATATGCATACAAACAAGCTCGCAAAAGCGGCTTTTTACAACACTTAGCAGACAGACTTCGATTTGAAAGAAGAATCAAACAAAGTGAAGATATAATTTGTAAAATATTAGATAGACATCATCGAAATTTAATTTATAAGGAACGATTTATGTGTACATAATTTTTAGCTTTTGCATGTTAGATATAGTAGATTGTAGTATTATTTAAGTGTGGGTAATTTTGGGGAAAATAAAAAGAAGAAATACATTTTAAGTAATTTTATTTATATACCAAGATCTTAATTAAAATACGTTTTTTCTAGCACAAAGTAAATCGTTACAGATATGATTTTTACAATGAAAATTTCCTATGTGTAATAATGTAAGTTTAGCTACATTAACACAACCTATTTCTAGTAAATCAATAATTGTATTAGGAATTAGTTCACCTAACCATATTTTTTCTGTAAGCCTTTAACAAATACCTTTCTCATGAGGTTTAATTATACAAGTTACTTGTATTACTTGCAGATGCTTGAAAAACCTACCCACGTGCAGCACGGAAAAATTCGAAAGCGGATAATTATATTGTATATTAGTTTTTAATTTGCTATTTAACAACTGGATTTTGGTTTCATGGGTGAAGTTTAATAAAAAATAAAACAAAGAATTAATTACAGAATTTATTTAAAGTAGGATTGTGAAATTCCACATCTTGAACAAAACCAGATATCACCTTGTCTTTCAAACTCACACAGCAACCACTCAACCGCTCAACCGCTCAACCGCTCAACTACTCAACCGCTCAACCGCTCAACCACTCAACCGCTCAACTACTCAACCGCTCAACCGCTCAACCGCTCAACCGCTCAACCACTCAATCGCTCAACCGTTCAATCACTCAACCGCTCAACCGCTCAACTACTCAACCGCTCAACCACTCAATCGCTCAACCGTTCAATCACTCAACCGCTCAACCACTCAACCGCTCAACCGCTCAACCGCTCAACCGCTCAACCGCTCAACCACTCAACCACTCAACCGCTCAACCGCTCAACCACTCAACCGCTCAACCGTTCAACCACTCAACCACTCATCCGCTCAACCGTTCAACCACTCAACCGTTCAACCACTCAACCGCTCAACCGCTCAACCACTCAACCGCTCAACTACTCAACCGCTCAACCGCTCAACCACTCAACCGCTCAACCACTCAACCGCTCAACTGCTCAACCACATCGAATTAGTATACTTCTTACTTGCACTCTCAATAACGGAGAGAGAATCGTTAAAATTTCGCTGAAGATCACTTATCGATTGATCAGTTCGTGTAATTATAATCTCCACAAACTTTTATTTACAGCATCAGTGGCATCTGTCGGTGATTTCACGTTACAAAGCCGATGATCTTGAATATTGTAATCACCATCTTTTGTAAGAGTAATCAAGTTGGGTGTTTTCGACACTCGCAATCTTTTCTGATTAGACGACGAGCGGGGTAAGGAACGTCCAAACTTATTCATGATTACTGCGGTACTAAGACATAGTAGCTGTAAACAAACTTATTTATAGAATTCGATTACTCCAAGTTGCCCCAATTCCTGCAAAATGCTCCAAATCTCGTTCATGTTATTATTGTTACCAACCTCATTGGAAGCTTCCAATTTTTTTAAACGTTCAACTAACTCGTTGACGTCATCGTAGTACACAAATTCTTTGGGGTTTTCGTTGTATTTCATTAAGGCAGATCCTGATTTCGATGATTTTACTGATTGAGATCTCGTCTTTGAAGTAGTAGGAACACTCTTTGAATAAATGGCTACGAGTAGTGGCCTCACAATTGTAGTATATTTACGCGACTTATTACCTTTAATTTGACCAGTCTCATTGAGGTATAAGTCTGTTCGTTTTAAAATATCGCCATAGTCGTTATCATCAGCCATGGTATTATATTTCGGGTCCTTTAAAAACAATAAATCGTATAAACCCACAGTTCCTTTGTACTTAACGGGACCTACGTTCTTCAAAAACTTGACGGGCTGTGTACCCAAATGCCAAGAATCAGTCGTCATATCATATTTCATGCCGTTAGAATCTATTTCGGCCGAGTTAAACCAAAATGTTTTCAAATACCCTTGTGCAATTTTAGGATATTGTTCGACAAAGCTGCTATACACCTCCGGCCGTCGAAGAGAAGCCTCAAACTCGGCTTTTAGATCTTGAACCGATTTCTCTGCTAGGTCTTGTTGTGATTCTTCAAACACATCATCGGAATTATCTCCATATCTGGACTCAGTAGCTGCGGAGGACGAGGACGTCGGTATTTTTACTTCCGGGGCTTGAGAGGAAGAGATCGCTGTAGGCTGCTCAAATTTTATCAACGGAGTTACATATTCACTCTTTTCTATTTGCATCTTACGTTTCTTAGCCTTTTTACCGAGGGAAGCATCCACGAGCTTATTCAGAGGGTCTGTAATAGGTGCTAAGAATTTATTAAGAGCTTCATCGTCTTCACCCCGCTCTAACTTTAATGCCAAGAACATTTTTCGGATTGTTCGCGAAGCTCGGATAATTCGACGCTTAACGTTCTTATCACTCTGGTTAAAAGGAGTAGACATAACCACTCAACCACTCAACCGCTCAACCGCTCAACCGCTCAACCGCTCAACCGCTCAACCACTCAACCACTCAACCGCTCAACCGCTCAACCACTGAACCGCTCAACCGCTCAACCGCTCAACCGCTCAACCACTCAACCGCTCAACCGCTCAACCACTCAACCGCTCAACCACTCAACCACTCAACCGCTCAACCGCTCAACCGCTCAACTAATCAACCGCTCAACCGCTCAACCACTCAACCGCTCAACCGCTGAACCACTCAACCGCTCAACCGCTGAACCACTCAACCGCTCAACCGCTCAACCACTCAACCGCTCAACCGCTCAACCACTCAACCGTTCAACCACTCAACCGCTCAACCGCTCAACCGCTCAACCGCTCAACCGTTCAACCGCAGACCTGTTTCTAGAGACTTGGTACATCCGACTTCTAGAACGACAAGTGTCACACTGAGCCTTGAGGGCTTAGGGTATGATATAAGTATCAAACTTGTTACGATATCGGCCTTTAGCAATATCATTGTGACTCATTTGAGAAGTTTTCGGAACTTTGAAACTCCAACTTCACGTCGATAGTGCTACTCTTGATGGCTTCATTTTGTTTGGAACAGTCAATAACAAAGAGGGTTCTACTAGCGAAAGCGACAAAATCCAAAAGCGGTTCACACCGTTGTTTTCCCAAATAGGTTTTTTGAAAGTCCGTATACATCCGATAGGCTTCTGTAAACTGTCTATTGGCAAAGTTTAGGTTTAACGATTCGTAGGGGTAAACTTCAGAATTTAAATGCAACTTGACTTCGGTGATGTCCAAATTATCAAAGTAGGTACAATCAGCTTCAAAGTTATCTTTTCGCTTCTTCATAAAAAATACAATAACATATCGGGCTCTCTCAGACATAGTCTTAACGGTCCAAATATCACGCTTTGTCGTTCTCAAAGCAGGCAGTTCATGTATTTCCGAGTTTCTAAACGGGATATATATCGGTTTGTTCTTTGCAATTTCATCCAAAAGTCTCAATTTCACTGCATCACTCGGGTAAATATGTCTAACTTTCAACTCAACCGTTTTTAACATTATTGTTGCCTTCTTAGTACCAGAAGACTTGTAGCAGTTGTCGTCATGACGAGCACGAACTAGTTTCAGTTTTTGTTTACCCATTAATACATTGTGGTAATCGGCAAACACGCCAAACAATGTTGAAAGTGGGATGCGAAAATTAAAGTCTTTAGAAGTTTCGTCCAAGGTCTTAGCAATTCCACTAGGCCAATTCCATCCAGCTATGTCCAGAGCTCGGCTTTCTTGCTCATTTAAACATAGCATATTTTTAACTGTGCTAACAATGCCAGGATCTCGAATCTTTTCAATCTCCTTGCCATTAACTTCATAGGAAATGGTGTCAAAGAGAAAGGCGCCAGCATTATTGGTTAGGTCGCAAGTACCGGTCTTACCAGCAGCGTCTGCTTCCACCTTAAACGCACCCTCGATGTAGAGTTGAGCTTCACTCATATCCAAAAAGACATCTTGCTGATTGATAACAATCTCGATTTCGTCATTGTTATTAAACGAGTTGGTAAAGGGGTGATAAGTGTGCCATTCTTCGCGAACAACCGACTCATCGTTCCTGATTTGATTGAAGATTTGAAGTTTTTCTGACATGGTAGCGGTAGTGACTGCGTCTAGACTGCAAATATACTATATTTGAAAACGTGAGTGATCCCTTCGACTTCTGATCACTGAATGAACTGCTAGCTGAAGTATTAGTGCTTAAATACCTTTTAAATACTAGAACCATTTCGTCTAAGTTCTAATCGAATGACTACTTCTTCGCCTCGAAAATTAATAGGTCTAGAATCCTGGTCTACTAGCGTGAGAGTAATGTTGTAGATGCTTTTTTGGCTCACAGGTAAATAGATTAGATTCCTTGGCTCGATATTTATACTGTAGCCGGGATCGACGGTTGGTGCAAATTCGTAAAGAGTATGTGAGGGATTATTTGTGTAATACGAACCGGAAATGATGTTACACTCGACTCTAATAGTACCAACTTGTATAATATCCACAGGTTGATCTGATTCGTGGAATTTACCAGACTTTAACAGTTGAGGCGAAAATCCCAACAACTTTGCAATACTGTCTTTTGGTTTAAAGTTTATGTCGTAGGCACTGGTTAACTCGCACTTTAACGTATTGTTATTGGGTTTAAGCGATAAGATGCTAGTTCGTTCGTCTGTGGAAGCACTAGGATCTAGGAGATTACGTTGTAGAAACTGTTCGACATCTCCCAACTCATAGGATCCTGTTGGTATTTCCAATACTCGCTCCTCCTGATTATTGTCAATGTAATAAAACTTGTTTCGCCCCTCTTCTATATTAGGGATTGTGTTCCAAGTGTCTAGCGAAATTAATGCTAAAGAGTAATCAAATCTCGAATCGAGCTCTACGGGAGGTACAAAGTATGCTTCAAGACGGCGAGAGCGACCTTTTAACGTAAATGTCTGTGACATGACTGATGTTGATAAGCATCAACACCTACATTTATAAAGTTTCATTGTAGAGAAATGCTAGCACAATTTGTCATTCCATAATCCTGATACTGTTCGAAATTAAAATATATCTTCACATTTTTCATGTACTTGACAAATTCCTTGGGCGGTTTCAAGTTGCCAAAACTATCGAAATAAACAACTAAATTACCGTGTTTCTTGTAAGCTACCAAATGTGTCCCGAATCCTGTGTTCCGATCCAAATTAATAACACCACACTGTGTTTTGAGGGGTGCGTTCGGTAAAGTGTCTCGCATAAATACTCCTCTAAAATGCGGTATTTTTAATCGAGTGACATACGAATTAATATCGTGATCGGATAACGGCTTTTCAGGTAGCTTTATTGGTGGTTTTTTGACATTTTACGTAAAAACAAACCATAGCCAGTTTTGTGTTTCTTTAAATACAGGCCGCTGTCCTTTTTTCCCAATGCAATCGCTTCCATTGTTCCGTTGTGTCGTTTGGATTCTTTTAACTTATCCTTGGCACTTTTAGCGTCATTAACGGCCTTCGCTATCCCCGCGGCGCCCCCGCTTAGTGCTCCCAGGGCACTAAGTCCTGCAAATATGGGAATAAGTGGTAGGAACCCGCCCTGTTTCGGTAATGGTATTATTCGTGGTACGTTGATCCTCTTACGCCCTCCCACCTTCTTAACCATTACTCGTGCTGCTTTAAGTATTTTACTGAGAGTTTTTTTCTTACTAACCTCACCAGCACCCGTATGTTTAAATTGTTTCTTAAGCAGAGTGGCCACTGATGATAGGGGTTTCATCTTCTTGCCAGCACCCAACTTGCGTTTTACCTTCATAGCGTTAGTTACTAACCACGATGAAGCTTTCTCTCCAAAACTGGAATCGCTTGCCTTGACTCGTTCCCAAGCTCGGTCCTCCAACACTCGATCGGCTTGATGTCTTTGTTCCAACTCTTTGGACTCTGCGTATTCGATATCGTGATCGCGACAAGCACTATCCAATTTGTTCTTCGGTTGATCGCCTCGAGCCAGCCGCTCTTGAAGTTTGGTTCCCGGACCACAATAGGAATAACCAGGCAAATGAAGCGCGAATGGGAGCTTGTTGATAACTGTATTTAATACACCTGCACCCTGCAGAGTCTTCATTAGTAATGAAGTCCTGGCAGGGTGCAGACTACTATTTATAGAGATGCGTCAAGAGAAGCAGAAACTCAAAATCCAAGTTTATAATTGCGATATGAAGAAAGACAAATCCCAAAGTAGCAAACATGGTCAACTTTTATCTTCTACAATTCGGTCGTTAATATGTGGTCCTAGTAATTGTGGCAAAACCAATGTAATGATTAGTCTTTTGATTGATGAAAATGGTTTAAAATTCGAGAATGTGTACGTGTATTCAAAATCTCTGCAGCAAGACAAGTACGACTTTCTTCAACGGGCCTTAAAACATTCCCGTTTAGGCTATTTCGGTTACAGTGATAACGATGAAGTTCTAGATCCTTCCAGTGCCCGACCTAACTCTGTATTCATATTTGATGACGTAGCATGTGAGAAGCAGGATAAAATACGTAA
Organism: Philopedon plagiatum; assembly: GCA_963971165.1. Taxonomy (NCBI): domain Eukaryota; kingdom Metazoa; phylum Arthropoda; class Insecta; order Coleoptera; family Curculionidae; genus Philopedon; species Philopedon plagiatum. The sequence continues at coordinate 70,521,293 of OZ020194.1, forward strand.
TTATTTTTGTATGGGTCGTCATCATGCAATTGATTCATTCTATTTATCGCAAACTTACTCGAAAATACCTAAACAGCTGATTCGGGATAATGCTAATGTATTAATTTTATTTAAGCAGGACGACTTAAACTTGAAGCATATCTACAACGATCACGTTAATACAGACATGGCATTCGATGCATTTAAGCAGATTTGTTCCGAATGTTGGAAAGATAGGTATGGGTTCCTAGTAATGGTAAAAGACAATGATATTGCTAAAGGCCGATATCGTAACAAGTTTGATACTTATATCATACCCTAAGCCCTCAAGGCTCAGTGTGACACTTGTCGTTCTAGAAGTCGGATGTACCAAGTCTCTAGAAACAGGTCTGCGGTTGAACGGTTGAGCGGTTGAGCGGTTGAGCGGTTGAGTGGTTGAACGGTTGAGCGGTTGAGCGGTTGAGTGGTTGAGTGGTTCAGCGGTTGAGTGGTTGAGCGGTTGAGTGGTTCAGCGGTTGAGTGGTTGAGCGGTTGATTGGTTGAGCGGTTGAGCGGTTGAGCGGTTGAGTGGTTGAGCGGTTGAGCGGTTGAGTGGTTGAGCGGTTCAGTGGTTGAGCGGTTGAGCGGTTGAGTGGTTGAGCGGTTGAGCGGTTCAGTGGTTGAGCGGTTGAGCGGTTGAGTGGTTGAGCGGTTGAGCGGTTGAGTGGTTGAGCGGTTGAGTGGTTGAGTGGTTATGTCTACTCCTTTTAACCAGAGTGATAAGAACGTTAAGCGTCGAATTATCCGAGCTTCGCGAACAATCCGAAAAATGTTCTTGGCATTAAAGTTAGAGCGGGGTGAAGACGATGAAGCTCTTAATAAATTCTTAACACCTATTACAGACCCTCTGAATAAGCTCGTGGATGCTTCCCTCGGTAAAAAGGCTAAGAAACGTAAGATGCAAATAGAAAAGAGTGAATATGTAACTCCGTTGATAAAATTTGAGCAGCCTACAGCGATCTCTTCCTCTCAAGTCCCGGAAGTAAAGATACCGACGTCCTCGTCCTCCGCAGCTACTGTCCAGATATGGAGATAATTCCGATGATGTGTTTGAAGAAGCACAACAAGACCTAGCAGAGAAGTCGGTTCAAGATCTAAAAGCCGAGTTTGAGGCTTCTCTTCGACGACCGGAGGTGTATAGCAGCTTTGTCGAACAATATCCTAAAATTGCACAAGGGTATTTGAAAACATTTTGGTTTAACTCGACTGAAATAGATTCAAACGGCATGAAATATGATATGACGACTGATTCTTGGCATTTGGGTACACAGACCGTCAAGTTTTTGAAGAACGGTGATATTCAAGTAGGTCCCGTTAAGTACAAAGGAACTGTGGGTTTATACGATTTATTGTTTTTAAAGGACCCGAAATATAATACCATGGCTGATGATAACGACTATGGCGATATTTTAAAACGAACAGACTTATACCTCAATGAGACTGATCAAATTAAAGGTAATAAGTCGCGTAAATATACTACAATTGTAAGGCCACTAGTCGTAGCCATTTATTCAAAGAGTGTTCCTACTACTTCAAAGACGAGATCTCAATCAGTAAAATCATCGAAATCAGGATCCGCCTTAATGGAATACAACGAAAACCCCAAAGAATTTGTGTACTACGATGACGTCAACGAGTTAGTTGAACGTTTAAAAAAATTGGAAGCTTCCAATGAGGTTGGTAACAATAATAACATGAACGAGATTTGGAGCATTTTGCAGGAATTGGGGCAACTTGGAGTAATCGAATTCTATAAATAAGTTTGTTTACAGCTACTATGTCTTAGTACCGCAGTAATCATGAATAAGTTTGGACGTTCCTTACCCCGCTCGTCGTCTAATCAGAAAAGATTGCGAGTGTCGCAAACACCCAACTTGATTACTCTTACAAAAGATGGTGATTACAATATTCAAGATCATCGGCTTTGTAACGTGAAATCACCGACAGATGCCACTGATGCTGTAAATAAAAAGTTTGTGGAGAGTATAATTACACGAACTGATCAATCGATAAGTGATCTTCAGCGAAATTTTAACGATTCTCTCTCCGTTATTGAGAGTGCAAGTAAGAAGTATACTAATTCGATGTGGTTGAGCAGTTGAGCGGTTGAGTGGTTGAGCGGTTGAGTGGTTGAGCGGTTGAGCGGTTGAGTAGTTGAGCGGTTGAGCGGTTGAGTGGTTGAGTGGTTGAGCGGTTGAGCGGTTGATTGGTTGAACGGTTGAGTGGTTGAACGGTTGAGCGGTTGAGTGGTTGAACGGTTGAGCGGTTGAGTGGTTGAGCGGTTGAGCGGTTGAGCGGTTGAGTGGTTGAGTGGTTGAGCGGTTGAGTGGTTGAGCGGTTGAGCGGTTGAGCGGTTGAGTGATTGAACGGTTGAGCGATTGAGTGGTTGAGCGGTTGAGCGGTTGAGCGGTTGAGTAGTTGAGCGGTTGAGCGGTTGAGTGATTGAACGGTTGAGCGATTGAGTGGTTGAGCGGTTGAGCGGTTGAGCGGTTGAGCGGTTGAGTAGTTGAGCGGTTGAGTGGTTGAGCGGTTGAGCGGTTGAGTAGTTGAGCGGTTGAGCGGTTGAGTGGTTGAGCGGTTGAGCGGTTGAGTGGTTGCTGTGTGAGTTTGAAAGACAAGGTGATATCTGGTTTTGTTCAAGATGTGGAATTTCACAATCCTACTTTAAATAAATTCTGTAATTAATTCTTTGTTTTATTTTTTATTAAACTTCACCCATGAAACCAAAATCCAGTTGTTAAATAGCAAATTAAAAACTAATATACAATATAATTATCCGCTTTCGAATTTTTCCGTGCTGCACGTGGGTAGGTTTTTCAAGCATCTGCAAGTAATACAAGTAACTTGTATAATTAAACCTCATGAGAAAGGTATTTGTTAAAGGCTTACAGAAAAAATATGGTTAGGTGAACTAATTCCTAATACAATTATTGATTTACTAGAAATAGGTTGTGTTAATGTAGCTAAACTTACATTATTACACATAGGAAATTTTCATTGTAAAAATCATATCTGTAACGATTTACTTTGTGCTAGAAAAAACGTATTTTAATTAAGATCTTGGTATATAAATAAAATTACTTAAAATGTATTTCTTCTTTTTATTTTCCCCAAAATTACCCACACTTAAATAATACTACAATCTACTATATCTAACATACAAAAGCTAAAAATTATGTACACATAAATCGTTCCTTATAAATTAAATTTCGATGATGTCTATCTAATATTTTACAAATTATATCTTCACTTTGTTTGATTCTTCTTTCAAATCGAAGTCTGTCTGCTAAGTGTTGTAAAAAGCCGCTTTTGCGAGCTTGTTTGTATGCATATTTCCATACTACTAATAAATGCACTATGTTTTTGTCTTCGCTAAATTTCACAGACTTCTTCATTGTGTAAACATAAATGTACCCGAATGATTGATATTATTAATTTCTTGGATTATTTCTCCTATTTCCCTTCTTCTCTTGGCCATCAAAATAATGTGAAGGTATATGCTTCGAACCGTCAAGTCGTATAAAATGTTGATGCGTTACACAGGCTAGACATGGTTCACCACGTGATACATCCGATTCACCCTTACGCTTATGACATTTATATCTTGCTGGAACAGGCATGTTTTCTTCTTGTGTTTCTAAGTCAAACTAAAGGATTTTTTCCCTTCTAACCCTTTTATACGTATCTAACCACCTGAAAAACTTCTCCCAGTCGGACAAAATAATCAAAAATTAATTGAAAAATGATTGGAATGATATTTGGGGCAAAGCTTGGCTGCTGTTGGTTGTAGCCCTCGCACCCTAATCCAGTTTGGATGCTTGGAATAAAGCCTGTTTCCACTGGTGTTGGTGGTGGTGGGGAGATGCATTTTATCCTATTTAAAACCCTCCATTGCTGGAAACAGTTTAGACATTAGTTCAGCACCGTCATCGTCGTCGTCATCGTCTTTTAGTCTAGTTAGTGTGCAAGATGTCAAAAGAACGTCAGGAAGTTTGTATCGATCTTCAAGGATATCCTTTAGCCAGTGGGTTTATACCGAAGGAGTTGGCTGTGTATGATGGTGCGCGATTTTGCAGCTTTCTCTTCAAACCTCCGTATGGCAGGAAATTATTAAAGCCTGAAGATCTTAAAATAGTAGAACATTTGGAGGAAAAATACCATGGACTAAAGTGGGAGGCTGGCTATTTGGACTTGAATCAATTTGAAAGTGTTTTACGTGACATCTGTCTTCGGTATGACTCTCCTAAATTTCTGGTTAAGGGAGATGTAAAGGCAACTGGTTTAAAACAGATTTTTGATTTGTGTCTTATATTTAGTGTTCCTTTAAAGACCGAACCTAAATTAAGTAAATATAAAAAAGTTGTAGAATGTTTTCATCATAAGGACTTTAATCTTTGGCATTGTGCTTGTAATAATGTCAGGTTATTGTATAATTTCCGACATTGTTTTTAAATGACATGGAATAAAGTATATAACATATGTTTTTTGTTTTATTTATTAGTATAGTTCGATTAGTCTAAGTAGAAAGACGTAAAATGATTAGCCGGAGTGTAGATTGTACTGATTGCTTAGACGACGGTCTTGGCGTCATTCATACTTTTGAAGAAAGACTGATTACGTTTGAAAATTGGACCAATAAAGTTAGTCCTAAAGACTTAGCACGGGCTGGTTTTTATTACACCCAACGATTAGATATCGTTAAATGTGGATTTTGTCATTGTGAGTTTGCTGATTGGAAGGAAGGAGATGATCCGTTAGCCGATCACTATAAGTACTCTAAACATTGCCGGTTAGCTAAAGTATTGTGGAAGTGTCGACAAATGAAAAAGGTAGTCACACCCCGAAGCTTGAAAAAGATAAAACCCGAACCGCTCCGAACCCTCCATGTTAGCTCTCTGTTCTTAATGCCGCTGTTGGTGTTATTAACCAGTGGAATTATACACCTTTATGATATTATAAATCTCTATTCTTCGACGCTTTAAATCATTTTGACGTTAGTCATGGCTCTGTTAAGTTCGTCCGTCATTCTGCTAGTTGCAGTAGTACACAACGTATTTTACGTATGTCGGCCTTTTAATGTTAAAAACGCCTCTGTTTTGTTCGATTTTGGAGATTGTAACGCTAGCAGTCCCTGGATTCTGATGGCTTTCAACCCTCAGATGACTGGTCACACACCCGTATTCTCCGCCACGATACCTCCATCAAACAGCAGCAGCAGTAGCTCTTTTCGCTACAAGGTTCAGTTTCTCTTTCAAGATTCGACGACGATTGGTGAAACAGGATGGATGTCATTCCTTAGCAAGTGCAAGAATGAGACCGCATCTCCTACTATTACTCCTACTACTAATAATTCTACAATAACCCCATCTTTATCCGAAAATATGAATAGTATTTCTAGTGTACTTGTATTCATAGCTGTACCCTGTTTAATATTATTAACTAATTTTGTATATAAAGTTGCTAAATATCGATATAAATTGTGGTTAAATAAATAAATAAAAACAATAATTAATGTAAAACTGTTTTATTACATTTTTTTAACATTGCCAATAGCGCTAACAAATTAAAATATGAGGATGTTCTTATTTTCACATTATTCATTAAAATTAACAAAGCTTCAGGTTTGCATTTATTTTTTAACACTTTGACACAACACTTTGAAATTTTTCTAAATCCATCAATGTCTTTCGTGTAAAATTGTTCATATTCACTAGGAAAATCCTCACAAAAAGGTTGACCATATATTATCTCCCTGCTTACTTCCAACCGTCTACTGCATATTTCACCACGTATGCCCCACACTAGTCTTCGAATTTTTCTTATGTCCGAAGATTTTTCCGCCTTGTTCATTTTCACATCTAGAATGAACGCCTTGTATGTATGTATATTAAAAACCAAACGTGAATGACTTAGTACTAAACAAATTCTATTGTCCTTTAAAAACCCAGCCTTGGTTTTCAAAGTCAAACGTGACTACTTTTTTAAGACGTTTTATGAAAGCTGTTTATCAAACATGAAAATACGGATATCAGACAGAGGCTACCAGACTGCATAATCTTTACTGAATCGACTGTTCTGAACGAAACCTTGCTAACGACTGTTGAATAGACCGGTGATCTCACACTTGAAAGCGCCCCCAAGCGCGTCTTCTCGGAAAAACTGTGCACCGTCAGCCGGTTGACGGTACACCGTTTGGCCATGACTCGTACCGATCACTGTTAGCGCGCTTTATCTCGCAATTTTTCCGCTGATGATGCATTCTTTATAGCATATAATATTGTGGCCTACGTGACTAGACCCACGACAGCAACACCGTTCCCGATATCGCCGGCTGCGAGTTCACAGGCTGACACACGTGTTTTATGCTAAATATAAAGAAACTATTTAATATTATATTATTATTATTATTATTATTATTATTATTATTATTATAGTACTGCGTCACGTCTCATCACAGAGGCATTCAACAGACTCTAGACCACTTTTTTACCCTACATTCGCTGAGTGACAACCTCGGATAGACTCAGCAGACGTCATTTTTCAATACATGTAACTAAAATATTTTATTTCTACGCCACTGAGAGCTTCCGTACGGGTCTACAATCAACTTTGACATCGCAGAATCATTCCCTAGACTCCAGCCCATGCTTCTCACCTACACTCATTGAGTGACAACCTCGGATAGGCTCAGCAGACATAAAACATACCTACTACGTCACGCCCCATATATCACGGAAGATATCATTTACCATATTTATTTATTCAACTAGGTGCCGTGGCGTACTTGGTTCTATAGCTGGGAAACGTATATAATACGAAATTACACACGTGGTGTGTGCGGGTTCGATCCGCGCCTTGGACAGAAAACTTTTTTCAGTACATATGCGACTTACGAAATAAATACATTTAATTAGGTAGGATTAAAACGTTTGTGACGTCATCGTGAAGGATCGGCAGAAAGACAAAGAAGAAGAAGAAGAAGACTAGATAGTGCCCCCAAATAGATAGATCGTGCTCAAGAGTGTGACAGGTGACAGATGGCAGTTGACAGGTGACAGGTGACAGGTGACAGATGGCAGTTGACAGGTGACAGGTGACAGGTGACAGATGGCAGTTGACAGGTGACAGGTGACAGGTGACAGATGGCAGTTGACAGGTGACGTTGGGTTTGATTGGGTGCGTTCGGTATCGGAGTTGGGTTTGATTGGGTTTACTCGGTATCGGAGTTGGGTTTGATTGGGTTTACTCGGTATCGGAGTTGGGTTTGCGCACTTTGCGGAGCTCTGATGCAGAACTCCTCATCTATCACTACTATTATTTTCTTTCAAAACCAACAAAAACATAAAAAACACAGAGTTTAAAAGGTTTGTTAGGCTATACTGTTTCACAACTGTCATCTCACCTTACTGAAATGGTTTGTTCCACGATTATGCTCATTGCGGACTTCTCGATTCAAAGCCGATAACGGTGTTAAGCTAACCTTTTCTAAAAAGTAATATTGAAGGAGTCAAACATAAATCTTTGATTACCTCGGAACTTTATGTTGATTATTACGAAGTATGAAACAGTTTATATCGAATCTTTTTTAATATATTATGTTAGACATTATGACAATCGATATAATATTTTATTGCTGTGAAATATGGCCGGTTTTTTAAATTCTTTAAAATTTTCACCTTCACTATATTGCCGTAGGCTTGTTTTAAGTAAAACACACTATTGTTTTACTTATAAATAATACTTAAATTCGATTGAGCGCAACAGACCCATTCTCAAAATATCAATTTTTTATGACAGGAGCAGAAAAAATTATTTGTCTCAAGATATTTCAAGAGCAATTAATCAGCCAAAAGTTTTATATATTGAGAAAAAGAATTTCGTTGAGTGGTTTTTCAGCGTATCTGTTGGTATGAAAATCTCATGTCTAACAGAGACACTCGTGGTTCAAAGAAAAAACGAAAAGCAAAAAATTTTAAAAGGAAGTAATAAATTAGCAATAAATTAGCCTTAAATCCCGACAGTGCTTAAGGGCTATTCAGTTAACATTCTGTAATTGTAAATAATAGTATTGGCTTTTTATGTTAGATGAAAATGCTGTATTTTTGCTAAGACTTAATTTTATTCTCGTTCTCTCTACATATTTTAGGAGCAACTAACTGGTGAAACAATCCAGTGTAAAAATACTTATTTTAGAAAAAAATTGGTTTAGTGACTTTGCTAGCATAAACTCATGAAGCCGCAATTTTTTTGAAATAACGAGGAGTAATATAATTAATAATAGGGTAATAAGTAACCAATAAAATAGTTCAAAATATGAAATAAAAAATTTAAAAGAGATTTGTGGCTCTGTTAGCTTGATTAATTTCATCCTATTTCAAGACATGTTTAGCTGGCAAAAGATCTAAACATTATAGTACTCTTCGAATTTTTTTTATGCCAATTATGTTTTATATTTTTACTTTTTTTATGAACATAAATAGGACAGGACTTACAGCACCGCCATTATAATTTTATCGTTGGGAGCTATAGCTCTCAAAAGTCCTCGGTAAAGCCGGCACTGTCTACGTTCGCCCACATGTTTTGATCTTTTTGGAGCTCAGCTGTGCTTCCTTTAAAAACATATTTCGAGTGTTGTAATTTAGTTACTTCGCTAACAGTGTAAATAAGTGTTACGGGTGTTTGTGTTGGTTATTAGGGTGGAAGCTTTTTTAGGCCTATAATATAATTAATTAGGTCACGATGTGTCTGGCTCTGGGGTACAATATAATGTTAACTTTTGAGAAGAGATAATTAAGATCTGACCTATCGACTATTTTTTGGCTTTGGTAATTAGAAATTGAAAATACTCATGTTTATTTTTGTGACATACGTAATACATATTTTTAAATTTAATTATAAGTATCTTCAATGAATTTACTTTTAAAATGGCAACTAAACAGCAAAAATAACTGCCTAAAAATCTGTAATTTAAAGAATGCGTAGCTTGTGCTTATAGCCTTTAATATAGGAGTGCTAAAACTAGTTGTGATGGATCTGCTTGGCTTAACTAGTGACAGCTCTACACAAAAAAGGGTGACTGTTTGAAATAAGAGTGTGTAATAAAATGGACTATTTCAATTTATTCGATAGTAATTATTACTGGAATAGTCTAAAATTCTAAACAAAGAATAATCTAAAAGCCATAATTTTCGATATTCAACTCTTATCAACTTTACGACCAGGGGAAACATAAACGTTGGGATAATATTGCTAGACCCTACCAGATCGAAACGATAACACATATGGCAAGACCGACCGCCAAGACATTCACACAAGACATGTAATTATCGACCCATTTTTCTAATGGTATAAAAATCAGGAAAATGTCGATTATTTCTTGAAAATTGCAATATATACGTTCATAGCAATATGAGATCAAAGTGATTTTTTCTATTTCACACATAAAAATGCATATATTAATAAAACAGATAATAAGTTTTAAATAATGCTGATTAGGTTTTTTAATCACTTTGAAAGTTTAGTTAAGCTAGTAATTTTTATATATATATATATATATATATATATATATATATATATATATATTATATTATACATTATTACCGGCGAGAGAGAGTGCAAAAATATTATAATTCAGTAATTTCAAAACTTTGGTCCGAAACTCAAGGGGACATACCCCCAAATGAGACTTACAGCGGGTTGCACAAAACTTTTAATCAAGTAGTAAATTTAATTGACGTTTAGAGTCAACTTTGGCAATGACGTTAACATAGGTGCTGTCACATTACAAGTGTCTAATTAGTTTAATTCGTGATTAAATTGTTTGTGCAACCGGACTTTACAGGTATAAAGAAAGCTAGCATTGGTCACAGGGTAAAACGAGTTCAAACGGGGATGAATTAAGAAATAGACGGTACCATTAAGTTACCTCTAAGCTAAATTAGATATTCAAAATCAGTTCATAATCAACGTTCGTTTTAACTATTTTTCTTTTAGTGTTCTAACTGTTTGATCCGTTTTCTTATGAAAATTGTGCTCTTAGTTATTTTCCTCCAAATCATATAAACTTTGCTAAAGTGCAGTGAATATTTTTGGGTAAGACCAACCCGAGCGGAGGGATTTTTAATCTCTAACGATACAGAAAATGGCGCTTACGATACTTTGCCTGGACAGGGACGAATATGCAGGTCGATGGTGTCGGGGATATTACTTTTTAACCAAACCTTTTAAAAATGGCCAAAAACATTTTAAAAAGTTTCTCTAAGTGCCATTGTTATAAAAAGGAATATCACAGTTATAGTTTGTACAAATTCAAATTTTGTTTGTTGTCAACTCTTTTCCAATTTTTATTAATTAAAAAATGTTATTCAAATGCTTTACAAAAATGTTAAGCATTTTTCTATATACTTTTCATTTACGTTATAACCAACGTTTCTCTCTTACTATAGTGCATTCCTATTTCCTACAGTCCAGAATTAAATATTTTGCAGTCAACCTGGATGATAGGAAAAATGCCGTATAAGTATATTACCTGGAAATTAAATTCGTATAGTAGGAGTAGGTGTCTAGCTAACATAATATCTAAAACAAAATAGTAGTGTCCAGACTCACTGTCGCTAGACCGGTCTAACTTGGCAATCAAAAATTTTAAATCGACAAATGTAAGAATAAGAATAAGACAAGTATAGAAGTTTTGTACTATGAATTTATTTTAGACTCTTTTAACAAATTTCTGAATAAAAGGACACTTTAAATAATTCCACCGAAATGGTACTAAATTCATTTTAGCAACACGTTCCAAGATAAAAACCATTTAATAAAAAATCTCTGAAATATAACAAATTACTCATAAGGTTTTTAATGACGATATCTTAACAACGACAGGACAAGAACTTATAATATTATAATACATATGTTACCGGCAAAGTCCGTTTCATCGTCATACTTAAGTTTGCCTAGGTAAACCGCACATTGCCGGGACGTTTTCGGCAAAGTCCGAAATTGTTCTCTATTTCGGAGTTTGCCTAGAATGTAACTCGGCAAACTTAGGTTTGCCAAACACGTTTTAGGAAAAGTCCGAAATATGTTCTTACCTTTGTGTTGTATCATGATAATTGGTATACTAGTGATGCTAAGCCTGTAAATAACATGATTTCATCGTATTTCATTAAGTTAAATATACCTTCATAATATACTTATTAAACTTTTTTTATTAAATGATAATAACAAGCCTGAGCAAACCCAGCCTAGTTAGACGAATAGACAAACACTCAAAGCAGGGCGCGCATTGAATAGACTCGGCTCGGTAAGTTTCGTTCGGAATGGCGATAGTCAAAGCGCATTGATTCGGCTATCGGTTCTTTAAAACAGCTGCAACTATTGTGATGTATAGACGTAGTATCGTATCAGACGTTTTTTCGCTATTTCCTCCTAAGCCTCCTTCCGCACATTTTCGTGATTCTTCGGGTCGTACAAAAAAACATAAAAACGAACGTTTACTGTCAAAACTTCGTCCGCCATTGCACACCTATCTCTTCCGCTTGCGTCTCAATACGAGAAGTAGTCGCAGGCAGTCGGATATTTCGGCAATTTTTGCTCCGATTCCGATTTGGTCGTTACGAGCGGGCGAAATCGATTCAATGCGCTCCTCTTCATATAATTGCATGTATACCAAACCTTTTGACTGTGCCGTGCCGTGCCGAGCCGAGCCGAGCCGAGTCGATTCAATGCGCACCCTGCTTAAGGCTGCATTTACCGACCACACCCATTTATTGCCAACTTAATTTTATTTTAGTACAATGTTTTGCTTTATTTCTCTTTTGAATGAATATTGTCACAATATTAACCGTACATTCATATTCTATAGGTATTTTTTAACGTATTATTAAAAGTCTCAAGATATTTTATGATTTATTTTAGGAAAATAATATTTAAAAAGAATATTGAGGTCCTAGTGTCAGAAAAAAAGTCACCATAGATCTTTTAAAATATTAATCTTTTGAATGAAATCATTATGCACGTTGAAACTTTAAATAATTAACAAAAATTGCTTGCAGGATATTAATCTATATTTAATATGCTTATAATTTTCTTATTAAAAATTTTAAAGCCGAAAAACCATTACAAAATGAAATTAAGTTGGCCACAATGGACGCGATCGGAAAATGCCACCTTAAACAATCAACGCAGTGCGGGTGTACCTGCGACGTATTACAAACAGACTATAACTAGTTACGACTAGAAAATGACCAGCGACGTAACGGTCACAAATTCATTATTTCGGACTTTTCCTAAAACGTGTTTGGCACACCTAAGTTTGCCGGGTTACATTCTAGGCAAACTCCGAAATAGAGAACAATTTCGGACTTGGCCGAAAACGCCCCGGCAATGTGCGGTTTACCTAGACAAACTTAAGTATGACGATGAAACGGACTTTGCCGGTAACATATATAACAAAAACCTGTTTGCGGCAGCCAGCGGTCAGTAGCGAAATTAAAGCATCCTTGAGTTAGTCGGTTATATTGAGAATGTCAGTATCAGAGCGCCATTCTGTATTAAACAAAAAAGTTGTCCAAAGTCAGTTTAGGTACGTTGAAATAAAGTAAGATAAAAAAAACTCCTCAAAGTATGCCGGGGAATCAATCACGCATGTCTTGAATTATTACTCTTGTAAGGTAACATAGGTAAACGGTATAGGTGAATGAAAAATAAAATTGTCAAGTTTTGAAGTTTTTATTTTAAAAAAATATATTATTGTCATTGTCACTGCATAATACAGAATTTAAAAAAAATCATATACAACAAAGAGCCTAAAAATTATAAATTTAAACTAAATGAGAGACGTGTCCACCTTCTACTTCCAAACATGTTCTCATTCTTTTTTTTTACAGCATCAAAAACATTGATGAGTATTTGGGGGGAGTAATTAATCTCCTGAAATTTATTTGTAATTCTAGCCCGAGGTTTTCTAAATTTTCACAAGGGGTTTTAAAAACCGAGTCTTAATGTGAGGCGTGGGATCGCAGGACCGTGGTGGCCACCTAACTGGTATATTACGATTAATGATTAAGTCTTCGAAAAATTCTTCCAAAAGATTTAAATTATTAAGCGTTACGGGAATTGGTGCGCCGCACAGAGGTCATTTTAAGTGTTTTAGGTGGTAATAAATCAGAAGTCTCAGAATCCGTTTTCGAATATTCCGGATTACCACTAAACTGCTGCTTATACGTAGAACGACCTGCACTCCCATCGCATCCCCATTTATGTATAAAAGAAATTTTTTATTTGTGATACTCGGCAAAATATTAATCAACACTCCTTTTTGCGACATAATAATCCTCTGTGTTGTGTGATTGATAAGTGCTTGCAGTTTTACCTCTGCAGATATATCTGTGATTACAATATCTGCATGTGGGTAACAAGTTTTTTTTGCTTGAAGTAGAACGTTATAGTTCGGGTATATATTTGCGTTCCTTTGTTTCGCACCTTTTTGAATTGAAATATATGATTTTTTTGTTAAGCGCGAGTCAATGAAAAGAGCAAGTGCTTCTTCTGGCGTGTATTTTATTGGCTCCAAAGTTGGCGTTGACATAGCTTTTTTGATTTGGAGACTTTTTCTGGTTCTGAAAGTTCGTTAAGAATTTTTGACGCATTTCTTTGCCCAGATGACTCCAGGCTTCTTCGTGCAGCGAACGTCAACTCTTCTGTTGAGTACTTGTGCAAAATTGGCATAAACTTTTGTTTTTTTCGTTGGTCGCCAAGATCCTTAAAAAGTTTGCAAGGTCTACCTCTGCTTGGACCAGGTTTTTCCTCATCTTCAAAAAAACTAACGGATTTATCCCACCAGGTGGAGTGTTTATTTTCGAAGACCTTTCGGATGCGATTGCAGTTTTTCCACATTTTCGAAAGAGAACTATTAAAACTGTTTACCTTTTCTTTTACTAAATCAATTTTGTCGTTATCCATGTCATCTTTTACATGAAGCTGATTTAAAACATATGTCAAAACAGCGGCATTCTTCTCTTGTAGTGAATTTTGTTCGCACCAAATATGAAACATATCGCTTCTTCGAAGTGACATGGTTACTGAAAAAAAAATCCTCAAATATAGGCACTTCTTGGCACTCAAATTTTATATTGCTTACACCAGTAGAACATATACTAACCAAAAAACAAAGTTTTAACACAAACATGAGTAAACATCGAAATCTGCAGCTTTACCAATTTGGTCTTTTATAAAAATGAATAGTGATCAGTCATAATATTTTCGTTATTTTATTAGAGACTTTTACATCTATCACAAAATAGCGAAAATATAAATATAAATAGTACTTACCCAAGGCTTTCACAGCGTGAAATCACAATTCCACAAATCGGTTTACAAACGCCACAATAAACAATAGAACTTAAAGAATAACAATTAGTACAATAAGCTAACAACACAATTCGGATATTGGTTTCACTTTCGTCGTCAAGAAAAGAGTACATACGATAAAATAACAAAAAGGCACAAAAATTCCATCCTATATGGAATGTTATCTTTACGATAAGACCACAAGCAAATACTTTCGGTTACTCTTTTTTAAGAATTATTAATTCCTAAATTAATTAAAGTGACCTCTGTGCGCCGTCCTGCTGGATGTAGCCTTGTCGCATCTCTTTATCGTCTAATGCGATTACAAAATTTTCTAAGATTTCATTACGGTATCGCGCCGAATTAGGAGTCCCTTAAAAAAAACTCGGTCCAAGTAACCCTCTTTTCGATATGGCCGCCCACACACCAACTTTCTGTGACAGCAGAAGCTTCTAACTATAAAGACAACTGGATTTTCAGAACTCCACATTCTCATTTGTTGAGAATTTACATAACCAGAGAGGTAAAACCATGCCTCGTCAGTAAAAAAAGGTTTTCCAAATGCGTCTTCATTATTATGCAAATTACTCATAAACCACTATGAAAATTGAATTCGCTGCGGCTTGTCGTTTGGTATCAATTCTTTGACTGAGCTTAGACGATAAGCGTGCATATGCAGGTCACATTTCCGGATTGTATTGCAGGTTCCGTAGGATATATTGACTTGCTGCCTTAAATGCCGAATAGGGGCTTATGAGTGTTCATTAACAATTTGCCTCAATTCTTCTACTTTTTGTACAGTGCAAACTTTGGTTCTCCCACTGCCTGTCTTTCTATTCACACTTCTTCTCTAAACAAAGTCACAGATCTAGTCAAAAATTGGCGAAATTCTAAATGGCGTCCCGTGTTGAATAAGCCCACTGGCCATCAATCTTTCTACAATTTCTTAAGTAACTTTCGATCATAAAAGCTTTTTGGTCTGTCGCGATTACCATATTTAATTTTTTTAAAAATAAACACTTCAGAACTTAATAGTACTATTTTTCATTAACCTATGCCTATGTTACCTTTCAAGAGTAATAATTCAAGAAATGAGTGAGTGATACTTTGAGGACTTTTTTTTATCTTACGTTATATATTGTTATGCTTTCGTCACAAATAGCAGTATACATTATAGTTATATTATATGTTATTACTTGATGTTTTGAAGATAAAACACGATTGCTTCATCTTGAGCTACTTACTTACTCATATCCACGTAGTTCACGAAATAATAGTTTTAGTTGCCGCACATCAATCCGAACCATCCCCTACAGCTTACCTAATACCGCCCTCGAAGGCATAATTAGTTATTTATACTATAAGGGATGTAAGTAACATTTACCAGTCGAGGACGAATTTTGCGCCCGAGCGATAGCGAGGGCTGGCAAAAAAGTCCGAGACTGGTTAATGTACTTACATCCCATGTAGTATATAACATTTTTCCCCCTCCCTGAATTGTATGTTTACCAGAAAATGCTGGATATATTTTTGGATTTTTATTATCATTACATTCGATAGCATTCTCATTAAATTATGAAGGCAACCGTGATCCGTTGCCAGAGCAATATAAGCAGTTTTTATTTTATCAACAACGTCAAGTTGACAATTCATAGCGAAAAGCTTGAAGAAGTCGAATTATTTGATTCTGTGTGGACAAAATGGATGTTTCAGACATAGAAGAATCAGCAAATATTGCTTGTTTATCTCTACTACCGGAAAAGTCGAAAAAAAGGTATGAAGCAACATATAAATCCTTTAAGAATTGGTGCCAAAGCAAGACGGCTACTGCAGTCTCAGAAGCCTTGTTTTTGGCGTATTTCCACGAGAAAAGTGCTTTACTGAAGTCCCCATCAAGCTTATGGTGTGAGTATTCGATATTGAAGTCCACCCTTTTTATAGAGGAAAATATAGATATTTCTAAGTATCCAAAACTTCTAGCATTTTTGAAAAGAAAAAATGATGGTTACAGACCCAAAAAATCGAATGTGTTTAACAGGGAAGATGTGAATAAGTTCATGCTTGAAGCCCCAGATGATATGTACTTATTGATGAAGGTCGTAATGGCAATGGGAGTTGCTGGGGCGTGCCGTTCTAATGAACTCTGTGAAATGAAAATGGACAATGTTAAAATAAGTCAAGAAGTCATAATTGTGACCATTCCTGACTCCAAAAATGGAATGTCACGTACAGTTACAGTGACAAAAAGTGACGACACTCAGGTTTGTCATTTCAAAATAATTCAAAAGTACATTGATATAAGATCCCACATGACGACTATTAATCCGCGCTTCTTTATGCGATATCAAAATGGAAAGTGCTTAAACCAGCCTGTTGGGAAAAATACGTTTTCGTCAATTCCAAGTAAAATTGCGAAATTTCTAAAGTTTGAGAACTTCAGAATGTATACTGGACACTCTTTTAGAAGAACGTCGGCAACTTTATTAGCAAATACTGGAGTTGATGTATTAGCTATCAAGCGACATGGTGGATGGAAATCCGCTACTATTGCGGAAAGTTACGTAGCTGAGAGCCTCAACAATAAAAAGGAAGTAGCGAATAAAATTTTATACAATAAGACCCAGCCAGAAGTCTCTTGCAGTGCTTCAACAGTTACAGAAACATTGGTTAGAAATGAAGGATCTGTGGAGTCAGAAAATGTAATACACATCAAGAAGAAACGAGAAAACGTGTTTCCAAATTTTGTTAATAATGTGAATAATTGTAATAATTGTACCATTAATATTCATTTCAATTAATATCACCGGATTTTTGTAATATGTTGATGAAATCAAAAATTAAAGTTATTCTTATAATAATTTCAGATTATTATTTCCCTAGGGATGTAAGCTGACTTACATCCTGTCGTTAAGGGCAACCAATACCTTGTTGAGTAACTTTCACTTCCGTCTGTCAAAGCAGTGTCAAAATAGGTTGCTTACAATACAGGGAGGGGGAAAATTATATTTATTATCTTATACCTGCGTCTGTCACCGTTGCGATTGACAGTTAAACAGAGGAATTAGATGACAAATGACAGTTAATCCATTGTTTAAGTGTCAATCGCAATTGTGATCAGTAGTGGCACTCTGTATGAAAAATGGCCATAGCGATCGGGCTTTATTTGCAAATTCCTACTCTGTATCACCATTCGGTATGTTTCGAAGTAGGCCGATATAGCACGAACTTACTTAGCGAAAGCGATAGCTCGAGAGCTGTTGCCTTGAAAGCGACGTAGTTTTGCCTCTTTTTACCTTTAGCTAAAAAGTCGTTTTGTCTCCCTTGTGCAATAAATATAAACCTAACCTAAAACTATTTGAAGTTTATTGTTATTGTTATTAGTGATGTACAAATTATATTTACTATGGAGAAACGTGCTATTTCTAGGATTAGGGGACGAAAAACAAAAATACAGCTCAGTGGGCTGTTTTGATTAATTTTTTAATTGCTCATCCAGAATTGGTAACGCACAATTTCACAGGAATTAGTGGAAGAGAAAATTACATGAGATTGTAAGATGAAATATCTTACCAATTAAACAGCATGGGTATTCTAGTTGACTTTATTTCTGCCTGTAAATAGTCCACTAAATTATCAAATACATTTAGCACTAGGTTCTTGTTAAGACGAAATAATTCGATAAATCTTCTCTCGTGTAGTGAAGCGATTTTCGTATATTCGTCCATCGTTTTCAAAATTATTAATCAAAAACCTTTAAGCAGGGAACATATTACAATAATCGAAATCAAATATTAATAAAAATAATTTTATTTTTGACACTAGAAACAATAAAAAATTGAGGTTAAGACCTGAAATCTCTTCTTTTGTGTTAAAAAATGTATGTTTTTAGATCGGACTATACAGTATTCATTATCATGTTTATCTCTATTTTGCGTGAAATGCTGATAGAGTACTATCAAAGCAACTAGATGTCTAAAAATAAATCAGTTTCTATAAGATGTTTTATTCAATATTGGTAAACAATAGGCTTATTAAGAATTTTTTTATTTTAGAATACAAAAGTAGTCTATTCAAAAAGCTTATCTCCAAAAAAAGAACAGAATTTTCTCTGATCAAATTCACCCTCAAAAAAGCGATTAAATATCACTGATTATTATAAAACGCTGCTATATTTCCATGCAATTTATCTCGCAATTTTTAGTAGGCACATTGAATAATTTCATGTAAAGATATTTGGAAAAATATATGAAGAATTTCTGCAAATATTGCATCCTGTCTACCGGTCATTAAATTTAAGTATGCCGGTAATGATGTTCGATAGCTTACTTTAATAAAACAAATTTCTTGGAAATACCAACACAAATTTCATGAACATAATATAAAGGGCAAGGAATTCCATTGAGCGTAATAAGGCTTTCGGAGAGTAGGTAGTTGGAAAGGTCCTTAATGTTTGTTCTATCTCTTTTAAAGGAATATCGTTTGAAAGGTCAGTTAGGATCAGGCGCGGCCCGTGAAATTTCAAAGTTGCATATCTCTGTTGCTACTTATGGGACCCATACCAATTTCAGGTTTTTTAATAGTGAGCCTATTAGGAATGTTTTGGTAAAGAAAAAAAATATTTTGCAATTTGCGAAAAAAAGTTGATTTTTTGAATTGACCCACCAGGGTAAAAAATTAACACGCTTAGATATTTTATTTATTATTTTTTCTAAACAAATTTTACATCATTTTGTCGACAATTCTTAAATTTTAAGAGAAAAAAATGTGTTAGTAGAAAGTTATAGTCATTTGAATTTTTTCAACCGAAAAATAATTTAAATTTTCGGTTGCAAAAAATTCAAATGACTATAACTTTCTACTAACACATTTTTTTCTCTTAAAATTTAAGAATTGTCGGCAAAATGATGTAAAATTTGTTTAGAAAAAATAATAAATAAAATATCTAAGCGTGTTAAATTTTTACCCAGGTGGGTCAATTCAAAAAATCAACTTTTTTTCGCAAATTGCAAAATATTTTTTTTCTTTACCAAAACATTCCTAGTAGGCTCACTATTAAAAAACCTGAATTTGGTATGGGTCCCATAAGTAGCAACAGAGATATGCAACTTTGAAATTTCACGGGCCGCGCCTGGTTAGGATAGGATATAGGTATATTCGCAGTATAGTTATACCAAGACCGCGTAATGGTGTGGGTTAAATGAATAAAGAGTTTAGCACTTCGTCGTGTCTCCCTCTTTTGTTCTCTCTATTGGATAACCCTGGCTCACATATTTTTGCTAGATACAGGTTGGTTCATACAGTGTGTCTGCTTAAGTTCGCAGCATATGGGAAAAATTTGTATTATTAATTTTACGAAAAAAAGTTATTCTTCATAAAAAGTTCTGCATGGTCCAAAACCTAAAATGCAACCATCAGATATCGAAATTTCCCAGTCATATACGAGGTCTGTCAGAAAATATGAATTTTACCCTACAGTAAAATACTTTTATTTTTGACAATATTGAAAACTTTTATGAAGAAAATTTATTTAGAATTGTAAACTAATTTCTAATAAACAGTTATCTCTTTATTCATTAAAAATTTGATAAAAATAAAAATTGTTATGATTTTGTACATTTTCACATTCTCTACCCTACAATAGTGAATACATTGATATAAATGCATTTCTAATCAGCTTGCCATGATATTTACATCCTGCCATAAACGTCAAATATTAACTTAATTAACTTATTACGTAATTATTACAATATTAGTACTGTATTCAAGTTGATAAAAAAATAGCATAATATATTGATTGCCTCTAAATGTGCTACAGAAGGGTTGGCACCATTTTCCATTTTGAAGTAAAGACCGTGACTACGGGGAGGGGGGGGGGTTTATAGTAACGAAAAAGTCACTTTTCTGTCTATTTATTTCCCGTCCTCGTCACCCGTCCCCATTTCTCGTCCTCATGTCTCTGATCATATAATTTTTCAATTTTAAAACAAGAGAAATAATAAATATTCATCAACCATAATGTTTTAAAAGAAAGACATATTTACAACAGCTACCTATTTGTTTTTTCTAAAATTAAGTCCACAATAAGAAATTTAGTTGTTAAAATTACTAAAGTAAAGTGGGTAAATGGGGTAAAGTCGCCCATGGAATATGGATTTTTTGTTTGGTGAAGTTCCCCTCATTTCGGAAAATTACATTATTTTAGGTCAAGGGACAGATTTTTTAAAACTAAACACTGCTAATAAATTGACATATACATATAATTAATGAAGTCGGAATTGAGAATTCAATTAAAATCTTATGAAAAAATACTTTATAAAACAAGATTTTGTTATTTAGATGTACTAAAATGAAAAAAATACGTATAGTTTTTCATTATGGCAATGCTGAATGCTATTTATACGTGGACATAGTTCGCGTGGGTGGATCCTAATAAAAGTAGTATCAAAGTTATCACTGAAACAGATATAATTTTTTTTATCTTCTGACAGCCCACGAAGACCGAAGTCTAAGTACTATGCACCGTGGGTGTACTGGGGATAATATAATATGTTCAATTTATTGTTCTAAAAGCTTGTCGTGCGCGAAAAGTTCATAGAGGCATTAATTTTGTTTGACAGAGATTGTAAGTATCTAAGTATGTATTTTTTCTTTTCAATTCACACGACAAGATTTTAAGACAATAAATTTAACATAATATATTATATCTGCTTCAGTGATAACTTTGATATCACTTTTATTAGGATCCACCCACGCGAACTTCATCCACTTATAAATAGCATTCAGCATTGCCCCAATGAAAAAATTATACTAATTTTATTCGTTTTAGTACATCGAAATAATAAAAGCTTGTTTTTAAAAAGTATTTTTTCATAAGATTTTATTTTCAAACCTTTAGTTACGTCTTAACCCATGCATTTCTGATAATGCATCATTATTACAAGGCATTTTACCTGTTATCGTATCCTACTCGTCAAACCCTTTCATTTGATACCCATATCAAGGAGATTGTAATGAAAAAGGTAATCCGCCATCTTGTGGTGTCTGCCATATTTGGTTTATAATGACGTCGCATAGCTTATCGTATTGTACTCATCAAACCCTTTCATTTGATAACCATGTCAAGAGGGTTATGAGAAAAAAGAAATTCGCTATCTTGTGTCCGCCATATTGGGTTTAGAATGACGTCACATAATTTATCGTATTCTACTCGTCAAACCCTTTTATTTGATACCCATATCAGTGGTATTATGAAGAACAGGGTAATTCGCCATCTTGGGGCGTCCGCCACATTGGATTTAGAACAATATTAAATACACCATATTGTATTGCCACCGAACTTATACAAGTGTGCAAAATTTCAAAACTCTAGTTTAATTAGAACTAGTCGAAAATTTGCCCTAAACATACTAACACACATACAAACTAACAGGAGAAGTTAAATAAAAGCTTGTAAAAACATATTTTCCATTATATCACTCCTCCTTAGTGTCCCAGCCAGCTCAGCATTCTCTGAAAGATGTTGATCTGTAAATGACATGGAATCGGCGGAACCACTATTCCGCCGATATGTTTCGTTAAGAATTGTAATAGTATATTACAATTCGAGACGAGAAATTGTTGATTACTGTCGAGAGATGATGCAGTTTATCGAGACGCGTATAGTAATGCACTCGCGTTTCGACTAAGCCAAATTAAAAATTTTGAAAAACGTGTAAGAACAAAAGTTCTTCCTTACATCGTGAGAAATATTTCTTGACAAAAAACTTTTTCTCTAAAACCAATGGTTGGGCAGTTATAAGGAAATAAATTTATAACAAGGATCGCGCTAGAACTATTCAATCTGAATAATTTTACGGCTCAATCTACATCTAATTCTCAATGTTCATGATTTTTTTCAAAGTGTTCTGAGCGCTCCTCTTGGTGATACGGGTGGGGGACAGCAATAATAGTAATACAATCGCGTTTAGACTGAGCCAAATTAAAAATTTTGAAAAACGTGTCAGGACAAAAGTTGTTCCTTACATCTTAAGAAATATTTGGTGTTGAATAACTTTTTCTCTAAAACCAATGGTTCAGCAGTTATAAGGAAATAAACAATTAAATTGCTTACGATCGCGCTAGAATTTTTTAATCCTAATAATTTTGGCTCAATCTAAACCTAATTCTCAATGTTCATGATTTTTTTCAGATTTGATAAGGGTGGGGGACAGCAATAATAGTAATGCACTCGCGTTTTGACTGAGCCAAATTAAAAATTTTGAAAAACGTGTTAGGACAAAAGTTGTTCTTTACATCGCAATAAATATTTTTTGTCGAAAAGCTTTTTCTCTAAAACCAATGGCTCAGCAGTTATAAGGAAATAAACAACTAAATTGTTTATATCAATTGATCGCGCTAGAATTTTTCAATCCTGAAATTTTTTTTAGATTTTTCTGAGCGATCCTTTTGGTGATAAGGGTAGGCGACAGCAATTTTTAAGCGTTTTTGCCGAAAAATGTTTAAAAAATGCATAAAAAAATACATCACGTATATTGTTAAATTCGTGTTTCAATGAGCTTTCATTTCACACCCTACACGATGCCCTTGAGTTTTTGTTTCCATTTCCCAATTTACCCCCTGAAATTATCCCCCAGAATTAAAATTCAACTTTTTATACTTCACGTCTATAACTGGACCACCACACTCTATTTCTGCGCCAAATATCAAATTTTGAGGTTGAATAGTTTCAGAGAAAATCGCCTGTGACAGACGGACGGACGGACACCGAAGTGATTTCATAAGTGTTCCGTTTGACGGAACACTAAAAAATGATCTTTGTACCTTATGAGTTATTTTTATTTAAAAAATTATCAGGAAAATGATCAAAATTGGATAGGGGAAATTCGAGAAACTAACCAATGTCGGCTTTTCATAAGAAATAGTTTATTTTTTTGTAATTAATAACGTAGACTGAATGCAGTTCTTAGATTATAGCGGTCTTATCGACACAATTTCATTGCTAATCTAAAAAGGGTGATTTGTATCTTTGTTTGCATTGTTTGTTTTCAATAATCATTTTCTTGATTTTTGTGTGTTTTGCAGCTGGGCCAATCAACATTGTTTCGAGATATCAAACAAATTTGCTTCTGTGGCAACCTTGTATGCGATTTTAAGAGCTAGCTGTTAAATTTACTTTGTTTATGGAACAATTTTATGTGGCTTTTAAACATTTCATTTACTGATTGAAACGACAAACTAATAAAAACTTCAATTAAACATTAAACTGCAGGTTTTAAATGGCTCAATTTATAGAACTAATTTTGGAAAAGCAATCAGAAAATGACTTAAACCTAATTACAACTAGACAGGCATGATCTTTTTCGATAGAAAGTTTCAAGAAAATTGAAGAATAAAAGTAAGCCAAAACCATCTCAAAAATATTGTTATCAGATAATATTAGCAAATTTAAACAGTATTCATTTTTTACTTTTTCTTCCACCAATATTAGGAAAGTCACAAAATGCACTTGAAATTTTTTTGTTAAATACAAATTATCATTTTTTTTTAAGTTTAGGGTCCCGATATTTGGTGTTGAACACTGATGATGTTTTACAAAAGTTTTCAATGGAAATAAATCGTCTAAAATTTTGTTGCTTCTTTAAAGACCAGATATTGTTCAATGGCAGGGTTCTCTTTATTTTTGAATTGCAGGCTGCATGTTTGTTTGCCAAAAGCATTTAGAAAAATAAATATCGCTTTTATTTTGTCATTTTCTAGTGGCAGAAGAGTATCTGGCTATTCAGAAATATAGGATACGTTTCCATTAAATTAGATCTACTTTGAAAATTGTAGCAAGTTACTAAATATTATTGTTGTTTTTACTGAAATGTTTAAAAGTTTAAAAAATATACCTGGTCCACGTGCTCACGTCGTATACAGGGTGTCTGAAAAGTCTTAGTAGGGGCAATTGGGCTACTAGTAAAGATAGACACCAAATTTTAGGTGTATCTATTCGTTAATAAATCTACTTTGTCATGTATGTTAACTTTTTCAACCCCCTTAAGGGCGGCAACGCTAGGGAGTTGTGGTCAAAAATTTTAAATGCAACCCTATGCCGTGTGGTACCTCCATTTTAGAGGTCTTAAAAAAATAAATATTTTCTCACAAAGGTGACAAGTGAGTTCCAAAATCTACTTTAATACTGCCAAGAAGTTTATGGTGGTTGTTTTGGACAACTTCTGAAGTAATAAGAGCAATAAAGGTATTTAATTTTTACTTTTTTTCACGGATAATTTTTAAAGGCTTGCCATTTAAAAACAAATTAAGAAATTCCTAGGGTTTACGTTAAAATGTTTCTTTTTTGAAGACTTTCAAAATGAGGTACCACACGGCATAGGGTTGCATTTAAAATTTCTATCCTCAACTCCCTAGCGTCGTCCCTCGGGGGCCGAAAAAGTTAAATTACATGAAAACGTAATTTATTAACCAATAAGCACTAATAGCAAAGATATTTGCTCATATGAAGATTTTCGGACATCCTGTATATATCTATCCGTTTACGAAACTCGAGCTACATACGTACATGCTTCAAAAATTGTAATAATTTATTTGATGATCATATGAGTTTATATTAATTTGTGAGGTTACGCTTAGATTTAACAACAATCGTAATAAATTAAGAACTATTTATTCCTTATTTACATATAAGCGTATATTTATGTCGATAATTTGATCAAACGTGGTTCAAGAATTATAGTTATGTACTTTATAATGGACTTATACAGAATTTTTTTTTATTTCATAGGTAACACAAAAGTGTTCCATTCGAAAAGCTTATCACCCAGAAGATAAGATCTTTTCTGATCGAACTCACCCTCAAAATAGAGGTCAAACATCGCTGATCATAAAGCTGGTATGACGTAGTCTCACGATGAACGTGCAAATTTAGAAAATATCTTAAGCATTAGCACTGCTGCAAAAATTTTGCGACTAACTTTGTCAATATGACACTTGTCAAACACCTTATCCCCCTTAGGGGATCATGGCGGTGTTGCCGTATCCTTAATTGGATTTACTACATTACATAGATTTTTGTGGATGACGTCAAGATGGAAACTGACAGCCAGATTCTCCAATGCTAGTCCGGTCTAATTTGACAATCAAAAGTTTTAAACTGACAAGGGTAAGAATAAGACAACTAAGTTTTATTCTATGAACTTATTTCTGAGCTTTTTCGCAAATTTATCAGGAAAAGGACAATAATTCTAGTACGTACTTTCAACAATAATAGAACTAAATTTATTACAGCAACTCGTTCCAAGATGAAAATCATTTGGAAACCAAGTAAATCGCTGAAATATCACAATACTTCATAAGTTTTTAATGACAAGGATAGGATAAAAACCTGTCAAAACTTAACTGATCAACTATAAGATCTTAATTTAAACCAGTACTAAATCTTAAGCTTTCTTAGTGAATCTGGACGTGAATGTTTTCAATATTTATTAAACCTTAATACTTTAGTTATTATCCGTCCAACCGACGTAATTTTCTGTATGTGTGCTTCGACTGACTGATTGTGCAATAATATTAACATATTTATTGAACACGCGAAATGACTGAACAAACCCATTACACAATTTCAAGTTAAACAATTTATATTATTTTTTTTTTCATCTGTAAGTGCCCACGTAGAGAAGTGAAATGTAATCTAGTAATACAAGATTTAAAGGATTGGAGGTTGGGAGGGGAAGAGAAAAACCTCTGCATGCAATTTATTCCATGATTTGGGGACAGTAGGTATGAATGAGCAAGAGAACTGGGATGTTTTAGGTTTTTGTAGCTGGACAGTACAGGGATGCACACATTAGCGCTTAATTCTTCTGCACAACGTCCGTGTAATTATCTGTAGAAAAGAGATAGGTCCCCAACAGCGCGGCGATGAGCGAAAGAAGGGAGTTTTCTTGTGAGGATCAAGTCGTTAAAGAAAATTAGTTTATACTTAGAGAATCTTAAAGAAAGCTTACTATCATAATACATTAATTACTGTTTAGTTCTAGAATCGATATTTTTATTAAAGAAACTGTAATTAGTTAAAATACAGGCACTCTTAAAACAAATATCGTATCCAAAATTAAATGTTTGCTATGTCTACATATGAAGTAGCATAACCGTTGAATTAAGTATACAGATTTTTCCATTCTTAGAGGAACTACTGATATTTTAAAATTATTAATATATTTATAATAAAATACTTTTCTATTCCCACATGAGAATTTGCAGCATTGCACCAAACCCGACCAAATACTACCAATCCAGAAAACTTTATTTTAACATATTAATATATCCTAAACAGCTTTACACTGGGATTGACTAAAATGGTTTATTTAAGTTAGACTTATGTTTCAGCCATTTGCTTTGGTTTTTATGTGATTTTCCAATTGGATTTTGTTGATGAAATGAATTTAGTCAGATTTTTGTAAAAAAAATGCATACATAAATTTCAGTCATTTTCCCGATAAAACTGCAAAAAAACTCAGGCATAATAGTACAAAACTTATTGTTCTTATTCTTATACTTATGAATTTAAAACATTGATTATCAAGTTGAGATCCTAGTGATATTGAATCCCGGTGTTATAGTCTTAGGACAAGTAAGGAAAATTAGGAATTTGTTAATACTCAATTTGCAAATATATTTTTTTTAACTTTCTCCCTTCGAATAATTATTGGTGTTGTATAGGTCAAATCAAATTGGATGTATTGCGTAAGAGAGGCAACGAGATTAATTATCTCTCTCCCTCTCACATAAAAGACACCGAGAAGACTATATGGTATTAATAATGGTATTAACTTACCTCTTCCAGTATTTCATTTGAAAATCGTGGATCATTCTGGCCCTTCGACAAGCGAACAGGTTCCTGAGTTCTGGCAACATATTCCGGAACACTGATTCCATTTTTGATTCTTTGCAGTTTCAAATCACCACTATCCAACTGGCAGTCTAATACTAGGAAGAGTTGTACATCGTCTTGAATTTTTTCTACAGTATATAATCTGAAACAAACCAGAAGTATTATATAAAATGAGCCTTCTTGATACCTTAAGTTTTGGACCCTCCTTATCTTTCCTCCAGATGAGACTACATGTTTTAAAATTACGTTCCGGGCAAAAGTTTGCAAACTTATAAACCTCTTAATTCCATGTCTCTATCCCGTTTACTTTGAAACTTAATTAAATCCAAAGAATAGCTATTTTGGCACATTCACTCACTGAAAAATTTCAGAAATATTTCCGTGACCTTAGAATACTGAAATTCGGCACAGAGGTAGCGTTTAGCAGACAAAAACAGTTAAAAATGCAAAAACCGAGGCAGGCTTTTTCCTTTAAACCAGAAAAAAGGGTGATACAGAAAAAAAGAATAGGTGGATCATACTCTTATGTGTTGTGACTTGATTAGTGGCCATTGTAAATTTTGTTTCTCAATATCAGTATGTAAATACATATAATCTGCCTGTAAAAATACACGCATCATTATAGTTAAAGAAATACACATATACAACGTATATATACAACGCATGCAATAAACCACATCATCAAGACGAAATTATCGTCGTATAAAAAGAGGGGAATCCCAACAAGAACAATACTGTAAAACGGAGCCTAGTTCCCGCGACTGTTACGAAGTTATAAACTTTTTTATGTCTCTCTATAGTTTAAACTATATATCCACTGGCTTTATGTAACTTGGTCGTTACACATTTTAGGTAATGGTCCCAGCCATTGGCACAACGCTCTTCATTTTAAGTAATGACACATAATGGTAAGGTCAAAAAAAAACGTCCTTAAAGTATGCCGTGGAATCAATCATGCATGTCTTGAATTATTACTGTTTATTACCCTTGAAAGGTAACATAGGGAAGAGGTATAGGTGAATGAAAAATAGAACTGTGCAGTTCTGAAGTTTTTTATTTTAAGGAAATTTAATTGGTAATCACGGCAGAACAAGAAGCTTTTATGATCGAAGGGTACTTTAGAAATGGTGGAAGGGTTGATGGCCAGTAGGTTTATTCAATAAGGAACGGCATTCGGGATTTTCAAAGAGAATTTCCACACATTGTCATGGATTTCGACCAGTTTAGGCCAGTTTTAACTAGATCTGTGGCACTGTTTAGAGAAACAAGAAGTGTGAATAAAAAGGAAGGCAGTGAGAGACCCAAAATTCGCACTGCACAAAAAGTAGAAGAATTGAGGCATATTGTTAATGAACACCCACAAGCCCCTATTCGGCGTTTAAGCCAGCAAGTAAATGTATGCTACGGAACCTGCAATACAATCCTGAAATGTGACCTGCATATGCACGCTTATCGTCTAAGCTCAGTCCAAGAATTGTTACCAAACTACAAGCAGCAGCGAATGCAATTTTCAGAGTGGTTTACGGGTAATTTGGTAATTTAATAATGAAAACGTGTTTCAAAAACTTTTTTTACTGACGAGGTATGGTTTTACCCCTCTGGTTATCTAAATTCTCAACAAATGTTGT
Source organism: Philopedon plagiatum (assembly GCA_963971165.1). Taxonomy (NCBI): domain Eukaryota; kingdom Metazoa; phylum Arthropoda; class Insecta; order Coleoptera; family Curculionidae; genus Philopedon; species Philopedon plagiatum. The sequence continues at coordinate 70,550,180 of OZ020194.1, forward strand.
GGAGTTCTGAAAATCCACATTACTTTATAGAGATGCCTCTGTATTCACAGAAAGTTCGCGTGTGGGCGGCCATATCGAACAGAATGTTAACTGGATCGATTTTTTTAAGGGACTCTCAATTCGGCGCCATACCGTAATGAAATTTTAGAAAATTTTGTAAACGGATGCGATGAAGAGATGCGACAAGGCTACTTTCAGCAGGATGGCGCAAAAATCCACGAAACTCTTGATAATTAATTTTTTTTTGAAGGATCATTAGTCGTAATATGCCAGTTAGGTGGCAACCACGGACCTGCGATCTCACGTCGTACGACTTTTTTTATGGCCACACATTAAAATCTCGGGTTTCAAAACCCCTTATTAAAATTTAGAAGACCTACGGGCTAGAATTATAAATACATTTCAGGAGATTATCAACGCCCCTCAAGTGCTCACCAATGTTTTTGATGCTCTAAAAAAAAGAATGAGAACATATTTGGAAGTAGAAGGTGGACACGTCTCCTATTTAGTTTAAATTTATAATTTCTAGGTTCTTTGTTGTACATGTTTTTTTTTAATTCTGTATTATGCAATGACCATGACAATAATGTAATTTTATTAAAAATAAAAATTTCAGAACTTGACAGTTCTATTTTTCATTCACCCTATGTTACCTTCTAAGAGTAATAATTCAAGACATGCGAAATTGATTCCACGGCACACTCTGAGGACGTTTTTTTTTATCGTACCTTAACTATTACAGTAATAATACTCATATACAGGGTTTTTCCATATATTTTGGAGTACCACTAGAGCGTTTATTTTAAGACCTAGAAAAAACCTTAAAATACAAAAGTTGAAGTATTTTCTCGGAACTATCAAAATCTGCAATCGGATAAAACAAATATGAACATCGCAAATGTGTTACACCTTAAATTTGTTTACTTTAATGAAACGAAACACCCAGTATGGTATTTAATATTTGGGAAGATCCGCTCTTCCTGATTTCAAATATATATACTTTTCTTATATTTCATCAAGCCGTTTCCAAAATATAAGGGTCTAAATTCTGTTATTTGTGTAATGTGCATTGTGGAAATCTGGTTAGCTATGACCACGAAATATGGGTTTTTATTTAAAACTTTAAACCTCTATATTTTTTAGACGGGTTGATGAAATACAGCAAAACGACATATATTTAGAATCAGGAAGAGCACAACTTTCTAAATATTAAGTAATATACAGGGTGTTCCGTTAAAAATAAACAAATTTAATGTGTTTAAACTCATTTACGATATTCATTTGCTCTATCCGATGACAGATTCTGATTCATTTTGGAGCAAATACGTCAACTTTTGTAACAAAGATTTTTCTAGCTTTTAAAATAAACGCTCTAGGGGTACTCCAAAATATATGAAAAAATCATGTACATGTCACGTTTTTGTAAGGCGGTTAAAACGCTTGGAGTCAGTTTTGGTAATAAGATGATTAAACTTTAGGGGAATTTATGAATTAAGAATTTTTCGACAATGATGTTAAACTTAGCTCTACATCACATCTTACTGCTTTTTGTGGTCGAACACTCGGTTTTACAGTAATGTTTTTGTTGGACTAAAATAATGATACCGCTACAGATACTGGTATAAAAGCTTTATTAAAATTGTTAAAATTTAAAACACTTTTTGGATAATTACAATTTAAAACCTACCTTTGATATTATTTTTTGCAGTGCAGGGCAACTGTGTGTTTTGTTGCTTATTATAGATACATCTTTGGTCATGGTAATTTCCATAAATACCCAAATAAATTAAAATTAGGTGAGGCACCGTATTGTCTTTGCAAAAATAATTTATTCATTGATGATTTAAAACATAGAACATTTAGTTGCAGCCTAAACAGATATGCTTTTTTATACTCAGAAATAGCAAAGTAGCGTCTTATTTTCACATCTCTTACGTGCAAGTTTAATGCAGACCAAGACTCAGTCCTTTTCTAGCTTCAAATCATAAATAATAAGATAGCCATCCATTTCCTTTCTTATCCGTATGCTGAGTAGCCTTTACTGTTCTGTTTAGAAAATCAAGCCACCCTGATAGACCCTAGTGGCGTTGTGAGTGTCCTCATGCTTTTTTTTTATCCAAGACGTTCCACGTAGACTCGAGCCTAAGTACTAAAGTACCGTGGGCATCTGAAGAGAAGGAAAATGTAGTCTATTGACACGATATTTAAAGAATTGGAGGTTGGTACGGGAAGGGAAAACATCTGCAGGCAATTTGTTCCTTAATCTGGAGACCCTAGGTATGAATGAGCGAGAGAAGTGGTCTGTTCTAGGCTTTTATAGCTGGACAGTAAAGGGATGCATACGTGCATATATGCGCATCTTGTTCTTCTGTTAGGAACAGTCAGGGGGGGGGGGGGATAATCCCGGTTAGTTCTTCAGAACAAAATCCGTGTAAGTACGGGTAGAAAAGGGATAAATCCCCAACAGCGCGGCGATGGGCGAGAGAAGGGAGTTTTCTTGTGAGGACTGAGTCATTGACGAGTACGAATGACTCTTTCTTGGATAGAATCAAGGATGTTCAGTGTCGAAGGTGATGCCGCTTCCCAGATGTAGGCAGTACTTTAGGTTGGGTGTCATTTGGGAAACATAGAGAGTGTATAAGCATTTTCTGACTCGAAAGAGAAAACCAAGATTTTTAGCTGCCGATGTGGATATTGAAGTAATATGTTTGTGCCAGCTGAAATCATGTTTGAAAGCGATGCCAACAAGATCGAATGTTTCATTGTTCTGTAGGGCTTGGCCATTCATGTGGATGGGGTAAGCGTTGCCAGATTTTTTGCGTGACTGGGGGGGACTGGATTTTGGAGGCGTTGAACTGAACAAGGTTTTTGGCACCCCAGTCTAAGATTAATTGCAGATTTTGGGAAAGGGATAGGTGCATAGATCTGCGTCTATTATCCAGCTCTTGATTCGAGACTTGTCTGGAAAAATAATTACTGGAGTGAAGAGTACAATCGGCAGCATAACTGTGGATGGGATTGGTAGTTGAAGAGAGCAGATGTGAATAAGAAATAGGGTTGGTGCCAGGACTGAACCTTGGGGGACGCCAGCATTGATAGGATAGAAGTTAGATGAGTGACCGTCAAGCATGACAGATATGCGTCGATTAGAGAGGAATCTACCAATCTAGGTACATAGTTTAGTAGGAAGACCGAAGAAGGTAGTTTGTTGAGGAGTGCGGCATGCCATACTTAGTCAAAGGCCTTGGAAATATCAAGAGCAACAATCTGAGATTCGCCATGAAATTCGAGAGACTTATTCCAGTTAGGTGGGACAAAGCTATGGAGATCAGCTGTGGATCTTTGGTGACGAAATCCATACTATCTGTCATGGATGATTTTGTGTGTTTCTAGATATTTTAGAATTTGCAAGTTGATCGCTTCCTCCATAACTTTGCTGTCAACAGAGAGAAGAGAGATAGGTCTATAATTGGATGGAAGGGACTTGGAACCTTTCTTCGGGACAGGCTGCACACGAGCAGTCTTCCAGCTATCTAGGAAGATACCCTTATCACAAGAGATCTGGAAAAGATGAGTTAAGATGGGTGCAAGTTCTGGAGTGAGGGAGTGAATCAAGGGATAGACAAATTTTTTGAACTTGTTTGACCTTAAGTATTATGTCGGGCATTTTGTGGGGTACAGACGTGGCGGTTGAAAGAGCGAAATTGGCGGAAGGGATTAGGGTGGAATGATAGCGAATTGTTTGGCAAATAGTTCAGCTTTCTCTTTAGAGATAGAGATAATTTCGTTGTCAGCCGTCAGGGGAGGATTGACTAATGTTTTTGGCAAGTGACCAGAAAGATTTGCTGTCATTGGAACAGGAAAGCGCTTTATCTTTTATGCGGTTGTCGAAAACATTTTTGGACTCTAAGATAGTTTGATTTCTTGCCTCGACTTTGCCGACTTTCGGGTGTAGAATTTTGAAGATACCTTTTGTGGAACTTGGAAGTTTAGGTTTCTTGCGGGTAATAAAACTTTCAATACCTACTTGAATTATATCTGTGATATGAGAGTAAATTTCGGAGGGATCGGAAGTGGAAAACCAGACAGGGTTCCAAGGGAAAGCAGAAAAGAAGTTTCGAAGACCATCCCAGTCGGCAGAATTGTAGTGCCAGATCGTGCGTTCTAGCATGATTTCAACGAACTCGGGATGTATGGGACTAGAGACGGTAATGGGGCCATGATCTGAACGACCAAGGGGAGCGCATACAGATGTTAAGTATGGCTCAGGATGGGTGGTAAGAAAAAGATCTAATGGATTTGCATTATGGGTAGAAACGCGGAGAAAGTATGTTGCTTATGTTACCTACACCTTTTGGCTGTGGAAATCCTCTTGTCTTATATATTAATATTTTCTTTAAAAATCTATCTTATTCCAAAATTTGCCATGTTGTGGCTAAAGGCGCTACTCTCGAGGAAAGAAGAAAAAAAATTCAGTCCTAAATATCGAAAATACATTGACTATATTTTTGCTATAAAGCACATAACTATTTATCTTCATAAAAGGGGCATCAATTTAAAGTTTTACGTTAAAGTAAAAGTATCCTATACACACGTGTGTTATTTGAACAAATCATAACTCATTGATGATGTGTCAAAAATTTTGGTAAATCCTTAACATTCATCTTACATTTCATCTCGTAAATGAAAGGTTTTGAACAAAGGTCTCCTAAATACGTTAAGCCAACGAAACTTGAAACTTTAATACGTGTTCGAAATTCGGTACACTCGGCGATTGTTTGGTTGGGTCTTATATCAAAACTTTCCCGAAGCAAGTAATTGGTTCCCGTTGCGAAAGATCAACAAGAAATTAAAGACGAATTGTGTGAAATACTCTTGTATACTTGTAAAGAACTAATTTTTTTTAACTTTTACAATCAATAATAATATACAGTATGTTCGCGGATGGGATTTAAAAGAGGACAAATGGACCAAATTTCGCAAGATACGTAAATATGTCACTCCAAATAAATGCTTTTGCTTGTAAAATAAATAAGATTCACGTTATAAAAAAATTAAATTTTTTCCACTGAGAGCATACAAAATACGAAAACGTTATTTTGCGTGAGTAAAATACTTTGTCTATCATTTTCTACCAAAAGAACAAATATGAAATATATTTAAAATTAAACCCTAAGCCCAAGTACAAGATTTCATTAAAGAATTTAAATATTAAAAGTAACGAGCTTGATGACATTATTTTTAAAGTATCAACTATTCTCTGCCACACCTTTAATCAGAGTACTAGTTTCTACATATTAAACAATAATAACACCCGTGGACATCTTTGTCAATGTCTTTATTAAATGAAGCAATTATTTAATTTAAAATGTTTCTCATCAAAATTACCAAAGGATTTTTATAGTCCAGTGTTACGCGGATGGCCAAGTATTATACCGTTACGTCATGGATATATTTAGCGAGAAATTTGTAGACATTCCAGTAACTGAAATGACAATCTACAACAAAATAAAAAAGTTCCAAAGAATTGGTTCGTTCTTGAATCTTAATAAGAAGAAATATGACCAAAACGACGCTGCCACAGTTTTAGTTCTTCAGTCTGTTGAAGAAACTCGTGTAATGTCCCTTCTGCTAAACACCTTCTAGAAGGTATGAAAAAAACTCATATTCAGATGATCTTAAAAGAAAATAAATTATTTCCGTTCAAACCCCACCTTAAGCAAACACTGGAAGCGGGAAAAGACTAGATTTTTGTTTATGGGTGGAAGACCAAATTTTAAGCGGAAATATCCATTTTTTAAAATTTATTAGACTTTCTGAAGAATGTACATTTTCTACTAATGTATTTTCAACAAGATGGCTCGCGGAGTTATAGAATGGCTTCACTGCAGATTTGGTCCAAGTTGGATTGGTGGCCCAATTTTGTGGCCCCCAAGGAGCCCTGACTTAACGTTGGCCGATATGTTTCTATGGGGCCCTTCAAAAGAAATTGTTTATGCCAGATAAGGACCAAATAATAAATAAAAAAAGGCAGAATTACCCAGGTTCAATATCCCAGGAAGGAATCAGAGATTCCTTCAGATATCTAAGAAAGCAATTAGAAAAATGTGTTGAATATGGGGGTGGACTGTTTGAATTTTGATATCTTTATTGTATTGCTTAGTTTATATCATATTCTTTTGAGTTTAATTAAATGTATTATTTAAAAATTGCACTCAAATAAGAAGTATTTTGAATTAAATAATTGCTTCACTGACAAACATGTCCATGGGTGTCATTATTGTATAATATGTAGAAACTAGTACCCTGGTTAAAGGTGTGAGATAATAGCTGGGACTTTAAAAATATAATGTGATAAAACTCGTTACTTTTAATATTTAAATCTTTTAATGTAATCTTGTACTTCGGTTTATGGTTTAATTTAAAACATATGTCATTTTGTTTCTTTGGCAAAAAATGATTAACAAGGCATTTGCTCATACGCAAATAACGTTTTCACGTTTTTTATGGTCCCTGAATATAATATTAAGTTTTTTATAATGTGAATCATATTTATTTTACAAGCCAAAACTTTTATTACTAGTGACATTTTTACGTATCTTGCAAAATTTGGTCCATTTGTCCTCTTCTAAACCCCATCCGCGGACATACTGTACATATAAAAATTAAAAAGAAGGTTCATTAACTGTTACAATCGGTCTCTCTGGTTAATAGCCTTCGTCACTAAATTTAGATTTTTCTGCCATTTGTATATAAATTTGTTAAAAATGATCTATTCATCTATTTCACATAATAAAAATATTAGGGCCATGTTCAAATCGCAAAATCCCTATTACATTTTCATGAATTCTAGTTTCCAGCCAGTTTTAACGCCTTTATATTTCCTGCTATAAAACAGCCAAGCTCATAAAACTAAGCTCACGTGTTATTATGAAATATTATTTGGAATATTGACAGTAAGAAAATGGCAACTACTTTGTATGCATTACTGTGTTTTTCAATATTGTTAAGAATTTATTTAGTTTGTCCTGCAAGCATAATGCAAAAACGCAACACTTATGGAATCACTTCGGTGTCCGTCCGTTCGTCCGTCAGTCTGTCACAGGCGATTTTCTCTGAAACTATTAGACTTAACAATTTGAAATTTAGCACAGAGATAGAGTGTAGTGGCACAATAATAGACGTGAAGTATAAAAAGTTTCATTTTGACTCTGGGATTTAATTTCAGGGAGTAATTTGGGAAATGGAAAAATTTTTGAAGGGCATCGTGTAGGGTGTCAAATAGAAGCTTACAAAAGCACGAAAAAATTAAAAATTGCTGTCCCCCACCCCCACCCTCATCACCAAAAGGATCGCTCATAAAAATCTGAAAAAAATCATGAACATTGAGAATTAGGTCTAGATTGAACAAAATTATCAGGATTGAAAAATTCTAGCGCCATCAACTGTTATAAACAATTTAATTGTTTATTTCCTTAAAGCTGCTGAACCATCGGTTTTAGAGGAAAAAGTTTTTCGACCAAAAATATTTCTCACGCTGTAATAACACCTTTTGTATTACACGTCTTTCAACATTTTCAATTTGGGTCAGTCGAAATGCTTCCCACTCAGCTCCGCGCATACGCAATGTAATAAGACGTTTGTGCCGTCGGCGATAGGTAGCGAGGCAGATGGACGGAGATCGGGCGGCCGAGGTTTGCTAAGGTTAAGTGGGGGGCTGATGGCAAGGAACACTAACTGCGCAAGTATAGTTTGCACGTGACCGAATGTTTTGTTATAGTCTTGTGTATTTAAATCTAATATTTTTAAAAAATAATTACTACAATGTTTAGTTGCCCTTCAAAGGTCCCCAACGGGAACAACAACTAATATAAATCCAGCAGTTTATTCAGGACGTCTACATAATAAACATACCTGCTTAACTGTTTTCGTCTGTATTGTTACACTAATTAATATTAGTTTCCTTAGGTTAAAGCACGGTTAAACTCTCATTATAATAAAGGGATACGAAGACAAAAATAAATGATATATACCCATACATACATGTAGGTCTAAGACCTAGCAGAATTTTAATCGGTACACTCGTAGACAAAAAGTGGTACATCTAATTTGCAATTTACGTGCCAGTTCCCTGAGAAACAATTAAATCAGTTTTATTACAATATATCTATTTCCTATTTAGAAAAAAAAATCACTCAAGATATGATTTTTATACGATATTTAATAATAAAATGTTACAGTACTGGTCCTAAGTATGTACAACATTTGTAATAAAAAATCGCTGGAACTAAACCGAGAGGTCTAATTTAAATAAAGGAATTTTAAAGAGATTTAATATATATCTAAAACATTAAATGGATACTGTCAGAGAAATCACAAATATTCAGAAAATTTAATTAAAACGACCCAGCTTTGTTTCAAAACAATTTGCTTTTTAACCAAAAAGTTACAAATATAATCTACAGACGTCACTGCTATTTACCTAATTCCGGAACGCTGAGTCGTAATCTTTTTAACAGCCTATGTGTGTATGTACAGGGTTATTTGGATCAATAGATAACTTTTTTATTTGAAGAGATGTTTAAATGTTTAACTGAGATAAATTGTAGATTTGTGCAAGAACTCTCAGGAAACGGAACTGGAAAAACAATTGAGCATTAAATAAGCTAGTTCTGAGCTAACCCTAATTTTTTTTCAGAGGACTAGCATTTTATTGTTTTAAATTCTACTTGCTAGAGCTCTATATAATGTTAAGTTACCTACACCAAAGTTCGACTGTTTTCCCATAATTTAAAAAAATTAAAAGCAACCCTCCATACTCCTCGTATATGAGTTAATTCAAGTCGTATAGGGTTTCTATGGAAGCATCGATAATCTATTCATCTAAAAGATGTCCTGTGTACAGAGACCCAGAAAAATTATTGCAGAAAAAGGAAGAAAACAAGTTTGAAGAAAACTTCTTTAGAAAGAGGGAAAAATACTACACTTCTAGCCTGTGTTAGTGCTACCGGCACGTTTATATTTATACCCTTTATGGTATTTTCCAGAGTAATGATGCACCCTGCTTTACTAATTGATTCATTTAGTGGAACAGTAGAATACTCAAAACCCTCAGGTTGGATGGATGCCGATTTGCTTGCAAAATGTTTGAAACATTTTATTGACTGCACAAACACGATTAAAGAATCACCAAGCCTGTTAATATTAGATGGACACTCCAGCCACAAGTCAGTTGAGTAAATGCGAAAACGTATCGTTATGTGAAATACAGCTAAATTATATAACATGTTTACCGGTTTTCTTGTGTCGATGGCGTGGTCCAGAGGTAAAGTATCCGCTTCTGAATCGAGAGGGCATGTGTCCGAAGTAGTGCTCGGATGGACTTCTTTTTTTCTAAATTTGTCACTTAAAAAATTAGATCGGCTCTAAAAAGTGCATTGGACACGCGTTAGCACTTCATAGGATGATACTTTTTTGTAAATTTTATTATCACAACAAACTGAACGAAACGACCAACCTCAAATATAATTCAGCTGTCAGTTAATTTGACATAACGATTTGTTATACTTTCTACTTATCCGCATATGCATAAAACTGGCCAGAGAGTCAGAAGTAGTTATGGTAACGTTGCCACCACATAGTTCAAATGAACTCCAGCCTCTCGACGTTAGTGTGTTTACGCCGCTCAAAAATTATTTGTCCCAAGAAATGGATCACTGGCTTAGTTCTTATCCAGGCTCGAGAATAACGGAACACGACATGCCTACAAATTCGTGTCCCTCAAAGAGTTCCGTCACCCAATTGTAAAGTTACACCAGATATCGAAACCAAATTCAGACTTCTCACAAGGACAATGTTGAAACGATATCCATGAAACAAGGCAACAAACTTTACTATGGAAGCCTTCTGGCCCAGACAGTGGAACACCGTATAAAGAAAATCAAAGTCCAAATATTGAAAATAAATCATATCCAATTAATTGTGCAGATCAAGAACCATCTTGTTTCACTTTCAGAGATATCGCCAATTTCTAGACCTATTCTGCAGAACAAAAATATTAAAAAAAGATATGGTGAAGAATCTAAAATAATTACTGACTCGCCTTATCAAGATTAAATAGAAGAAAAAAGCAACATGCAGAAAACAAAATTAGGAAAAAGAAAGTAAGGAAAAGATAAGAAAAGCAGAGTCAAAAGCAAAAGGAAATATCAGAAAATGAAAGAAACTTATATGGTGATACTTACCAAGATAAATGGATCAATGCGCATATTATCTTGTGGATTTTGGATGCACGAAGAATGTTCAGATAACAAAACAGGCGCTGACAATTATATTTCTGACAATTAATTGTCGTTGAGTTTTAGCAATGACTTATCTGTTTCACTTGCCCCATGCATTGAGGCAAGTGAGTCGTTTGACAACAAATATATTTGTTTAAATTTTTCTTTAAAGAATGTATAGTTTATTTTTTCTTGTCAAAATATTAGCTATAGGATTAGCTTAAGTTTGACTAACATAGTTTTGTTTTATTTTAAAAATTTTACTATTTGCTTACAGTTTTGTCTTAACATGACTTACTTGCCCCGCTCTCCCCTATATTGTTGGTTTAAATATTTATTTCTTTGCGAAGAACCTCGTTTATTAAATTTACAAACAAAATCCCTTTGTAGCTTATTAAAAATTTAATTTGCTAAATAAGTAATTCGAATTATTACAAAACAAAGTTCTCGAGAAAATTAATTTAATTTAAAATTTATTAAAGACGAGGGAAAAATTTTGACTTTGTGAAGACTTATAGCGCTTCAACATGTATAAGTTTTGATACGGTAAACATTAGAAACATTTATTGGATTTAGGATTTGATAGGGCGATGAAAGGCATTCGTCAGCAACTTTACTTTACTTTACTTTACTTTACTTACTTTACTCATCAATTACGAACATGAAACTTTTGTGTATTCTCTACATAAATTAAATATTTATGGTCGTTGTTTTTATCCAGTTATTAATATCTAGTCCTTATTAAAAAAAAACTATATTTTCTACTAGAGATTTCATATACAATTCAAAACTTGCAAAACGCGATACCATTGGTTGTGACGTCACTTGTCATGTAAATAAATGGCTAGTACATGGTTAGTTCCAGTGTTAACTTATTTTCTTGATTATTTTCCACTGGTTAGGAGATCTCGTGGATAAGAAAAAATAATATCTGAATGAAAGGAATGTAACAATGACCGAACGTGCGCAAGGACTGTCGGATAATTTGCTGAAAGCTGATGCTTGTATGATGGATGGCCGCTTATTTGTCTTACAAATTTCGTTACACATACTTATCATTTATTGTAACATAAAAATAAACGTACAGCCAAATAGCTTATTGAATTTGATGGTACTGACCTGTTGTGATACCCATTGATGAAAAAGTTTTGATTAATTTTGCAAGTCTATTTATTTCCATGGTAGGCCGATGTAAATATTAACCGTACACGTCATAGTCAGACGATCTCGTCGTAGTCAGACGGTCTCGTGTTGGCCGATCGGACATTAAATTGAAAGAGGCGTGCCAGACAGCTATCGGCGGTATTTCGCAGGATTGTATTAGGCTGTAATTAGTGAAAGAGGCTTGCTATTATTAGACTTTTTTTCGAGTTTTGACTTGCTTTGTAGTTTTAATTTTTTGCGTTGATTTTTTAATCGCTGTTTTGTTTGTTCGGTTGTCAAGGCTGGCACTTATTTTAGTTTTTATTTAGTTGTCAACAATTTCGTTTGTTCACCACTTCACAATTTTCCATAATATAACACTGAGCATTCTCAATGCGGCCCTCTTCAATTTCACCGTTTGAACCGATTACTTGTAAGCAGCGTGCATCTGTTTATATTAGGTCTATCTTCGAAATAAATAGACTTTAGGTATGTACTTTTTTCCAACATCGGCTGTTCTAGGCGCGTGAAAAAGGACGGTTTTAGGGCACTCGCAGTGGTATTTTTGCACATTGGCACAATACCATATTTATAGGGTAGTTCTTTTAATAGATTTCATTGTTTAATAAAAATAATTATACACAAAGCACATTGTAATATTAATAAAAAAAACCGCAACACAAGAACAATTATTGTCTGGCTAATAAGGCGGCTTTCCACATGCTACTCGTCTAAACACGTTTACACGTTTGTTTCCGAAGTTAAATTCCTCGTCTGATTCGTTAATATCGTGTTGCGAAGATCGGATGGACTACGTGACACTAGGAAATGTGGATGTTTTTTGTGTTGCCTATCAAACCTGTTCAACTTTAGGTCTTGTAGACTGACAGTTTGTCACTCTTAAGCATACAATATTGTCATAAGTGGAAAAACCAATACTATTTCATAGATCAATATTTGGAAGTTCAATAAGTAAACTATAATCCTATTTTACTTAATCATAAATTATTGCCCTCTACATTGGCAGGATGTAACTTATTTATTGAATATGCATTAAAATTGCAACTATGAAATATTACAGTTCCTTTATAAAATCAAATAATTACTTGAAATAATTTATTTAAATGACGCCTAATTATCAAGTCAGCATAATCGAGGTTTCTGACCTAAAGTCAACGCTCCTCCAAAAGGGGGGAAATTGCTGACTGGGTAATAGTGCGATCGTAAAGACAAGAAAGGACACTAGTGCACGATCCTCGGTCCGATACGTTTGTGAATGTGATAGTAGAAGAAATCTTCAAATATATAATGTAAGTAGTAGAAAATTAAGTTGTCTTTCGAGAGTAATAACATAAATCTGACTTTTGGATATGTCGTTGAAAGTTCCTATTTTTTGTAAATAAATGATTTAAGTTTGTTTTTTAAATCACGATTAATTTCAATCTAGTTAAGGTTCCGCTACCTCTACGCCCCTAGATACATCCTTAAAACAGGGCGTGACAATATTACAAATAATAACAATCAGTTTGGGAAATCAGTCGACATTTCGTTTGCCGTACGTTTGTATGTAGCACCCAGTGGCACCTCGCCACATGAATCAAGTGAATCAGAGATTCACCTAAAATTTCATGTAAATAATTCAGTCAATGCCTAATACATCATTCTTTTAGTTAGTTAGATTTGATATAAATCTAATATCTTAATCTTAATATGTAAAAACTAGTAATCTGGCTAAAGGTGTGACAGAGAATAGTTAGGACAAAAATTCCATATTTGTTCTTTTAGTAGAAAATAATAAACAAGGTATATTTACTCCTACGCAAAATAAAGTGTTCGTATTTTTTAAACTTCCTGCATAAAAAATTAAATCTTTCATAACGTGAATATTTATTTAACAAGCAAAAACTTTAACTAGGAGTGATATATTTATGTATCTTGCAAAATTTGGTCCATTTGTTCTCTTTTAAACCCCATTCGCGGACATACTGCACACAAAATTAACAACTAAGCAAATCTTTTCAACTGTATATTCAAGTTTTTAATTGAATATTTCAAATCTCTTCGAAATATCGGTGGGAAAGCCATGTCAATACCAATTCTCTTGAGCAGAAGCAAAGCGCGAAAATCGGTTCATGAAATTAAATATACTAACAAATCCACGCCGTTCCCATACAAGCGAAATACTTAAGCATATAATAAATTATACATGTTTATTCTGACTTTGTTATACGACTCCGTAATTTCTTACCAAAACCGCTGAACGGTGAATACCTTTAAATTATTGGTTCTAACCTCACATGACTACGTCTTTAGAACTGAACTGACTAGAATAGATTTAAGGCAGACCTTAGAAAATATAATTTATCTTTACCTCCTTAATAATGCAAAGCACAAATCTAAAGAGAAATTATGCTGTAGAAGTAAAGCCGTAGTTAATGAAATGCGTTGCTTTCAATTTTTCTGCAAAGGTATATTATAAAAACACTATTGATAGAAGTAAAGAATAACAGGCCATATAGAGGGTGTCCGGAAATACCGATGATAAATTTTAAGGTATGATTCTACATAAAAAAATATGAAAAAAAGTTCACAATAACATAGGCCCGCAAATGCTTCCACAGGGAGCTACAAGCCCTTGAAGATGGTGTCAAAAAAGATTTTTATTTATTATTATATTATTATTATATTATTATTATATTATATTATTATGTAAGGAAAGATAGATGCTAAAAGAGGAACTGGAAACGACGAATATCGTGGATACGTAATATGAGACAGCAAAATATGCCTACTTGAATTTGGCGATAATAACATTTAATAATATTTATGTAAAATTTTTAATTAATTAATTATTTTAATGAACTAGTTTCTACTTGCACTACTTCACAGATGAACGATTCGGCCTAGGTATGGTGAGTATAAGCAACTAAATATATACTCAAGGCCGTGCTCATTATTTTTTAACACGTGACTAATTGTTATAAACAATATGATTGATCACATGGCTGTTAAAAATTTCGAGCGAAAAGATACAACCAATTGATTCAGGAAGGTAGCACGAAACAGCGACTCGGGCTTTAGACAATATCTGACATCATTTGTCATTGTTCAAATGGCTGCTTTTTAAATTGTAATAAATTATACGGAAAAAAAGGAAAAGCTTTTTTCAGTTATTTTCTCCAAAATAACATTTTTGTGTTTGTAATGACCTGCTTGAACAATTTATGCAATAAAAAATATATGCTATTCCCTGTTGTTTTCATAAAAAGAATACTGAGTATCATATATTATAGAATAGTGTCAAATTGTGTTCACTCATAAAATAATGAAAATCATATTTCCTGGAATTGTGTTCAATAAGTATTTATAATATAAAATGTGCCATTCTTTACGCTGTGGTGAACAATATAACATTATACAAGGGAATATAGCGTTTTTCATTTTGCATAATAAGGAATAATCACATATTTTCTTTTCTTTCATAAATCGTTTAATGAAGTCATTATAAACCCCAAAAAATTATTTTGAAGGAAATTACTACGAGAATTTAGCTACAAAAAATGTTTACTTTTCGGCATAATTTACTGCAATTTAAAAAGCAGCCATTCGTCCTTAGTGAATAATGGCGTCAGGAGATCAGCAAAAATAAGTGTCAATCTACATGTTAACGTAAGGCTTAACCCAAAGTCGAACAGGTTTATTTTTTATCGGAAACAGTCAGAGGGAGAGCAATAGAATTTTTTGGGTTGATCAGTGGAAAATGGATATATTTGGGAAAAACTGAAATTTAGATTTTTAACGCAAATATTTCACGGTTTTTAATTCTTGTGGGGTCAAAATTGTTCAAATTAAAAATCCCATATACGTCATCGGAAAGAGCTCGTCGAAATACATGATATCCATATTTTTTAGTTTCTTCATTCTTTATAGGAAGGGAGCAATCGCCGATTAAATTTAGATTTTTTTACTTTTTTCGCCGTCGACATTGATATATTTGAATCACTCTGTATTATTTCCTATCTAATTTTTTCCCCAATTTTTAACACTATCTTATAAAGGGATAATTACACTTTAAAACCAATACCGAATGGGTTATCCAACAGCGTATTTAAGGGGTAAAAATCGAATTTTCTTGATTTTTTCCGACAAATCCTATTTTTAACTGGCATTATTCCACACTTTGCTTTATTTAGTGATTCTTTTCATTTTATTTTATCCGCTAATTATCTAAGACTACCTTCCACTTATTTAAATCGCTTATATTTTCGTTAAAGTTATAAATAGGTTTGTTTGCACCGGGGACGTACAATTTGAAAATTTTTGAATTTTCGAAGATTGTCATGAAAACAAAGAGTTGTAGTTTATTTACTCGAAATTATTAAGATGTGTTAAAATTTCGCAAGAGATGCCAGTTCCTGTTGCAAAATTAAAAGTACCTGGACCGATTTTGGCTTAAAATATACATGAATAAGATTTTAGGAACCTTTAAGTGCAGGTATACTTTATTGGATCAGTTACGCATTAAATTCCATTTTTATTGATTTTTCGATGACCCTATAATACTGGGATTTGCCGTGTACTCATTATGAGTCATAAAATCACTTTAGACGACACAGCCAATGGGATTACGTTTTACAAGTTTCGAAATTCGCGCGAAAATTTGCAGTAGAAAATCCTTTTTTTTTGGTAATAAAGGCCAAAATAAATGGATAACAGCAACCGCCATAAAATTTAATTTATGTAGACAATATAAAAAAATATTTTAGATTTATTTGGGTTATACGCATATTCCGTATTGTGTTAAAAAGTATTCTAAATATTATTTAGATGTAGGTTTCTTCCTTATAGTACCTTTAAAAAGGACAGCGTGGCACGCCAAAGTCCTTTTATATAACCTACACAAAATTCCCCAATCAGTGTCTGTGAATTTAAAATTTAACTTGAACTCCAATAATTTATTCATTTTACCATAATTTTACAAATGGGTAATTAAATTAATGTGGTTATATATTTAAGTATACTATAAAGCATGAGCCAGGGTTTTTAATAAACTAGAAAAACGGCTTCTTTGACTCCGTCTTTTCCTAACTTTCATCAGGGTCGATATTCCTAGTTAATCGTCTTCTCCATGCCCTCTCCTAAGATTTTTCCTGTTAAACTGTTGTTTCCTAAAATTATCCTTAACTCCATCTGCCCACCTTCGGTCTTCCGCTTACTTTTCTCCCATTCACTTCCATTGCCATTCGTCTTCTGCTGATATAAGTTTTCTTCTCATTAGATGTCCATGCTGTATTTTCTGTAGTAATATGTTAAGGGCACATGAACTTGTCGAACATTTTGCCTGAAGGTTTGTTGCCTTAGAAACAGCTTAAACACATTTTTATTTTTATTTGACAAAAAGTTCCCGAAACGATGTTGAGGAAATTTTTTTAGTTAAATAACAATAAAAATGATTGAGAGCTGTTTCTTTAAGGAACAATGAATGCGTAAAATTCATACTTTCGTTCAGAACAAAACGCCATAAATTGTCTCCACATATATTCTTTCGACTTCTTGGTATTTACTGAAACGCTTTTTTTAACATTTCCAATGAATACGTTTCTAAATGCTCCATTTTTATAAGTTTAAAATTGACGGTTAAAAATGACACCAAAGTTTGTTTGGTTTGTATTGCATTGTTACTCTTAGCAACCAAAAATATTTTGATTAATAAGCTTACTATTACAAGCAAAAACTCTAAATATCTGCAAATAAGATGGCCACCTGCAGGAAAATGCTCCCGAACATTCGTCTGGCTAGCGGGCAAGTAGTCGATAACATTTTGACTATTTTCCTCCACTTTTTCAGAGGAATAGTCTTAAATAGTCCCACGATATTGATTCTTGCACTCTGTGTATTATTTCCAAATCCAACGTAATATCTTCTGTAGAACCTGATATTTAGATGTTTTTACTTCGTTTAGCTTATCTTCTGCAGAGCAGAAGTACAGATCCACTCTAATTCTGCTCGCCATTCTTTATTAAACACCATATATTATTCAGTTTTCTTCCTAATGATATTTCAGGCCTTTATCTTCTGGGCATTTCAACATCTTCTGTGGAACCTGATATTTCGAATTTTTGACCTTGTTTGGCTTATTTTCTGCAGAGCAGAAGCAAAGATCCACTTTACTTCTACTCGTAATTCTTCATTGAACACCATATCTTCCTAATGATTTTCTAGCCTTTATCTTCTGGGCATTTCAACTGGTCACTTTTCCTTCGTCGTCTTTCCTGCTGGTACTACCTATTATATCGTCCGCACATCGATAATAATGTTGAATTCCTTACGCTGCTCTAGTTTAGGTGTAAAATGAGTGTTTTAGTTGTAAAAAGAAATGTCTGCCCTGGTATCACTATGTACTGTATTATTATTACTTTAATTTAAACATTTTTTTAAAAATTAAATATAAATAACGGCAGTGTAGAATCATCGTACGCATTTTATCCTCTATACAAAATGTTCAGACTGTTTGTATTGAAATGTAGGGCAAACAGGTCTAAGAAAAATATATATTTCGCTTGCATTAAAATGTAAGCATACAATCCTATGTAAATATGATTAAGTGTGTAAACTCTAAAAGTTTCGTTTCGATATACATACAAGGTAAGTACGATATTAAAATTTACTGCTACATCACGAAGAGTTTTGACGAAACCGTTTGTCGAAAAGAATTATACACTGTACTCTTCACAAGTATAATTCGTTAAATCGTCTGGATTTTTCAAAAGGATTAGGTGAATTGTTAAATGAAAACGAAACATGAAGACGAGAGAGAATGCACACTGTAAAGAGTGCAAAGCCAAATGAAGGCGTCACTATTAGTCAAACCATTAGTCAAACAATTAGTCAATGCTTTTAGTTAATCACTATAATCAGAAATTTGAACCCTGTGCTGTCAACACGCATAAGTTAGTGTGAGTAACTTTGTTCTTCGGGTTGTGCCAATGTGGCAAGACCATAAATCAGTTCTTTGGGATGTAATAACCGTAAAACTAGTGCTTCAGGTTGTGAAAACCTGCAAGTGATCGTTGGCTGTATGCAGCAGATGCAGTTAACTTTGTCTTTGGGTCGTGAAGACCATAAAACAGTTCCTTGGGTTGTTATAACCGTAGAACTAGTGCTTCAGGATGTGAAAACCTGCAAGTGATCGCTGGCTGTATGCAGCAGAAATCAGCCAAACAGAGAGAGCCAAAAAAGGAGTACGCTTCACTAGGTGGAGTAGTGGTATTACGCTTCAGGAAGGTGGAGTCATGGTAGTACGCTTCATGAAGGTGAAGTAGTGGTGGCAAAAAAGGAGTACGCTTTACGCAAGGTGGAGTAGTGGTTGTGTTGAATGCCATACGTTCAGCACTGACGGAATGGTTTGAAGAATTTTTGGTTCTTATCGACCAATAATCAGTTCGTGTCCTATCGATCAATAATCAGTTCGTGTCTTATCGACTAATAATCAGTTTGTGTCTTATCGACTAATAATCAGTTTGTGTCTTATCGAGTAATAATCAGTTCGTGTCTTAATGATTAATAATGAGTTGGGTTTTGATGACTAGTAAAGTGCTTTGTGCCTGTTTGCAGAGGATGCAACGTGCTACTCTCTCCAAGGACGACTTTGTCGTCAATGTTCTTAACTAAAAGTAAACACTAAATTTAATCTACCTCTAAGTTATCTACGCAGGGTGTGGATAATAGTAAAATAATTTTATAGTTCCTTTGCCAATGTGGTAATAGCTGCAAGATTATTGATCATCAACAAATGTGACTAATGTTACTATTAACAAATGTAAATTCAGTATAAACAAACTAAAGGAAAGGTGGAGTACTACACAACACTTGACAACAAATATGCAACACTATTTCTTGTAATGTTATTTAATGGTTTAATTTTCTTAACAGAAACATACCACCATGAAGGTAATGTCTGGATTACTAAAAATTATAAACATTTATACGAATATCAGTCCGTTGAATGTTAATCAACCTTAGTTTTTAAACTTATGTATTTTGGTAAATAAATCTGACAATTTATAATAATAATAATAATAATACTTACGGAATTAATACGGAATAATTACGGAATCCCGGTGTAGCTATGATGAAATTAATTTAATAAAAATACAGCCCTATCGGTTAGCCGGCGCCTATTGTAGAGCTAATTTAAAAGGGGGCGGGGTTGCAATTTTTGTTCTAAACAGTTTAAAATTTGAAACAATCACTAAATTTTCTAATTGTAATCTTGAACAACACTTTGAATTTGCTACATATGAAATATTATTGGAAGGTATAAAACTGTTAATTTGCTCTCTATACCGTTCCCTGTCGGGTGATTTTGACCTATTTTTTAATTCTTTAACTGATTTGCTTTTAGAATTCCTGAAACCAGACTCGATTGTTTCTTTTTGTGGAGATTTTAATGTAAAATTTAACGATGATACATGCAAAAATTCGGTAATAACTGAAAATTTGTTTCTTTCATTTGGGCTACATAAGACGATATTTGATTGTACACGTGTTCATAATGACAGCCGATCAACCCTTGACAACATATTTACAAATATAGCTATGAGTTCGCTTGATTCTCGAGTCGTATATTGTGACGTTTCGGATCACTTTATGCAAGAAATCTCTTTTTCCCTGATACAGAGAAATATAAGTAAAGAACCAATGCTTAAGCAATTTTTTTATAGAGAAAAAAATATAAACAGTTTTAGGTTTGAAATGTCCAAAACGGATTGGTCTTTTTTGTGGAATGCAGGTAACTTGGATGATAAATTTGCGGTATTTTTCGGAGTTATTACTAAGAATATCGGTTTTTGCTTTCCTTTTGAGAAAGTGAAGCCATCTAACTCCGTTAATAAAAAGCCATGGTTGACTGCTGAGATAATTGAAGAGGGTAAAATTCTTAGGGAAATGCATAAAATGTGTAGGTTTTCTGATGATCCGCCACTGCGACTTCAATACAATGTCCTAAAAAATCAGCATAGTAAAAGAATATCTTTAGCTAAAAAAACTTATCACAACAATCTATTTATAAATTCTGAAAATCGATCTCGTACAGCATGGAAAATAATAAAAAATGAAATAAACATATACAAGGGCACTGACCTGCCTGAATACTTTGTTGACACTGAGAACAATAAAATTTCTGACCTAATTCGGCTGCCGAAGCTTTTAATAATTACTTTATTGATTCCATTGAAGGGTTGACTTCTAAAATAGATAGTGCAAGTTGCGGGACAAGCTTACCCAGTAAAAACTGTAACTCTTTGTTTTTAGAGCCCTATTCTGAACATGATATGTATGAAATTATTATTTCCGTAACAAAAAAAAAATTCATCAGGGTTTGACGGGATTCCCTGTTCCTTTCTGAGGAGTATTGCGGACTGCGTCATTGAACCTATTACGCACCTAATAAACGAGTCTTTTGCGGAGGGGTGTTTTCCTAGTGTGCTTAAAAATACTGTAATTCAGCCAATTTTTAAAAAGGGTGATAAACAAGACATTTCTAATTATCGTGGCATAGCACTTTTGTCTATTTTTTCAAAGATCTTTGAAAAAGCTTTTTATAGACGACTGATTGCGTTTCTTGAACACCAAAAGTTCTTTTCATCGCGACAGTTTGGATTTCGTAAAGGCCTGTCTACTCAGCATGCAATCGTCGCCCTTTATAACAGGATCTTGGAAAATCTTGATAAGAACAACCAGGCAGCTTGTCTGTTTTTTGACCTTAAAAGAGCTTTTGATATAATTAATATAGATCTTTTGCTTGATAAACTTAATAATTATGGTATACGCGGTAACGCACTAAGTTGGTTAAGGGATTTTCTAACACAAAGGTCTCAAAGGGTTGTACTGAAGCAGCACCATAAATCATATTCCTCCACTGCCAAAATGGTAACTAGTGGAGTGTCGCAAGGCAGTTTGCTGGGGCCATTATTATTTATAATCTTCATCAATGACATTGACTCGGATGGCTTTAGAGATCATTATATTTCCTTATTTGCTGATGATACTGCGGTGGCTTGCGCAGGACCTATGACTGAGGACCTAAGTGGGAGTGCCTGTGTTGCAGTTTCCCTAGTGCAGGGATATTGCGAGAGAAATGGCTTGATTCTGAATGAAGGTAAGACCGAGTTGATTCACTTTTGTCTTAAAGATTTGAATAAGAGCTTATTAGTTAAATTGAATAATCAAACCATTGAGCAGTCGTGTGTCGCCAAATTTCTGGGAGTCTTCATTGATTCAAAATTGTCATGGAACCAACAGGTGGATTTTGTTCTGAAAAAACTTGCTGTCTACTGTTTTGTCATTTGGCAATTGCGCAATAAAATTGAATTAAACCTTCTAAAATTATATTGTTTTTCGTACGTCCACTCTTGCCTCAGCTACGGAGTTTTGGCTTGGGGAAACAGTACTAGGGTAAATGAAATTTTTATTCAACAAAAAAGAATTATAAGAACCATGATGTTTAAAAATCGTACTTTCTCATGTCGGGAACTCTTCCCGCAACTTGGCATTCTGACTTTCCATTCTTTGTTTATATTGAACTGTTTAATGTACGCAAAAACTAATTTGGAGACATTTACGCGGACGCGGGAATCAAGTGAACAATATTACTTCAGACGAAATTTGAATATTGATGTGCCTCGTCACAGATTGTCGGCTGTAGCCAACAGTCCTTTGGTCTTACCAATTAAACTATTTAATAAATTACCAATGGAGATTAAACGGTTGAGTCACCAAAAAAAAATTTAGCTTGACTGTGAGGGGTATTTTAATGAGAAATGCTTTTTATTCTGTCACTGAGTACCTAAACTATAAATTTTAAACAACTGGAATGTTTTAACAAAAAATTATTTTTGTTTGATAAAAAATAAACTGATAGGACTGTATTTCTATGACTGATCATAATATGTATCTTAGAATAGTGATGTTTGTCCTACTATTTTTATTGTCTATTTTTGTAAATGTATTATTTCCATATTATTGTAATTGTAATGACAATATCCCACACATACGGTGTAAGTCCCAGGGGAAATAAAAGTTTTTTATTTTATTTTATTTATTTATTTATTTATTTAATAATAATAATAATAATAATAATAATAATAATAATAATAATAATAATAATAATAAAATTAGGTTTTGTTTTCATAAATGTATGGTGAATTAAATGTTATTTCATGTGTAATGAATGTTATTATCAATAGTTATGTTGCGATATATTTATATGGCAACTCGATAGTTCAACAAATAATAAAAAATAAGAAACTTAGTTTATCTCCAAATGTTACAGTCTTTGTTGGCAGTAAAATAAGATTTGTGTTTGCCCTCGTTTGTTTTGGCAGTCCGTGCTCAAAGAAGCATAACCCTGTAGGAAACATAATCGACAAAGTTTTATAATTACTTCAAGTAAACACCTCCCTACTCATCGACGCTTGCATATTTTTAGACAGTGGGTATTTGTGATAATTTTACGATTTCTAAAATATATTTACGGCATTTATAAAATAACTGAAAAAAAAACTAATTCTATTACGCGAAATTGGCTCTACGCTAAGCTTCCCAATCTTCACCAACATTTCCAATATTTTCCGATGCCAAATAACTTAAAATATTAGATCCAACTTGTACCATTATAAGAAGGTAGCCACTAATAAAAAGAAAAGTTATTAGTGTTGTAGAATCGGGTAAAATAATAAATAGTGAGGGTGATCCAACTAAGATAGTACTGGGCTCAGAGCTAAAGAAAAATGGGATGACATAGGGGGGAGAGGGGTGTTAGTATTATTTTATTTTATTCTGCTTACTACTCATGCCTAGAAATCGGCCATCGATGATCATACTTTTAAAATCGAATACATTTGTTTTAGAAACCATTCATCGTTTTAAATAAAAAAATATATTGTTTGAAAGTTTGCCGAAATGATCAACACGGATTATATTTATTTAAACTGATTACTGTTGCACTATGCACGTAGGTGGATAATACTTTTGTCAAGAAATTACTTTTTTATGCCAAGAAAGGCATATTCTTGGCTTCACAAAGTATCACAAAATAATTTAATTCTTGCCATAAGTTTAACATAACATCTTGCCGATATAAAAGTACGAGATATACTTAAGTATAGTGTTTTATTCTTGACTACAGAATCTTTTTTCTGTATGAACACTATTATCCACGGTGTAGTGCAATTGTTTTTGACTTTCATTGCCAATATAACATACGAATTCTTGCAACTATGTATCTCAAAGTGCACTATAAATCCTTCTTACGTGCACATTAAATTTATAGTTTGAGAATCGGCAACGGAAGGCTACATCTCCGTGACAAACCTTCGCTTTCAAAGTTAAAAGGGGTATTTTCTGCAGCTTGCCGCAGCAGATTGTAAAATCATGTAAGTATTATTCTTGACACTTAAAGTTATTTTAGCGACTCAAAGAATAAAACTATATCAAATAAATGGTTATACCCATTGAATTCGAATCAAGTATAGATACCATTATTTTTATTTTACAGCAATCAGGTATTCCCAAGTTATTTATAACCCGGCAAACGATATGGTCCCTCACCTACTTTTTGAGAATGGCTCATGCCAGGCTTTCAGTTATGTACAATATTTGTAGATAACGCAATTATTATGGGTTAATACTTATCTACAATCATAAATACCACTAAAGAATATGACTAAGGATTAATACTAGAGTGTGCCCCACCGCCCCCCCCCCCCCGGGGGCTCTAACGTCGGCAATATCATCACTGCCATGCACTAAAAATTCCGTATTTCTAGAGCATGTATTAAGGAAGTTACCATACTCCTTCGGCCCGATGATCGAGAATACATCGCCCTTCGTATCCGTATCGCTACAATCAAACACCTATCTTTATACATACAATATATACGATTGGGCTGAATCCCTACTAAATTAAGCTTGTCATCTTTCGATTGGCTTGGAACCATACATATATTAGGATTGTCTTTCTGAGAGGGACGAGTTGGATCGCGATTGGTGGCGAGCCCTTCGGGCACGCCACTGACGTTTTACACAAAAAAAAATTGTAATACGTCGCTCGTTTTAATCGAAGAAGCCGTTCGCAAGTTGTAAGTTGTCAACTTTACCCCTGATCGTTGCTACGGCAACCATCGAAATTGAAATTTGCAAAACTATTTTTCAATGATTGACCGAGTTCTACTTGGATGCGAAATTTCAACTCTCCAACTCAATTAATAACTGAGAAATCAAATTAATCTACGTCATGACAACTAAAAGTCGATACTACTTTAAAATAAAAAAGTAGTGTACTTCCTCCTCTTTTTATAGCCACCTCATCCGTTTCAATCGGAGAAGGCGTTCGGGAGATTTAAATTGTCAACTTTATCCTTAATCGTTGTTATGGAAACCATCGGATTCGAAATTTCCAAAATTATTTTTGCATGATTAACTGAATTCTACCCAGATATCAAATTTCAACTCTCCAACTTAATAAATAAATGAAATAGCAAATTGCTCGTCGTCACGACAACGAAATGTCAAAATTATTTTCAAATAAGAAAGTAGCTTACTTCGTTCCCTTTCGATTGCCACCGCACTCGTTTCAATCGGATAAGCCGTGCGCTAGTTAAAAATTGGCAACTTTATCCTTAATTGTTGCATGGTAACCGTCGAAATTTATAAATATTATTTTGAATGATTGGCCAAATTCTACCCAGATCCCAAATTTCAAATCTAACTTAATTAATAACAAACCTAAGCAAAATCCAAATCAGACCCATCATTGTGACACACCCCATATACTATCGAACGAAATAAATCCTATGTTTAAATCGTTTTTGTTACTTTGAAACACTCCCAATCAAATAATAGCCTGAAAATAAAATTTAAAATGTTTCAATAATAATAAATACATTGGCCCATAGGTATTCACGCTCATGGTAAGAATAAAAATGCATATTTTTGGATAATATAAAATTTTCATCGATGCCACTGTGTGTATGTATATTCTATGATGTGTAGGGTTATCGAACAATCAATAAAAATGGTATTTAATGCGTAACACATCTTATGATATGAACCGGAATCCACACTGGAAAGTATCTAAAAGACCTGCTGTGTATATTTCAAGCCAAAATCGGCCCAGGAACCTTCCAATCTCGCAACAAAAACTGGCATTTTTGTTAAATTTTGACACGTCGTATTTTAATACATTTCTCCATATAGAAACTGATTTCGGTATATTCTAAAAGGCATTGTAGGGTCTCCGAAAAATCAATAAAAATGTTATTAAATGTAACTCGTCCAATGAAATGTACCGGAATTAAAAATAATAAGTCCATTAAACCGATTCCATGTATATTTTAAGCCGAAATCGGTCCAGGAACTTTCCAATCTCGCAACAAAAACTGGCATTTTCAAGAAATTCTGACACATATTATTTAATTTCGATGTCAAGCAAATCCGCTTCTTTAGTTCTTCCTCATACCCTTTTATTTCATTTTCATTTTCATTTTCCATGGCAGTCGTATTAAATTTGCAATTTTAAAAATATTTCCTGCCCCGCTGTAAAAAAAAAACTATTTATTTACAACTTTAATGAAAAAATATGCAATTTTAAGTAGTGCAGAGTGTTCTCAGAACGAACTGGTAAATAAGAGAAATATAATAGAATAAATCCGTCTAAAGATGAGTTTAGTTTTTATCCGCTAAATCCATTCCTGGATGACCCATTCTGGATTCATTTTAAAGCCTGATTATCTCCCTAAGGGCTAGCGTTGAAAAAGTCGGAAGAAATTAGATAGGAAAAGATACAGACTGATTCAAATGCAGAGATGTCATAAAAAAATGTTAAAAAATCTAAATTTAATCGTCGATTGCTCCCTTCCTATAAAGAATAAAAGAACTAAAAAATATAAAAATCACGCATTTCGACGAGCTCTTTCCGATGAGGCACATGGGATTTCGATTTAGATCCATTGTGACCCCGACAAAAATTAAAAACCGTCAAAAATTTGCAGTAAAAATCGTAATTTCCAGTTTTTCCTAATTTTTCCCATTTAGGTATAAATAAATGTATTGCAAAAAGAAAGAATATGAGATTCTAAAGTTTGAAGTCCCAAAGATGAGTCTGCAAGTGTCATTTTTCGTCCTAAAAAAATTCAAAAGAATTACTTCCCATTTTCCGACCCTCGCTAATTTCAATAGCGCTCTAAAGCTCCCAATCCCTTACAACCTCCGAAAATTTAAACCGATTTTATTAACTTTTTCGACCTGTAATCGATCCCATACGAAATCGCGGAAATTTTGACTTCGACGTTTAATAACTCCCGAAACGATACACCCTGTTTAAATGAACTTTTTATCAAAGCTACATACACTATCCCTCTATAAACCCAGAAAATTTAAGTGCTCTCCTGACCGCTTTCGAGAAAAAAAATTGAGAATGGGAAAATACCGGATTCGACGGCAACCAACGCACATTTTCTTGCTAACGGGTAAGTATATAGACCGCTTGGGCAGTCTATAATATACAGACCGCTTGGAAGGCGGTCTATAATATATAGTCCGCTTGGAAGGCGGTCTATAAAAATATATCTACCAATTTTTCGTGGTAATAAATTTTTAGAAAATTATTTCCATTGTGTGACGAAATTTAGAGTGAAAGTGGCAACGACGCTTCACGGGGCGTCGTCTGGTTCACTGAGAAATCAAGGCGTAATCTTGTGTGTGTACATTCGAGGCAGGTTGGAATATACGTTTGCAGTCATATTTTACGTGATTTTTGCCTGACAGGACTTTATCCATAAACTTTGCGGAATGATGCGTCAGTGCCAACTGTGTGGAAAAATGGATTTCTTACCTGAATCCATCCGCACTGACAGCCGATGAAATGCAATTTGAAAGCTCCCATAATACGTGGTTCTTAGTGGGTTTGAGTTGTAGGCTATGCGTTAGGTCTTGAAGCATTTGACGCTTGTCTGCATGTACACAGAATTTCCACCTGCAAATTATGAAAATAATATTATTAACACGAGTTTTAAAAATACCCATACAGGGAAATAAACTGTTCTATAAATATTACAGGAAAAGCAACATATCGTGGTTTAAATTGGCGGTGAAAATTGGTCAATGTATACATTCATCGTATTAAGTATACGGTGGTAGTCCCTGATTACACCGCATTAACTACACAGAAAAAACTGTTGAATGAAATTACAGGAAAAATTATGGGTATGGGTTGCCAGAACTAATCGGGTATATGGTATATTACAGTGTATTACATGGTTATTCATAAACTATATGTATTTTTTTTTCTATCTGAGACAGCCCATGTAGACTTCAAGTCTAAGTATTAACGTACCGTAGGCATCTGAAGAGAAGGGAAATGTAATATATTAACACGGATTTTAAAAGATTGAAGGTTGGGAGGGGAAGGGAAACATCTGCAGGTAATTCATTCCATAATCTGAAGACCTTAGGTATGAATGAGTGAGAGAAGTGGGATGTTCTAGGCTCTTGTAGCTCCTGTCGTTCTGTTAGAAAAAGTCAATGGGGAAATTATAGCGGCTAGTTCTTCAGAGCACAATCTGTAGAAGTATTGGTAGAAAAGGGATAAATCTCCTGCAGCGCGGCAATGAACGAGAGAAGCGAGTTTCCTTATGAGGACTGGGTCATTGATGTCGAATGGCTCTTTCTTGGATAGAATCAAGGATGCTAAGTGTCGAAGGTGATGCAGCTTCCCAAATATGAAAACAGTACTCTAGGTTAGGTCTTATTTGGGACACATAGAGTGTGTAGCAAGGGGAAAAGTATTTTCTGACTCGAAAGAGAAAACCAAGCTTTTTAGCTGCTGATGTGGCTATTAAAGTAAAGTGTCTGTGCCAGCTGGAATCACGTTCGAAAGCGATGTCAACAAGATCGAACGTTTCACTGTTCTCTAGGGTTTGGTCACTCATGTGGATGGGGCAAGCGTTTCCGGATTTTTTGCGTGACAGGGAGCATTGAATGAGTTTTGAAGGCGTTGAACTGAACGGGTCTAGACCCCAGCCTAGGATTAATTAAAGATCTTGGAAAAGGGATAGGTGCATAGCTCTGTATCTATTATCCAGCTGTTGATTCGAAACTTGACTGGAAAATGAATGTTGTAGGGAAGTGTACTATCGTCAGCGCAACTGTGGATGGGATTGGTAGTTGAAAAAAGCAGGTCATTAATGTGAAGAAGAAATAGGTTTGGTGCCAGGACTGAACCTTCTGGTACGCCAGCATTGATAAGATGGATGTTAGGTGAGTGACCGTCCACCACGACAGATATGCGCCAATTAGAGATGAGGCTGAAACTACCGGCTAGCGACCGCAGCAATATTAAATGCGCTAACTATATATTGATTCTGGTGCATGTACTCCTTAAGAGGTTAATCTAAGTTTATTAAAATATTTTTTTCAGATTTTCGTCATTTTTAGTAAACACTCTTAAAATGACGCCTTACAAACGTCCATAGGGATAAAATAATTTGTGTATGAAAAATGGCCCTAGCGGCCAGCCCTTAACCCTCCTGTAGAAATTTTTTAGAACCATTTTTCATGGAGTTACGGAATTATTGAAAGTAACAAAGTTTTTTATTAATTTGTAACATATTTCCACAGCAATGATGCACCTGTATCCATAACCTGTATTTATCAAAAGTTCTATTAGCAAAAAAATGAGCTATCCATATAAAAATTTGAGGTCAGATATACAAAGTTGTTTATAATCCAAAATGAAGCCTAAATACAAAATTTGAAATATGAATTCTAATTTTTAAATTTATCTCATCTTACATTTTCTTCATACATGAACATTAATCTTGTTGTTAAACAAGCAATAAAAATGAAATATGAATTTATACAATTGTGGAAAAGATTAAGACTCTACATATAATTCTCCAACTTCCAGACATTTCTCTAAATTAGAAATAAATTTACCATAGACCTTACGAATGACTGAGATAAATTTAAAAAATAGATTTCAGATTTCAAATTTTGCATTTAAACTTTATTTTAGATTATAAACATTTTTGTTTTATAACCATTCTTTTCTAAAATAATAAATAATGATGTTTCTCCTAAAGCATTTACATGTTTTCTCAAGTTATTAAAACTGTACATTTGATCTAAAATTTGTATATGGGTAACTCATTTCTTTGACAAACAGAATTTTTAATAAATACAGGTTACGAATACAGGGACATTATTGCTGTGGAAATAAGCTAAAAATTAAAAAAAAAACTTGTAACTTCTAAAAACTCGTAACTCCATGAAAATGGGTCTAAAAGTTTTTTAAACAAAGCAAAAGAAAGCTTTTTTAGTCTAGTTAAAAAAAAAATATATTTATCAAATTCCAACAGGCAGTAAACAGCAGCGATCAAAATAACGAGAAAAATCAAAAAATGTTGAATTTTACGTGTTTTTAGGCCATTTCCAATTGGAGGAGCACTTTGAGTATATTTTTCCCCGATAGATAATCACTTAAACTTGTGTGCGCCACTGACGTACACGAACTGGGCCACCTATAGGTTTTAATGGCACAAAAGGATGCAGCTAAATATGTCTTGTAGGAATTAAAATAATTTAACCAAGAAATATTATCAGAGCAAATATATAATCATTTAAACAAATGATAATAGAACCTGGTGAACATCTCGTCACTCGATGATTGTCTGTTTGTGGCAACCCTCTTCAAGTACTATTGTATCGTATGTTTTAAAAAGAAAGAGTAGAAAATATACATTAGACTACTCCAAGGATCATCCATTTTATGGAATAATAATTCTGCTGAATCGTGCTGTTAAAAGTTTGTATAAAATTAAAACTCTTTACTGCAACTTTTTACTTTCTTTTAGTTACTGTACAAAAGTTATAACTACACCGAAAAAACTGTTTAGTGAAATTAAAGTAAAAATTACCGAATATCAGTTGCTAGACCTAATTAGGTATACTTTGCAAACGTAAATTTACCAAAGCAATGTAAAAGTTGATATTTTTACAATTATTATGTACACATACCTGGAACAAGTCTCTCGAATTTCATAGCGTATCCCAAATTGTTGCTCTTGATATTTCCGAGGCCTTTGATATGATGAGGCTGAAGCTACGGGCTAGCGGCCGCAGCAATACTAAACGCACCGAATATATGATATTTATTCTGGTGCATGTACTCCTTGAAAGGTTGTTAAATCTATGTTTACTCAAATTATTTGCGTTTTTTGGCAAATAAGCCTAAAATTACTTCCTACAAACAACTATTGGGGTAAAATAATTTGTGTATGAAAAATAGCCCTGGTGGCTAGCCCATAATCTTTTTGGAAAAAGTGCTGTAAAATCTATACTTGTTAAAATAATTTTATTTTCAATAAACACGCTTAAAATAGCGTCCTGCAAACACCTATAGTGGCCAAATAATTTGTATATGAGAAACAGCCCTAGCGGCCAGCCCTTAACCTTTTTGGAAAAATTTCTATAAAAACCACCTTTATTAAAATAATTTCATGATTTTCGATAAACACGCTTAAAATGACGCCACAGACACATATATGGGTATAATAATTTGTGTGTGAAAAATAGCTCTAGCGGCTAGCCCTTAAAATAACACCTTACAAACATCTATAGGGGTAAAATAACCTGTGTATGAAAAATGGTCCTAGAAGCCAGCCAGCCCTTGGCCTTCCTGAAGAAAATTGCTATAGAAACCAGGTTCATTAAAATAATTTCGTGATTTTCGGTAAACGTCCTTAAAATGACGCCCTACAGACACCTATACCTATATGGGTAAAATAATTTGTGTATGAAAAATAGCCCTAGCGGCCAGCCCTTAACCTTCGTCTAGAAAATTGTTTTAAAATTCCCATACGGGTAATGGCTGGCCGCCTGGGGCTATTTTTTGCACACAAATTATTTTACCCGTATAGGTGTCTGTAGGACGTCATTTTAAGGGCATTTACCGAAAATCTCGAAATTATGTTAATGAATGACAATGTAGAAAATTTCCATAGAATCCACATTGTCATTCATTAAAATAATTTCGAGATTTTCAGTAAATGCCCTTAAAATGACGTCCTATAGACACCTATATGGGTAAAATAATTTGTGTACCAAAAATAGCCCCTGGCGGCCAGCCTTTACCCGTATGGGAATTTTAAAACAATTTTCTAGACGAAGGTTAAGGGCTGGCCGCTAGGGCTATTTTTCATACACAAATTATTTTACCCATATAGGTATAGGTGTCTGTAGGGCGTCATTTTAAGGACGTTTACCGAAAATCACGAAATTATTTTGATGAACGTGGTTTCTATAGCAATTTTCTTCAGGAAGGTCAAGGGCTGGCTGGCTTCTAGGACCATTTTTGATACACAGGTAATTTTACCCTTATAGATGTTTGTAAGGTATTATTTTAAGGGCTAGCCGCTAGAGCTATTTTTCACACACAAATTATTATACCCACATAGGTGTCTGTGGCGTCATTTTAAGCGTGTTTATCGAAAATCATGAAATTATTTTAATAAAGGTGGTTTTTATAGCAATTTTTCCAAAAAGGTTAAGGGCTGGCCGCTAGGGCTGTTTCTCATATACAAATTATTTGGCCACTATAGGTGTTTGCAGGACGCTATTTTAAGCGTGTTTGCTATTTTTCATACACAAATTATTTTACCCCAATAGTTGTTTGTAGGAAGTAATTTTAGGCTCATTTGCCAAAAAACGCAAATAATTTGAATAAACATAGATTTAACAACCTTTCAAGGAGTACATGCACCAGAATAAATATCATATATTCAGTGCGTTTAGTATTGCTGCGGCCGCTAGCCCGTAGCTTCAGCCTCATCATATCAAAGGCCTCGGAAATATCAAGAGCAACAATTTGGGATACGCTATGAAATTCGAAAGACTTGTTCCAGGTATGTGTACATAATAATTGTAAAAATATCAACTTTTACATTGCTTTGGTAAATTTACGTTTGCAAAGTATACCTAATTAGGTCTAGCAACTGATATTCGATAATTTTTACTTTAATTTCACTAAACAGTTTTTTCGGTGTAGTTATAACTTTTGTACAGTAACTAAAAGAAAGTAAAAAGTTGCAGTAAAGAGTTTTAATTTTATACAAACTTTTAACAGCACGATTCAGCAGAATTATTATTCCATAAAATGGATGATCCTTGGAGTAGTCTAATGTATATTTTCTACTCTTTCTTTTTAAAACATACGATACAATAGTACTTGAAGAGGGTTGCCACAAACAGACAATCATCGAGTGACGAGATGTTCACCAGGTTCTATGATCATTTGTTTAAATGATTATATATTTGCTCTGATAATATTTCTTGGTTAAATTATTTTAATTCCTACAAGACATATTTAGCTGCATCCTTTTGTGCCATTAAAACCTATAGGTGGCCCAGTTCGTGTACGTCAGTGGCGCACACAAGTTTAGGTGATTATCTATCGGGGAAAAATATACTCAAAGTGCTCCTCCAATTGGAAATGGCCTAAAAACACGTAAAATTCGACATTTTTTGATTTTTCTCGTTATTTTGGTCGCTGCTGTTTACTGCCTGTTGGAATTTGATAAATATAATTTTTTTTAACTAGACTAAAAAAGCTTTCTTTTGCTTTGTTTAAAAAAATTTTAGACCCATTTTCATGGAGTTACGAGTTTTTAAATGTTACAAGTTTTTTTTTTAATTTTTAGCTTATTTCCACAGCAATAATGTCCCTGTATTCGTAACCTGTATTTATTAAAAATTCTGTTTGTCAAAGAAATGAGTTACCCATATACAAATTTTAGATCAAGTGTACAGTTTTAATAACTTGAGAAAACATGTAAATGCTTTAGGAGAAACATCATTATTTATTGTTTTAGAAAAAAATGGTTATAAAACAAAAATGTTTATAATCTAAAATAAAGTTTAAATGCAAAATTTGAAATCTGAAATCTATTTTTTAAATTTATCTCAGTCATTCGTAAGGTCTATGGTAAATTTATTTCTAATTTAGAGAAATGTCTGGAAGTTGCAGAATTATATGTAGAGTCTAAATCTTTTCCACAATTGTATAAATTCATATTTCATTTTTATTGCTTGTTTAACAACAAGATTAATGTTCATGTATGAAGAAAATGTAAGATGAGATAAATTTAAAAATTAGAATTCATATTTCAAATTTTGTATTTAGGCTTCATTTTGGATTATAAACAACTTTGTATATCTGACCTCAAATTTTTATATGGATAGCTCATTTTTTTGCTAATAGAACTTTTGATAAATACAGGTTATGGATACAGGTGCATCATTGCTGTGGAAATATGTTACAAATTAATAAAAAACTTTGTTACTTTCAATAATTCCGTAACTCCATGAAAAATGGTTCTAAATAATTTCTAAAAAAAGATAATGAAAGCTTTTTTAGTCTAGTTTTAATAAAAAGCAAGTTAATCAAATTCCAATAGGCAGTAAGAAGCAGCGACCAAAATAACGAAAAAAAGCAAAAAAATGCCGAGTTTTACGTGTTCTTAGGGCATTTCCAATAGGACGGGCACCCTGTGTATATTTTTCCTGGATAGAGAATCACTTAAACTACAAAACGCCGTTTGGTTCATCCCGAAATCTTTTTCCAATCAAGAGACATTTGATTTTGTCCATTTTAATTTCGAAATATATTACTGTGTGGTGTATACAGTTTTGAAGCATGCATGATCGGAGTAAAGTTAAGTTTCGAGCTGGCTTCTGGGACAAAATTCTAAAAATAAAAATAGTTTTTTTGCAAATACTTTCCCAAATCTACCTGTACATCTTTTTGCAAATGCTTATTTCGTATTAAAACAGACAGTGACCTGCAAATGAGGTACGGGGAGAAACATATACCCCCATAACGGCCGCACAGTGGCGTAATCTGGATTTTAACTTGGGGGTGGGGAACTGAACCTTGGTTACTCAAAATTGGTGACGGGGGAAGGAAGGGGGGCGGACGCCAATTATAAATAAGATACACCAAAAGCAATTTTGTGCGAAATTACAGAAAAAACCTATGGTTATGGGTTGTCACAGAACAAATTGAGTATAATTTACAATGTAAATCTAAATAAAAATGGGTATTAGTTTTACAATTATTTCGTAAAAGAATCTGTGTCTGTGAACACAATATTATAATGGGAAAAATTACAGTATAATGTTAGTATTTTCACAATTGCTTGCCAAAAAGAACAGTTTATTTGTATTTTAATAGAGTAGTGAAATGTAATTATAATATTTTATTTGTGTTCTGACTGTACAATTACATCTTTTAAGCAGTTTTAATTATATATGTTGTAAAAATACATCTAAAATCATGTATGAGCCAACAATTTTTAAAATTTCACCAATTCCTGCAGCTCGGAACTCCACCCCCCAATTTGCTCGAGTGTCGCCGCTTGTACAGGTACATAAATGTCGCTACTAGCTACTTAGCATCTAACGGTTATATTAGACATGCATTGTAGTGTCCTTACATAAAAGTGTAACTGTACATAATTTTTTTCACATTTTTTGGTTAAGTGTAAGATCAACTTTTATGCTACTAAAGGATGAACTTCGCCATTTTGGATTAAATTATTTAATAATTAACTAACATATAAAGTATGTAATTTTCCTGATCCTTTAATATTTCCAAATAAAGCTTTATTTATTTATTTTATATAATTTTAGGTCAGCATTAAATTTATTTTTTAATATATGTTTTAATTTTTACTGATATATTTTTGTTATTTGCAGTTATTGCGGTCAAAGGTCGAAGCGCAGCCTGTCTTCGGAATGACTGGTCAAATCTAGGACTGACGAACAGCTTTGTTCGAAGGGCGAAATATAGGGTAAAGTATATAGTGATTGGCACCCCTATATCAAAATATTGACTTTAGCACTTTATAAATAATGGAGAGTAGATATTTCTATGAACTCTAATAAATTTAAATGAAGATCTTTAAAGTGAGTATATAGCGGTTTTTTATTTATTAAATATTGACGAACCTGTTGCTCGTAAAAAAACGTGCTTGGTAGTGAAATTGTGTAAAAGTTTTCCGATTTTTCCGATGGCGTTCCGCTATTTTAATAAATAACTGAGATATGACGAAAAAATTAAAAAAAAAACATTAAAAAAAGACTTTCTTGCAATAAATTTTTAATAAAAAAAATAAGCAACAAGATATTTTTATAAAGAGTTTCATACACTCATCTAAACACCGATCCCATCTAAACCCAATTGGTTTCATCCTCTGCAATTTTTTTTTGCCTATTTCGACCCTCCACATGTAACGTACCTCCTCTAGTTGTTTTAACTATAACACATACATGTACATTACATATACTGGATTTTATTTAAAAATATTTTATTGTCCAATTTCTCCTTTACATTTAACTGAATTTTATAGGATGGTTTTGACAGTAATAATTCATCGAGCTACATTAAAAATAAAATGTCCTTTTCTTGAATCTTAATATCAAAACGGTTGAAATTAACCATAAAATTTAAATTCCCTAGGGTCTTATTTTGACTCTAATTCAAAAGCTCATTAGAAATCCTGGGTGTAAAGGTTGCCCGACAAAGGAAAAGGGTTCAGAAATCGCGATGCCTGAAGGGGACACAGGCCATCAGTATCAAAATTATTCCTTTATTTATTTTGCGATCTTTTTGCACAGTTAAAATGTGTAAATTAAGAAATTAAAAATAACTTGCGTATTGCTTTATCGTATCTATATGTACAGTCCAGTGGCGCAGCCAGGAATACGCTCTTTGGTGGTGGGGGGGGGGGGGTGTGGTTGACAAAAAAAATTTGACAAAAACGCTCTTGGGGGGGGGGGGGGGCTTTGACACAAAATTTTGACAAATATTGCTTTATTTTCGTTAATTTGGGAAATGGGTAGGGTAATTTTTAGGCCTTTGGGGGGGGGGGGGTTAACCCCCCCCCCCCCGGTGGCTGCGCCACTGGTACAGTCCAAAAAAAATTCTTCAAGTGAATATTAACATTTTCGTTTTTGAAAAAAAAATAATATGGGCTACTATAGGATAAAAGCAAGGGGATATATTCACATTTAAATTAATTTGTTTATACACATATTCATCTAGAATTTATATATAATTTTATGCTTACTACGAATCATCAGGTTAAATTAATACTACTAGGTTATAATTAGCGCAACATTTTGGGTGTGTACAGTTTTCAGGTATTATATATTTCATCTTATCATCCCTTTTAAATATATTTTTTACTTGACTAATGTGCTAACTTCAGCGTATTTACAGTGGAATACACTAATAGCTTGAAAAGGGTGAGTCTAAAAATAAAGGTATAATTACCCTTTGTGAATAGTGGACAATCGATGCTCGTGCGTACTGCAAAAATAAGTATTATTGTTACCTTTCAATCAATTCTTCGATGCTTTAAAAAATTGAAAAAATGCATTTAAAAACAATTTACTTAAATTTTGTTTTTGTATAGTAAATATTTTATTTTTCTATTAATATAAAAATTTTCAAATAAGCCAGAGAAACGTAAATTAGTACCTATCTAATTTATAATTTGGCGCGGCGAAATTTCTAGAGTGGGAGTAATATTTAGACTGTTCTAAACCAATTTTATTTACTTTATATGATTCGACGTTGGCAAATTAATAAAAAAATAAACATTCACCTGTTTTGCGCTACCATACATTTCTCACAAAGTGTGCTACATTATTGAAAAGGTAATGACGAGCACATTTGAAAACAGGTAAAATCCAGCATGGCGTCCATGAAAGAAAAACAACAAAAAAGAGGGTTGCTGAACGCAGCCAAAACGTCGAAAGTGGATTTCTACATAAAAAGTTTCCCTAATAAAATGTTTACCTAACTTAAAAATTTTCGAAAATTTTTCAAACTAACTCAAAGACCTATTATTCCTCAACTGGTTTTGAGTCCGTAGTAAAATTGTCTAAAACGTTCCCAATTTATACGTATTTATGCCTTTTATATTTTCCGATATCCCTATATAGGCATCATCAATTTGAGACACACTATATTATACAGGGTTACCAAAAGATGTTAAGAAATTTTAAGGGCAGATTCGACATATAAAAATATGTTTATATAGACATGGATCTTCAAACGCTTCTTTTTCGAGATACAGAGTGTTTAATATTTTCTTTTTTAAATGTATTTTTTTAATTTCTCGAAAATGCGTTAACATATTGACATGAATTTTGGTACACGCTAGTATGTAATCAAAGCGTACCTTTACGTGCAAAAATTTATTTTCTAAAGTACTTGCATCAGTGGCGTGCGTGGTTGGTGAGTCTTTCTTTTTAGCGAAAAAAATGGCACGCCACTGATTTTTTGCCAAATTGATATCGTTGTCAATTAATGCTGCGTAAAAATGTATCTAGAGCTTTTTTGTTCTGACGCACCGTTTTCAAGATAAAAATTAATTTATTTCTTACCATAAAAACAAATTATGAAAACGATTTTTTTTTTTAATATTTTTTGTTCAGCAATCAGTGCTTTTTGATTTAAGTTAACCAATATCAGCATTTCAAATATAAATACCCATGTACGTATTAATTATTATAATGTGTAGATTTATTAACTTGAACAAACTTTTTTAAAAATCATGTACAAGAAAAGATTGGCTCGCTAAGGTTAGTTTTCGCTAGTTGTTTTCTTTTCCCAGTGTTCTGGTAAAAAGATGGGAATTTTCCTCTAAACTGAGTAAAATATTCAGAGCTTTATCAGCACTTTTAGGTCGGCCAGAGCGCATAGCGTGTTTGAAGAAAATCGAATAAAATATAGAGCGTCCCATTAAAAAAAAGATCCTGTCAATTTCAGGCAAATGGTAAACTTGACAACGATGCGAAACTTACCATTGGATCGGGCGTAATTTCATACCTGAGTGTACAAAAGTTCATAAAAATCGAATGAACGGTTTGCAAGATATTTCGAGGTTTCCATATTTTTGTTACACACTGTATATATTGAAAGCGGAAAAGTATTTTCTAGTTCAAAAAAAAGATTCTTAGCAAATGATGCGAATCAAAAGAAACATTTTATATCTCTATATCTCATCATGTCAGCCGTATCTAGTCAATAAAAAGAATAGTAGAGACAATATATGCATAGCGCACAGTCATTGTAATGTAAACAATTCGTTTAAATAATCATCAGGATGGTAAAAATTGTAATATTTTTATTGTCATCATTTTTGTCATACTTAATACACTGAATTTTAATGAAGGCAACATTTCAGTTATACGTATAATTAAAACTTAGTTATCCGTGAGCATTCCCTAAAAAAACTGCATTTAGAAATTATTTACGCCACGTTCTCTCTTACCTAGATAAACTTGTTTTCCGTCCATTTCTTGTTGCGAACTCGGGACGTTTTTTCAATCGTTGCGATTTCCGGATAATCCAGCGTTCCAGCTGCTCCACTTCCACTTCATCCATAACAAATTTTTCAATAAAATCTGGATGGTTGGCAAGGAATTCCGATACTTGCTCCTCTGGAAATTATTAAAAAGAAATTACTACTCAAGAATGTCTTTTAATTTGTAATTTTGTTAATATCCATGGGCAAAAAATTCCCCAAACCAGATATACTGTTGGCTAGATAAATATAGAAGAGTATCTGACGAAATTAATATTCATCTATCTTTGCTTTACCTCAAAATTAATTATTAAAGAAAATGTTGTATAACCAACATTTGATTTCTCAAAGCATTTAATTAAGAAGTAACATTCAATTGACTTGTGTGTTGGTTAACTATTGATTAAATTGCTTTGAGTAACCGACGATCACACTGCCAAGATAATTTTGGAAAGAATTTGCTTCTAAAATATTCGTGACTCCCTTATCTGCTGTTAAAAGCTCCAAACTAACATGGGGTTAAAAGCAAAAGTTTAGGAAATAATTACTTAAGTGAAATGATTGTGCATAAAACTTAACGGCCAGATTCTACAACGCTAGTCTGGTCTAATTTGAGAACCAAAGGTTTTAAACTGACAAGAATAAGAATAAGACAACTGTTTTATACTATAAATTTGTTTCTGAGTTTTTTCGCAAATTTATAAAGAAAATGACAATTTTAGTACGTATACTTTCGATAATAGTATAACTAAATTCATTCTAGTAACCCATTCTAAAATAATAATCATTTGGAAACCAAGCAAATCGCTGAAACATCAGAATCATTCATACATTTTTAATGACAGGACAAAAACCTGTCAAATGCAGCCCTCCTAGTCGTAAAACCCACAAAATAGGGATTTTTTATTTTTGTTGCACCTTAGTATGGGCGTGGAACCAGTGTGGGCTGCATCTGCAGTGCGTGTTCGATTTTTGGTGGTAAATACAGTTCTTTATTGATTAAGTCGGGGTAGGTGTTTATTAACATTGTTGCAGATCTACAGGAGTGAAGGTGTATGTGTGTGTTGCCGGCCAATGTATTAAATTTCAAAATATGCAATTACAGATGACTTTAAGAACTAACTGGACGAGCGAACAAGTAATAATACTTTCGGAGCTCGTTGAGGAAAATTACCTTAACCAAAATAAGAGACGTACAGTAATTGCCAAAATTGCGGCTGTCGTGGACATGACAGATAAAGAAGTAAAAAAAATACATACGCTACGAGCCCAACATAGTAAGGACCGAACAAAAATGAAAACAGTGAAATCTGGAAGTTGTTCAGATGAAATATACAAAACGAAGTGGGAGTATCTTGAAATGACGCAGTTGTCTGTAAGGCAGATGCAGTAGTAAGCAACTATATACTGCTTCAGAAATAGCATGTCGTGTCTTAACAGTATTGCAACCTTTTATTAGACTCGCAGCTTTGTGAGCTAGCGAATCTGCCTGTCAGCACTCCAGCAGCCGATGTAGCTTGATAGCAGCGTATTTGTATCAACTGGGATCATGTTGGACATAGGAGTGGACAAAAACGTCTCTCCGGGAGAATAAAATAAATTCTGTTTGTGGAAATTTGACAAGATCTTCATTTTACTTTTTTTAAAACACTTTAATGGAATTAGCAAAAATACTGCCCCTTTCCAAATTTTTAGAAAAGAAGGCATCAGTGCCAATAAGATTTTTTCTTTATTTCAGTCATGATGACAATGGGATAAGTACTGGTGGACTTATTGCGCGACAGTTTACTGGACAAAGTTTTGGGAATTGTAGTAGCAGTAGTAGTAGTAGATAGTAATTGATAATTTGGTTTACTGTAAAACCAACCTAAAATCATGCTTTAATTAGCAAAATTAGAGGATAATTGTAAAGGTAAATAAATGGGGACTGCACTAATTTTAGAATTTCATTTTAATAATTAACCTAAAACCCAACAATAGCCACTCCTTATTATTTTGAAGTAAATGCTCGGGAAAGGGGAGCATTATTAATCTTAGAAAGTAGGTAAATTAATTTAAAAACATATAATTATTTAAAAATATATTTGTATTTGAAAAATGAATAATTCAGTTACGGTATGATTCTTCTTTTGAATACTAATTAAGAATTCTTTCGGTATTGAACTAAAAAGTATATTTTAAAGTATTATAACCCCTCAAAGCAAACTTCCAAGTCGAAACACACCCGCATGTTCTCTAAAGTTCCTCAAGTTGTAAAATTTATAATCCAGATCTTTATAGCTACGAAAGCGCAGACTTCTTATCGCAAGTAAAGTAAACTTTCAAGAGTCCTTGCGAATTTGCTGTATTAATTCCAGAGGACTATCTCTCTCGCGGATTTGTTTATATCCACATTACGCGTCTGGAGACCGAGACGTCCAGTTACTCCTAGCGTTAACTTAAGATAACCTAGCTACAGCTTGACGCCATTTTAATTTTTTACAATAGAGAAAAACGTGCTTTGTCTTTTCTACTTGTATGTTTCAGGGAATTTTCCAAAACGGGTATTTATGAGCGGGAATCGACTCAAAACCGATATTTTTTATGGCTATGAAGGAGATGATAATTTGGAAAGCGCTTGCCGTTAAACTGCGGGTGATTGTTTTGAGAAAATCAGAATCTCACCAGGGATACCTTTGCTGCTTTCTACATTAGATTGTTTCACCTCCTTTGCTTCAAGCTTTTTAAGCTCTTCGTTACTATACTCAGGTTCGAAACCAAAAGCCATTGTTTACAAATCGTTCTACTTAAAAAGACCAATAGGAGCACTATAAAATAACGTACAACGAGATTATCTCAAACTCCGCATCCTGCGATTTTTACGAACAGCAATGCAAATGCTTACAACAGAAAACTGCATCGCTAGTAAGCCGGTGTGACGTCACAACCTAGGCATACGCAACTTAAAATTGCCGTATATCGGTAACGGTTTATCGTAGCGGATTGCCTTTGAAGATGTGTTCCTAGAATTTTGTGCACTAAAATTTTCATTTTTGGGTAACACCCCCTTTAACATGGGTCTGCTTAGTTTTCTGAGATATGACGTTCAATTTTTTTTTTTCAACTTTTTTAACGTTTTTCGTAACTAGTTACGAAAAGTAAGATGTTTCCAAACTGCCATGGGTTTTGAAAAGTGTCTCTTTATATGTCAAAATTAGAAAGTTATTTATTGATTTTTTTTATTCCGGCTTCGCTTGGGAAT
Source organism: Philopedon plagiatum (assembly GCA_963971165.1). Taxonomy (NCBI): domain Eukaryota; kingdom Metazoa; phylum Arthropoda; class Insecta; order Coleoptera; family Curculionidae; genus Philopedon; species Philopedon plagiatum. The sequence goes on from OZ020194.1 coordinate 70,592,275, forward strand.
TAAATGAAATACGCAAGTTGAGGATGTAAGAGAAAGCCCCTCGACTTTATAGCAGATTTTAAGTAATAACTTTTTCCATTGTATTGCCAGAACATTACCACATCCACCTGAACATGTAATTTTTTTTTATAAAAATTGTTTTATCGCGGGATTCGGTAAAATAAAATATCTATTTTCGCAAAACGCTATTTTTATTCTTATTAGTGTCACTTAAAAGATGTATTATTTAGTTTGAGCAAATAATAACAAAAAAACTCTGTTCTACTATTAACTTTAAACAAGCAGCTACCAAATGACCAAGAGACAAAGTAAAACATCTAACTTGCCCATATTCTTTTTTTAATGGCGCTTATCGCTAAAAATTTATTATAAAATGACTGACAACCAGAACTCATTAATTATTTGGAATAATAAAAGGGCTAACCTCCAGCTAATGCCTCTACAGTATGTCCGCGGATAGGGTTTAGAAGAGGACAAATGGACCAAATTTAACAAGATACGTAAAAATGTCACTCCTAATAAAAGTTTTTCCTTGTAAAATAAATATTCACGTTATAAAAAATTTTATTTTTTATACACGAAGCATAAGAAATACGAAAACGCTATTTTTCATAAGGGTAAACATACCTCGTTTATCATTTTCTACTAAAAGAACAAATACGAAATATGTTTTAAATTAACCCCCAAATCGAAGTAAAAGATTTCATATAAAATTTAAATATTAAAAGTAACGAGTTTTATAACATTATTTTTTTCAAGTCCCACTTTCACACCTTTAACCAGAGTACCTACTAGTTTCTACATATTAAACAGTAATGCCACCTATGGTCATGTTTGTCAATGTCTTTATCAGGGTCGAATTTAGAATTTCTTCTAGGAGGGGGGGGGGGGGGGGGGCTCAACCTCACCTCGAGTTGGTCATATTAGCTTACACGCCACAGGACAAATTGTTTGATTAAAATAAAAGTGTAAATATTGCAGCATTTTTTTTATTTGTGCCTTCTGCTCATTTGAGGGGATATACGAGTACTCACGAAAGTACAATTTGTTTAAAACCAATTTTCAATTTTTTAAAGCTCTTTTCAAAAATACATTTTTTCAGAGAACATCTTCAAAATTAGATTTTTTCGGATAGTATTAATTTTTTCAAGTAACGGCTTTTTGAAAAAGTAATTAAGTAAACCTGATCAAACCCAAAAAAAGGTTCGTTCGGGTTTGTTCAGGATCTTTTATCGCCTCATTAACACTTTCCAAGTTATTAGAGTTTATAATTTAATTTTCTAAATATTTTTTTCGAAAAAATATATTTTCGAAAAATGTACTGCTGTAAAAATTATTTGTTTGGAGATATTTTTTAAAAAATGTACTTTCGAAATACGGAGAAAACATTTTCAAAATATTTCATAAATCAGTTTTCTAAAAAGCATCTTTGAAAAAGCGGTCAGGACATTTTTGAAAAAATGTAGGGTCTAAATACATATGTTTTCGATAAAATATTTTGAAAAATTTCGTTAATCCATTCTCGAAAAAGCTGTTTCTCGAACAAAATTACTTTCTAAAGAGATTGAGATGAATTTGAAAAAAAACTTATTGGGTTGTCTCGTTTAGAAGCCAAAAAACTATCCGGCGCAAATTATGATAAGATCGCAGTGAGATGTGCCAGGAATGTTTTCAGAAACAATCTAAGAGTATGTAAATCAAACATGGCAAAAAAGGCTTGCATTTTTTATATTACATATTAATATTGATTTATTATTCATATTTTTTGGTATAATTCATTTCAAAGACCTTACACAGACGGCAAAATGTTTGTTTTTGTTTATATTTTGTAGAATATGTAGAAATGGTTAATGTTTGTTACAATATTTATTTTTATAAAGTTCGCTATTGAAATCCTTTTTGAAAAAGGCTCTAGGGGAGGGGGCCCTCTGCGCCCCCTCCTATATCCGCTACTGGTCTTTCTTAAACGAAGCAATTATTTAATTTAAAATACTTCTCATCAAGATGCTATCCACTGAACAAAGGATTTTTATAGTCCAGTGTTATGGGGATGGCCATGTATTATGCTGCTACATCATGGAACAATGTAGCGAGAAATTTGTAGGAATCCTAATAACTGAAATGACAACCTATAACACACGAATAAATTATTTGTGTCACCTATAACATAATAAAAAAAGTTTCAAAGACCTGGTTCGATTTTAAATCTCAAGAAGAAGAAGAAATATGACTAAAACGATACTGACACAGTTTTAGTTCTTCAGTCTGTTAAAGAAACTCCGCCACCGTAATGGTGCATGTATTCTGTATTCTACCAAGCAAACCTCTGAGTTCAGGGTGAAAAGAATCCATTTTTCTAGAGAGTTGGCACTGAGGCATCATTCCGCAAAGTTTATGGATAATGTTCGGTCACGAAAAACCAAAAATCACGTAAAACATCACTACACACGCATATTACGACCTTCCTGGAATATCCACACACACAAAATTACGCCTTGATTTCTCAATAAACCAGACCAGGTCTCGTGAAGCGACGTTGCCACTCTCACTCCAAATTTCGTCACCATGAACTGGAAATAAATTATTAAAAAATTATTATGCAAAATATTGGTATATTTTATTAATCCGTAGTCATATGCTTTAGCTTGTGGTATTTAAGACTGTATATAAGTATTAACGTACAGTAATGCGTTATTTCAGTCTATCAATCTGCCAGTGGCGGCTGATGAAATTTTAAAATTGAGTGTCCCTGTTGCTACTTACGGGACCCATGCCATGTTCAGGTTTTTAATAGTAAGCCCAATAGAAATGTGTTGGTAAAGAAAAAAAATTAGTAAATTGCGAAAAAAAGTAGAATTTTGCTGAGCCCACCTGAAAATGAAAACGTTTAGGTATTTTATTTTTTCTAAATAAATTTTACACCATTTAGTCGAAAATTTTTAAATTTGATGATAAAAAATGTGTTAGTAAAATGTGATAGTCATTTGAATTTTTTTAAACCTAACAAATTTTAAAAAAAATTTAAATGACTATAACTTTCTACTTACATATTTTCTTCTCTCCAATTTTAAAATTTTTCGACAAAATGGTGTAAAATTTGTTTAGGAAAAATAATAAATACAATAACTAAATGTGTTAATTTTTTTCTTCAACTTATTCTTTTGCAAATTACAAAATATTTTCCTCTTTACCAAAACATTCCTAGTAGGCTTACTATTAAAACACCTGAACTTGGCAAGGGTCCCGTAAGTAACAACAGAGATATACAACCTTAAAATTTTACCAGCCGCCATTGACATCTGCAAACATTCTACATAACTGAAAGCCAGGCAACATCCGTTCTCAAAAAATAGGTGCGGGACCATATCGTTTGTGGGGTCATAAATAACTTGGTAATCCTTGATTGCTCTAAAATGGAAATATTGGTATCAATACTTGATTCAAAATCAATGGCTAGGACAGTGTTTTTTCATGAATTTAACGACAAACGTTCTCTAAGGTGGCCAAAATGCTTGATGTACAGGCAGATGCCACTTAAAAGTCTTCTTTTCAGTGTCGATTTATGGAAGTTCTATAAAAATTTTCACATGATTTTCTCCAGCTTAGATCCAAAATGTAAATGCGATTTTAAACATGACAAAAAAACTATTAAATTATTGATTGCAACAGCTTTCGCTACTCAAAAAACAGCGAGATAAAAATGCTAGCACAACAGACCCATTTTAATTTTAGCCTCTCTATGTAACTACCTATACTTCCGATAATTTTCGATTTAGGGCCACATTCCTTCATATTAAATTTTTCGAATGTTCCATTAACAGTGAGGCTCGTGAGAAAATATTATAAGTGTTCTGAAATTAAATTAAATTACCGAAATAAATAGGGTGTAACTTTTTGGGGCGCATTTCATCAATAATAAACTCTACTTAAGTTTTCAAAAATACTGACGAGATTAAGATATGTGTCTATAAAATTATGAACGAAATTTGAATGAATTTTTATATTTCTTACCTTTTTCTTACTTTTTCCGTCAATTGTACTGTCTCTTACAACTAGCTGTGACCATGTTTTATCGCCTTCGAAAAGTACACAGTAAAACTGTTCGACCCCCGGTTTATTAATCACGTGACAAAGTCACTTAGGCTGTAGTCGCCTGGATGTGCTACCTTATTTTCCTACGTAATTTCAAATTAAAAATAACAATAAAATATTTATTTTAAAATCCAATCTATAAACGTGGGCCTTTGTACCCTTTTGTCGCCTCTTTATGTCTGCGACACTACAGGTGATTTTCTTATCTACACTTTACCGGTGATTTTCTTGGCTACGCCTTTCCCATAGCTCACACATCTAATGTCTGCGACACTGATGGTAATCCTCGTGAAGCTATTTCTTTACCAAAACCCCCATACCTGTTACTGTGCATCTGCAGCGAAACTCTTTGATAACTCGGATAACCTGCATTTTATTATTGGTATCACCCCTTGTGACGTGTACCATTGTTAAATTAATTAACTGTAATAAGCCGATTACCATCGGCATGCAACACCGAAGCAAAATATCGGACATCTCAACGTATAACATATAAAAGTACAATAAAAGTTACCAGTCACAGTTCACCTGCTCTTCGCATATGGCACTTTTCTTCTCGAGCAGATGTTGTTTCTTGTTACTAAGGCACCGAAAACCTCGACAGCGCACTATCGTCGATTATAACCCTTCCTTAAGAAAACCCATCGCACCGTTTTATATATACCTATTATATGTTAACGTTTTACTGGTAACATCATGCCAATACATACACCCTTTACTTTATTGTAGTCAATCTTGATAACTCGTAAAATGCGACAATACATATTTACTCCAACCCAACTCTTTTTAATATTTCACTTTACTAATGCAGATTACGCTTATTTTCTTAAAATATCTTTTATATCTACCCTGTTGGTTCACTGTCCTTTGTTTGTTTCTTTGTTATGCCAAATAATCCCCGGAAGACAAACTGGCCATCTGTATTGAACAAGGAGGGTGCTCTTGCACTTGGCCTATAATACTAACCCCAATCTCGAAAGCAAACGTTTATTGACACCATTATTGGATATTTTTAGAAAATAGGTCTCATTTTCATTCATAGTTTATTTAAAATAATATTTGATAAACTTATTTCATACTTACATTTTAAGTTCTCCGCCTTTCTAAGGTTTGAGTTAAATATTTGAGTTTGAATATTTTTAGATAGTTTATTTTATATTGTTTATAATATTAAACTGTGTTATACTACTGCTATTATTTTGATTTGCATAATACGTTAAATTAAATTACAGAAGGTAATGGATTTAATTTCGTTACTCAAGATACCTAAACCCATCGATTAGATAAGCCTTGGCGTTTCCACACCATCAGCTTACATCGGTGTACGAGGTACTCCACTATGTAAAAAGAAATCCAATTTCTTTATATAATTATAAATGAGATGAAACTAAAAAGCCATTCGTCTCATCAATGACCCAGTCCTTACAAGAAAGCCCCCTTGTCTCGCGTGTAAAGTTTTCCTCTGCTAACACGGGCAATTTCGATATTAATAATTTAGTAATGGCCCTCCTCGATTTTTTAGCCCAAGCTTTTCCTCATAAGTGTATTTAAAAAAAATAAGTTTCACTAAATTATACACAACATCCATTATTTCAAAGTCTATAGTCTACAAACCTAACAACCGACAGCTAACAATAATAACAACAACCATACCTATATAATTATCTTTCCTGATGACATAAAACGCTCGAATTTACCAGTAAGGACTGTCACCAATGCAGCTAAATAAAATAATGACTAAAGTATAGACATCTCGAAGATAGACTGATGTAAATATTAACCCTACACGTCATAATCAGACGATCTCGTCGAGCCTCTGCCAGCTTCCTATTCGTATTGGCCGACCGAACATTAAATTGAAAGAGGCGTGCCAAACAGCTATCGGCGATATTTCGCAGGATCGTAATTAGGCTGTCTAGTGAAAAAGGCTATTCGACTTTCGTTCGAGTTTTGACTTGTTTTGTAGTTTTAATTTTTTGCGTTTATTTTTAATCGCTGTTTTGTTTGTTCGGTTGTCAAGGCTGACAATTATTTTAGTTTTTATTTAATTGTAAACAGTTTTGCAGTTTAAAGTTTTCCTTCTCATTCTCAATGCGGCCCTGTTCAATTTCACCGTTTGAACCGATCACTTGTAGGCAGCGTGCATCTATTTATATTCGGTCTATCGTCGAAATAAATAGACTTTGGAGGAAATTCTCGTATTATATTTTATAAACAGCCGACCGGTGTCGCAGATGTTTGCTCTATTAGACCGTGGGATAGCGACATGTCTTAAGTTGCAATTTTTTTTGTCTGTCTTTTGGAGGACTGAAAAAGCTAAGTTAGTTCATGAAGAAAAGGTTTTGACACCGGCCCGGGTGACACCCAAATGAAAATTGAATTTTCATTTGTACAAAAACTATGTATTGTTTGACGATTTTATATTGTCTGACATGTGTATTAAAAGAAAGTCGTTGAAAAAGACATAAAAAAGGCAGACGGTTGGCGGACACTAAAAAAGCGCGGAAAATTATTCGTTTTTCTTACAAGTGCACCCGGACACTTTAACCTTGCTAACCGTCTGCCCTTTTCATATATTATTTTTTTATGGCCGTCTTTTAATCCACATGGCAGACAATATAAAGCGTCCCAAAGCACACCACTTATGTAGAAATAAGAATACCAATTTTCATTTGGGCGTTACCTGGGCCGGAGTCAAAATCTCACTTTTCTTCATTAAAAAACTTACCTAGGTTGAAAAGTGATGTGCACGAACAAAAGCAGTTTAGCTCGGCACTGGAGTAACGTCGCGAGAAAATTACATTAACTTTTCTTGGTCAACTGTACGTCGATGCCGCGCGGCTTGTACTGACTAGCGCTGGCCTATTATTATACTAGCCGAAAATTCGGTGTTTCAATTTTACTTATTTAAATTTTAGGCAATCATTAATTATTTACTGCAAAGTATAAAAAAATTAGTCAAGTGACTTCAAAATTTTGATGATTCTGCAGCTTTGCAGCCCTTATGTACCAGCCGCCCCTGATCATTAAACTTAATGTAGCTGAGAGACAGAACTTCATGTCCTGCATGATTTTATAAGATGTGTATTTTTATGCATAGTTTGCTTTACATTTCTGATAAAGTTTAGCAACTCTATTAACTGCTGGATAATAAACTTCCGAGTATCAGACCACCTCAATTGAATTAACTCGTTCGCTAGAGTATACGGTAAAGGGATCATATGCTCTTTAATTAAGATAGTTAGAATGACGACCTTAGGTAAGAGGCAAGTCAAATAAATTGGAACACGAGAGAGTAATTAATGGACGGCCTTTGTCTTTTGGTAATAAAAGATTGAGCCTTGCCGTGTAAGCTTCAAAGCTTTTTACGTGCAATTTTCTCGATTTCAAATGTAGGTCAGGAAAGTCTTTTATATTATAATTCTTTGTATTAATGGCCGTTACAAGAATAAATTTTCAGTTTTTACATATTACAGTGTCAAGAATTAGCTGAATCTGTTTGTTACGTTCTACAATATCTTTATAACTTCAAATACATACATACATATTCAACACATCACAAATCTTCGAAACTTGAACTAAAAATTGATTTCTATTACTGTCGTTTCGTTGAGCACACCAGTATTAGAGTAAAGTTTTTATAATTTAGATTATAATTTGACTGTTGTCTAGTGGTTTTTTAAAGCTTTGTATTGTTAATGCTTATTACTGTAGTTTGTTTCCTCCTGTTTCGATTGCCACCTCACTTGCTTCAATCGGATAAGTCATTCGCAAATTATAAATTGTCAACTTTATCATAAATCAAACCTGAGCAACCACGAGAATCGGAATTTACAAACATAATTTTTAATAATTGACCGAACACTACCCAGATACCAAATTTCAGCTCTCCAATTCAATTAAAAACAAACCTGAGTAAAAACCGAATCAGTCCCGTTATTGCGATACACCCCGTATACTACCAAAAGGTATAAATCATATTTTCGAATCGTTTCTGAGATGTTAATAATCACCCATTTAAATCCTGTAGTTAAAATAAAATCACAATTATTTAACAATAATAAATTTACATGCTCACAATTTTACCCGCTCATGGTATTTAATAAAAATGATTATTTTTGGATATTTTAGAATTTTTTACGATGTACTGTGTCTCATTTCAGTATTTTTTATGATGCATTGTAGGGTCATCGAAAAATTTATAAAAATGGTATTTAATGTGTAAAAGTAGAAGGTCCCTAAAATCGTTTCCATGTGTATTTCCAGCCGAAATTGGTCCAGGAACCTTCCAATCTTGCAACGAAAGTTGGCATTTTTGCGAAATTTTGACACATCATATTTTAAAAAATTTTAGGGCTTTCGTCGAAAATTTAAATTATCTCAAATTCTGCATGTCCCCGATGCAAATAAACCTAACTATTTATAACTGGAATGAAAAAATAAGCGATTTAAATTATTGATTGGGAGGTATTGTTAGCTGTTCAGCGCATATAATAAACCCAAAAAGAATCACTAAATATGAAAAATAGTATAGAATATGTAATGCCAGTTAAAAATAGGATTGGCTGGAAAAAATAAAAAAATAGTTTTTACCTCCTAAATACGCTCCTGGATGACCCACTCGTGATTCATTTTAAAGTTCGATTATCCCTCCATAAGATAACGTTGAAAAATTGGGACAAAATTAGATAGGAAAAAATACAGAATTATTTAAATGTACTGATGTTGAGGGCAAAAAAGTAAAAAAATCGAAATTTTTTCGACGATTGCTCCCTTCCTATAAAGAACGAAGAGACCAAAAATTATGGATATCAAGTATTTCGACTGTACCTCTTTCCGACGAGGTATATGTGATTTTGATTTCGATCCATTTTGACCCTGAAAAAAAAATTAACAACAGTGAAAAATGTGGGTCAAAAATAGAAATTTACAGTTTTTCTCAAATATTTCCATTTTTCAGCCGTTTTAGGTAGGTATAGGTATTGCAAAAATAAAGTATTTAAGATTTAACCGAAAAGGGAAATAAAAAAAATTGTACACATACGTAGTTTTTACGTAGATTCGAATTTTACACAAAAGTACATCATCCCATTTAAAATTTCAAAGTTCTCCCCCACCCCTCAAAACAGAGAGAGGGGTAAATGTCAAAACCTGTTTAAATATGTCCCTCCATCTCCCTATTAACTTACCAAAATTTCATGAAAATATCTTAAACCGTTTTCGAGATATCGCTTTGTAACACTTTAAAAAACTTACCCTGTATAGGTAATATAGTAAAAACGCAAGGAAAAAAATTATTTCCTAGTGCAATAAAAGATCGTTAATAAAAACTTAAGAGAAAGGGACTGTTTTTGATTCTGGTCCAGGTGCCCATCTCATATCGCGATTTCTGGGACCTTACCCTTCATTTCCTATACAGACCCCTTGAGTTTAAGCCTGCCTGAGAGATCTACTATAATGACAGGGATGCCGAAACCTATCTGATCATCTAGGAGTTTTAAATTTAAAGCAGCAAGTTCTAAACCTTTTTAGAAAAATTCCGGGATAAACTTTGAACGGCAAGCATAAAGACGGGAAACAATGAAGTATTTCTCATTTTTCTCAATTTACAATAATTGATAAAAATTCCCAACCTAAGCAAGCAAAAATTTAACTTTTTTTCTTTACCAAAACATTCCTAGTAGACTCACCTGAATTTGGTATGGGTCCCCTATGTAGCAACAGAGATATAGACCTTTAAAATTCCTGTGGGCGCTCATGGTGGGCAGCCTTACTAATAATACCATGAAATGTATGTGCTTTTACATTAATCAATATTTGGAGTTTTCTAATTAAATGCTTTATTTTTTACGACATTAATTACCCCTTATTACACGCTAAGTTAATTTTAGAGCAGTCAGAACAGTATTAGATTACCCATCAATTTGTAATGTTACAATATTTTTTCAGCCGTCAACTTGATTTTGGAGCAGGCAAAAAAAAAATAAAATGTAATTTATTTCGCACAGATCAAATATTTATTTAGTTGCAACTTATTTTTTTTTACTGCTTAAAAGATTTTGAAGCTGCTTGTTCAAATCTAAAACGCAGACCAATTTTTGTTTTATTACCTGATCAAGCTTCACCGCCCAATCCATCATTTCGCCGGCCAATCGTATTTTACGATGTGTCAAAATTGTAAAATTTCGCTGCCCGTTTAAATCACACCCCATAATTTTGATAAATATTTGATTCCTTCATTTAGTACACCAAAAGACATTCCACACTTCTTAAACTAGTGTTACCACAGTGACCCAAAATTAACTCGCAGTACTGCGCTACCCATCAAGGCGGCGGAGGCGGCAGGTTAAAAAAAAATTAGAAATATGTAATCTTCATTATTCATAAACCTTCATTATTTTTGCAACATCAAGTTAGGAAAAAAAATAATGGTAAAGCACAAAAGAAAGGTGAAAAAGTAATAAAATTAAAGGTAAGCTGCAATAACATTTTGTGCAAATTTTGAAATTGCTAACTAACTATGCATTTAAAAGGTTTCCTGAGATGGCAACCCTAGGGCAAATTGAGATAAAGAATGGACTAGAGTGGTATTTTCAGAAGAATCTCGATTTTGCTGTGGGCCCACGATAGTCTTAGACGAGTCAGGTTGAAGAGAAAGGCGGTTTTTGGAGTGTGTGGTGAAACGTGAGACAGCCCTTACCAGAGGATTGCTGGTTTGGGGGTGGAACTAGAACTCCTCTAGTTTTTCTCCAAGGCCAGTTGAATGCCCAAAGGTACATTCATGAAGTTCAAAAGTTAAAGAATCTTACGTTCCAACAAGACAACGCCGTTCTTGTATTGCAGCGGTTACATTACAGTTCCTGCAAGAGACCAATATCAATATTCTCCCATGGCCCGCACGTTCGCCCGACCGCCCCGACCTTTCGCCCACCAACCATGTCTGGGATTTGATGAGTCGAAGGGTGGAAATACTTCCTAACTCTCCAATGAACTTACAACAGCTGCGTGATGCCCTACAAGTTGCTTGGGATGAAATGTCTCAGGACTCCATAGATCACCTCATTAGAAGCATACCCAGGCGAACCGCAGAATGTATTCGTTTGAATGGAGGGGAAACCCATTACTGAATCTATATTTAAGATGTAATTTTTCCAATAAAAATGTTATCAATTGTTATTCTTAACACCATAAACATATGTAGAAAATCTGATTGAAAAATATACACTTTTACTGGGCGATGCGTTTGTTTGTCATAATATAGTATACAGAAAGATTCAGCTTAGTGCGAACATAGGTAGAGCATGGACGAATTCACTCGTGTCCGTAGTTAAATCAATCGAGTAGGGAATACTATTTTTAAATACGCCTTAGATGCATTATTATTATTTTGATTTTAGCAGCATTTTTGCTGCGTATTTCGAGACCTGCTAGTCTGAAAACAATAATTCTAGTATAGGAATCTTCCGGACGAATTTATCTATGGTCGTATTAACTGCGGTGACGACCAAAATCTATCGAGCTCTGCATCTAACGTGTATTTTAAAATAGTATTCAACACGCAATTGACTTAAGTGCGGACACAAGTGACTTCGTCCATGCTCTACCGTTCGCACCAAGCTGAACCTTTCTGTATATTAGTAGATTTTGTAAAAACATTCTAGGCGAATAATTTTCGAAACTCCTGCAGTCAGTCAATCTAACAATAAGTATTTTTATGTTGCATTTTAAAAAACACAAAACCTACAAGTCAAACCTTGAAATCACCTCTCTTTAACATCAGTCTATAGAGTGGAAATAAAGTGGTAAAAAATAAAACACAACTTTTGCTAGTGATAGCAATTACAATAAATGTATAATAATATACATTTTTTTAGATTATATCTACAAACCTACGCGTTCTAATTAAACTGAAATGTTATTTATCATATGTCGACACCATATTGCTGATTAATCGTGTTCATAGACAGTTTTACTATATATTTAATATTGGCAACTTATGCTGCAAATGGCACTCAGTGCAATACGCAGCAGAATACAACAATAATGACATATCTATTTATCTACATACATATACACATGACGTAAACTTTATTATGGACAGCTTGAAGTGCAGCAAAGTAAATCTGACAGAACCAGGAAAATACCATAATATTAATATAATGAAGTCAGTGGTTTAATTTAGTATCGACGATGTAATAGTAATTATAACATATTAATTTATTTCAAAGTTATATTAAATAATAATAAATATACTTGCACATACACGCATATAAAAGTTTCCCTTTTTATTTTATCAAAAGAACACTTGGGCCCGTCGATTTTATTTAGGTATATTGTAACGAACTTCAGAGAACTTTTATAGACTTTTAAGCTGTAGTTTATGTTCGTGTATTTAGAGATTTTAGGTTAATTTCTTATCTAGAGCTAGAAACCTGTTGATTTGTTACCAGTGTTTACTGGCAACAAATCAACACGTTGGTGTGTTTATAATATCAATTGTTCCGTGGCGTGTTTATAATATCAATTGTTCCGAGCGGTCCAAATTCAGAACACACTTTCGCTTTCTAGCCTTTATTTACTGATAATAACCTGTTTAGGTTATTATCAGTAAATAAAGGCTAGAAAGCGAAAGTGTGTTCTGAATTTGGACCGCTCGGAACAATTGATATTATAAGTGGAATTTCAATAGAAAACTTGAATCGGTGAGATTAAAAACAGTATAAATCCAAAATTTGACATGCTGACTAAAGATAGCCAATCGCTTTAAAATTCTTTCCTCTATTGACTGAGCATAAAAACAGTACGCCAAATAATGCCGCTGCATTATGGGCGCAAGGTTTACCCAGTGGTGAGGAGAATAACAGTACACGCCGAGAATAACAACCACAGTACAAGTCCTTCACTTGTACCGGTTTTAATCTCACGTTTGGTTCATTCCATGATTCGTCATTTGTTTATTGACAGTGCACGTGATAGCAAAGACGTATAATGAAGAGGTCCCAATAAATGTCAAGAAAATTATTGACATAAAAAAGTTATGTTATATATTATCGGGGAACAGCATGTTACTATCACGTAACTTCGTGGAAGACTACCAATACAGAAACTGAAAATGCCATTAAAAAACAAATCTGCCTCTTTTCATGTTCTTGAAATGTTTATTTTTCTTTAAGTTTAGTAAATCAAGTTTTGCGCATAGGCGTAGTTATGCAGTCAAGTTCAGGGGTACTTAAGCCCTACACCCTATACAGTATATGGCCAAAAAATAAGTCCTGTAATTTGCTGTCTTATTTTGGCCCAATCCGCATAGTTGAGTCGAATACCAGTACATGTCCATAATTTATTTTTTTGTATAGAGCAAAAACGTATTTTTAATGTTTGTTAACGTAAAAAAATAGTTCATAATAAGACCTATAATTGCCATGTACATGTCAAAACTGTATCTAAAGCAGTTTTAAAGATTTAAAGTATACAGTTTTTATTGATTTACTCAACATGGAGTTTTTCGGCTTATACTGTTTTTCATCCCACCAATTCAATTAACTAAAAGCTATTGTAAGCTAGTTAATGAGATCTACAGCAGTGGTAAAATGAAGCAATCGAATGTAACGGGACCCAACCGGAACACATTTTGAAAAAAATTGTTGTAAATGTAGTAGGACTATTTCCTGTTAGTGAAACCGGGAATCGCTATGTTTTATTGGCAATGGATTACTTTAGCAAATTGGCAGAAGCCAGAAGTACACGCAATGCCAAATCAAGGATACCACTGTTGCCCACACATATTTAAACAGTGGAGCTGTGGATTTGGAATACACTCTGACCACGGCAGGAACTTCAAATCGGAAGTATTTGCTAGCCTGTGTAAACTTCTAGAAATTCACAAAATTAGGACAATACCCCTACATCTTCAGTCAGATGGGATGGTGGCGCATAATTACATCAGAATTCAAGTTAATGAATCACAAAGTAACTGGGATAAATGTCAACAGTCATTTTACTCGCTTATCGCTCTGCAATACACGAAGCAAACGGGAAAAGCGTGCTACCATAATTTTTGGAAAATAATTACGCTTTCCTATCGATTTTTTCATTTGATCTGATTTTGAAAAAACATCATAAAACTACGTAAGTGAACTCGTAAGCAACTTTAGGCTCAACACAATGTCCGCCAAAAGTTACAAATAGAAAGTGATAAAATCAAGATCCGGTATGACTTGAAGGCCCAAGCCCATACTGGTGGATTTATGGTTGGTGAGAAAGTTTGGTAGTACAATCCGAAAAGAACCAAATGGTACTCACCAAAGCTTTGGAAATCATGGGAAGGGCCGTGCAATGAAGTCACCCGGATCTGGTGTACCGAATTGCATCTTGACAGGCTGGCCCGTTACCAACATCAAGAAACTTGATCGGGACGATCAAGCCTCGAAGGGGGTGCAATGTCACTGATATTGCCGACGTTTTCTTTAGTTTATGTTAATGAATTTTAAGATTTTAGAGTGATTTTCTATCTAGCATTAGAAACATGTTAAATTAGATTAGAAAAGCAAAACTGTGTTCTCATGCTTGATGACAGGGTTTGCTCAAAAGAGCTGAACGTACACTAACTTTAGTATTGATAAGGTAACACTCGAATTTAATTTTTGAATTATGTGTTATAAATAATTAGCCATGCACAGGTTATTGACCTGTTATTGTTAATAAGTGGTCATTAAAAACTTATAGTTATTCTAATATTTCAGCGATTTTCTTGGGTGGAACGTATTGCTATAATGCATTTAGTCCTATTATTGTGCAAACTACGTAAAATCTATGCATTTTAAATCGTCACATGTTTTGCTATTCTGAAAAGCAAACATTTATTGCTTGCCTTGTTAGCGGGCAGCCAGCAGTGATAAGCCGGTAGATCATAGTTGGGTATTTTACTTTTCTAACTGAGCCGCTTACCTACGTAGGGAGTTGAAATAGCAAAAATATGGCCTCCGACACTGGTGTTTTAACTTCAAGGAAATTGATGAGGTGATAATTGCCAGGTGGCACCTTGAAGAATGAAGAAAGAATTCTTTATAAATCTGCCAAAAAATTTAGAAATAAATTCATAGTGTAAAACTTAGTTATCTTATTCTTACACTTGTCCCATTAAAACCTTTGGTTATCAAATTAAACCAATCTATCGTTGGAAAATCTGACAGTTATTAGGTTTTAAAACATTCCAGGATTTGGAAACTTTGAATTCTCGTTCATGAAAATTTTTGAATTTTTGTTACACCAGGTAGAAATATCGTAAAACCATCTTTACCCCAGATACAACGCTATTTGAACGTTTTGCTACTAGATGGTAATATAATTTTGAGCTGATATACAGGTCACACCAAAGACTTATAAACAGGAAGACTGAACGTCTTCCTGTTCATAAGTCTTTGTTAATATGCCATTTTTATTATTAGGAATAGTTTAAATGTATTTTTTCTACAAACGTGTTAAAAATGCATTTTTTAACACGCCGCAGACGCCTTAAAAATGTTACTTTAAGGCACTAGTATTAAAAGTACTTTATAGCACTAGTGTTAAAAGTACTACTATGGCAACTACGACGCCAACAATGGTTGTTAGATTTTTTCACAAATGTCAACTTCATAATTTTATATTATATCTACGATGCTACTTAAAACTATGTGTTTCGAATATGTTAAACTTTCTAAAAATTGTAAGTATTTTTGTTTTTTATTGTCGTTTGTAGAAAAAATTTTGTATGATATTTGTGTTAAAAGTACTTTTAAGGCACTCATTTGAATTGCAGAATTCGCTTCGCTCATTCTGCAAACTTTCAAATTCGTGCCGTAAAATTATACTTTTAACACTTATATCATAAATAACTATTACCTGTTGCCATTTTGTTGGACGTAATGGGAGTGCAATTGTTACTGAAGTGCAGGCTGCAGTTACTGTCTGGTTGACTAGAACCTAGAAAAAGAAATAAGTCATCATTTTTCTTTAATAGATCACAATTAAAATATTTATAATATAAAATAAAATAAATATGCAAAAATTGAGAATAAATTCTCTAACCGCCAGAAAATTCCTTATACAATAAGGATTTCAACAAATAATGGTAAAACAGCTATTCTCCGGGCTATATGCCCCTCCGAGCGCTGAATTACATACCAAAATTTGCCGTATTTTCTTCTAACACAGTTAGATAATAAAACACTTGTTTTGAATGCAAGAAACTACCAGGAAGAAGGAAGCTTTTTCTTTAGTTAGGATGTCGTCACCTGCAGACCGGTTTCGAACTCGTTGGTTCTCATCAGTACAGGATAGACGAACATACCAACCTTCCGAAAAAGTAATCCCTTAAAGCTACAACTGTCGTACTGCATAAGCAGTGAGACACAGGCAGCGCCATCCATTAGCAGTTTCGAGCATTCAGAGTAGAGTTTACCGTAAGGTAAAATTTTTAAACGTATGAATGAAAGTCTACTTGTCAGGGGTACATATAAATATGCAAAAATTGAGAATAAATTCTCTAACCGCCTGAAAATTCCTTATACAATAAGGATTTCAACAAATAATGGTAAAACAGCTATTCTCCGGGCTATATGCCCCTCCGAGCGCTGAATTACATACCAAAATTTGCCGTATTTTCTTCTAACACAGTTAGATAATAAAATCCTTGTTTTGAATGCAAGAAACTACCAGGAAGAAGGAAGCTTTTTCTTTAGTTAGGATGTCGTCACCTGCAGACCGGTTTCGAACTCGTTGGTTCTCATCAGTACAGGATAGACGAACATACCAACCTTCCGAAAAAGTAATCCCTTAAAGCTACAACTGTCGTACTGCATAAGCAGTGAGACACAGGCAGCGCCATCCATTAGCAGTTTCGAGCATTCAGAGTAGAGTTTACCGTAAGGTAAAATTTTCAAACGTATGAATGAAAGTCTACTTGTCAGGGGTACATATAAATATGCAAAAATTGAGAATAAATTCTCTAACCGCCTGAAAATTCCTTATACAATAAGGATTTCAACAAATAATGGTAAAACAGCTATTCTCCGGGCTATATGCCCCTCCGGTTAGGCGGTTAGAGAATTTATTCTCAATTTTTGCATATTTATATGTACCCCTGACAAGTAGACTTTCATTCATACGTTTAAAATAAAATAGATATAATGTTTATAACACAAACTTCTGAGAATAATTTTTACTTTGAAAATTAATATATTTTTTTAAATATTCTTATATTCTTTTAGAGCTTTTTAAAATA
Organism: Philopedon plagiatum; assembly: GCA_963971165.1. Classification (NCBI taxonomy): domain Eukaryota; kingdom Metazoa; phylum Arthropoda; class Insecta; order Coleoptera; family Curculionidae; genus Philopedon; species Philopedon plagiatum. The sequence continues at coordinate 70,609,631 of OZ020194.1, forward strand.
TTGACACTTTTCTTGTATTTTCTTCTTGGAATATCCTGAACATTCGACAAATTCTGGAATTTTCAGTGGGCAGATTTTCTATGTATTTCTAGTGTTGTCTATAATTTTTCGTTATTGCACTTAAGTATTTCAATAATTAAATGTTATTTTAAAACTTTGTTTTTGGGCTTCTGTTAGTGCGAGCACCAAGGACTCACTTGCCACAGGACTGATGTTTAAGCCAAAACTATTTGGATTTTGACTAGGAATAGAGCCCGAAACATCGCCGTCTACGTCAGTCTTCTGCCCATGTGTAGTACGCTCTATACAGGGTGTTTCATAATTGAATGCTGATCCTTAAGGGTGATAATCCTTGGATGATTTTAAGAAAAATTCTTTATATGAACATAGGTCCGCAACAGCTTTATTTCTGAGATACAGGGTGTTGAAATTTAAGAAAAAAATCTGTTTTCTTCAATATCTCTAAAACCGCTTTGTATTTTTGTTTTAAATTTTGGTAGGTGCAAAGTACGCTTAAAAATACATTTTCTTCAGGATAAAGGTTTTTTTAATTTTCATCATTTTAACATGCCCTGCAATATTTTTAATCAAAAAAATGATACGCCACTGTTTTTTTTTAAATAAATGTTATTTTTATAATTGCCTTCTATCTTCTCATAAAAATGGTCTCTTGACTTTTTTTTATCCGGCGTACGGTTTTCGAAATAAAGTTCATTCATTTGCTTGTCCCTATGTGATTTTATCTAGTAGTCTCAATTTCACAATTTGTGGTAACCTAAGCATCTAGGCTAGATTTTTATATTTTATAGTAACTATTATTTAGTTCTAGTAATTAAAGCCGTTAAAGAGTGGGATTATTTTGTAGGCTAGAAACATCTAGTATGCTAACAACACATTTCGTTGTTTTATAAACGCAAACAGTTAATTTAATTTTGGTATATTTTGTCCAAAATGGTTAAGTTTTTACAAATAAAAAATGTATTTTTATGCGTGCTTATTATTAGAACTAAATAATAGTTAGTTACTATAAAATATAAAAATCTAGCCTAGATACTTTGGTTACCACAAATTGCGAAATTGAGACTACAAGAAAAAAATCACATAGGGACAAGCAAATGAATGAACTTTATTTCGAAAACCGTACGCCGGATAAAAAAAAGTCAAGAGACCATTTTTATGAGAAGATAGAAGGCAATTATAAAAATAATATTTATTTAAAAAAAAACAGTGGCGTATCATTTTTTTGATTAAAAATATTGCAGGGCATGTTAACAGGGACGCCACTGATGAAAATTAAAAAAACCTTTATCCTGAAGAAAATGTATTTTTAAGCGTACTTTGCACCTACCAAAATGTAAAACAAAAATACAAAGCGGTTTTAGAGATATTGAAGAAAAAGAGATTTTTTTCTTAAATTTCAACACCCTGTATCTCAGAAATAAAGCTGTTGCGGACCTATGTTCATATAAAAAATTTTTCTTAAAATCATCCAAGGATTATCACCCTTAAGGATCAGCATTCAATTATGAAACACCCTGTATAGGATATTTATCCAATCACTTTCAATTTTACTTTTGTCACTCGTGCCAATATCCGGAATTTATTAGTCTCATTCTTGTCATCTTTCTTGATTGAGTGAAAATTTAGATTTTTTTGGATCTTTTCGTAAGTTGATACATGAGGAAATACATCTTGATTTCAGGAAATGATCTCTTTGGTGTAAAATGCCTTTATTGGAGGCGTTGCTGCTGTGAGATAGGACTACCAAACAATTTTGCTTCTTGCAGATATAGTAGGTTTGATCGATTACATTTTTTATGCAGATTTAATGTAAAACTTTATATAAAACTTTTTTCAAAATTATTTTTATTTTTAAAACCACATTTTACATTTCGAAACAACACATGTTCATTCCCTTTTTTTGACAGGGCTCGGCATAAATTAGTACAGGAGTACCTTTCCAAAAGACAAAATCTACTTTTTCTCAAAAAGACAGTGGTCTAGTTAAAATTTCTTCATATAGATAGTCTCACAACCTTCATTCCCCATGACTATCTGTACGTACAGCATCTTTTCCGCGTATCGCAAAAGATTAAAACAAAATTGCCAAAAACCTCTTACACTGAAATTTTCTTAAAAGTCCAAAGAATTGTAAAAAAGTAATATACTGTTATATTAACACACTTATTAATATCTAATAACTTTTCTACATTTTTCTTTTTAAAAGAACCTGTATTGAAAAGCAAAATTTAACCCAGCCCAGTTAAAAAGTTGCAGCTTTAAGTTTAAACGCGTCATTTTATGAAATGAAACTATGAACCTCAATGCACCGGATGGGGATTTAAAACTAAACTGCAAATTAGGCGGTAACGAGAATATCCCAATAAAGGCCATTTATCATCGTTTAACATGAGTTTGAAATTTCTGCTTTAAAACTGGCAATTCACGTAGGTAGTAATTAGGAAATTTAATCTTGTTTGACCAGTGCATGCGTATAGTTAGCCACAAAATTTGAATAGCGTTAAATTCTGTATAACTAACAGTAACAGTAACACTTTTCTAGGCCAGATGTCCGGCATTTCGTGATGGAAAAAATTCTTGGGAGAAATTTTATTTCAAATTGAATGTTTTCTTGAGATTATACTAAGAAGTCTTTACGTTTTCTCCCTCGAGCAAGTCCGACGTTGCTCTTTCCACCCTTGCCGGGGACTAAGAATCAGTTCCATTTTCTCTATTTTCCATTAACTTAATCTCAAGAACAGTTACTGCAGATACAAAATTAAAGATAATTAAATTCTACACAAAAAAGGGTATATGCACAGATTTAAAAAGAGGGAGGAGATACCATTATTTATTCTGGAGCAACCAGAGATTCCAGGATTACTCTTAATTTAGCCAACTACAGCGTGCTCCACGGAGGTCTTGCCATATAGGAAATTTTTTTACTGAACGTTGAAAAATATCACTTTGATGTAGAAAAGTTCTGCATATTAATAAACTAAGAATCCCTAGCGACCAAAAAGTAAAATATACCCAAGAATAAAGTACCCTTATTTAGCAATATACAAAGAAAATTTATTTCAAAGAATTATTTGTAATCATATTTTCTCTTTAAATACGAAATCACAGCCACCTACGAAAAAACTAAGAGTTTTAATATAATACAAATGGATTACTTATTATGAAGAAAGAATAAATTCACAAAATTCAAACTTTAATATAGCCACCTTCCTTTTCGATGGATGTTACTCTTAACTTTTTCTAAATTTTAAAACAGCTTTTTTCAAAACAACTTGAGGGATTTCCAGAACACATCGGGTTATTCCTCTTTCCAAGCTGTCGATATTTTCAAAAGGTATCGGTAGGTGAGAATACACCCAATTCAATTCAATATCCCCAAAGAAAGTAATCAAGTGGGTTCAGATCCGGCGACCTCGCTGGCCAATAATTTTCTGAAAGTCTTCCTATCCAACGCTCCTGAAACATTTCCTGAAGAAATTCGTTAACAGCTCGGGAAATATGGCATGGCGCACCATCATGCTGATACCATAAATTATTTCTAATGTTAAATGGAAGGCCATTAACAAAGCCTGATTGATAATTTCTCAGAAATTGAAGGTAAATGTCCGACGTTGTATTGCCTCAGAAGAAAAATGGGCCTATCAGTTGGTTATCTAAAATACCAGAAGAAGGCGCGTTTCAGACTTATTACAAGCACGAAGTTAACAGAAGTTGGTTTTAGCTTTCTGTGCGTACTTCTCAACAGAGAGATGCAGCAGCACTAATTAAGGAAATTTCAACCTCAACTCCAGAGACAATAAAACAAACACGGCAAACTGAGCGTTGTAGAAGGCCAGTTACTAGTAAGTGATGAATCTTTAGAATATTATGTAATTCAAAATCTACTTGTTATTCCTATAAAACTACTCGCAAGTGAACAATGCAAGCTGGACATGGACACAAGTATTTCCTTCGTATTATGCCCTTAAAAAGTCAAAAATAGTCGCAGTGCCATCAGAAGCATTTATAACTGTAACGGACACTAGTGTTGAAATGGAATTTCAAGATATTTTAAACTTAACTGCTGTACGCTTTATTAACGTCTAAAAAATATCATAGAAGGCTTACCTAGCAAGGAATACACTTTAGTAAGTAAGTGGGGTTTTGATGGTAGCAGCGGCCACAGTAGATACAAACAAAAATTTGCAGATGAAACTTCTAATGATTAATATTTATTTCTCTATTCCTTTGGTCCCATAAAGTTACATTCACGTGATGATGTTACGCAGAGTGTTAGGAAAAGTCCAAGACCAAGCTCTACAATGTATATTGCCGCCCATTTAAGTTTATGTTCAACAAGGAAGATGACGCAACAACGAAAGTAGAAACAGAATTTTTTAAAAAGCAGATCAACATTTTGCAACCGGCCAAAGTGAATGTGAATAATAAATAAGTAATTGTTTATCACGAGCTACTATTAACAATGGTAGATGGCAAAGTGTGCAATGCCCTTACAGAAATCGAATCTACCAAGATGTGTTACATTGGCAAAGCAACGCCAAAAATGATGAATCAACGAGATCCCCCATTTGTAGACAGAGGAAAATTATGGTTTTGGTCTATCTACACTACATGCCTGGATAAGATGTTTAGAATGCTTTTTACAGATAAGTTACCTTCTACGTATTAATAAATGGAGAATTGTTCAAGATGAAGAAAAATAAGTTGTAAAACAAGAAAAGAAGAAATCCAAGCACGTTTTAAGCGGGAAACTGGTTTAATTGTAGATAGACCGAAACCTTCTTTTGGCTCCACAAATGATGGAAATACTGCAAGGAGATTTTTTAGGAATGCCGAAGTGACTGCTGCTATAACTGGGTTGGATGTAAATCTTCTTAAAAAAATTTGTATTATTTTACAAACTTTGTCCTCAGGGTGTGACATAAATATTGAAAAATTCCATGAGTTTGTCGAAAAAACAGGGCAGCTTTACCTGAAACTTTATTCATGGTATAATATGCCGGCAACGCTTCACAAAATACTTATCCACAGTACCAATATCATTAAAACGTAGTTTAGTTCCCATTGGACAACTATCAGAGGAGGCCCAAGAAGCCCGGAACAAAGATTGTCGCAGGTTTAGACAACATCAAACACAAAAAATATCACGTGTTGCCAGCAATCGAGATTTATTAAATATGCTATAAACGACATCTGACCCAGTTATAAACAGCCCTAGAGATCTTCCTATAAAAAACAAATCTAGATTACCTGTACCAGTGTTAGAATTATTATTAGAAAGTATAAATCCGTCAGAAAAGATAATTTCTATCCTAACTAATGTTATTGACTATGATGAAGAACATATGGTAAGTGATTCAACGGAATATGATCTCGTTGATGACTTATCAGATGAGTAGCCAACATGGTAGCTTTAGTATGTATCATGTGGTAATATGTAGCTTGTTATATTACTTCTTACAATATAGTAGAGTAATATAGAACTAAAGAATGTATTTATAATATTTAGACTATAAACTGTTTAGTGATAATTTATCCCTAATAAAAATACTAAGATAAAGCTAATATAGAAACAATGTTACAGATCATGATCTTTGTGAAAATTAAATATACATTCTCAATATTAAATCCTTGCTTCTTTCTGAACTAAATCTATAATATAAACAAACTATAAAAACGTCATTCTTCTAATAAATTATTACAAAATGTTACCACAAATGTTTATAAGCACTCAAATGCATTTAGAACATAAAAAATGCAAAATCAATTTAATCAATGCAACTTTACGTAAATAAGTCACAAATTTTATGTATTGTTTTTGTTGGCCAGCAATTTAATTGTCTATTTAAAAATTCACAATTCAATATGCAGTCGGAAATTGATTTTTTCTACGAATGTCAATAAAAACCTTTATTGTATGTGCAATAGTAATTTCGGAACATGGTGCATTGTGTTTTACACATTTTCATTGTGCTTCAATCACCATGGTGATTGAACTACAAAGTTCCCATTGTGCACGGGTATTTTTTACAAAGGTGGCGTTGACATCCAAAATCTTTATAATTTTTATTTGTGGAATGTCAGATTGACATTTTTTGACATCTTAAAAGGAAAAATATTACTAATCCCATTTTATGTAACAGTAACATTCGTAGAAAAAGTATAGTGTAAAACTCGCATGGAATGACCATTTCCTACTCGTATGATTTGCAGCATTCGCCTGCGGCTCATGCTGCAAACGTCACACTCGTAGGAAATGCATGTCATTCCATGCTCGTTGTACAATATATATAGGTACTATTGTGGCGTTATCCATGCAACAGTTTGATGAAAAACATTCACAACTGCTGATCAGGAAAAATACTAAAAATGGTTTTTGCAGTATATTTAATTTACCGGTTAATGTTAAGTTCCATGCGCTAATGGACTTATGGGACCCATGCCGGTTTTTTATTAGTGAGAGCCTACTGGGAATGTTTTGGTAAAGAAAAAAATATTTTGTAATTTGCGAAAAAAAGTACTTGGAACAAAATTAACACGCTGAGTATTTTATTTATTATTTTTTATAAACAAATTTTGCATCATTTTGTCGACAATTCTTAAAGTTTAAGAGAACAAAATGTCTTAGTAGAAAGTTATAGTCATTTGAAGTTTCTTAAACCTAAAATATAATTAAAAAAAAATTGAAATGACTATAACTTTCTACTAGCACATCTTTTTCTCTTAAAATTTAGGAATTGTCGACAAAATGATATAAAATTTGTTTAGAAAAAATAATAAATAAAATACCTAAGGTGTTAATTTTTTCCCACGTGGGTCAATTCACAAATTTAACTTTTTTTCGCAAATTACAAAATATTTCCTTTCTTTATCAAAACTTTCCTAGTGGGCCCACTATTAAAAAATCTAAACTTGGTATGGGTCCCATAAGTAGCAACAGAGATATACAACCTTAAAATTTCACGGGCCGCGCCTGCTTTATACAAGGTTAACGTTAGAACTCTGAAATCTTGTCGCAAGATGATGGACAAGTTAAATGTCATTAGTGTAATATTGTAATATCTCCTTTGTACCAGTTTATTAAACCAGCTTTTTTTAGAGATTTGTAAAAACTTCAAAAATAGACTTAAATTTCGCTGCAAATTTCTTAACAATTAAATGCTAATGATTAAAGTCATCGTTAATATGTTTTATTTATGTATTATCGGGAAAAAGTATGATAAATAATATTATCCTCTTACAAAAAAGGTTCGTTTTTTTTTCTGAGAATAAATACATTGTGGGTCTTCAGTTATTAATCTGAAGTAAGTTGGACTAAAATATGTGCGATCAGTTGGGTCGCGGTGCGGTCCACCCTGACCGCCCTATAAATGCAAGAAATAAAATCTAAAAAAAAATACTACTAAAATAGAGGAACATTTTAAAAGGCATACCTTAATAAAAGTGAGAAATTTAAATTGTATTACAGTAGAGAATATAATTACCTACAATAATGAAAATAATTACAATGCTATTTTAAACCTAATGAAAATGACTTCTAATCCTACAATATCATAAATAGATTTCTTATTCTTCAAATTAAATAATTGTTTAGTCCTGATAAAATTTGCAAAAAGGTTAAGGTTAATTCCCTCAAGCGCAAAAAAAAGATCGACCATTTACGAAGAAAGAACGTCAGGTTTATAAAAGAATTTTTGCAGCAAGGATATTTATTTTTGCGCACTAGGAAACTCTTTTCTTCGCTCCCCTCCCCCTAACATCGTGATTTTGATGCGACCCTGTATAGTGTTACACTACGGATATACATGTCTTAAGATCATAAAAAGAATCCTGAGTTTTTTTTCAATTTTTAAGCGGGTAATGATTAGTGAATTGTTCGTGTACGATCGAGATATTACGGCCAAGTGCTGTTCGTCAGCGTCGGGGTTGCGTTTAGGCAGTGCGGTTCACCCACCGCGCACCGGTTTAAATTGTCGCGTGACTCAGTATTTGAGAGCTGCATCTTGAATCACGTGACAGTCACATAGGTGCGTAGCACAATGTAGTCTTTGAAAGCAGTCTGTTTTGTTAGCTCCAGAGTTTGGTAAAGCTTGGTGGACTGTACCTCTCTTCTTGAGGTTTTTCGTTTGGCTCGAGCCTAACTTCACAAGGTTGGATAACATACGGACGGTTTAGCGAAAAAATAATTATTATCAATTTAACATTATAAAAAACATTCGGCGAATAGTGATTTATATCATTAAAGAAAGGTGAAGAACCATTGGCTAGCAGGCTAGTTTCATAGGGGGGCCCCAAGACGGTGACAAAAAAGGGGAACAAGGCGTTGAGCACTACAAGTACTTAAGTACTTTAGTATACTGGTTCTAAAATCACGCGTCCTCCAGGGGTCAGGGAGACCCAAAAAAGCCACCTGATTGATTTGGTATCAAGCACTAGATGCTTTTGATATCAAACGCAACTAGGGTGGGCTTAGCCACTCCAGATTCGATTGTTGTTCCATAAAAATAAAAAATTGTAGGTAATCAATTTATCTTAAGGGCCCCTCCCCCAAAAGGCAATGTCCAGTTGCGCCACTGTTTTGCCCGCTATCGCGTTTTATTATAATATTGATTTTATCGATAAATAAAGATTTAGAAATTAATTCAAAGTTTAAATGAGAAGCGAAAGTTTTAAGTAAACTATACAAACCCTAAAAATAGGAAAACTTAAAGGGCACAAAAGCAATAGAAAATAATTTTAAGTTGCTACTTAACTTAAAACAAAAACTAAAATTAAAGATTTTTATTGATATATACAAAACAATTTTCAGTCCAAAACTGAACACAGTCCATTTATTTTGCATTATTTGTTCATCGAACTTACAGTACTGTCAGATATAAAATGTTCAGCCAGTTTATAATATTGTAAGCCCTTTTGACCATTTTTAAAAATACATTTAATTAAATGCGAACAAGTACAAATAACTTTCATTATTACGAATATAAGGTTACGATGTATGTAAGGTGTGTTGAAAAGGAACACAACACGACGATCGTGTTAAATCGTTGAATTGAAAATCTTGCCTATAAACTTAAATTTTAACAGTGATCTACAGCATTTTTATCAAAATTAAAATATAGTAGAAACGCCTATTCTGATTTTATAACATAAAAATACTTGAATTTTTCTCTGCTGACTTTAAAGTAAAATTTTCAGGAGCTTTTGCTATTCTTTCAACTACGTGACGAATATAATGGACGATAAAACTTACTTGACTCGAAGCTGCAGGATGTTATCGATTAAGGAACAAATTGTGTTTGTGTCCAATTTATAAAACACTAACGAGAGTATGATAAAAGTGTACCTATTGGAATATATTATACGAATTAGGAGCAACATTACTTTTTAAAAAATAGTTTTTTTTTAGAAAGTGCTTTGTTGAATCTACATTTTTATTGGTTCAAATCCAGTTTAACCATTGCTAAAAAAAGGTTGTATTATTAACGCTTGCGCTTATAATTAGTTGTACGCAAATCACAATAATTACTACTGTACCGATAAAATTTTAAAGGTGATTGTTTGGCCAAAAACTAGAAATAGAGCTCTAAAGACACCAAATGTCCGCAAACAGCAAAATGGTGACATAATTTTGACTTTATTTTAGTTTCCCTTATTTTTCCCGTTCTTTTATTTATATTATACGTTTTTAATGATAATTCATTTAAATTCAGTACATACATTACGTTTTGAAGTACCTATGGAATATCTTTCTTATCATTTTTTTAATGAAATATCTCTCTTATCATTTAAAATTGTCTAATAAATAATAAATGTGCTATTTCTTAAAGGTTCCGACCATGGATGAATTAGAAAGGATTCGATGTTCCGTATACTGTGAGCGTATCGAACGATAAGCCTGTTTATTTGTTGTTTGTTATGAAAACATTTCCCCTAGAGGTCTAGTTTACGAACTTTAAGGAAATACGTAACTGAATTAAGAATGGTAGTAGAAAGAGATAAAATAGCATTGGAGTGTTGGAGCTCAGAAGTGTTCCTGTCCCTGCTGGTTGCTTAGGAAATACGTCTGAACACTCGGTTACACGTACGTCTTTGTCTAATGAACTAGAAAATAAAAAGTGTGACTTATAGATTTATAAATGATGAGAAATAATATAACCTTTTTAACTTAAATTTATTATTATTTAGCAGAAAAATAAAATATTTCAGGGCTTTTCTTACTTTTAGTAAATCTTGTGATGCTTCTAACGTATTTTTTGTACAAAAATACAAGGTAAAATAAGATGTGGCCAATGTTTACAAATTGTGTTTACAGTGTCGCTTAGAATGGTTTGTTTTGGCTTCAAAGAATGTTAAATCATCCCGTATCCGTTCTTAATAAATCTATGGTTCCGACCTTTTTGAGACCCGGTTGACTATCCCCAATGAATATCCTTATGTAGATGGACAACATTCCTGTTTTATTCTTCAACTTTTTGGTTAATTTTCTTGATAAATAATCTACAGCCCGGCTAAATTTTTAATATGAATTGGCCACGGCTGCCCTTAACCAACTTTAAATGAGTCTAGTAACCACCCACCATTTTTTGCTGGATATGATAAAGGGACATCCCAAAAACATTTTTCGACAAAAATTGCAATTTCTTACGTAGACGTTTTTTTTAACTCTTAAACAATAGAAAAAACGGTATTTTTCATATTCTTCTTGATGAAGTAAACGTAAATCCATTTTTTAAATATTAGAGTGCTTTTTCTTCCATGTGTTATTAATTTAATGATTTTATGATAAAAAAAATCGTGTATAACAAATATTTCATTTCTAAATAAAATGATAAAATTATTTGTTCATATAATTAGTTAGAGGCAATTTTAAAGGTGCATATCATGCACCTTTAAAAATTATTAATACCTTAGTTCTAAAGTTTCAGGCATGGCGAGCAAACGGTAGATAGTATCATTCTATGATATCAGTGTAACAAATATATATATATATATATATATATATATATATATATATATTTGTTACACTGATATCATAGAATGATACTATCTACCGTTTCCTCGCCATGCCTGAAACTTTAGAACTAAGGTATTAATAAATTTTTAAAGGTGCATGATATGCACCTTTAAAATTTCCTCTAACTAATTATATGAACAAATAATTTTATCATTTTATTTAGAAATGAAATATTTGTTATACACGATTTTTTTTATCATAAAATCATTAAATTAATAACACATGGAATATAGTGAACTAGTAATATATATATATATATATATATATATATATATATATATATATATATATATATATATATATATACATATATGTTATAAATAAAGAAATAAACAAATAAGCAAAATAAAAAATACATAAACAGATAGGAACACTAAGTTGTTCCTCAAATCTAATATAAACAGAGTATTATTATTGCCTCTTTAACTAGTTATATGAATAAATTAATTAGATTTATTTAGGGACAACATATGATTTTTTTATTCTAAAACCATTAATTATTAACATTAATACATGGAAGAAAATCACTAATATTTAAAAAAAATATTTACCTTTACATTATCAAGAAAAATATAACATATACCGTTTTTTCATTGTTTACAACGAGTTAAAAACAACGGCTCTGTAACAAATTTTAATTTTTGGTGGAAACTGTTCCTGGGGTTCCATCTATCATGTCCAGCAAAAAAATGGCGGGTGGTTTTTACGCTCATTTAAAGTTGGTTAGGGCAGCCGTGTAGCTTTTTAATCTTAGTGAATTAAGATTAATCTACCCATTGGATCGTGACCCTTTTGTAAATTATTTTCCATGGTCTAACGTTATTTTACAAGTGTACCCCAAAAAGTGCGATATGTATGAAATTGGAATAAACTAACTTTAACAATGTTGTAAAATCTTATTAAAATTAACATTTTACCAGACTGTCTATCGTAAAAGAAGCATCTCCGGACCTATGTTAACATCGTTTTTGATATACTTCAAATAAAAAATTATTTCGCATAAATGTACTTTTAACGTAACTATCCAGGTTGCGAACGAAATACCTGCTACCTTTTTAAATTTTCTTCGTAGGTAAGTCAAAGTTAATCATGGTTGACAATGAACCTTTAGTCACCGTAAATTTATAATTTTATTTTTATGAAAAATTAGTTATTCTATTAATCAGAGATACAAAATGTAAAAAATTATATTAAAAAAAACAATAATGTTAGAGCGGCTTAAAGACAATATGAAGAAAGTATTGAAGAGGGACAAATAACTCCATCATGAAACACCATAATAAAAACAAATAGAAGACTAGAAGAAAGAGTAATTCTGGGCAATGGAAAAGAAGACGAGAATGAAATAAAGAAAGGGACATAGCGATTTTATTATATTTATAAGAGAATCCAAAAAAAAATTAATTCCCGATCGTGTGCGGTATCTCAGATATGGAAGAAAAGATAAAATGTTGACTTATGGAACAGTTCAAAGAACGTTAAAGTATTTTAAGTATAGACCATATAAAATTATGCCAGTTCAAAAGCTTAGTGCCGATCAAAAAGAAAGGAGATAGATATACTTTTGTCACAAATATTAACGAAAGAATGCGGAAAGATCCTAATTTATTTCATCTTATCGTTTTGACAGACGAAGCAACTTTCTCAACTGCGAGAATATTTAATAGACGAAATGGTCATGTTTGGTAGGATGAAAATCCCTTTACCGTCGAAGATATTGCTTTTAAGGGGCGTAATTCAATCAACGTTTGGTGTGGGATAAATAAAATTCTAGGAGCCTTGTTTTTTCGGGGAGCATTAACTGGCCAGCGCTATATTAATTTTTTAGAAAATGAAATCGAAGATATTCTCGACGAATTGCCTCTTGAATAACGTCGACGTATTATATGGCAACAGGACGAAGCGCCTCCCCATAATATATTTTTTTAAACCATCAATCTAACTAATGGATCGGTAGCTAGATATGGAACGTCACATAGGCCTGCAAGTAGCCCAGACCTGACACCTTTAGATACATTTCTTTGGGGTTATTTGAAAAATGTTGTATACAGCAGTCATAATGAAAATATTGAAGAAATTCAAAAGAAGGTGAGAAATGAAGTAAGAAATCTGAACGAAAATGATGATGAAAGTATTATAATGTATGTAATAATTGCGAAGAATTAAATGGCGGAGATGTTGAATATTTCTTTTGATATTTATTCGGCAATGTTAATATTTATCTGTTTATGTTATAATTCACTTTATATTCTTTATAATCACTGATTATTGCTTTCAAATATTAATAACTAATAACAATTAACATTTATTGTTTAATAGAATAACTCATTTTGCATAAAAATTGAATTCTAAATTCGCGGTGACCAAATTATTATTGTCAACCTTGACATTAACTTTGACCTACCCACGAAGAAAATTTCAAAAAGTTAGCAGGTATTTCGTTCGCAACCTGGATAGTTTCGTTTAGAGTATATTTATGCGAAACAATGTTTAATTTGAAATATTTCAAAAACGATTGAAAAACCGTATAGGGTATGATATACAAAATATGTCTAGAACTTCTCCTAGAATCCAAAAATATGATAAAAATCATACCGTCCAATTTAATATAAGCGAGAAAATCGATGTTTTATACTTTTTTCTTATTCGATGCATAATTGTTTTGCTAATAAGGTAATATATGAATGATCCATAAAAATTCCCAAAACTTTCATATTTAACATTTTTCCCATTTTTAAGAATAAAAAAGGTATAAGGCCTGTTCACTTTTATTTGGATATCCCCGTGCATGTATATTATACAGTACGGTTATTCAAAGTTCACTGCTCAAAAGACATTTATTTTAGTGAAATTAATAAATGGTGTTAAAATTTCGTTGGTCGACGTTACGTTTCTGGCTTTGGCACTGTCTGTAAAGCAAATCACATTTGATAATTTTATTCTATGCATTTAAACAGGCTTCTTTTCCCAAAAGGCAATACAATTAAATTTTCAGGATACACCAACTCTCATAAAATATTAATAATATAATATCTTACAACTTGCATAGTTAACAGTATAACATTCAACAGTTGCATGTTTTTGATACGATGCCGACGCTTACTACAGGGTAAATTTCGAGTAAATGTCAGTATCTCGTTCTTTAGTATTTAGGTTCTTTAATTTCTGATAATCTTTTAAAACACACATAAAATACTGTTTATATAGTTTCACCATACTAAAAATCTTATTTCTTGCTCTCGACGCACCTGTAGCTAATCATGTTAGCATCAACAAGAGATTCGGAACAGTTTAGTTTTGATCATCTCCTGATGGTGCTAACCTAGCAACACGAGTGTCGCGTAGAGTGAAAAAAATAAAGTTTATGGTGTAGTAAAACTGTACGTAAAAAGTACGTTAAAATAAATAATAACTGAAACAGGTAAAATATTTATTTTTGTATACATACTATGTACTATATACTATGTACTTAAAGACCCTACAAACGATCCTCATAAAATTATTCTAATATATGTATATATCCCAAATCCCAAATTATAAGCTCCTAGAAACATGATTTTACAATTTATGTGTTTCTAATTTTAAATTAACATTAATAAAGTCTACATGACCTCAAATTAGGCGACGGTATTAGAAGAAACATATGAATTCTTCAATAAAGTTACTGACTAAAATTTTTTGATTAATTTTACATTTTACAGTCGCTTTATCTACTGTGGACCAAATTAAACTTGCACACTTTTTTAACATTAATATATTTTTACCTGTTGCACCTATTTAATTAGTTTTTGGAGGACAGGTGGCCTGGTATGTTCTTTCTAGGATGTCCAATTTTGGCTAAAATGTTTTAGATAGGTCTGGACTTACAGGACTTTTTCTAAAATGCTGCATTTAACCTCGTTGCAAAAGAAATTGGATTTACCTATAATTGAGCTAATAGGTTTTTTCGATAGACAAACTATCGAAAATCCTTCAGTAAAAACGAAACTGCCAAAAACTTTGGGATTTGGGAAGTATAATTATTTTTGTTAAATGATGCGTACCATATCGGATTTTAAAAAATTTAAATAATTATAAAATATTTAACAACATGTTCAAGAATTAGAGGAATTGTTTATGAATATGACCACCATTACTATCCACAACCTCCTGTAGTCGACCACTGATCAATAGCTCTGTTAATCACCTGTTGGCTAAAACGCCAGCAAAAAGGATTCTTTCTTAGAGCTGTTCGATTGTTGTTATTATTGTACCTTCGTGGACAGTTATTTTCTAACAGTCCCCATACTGAGTAATCTACAGCGTTCAAATCGTGACTATTAGGGGGCCAATTAGAAGGTACAATAAAATCCGAGCAATTTTCTAACAAAAAATCGATTGTCGACCTGGATGTATGGGCTGGTGCCCCATCTTGTTGGAAAGTATAATCTATTGAGATATCTTCTATTTCTGGGAGCATCTGCGAAAGAATCTTTCTTTGGTACACACTAGAGTCAACTTTTTCTCTAATAAAAATATTTTTCCCAGCATTGACACACTCAAGGAAACCATAACTGATTTTGAAAAATGCTGTCTTTCAATTAATACATTTTCTAGGAAAATATTTCTTTTAAGCCGACTGTCGACTAAACCCTACTATTTTGCCTGTTGTTCAGTCAACGCAAAGTATTTTTTTTATCGCTAAACCAAATTTTTTGAATAGACTCCCTTGTTCTGAATCTTAGTAATGAAAGACATCTCGCCAAACATTTCTCTCTAATATTTGGAATTAGCTATTGACAATACACTTTTTTACACACCTTTAATTGCAAATCAAATTTTAAAATTCTTTATACCAATGATCTCTTTATTTTTTACGATGACTTCAGGAGGAACCTTTTTTTTCTTCAATGTTTCTTCGTGTTCTTGCTGTTTCCTTTCTACCACGGTCAGGTTTAATTGCAATATAGCCATAGATATGTCCCCCTGAGATGCTTGAAAAAGTTTGTAATTGTCTGTATTGTCCAATTTTTTCGTGGAAATATTTTTATGAGTCTTCAAGAACCATAATTATGGGTTTCTCTCAAGTTTTTTTTTTGTAAAATACGATCTTTTTTGGATAGCGGAGCCATAATTTTAATAAATTTGAATGAAACCCCAAGATAAAACAATGACTTATGGGGCGCATCATTTAACAAAAATAACTATTATTCCTGAATCCCAAAATTTTTGGCAATTTCGCTTTTACTGAAGCATTTCCGATAGTTTATCTACCGAAAAAACGTATTAGTTCAATTATACGTAAATCCGATTTCTTTTGCAACGATGTTAAATGCAAACCAAAATTGGACACTCTAGAAGGAACTTACCAGCCCACCTGTCCTCCAAAAACTAATTAAATAGGTGCTACCAGCGACATACGGGTGCTACAGGTAAAAAGTTATTAATGGTTAAGAAGTGTGCAATATTAATTTGGCCCACAGTGTTAAGTTGTGGTTAAATATTTTAAATAAATATAAAGTAAGGCTGAACAAATTTAAATTATGTTTAACTAGCATTATAAAGAAGTAAAGTTTGTGTTCAGGGTAATCATAGAAAATGCTAAACAAGTTACGAAAGTATACGTAACGTTAGTGAGTCCTGAGATGTGCCACTCCTAAAAATTAATCCAGTTTGAAATTGTTATACTTTTTTTAATTGTTGGGAAATAGAAATATTTCAAAGCGGCGATAAGAAGCAATTTATTTCAATACCTTGTTAAATGTGACACAGCGGCATTTCATACTACTGACCCAATAAATATCCAATTCGCCCTATACAAAATGAGACACTCTCTAATTTGTTATATCAATTATCTTTGAATATTTCCACTGTTTTATTATACCCAATTGACCTTAAAAACATACACATTGCCTTTTCGTTTTTAAAATACACATTTCAACAGCTTATTAATAAAACATGGTATTATTAAAACCTTTTTGGCTACTCCATAACGCAAATGGAAATTTAAGGTAATTTGGTATTCAAATACATAACCTTAAGCTCTTTGTGTGTTATACTGCAAAATAAAGTCAACGGAATTTTGAATATGTTCCATTTGTAGACAGGGCTTGCTGTGCTCTAGTTGTAATTTGCAGTATTGCAGTTCCTAAATCACTGCTTTCCACTCTAATAAACGTATATGAAAAATTTCTAAAACATCGGAAATATTTTAACTTAGTTAATATGGCTTCTAACAATAGTTCGTTTTGTGTTATAACGTTTTTAAAAAACATATTTTTTGTGTATCCGGTAAATTTCTTTAAAATATTCTACTTAGTGTTTTGGAGGACTCCTTCACTTCACTTGGACAATCCAAAATATTGGTCTGCAGAAATGCCTCAGCTGGAAAGAAAGCTAAAACGAAAAATGAGACTAACCAGAGATGGGTTGGAGCGAGTGGAGTATAGCAAAACGAAAAACTAGTATTTACATAAGTGAACATGAAATAATTTAAAGTATTTGGTGGTAATTAGTCGATTATCTATAATAGACAGTTAATAGTTTTGCTTATATGGAGGCGAAATCATAGCACGAGGGTGACATCGACATAAGACTGAATCGTCAACATTTATAAGACGTGGCGTTGAATAATGAGTGTCTGTATTGATTTGGAAACATAATATGATATTGATAATACACTAGATGAGGTAGGATGAATCAAATAATTTTTTATTACCCCGATATCTGCACGGGATCGTTAAACTTGTTGAGCTTTCAATAATTACGGACAGCAGGTGTTTAAGTTAGGTTTTGTAGGTTAAAATAATAACTTTTCTCTCATTTGTATGTTAAAATTTATTATTAGTCAATAGCTATTTTATTAATTTTATGTTTTCTGTTTTCATTTTTTACACTAAATATATAAATAGAGGCTTAGCGATACAAGATTGGTATTCTTAAAAATCTAACACCCAGATTCTTCAACGCTAGTCCGGTCTAATTTGACAGCCAAAAGTTTTAAACTGACAACTGTAAGAATAAGACAACTAAGTTTTATAACATTAATTTATTTTTGAGCTTTTTCGCAAATTTATAAAGAAAATGGCAATTTTAGTACGTTCTTTCGACAATAATAGAACTAAGTCCATTCTAGCAACCCGTTCCAAGATGAAAATCATTTGGAAACCAAGCAAATCGCTTAAATATCATAATAATTCATACGTTTTTAATGACGACTTATCAATAATGACAGGACAAAAACTTGTCAAAACATAACTGATCAACTAGAAGATCTTAATTTAAACCAGTACTAAATCTTAAACCTTCTTAGTGAATCTGAACGTTAGAGTTGATTTCCCAAAGCGCTTTTTTTTTTGACGTTTAAAGTCACCTTCGAAAATGATATTAATATGCGGGCTGTCACATTACAGGTGGACTAGTTCTTGATTAAAAGGCTATGAGAAACCGAACATTGCACTTCCAAATAAGCCGTTTAAAAATAAAAATGATTTAAAAAAAAATTAGTATCCTAGACGGCCAGTTGCTTGTTTGAAACACCAACGCCAACGTTTTTCTTGTTCTCCTTTCCCTCTCTCAGTGATTTTTTAGTAATCCTGTAATAAGAACTATTATTTCTACTTACGAAGCTCACTTAAAGAATATGACGGCCAGATTCTCAAACGCTTGTCCGGTCTAATTTGACAACAACTCAAGTGTAAGGATACTCAGTTTTATAGTATGAATTTGTTTCTGACGTTTTCTGTAAATTTATAAATAAAACGGCAATTTTAGTACGCACTTTCGACAATTATGGAACTAAATTCATTCTAGCAACCCGTTTCCAGATGAAAAACATTTGAAAACCAAGCAAATCGCCGAAATATCAGAATAATTTATAAGTTTTTAGTGACGATGTCTTACCAATGACAGGACAAAAACATGTCAAAACATAACTGATCAACTAGAAAAGCTTAATTTAAATCAGTACTAAATCTTAAACCTCCTTAGTGAATCTGAACGTAAATGTTTAAATAAACTAATTAATTTTTATTTTCTTTCGCTTATATTTTTTTCTTATTTATTCGGTAGTTTGATATTATTTCTTTTTTATTGTATACAAGGGGGCCCAAAAGTAATGGAAAATGGGGTAGAAGTGGATTCATGGCATCAAACTTGTTAAGTCCGAAAGTTGATATTAACAGAGGTACAGAGTGTTGAAGGTGTGGACAAGGAGAAACAAAGGGTTCAAATCAGAGGTGGACCTCCCACGGGATGTGATTTGAATTTTTTCAGCCAACTAAAAGCCTCAAAAATCACTTTTTAAAATGTTTTGCACGCCATTTCCCATTTTCAACACAGTGAAACACCGAAAAATCACGAAACGAATATAAACACAAAGCGACCACAACACCCATAAATAAAACAATTAACTGCTGGGCTGGGCTCACCGGCCGAGCGCATTTTCGCGTCCTAAAATCTCTCTCTCTCTCTCATACTCGTAAAATTTTTACAGCTGGTAGAAACTTAGGTTATGTGAAAGATAAACATGCCATATTATTTGAAGCCTCTCCCATAATATAAGTTGTTTTTGCAGTGTGAAAATATACTTAAAAAGTTTATATAGAGTATTAGCAGCTTAAATTCCTGTTTGATGAATTTGGGACTGACTAACAACTATTGAAATATTATGCAAGGGTCTGTTCTCCTTAACATTACTTGAACCGGGCGATATGGGAATGAGTAACAGGAACGCCGACCCGATATAAAGATGAGAATAGTGGGCATTACAGAAGATTTCTTTAGGTATTGAGAAAGTAGTGAAAATTGCGCCCTAGAAACGTTTGGTTTCAGTTTAAAGCTGAAGTTACAGTGCCATTACAAAGCGTATCTATCCTTCTGGAACTAAGACTCAACATTTACAGTTAAAAATTGTGAAACTACTTGGTATATTGGATTAAACAATTTTTATCGTATCTTTAACTTACATAAACGTCACTATTCGCAGGTAGGCTGTATTATAGATCCATTTTCCTTATATATCGGAGAATAGGGAATATTTTTTAACCTTATTATAAATTGTTTATCTTAATAAAAATATTTCTTCATTTTTATAATTTTTTCTTTATTTATTTAAAAACTTTTCCTCCGATCCTTTTATTGCAAATTATTGGCTAGAGGGAGTATTATTACTTGGGTAGGAAACAATTTTAAGTATTATAAAATAAGAAGGTTAATGTGGCTATGCTGACACTGTTTTTGCTTAATAAAAACTAGATTTTTCCAAATGCTGTTTGTGTTCAGTGCTATAAAATCATAAAACTTACTTAAGTATTTTGTCAGGTTAGAATTTTATTTTTTATGACAATAATTGCGATGAAACTTTCATAGTAGACAACCAGAAATACTTGCACAAACAAAGCCGACTGTGATAAAATGTTTAATTATTCTTTTTATTGGCAACAATATCGTTTTATTTGTCTTTTACTAGTGCCTCTTTTGCTAACAAGGATAGAAAGAAATCGGATTCCGTGAGAAATTTTATCAGGAAAAAAAAATTGCGATGACTAATCTTTCGAAGTATATAACCAGCAATACTTCTACAAGCAAAGAAGGTACGATAAAAATTTGAACAAATTCTTTTTTTATTTGTCTTTGTCTAATGCACTTTCGCCAACACGGATAGAAAGAAATCTGATTCCTCCGTGATTATCAGGAATGAAAATATGAATATTGTGATCAGTAAAATGTGTTCCGGTGTAAACTGTCCATGGAACTGACCAATAGGGTGAATTCCTGTTTTTTATGTCATCATTCTCACATAAAATTGGATACCAGATGAAATAAAATTTTCTTCGTTTGATGCCTACTTAGATGTTTTGATACAATAATTAAAATTAATAATTTAATTTACATACCATATAAAAAAGTTAGAAAAATCTTGTATGAAACCCGTTAGGAAATGCAATTTTGTTTAACTCGTATAATTTTGAGGGATCTCGCTTCGCTCGTCTCTCAAACATTACACTCGTTACACAAAGTAAAGCATTTCCTATCTGGTTACATAAATAGCCATTGTGGCAATGGGGTTATGTATTTATTTTTTGAAGAAAGTGTATCGCGATAATAAAAACTAAAAATACAATGCATTAAATTTTTGGAACCGGACTGAATAAAGGTGATAAGAAATTTTAAATATTAATTTTCATTAGCGTAATGATGCCGTTTTATTGCTTATTCGATAGGGATGCAAATTGCCCCATTTTATTTTACGGCTCAGTTGGTTGTAACATTATTAGTTACGTACATATGTCGACATAACAGAATAAAAGCAATTTGGTTCATGTTCAGCGGTGTGAATTAATCGTTAGGCCGGAGACAAAGGGCCAGTGCGTTGTAGAGCAACCGCTAAATGGGCTTTGATTCAAATATTGTCCAGTGGTCCCTACTAAAATTTCTTTTAACGATATCATGTATAAAACAACAATTATGTGCAGCTAGTTTTCTGGCTGCACACAATTGTATGGACGAATTTGAATTTCTCGCCTCAAAAAACTCCCAAACCCCCTAATCTCGTTCCGTTATGTCGTTTTGTTGAGAAATTATTGGAAAAAAATTACAATTTTGGTTATTATCAACTTTGGAATTAGGCAAGTTTGAATAAATCGCATTATTTCGAAATAAGGAATCTGCTGTTGCTCTGTGTACCATTACTTTTGGACTACCCTGTTTATCCGCAAGAATATCTATGTAGGTATATTATACTTTAATTAATAATCCCTAGTTTACAAATTTTACCTTCTTTCGAGGTACCTCGGTAAAAAAGTGTTTTTTAACCTAATTCGATGACGCTAAAAACGAAAATGACAATCATTTATTTTTCCAAAGAAGCGTTTGCGAAATATTCGCAAAAAACGTGTTTTTCGGCTCTTTTTCCAGTTATGGTCCAACATCTCGAGAACGGTAGACGTAATCGACCTAAAATGTACACACATTTCGAGGTACGCTTCTTTTTTCACATAAATATTAACTTTGAATCAATTGGAAGAGTATTTTTTGAGTTACAACTACTGAAAGTTGAAAAAAACTGCATTTTTGAGCTTTTTTGAAAATTGCACGTTTTTGTTTGTTTTATTTAGTTATTAGGAATTATTTTTTTCATGTTTTTTGAATTGCATATGAAAGATTATTTCGTCACGAAAGTATATTGCCAAGTTTGTTCAAATCGGTTGTAAAATGTGGAAGATATTACTGATTAAGTGAAGGCAGACGATTTCAGCTTTTGCAACGAACGCCCAGAAGTCCGGAGAAATTAGTTTCAAATGAGTACGTTAGGCTTTACTACCTTAATTACATGAGCAAAGTTCACCTAATTTCTTCGGACTTCTGGGCGTTCATGGCAAAAGCTGAAATCGTCTGCCTTCACTTAATCAGTAATATCTTCCACATTTTACAACCGATTTGAACAAACTTGGGCAATATATTTTCGTAACGAAATAATCTTTCATATGCAATTCAAAAAACATGAAAAAAAATTCCTAATAACTAAATAAAACAAACAAAAATGTACAATTTTCAAACAAGCTCAAAAAATGCAGTTTTTTTTAATTTCAGTAGCTCAAACTCAAAAAATACTCTTCCAATTGACTCAAAATTAATATTTATGTGAAAAAGAGGCGTACCTCGAAATGTGTGTACATTTTAGGTCGATTACGTCTACCGTTCTCGAGATGTTGGACCATAACCGGAAAAAGAGCCGAAAAACACGTTTTCTGCGAATATTTCGCAAACGCTTCTTTGGAAAAATAAATGATTGTCATTTTCGTTTTCAACGACCTCGAATTAGGTTAAAAAACACTTTTTTCACGAGGTCAATTTTTATTGTGAGCTAGTGAGGTATATACATATTTTAAAATAAGTTTACCGTTATGTAAGTTAAGTTAAAAGATGAAACGCTTGGATTGCGACATAATAATATATTGTTAATTGAGGTTAAATATATTCTAGAAGAAAGAATAGAGAAAGAGTTTTTTTTGTAGTAATATTCCAAATAAGTCTGTTTATATTTTTTGTCTAGTAAACATATTTGCAACTGTCGTCTCTCGACTGTTTTTGGTTTTTGGCTTCTGAGATTCTATAACCTAAAGACCCTAAACTGAACATGCTGTTGGTATTGTTATTTGTTGGTTGATATGGATTTAACTGAACCTTAGATTATGTGGCCAAGAACAGGTATATTTACTGACATTAGTTTTGCAGCCAACAATACCTCACAGTCTTTGTAGGTAGTGGGGTGTATTAAATGGACAGTTAATAGTGGCATTGTCAAAGTGGGCAAAATTTATACAGCATGTTTTTACTTAATAAGGTCTCATCATGAAGTTCAGCAGTTCAGCTTTTTCTAACATTGACATTTGGCAACCTGACATGACAATTGTACGAGATGTGTGCCGTGCGATTCATGCGGACAATGGTAGTACCACTTTTCATCTCCACCTACCTAATTTCCTTAGGTGTTCGCGCGTAGCGACAAAATGATTTATGAATAAAAATTTTTACATCTTCACTACAACACATACTAATCGACTAATAAAAGGTATGAACCAATTGAAAATGACGTTAGAAATATAACTCGCGACACCGTTGCTAATTAATAAACGTTGTACGAGTACACTGTTAATGGCATCATTGGCATCTAAAAATAACATGCAGCTAAATATAAAATATGCTTTCATGTGCCCAGATTTTACTTGGAGCTTCAGATTAATGGCAAACTAATGCATTATGCATAGAGTGTATCTGCTTTCCATACCGTAGATATCATGGTATCTTGCATCCTATTTTTGTCGGATTTAGAAAATAAACCTTTTAGACATGTTTAAAGTAATTATACGGGATACATATATAATGCGCATAATTTCCAGTGAACACAGATAATTAACCTAAACTCCTTTAATTTTGAAAGGAATGTTCCCTTTAAGTCTAATTTTAAGATTTGTCAGAAAATACAGTTTTTCGTCGAATTATAAAATCTTTTTTTGGGTATGATTTTTATTGCCAGACATTTGATTTGTATTCGTACAGGACTATGTTTAAAATTTGATACATATATTTTTGATTAATTGCTAATGGCATGCACCACACAGATGAAACTGACGACTAAATTGACAAAGACTTCGTTTACATAATCACGTGTTGCCAGACGTCACCCTGCCGCAACTTCTTGACAGCACATTCTTTTCTTATTTCATTGGTTATATTGGCCAAATTTATGGCCATTATATACTAACCAAATATCAAGGCGTGCCCCACCCTACTGTGACCCTACCTAACCGCAACCCTTCGGCAACCCTACTTTTTCGTTTTTAATTTATACATTTTTAAAGGTAGGTACTTCACCCTAATAATATGTTTTTAAAAGATTTTGACATGTAGTTGCTTAAAAAAGTGGTCTACAAGCCCTCCCACCCTCCTCTACCCCCTTGCCTGTTCAGATTTTTGTTTTTTTCTCACTACTTTCTGGTTTTATAGAATACACCGACGATACGCCTATCCGACGTGACACAACGTTCAACAAAATTCTTTATTTTTATGCAAATGTAGGTACCTAATTATTCTTTAATACTTACATCAGTATTTGCCACCACTGGCACTGAATCAAATGAGTCTGTATATTTCTTTCCCAGGAACATAAATTTCTTGGGGTAGGTATTCTACATGATAACCTCAATGCTGCTGAGATTTGTTAAGAAATCAACGTCAGTATATTTACCAAACTATAACATTTTTGTAATTTTTCACTCGAAAACTTAATTATGTCTCCAGACAACCGCACAAGAAGCAAACATGTTGGCAAGGCACACAACAATAATCAAATCATTATAAAAAAACATAACGACGCGCAGTTCAAAAAACACACTCGACAAGCGTCAAAGCACCCTTGATATTTTAGTAAATAAATTTAGTAAAATTGATAGCAAGTAAATAGAATACTATGCTTTAGTTGGATGTAAATTTGGTCGATATATTCTAACATATAATACAAGAAAATAGTAAAAGAACAGAAAATTAGGGCAGCCAAAGTAGCAGGATGGGACCCTGTAGATTTTTTGAGCAAAGTTAAAGACTTTTTAATACATTATGGTGATACTTTTTGTAAAGTAAAGAATTATAAAAAATAAAAAAGTAGGGACTGCCAGGAGGTTGTTGTTAGTATATAGTGGGTATATAAAATAATATATTTGATGTAAATTTGGCGGACGTTGTCGGTAAAATAAGAAAACAGTAAAAAAAGAACGTTGCAGAATTAAAGCTGTCCAGGAGTTGCAGTAGGGTGGCAGTGGCGCATCCAGGGAGGGAGGAGGGGCTGCAGCCCTCCCCAGACCAACATCCTAGACACACAAAACTTTAAAATACACTACTAATTGAGGAAATCCACCGAATTTCATTATGTAGCCACCCCCCCCCCCCCCCCCCCCCAGACAAATCAGCCCCACCCCAAGACAAAATCCTGGGTGAGAGTAGATAAACCACCAAACGATTTTGATCATATAATAGTACTCGAACTAAGGGTGGGTTCGAGTTTGTCCATGTCAATGCATTTACACCAACAAAAATGTTTTGTACGTAATACGTATGTACAGGGATATCCAAATAAAAGTGAAGAGGCCCTTTTATTTTTAAAGATGGGAAAAAATGTTAAATATGAAGGTTTTGGGGACTTTTATGGATCATTCATATAATTATCATATCAGCAAAACAATTGAGCATCGAATAAAAAAAATATAGTATATAAAAATCGATTTTCTCGCTTATTCTAAATTGGATGGTATGATTTATATCATATTTTTGGATTCTAGGAGACGTGCGAGACATATTTTCTATAGCATACCCTATTCGGGTTTTCAATCGTTTTTAAAATATTTCAAATTAAAAATTATTTCGCATAAATATACTTTAAACACAACTATTCAGGTTGCGAATGAAATGCTACCCTTTTAAAATTTTAAAAGTCAAAGTTAATGTCAAGGTTGACAATCATACTTTAGTCACCGTGAATATATAATTTTATTTTTATGCAAAATGAGTTATTCTATTAAACAATAAATGATAATTTTTATTGGCTATTAATATTTGAAAGCAATAACCAGTGATTATAATCAATAACAAGGGAATTATAACATAAACAGATACATGTTAACATTGGCGAATAAATATCAAAAGAAATTCTCAACATGGCCGCCATTTAATTCTTCGCACTTTCCATACATTCTTCTCTGCCTCTGAAATGTGTTTATAATACTTTCAGCATCATTTTAGTTCAGATTTCTTACTTCATTTCTCACCTGCCTTTGAATTTCTTCAATATTTTCATTTGATTACTGTATACGACATTTTTCAAATGACCCCAAAGAAATGTATCTAAAGGTGTGAGGTCTGGGCTATTTGCAGGCCAATGTAACGTTCCATATCTACCGATCCATTCGTTATACTGATGGTTTAAAAAATTGCGAACCTTAATTATATTATGGGGAGGCTCTCCGTTCTGCTGCCATATAATACGTCGACGTTCTTCAAGTGGCAATTCATCGAGAATATCTCCGATTTCATTTCCTACAAAATTAAGTTAGCGTTGGCCACATAATGCTCCCCGAAAAAACAGTGATCCTAAAATTTTATTTTGTAATATCCCACACCAAACGTGGGTCCCTGAAAAGCAATATCTTTGACGGTACAGGGATTTTCATTCGACAAAACATGAACTTTTCGTCTTTTAAACATTCCTTCAGTTGAGAAAGTTGCTTCGTCTGTCCAAACGACAGTAGGAAATAAATTAGGATCTTGCCTAATTATTTCGTTAATATTTGTGACAAAAGTATATGTCCTTTCTTCTTAATCGACACTAAGCTTTTATATGGTCTATACTTAAAATATTTTAACGTTCTTTGAACTATTTCAAAAGTCAACATTTTATCTCTTCTTTCATAACTGATATACCGCACAGAATTGACAATTGATTTTTTTGATTGATAGGAAATTTTATGGCAGGCCCTTTGACTAAGCGAATCTACAATAAATAACATCAAAGTTGAGGCTTTCTGATGTTGCGTTAATTTTGCTGGGTATTTTATATGTTCGTTAAGCTGAAAGCTTGAAACTGATTTTTAACCAGACTTATTCCGGACCGTTTATCTGCAGTAAATATTCATGTTTTATTACATGGTGTGAATCTACCTACGCATTTAAAATTAAAAACTCCTTAGCAGTAAGTCCTGGGTCAATGACTTTTATGGAAAATGTGTCACAGATTTGGAAGCTATAAAGTCAAAAGATAGATGACGTTATAAAGGTCAAATATACAGTCAAAGAATAAGATAATATTCTTGGAGAAAGCATGACAATAAGAATAAAAAATCAGCTTCAACCATGTAACACTTAAAAAGGAGGATATACCATATTATGAAATTTTATACCCATATAATAGAAAATCAGTACAGAACTAGTGCACAAGGTTTATTTTTTATAATTCCAATATTATGGCTAATAAAATATATACATACGTATGTACCTATATATATATATATATATATATATATATATATATATATATATATATATATATATATATATATATATATATATATTTGATTTATTTATTTATTTGGTATTTATTTATTTGCTTTTGCCAACGAGATCACAGATGTAAAAAAGAAACGTCACATAAAAGAGCCTTAAATGTACTACACAATATGTAACAGAAGCATTTAAAAAATGTATAATAAAATAATACATTAAAATATTGGTATATACATACCTACACACTAAAAATTCCTAATATCGGCAATAAAATAGGACAATAACCAGAGTTACACGATCATAATTTAAAAGTTAATAATTAAATGCAAATAAATAAAAACATTTACTTCTAGCGAATATGCAGGCTGCCTTTTGAATTTCTTTCTCCCATCAATACTTCTTATCTCAGGTAGTAGGGCCCTCTTTCAAAAAAGGTTGATTGATGTGAAGGGTTTGATATGCGAATGACCTTCGTCATTCGCACCCCTTATTGTTATGGACTGATTATATCCATCGCTTTTTGTTGCAAAATATTCTTTTTACAAATCTAACAAGTGTTACACAATAAAGTAAGGGCACTGTTAATATGCCCATTTCTTTAAAAAATGATTCACAAGATGTTCGTGGATGCAAAGGCATGCATCTCAATAGCCGCTTTTGCGTTTTAAATATTTCGATAGAGATTTGGAAGGCACCCCAAAAAGGAATTCCGTAACTCAACAACGACCGAACATATTCAAAGTAGAATAACTGGATAATTGTGTGGCGACATACTGTATCGCAGTCTGCGGATCGGAGCACAAGCACCATTGAATTTGGATTGTAGACTTAAAATGTGACATTCCCAGTTTAAATTGAAATTAATACAGAACCCCAGGAATTCTATGGAATTTATGTTCTGAATCGATTTGTAATTAAAGTTAACATGCAAAAATTCAATATTTGTTCTTCTGTTAAACATTATTAGCCCTATTTTATCACGGTTGAGGCAAAGATAGTTATTCTTACACCAGGCGACAGACAACACGACCGATGTATGATTAGTGTATTGGCAGACAAGCTCCTGATTAATCCAGCCAGGCAGGTCGTTCACATACATACAGAAGGAAGAGCAAATGCTTCAAGATAGAGCCATATGGAACTCGTTTTCTAATTGGTTCACGTCCAGAGAAATGTGTTTGCCAATATGATGTGCAATACACACTTCTGTTGTCCAGGTATGAAGTGATTAGCGCAGAGCACACGTCCCTTGCGCCATACCCATATAACTTTTAAAGTACAATCTTATGGTCAATAGCGTCAAACGCCAACGAAAGGTCAAAACCAGGCGCGGAACATGAAATTTTAAAGTTGTATTTCTGTGTTGCTGCTTATGGGACCCATGCTAAGTTTAGGTTTTTTAATAGTGAGCCTACTAAGAATGTTTTGGTAAAGAAAAAAAAAAGATTTTGCAATTTGCGAAAAAAGTTGAATTTTTGAATTGATCCACCTGAAAAAAAATTAACAGGCTTAGGTATAACAATTTTGCAAAAAATCAGTGGCGTGCTAGTTTTTCGCTAAAAATAAAGACTTATCAGCCCGAACGCTACTGATGCAAGTACCTTAGAAAAGAAATTTTTGCACGTAAAGGTACCCTTTGATTACGTACTGGCGTGTACCAAAATAGTGCAAAGCTTTGTGGGACAAGCCTTATGTTACTTGACTTGACACAATTCTGATAATGGTTAATTTGTTTTTAGTTTAGCTATGCCCTAACTTTTCGATATACATTTCGATAAATTCATTAATAAATTAAATTCATATTTGTTTCAAACTTTTTGGAGCACGCTGTACATGCGCAATGGAGTTTGCCACGAAACTCTGAAATTGAAATTAGTGACTAGAGCCGAATTTACAGCACAAAGTTTCATTAAGCAATTATGTAGGTTTGATATTGGCTCCTAGGCTTATTCTTTTTATACCTTATAACTATAAAAATATTTAACATTCTAAGCACTTCATATTGATTCCAGTCGGCTTTTCTCGATTTGTCTATATATTTCAAGCGGGAAATCGTGGATCGTTTTTCATCAAACGAATGGTTGGTGTAGGTGTCTGAGTTTTACTAACATGAACATTACGTGCATGGATTTGTAAAGAAATACTGAAGCAATCTATCCTTCGAGAGAACTAGATTTTGGTCAGTGATCAAAAATTGTGAGAATAAAATATACTAAA
The DNA here is from genome assembly GCA_963971165.1 of Philopedon plagiatum. Classification (NCBI taxonomy): domain Eukaryota; kingdom Metazoa; phylum Arthropoda; class Insecta; order Coleoptera; family Curculionidae; genus Philopedon; species Philopedon plagiatum. The sequence continues at coordinate 70,639,416 of OZ020194.1, forward strand.
AACAATAGCTAAAAGTAAAAATGCATTTTAATGATGATGCATAAAAGAATGCATTTTGATGATGTTGGCAGCATCTTTATGCCACATAATTGACAGGAAATGTAAGGCTCTATACCGGGTGTCAACGAGATCACTTTCCGGCTGCCATTTATTTAGTATTTAATCGAACAAGATGAAACTTGGCAGGAGTCATAGGCTAATAAAAAGTCACTTTTCTAGGTACTTGTCAAATTTCGACGACTTCCGGTTTAGCCGGAAGTGATACCAACTTTAGATTTTCAAATGAGACACCCTGTATATTTCTTGATTTTTGGAATCTAGAGATCATTTTACGTACAACTGTATTATTTTTATTACTTTTTGTGTCAATTTACCATTTTTAAAACAAATTTTTTGTTTTAATCTAGAGTGCCATGACCCACCTTAAATCGTTCTAATAGACGTGTACATCTGCACAAAAATACCTACACAATTTTATCACCTTTCATTTGTCTTACCAGAGCGTTCAAAGTTGATTAAATCACTTTTTTGATAATAACTTAAAAAAATTAAATACAACTATAACACTTTCATAGTATAATTAGATGTAGATTTTTATTACGAATCCAATGGTGCATCACAATATCAAAATTCTCTTGGATTTTCTAAAGAAAACTACATTCCATTGCAATAGCCATTTTATATGGTTTAATCAAACATGCAACTGCACCACGATCAAATATTATATCCAGTTAGTCATGACAAAACTGAATAATAATAATGGGTGGCTGTAAACAATTCGCCACAAACCAGAAACATAATATTAAACACCAGAAAAATAATTGTTTACAAATTTGTAAAATTCTATCATTTATCCTGAATTCAATTGTTTTCCATGGTAAATTTAACAATATTTTGAGGCTTCATTCCGTTATTTTTTAAACAGCTATAATAATTTAATTGTTTGTCATGGCTATCTGGATATAATATTTGATCGTCGTGCAGTTACATGTTTGATCAAACCATAACAAATGGCTATGGCAATAAAATGCAGTTTTCTTTAGAAACCAAGAGAATCTTGATGTTGTGATACACCGTTGGATTCGTAATAAAAAACTACATCTAATTATACTATGAAAGTGTTATAGTTGTATTTAATTTTTTAAAGTTATTATCAAAAAAGTGATTTAGTCAACTTTGAACGCTCTGGTAAGACAAATGAAAGGTGATAAAATTGTGTAGGTATTTTTGTGCAGATGTACACGTCTATTAGAACGATTTAAGGTGGGTCATGGCACTCTAGATCAAAACAAAAAATTTGTTTTAAAAATGGTAAATTGACACAAAAAGTAATAAAAATAATACAGTTGTACGTAAAATGATCTCTAGATTCCAAAAATCAAGAAATATACAGGGTGTCTCATTTGAAAATCTAAAGTTGGTGTCACTTCCGGCTAAACCGGAAGTCGTCGAAATTTGACAAGTACCTAGAAAAGTGACTTTTTATTAGCCTATGACTCCTGCCAAGTTTCACCTTGTTCGATTGACTACTACAGAAATGGCAGCCGGAAAGTGATCTCGTTGACACCCGGTATACTTACAATGCTTTCATTTTTTGCCACATTTGAAGATATCTCAATTCTTAGAGTTGTCACTCATTTACCAACTCCGCATCACCTTCACATCACCTCGGCACGAGCAGTTTCGATTGCTCTTATGCAGGGTTTCCATCCGTCCGGATTTCCCGGACATGTCCGGGGTTTAGGGGCGTCCGGACGGGTTTTGATAACTGGTCCGGATTTTCACTAGATCCCATACCCACTGTGCAATAGGATATACTATTTATAATATAGAAAGAACACTGGCGTCTAGCCGGTGCCGGGAACTTCGATCCCGAACCCGAAGTTAAAAGATGTATCATACGACATTCGTCTTGTTATTTCGTGCGGTGTGCCTCGTGCCTCTTACCGCGTGTCGTAATTTAGTTCGCTATCCTTTCTAACCTAAACCACAGATCCATATAGCTACGCAAAGCTATATGGATCTGTGCCTAAACCTACCTTTTTTGTCATCAGGACATTGTGTTGTGTTTTAATGTAATTTTTCAGCGTTTGTACATACATATTTTTTACGCAAGAATTATTATAACTGCTTACCTAAAATGAAATATCAGTGCCCCGAATATCAAACAAGTTATAGTACAATTTCCAATTTAAGAAAACACGCGAGAAAATTTCACTCAAACGATGTAAGAAAAGTGATGCCTTTACGATATAAAAAACGTTCTCCTAACCAGTGGCGGCTGGTGAAATTTCGAAGTTGTATATCTCTGTTCCTACTTACAGGACCCGAACCAAATTTAAGGGTTTTAATAGTGAGCCCACTGGGAATGTTTTGGTGAAGAAAAAAATCATTTTGTAATTTGCGAAAAAAAGTTAAATTTTTGGTGTGCCCCTCCTAGGAAAAAAATGAAAACGTATTTTATGTATTCTTTTTTCTAAACAAATTTTACATCATTCTGTCGACAGTTTTTAAATTTTGAGAGAAAAAAAGGTGTTAGTAGAAAGTTAGGGTACGGCCAAATCTGCGACTTTGTCGCTGCGACGAAAACGCTGCGACTCCGTCGCAGCTTGACAACAAATGTAACTAAACAGGCCTGGCCAAATCTAGCGTTTCATGTGCACCGACAGCAGCACTGTCGCGAACGAGAGCGACTTTCTGCGGCGGCGACAAAAACGCTCTCCGTTGTTTTTAATGCAAGTGGCCAGATTAGCGTCGGGCTACACGTTGCGACCTGCTCAGATATTCAGTAATGGATTGTATTTCAAGCAGTAAAGATGTTTGACACATATTCACACAACTCCTCGAATGTTTTGGGATACATCCGAAAATAAGCGAAAAATTTTGCATCGTCCTTTAGTAACAAATTGTATAAAGTGTGAAACTGGCCGTGTTTCTTTCTCTTCATATTTATAGGATGAACTGCAAATCTTTTGTTTTTCAATTTCTTCCGCCTGAGATATCTAGAAACTGCAATCGCTAACAAAGCCTCTTCTTCCGCGTCCATTGTAAAACTAACTGAAAGTCGTTTGATTTGGCCAGACTTAAATATTTCTGCGACATAAAAATTTGTCGCAGCGTTTTCGTCGCAGCGACAAAGTCGCATATTTGGCCGTACCCTTATAGTCATTTGAATTTTTTTAAGCCTAAAATAAAATTTAAGAAAAAATTCAAATGACTATAACTTTCTACTAACACCTTTTTTTCTCTCAAAATTTAAAAACTGTCGACAGAATGATGTAAACTTTGTTTAGAAAAAAGAATAAATAAAATACCTAGACGCTTTCATTTTTTTCCTAGGAAGGGCACACCAAAAATTAAACTTTTTTTCGCAAATTACAAAATGTTTTTTTTCTTTACCAACACATTCCCAGTGGGCTCACTATTAAAACCCGTAAATTTGGTTCGGGTCCTGTAAGTAGGAATAGAGATATACAACTTTGAAATTTCACCAGCCGCCACTGCTCCTAACAGTAATAGTAATATTCGATGCAGCATTTATAGTAAAACTTTTATTCACAAACAAAACTCTAAGAAAACATTCATTCTTTCTAATAAACGATATGATGTCATTAACAGAATAAAAGGTATTAAAAACATTCCTAATATACCTAGTATATTATTCTTTTTTCTGCCTATAAATAATTTAGGAATAAAAATAAATACCGTAAAACGGGGCTACTTTGGCACGCGGGGCATCTTTGGCAGCACTCGCGCACCTTTGCTAGGCTTAGGCTATTTCGGCTAGTTTTAATATTCAGTCGCTGAGAGTTGTTTAGACGGGACATTACACTCGCCGCGCAAAATATGGTGCGAAATTACACGCGGTTGGCTGTATATAAAAACTATACGGAACAAGATTTAGCTGATGCAGTGCAAGCTATTAGAGTGGGGGGATGTCACAGGTACAAGCCTCCAAACGCTGTAAAATACCTAGGGGAACTCTTCAAAATAGGTTATTTGAGAGGCATGAGGGACATGTAGGTCACCCCACCGTTCTTACCCAACAGGAGGAGACACTAATATCGGATACCATCAACCAGGTAGCAAATTGGGGTTTTCCCGTTACTGTTAGTAACACCAGAGATATGGTACAAAAATATTTAACAAAACAAGGCAGAAAAGTACCTGAATGGCCCAACAATAGGCCAGGACCGGACTTCATTGAAAAATTTATTACCAGAAATATCATTAGCATTCGATTGGCATCTAATATTAAGCGTGCACGTGCTACTGTTGGGCGCGCGGACATAATGGAGTTTTTCAATAATAAGAGTGTGATGTCTTATATTGATAAGACTGAATTTTGTGCCTTAAGAATGTTACAAAAATATGTTATTTTTTGTATTTCTTTAAAAAAATATAATGGTATTTTTATAGAAAATGATTATATTTTAATAAATAATATTGAATCTTTTATTTAAAACTTTAAAAAAAAGTCGTTAAAATGGTGCCAAAGTAACCCCACGATGGGTTTACATTACTTTTTTTCACTTTTCTGTTTGGGCCACATAATGCAAAAAATTTCATTAAAATAGGTTGTCACGTCGGAGTTCTGCGCGAACAAATATTTAAAAAAATACTGGCCGAACTGAGAATCTCTTCCTTTTGGGGAGTGGGTTAAAAAACCTATAACGACCTATGACAACGACTCATCTCATACATAACATAATTGGAAAAAATATTGTGTGGAGATTTATTTTTTCACTTAAAGAAATTGTGACAATATGATATTAGCATTTGAAATGCCTTCTTCAACTAAAATTATGGCTTATCTCACGCGTGTGATTTTTGTGATTATTATGAAATTTTGAGCGACTGAATCATGAAGAAACATTTGAAACTGTAAAAAAATATTCACTCAACATCGTGTACGTATTTAGTGTATAATGATTTTTTTTAACGGTGACTAAAATACTAAAATATATTTTTAAAATCTTCTTTCAAAAAGACGGCTCACCAATCTCTACGAAGTTAGCGGACGGTAACTTTATGTCGCCAACATAAATTTTCTTACATAATTATAATAACAAAATAATTCAGATATACTTTATTATTGTTACTGTTTGAGAAGTATTGTTTTGTGTTTATGGATATAAGTTTGATCGTGATAAAACGCAACTCTAATTTAAACAAAAATTTAATAGTAACATTTGCAAATAATTAACCATCAGCAACTTTGTAAATAAGATAAGAAATACGTCACTTCTGTATGCACATTAAAGCCATTAGTTCAAATTTACATAAGATTACTAAGAACTATTTAATCAATGTTTAATAAACCTAACCGTGTAGCTTAATTTCAGGCGAATAATTAATAAATTAAAAGTAGTAGGAATAAAATTAAATAGAAATTACTTTTGATTAAATGCAAAAGACAAGGTAGAAACGTTATTTTTTATGCATAAAACATCTAAAACCCAGAAAAAGGTACACGTCCAACTGTATAAAATAACTGAGATATACCCTTGTGGATTCCTTAAAAGGCATATTTAATAATAATTTATTTACGAGGAATGGGGGTCTCTCCACAAAAGTACCTATTTAACATCCCATTTAAAATATCACTTGTTTCTAAGAAAACATTGTTAGATTATTCCTTCAAACCCTAAATCTTAGCCAGGACCCTTGTAGTTTAAAAACACTCGTTTTTCTTCACTTTTTTTTATCTAAACAATACAATATGGAATATGGAAGTATTTTTTTTATTACATAAATCATTTAAGGAAGTCATTACAAACCCAAAAAAATTATTTTGAAGAAAATTACTAGGATGATTTAGATAATTTGTTTTATCCACGACTCGTCTATAATTTGATTATTATACATGAGTTTATGAAATAATAATATTCATTATTCACTAGTGAATAATGGTTTCATTATTCACCGCTTCCACGGATATCTCGATCCAAACTCCAAACAAGAGCTGTGCTCGATCCAAACCGGCTTGGAATGCGATTGTAGATTGTACGCCCAAAATAAAAAACAAAGGTGGCTATGAAAACATTAGCTTCGTCACGTTGCGTTGTCGCGCTGTTGTGGTTACTTTAATTCCGAGTTTAATTCAAAACGTCAACATTTAAAAATAAAAACATATATTACTTAATATTATCAAAATTTTTTTGATAGTCCTGGATAAAGTATAGTATTCTACTCGCATATAATGGCTGTTATTCACTTGGATGATTTATGACACTCGCCTACGGCTCGTGTCATAAACTTCATCCGCGTGAATAACAGCCATTATTCAATGATCATGCTCATTGAATAATATACTATTTACTTTTCGGTATAATTTATTACAATTTATAAATCAGCCATTTGCCCCTAGTGAAAAGTGACATCAGGAAGTGAATATTGACGTTAAGAGATTAGCAAAAATATCATAAACCTTAATCTAAAGTCGAACAGGTTTGTTTTTCTCTGAAACTGTCAAAGGGGGAGCAGTCAAATTTTCTGGGTTAATAGAGGAATAGTGCAACTTGCTTCGGTAAAAAATTCAGTTATACAGGATGTATCGTTTCGGAGTTGTTAAACGTCTGAGTCGAAATTTAAGTTATTTCCGTTGAAACCGGGTACAGGTCGCAAAAGTGAATTAAACCGATTTGAATTTTGGGAGGTTGTAGAGGACCCGGTGCGTCAGAACCATATTGAAACTGGCGAGGACCGAAATATGGCAAGTACTTTTTTAAATTTTTTTAGGTCGAAAAATGCCATTTGCAGGCCCCTTTTTGGTACCTAATAACTCGAAAACGAAACGTCGGATCGAAAGACTGATTGACAAGTAAAACTTTAAAATCTTAAATACTTTCTTTTTACAATTCGTGCTTTAACTCAGGATTCTTGGAATGTTTTAACTTTATGTGCACTTTTTTTTCCTGAAGTAGCTTAACTGTTTTGGGTGAGTAATACGAAGGAAACAGTGCGGTTTGGTTTCCCAGGTACATACGCATCTATAGCAGTGCATATGATTGTCGAAAAAATCTTAACCACCTCATCCACACTCAGTTCAGTACTGTTAAGTATATTCCAATCAACGATTTCGAAATGATCGTTTAATATATGATGGTCAGCCTGAAGAAAATTAAAGTTAAAAGTGTTTCAGTAGGCAAGTTCGGTTCTGAACTATTATCAAGATCAAGATGGATATTTAGAGGCGGATGGTGACTGACAATCACAGATAAGGGTACGTCACACCTAGATACAGATATACCTGTACGATTGGAGAAACCAAATGCAGCATAACATTGTTGTGATTAAAAATGTTGTTAAGTTGACTACTATCATAAACACAAGCAAAATCATACAATATCCGACAACACTCACCTTTTGACACAAAAGCTGTTATAATATTAGTATTGTTAAGACTAAGATAGTTCAGAAATTCACCATTAGTATGACTGTCTCCATTCATAATAATAAACGACCTGTCAAAGTTTGGCAGATTACACAGCTCCACAAAAAAAATTCGATAAATTACCCCTGGAATATGACTATATCTACCATATGCTTTTGGGGTCGCTGAATCCAAATTTGGGGTCCATTTATCCCCATCACGTCAGGATTTTTCATAACCTCAAAAGAAAAAGACGAATCCTCAAAAAATCCTCTATCCATTGATCACTTAATCCCAATAACCCCATAATCTCTTTATTCCTTCATCTCTTAACCTCTTAATTCCTGAAACCCATAACCCCCAAATCCCATAAACCCCATAACCCATAAACCCCAAAACCGAATAAGTAGTACATGCAAGTAGCAATGATGTCCAAAGATTTAACTTATAAGCTTTCGTGCATGAGGCTATCCTTTGCTGGGTTATTGAGTTGTGTGGTTAGTACAGAATATGGGGTTAAGGCTCAAAAAGCATGAATGGCTTGAACATATGTGTTTCAGTGCTTTAACGCACCAAAGTCTTTTTCTTACGGGGTTATGGGGTTTTAGGGGTATAGCATTTGGAGTCTATGAGGTTAAAGGGTTATGGGTTAAAGGAATTAAGGGGTTATGGGCTTGTAAAGTTATTAAAGAATATGAGTTTAAGGCTCAACAAGCATGCATGGCTCGAGCATACTGTGTTTCAACGCGCATAAGTTTCTATCTTGTTGGGTTATGGGGTTTCGGGGTTATAGAGTTTTGAGGTTTATGGGTTTATGGGTTTTGGGGTTTATGGGTTTCGGGGGATATGGGTTTCAGGAATTAAGAGTTTAAGGGATAAAGGAATAAAGAGGTTATTAGGATTAAGTGATCAATGGATAGAGGATTTTTTGATGATTCGGGTTGTTCTTTTGAGGTTATGAAAAATCCTGACGTGATGGGGATAAATGGACCCCAAATTTGGATTCAGCGACCCCAAAAGCATATGGTAGATATAGTTATATTCCAGGGGTAATTTATAGAATTTTTTTTGTGGAGCTGTGTTATAATCGCCCACAATAACCATTTTTGTATTCGATATATTGTCCACTATGTAACTTACAGATTCAACATGTAGGTATGTAGGACGCACAAAAACATCTTGAGTGTTGCCAAAAATAACACCCACCCATAACTCCTCCACGCTGCTGAGTGGCATATCATACACTGGTACATCAACTTGAGGGCAAGCAGCATCCCGCCACCCACCTCGTTCTTAACCAGGTGCTTCAGAGTTTCTGTTTGTTTTATACACAATATATTCGCTAGGAAAAAGCTGTTCACTTTTAATACCCTCATTAAGTTTTTGTAATAATAATGATATCGTAGTCGGAACTCATGACCTCATTGAAAAAAGAGAAGGGTTTGGTACGTAAGCCACGAGCATTTCGGTAGAAAATACATTTGTTATGTTTATCATGTTCGAAGTGTCTCTGAACTCTGACGATAACAGTCGTTTTTTAAAGTCCTCAAGATGAATCGTCGAAGTCATGACGGGAATGTTGGAAGCTTGTGAAGTGACTGAAGCGATCGCAACCCCTGGGTGTTGAGCAAAGTTAGATACATCACATATGGTCGTATCAAGAATAAACTCACATATAAATTTTAAGAGCTCTACCTTCCCTTTATATGATGGAGAGTCGTAATAAGTTTGTTCACCAGGAGCCATGAAGTGGTCAAAACTTAGAAAGTACAAGTTATTGGAATTATTATGTGCCAATATATGCAAAAGTAGATTTTGCTCATAAATATCAGTATTCAAAAACTTTCAATTTCTTGCAAACACGATTATCACATTAGTTTTTTTAGAAAGATGAAGTAGCTTTTCAAGTCTCACCAGCGATTGCCCGTCCATTTAAGGCGTTAGTCTCGCCCACAAACACCACAACATAGTCCATCTTTAAGAAGTTCCTAGAGAGATCCATATATCTTTGCACAGTTCCTTTTCATATTGACAATTTAAATCATATTTGCCTCCACTGAATCTTGTAAAGATTTTACCACAGCCGATTAGGCTATCTTTATCCCCAACTAAAAGTACCGTTTTACTTTCGAAATCTTAAATTGCGTGGATGATTAGGTGCTTGGTCGGGCTGACGACGCCACGACCCGAAAAATGTACTTGTGGAGTTAACGTCTTGGTTTCGGTCTGTGGATACGGGTGATAAAGATTCAGAGTCCAAGTCAAATCTTTTGGACTGCGGGCTTTTATATTTTTTCAAAATCGGCTGTTGAATGTTGAGATTCCGACTAACTATATACTACAACCAGAGTTTGAGTTTGAGAATGATGATACGATGGGGTATCGAATGATGTTTCCGTTAACCTACATTTTATATTTACTGATGTTTGAGCATGGGTTGAAGGTAAATTAACAGTCGTTTGTGTTTCGGAGTCCTTAGTGACAGCCCTCCCAAAATTTTCGATCGTTCTCGCTTGTTCTTCAGCTCGTTGCCTCAGTGCGTTCAGTTTCGCTGTAAGCACTTCAATCTCCTTCAAATAGTTGGCCTCTCCATGGACAACCTCGTTCCCAAACACAACAGAAGAATTTTTGAGCCTTTTAATATGCTCGTTCTTATGAACCAATTCGTCCCTTAAGTCGGCAATAATGCTTCTCAGTTCGTCGCACTCATGCACTTGGGTCGCCACTCGCGGCTCGATCATTGCAAATTCTAGAGCACCATATTAAATACTGATCGATAGTTATATAATTTCCCCTACTTTCCAAGCAACTTGGGTGAAAGGACTTCTTACTTACAAGACAATACCAATTCTTTGTGAGTTTGTCCTGGCAGCAGCCAAAAGATGTCGCTTGAAGCAACTGTTTTAGAAAAAAATGCATTTGAATTCGGTGTTGCACAGAATAAACAATAAATACAATTTTATAATATCAACAAAAAATAAACCAAGTGCAAGCATCAAGTGAAAATAATAAAAACCAAATAAAATACGAATGAACAATGAAAAAATAATTGAGGATCTGCTTAAAAATAAAACAGTTAACATGATGCAAGGTATTTTCATTGTTCATCCGTATTTCATTTGGTTTTCATTATTGTCACTTGATGTTTGCATTGCCGGAATAAAATATGGTTTATTTCTTGCTGATAATAACATTTTTTATTTCTCATTTTATTCTGTGCAGTACCGAATTAAATGCATTTTTTTTAGAAAACAACTACTTCAAGCGACAATAATAAAGTAGAGGAACTTCGGTATATATGGAATAGTTTGGGTAATATGGGATTTCGATTATTTTCGTATCTATGAGCGCCATCTAGAGAATTATGCTTGTATCAAAAGCACGCTAGTCATCACTGTACTTATCGCAGACCCAAAACTTTTTGTCGACTGCACCAGAGCACTTGGTAATGAATGTTTGAAATTGTGGCACGTTGAGTTTTAGCACCGTGGTACAGTTATTGTAATATTTCGGGTATTTTAAGGATGGAGTTATTATATCGACTAGGTAGGTATATTGTAAAGATAAAACTATGCCTTTACTTATAAAAACTGATTGTTAATATTATTATTAACCGATAATATACAAAAACATAACCTATGGGGTATGAGGGTAATATGAGATATTTCATATTAGCCGATATTCCGTATTATCTTTCTATTCCATTTTACCCAGAATATAATGATAACGTTTTTATAGACGTTACAATGAGAACGTATTGTTGTGAGGGATTATTTTACAAAAGTTAAAGCAAAGAAATATGGATTCAATGTGTCATGTGTGAAGGCTGGGTACAAGAAGCATGTTACTTCCAAAACTTTTTACTGCACCATGCTATATTCCATATTACCCGCCACTTTTCTCGGCGCCTCAAAATGACGTAATATTGTTATTCTTTATGTATATTTTTTTGTATATATTTTATCCTAAATATTGTATATTTCCCACATAGTCACTGCATTTGGTCGTCCGTATATGCATTTATACAGGTCATTATGCCATGGTGGATGATAATACCTTAAAAAGGAGAATGTGTATTCCATATTTACCGAAGTTCCTCTATACCTTTTTTAAATAAGAAAAGGTAGGGGAATAAGAATTTCTATTCAACAATTGTGTACACTGAAACACAAAAAGTTGTGAGGTTTTAATATTATGGCATTTAATGCCGTATACGAAATTCAGCCAATTTGAGAACCGATTTGCTTTTCCCATCCCAAAAAAAGTACCGTCTACAAAATTTTTTGACTTTATTTAGTATCTTTCAAAACATATCGATAAAAATGTACAATACAGTTTTAACTGTAACACCCTGTATGTATCTCTCTTAGTATCAACTTGTTGTAGAATAAGTTAGGATAAATTGATCTATGTATATGGAGTCAGGAAAGCCACTGATATGGTAGGTTCAATTCATTACCAAACACCCTGTATATATTCCACAATAATAGAAACTAGAATTAAATTTCCTTTAGCAGCACATTTGAAGATAAAAATCATTTTGAAACCAAACCAATTATAGAAATAACAGAATACCTAATAAGGACGAAAACTTGTCAGAACTTAACTGATCAACTAGAAGATATAACTTTAGACCCGTACCCCGTACCAGTCGTAAACCTTTTTAGTAAATGTCGGGGCAATTTTTTAAAACCATCATGAAAGCACAGCTATATTAAAAAAAGCGTTTTTTGCAATCCATACCATTTTTTGACGAAATAAATTATGTAGAGTAGAATTTTTATAACCAGGTTTTTCTCAACTACTATGTAATATTTATTGGTCTATTTTGGTAAGACATTTTTAGATTTATTATCATTAGCCTTAATTTTAAAAATAACTTGTATATTCTATGCGTTGCATATGAACATAGGTATTTTATTTATATTTCATTTCGTAGATTAATTGCCTTGGAATCAATATTATAGTTTCAGTTCTGATAAAGTAACAAACCCTTTTTAACGTCAAAGCGTTGTATTTATAATTAAATTTTAGTCTCAAAGCCTGTTTACATTACTTGCAATTTATAGCATGAAAGTTATAGCAAGGCAATTAATTGCATTGCATGACTGTTTATACCTGAAGCAATTTTCGTATGCAAGTATTCTGACAAGAAATGTCGCCAACTTACGTATATCTAACTCAGCTGATTAAAAAATAGGTTTTTATTGTACATACTTATCATGCCGCCTTTTGGGACATATCGGCTTTATTTTTTATAAAGATAAATAATAAAAAATATATTAAATACCCAAAATAAACCACTCAAACGCCATTCAAAACAAAATCGATATTTTTTGAGGTTATGTTTACTTTTTATATGGTTGGTGCTTCGAGATATTACTAGAAAAGTTACTAAAAATGCATGCTACTTGCAATTAAATTAGAACAAGTCATAATTTCATGCAATGCAAGTAAAATTGCATCAGCTGATCGAAAAGCCACCAACGCGCATGCTTGGAGGCAATTTTTTCTTGCATGGCACCTGGCACCAACGTGCACGTAATGTAAACAGGCTATCAGGCCTAAACATTTTTAAGTCAATATTCTCCACGTGGCCAACTTAATCTCATTTTAGTTAGGGTTTCACGATCTAAATCGATTTTTTGGAAAGATCGATTTTTTCCAAATGAAAATCGATTTTTAAGAATCGATCTTTTACCCTTCGATCCTGCAAGGAGATCGGCGATTTTACACAGACTCGATTCTTCTGGTATTTTCATGTGTGTGAACTTTAAGACTTAATTAATCACTGGAAATTAATATTTATAAGTAATTCTTTACAAACGATAGGATCGGTGAGCCACCACCAAAACGACCCTAGTAAGAATTAGGAAAGGAATAAGGAAATTGTTAAATTGCGCCATCTAACATTTTCTAGAAAAAAACTCAAATCTGATATCGTACAAAACAGCGATGCCGGTCATGTCGATCGGTATCTATGGACAGTTTGTTTGCTTGGGATTTTTTTTTAAATTATATTTTAGGTTTAAAAAAATTCAAATGACTATAACTTTCTACTGACACATTTTTCTCTTAAAATTTAAGAATTATCGACAAAATGATGTAAAACTTGCTTAGAAAAAATAATAAATAAAATACCTAAGCGTGTTAATTTTTTCCCAGGTGGGTCAATTCAAAAATTCAACTTTTTTTCGCAAATTACAAAATATTTTTTTTCTTTACCAAAAAATTCCTAGTGGGCTCACTATTAAAAAGCCTAAACTTGGCATGGGTCTCATAAGTAGCAACAGAGATATAGAACTTTAAAACTTCACGGGCCGCGCCTGATATTTCCCCCTCCATACCCTTCTATAACTTAAAAATAAACATAAAAAATATATAATTTAAATATTTTTTCTTTTTTTTTAGCCATAACTGCACAACTTATACTTTAAGAGTTTTAAATAGCGTTGTTTTGAAATTGACACTGTTTACTCTCCCGGCTCAAATTTTTGCAAAGATCGATTTTTTAAAAGATCGATCTCTTAAGGCGATCTTATTAGTGAATCGATCTCCATGATCACGATCTAAGATCGATTCGAAATATCGATTTTTTTGAGATTTGGCGAATCGCTAATTTTAGTACAATTTTTTGCTTTATTTTTCTTTTGAGTGAATATTGTGACAATATTAACCGTAGATTAATATTATATTTATAGGTATTTTTAGCGTATTAATAAAAGTTTCAAGATATTTTATGATTTATTTTAGGAAAATAATATGTAAAAAGAATATTGAGGTCCAAGTGACAAAAAAATCTCACCATAGAGCTTTTAACATATTAATGAATGAAATCATTATACACATTGAAACTTTAAACAATTGACTCAAAATTACTTGCAGAATATAAATCTCCATATACATTCTTAATATACTTATATTGTTATTGTTAAAAATTTTAAAGCCGAAAAACCATAACAAAATGCAATTGAGTTGGTCAACGTGGACACCACGCGGAAAATGCCGCCTTTAAATCAACATTTTTCACAATTTTAGGGCTACAATGACAGTTTTCAGTCATACCCGTCCTATCTCTCGAACTGTCAAGTATGGAGATTGGCAGTATTTTAGGAACTTGTAGGTACCTTGAACTGATATTGTGACTGTTGTGAACTTGGATTTACGATTCGAACTGTTTCAAATAGAATTAAAACAGTATTTTTCATTCGATTTTACAGTTGTAGGGGCAAATACATTTTCTTTTTGTTTTTCTTTCTCCTGTAAATTGTAGCATTATTGTGAGATAAATACAGAATGTTCCTGGATGGATTTTACGAGAGGATAAATAAATTAAAAATTTCGTTTTTCGAAAGAATCGTATTCTTTATTGAAATGTTTGCTTGTTAAAAAGCAGAATTGACCCAATTAGGTTTTACTGTTACATGGCTATTACCACAAATGCATAGGCAAAGAAATACAAATGTGTTCACATTGGCAGAACTAAATATATTCTTGTTGTGTTTTGTGGCAGCACCAATAATTTTCCGAATAATTTATTGATAATTAATATGACATTTATAAGTTGCTTTGTTTAAAATATATGTTTTATATAGGTAAACCATTTTTAAAAAACATAAATTATTCAGTGATATTGAAAAATATACTAAATTAAATAATAGAAATGTGCAAGACAGGACCCGCCTTCGAGACAGATTAAGCTTGCACGATACCTAATTATAAGTTAATAATTTTCTATTTTTTGAAGCCGAAAAAAATATAAAAATTTTTAACTCTTGCCTCATTTAAAATAACTTAACACGTTCCGGTCGATAAGAAGTGTTAAATTTTGTTTTTAGGTAAACCATTTTTAAAAAAAGGTTAGTTATTCAGTGATATTAAAAAATATACTAAATTAAATAGTAGAAATGTGCAAGACGGGAACCCGCCTTCAAGACAGATGAAGCTTGCACGATACTTAATTATATGTTAAGTTAATAATTTTCGAAAAAAGCCGAAAAAAATATACTTAACAAATTTTAACTTGCCTTATTTAAAATAACTTGACACGTTCCGGTCGATAAAGTGATAAATTTACACTTACTTTAAGTAAGTATTTTCGTTTTTCAGTTTTTTAAGTACCTTGTACAACAGCTAAGAATTTTGACCTTTTGGTCCACTTTAAGAAGGTAACGTCCTTAATCAACACTTTTTTTTCTCCAATAAGATATAAATGTAGTTTACTCTTTCGCATTTACAGCTTTTCGCATTTTTGGACACCTTCATAAAAACAACAAACCTAAGCAAAAAAAAAACTATAAAGAATGAGTCTTCTCAAACCCAAACAACAAACCTAAGCAAAAAAAAATTAAATTTTTGTTCCATTTTTTTCTTGCAAAGTCTATCACAGGACAAGCAGTTTATATTTGTTTTAGAAGTCTGTAAATTATTACAGTTGCCCCGCCAATAATACTAACATATTGTTGGACTAGCAATAAATCTTGGAGGTTAAGTTTTATCTATAGCTTGCAAGCCTTCGAGGTATAAAAATTTATCGTCTAAAATTTACAAAATGGTGTTTTATAGGCCCGCCAACTAAAATTTCGAGTTCAGTAGTTCCTAGTTCACATAATTATTATTTATGTGTTATTACTTTTTTTCCTTATTTATTTGCGTTTTGTATGGATGCCTCTTTGCACTGATCTGATGTTGTGAAAATGCGTGTTTAGTTGCAAGCAATGGATGTTTTCAATATCTTTTTTTCTTATTTTTCAGAATGGAACTCAACACCTCACATATAGTGATTGCAATCCCGCAGTGTTTTAAATCCTGCAGGGCATTTGCGGGATTGGTTCTAATCCCGCGGGATCCCGCGGGATCCCGCATAGGTTTTTTAATTTAATAAAATTCGATAAATTAATGTTTATTTAATTAATTATTGAACCAACTTTAATTTTCTATTATAAAAATCAACAAATAACCGTATTTCAGTTTAAAAAAATATATAATTTAAAGTCTAGCACCTCTTAACTATACTACTATGACTATAAATCAATCAAATTTCTTCTTAATTAAAGTAACAAGTAACTGGGTAAATGGGTTTTTTAATTTTATAAAATTTGATAAATTAACATTTATTTAATTAATTATTATTAATTAATAAATTTCAAAATTTAATTAAAATTATTAAATTTTTTATTATAAAAATTAACAGTATGTCAGTCAAAAAAATTATGTAATTTAAAGTCTAGCCTCTCTTAACTATACTACTATGACTATAAATCAGTCAAATTTCTTATCAATTAAAGTAACAAGTAACTTTGGGCAAATGAACTTCAAACGTTTATACGCGGGATCCCGCATAGGTTTTTTAATTTCATAAAATTCGATAAATTAAAGTTTATTTAATTAATTATTAAACCAACTTTAATTTTTTATTATAAATATCAAAAATTAACAGTTTGTCAGTCAACAAAATTATGTAATTTAAAGTCTAGTCACTCTTAACTATACTACTACGACTCTAAATCAGTTAAATTTCTTATCAATTGAGGTAACATGTAACTTTGAGCAAATGAACTTCAAATGTTTATTCGCGGGATCCCGCATAGATTTTTTAATTTTAGAAAATTCGATAAATTAACGTTTATTTAATTAATTATTAAACCAACTTTAATTTTTTGATATAAATATCAAAAATTAGCAGTATTTCAGTCAACAAAATTATGTAATCTAAAGTCTTGCCTCTCTTAACAATACTACTATGACTATAAAACAGTAAAATTTCTTATCAATTAAATTAACAAGTAACTTTGGGCAAACGAACTTTAAATGTTTATTATTTTTCTACCTGAGATAATAAGTCTTACTAGTTTTTATAGTAAATCACATTAGTTTGATTGTAAGGTAAGTAAGATATTTATAATACCTAAGCAGTCTCATTAATTTTCATATTAAAAAATTATAATACCACGGATATTTGGCAGATACATGTTCTCGCGTTATTTTTTAAGAATTTACGGCTTTTTTATGGCTATGCGTTTATGAAACGACACAGTCACATCACACGGTTGGTTAATAATCAAATTTTGTCAATTTTGATGAATGTTTCTTAACAAGTTTACTTTGAAACCACTATCTGCACCTTCCGGGTTAGTTTTATCGCTGTTTATACCAGATTTTTTATGTCGATAATAATCGTTGGGAAAGATTGTCTTCTCTCAATAGCCAAACGCATTCCTAGAGAAGCTTAAAGAATTTTTTAACATATCTTGGCCCACCCTGTGATTACACCACGGACGGGTAACATCAACCTCTATAAAGTGAAGTTAGAGTGCACCCAGAATTTGGCATGTACAAATAGTAAATACTTGGTAATGGACAACAAGGACAATTGCACGAGGGAAGTTAATTGGTGTTTAATGATCATGTTACATGTTACCCAAACTATATAACATATTTGATGTGTTTACAAACGCCAATTTACATTTTATTTCATTTTCTTGTTTTGGAAAAACAATTTAAACTCCTAATAAGGTGGTTTCTGGGAAAACCGGAAATTCTCACCACACCCGATAATTAAAATCTGAACAAAAGTATGAAGTGAAGTATGTACATACAGTGGTGGTAAAAACTCATACATCTAAGCAATTCACACTCTCAACGTTTCTTTTTCGATTTTCTTTGCTAACTGACACTTTGACTGTGAATTAGAAGAAGAAGAGGAGAAAGAACCGTTCATTAATAACTAGCATTTTGTTTGTTTTGTATATTGTGCGTGTGTACGACAAAGAAAGGAAGTAAGGGTCCTCCCTAAAAAGAACAGTAAAGAGATTCAGACACACAGACACCCTTCTCGTCCCAACCTGAAATCCTTTAAATCCCGTGTCAATAGACTACATTTCCCTTCTCTTAAGACGCCCGCGGTACCTTAGTACTTAGGCTTGAAGTCTACGTGGGATGTAAACATGAAATTATAGGTTAGAATTTTCGTCCATACAAAATATGTATAAAAAAATGAGACAAATCGACATTACTCATCCTTTTAGAGTCTAACAAAGATTCATCTGTAAAAACAGGAAGGATGAAATTAGATTTCAATTTTCTCTAGAAAGAGGCCCTAGGCCCTTTCCTCAACCCAGCTTTCAGAATGTCATGTCGATCAAATGACAGTTCAAAAGTCACAAACGTCAAGCAGGACAGTATGACTGACACTTCTTCTTTTTGGAAGTTCATGCTCTCGTGAATACACGCGAGTTATTCGCATATGCTGGAAGATAGTCAAAACTTAATCAGCATTTGAACATTTGAACTACTTGAAAATATAACAGTAACGAACGTTACAACTTACTTGCAGTAATTGAGTGATTTTAGTATAGTTTATCAATCTACAAATATGCCACATAACTGAAAGCCTGGCAACAGCCATACTCAAGAAGTAGGTGGACCATATAGTTGGCCAGATAATAGCTCTGTTCGTAGAGAAATCCGAGAATAAATCACAAACCGATCAGCGCCAATAAAATTTTAGTTATTTGGTAACGTGACAGTTTGCGGACTGGTTTCCAGTAATTTTATTGGCTCTGACTGGTTTATAGTAAGGGGTAAGGGCTTATAAGTAGCTTTGTTCGCTCTAAAATGGAAATAATGGCATCTCTTCTTTATTTATAAATAAATAAAGATACAGGATATAATACACAGTGATACGGGAATCTGATTATATACACTGAATCAGAAAACACTTTCGCCGAAGTCGAATTGTAAAAATGTTTTAGGAATTATTCCTAAAATTATTGTTTTCATTATTATATCACACTTTAAAAGCTCAAGTAAAAAATGCAAGACTTTAAATTCCTATATTTAAAGACCTATGAGCAATTTTTAGTAATAGTAACAAGAAAGATCTTTCAGCGAATTCAAAGATAATAAAAATACCGAGTGATAAACGGCATATACATGGTGATTCAGATATGAGTACCGAAAATTTAAAAACAGTTAAATTTAAGGGAAATATATAAAAAAAAGTTAAATGAAGCTTTTGTCTAAGACTTACAGTTTAGAATATACGGGGTGTTAAAGATGTGTGATATAAAGAATATTTTTTAAGTAATAGAAACAAGATATCAATTTGAATTTTGACAACCAGATTAATGCAGTTGATAAGCACCTTCATTTTTATTTATTAGCGATAAGTCTTAGCTTAAATTAACGCTCAAAATCCGAAAAACTTATTTTAAACTACTTGCATTAATTCGAATAAATCTCGGAAACGATAACTCGTATAAAAAATCTTAAGAGTGATAATTTTTAGTAAATAAACCAGGCTATTAAAAAATTAATAAAAAATGATAATGAACTGGGTGAAAAAAATATCACCGTAAATGTAGTGCATATACCTCTGTTCTGCGCCTCTGAAGTGACTTATTTGGCTATCGTTTGGTGGGTTAATAGGCATTTATATGTTGACAACATGTCCCAAAATTCAAATTGATATCTAGTTCCTAGCAGATATTATATAATAAAATGTTCTTTATATCACACAGCCTTAACACCCTGTATATGCTAAACAGTGAGACTTGGATAAAAATTTAATTTAACTTTTTTTCATATTTTCCTTAAATCTATCTGTCTTTAAATTTTCGGTAGTCATTTCTGAATCACCCTGTATAAACTATTACGCCGTACATTAACGCTCAGATTCACTAAAAAGGTTTAAGATTTAGTGCTCGTTTAAATTAAGATCTACTTAATTAATCAGTTAGATTTTGGTCATGTTATGGTTAATAAGTTGTCATGAAAAACTTATGAGTTATTCTAATATTTCAGCTATTTGCTTGGTTTTCAAATGATTTTCATCGTAGAATGTGTTGCTAAAATGGATTTAGTTATTGTGGAAAGAAAGTACGTATTAAAATTGCCATTATCTTTATAAATTGGCAAAAAAACCCAGAGACAAATTCATAGTATTAAAATTAGTTTTTCCTACGACCACCTATGAAAGTGAGCAAAAAAGCACGGTTAACTTGGCGAGAAAGTGCCTTATATCACACGCGTGTTGAAAAGTACTTTACAACACGTGTGTTGAAAAGTACTTGTCAACATGA
This sequence comes from Philopedon plagiatum, assembly GCA_963971165.1. NCBI lineage: Eukaryota > Metazoa > Arthropoda > Insecta > Coleoptera > Curculionidae > Philopedon > Philopedon plagiatum. The sequence continues at coordinate 70,659,873 of OZ020194.1, forward strand.
CATTTAAATAGATGGTGCCAATTTCAGTTGTTTTATTTTCAGCACATTTGATGAAAATATTAGTGTTGAAAGTGAGGGTTTTAAAGGACATAAATTGAGGTTTGTTTGTAAATATTTTTGTGGTCGTAGGAAAAATATTGTACATTACTCGTGTGAAAGTAATTCTCGCACACTCGTGGGATTATCGCACTCGGCTGTCGCCTCGTGCGACAACATTCCCACTCGTGTGAAAAATATCACTTTCAACACTTGTTATGTAATATACTATTGTATTATTCTTACACTTGCCAGTTTACAACTTTTACTTTTGGTTGTCAAACAAGACCGATCTATCGTTGGAGAATCTGACCGTTAATGTACAGTCCAATTGCCATAATTACTACCAATGACCTGACATGTTCTTGACATGCTGTCCACTACAGATTTTGAAAAAAAAGCAATAAGTGCTTAACCCTACTAAAAAAATACCGGTACTTACCCGCAAAAATATTAAACACTGAGGGTAATTCTTGATCTAACAATTACTATTCTTCCTATTATGCTGCCAGCTATACTTTGCAGTTGCAAATGATGCATTGTTTTAAGTCTGACTCCTTTTTATATTGGGATGAAAAAAGCGTGTAAGATGTTGCTCCGCGCGGTTCTTAAGACAAAAATGTCCAGAAACTTGTCTAACCTTGTTACAGAGCTTTTAAAAAACCTGAAGTTTCTTGCTAAATACTAGACATTTAATTTTAATACCTAATAATATTACGCCATGCCGCCCTTTATATGGCATCATTTTTGATTTTTTTAGATACTTCATTTTTGAGTGGTTTTGGCGCTCCTAAATGTTGGCGCCCAGGCAGTCGCTTGTGTCCGGCCCTGATAGCAGTTCCAGTAAGTATATTTGTAAAATTTCTTTGTCAGACTAAAATACTATATGAATATTTACAGAATAAGTATTATTGAAACCTCGTTGCGCGAGTTACAACTTGCACTTGATCGATTTTATAGCTTTAAATATAACATGAAACACTTTCTTAAATGAAATATGAAACTAAAATTAATAATAGTATAAATTCAGGTAGAAATATCAGAGAGTACAAGTTAGCCAACTTTGTTCAACTATAAATTATAATTAATTTCGCATATTATACCTAATTCTTATATAAAGTGAAAGAAATCGACAACCACTGTTTGCTATCATTACCACCAAGGGGGGAAAATTGTGGAATTTGTTTTTTAATATTCCAAAGAACAATTACGTCCAATAAAACGTATTTTTACGAAATTGGCGCTTGACGTAATAAGTGTTGTGCATGCAGCATATGCGAATATTATTAACGTTTGGATCATTTGAAAAAAAAAAAATATTTTTTTTATGTCACTTTAGGTACGTTTCTACAAATATAATGAGTATTTGTTTGCTATGAACAATAAGTAATAATATTTTGCGGGAAATAAAAACATTACATTTATGCTAAAAATTATAATTTAATTTGGACAACATTTGTTCACTGAGCTGCACATACGGCGTGACCCAAGAAGTTCTTGTCAAATATCCAAACTAAATTTTATTGACGAAAGACTGTAAAAAATGAAGATGTGAAGGCTTCGAATTAACAATATAATTATAATATTGTTTAAAATAAATATTCCTTATCCTTTGTTATTTTGAAGAACATTTAAAAAAAAAAATCTGACAAAACAGAACTCTGCAAGATCTCTCTAGGACACGTCGTAAGTTTAACGTAGAAAAAACACAAAAGAGCAATTAATAGAATTGCTTACTTTTTCGCCTTCTGCTATCCTTGCGTCGGCAAAGCACGTGTACGGCGCGCGTCAAGAAGCTCCACATGTCACCGAGCGTCTGTAGCGTCTCGACGCAGACACTCCATGTCGCGGCGGAGACTGACGCGACGCCTGATACGCTACAGGTTGGAAGATAAAGTTAATTTGCGCGTTGCGTATTACGTATATTTGTTTGCACTTTTTACGGATAGTGATAATGAAAATTGGAATAATAATAGCGTATGTGTGTACCTATTGTATTATACTTTTTCCTGATACCTAGTTTAAATTGTTATAACAATTACTATTACTATTCTGGGATGTTGCGTTTACATATATATATATATATATATATATATATACCCGTCCGACGGCGTCGCTTTTCGGCGACCCTTTTGGCCAATGCTGGAGGCGAAATTACCACCCTTAAACGGCACGGTGGATGGAAGTCATCCACTGTTGCTCAGGGATAGAGGAGTCGATTTCCAATAAAATCAAAATTGTTAAAAAAAGACAAGAAGAGCAACATCAATCTGTTGGGGCTACCATAAGCAGAGATGAAATTTGTTCTGTAAGCATTCCCCCGAAAAGTATTTGTGACTCAAGCAGTGCTTTTTCAATAAATATTAACATCAATAATATTAATAAGTAGATAGCATTGTAGTTTGTTTAACTTTCCGTTGTCAAATACCTGTTTTATAATAAAAATGCCTTAAAAAACAAAACATCAACGTTCAGATTTATTAAGAAGGTTTAAAATCTAGTACAGGTTTAAATTACGATCTTACAGTGGATCAGTTATGTTTTGACAGGTTTTGTCCTGCCACTGTTAATAAGTGGTCATTAAAAACTTATGAAATATTCTGATATTTCAGCGATTTGCTTGGTTTCCAAATGATTTTCATCTTCTAACGAGTTGTTCTATTATTGTTAAATGTACGTACTAAAATTGCCCTTTTCTTTATAAATTTGCGAAAAACTTCAGAAATGAATTCGTATAAAACGTAGTTGCCTTATTCTTACACTTGTCAGTTTAAAACTTTTGGTTGTCAAATTTGACCGATCTAGCGTTGGAGATCCTGGCCGCAAGATTTCTTTTAAAATAATCCAGTGAGCTATGAGTCATATCTCACTAGTGAGTTATGGAAAACTTTATAAAATGTGAAAAATCTTTTTTAATTTACAACCTGTCAAACCTTTTGATAATGCCATTTACCAGTAAGTGTCAATAATACCTTAATACATGGATATATAAAGGGATAGACAAAACTTTGTTTTATAATGAAGAAACCCATTTTTAAAAAATATTTTGCTCAGTTTTATTAACAGAAACGATATGGTAGCTTATACACAATGCCCTAAACTATCTTCGTTTGAAATTTTAGCTTCAGATCTTTAGTAAAACAAGGCCTAACACGGGATCGAAGTTTTACCATGTAAAATCCTTTGGCCTGCGCTAAAATTATATGTACACTATTACCTTGAGCTTGAAAAGGTGATAACCTAGTACCTCATTTTAAAAAATACAAAAAACTGGTGATAAAATTTCAAATCTACTTATATTTAGCACCCTCGTGCTCTTCCACGCACTACGTCCGGGAATATTTTTTCAACTAGGGTTACCAATAATTCTACAGCTCCAGCATTTTGAGAAAAAAATATTTAAGATGATATGTTCTCCCAAAAAATACCCACACGTATACATAATCGATAAATCGTTAACCATTATGTCTTATTTGATGTCTTCTTATTTTATGACATATTGGGTCATTTGCATTCAGTTTCGATTTACACTGTGAATTGGATTCATGTTATCAGTTCATTTTTTATAAAATATTTTTCAGCTCTTGCAGATTATATATATACTCAGGAACTATTAATTAAGACCTAGGAAGATCTTTCTCTTTCAGCTTTGTAGAGTATTAATATAGTATGATGATTTAAGAAATTATAGCACAAATTGCTGATACTAAGTATTGCATTAACTTACCAAATCACAAGATTCGCAGACCTGTACTCATTAGATTATTTAACAGTCAACACCCAAACTTGTTCATTTCTACAAAATATATTCTAACTTTTAAAGTGTGAATTACTCTTATATTACAGAAAATTCTTACTAGACCGCGATACCGCATATTTGCCAGTATTTCTTTAAAACAGAAAACAGACCCTGAACATACCTTTGAAAGAGTTCTCTTGTACCTATGTTGTGGCAGTCTATTGAATCCCAATGAGCGCGAAACTACAATGTCCATCTGGGCTGAGGATAACATTGTTTTGAATAATGCAAAAGCAGAAGACATTGCTTTTTTTTCAGTCCTCAAAGCCACTAACAGTTTTTTACATTTATAAGTACGTACTTTCTATTGATGTAAAAGCCACATGGTTTTTAAAATCTGTCTTTTGAATTTTTACATACAAATAAAAGATTAATGTATACTGTTATCGGATTTTGTCTATTATATTAAGGTTTAAGTGTCATTCTATATAATACTAAATTTAACGTTAAAATGATTTACAATTTTATGTACTACATAGAAACCTACTTAACAAAGTATATGACATTTTTTGGACTAAAAGTAAATATTGTGGAGAAAAACAGTTTTATAATTTCATCAAATTTTCACCTGGTCGATTTAACTACGCCGAATTTCACCGTTTTACGTCAAACGATATCAGAATTTAAAAGGCTGTTACTGACCGATTTTTTTCTTATTTAATGGATTGGGGATTGAGAGCGGAAGGAAAAACATCTGCAGGCGATTGGTTCCATAATCTGGAGACCCTGGGTATATGCAAGCGAGAGAATTGGGATGTATTAGGCTTTTGTAGCTAGACAGTAAAATGATGAATACATAACGCGCTTCTTGTTGCTCGGTTCGATGTGGGAACACTACTCTAGGTTAGGTCTTATTTAGGAAACATAGAGAGTGTGTAAGTTGGAAGGGGAGAAGTATTTTCTGACTCGAAAGAAAAAACCAAGCCTTTTTAGCTGCTGATGTGACTATTGAAGTAATGTGTTTGTGCCAGTTGAGATCATATGCGAAAGAGATGCCGACAATATCGAACGTTTAATAAGGAATATGCACATTTTTTTTTTATTGCTTAAATCGTTTAAGAAAGTCATTACAACCCCAAAACTGCTATTTTGAGGAAAATTACTGCGTTAATTTAGCTAAAAAAAATTTTTACTTTTCGGTATAATTTATTACAATTTCAAAAGGAGCCATTTGCCCAGCAAAAAAGTTACGTCACGAAACTTAAGTGGCAATCTACATTGAACGTGTTGGCGACTCAAATTAAAGTAACGACTTAAAAGGGGATACGGCAACACCGCCATGTCGATGCCTTCTGCTCCCCGCTCCCCTACCGGCCACTTCTGTAACTGTAAGTTGACGTTTTGTCTTTATTTATTTAAGAACTTTTTAGACATTTTAGAATTAAATAATAGGTAATTATTAGTTTAGACAATTGTAGCTAAATAATTGTATTTGGAAATATTTTGGTATGAATCTGGACTATTACAACATTTTTAAAGTGAAGTTTTATAACCTGATTACCTCAAGGACTGTCTTTATTCATCCAAGGTTATGTTGTGTTATTAAGCTGTGGTAATGTTTTTATAAGCGTAAAAAGATCGTCTGTTGGATATAATAAAAGTTAAATAAAACTTAAGAAAGTGTAAGTTCACATCGCTGCTTAAGAAAAGAGGCTGTAAAAATTGCGTGGTCTAATTAGATGAAACCCTATGAGAAGCTGAAGACACAAACATTTCATTTGATGCAGGTAGGTACATCTACACTTTTATTTTTAGCCATTTAAAAACTTTTAAATAACTTTTTCTCGTTTTGAAAGGCAACGTTGAGTTCAAAGTATTAAATGTTCTGTGTTTTATACACACATTACTTATTATAATTTAATAGGTTGGTATAAAATAATGTTAGGCAAACTTACAGTAGAATGATATTGCTATTGTTCATTTTTGGATGACATGGATGAAAGTATTGTTGTTATTATAATTATAGAGAATCCGATTTCTGCATTTTTTTAAGTTTCTGTTATGCAGGTACTTAGCCGATAGTACCTAGATACCTACTTTATAAACTGCTTAAACTGCTTTAATAATGTAAAAATGTCCCTACATAGGGGTTATTGATATTGGAGTTAGCTTATCAAGCTAACAATAATAACTAATAGGATATTGTAAAATTTGGGTAGTACGTGATATTTATTATTAAATAATTATATTTTTCTTTAATAAACTAAATTCATGTAGGTTTTTCTCGTGGCTATTTCGAATTTTTAAGGCTCCTAGTTTTACATGTAGAAACGTTTTGTAATATTTTCAAATTGTTTTGTATATTTTAGGTAATTATGCCAGGCATACAAGATTAAAAGGGTTCCTCCCGGAATTTGCTATTGTAATCTCAGCATGACCATAGCAGAACTTAAACATAAGTAAGTACCAAATTTGATTATGAAAAGTAACTACTTGGTAAATGTTAGGATGTGCTCAAGTTAATATGGGTTTTCCTCAAGCCTCGTGCACTCACAAAGTTGCACAGGAAAGAAAGAAATTTTTTGCAGCACATTTGCAACTCCTTTTTCACAAAATCATATTTGATCATGTCTGGTGTTTCACTCCCAATATAGCCAAGATGCTAAATTTATTAAAAATTAATGGAGTTTTCTATGAAGAGATCTAGAGTTCTTTTTACTTTCTATTAATAGTTCCGTTAAAATAAAAGTAAAAACAATATTTTAAAAATGGGGTGCTAACTTCAAGCAGCCCCCCATTATTGCAAAAACAAAAGTATGGCCACAGTCAGTGATGTGAAATGACGGTCATTTATCATCCGTAACAAATGACCATCATGTGACGGTCATATAGGTCATTTATAAAAAATACCCTTAATTTACATTAGTAATAAAACTAAAAGTTTAAGAATACTTTGTAGTTAAAAAAGAATATTCTTACAAAATTTAAAAAAGAAAAGCATGTCCTTAAGTTTCATCATGTTCTTCTACGTCATGTGCAAATTCGTCAGTTATTTCGTTTTTGTCTCATTTTAGAATTAAGCCAGGAATATTCTAAAACGCGACAGAGCACGCGTGATGTCTTCATTTCTTTGTACAAGCCTAAGGTTTGTGCTTTTGTGATGCACCAAACTGCACTAACCTGCACATTTTTTATTCGTGGAAGAAGCCCATAAGCAAAAAGTCAGTGCAGATTAGTGCAGTTTCGTGCAACACACAAGAACAAACCGCTAGTGTGCAATGTCAACAGGTGATCTGCTTTAAGCTTTTTTTATTATTGTTAATAATATATCCTATTTATAAACGAATCAAAAAGTTTTTAGATAGTACGTAATTCGTTTTCTATTTTTCTTTAAATTTAGATTTTTTTGACTTCAGTAGGATACATGATAATTTTTGCAACCTAGTTTATTAGGATAGCCGAAAAAAAAACTTTTTCATTATTAGTTATTGTTTCTATTTTTAGTAATATTATTAGTATTACCAAACTTGGGCGTTTTAGCTGTTCTTGTGTTCCTGTTGATAAATAGGTGGTTTTAGTTCGTTGTTTTTTAAACATGTTTACTTATTGACAAATTTATTGCATATTATTTACTTTATCTATATATATATATATATATATATCTTTATATATATATATATATATATATATATATATATATATATATATATATATATATATATATATATATATATATATATATAATTGCTAGAAACTAGCGCGGATCGATACATAAAAAAAAAGAGGAGAATTATTGTGGGCATGTCCGCTGAATGAACAGAATGAAAAGTTAGAATGGTAACCCGTACGACACGTGTTTCTGCTCATTGGCTTCATCAGGCCCACGTATGTGACCGTGCCTCTCAACATAAGTCGAGACGCACAACGTCACAGAAACACGTGTCGTACGGGTTACCATTCTAACTTTTCATTCTGTTCATTCAGCGGACATGCCCACAATAATTCTCCTCTTTTTTTTTATGTATCGATCCGCGCTAGTTTCTAGCAATTTTTTTTCTTCTCTTGGGCTTATAGGATACCACGGCAGTTGGCTATAGTTGCCTCCGTCGGCGACGCTAATTGTTGCCCCCAAAAAAGGGGTCTTTTGGCTGAAGCCACAAATGGGTGTACTGGCTCCTGTTTGTGGTCCTCGTTAAAAAAAAATTTTCTCTTTTCTTAAGGTTACACCCGTAACTGCGTATGTGACGTTGTGCGTCTCGACTTATGTTGAGAGGCACGGTCACATACGTGGGCCTGATGAAGCCAATGAGCAGAAACACGTGTCGTACCTGTTACCATTCTAACTTTTCATTCTGTTCATTCAGCGGACATGCCCACAATAATTCTCCTCTTTATATATATATATATATATATATATATATATATATATATATATATATATATATATATATATATAGTTTATGGTTTGATTTGTTTCTTGGATCCTTAATAAAAAAATATATATATATATATATATATATATATATATATATATATATATATATATATATATATATATATGTTTTGTTTTGTAATTATTTACAGATTTGAAGAGTGCCTAGGACCAGAGGAGCTAACACCCACAGATTCGTAGTTCCTGAAACTGAAGACTGACAAATGTACAAAAGTGCCAGATGAAAGTGCCATGCCATGTATTCTTTAAAGCCCCCCAAACTTTTTTTTAACAAGATTAACTCACCTTACTAACTTTGTTTTTTTATAATCCCTTTTATTTCTTGTTCTCATATTCTCTCATTTTCTCTAATGTATGGTTCTTGCATATTCTTAGACATGCTGTTTTTATAAAAAACCAAATACTGAAATTCCATCAAATCATTTATTTTTGTAAATGCATTGTACAGCTGTTCAACAATATAAAAATATTTTGCGATAAAATAATGTTTTTATTCTACTTTATAAGATTAGTATAAATATGAAGCAGAAGCTAGCGGCTAGCGGCCGCAGCGATATTAAACGTACACAGTTTTTATGTTTCCCAAATAAGACCTAACCTAGAGTACTGCTTCCACATTTAGAAAGCTTCGACATGAAAGAACTAGACTCTGTCATTTCCCCGTTGACTATTCCTAATAAAACAACCCTGTGTTACCTATGCAGCCCTTTACAGTCTAGCTACAAAAACCTATGACATCCCACTTCTCTCACTCATTCACACTTAGGGTCTCCAGATTATAGAACAAGTTGCCCGCAGATGTTTCCCTTTCCCTCCAATCCTTAAATCCTGTGTCGATAGGTTACATTTTCCTTCTCTTCAGACGCCCACGATTCGTTAGTAGAATACTTAGGCCTGTGTGAAGAGTCCAGTGTGACTCTTAGAATGGCTTCAAGTCAAACAGCATACAGGACAGGCCAAAAAAATAAAAATCGTTCAGGAGTAAAGTATCCTTATTTCGAAAAACGTTATTAAGAAAAGGTGTTTAAAATTAAAAGATATTTCCAATGCCTTCTATATATTTTTTTTTAATTTTAAATTATCCCCTTATGATTTTTTTATATTTAGCTAGAATAAACTCAAACTCAAAAAAACCTTTATTGTCCAAGACTTGTGTAACATTTTCAAATTAACCACACTTAAATCATTTCTGCATAACTTTCATCAAGTTGAAGAAAATTTGTGAAATTTACATATATTTATATTTCTACTCAAGAAAATATTTTTTTTTTGAATAGAAGGTTATGACTTCGTATTTGGACATATTTTTTAATTCTAAACAACTTTTCTTAATAACGTTTTTCTGTGTTTTCGCAATAGGGATACTTTACTCTTGAACGATTTTTATATTTTTTAAACCCCTTAAATAGTCTACACAACCTGCCCTAGGATATATTATACAAAGTATTATAGGAAAGGTGATGGTGTTTGCGCTTATTTTTCAAGAATATGTGTAGTTTAAAATGATACAAAAATATCTGGGATCATCAAGAGCTTAATGTGCAAAATAAAATTTATATAGCTTAAAATTAGCACCTCTAGACCAATTTCCCATATTTTAATACAGAATTACTCCATTCCTTAGAGTATAATGTCAATGAAAGCAGCTATGCATAAAAAAAGAAATTATTCCATTATTTCTAAAAATGGCTATACTAAGGTGGTCATATGGCTTTACATTATAAATAATTGTCACAAGAAAAACTGTCGTAGTTACAGAAAAATAAATTAAATTTGTTACATTTTCTATAGTTTATTATCAATAGGCACTTTTTTTTACATATCACTGGTTACAAATACAAATATTTATTAATGATAGTGCATACAAAAGTACTTTCACACGTCAAGACTTTATGCTACAACTAAATAATGAGATAATGTTAAAATTTCTTAAATAGCTCATTAAAATATTAAAATTACAAATAAACATTTAAGTATAAAGTACAAACGGAAATGCTTAACGAAGCAAGACTAACATATTAGAACATATTTCAGAAAATTTTGAAGAATTTAAACAACCCAAATATCAGTCTTATGCTCCTCTTACACTTAGACGAGATCTGAAAAATCACCCTCCAAGAAATTCTCGATGCTATAAAAGGCTTTGTTCCTTAAATATTCTTACTTACATTGTAAAATAAGTTGCAAAGAAGAAATTATTCCTAGTGTAACACTCCTCAAAAATATTCTATTTATGACTACATCCTACATACACTGTGTCCAACATGTTAATACGTAAATATATCATTGACCATTCTAATTTCATTAATTTGATGGCTCTTTTTCTTCACAGCTTGGATATGAACTGCTAAAAACCTGAGTGAACTCTGTAGCTATGAAAACTTGTGGGTGTTAATGTGCTGGATAAACCCGTCATGGATAACAGTGCCTAAAAATTAAAAAAAAAAATGATTCTCTTTGTTAATGTCGGTAATTAATTTGAAAATATAAAACAGTGCTTAGAAGTGGTTAGAAAATAGGTAGTTTGCACACTTTTGTAATTCCACTCAATTTGAAGCCTACAGAAAAGCTTTTGATAAATTTACAAATCATTATGCAACGTTCTTAGCTCTGGTTTTAAAGATTATTATTCTCTAAAATACTGTTTTTACTTATTAAATACATACTCGAGTGAAACTTGAACATTTCTCTATTAATTTTTAACAATCAAATTTAGTAAAAAATATTGGCATAAATTTATCACAGTGACACTTCACTGAATATTTCTTTAGCTATTTTTTTCAACCCAACAGGATATTTCATTGAAGTTATAGAAAAATAATTGGTTACAAGAACTGGCATTTAACCCCTTATAGGTTCCATTACTAAGGCTACGGAGACAGTTCAGTCATATATTGTCCCAATACATAAATTATTGTGAAAAAGCTACATACTTAGCAAACAAGTAATGCCCCTATTTTGCAAAAATAAAACAAAGTTGTATATTTGGCATGAACTATACTTACAAATACGTACTTCAGCTTAACAGGAACCGCCGTTTCAGGATTCCTATTCCAGATTTTCTTCAGGTAAAATCTATGCTCTGACTACTGGTCTATATCTTCACATTTTATTTTAAGTGACTGAATGAATAACGGCTTCCCCTATTAGGATATCTAAAAAGTAATGTAATATTTGTTGTATAACTAAATACATTGTGGCAAATCCGAAAAAGTGCAATAGCTATCCCTCCAAAAGGTAAAACCAACACTACCAACAGCTTTTTAAAAATTTTTAATCATGGTGAAAACTATGTTTGGTATTTAGCCAGCTTCCCTTGTGCAAGAAACGCCAAACTTACCTTGAAATGATGGTCCTCCACCTTTTGTGTCGCATTTGGGACAAAGTATACATTTAATAATCATTAAATAACAGAAACACATATCGAACACGATATGTGAAGGTTTTAAAACACTTGAAAAGTGCAAAAACGCATTGAACTAAAGAAACACACGTGTGTTTGTTTACTTCAATTAAAAAACGGCGAAAGCAAATGACTTGAATGACATGTGTCTAGCGAAACCACAGAACAAAAGTTTGTTAGGCGAGACTATTCGATTTATAACCCACGAATTACGTTGACATCAGGTGATAACTTATCTTTCTCTAGGAGTTGCAAATAAAAAAGGATAACCGGTTTCCGTTGGTCTTGGAGTTCACTTGATTACCGGCTTTGGGTTTATCGTTCCGTGGAGGACCAGTAAACAATACAAGTACACAAGAAATATTGTTCACTAGCATTCTCCGTCCCTGGTCTGGACGTTTATTTTGTCTGTGTTACTTGTCTTGATATTAATTAAATCAAGAATGGCAGTGCAGAGATAAAATAGCATTGGAGTGACATAAAGTGATCCTGGTGATCCAATTTTTGTCAATCGAACACGCATCTGGATCATAAAATTGTTCAAGTGAGCCCTTCTTCTTTACCATTTGAAATCAGCTGTTTGCAGCGGTGGCAACGTTGGTTTTTCAGTGTGTCGGCCCCTTTATTTGGTCAGCTCTTGTCCTTAAGTTTGTTTACATTGCTTATCTTTGATTATATTCGTATTTTGTTAGTAATCCTTTTTATTAAACAGTAGGAAATATTAAAAAACCACCCTACAGATATTATATTGTCCCAGTATAAAAAAAATTCCATAGCGAATGGCTTCGAAAACTTCATTTTGTCGTGTCCAAAAGAGCCGGTGTTGGAAGAAACTAGGTAGTGGAAAATTAATCAAAAAATTTACATAAAGCGGTATCTATAAAGGTCAGTATCGCCAAATTCAAGTAATCATAATGTTGCTGTACATTTATTTTTATAGTATAATAAACAATAAGTGTTTTTAACTAAATTGTAAAGGCAAATCCACCAGCACTAACTTCCAGCCAATTTTCCGATTTTCTTTGCACAAATGCCGTTTTGGTCATTTATAACCAGTCTGTTTAATAAAATAAAAGGTTTTCTATCGACTAAATATCCTAGTCTTTGGGAAAAACTCAAGAAAATGGATTTACACTGAAATTTACATTACACTAGCCGTGACTAGCCATTATAAAACGTTGACGTCATAAAAAAAGTGACGTCACAAACAAAAGAAGTCCGTTTTACGAGATGTTGGATTTTGCAGGAAAATTTGCAAAATAAAACCTTTTTTTTTGTTAATAAAGCCCAAAAAAAATGGAAAACAGCAACTGTCATGAACATTTAATATATGTAGAGAATACAAAAAAAAATATTTCAGAATTTTTTGGATTACATGCATATTCCCTATTGCTCTGTAGAGCCTAGTCATTCATGTGGATGGGGTAACTGTTGCCTGATGCTATTTTCAATAATAGTACTGTTTTGACCACTGTCATTAGTTATAGTAAAGTTAATATTTTCTCAACAAATAATCATTGAAATAATCAAAAAAAATATTGCTTTAAATATATTGGACTACAAAAGTATACCTACTTCTTTGAAAACTATATTATTATTTCAATGACCAAAATACTATTGGAATCCAATAAATTTCTAATATTCCTTGGAGTGTAGAATTGTTACAGTCAAAATATTAAACTATTTGATTGGAATTCCTAAATATAATTGGGTGAAAAATAGCTATTTGTAGGCATGGGCGCCCGCAGGAAAGGGCCAGGGGGCCGTGGCCCCCCCTGAGATTGTGATACTTCATACTTTTTATTAGTGTATTTGGATAAATTACTACAAATCAAATCTATAAAAACTTTTTTTTTATTTTGCCCCCCTGAGAAAAAAAGCTGTGGGCGCTCATGTTTGTAGGCGGTGTGATTCAAATTACAATATATTTTATTAAACGAACAGGAACTACGGTTTAAATAAAAAATATAAAAATTAAGTCAATAATCCTTATATCATTTCATTTAAAATAAACACTCCTTTAAATCATATAAGGTATTGGGGAAATAATAAAAAGTATTAATTCAATGGGTCCTATTGTTGGCTGAAATATTATTTCTATTGTTCGCGGATACCCTTGGAGAGGTTAAAATTTTTCTTTGTTCGTTGAATAGAACGCCAAAAGTAATAGATCTTGTGCAAGACTGGAGGCTGGAGCAACTTATTTCAGTGTTTTATGGCAAGTAAAACAAATCTAAAAAACTTTGCAGTAATAAGTGTGTTTTTTTATTTGTAAATCTCTCTTGGTTAGTCTATTTTATATGACTGTTTACTCAGCCGATACGTATTGTTAAAAAACCATTAACATTAAATATGATCGCAAGTTTATTGTTGAATTTGTATTTTTTAGACATGGTTTCCACCAAATCTAGCTGTAAATTTAGGAGATTCGAATGCCGTGTCAAATTTGTTCCATCTAGCATCCTGTACCCATACAAGCCAAAGGAGGCAGTTTTACAAAGAAGCAGATCCTATATTTGGAGTGAAATAAATATAAAAAGCTTACGGTGTTCGCTTCAGTGTGGTGGAATAAAATGTGTTTTTTATATTTAAATGTTTACAGAATGTCTAAACAATGTATGTTTAATAATACTAAATAAAAATGATTTTAAAATAATAAAGCGTGTTTCATTTGTTAGAAATATAAGTACAATAATTGATGTAATATAAATTCTTCATTATATTAAATAAGAGTAATTGTTCTTCAAAACACGAATATGATTGAATTTAAACAAAAATGTTTTCTTTCTATTGGAAGTTACATTAAATTAATTCCTGTTGTAATTGAAACGTCACTATTAGTAAGATATGCAGTCAATGAAAATACGCAAACAAAAACGCGAGTTGAAATTGAAATAATTTCTGAATAAATAAAAAATAACAGTGCTTGAAAAACATTAAAGGTGTAACAATTCCTCCTCTACCAAGCCATTAAATACAGCGAAGACGGTGTAAAGGATTTTTATCTTGCGGTATTTTAAACACTCTTTAAAATGTTTTGATGAAATTTAGGATATAAAGTTTCCAGATAATGATTTATATTGTTCAAGACAACTTTAACCCTTTTTGAATAACTTTGTACGGTATTCAATTTTAAGGATATATATTTCGAACAGCTTTCAAAGTGTTTTGATGAAATTTTGGATATAAAGTTTCCAGAGAATGATGGATATGGTTACATAACAATTTTAATCTTTCCAAAGTAACGTTGTAAATATTTTCGGTAGTTATCAAGTTATTGATGAGCCTTACTTTATTCACCTTTATTTTAAAGTAAAAAACAAATGGGCCGCAAAGAAAAGGAATAAAAACTTGTTTATTTTGTATGTTTGATATCAATATCCCCTAAAATCCATAAGAAGTACAGGGTGTCCGGATTTCGTTGTAATTGCAGGGTATCTCGGTTGTTATTAGGGATCGAGGGTTGCGGTTTCCGCGAAGTGTTGCTACTTTTTGATGAAAAGAAAAGAGAGCATACAAATATTTTTCATGGCCCCCTCCGATTTTAACATACAAGACGAAATTGATTTTTTCCATTTTCGGACCCCTCTCGCATTTCAGTTATCTTGTAACATGTAAAAAAAGAAAATATTAGAGTTTTCTACGTAGAATCGAGTGGGGTGGTTAGATTTTCATCAGATATAATATTTTTTGAGATATAAACCAAACATTTGTTTTTTTAAATGGAACACCCTGTATGTTTCATAACCATTAAGGTTCCTCTTTCGAGGGCTTTTCAAAAATATGTAACACTTTCTAGTTATTTTTATTTTTAGCCCGTAAATCTAACTATTTAATTTTAAACTTTAATTTTGCGTAGTTGGCCGTGTTTAACGTGTGGTTTAACGCCCATTCAATTATTTAGATTAAAAAAGAAACTGGTGAAATCCTGTATTTTCATTAATTTCTTAAAACTGGTATTATTTTTTAAACTACAACACTACCTGTTATATATAAAGAAAATTCCAACCAGAACTAAAACTTTAGTTTTTAATCACTTGAAAATTAAATTAGTTGTCTTGAAGCAAATAAGAGTCAAATTTAAAAACAAAACATACAGAACTTTAGGTAATGAAAATAATTAGTTCCTTTAATCCGTTCTTTTGAAACTAACAAATAACATATTAAAGCCTCTATATGTATTGCCCAAACTGCAAATCCAAACTTCATTTATGACACAGTTTTCTTATTCTGTGTAAGGCATTTATTAATATTAATGGGCGGCCTAGCAAATCTCTAAATTTTTGCTGCGTTGCGTTGCGGAGATCTTGCATTGTTCGATGTTGAGTACGATAGATTTTATTTTCCAAATACCCCCAAAAGAAAAAATCGAGAACTGATAAATCTGGCGACCTTGGGGGCCATCTTATGGGGCCATGGGTTCCAATCCAACGACCTGGAAAATTGCTATCTAAATATGGTCTTATAATTAGTGCATTATGTGCAAGGGCACCATCTTGCTGGAAATATAACTGACTTAATTGGGATAAAGGCGCATCCTCATGTGGTTGAGCTAAAGTATTTTCCTGAATATTTAGGCACCTATGTTCTGTTAAGCTTCCTTTATGTATGATGAATTTTAATCTATATTGTAGAATGAAATACGCTTCGCTGAAGCCAAATCTACCGTGTTGCTCTTTAGGATAAATCCTATGTTGATTTTCTCTGGACCAATATCTGGTATTTTGTCTGTTTATTCATTCTTTTTGCAGGAAGTCGCAGGGATGCTTTCTACACAATGTTTTATTCGATGCTGGCTTCTTTTGTGAATTTTCTTGAACAATAGCTTTTGAGTGTTTGGGTTCTCTGATTTTCGGAAAAATGTCAAATCGCAAGACTGGGAACTTTTTAAATTAGGCACGCGCTCGTTCAGGGAACAGTAATATATTTGTATCTTTTTTTATACGTATACTTTAATAGTTATATATACTATTGATGATTTGGGGGGGGGGGGGGGTCATGCCCCCCCCCCTGCTTGACAACAACAACTCTCTTTAGGTTCGCAAATACCGCCGTGAACCTTCTATTGCATAAAACAACAATTAAACTGTTTACAGCTTTATTTTGTCGCGTCGCACTCGGCCTGAGCCCACGCCCGAGAAGAGCAACTTGCTCTTCTCGACCCACGCGTCGCTGTGCCGCCTTACCGCGCGCTGCAAAGGCTCGCCAAGCTGTTTTTCAATTAATTCCTCGTAAACAAAAAAAAATCCTGTCTAGAAAATAGCTTTTTCAACGTAAAAAATCCTGATCTTTTGATGTAGCGAACTAAAAAAAAAAGATAAATATGCCGTTGTTCGAGATACAGCACGTTTAATGTTTTTTTGAGGTTAAGGGGGCATAATTTTGGGAAACAAATTAGACGATCGGAAAGCTCAGGAAAAAATAAATCAAAAACTACGTTTCACTTATTTTTTTTAATGACGTTGTCATTGCGGGATCATGAGTTTAAAATGGCGTGTTTTCAGGCTCGCCACAAATACGTCATAATTTGTACTAACATTTTAAAATTACTTTTTATTTTCATACTACACGTAAGTAGGACGTATGTAAGTATTTTGCATACATCCATACATACATGTGTGTACGTAAATCTATGTTCCCCATATTTCGAGATGTGTTCGACTATATTGATTTCTTTACTATGCCAATAAAATAATAAATAATTAACATTTGGTTAGAGATTAGCTGCTATCGCATCGAATAAAACAAATAAATAAATCTATATAAATAAAACTTATAACTAAAAATACGCACTTGGCCACGCAAATGCTCCCAATATCAGTTGGTATGGCCAGGCCCGGCATTATAATAAATATAAATGTTCTCGTAGGTTACGTACTTAAAACTGCACTGTAGTCTAAACGCTTACGAATAGTACTCAGCTCCTTTGTTACAGGGTGGTTCAATAAAGCAGCAATAAAAGGTAAACTGCGCCACACTGTAACATATATTGTAAGTAAAAAAATATTTATAATATTCTTCCTTTGTATAAGTTCACTTTTCGTAATAAAGGCATTATTTATTAGTTTTATTTACTTATAATCAAATCTGAATTTAAATACTGTTTCCAGCGGTATAGCAATGGCATTTTTACTCGTGTCACTTTTTAACGTGTTTTCATTAAAAATTCATCCGTAAAATACGCCAAGAATAATTTTCTTCACAAGGGTTTTAATAAAGATAACTTACAGTTAAAAACTTTTACTTTTTAATATTTCTTAACATGCCAGGTTATTTTAAGAACGAATGTAGTAGGAAATAAACTTCTCATAAATTTTGTATAAAAAGTTCCAAAAAAAAAAATTAAACTTATAAAAGCAACGGCAAGACACGGCTATAGAAAAGATTGACTGGTGGGAAGTGTAATGACGAAAATGTTTTTGGGACAAAAAAGTTTACTGAAGAGAATTATTCAGCTCTCATTATTACTACATATTTTGGTTTTTTATGTTGCTCAGTTACTTGCATTGAGAGGAAATTTGGATGCCGTAGCAGGGACGGACTTGTGGTTACACTAGTATATTGTGTATCTTTTAGAACCCACTAGAATGTGTAATATAAGTGAAAGTCTTATTCGTCTAATTTGCTACGACTCAGAAAGTGTCGAGGATGCAGGTGTGCGGGATGTTGGCATCTCCGATCATTTTCTTGTCTACTGTCGTATTGCTTTCTCAATACTTTTTTTTATCTTCTGACAGCCCACGAAGATCGAAGTCTAAGTACTATGTACCGTGGGTGTACTGGGGAGTCGACTCACACATTCAGAGCTGGAAACATCCGTAGGGATTTCACCAGCCCTTTAAGAGGATGTGTGGGATGGTACCATCTCGGTCGAGGAAGAATTCGTCTACCACCTTCATATATAAAAAGTAACTTGCCCTTGTTGACCTCTAAATCGGATCAATATGATCCATTTTCAGGCTGACCTTGAAGTTATTAACTGGAATACAACATATGAAATAAAATCAATAGATCATACGGTAACTTCCTTACTGCCACTCTATTACATATTTTTGATATTCACGCTCCTCTGAGAGTCTATAGAGGAAGACAACGACCATATTCCCCTGGGTGACTGACAATATTAGCTATATGCAGAGAGTCAGAAATCAAGCATTAAACCGTTATCGCCAAAGTAAAAATCAAACCCAAGCAAACCGAAGCAGCTTCGAAATCTAACAACGTCAGCTATTGGGGCTGAAAAAAAGTATAAACTATAAATTTCAAAATTGCAGCAAAAAAGAAAAATGGACAAAACTAAAAAAGCTTAATATAATTAGTAAACCACATAAAACTCTGCCTTATAATTTAGAAGATTTAAATCAACTTAATAATTATTCTGCTCATATATCAATAAAACATACCACGCTAAATCAAGGCCTTATTAATTTTTATAAAAATAATTCCCTGCTTAATAAACCTTTTTATTTTCACCCCGTTGAAGATTATATAATAGCTAGGATTACACTTAAACTTAAATCCAGACCCTTTGGGAAAGATAATTTAAATATAACAATGATAGCTCGCTGTTGCCGTTTTATTGTACCATTTATCACCCATATTATAAACTGTTGCGTTAAAAGTTCTTACTTTCCTGATTCCTGGAAGATCGCTAATATCATTCTCTTGCCCAGAATTAAAAGTCCTAGTGAATGTCGTCATTTGCGGTCAATATCTATTTTGCCTACTTTTTCAAAAATACTGGAAAAAGGTATGGTACTGCAAATAAATGATTATTATGTAACATCTAATATAATATTATATTCTACAAACAATCATACTTCAGGGCCGTCTATAGCTGATCAACGGCACTGTCTGACTTAATTAACGATGTGACGACTGCGCAGGATAGGAACAATGTTACTGTTCTTGTTCTCTTAGATTACACTAAAGCCTTTCATATGCTACAGCATAAAATTCTTATTAAAATTTTAACTTATATAGGCTTTAGTGAGTCTGCGTATTTGCTCGTATCGTCTTTTTTTGCCGAACAGGGTCCAAAGGGTTACTCTTAATGACCAATTTTCTGAAACTTTCGGTGTCGGCTTGGGGGTACAACAGGAAAGTATTTTGGGTCCTCTTTTATACTGCTTATTTACATCAAATTTTGCTAAATCATTAAAGTATTATCAATATCATCTTTATGCTGATGATACGCAAATACACCAGTCTTCTGATCCTGCCGATGCTCTTCTTGCAACTAATCAGCTCAATGAGGATTTGGCAATGTTACTTAAAGCCTCTAATGACCATTTACTCAAAACTAACCCCGATAAGTTTGTTGCTTTAACTGTTTTGTAACGAAAATATAAGAACTGATTTATTGAACATTAATAAATTAAGTTTGGGACAAGAATTAATTTCATCTGCAGAAAACTTAGGCCTCAACATTGAAGAACATATCACACTATGCTTAAGAAGAGCGTCTTCAGCGTACTACTACATACACACTACTTCTTTCAAAAACTCTCTATTGTGTGAAACTCTCATTTTATCTTGATAGCAAGCGTATACAAAAGATGCATAATTCTTGCATAAGGTTCTCTTGTGGCATTCGACGTAGAGAGCGAGTTTCCCATAAGCTAAAGGACCTGGGTTAGTTGAAAATGTTTACAGGGTGTACCCTGCATTCATTGTTTTTTTGTAAGATAATTAAATTTAAAAATCCGAGTTTCCTTTATAACATAATTAAGTTTCGCACTAATACAATTTAAATATTCGTAGAAAACATATTTTACCAATTCCTAGTTATAATAGGGAACTTTTTAAAAAATCATTTAGTTATAGTATAGCCTCGCTTGTTGTTACAAAATTAATTAATACTAACATAATTTAAAAAGAGTCATAAATTAATAACTGTGCGCAACTCACATTATTCAATTCTCCTCCTTCCTTCTTTTCTTCCCTTTCTTTTCCTCTCTTCTTTTCTGGTGGCTCTCACTGCTCTACTCCTGCCTCATTTACTGCACCTATTTTTCAACTCGTATGCTTTCCTTTAGTTTAGTTTTAATAATTTTATGTATATATTTTTAGGCCTCGCAACACTCACAGAAGCAACTCAACAAAGAATAGAATCATTCGAGATGTGGTGCCACCGCTGAATGTTGAGAGTTCAGTGGATATCGCATACTACTAGCGATTGCAATCCTGCAGTGTTTTAAATCCCGCAGGGCATTTGCGGGATTGGTTCTAATCCTGCGGGATCCCGCGGGATCCCGCATAGGTTTTTAATTTAATAAAATTCGATAAATTAATGTTTATTTAATTAATTATATTATTGAACCAACTTTAATTTTTTAGCAAAAAAATCAACAAATATCCGTATTTCAGTTTAAAAAATTATATAATTTAAGGTCTAGCATCTCTTAACTATACTAGTATGACTATAAATCAATCAAATTTCTTCTTAAATAAGTAACAAGTAACTTTAGGCAAATGAACTTCAAATATTTATACGTGGGATCCCGCATAGGTTTTTTAATTTTATAAAATTCGATAAATTAATGTTTATTTAATTAATTATTAAATCAACTTTAATTTTTTATTATAAATATCAAAACAGTATTTCAGTCAACAAAATTATGTAATTTAAAGTCTATCCTCTCTTAACTATACTACTATGGCTATAATTCAGTCAAATTTCTTACCATTTAAGGTAAGAAGTAACTTTGGGCAAATGAACTTCAACGTCCAGATTCACTAAGAAAGTTTAAGATTTAGTACTGCTTTAAATTAAGATCTTATAGTTGATCAGTTATGTTTTGACAGGTTTTTGTCCTGTCCTTGTCATTAAAAACTTATGGATGATTGTGATATTTCATCGATTTACTTGGTTTCCAAATGATCATCTTGGAACGAGTTGCTGTAAAGAATTTAGTTCTATTATTGTCGAAAGTACGTAATAAAATTGTCCTTTTCCTGATAAATTTGCGAAAAAGTTCAGAAATAAGTTCATAGAATAAAATGTAGTTGTCTTATTCTTACACTTGTCAGTTTAAATCTTTTGATTGTCAAATTAGACCGGACTAGCATTGGAGAATCTGGCTGCAAATGTTTATACGCGGGATCCCTCATAGGTTTTTTAATTTTATAAAATTCCATAAATTAAATTTATTCAATTAATTATTATTAAACCAACTATAATTCTTTATTATAAAAATTAAAAATTAACACTATGTCAATCAAAAAAAGTAGGTACCTATGTAATTTAAAGTCTAGCCTCTCTTAACTGTACTACTATGACTATAATTCAGCCAAATTTCTTACCAATAGTAACAAGTAACTTTGGGCAAATAAACTTTAGTTTATTATTTTTCTACCTGAGATAATAAGTCTTACTAGTTTTTATAATAAATCACATTAGTTTGATTGTGAGGTAAGTAAGATACTTATAATACCTAAGCAGTCTCATTAATTTTCATATTATAATACGACGGATATTTGGCAGATACACGTTTTCGCGTTATTTTTTAAGAGTTTACGGCTTTTTTATGGCTATGCGGATCCGCATAGCTGGTGCGGGATCCCTCGGGATTGCGGGATCCCACTTTGAGGGATTGCAATCCCTACATACTACAAACGAAGAAATACTAAACAGGATTGGAATTAATTCCAGCCATCAAAGAAGGAAAGAGCAACATTATGAGAAACGAAAAATACGAACTCCTACAACTCATAATTGAAGGAAAAAACCCAAGCAGAACTAATTTTATGCGCAAATAACTGTCCTTAAAATTCCTACTAAAAATTAGTTGTGTAACAATCGTATCAATGTTGTATTGACGTGTGTAAATTTAATTTGTTATTTTTTTCAGAAATTCAAGCTGCTATATCGGTATATGTTGTATCTAGTAAAAAATGCAACATAATGAGTGACGATAAATTTTCCATTCCAATCAAACTCCTCCAGAACTGGCGGAGCAGTAAATACTGCAAGATTAGATTTAATTCCAAAAAATCAAGACAAAAATTTGAATATGCATACAGTTGTTTTATGGACTATCACAAGAACAAAAACACGAGTTCTTTCTCCGAAAACGTTATAATGACATACTTTCTAGACCTGTGTTCAAAGATAAAAATCTTCTAAAAATCGTGTTTTTAGTAACATTTGCAGTACACTTACAACTGTAAGGCAATATTATTTCCTTTCAGTACAGAAATGAATATTTCCTAACAGATATTTTTTGTTGCCTAGCAACGACTAGATGTATTGTAATAGTGACTTTTTCTACAAGAAATCTCAAAATTTTTGAACGACCGACTGGCGGAAAAGTAATTTAATGAATTTTACCATTGTTCGCTTTTATTCCTGCACAAAATTCTAAGTTGCATTAACTCTTGCGTAAATAGGGACATAATGTTATGTAAAAATGTAATACTTGGTAATGTTTTTGTGCCACGCCAAGCAAGTTGTTAGAGGGTCAAAGCCCAAAACGGCAGGTGTTTGCGTCATGAGTATGAACCAAAATTTTAAATTAGTTAAAATCATGCCATTACACCTTTTTAATACTTATGGTGGACACGTAATATCCATACTATTATGTCCGCCAATTAAATGTATGAAAATATATGCACCGAGCGTAATCTGAGTTAAAATTTTAGTCGCAGAAATATGAGATACTACGCAAACTTTTTATGACGCGCGATATCGAGTCGCGTCGGCTAGACTTGAATATATCAAGTGGCCCATGAATCATCAAATTAATCGGCATTCATGCGCCCAATTCGATACCTTTTGAATTTTACAGGAAGAAATAAAGAAATCCCAAATTGTTTTTTGCGCAAAACTTACAAACATCTGCTTAGTACTTTCGGCCATGGTTAGGCTCATCAAAGCTTAAGGCTTAGTTTTGGTTATTCATGGATAAAAATACTGACCCATGCGGGAGAAAAATTGCCAATGATATAAATGGAATCATTGAGCACAAACAATCCTACCGTGTAGCTCTAAGTTCCAGGGGCGTGCGGTGAAATTTCAAAGTTGTATATCTCTGTTCCTACTTACAGGAACTGCACCAAATTTAGGGGTTTTAATAGTGAGCCCACTGGGAATGTTTTGGTAAAGAAATTTTTTTTTTGTAGTTTGCGAAAAAAGTTGAATTTTTACATTGCTTCCACTTGGAAAAAAATGAACACGTTTAGGTATGTTATTGATTATTTTTTCTAAACAAATTTTACATCATTTTAGTGACAATTTTTAAATTTTAACACGTTGAGTGCCAACTACGAGTTTTCTCGTAATTGGTAATCGGGTCCGAGAAGCCAGCTACGAGATAACTCGTACTCTGCGTCTTGACCTGTAAAACTAAGTACGAGAGATATCGTAGCAAATACGTGCAAATATAGGGTGCTCGGGCTATGGGACAGGAATGAAAATTTGATACTGGCATTTGGTTTTAGATTATTTATTATACAAAAAGTAGAATACGTGAAAAATTCGTAAATGTGTAAAGAACCAATATTTTCTTACAAATTAACTTTTAAGGTAACATGGACTCAAAATAAACATCATTTACATGGACAAAACATATATTATATTATATAAAGAAATATTTTTAAACTAAAAAAAAATATTTTTTATGAAACATGGTAGCTTCTAAAACAGTTCTCGACACATAGGGCCGGTTTTTCTTCACAAATAGGGCAAAAGTAACGAGTTTCACGACGGTTTTTATCTTTTGTGCAAACTCCAACTACCAAAAACCAACTACGATCTACGAGGTATCTCGTACTTGATATACGTGTTAATGCATTTTGTTGGCAGATACCAACTACGATATAACTCGTAGAGTATTTTTTTGTAAAACTAGGCTTTTTTTACAAAAATAACAGAAGGATCGACGTTACAGAGCTTTACCCAAACCAAACCTAATGTTAGTTAATATCGGATTCTGGGACCCATCTGGCCAATAGGCCTTTGGCACCCAACGTGTTAAGTAAAAAAAATGTGTTTGTAGAAAGTTATAGTCATTTGAATTTTTTGAAACCTAAAATATGATTTCAAAAAAAAATTCAAATGACTATAACTTTCTACTAACACATTTTTTTCTCTTAAAATTTAAAAATTGTCGACAAAATGATGTAAAATTTGTTTAGAAAAAATAATAAATAAAATACCTAAACGTGTTCATTTTTTTCCAAGTGGAAGCAATGCAAAAATTCAACTTTTTTCGCAAATTACAAAATGTTTTTTTTCTTTACCAAAACATTCCCAGTGGGCTCACTATTAAAACCTCTAAATTTGGTGCAGTTCCTGTAAGTAGGAACAGAGATATATACAACTTTGAAATTTCACCGCACGCCCATGCTAAGTTCATTCAAAAGTCAGGTAAACCCAATTTTGATCAATTTTGTTTTTGCGCAGAGGTTCTTAACTAGTCTTGACTAAAATAAGTCAATTAAATGTACTAGTTTTTACAATAAATTAGTGATTACTGGTTGAATGCTACTAGAGAGGTAAGACATGAAAGTTGTACTAAACCGAAGCTCTCTGGCTAGCACCAGAGACTATAAAGGATATAGACAAATAATTCTCGAATACACCGAAACGGGACCGAAAGCGAGTCTCCCTTGAAACATTTGGGTCGGTTTACTGGTTTATGGTTTAGGAATTTGTTTGATTAACCATTATATATTTATATAGTACCTATATGTACATATGTATATAATGGTGGACAAAGAAATTCCTAAGCCATAAACCAGTAAACCCCCAAAATGTCTCCAGGGAGACCCGATTTTTGATCCATTTTTGTTACATGCCAGTGTTCGTCTATGTACACTCAAAAAAATATAATG
The DNA here is from genome assembly GCA_963971165.1 of Philopedon plagiatum. Taxonomy (NCBI): domain Eukaryota; kingdom Metazoa; phylum Arthropoda; class Insecta; order Coleoptera; family Curculionidae; genus Philopedon; species Philopedon plagiatum. Next base: position 70,685,340 of record OZ020194.1, read on the forward strand.
GCTTAATGTAACAACAAAAAATGTTTACCTAACAATCCTCCTAATTTTGTTAAATCAAACTACAGTTATGGTAGATTCAAATAAAAGCTGGTTGTTATTACAACCAACAATAAATTGTAGCACAACACAACAAATAATAACTAAAAAAACAGGCGAAACTGACTACTATTTTGTTATCTCACAACTAATTTGTTAAATTTTGTAAAATCAAACTAGCAATTGTATGTTTTATTTTTAACTAACACCTGATTGTGGTTAGTACTTACTATTACAGTTTGCCAAACTACTATAATTGGCAAATTACCAAATATTGTCGTAAACCTAAACCACAGTTTCGTTTTTAAAAACAAAATATTGTTCCGTTACCTTCTTTGAAAACCAATTACAGACGAGACAACAGTTTGTAAGTTTGTTATACTATTATAATTGGTAAGTTAACAAATTTTTGTAAGTGGACTCGCATTATGGTTTGCTAAAACAAAACATTTGTGTTGCTATACATTTTAAGAAGTTGATACAGACAGGATTTAGTTTGTTGCACTCCTATAACAGTAAAGTAACGAATAACATTGTAAAATCAACCAGTGTTGTGATTGCAACAACAAAATATTATTTCACTACCCATTTTAACCGATTAATACAAATATTATTATTATATGATTTAGTATTGTAGATAGAGTATCTCGTAAACGGGGAAATGCTTAGTAAACAACAAAATAGTAAAATACAGAGTTTAGTAGGTCAAGTTTAGTAGGTCAAGCAAAGAAGGGTAAGTGAACAAAAAATGGTTAAAGTACTATTAAGTTTGAATAATTTTACCTCACGGTAAATTCTACTCCGACTGCTTGAAACTGCTAATGGATGGCGCTGCCTGTGTTACGCTGCTTATGCAGTTCGACATGGTTAGCTTTAAGGATATGCTGTTTCGGAAGGTAGGTATGTTCGTTTATCCTGTACTGACGAGAACTAAAGAGTTCGAAACCGGTATGCAGGTACCGATATCCTAACTAAAGGAAAAGCTTCGTTCTTCCTGGTAGTTTCTTGCAGTCAAACCAAGGATTTTGTTGTCCAACAGTGTTGGTCAAAATACGCCAAATTTTGGTATGTAATCCAGCGCTCGGAGGGGCATACAGCCCGGAGACTAGCTGTTTTACCATGATTTGTTCAAATCCTTATTGTATAAGGACTTTTCAGGTGGTTTAGAGAACTTGTTCTCAATTTTACGTATTTACTATTAAGTTTGTTGTTTTACTAAATAATATGGCGACTAATGAAACAAATGGTTGAATACCAAAAAAGAAGATCGGTGTACTATTTAATTTGTTGTTCTACCAAAAATTATGATCACTGATCCAAAAAATGTTTAAATAACAAAAAAGGTGGTCAATTTACAATTTTACTTGTTGGTCTACAGTCTACACCAGTTGTTTAACTATTCTTTCCTGGTTAATTTGACTACAGAACTAGACAGACGCATTTTTATATGCTCTTTTTAGTTGATTTTACCCATTATTTTCTGTGAGTGTATTATTTAGTCCATGCTAGCACACAGCTCTGCGAGGAAGTTCGCAACCAATTCCAAAATGTCGATAAACGAATTAGTAGGTTAAAAAAATTAAAGGATCCAGAAATAGTGGAGTATTTCCCAAAAACTCCAAAATAAATATACTCCAATTAAATGGTCGAAAAATTGGGCTTATTCAACATTTTTGGTATAATACATACATGCATATTATTCTTTGTAGGGTTTATAAGTATCACTATTTGATTGTTAAAGACTATAATTGTGTTTTTTAGTTTATTTATAGGAAATTTTCTCTAAAATATAATTTAACCAGTAAAATCATCAATTTATAGCTGGTTTTACTGAATACATTATATTTTATTGTGTCGTATGAAAAAAAAAACAATAAACAGTCTTTAAAACAATCAAATACTGGCTTGAAAATAAATTAATATATTAAACATGCCACTTTTAAATTACCCGCCGCGACAAAACGAGCTACAGCGACATCTGGTGCTAGGGTGCGTGCTCTTTTATTGATTTTTATTTAAATTTCGTATTTCCGGATTTTACTTAGGAGTTAACATTTCTAACCTATTATATTTTCTTTGTCATAGAAAATTTGTTTTGTAATAATGGCGGTTTCGGAGAAAAATACACAAAATGACGTCAACTCCGCTTTTGAAATTGTTTTCCGACAAAAAGGGGGTTCCATCCACGGGAGAAGGGGAAACTCTTCGAATCCCCATTTTAGGACTCACGAACTAATATTATCCCAAATATAATTTATATATAAAGTATTTCTCCTAAAAATGCTAATATCCGTGTACTACAAAGTCAGTTTTAGGCCAAGATATAGGTTAATTGAATAAAATAATTCGGCCCCCTAAGGTAACAATGATATTGAATTTAGCTCTACATCAGATCTCACTAATTTTAAAGGTCAAAGGAACTTGGCTTCGTTTTACAGTAATATCTTGTTGGAATTTCTCTTTTTAAGTCCGGGACTAAATTACCTAATTCACAACGCAAAGCCTTAATCCGGTTTAAGATTTAGTCCTTTTAGTCAGTTGACCAGTTAAGTTTTGGCAACTTCTGCTTGAGAAATTGTATTGCGAAAATCACTTTAGTTGTATTAAGGGGTTACATACAGTTAGAATTTTCAAAAAATCGATTTTTTTTTAAATTTCATTTTCGTAATGTACATATATTCCAGTATACACACAGAAAATTTCAAGGCAATCCGACGATTATTTTCGAAGTTACACGCATATTTGTAAAGACGTGTCAGAGCGATTGTACGCTATGTAAAGTGCTTTTGAAACTCTAAACGCGTTTTTCTCAAAACTGTGTTTTGAAAGTCGGTGACGGAGATTTCTCGGAAACGGCTTAACCGATCAGTCTCAAATTTTAACACAAGCTTCTTAAGTATATTTTTTACAATTAACCGAAGGTTTTTTCTCACCGATAAATATTTTTTTATATATAAACAATTTAAGGCCAAAATTTTGGTCAAAAATCGATTTTTTTTTGAGAAGCCGCCATTTTGTCAAAAAAATTTATTTTGCTTATTCGTTCGATTAATTAGAAGATTATACATTACTTTAACGAAATCCGTTTGGTTTTTTTCATTTTCGATGATCCAGTCCAGAGATATCGTTGTCACCGCAAGATGCCTCTTTTGAGAGGAACTCCTGGAGATCCGCCATAGCAGCTTTCAAAATTATTATTTTTACAAATACAAAAATCTTAAAATACAGTTAAAAGTTACCATAATATGTGTACAAATCTTCACATTAATAAATTTAAAAGTCTTCTCAGGAAAAATTCTTGAAAAATCGCTTTTTTTAGGCCTCCTAACTGTATATAACCCCTTAATAGGACGGAATGAGCGTAAATATATAATTTCTTTGGGACAAAATAAAACTTATAATGCAGAAATTTATTTTGTCTTATTCTTACACCTGTTAACTTAACCTTAACTGTCAAATTATACCGGTTCTAAAGATAACCCGGTAGATTTTTAAAAGTTGCTTATCACTGATATTTAATCTTTTACGTGGAAATTATATAAATCTGTCTCCTATCATTATCAAAGGAAAATCAATACTTCATCATGTTTTCGTAAACTAACATGACTAACCCTGTCTTATGCCATTTAAATCGTTTGTCTTTTATCGAAGCAATATAACTACTGTCACGGTTGGCCATTAACAGCTTGTAAAATCAGAAAGACGCTCAACCTTATGGAGATTTATAAAAGAAACTTTCCGGGGGAAATTGTTTCTGCCTTTTCACTATTCTTAAAGCCAAGGTTTCACTTTTCTTCTCGTACAGATTCCTTGTTACATTTACTTTATTTATAAGCTTAGATTTGAATGGCAAAGTTGTGTTATAGACCGAGCGACGACTGTAATTTAGTATACGTCATCCAGTACAAGAAAATATCCTATTTTTCATGAAAAATAGACATCAGGTAAATAGGAAATAGTGGGTTTACCGAATCCTTCCTTGTCATTTGCAATAAATGATCATTTTGGCGACAATTATTAAAATTAGTAAAACAGGCGATTGCTTTTTCACCAACTTGGTTCATATTAAATTTGATCGTTCTGGCTATTTCACTCTCATACTCTTCGTCCCTTACGTATAGGTAAAGTAGGGTCACTTAAATTTGAAATCGTTTATTCTGCCTCTTTGGAGTAAAATAACCCATAAAACTGTAGACAAAGATCCGTGCCGCGAGGCAAGCAAATGCACACTTGCCACGGGGCGGTTAGCAGATCGAGCCAACTGGGACTAAGTTCCTGAATGTTATAGGCTACATTAGCGCTTTTAAAATTTCTTATTGGTCAGTAAGTAAAAAAGGACAACTCCTATTGGCCAGCGTTATAACCACAGTACTCTGTCACCATAATATCTCAATTAGTAAGAACTTTTTAGAGTTGTATGGATGTAATCTTTTTGGCCAAATTTTAATTCTATTTCGGTAATCGTTTAAAATTGCACAGAAGTCAGTTATTTAAACTAAATTACTGTTGGACGAATTCTGTTTTAGAATGTAAAATTCATTCATAATTAAATGTAATATATCAGTCGTAAGCGCGCTTCAGTTTGACCTAAGAAAAATTGTAAATAAGCAGACTAAACGCAATATCAGACTACATTACATTTCTACTTGCGTTATTTATGAAAAATGATTGTGGGGTAGTTTTTGTAGGGCAAAACAATTCTCTAAGGGCGGTTTTATTTGGGCGTTAGTCAAATCAAATTATGCTTTATTGTATAAGTAACAGAGTTTTTATTAAGTAGATAAAATGTACCTACACATATATAATTTCCTACAAAATATAGGTTTATCATAAAAAAATTAAATTCGTGTACGGATATAAAACCTAAAGGCCGTCAACAACGATAAAATAGTTTTACCAATTCACTGGCCGCAAGTGTCCATTGCCTTGTCTTGCTGCAAGCACGGGTCATTGTCTGCAGCTTTATGGTATTTTTTTACTTGAAAGCGCCAGAACAAACGGTTTTAAATTTGAGACATCCTACTTATCAGTTGACATTTTACCAGGTAGCTGAAACTATTACTTACAGTAAAACATCCAATATAGTTTCCTTTATCGTCGCTCGCACCGGCTTTTAAGCAGGTTTTAGACTTGAGCCGTTCTTAGACTATGGCCTAGTGCACTGTCTGAGGTACAAATTGTCACATACTAAGCAAGATTCAAATCTCAGCTGGCTTAACAGACTACGCTGCGAACAGCTTACGCTGCAGTCGCCGCTTAGACTATTTAAGGGTTGATTTATTTCTGTTTGTTTGCATTATCTTTTGCCTTTATCATTGTTAGAACTTGTATAGTATTGCTAGGCATTTATTGCATTGTTAAACTGACGACTAGTTCTAATTCTAATAGAACCCAAGCAAACCCAAATCTCAGCTAGCTTAACAGACTACGGTGCGAACAGCTTAAGCTGCAGTCGCCGCTTAGACTATTTAAGGGTTGATTTATTTCTGTTTGTTTGCATTATCTTTTGCCTTTATCATTGTTAGAACTTCTATAGTATTGCTAGGCATTTATTGCATTGTTAAACCGACGACTAGTTCTAATTCTAATAGAACCCAAGCAAACCCAAATCTCAGCTAGCTTAACAGACTACGGTGCGAACAGCTTAAGCTGCAGTCGCCGCTTAGACTATTTGAGGGTTGATTTATTTCTCTTTATTTGCATTATTTTTAGCCTTTATTATTTCTGGAACTTCTATAGTACTGCCATGCTAATCTGACAACTAGTTCTTGTCATTTGATCGCCAGAAAAAATATCATATAAGCACTTGATCAAGTAAATTTCCATGCCTATCTAACCCTCAGTTCTCACGATATTGTTATGGTGATTATGATTGATCACATCGAAAGAAACGGTTGCCCTTTTCTCTTAAGAATCCTTAAGGACCTGCTCCGTTTCGAACCTTGGTTCTGGTTGGGTGTATCCTGAAAAGCGGTAAGATAAGGACAACGATTTCTGAAAATTATATGTCAACCGGTCTAGTAAGTCCATTGTCTGGTAAATAAATGCAATTATGTCATTTGCTTAAAGCGTTAAGGTAATAGCAGGGGGCAACAAAAATTTATTCGAAAAAGGATTTAACTAAAAACTGTAAATATTAAACGTCACAATGAAATAACTGTTTAAATATACTAACAATAATAAAATGGCAACGTAGAACGATTTTCAACTTACTAATAGGTAAAGTGATCATCCGTCCTAATTTTGGCGAGACAGTCCCGCTTTTAAATAGTCGCTCCCGATTTTACAGACGTCCCGCTTTTGTCTTATTTTTGTTACATTGGTTATTATTAATATTAGAAATATATATTTTTTATAGAAATATAAGTTTTTATCATTACATTTTTTCGTTTGTTTAAAAAAAATCGCACATTGGTGTCAGGAGACTCTTCGTTTTTCTGTTTTGTCTTGCATTGCTGGCAATTTTTTTTCAACTTTTTGTCCCGCTTTTGCCTAAACCAAGTATGGTCACTTTACTATAGGTCCTTGTGCTTATAATTCTTCATTGATTGACTTGCCAGAGAAACTTAAAAGTTATTTTTCAAAATCATTCTCTAAACTCGTTTTTCACGAGGGCAAATGGGAGTATATAATTAAAATATACAAATCACAAACTTTGGAAAGTTAAGTTATTATTAAATTATTTGTTCATTGCTAAAGCCGTTCCGGTATTAAACCGGATGTTTCTGGAATCAGGTTTGGAAGCGAAACAAGCCCTAAAACTAAACTTGAAATTTAGATCGGCAACAATCCATATCCACCAAAACTAAGAACGCGTTCTCTATTCTCTTGGGATTTTTCAGGAGAACTAGATCAAATCGTGAACAGAAAACGAGCAGTATGCGCCAAGGGTAGGTTTTTTTTTTGGATTTTTTGAATTAGTTTCCTTCTGTTAGGAGGGTACTTACTTCTCTTACGTTGAAGAATTGAGGCTCAGGCTTCCAACCTTTAATAAATTAATTATTCTATGCTGGTCTATGTCTGTTAGTCGAGGTAAGTTCTGTTATCTCAAGTTACTTCAAAATTCGGTTGAATTTTGATTAACTCAGGTTAGTTTGAATAAGTTTTCAGTCGTTTAATACGCGTATTATACAGGTAATTATCACTAGAAGCCTAGAAGCAGTAGAAGCCACGTTTAATGAAATGTAAGCGAGATAACGAATCCGACCAAATGCGTACGTCCTGCTTCAACTCATGGCTGATTGAGGCACAGTTTGCAAGTTTTATTTTTGACTATTGACTATACTCTATTTTTTGGAAAATTGAGATAATAGCCAAAAACTGCTATTTCATATAAGGCGGTCTTGTCTATTTGCCAACATGATTCTTACCCATCAATTTGCATTTGGATAGAAACAGCTTAGTGGATTAAGTATTATATAAATTAATTTTATTACCATTAAATAAAATGTTATTTTATGTTCTTAATTTAACTTTAACTTAGTTACATGATATAAACAAAAACGTTTAATGAAATGTTTTACTTTAAAATTTTAGAATTGCACCTGTCTTTGTAGTCTATGACTGTTCCATTAGGTGAATTAGAACTGATCTTTCTTTATACTGTGCACGTTGCCAGTGGGTGCATAGGATCCGGTTGTATTTGTAGATATTTTAGGCAATTTAAATTTAGCATTAATAAACTGATCAAAACTGAATATCGGTACTTAAAATATCTATCTATCTATACCATTAATATGTTGTCTTTATAATTATTGCTACGGTAGATCTTCGACAAGTACCAGCAGCATTAATTAGCTATTTTAGTTGTCATTGTTAAAGATACTTTTATTTACAGCTTCCTAATCTCCATTGCAATTTTTTTTTGCTAACCCACTACAAATTAAAATACATTTTCCACGTTACTTTTTTTAATTCAACTTTTTTCTTTTATTTTGGAAACCAGGAAGATGGTATATTTTTTAAATATAATATATTTTGTCCATATTTTTTACTTTAACAAGCCTCGTACCTAATTTAGTTCGGAACCTCAGACGACAACTAAAGCAAAAGAAAAATTAACATGAAATATGAAATGTTCAGAACGTCAGGGATGATTTACCCTGACGTTCTGAACATTTCATATTTCATGTTAATTTTTCTTTTGCTTTAGTTGTCGTCTGAGGTTCCGAACTAAATTAGGTACGAGGCTTGTTAAAGTAAAAAATATGGACAAAATATATTATATTTAAAAAATATTTAGGTCAAAATCTTGTACGTATAAAGTATAAGTTTATGGAGAGTATTAAGATTAAGAGAAAAAGTAATAAAATAATAATAAAGAGTTGTAATAAATAAAAATAACAATAAAAGAACTGCAGTTTAATTCATGTAAAAACTATGAGCATTACGTAGTTAGGGCAGAATATGAACGTGAACGTCAGTAAAAAAGGAGATATGCCGTGGAGATGGCAAAAAACTAATATCGGCAACAAACGATTTAAAATTTTCTGCAATTCTGAAAAATGATTTTCCTCAAAAAAAAAATAGATTTTTTCTGAACAAATTCACCATTAAAGCGATCAAACATGGCTTATTATAAGGTGGAAGTGGCCGATGACGTAGTTTTAGGATATAAATCATTGACCTTCAGCAAGAGGTCACGATATCATTCATTTATGACTAGCATTTTGCTTTATTTCATACATTGTGCGTGCATAGGACAAAGAAAGAGGAGAGAGAGATTATTTTAAACTTCAGAGAAAGCTATTTTAAATGTTTTAAATTCTTAAACGTTCCGATTTTTGAATTTGCGATATTCAGTACATATTTTACAGATTCAGTACATTTTCTACCCTAGATTCGCTTTGAAAATCAGCCGCTACAGCACTGCTGATCAGTAGGCTGTTAACTTTTATTGTAGACACAGTTCCGCTGAATGTCGTGATGAGTTTAATAAAAAGTAATAAACGTAAAAAATTGTTGTTAAAATACCTTTTCCTGGAAGAAATTAACGATGAAGACATTTGAGAAATATTATGTTTGTCAAGACTACCTAAACATCCCATGTTTAAAAAAAGAATGGATGCAGGATATTTCAAAGTATTGATTACAAATCACTTGTGTGGTGATAACAGAAAGTTTTGAGAGCTTTTCAGACTTTCACTACTCATATATTATCCTTGACACGGTGATCTTTGTTCTGTAGAAGCCGTGCTTCAAGTCATACACAGCTGGATGTGCTGCTACTGCTTAAATTAATTTTGTCTTCTTCGGCAGAAAAATTATGTTTTGGCTGAGAAATGATTCACTACACAAGAACACCTTTTAATAAATCGTTCGCGACTGGCGATAATGTCTGCTCTAGACCCAGACGCCCGCGATTGACGCTAGCGACTCTAGCGATGATCGCTCGAAAGAAGACGAACCAATTTACGAAACATACTAGCAGTGCTTCGCGATGATCGATGCGCTACCATCGCTCTGCGATTATCGCAATAGTCGCACCAAGCAAAACCTTCTTTAATCCTTACAGCCGGAAAAGCGTCAACAGGTGGAACATGTGCAGCACCTCACATCGAATGCCGAGTAGATGGGCATCTTTTTCTTACGCCTTATACCGTCATATCTCTTTCCGGCAGTCTTCAACCCATCTTGTCTAGTCCGTGTTCCTTCGCTATTTACAGAGCCGTCCCGTCCGATTTTGATTTATGACGTATGAACTCAAAGTTTGTTTTCAGGAATATTGTTGTGGATTTTCGATGTTTTCCGAAAGCATTTTGCCATTATTTTGATTATTTTGTGCTTATTAGACATCTTGGTAGTATATGGTGGGACTTTGTGTAGCTGTAAAGTGTTTATTTGCATTGAAAAGTAAGTAGGTAAACATATTTTATTTAATTAACAATTATCGAGGCAAACATTACCCCAATGTTAATTAATATTATAGGAATATGTTTTGCGGCGTAAATTACGAATCTAAACGAGTAGTTTAGTGGAAAAGCTTATAGTTTTTAAAATTTTCTTTTTAAATAATTATATTTTTTAGAGGTTATGTTAATCCCGAAGAGAATATAATCGTAGAAAATTTCGCCCATGCAAAGCACGTCCGTCGCGCTCAAAAATGACGCGTCTTGTTCTATTATTTTTGACTGTATTCAGCACATTCAGCTTTGTAATGTACGCCTTAAATTAAATAATTTCAGAAAAAATCATTATTTGTGGAGTAGTATGTTTACTTCTTATTAACATTTTTACATATTATAAATTTATTATAGATCACGATTACTGCAGAAAGGAAGACCTTTTAACGGGTGGTAGCTGGTTTAAGCACATTTGTTGATATGTGCTCTTGTTTATTATATTAGCGTGGTTTGTAAATTTAGTTGCTATGACACGTACTTTCAAATGATGAAGACTGCTATCTTTTATTTACTTGTAATGATGTGGGGATTTGTAAACATACCTTACATACGTCATAATTGATTCAGTAAATATATCAAATTACCACACCCTGTAAAAAACACTAGAATATAATAGAATACCTTATTAATCTCTTAAATACAAACGACATAATCTTAAAGTGTACCCAACCTGAATCGATCTAATGAAAATAAGTTTAAACTTTAATCGATTTTTCATTATTCTGTTTTTGATGGTTTTAGGGCTAATCTTTGTTTTTTCTTTAAATTTAATTGTCGTTTAGGATTCATTTAATTGAAACTAAAAATAGACTATCTTACCAAGAGCGGCGTGAGATTGGTGGCAAATATCACCACATGTTCATTTAAACTTATTCATATTTCTAGTATAATTGTTTTTATCTACGACTAATGTATAATGTAAGTATTATAGTTGTAGTTTTCGCAATATAATGCCACCTATTAATCCCTTAGGGAATAATGACAAGGGATTAATAGTCCTTATTCCCGCTCCAATCACAAAATTCCTCAAATCAAATAATACCATGGAAACAAAATACACCAAGTCAAAAGTGTCACTGTCAAACGCGTAGTGTTTATGTATTCGTATTGGGATGGATGAAAATGAAGAGGCTTTTACTTGTACACCTCCAGAAATTGTACAACTAGCTACAGCAACAACATCTACCTTAATACCGGAAACATCGAAATCTATTTATAATAAAACATACGCAAACTTCAACGAATGGCGTCTTCGAAATAACACAAATTCATTTTCCGAAAATGTTCTACTAGCCTATTTCGCTGAACTAAGTGCAAAATACAAACCATCTTCATTATGGTCATTTTATTCAATAATTAAATCTATGTTAAGAATAAACCATGACGTTGATCTGGAAAAATATGGAAAACTACGAGCGTTTTTAAAAAGATAATCTGAAGGATTTCAAGCAAAGAAATCTTCCACTCTGACCTCGAAAGAAATTAAGACATTTATTGACAAAGCTCCTGATGAAGTTTTTCTTTTGTACTATTACTAATTTTAATGTTATTGACAAATAAAGTTGTTCATTAAAAATCTCAAATTAATAAATTAGTCGTAGATAAAGTAGAGTATACTACTCACAATAATGGCTATTATTACCTCAGAATATTTACTCCCTCGCCGCTTACGCGGCTCGGTTCGTAAATATTCCTCGGGAATAATAGCTATCATTATTGACTCGTGGTATAATCTACTATTATATTTCTACACATACGCTGTCAGTAAACTAATTTCAGCAAGATTAGGTTCCACTTAAACAGTCAGCAGTTTTAATAAAAAATGTCAAGTCCAGCCTTGACCAAAGTTACAGTTGTGTAAACAGAATGTTATTAGAAATGACATGTGTCAACGGCCCCCAAAATCTTACCTGAGATTGAGTTTATTTATTTATTTATTTATTCAATATATGCGGCATTACACCATTTTTACAATAAAGTACTTAAAATTAACAAATTACAATCAGATGACGGATGATCGCTATTTCATTAAGTAATTGAATCAGCTATAATTGGTACAGTAGTACAGTAGATTAAATATATCCTGAAAAGTAACAATACCGAGTGAACTAGTTGTACACAAAAACGTATTTCGCCTCCAGATTTGAAGCTAATAATTATTTCTGATTAAGAATTAATTTATTACTATTCTTTAAGACAAAAATAATTTGTTACAGAAAAAAAAGAAACAAAATCTTTGGTAAAATTTGTAGTTTTTTTATTATTTATTTTAATTTTCTTTTCACTTTGTAAAACTATGAGTAAATTGAACAAAAGATTCAGATTCGCACTGTATATGGGCGAATAATATGCGGCTTCATTCTAAGATTTAGTTGGCGAGAAATATAGTTATGCCAGTAGCTGATTTCCTTTTTTGAAATATATAAAATTATTTAACTTTGAACCGAGAAAACATTTTAAATGGCCCTGTAACTCACAATAATTTCTCCGTACACAGTTTGTCACTAGAGCTTGAGATTATGCAACCAGTTTAACACTGGAATCGATTATGTGTTCGTCTATTTGATTCCAATAATTACTAAGGTCTAAGATTTATAAATTATCCATTGGTTTGTATTTTCGCAATTGTTCTTCCAACAAATAATTGATAGCGATTTTATTATAGTTGTACGAAAAGTTGAACTAAGGCTATAGTTATGATCTCTTAAATTAGTAATACCAGAGAGTATAGATAGATTATTATCTAGTCTCTGGTAATACTATTAGATTTAGTAGCTTTATATACAGTATAAAATTTACAATTTTAGGTATTATGCCCTTAGCTGCCCTTGATTAGGGTGACTCAAGTGGGTGAAACTTAAAGGCAATGCTACATCAAGTTGCCATTACAAAGGTCTAAATTCTGTAGATATAAAGCACATATTATCACACATCCATATAACTAGCTATATGGATCTGTGATATTATGTACTTCTCCTGTCATTTGGTACCCTGGGCGTCGCTGGGTATTGAAGTACATTAGCAGAAGAATAAAATTTGACAAATATTAGGTTTTAATTATTTTAGTGACCTAAATATAAGTAGAAAATCTGGTATCTAATAAGATTTGGTAGGTATATGCTTGCAAATTTTCAAAGATTTTATCTATTAAATCAGGAAGATGCCACTGTACCTAATATAATAGGATTTTAAAATTTATATTTATTACAAACTAGGTATGTGCGGTTCACCTATTGACCCTACCCCGACAGGAGACAATAAAACACGTAGGTACCTATAGCAGGAAAAAGAAGATTTGTAATACACACCTAACAACCTATTACCTACTTTAGTAAATCCAGATTTTCGAAAATATCCCTTGTAAAATAGCATTTTGTCTGTATGTTAGGTACAAATAAAAACAAGTTTGCGTTTACTTACTTCTTCGAATATTCCAATCTCTGTTAGCTGTTCCACCCATAATTCTAATCTCGGCACTGCCATCACAACCTTCTACAGGAGTAACAACAATCTGGACCTGAAGAGTGTAAAAAAGAAGCGCAAATTTAATAAAATAATATAAATATGAAAATTTTGAAATATAGATTTAATAGCAAAGTATTGTCTTAATAGCTGGCTGTGTGCCTTAGAAAAATGCAAAATAAACACCATTTTTTCCTAAATTTCTAGCAAAAAGGCATTTGGCCTGCGATTCAAAACTATTAAAATTAAGCTTCACAGTGGTGGTAAATTTCTCAAATCATGATAGTCTAAGATCCGAAGTAAGCTCGTCCTTCACCGATCTGCTTACCGGATGAAAACTATTTGGTTATCAATGGTAATATGTTAACAAATATATCGCAAATGGGTTGCCTAATGAAATATGGTCAAGGCTATATACAGGGTGTGCGTGAATTTTCTTGCAAATGACAAACTTTTTTATTATGAATTTTAGAGAAAAAAGTTACTCTTCATAAAAAGTTTTGCTTTAAAAACTATTAAGTTTGACATAGAAATCTTTTACTTTAGACATACAGGGTATCCAAAAAATGATAAAACGTAATTTACTAAAACGAATTATTTTTACATTTTGATTTTTTCATATAGGCAAATTAAAGTACTTTATGAAATATTGCCTCTTAATGGTACAAATTTAAATAAAAAAAATTTAAAAATAATTCGTTTTAGTAAATTACGTTTTACCACTTTTTGGACATCCTGTATACACAAAGTAAAAACTTTCTATGTCAAACTTAATATCTTTTTAAGCAAAACTTTTTATGAAGAGTAACTTTTTTCTCTAAAATTCATAATAAAAAAGTTTGTCGTTTGAAAGAAAATCCACGCACACCCTGTATATAGCCTTGACCATATTTCATTAGGCAACCCATTTGCGATATATTTGTTAACATATTACCATTGATAAAAAATAGTTTTCATCCGGTAAGCAGATCGGTGAAGGACGAGCTTACTTCGGATCCTGTACTATGATGTTTTTACTAAAAAAATGAAACAAAATACCAGACCCCAGGCAAAATCGTCCTTACTAAGCTTATGTGGTGTGTCCTATAATAGTGGTGTGGTGTGTTCTATTGTGGGTCCCAAGCTACAGATGGCTCTGTACCAATGGAGAAAACGTATCGATCTACCAGGTTTTAGTATTGGGCGAATGCGCTGGAAAACAGTATATTCTACAGAAATATCTCTGGTTAAACTTTATGTTAATTTATGGCTCTAGGAACAAAATTTGCTGAAAATCTTAATACAGAAAAGCAAATTGAATTTCGTTAGGCCTTATTTGTTTTGATGTCTGGACGCCAGAAATTATAATTGTTTTGTTCTTAGAGTTCAACGTGGGTCAAAACTACAAATCATTATATTATTTTATTGTTTATTCTGGTCATCTTTTAATAAAAATTCATAGAAAAAATGCTTTTTATAATTCGCAGGTCTTGTTTTTCTACTAAAAGAAAATTATTAGCGCTGTTATTATCCGGATATTTTTGCCTACATGATGGCCAACAAATGTTATTTCCAAAAACATGTCATAAAAACAACATCTGTTAATGGGTTATCTAACACATGGATGAAGTCGTCTTCGTAAAAAACGAATTGTCACATGCGCATCGTTTTCATGTATGTTGGTAAGACTGACTTCGTCTTTTCCCAAATTTATATGGGGGTGGATGATTCTGCATGGTTAACTTTCTCCATAATGCTCGATCCTAAACTTGTTCTTCTGTCAAACCGTTCCTTGGAGATCATTCTTGACTTTATCCATCCATCTCTACTTTGGCCTGCCTCTACATTCCCCTTCATATACTCCAATTGCCATAATTCTTCTGATAATATAATTATTACCTCTTCTTATCAGATGCTCATTGTAGTATTTCCTTCGGGCTGTTCCTCTTATTCTTTTATTCTCGGCTTTGTCTTTAGTGGTTAATTTACACATTCAGCTTATCACTCCCGTTTCTATGTCTGCCACTGATCCTATAGTCGTATAGTTTACCGGAGACTTTTTCCAATTATTCTATTTCACGTTTCATGCTCTTTCCTTATGTATTGCAGGCCTCCATATAGAAAGGATCTCCTCCAGCCCTCGACATTTCTTTTAACGCGTTGTGAGCCATATGTCACAACGGGGTTGTTGCGACTGAGTCTAAGTAATAGTCTCTGGGATCGTATGGAGGAAATAAAGTTAAACCAGGTTATAAAAAATAGCATTTAATAATTAATCAACAATAATAACAATAAAATAAGGTTTGGCTTTAAATAACTAAAATGAGATACTTACTTACTTACTTACTTCTCTTACATCTTCTCTGTAAGGGCGGCTCTTCTCCCGATCAACGGGCACATGTCTTATCTCGACATCTTCAGAACGACTGCTATCACTTTATTTCCAGTGATCGATGATCGGTGCATAACGGTGCTAGATATTACAATATTGTTCTCAAAGATTATGCACCAAAGGCTTTTTTACTTTCTGGGACATAACATCCACGTAAAGATTAAATTGATACGGGCTTGGAAGCACACGTACATACTTTCTTAATCATTCTATCCAAACGCAGCCTTACATTCATCGTAGTGCCCCTTCTACTCACATTTACTACACTTTTCTTCAGAATTTAGGAATATACTATACAAACTCATTTTTCTCTTTGCCGGTTTCCTCTACTAAATCTTGCACCTAGGTACTTCTTAATTATCTTGCCTTATGTTTCTACCATCTTGTCTCACTGGACCTGTTCTCTCTCCACTCGAACTTTAGCTGAGTTCGTAAGCTAAGTCCTTCAATGCCCTAGCATTCTCAGGTACTTTCTGAAGTTTGATTTTGACGACTACCCATGTTCCAGTTCTGTCATCAGCTTACGAACTAATGCCCTTCCAGAAGTAAACCCTCGATTTTCGAACTGGCACCGAGTTCGACTAGTTTGACCCCCTCCATCTCCGGAAGGCTGAATATCTTGTTTCATCTTAATTGGTCTAAAAATTT
The DNA here is from genome assembly GCA_963971165.1 of Philopedon plagiatum. Taxonomy (NCBI): domain Eukaryota; kingdom Metazoa; phylum Arthropoda; class Insecta; order Coleoptera; family Curculionidae; genus Philopedon; species Philopedon plagiatum. Next base: position 70,701,759 of record OZ020194.1, read on the forward strand.
TTATTGCGAATTCAATGACTGAAATTCCAAAGGCGTATCAGTTTTCTATTGTTTCGTTTTTAATTATTCCAGCGAGATCTGCTTTTTCTGAAAGAGCTCTCCCTGTATCTGGGACAAAAGGAAGGGAGGAAAGAAATAGATGTTCTTTAGAACTGATTCATGCTAACTTCTAGTTACATTTAATTTTAAAGGAAATTGTCACGAATTGTATAATTTAATTAAAGATGATGAGAAACTGTTAGATTCGGTGGTGAAACCAAAAAAGGCCATTTTTATTGACAAATTTAATTCTATAAGTAATTTTATATATTCAGCTTTGATCCGAAAACATCAGTTTTCAGCTCTTCGCCCATTTCGCAAAATTATTTTTGCGAAAATGACCCAGAATTCTCTATGTGAAAATGTCTGCAACTCGAGTTTAACCCACGCTCTTCCCAACTATTCAACCATTGGGGACGTGGTAAATTATATTGGTTCACCACTATCAGTCAAGGGTATTATCTTGAAATCGGATTTTTGTTTGAATTTTGGCATCGAAGATCTTGAGTGCAAAGTTGCTCTAATATAGCCGTCTCTGTTATCTTATCCGCACACTTTTACAGCGGACTCAGTCACAAGTTTTACGCATCTTTCAACTGCTTGGGTGTGGCAGAGAAAGTTAAAAACTTCAACCCAGGCAAAGTTTTATTTTGCAGAAATAATGAAATATTCTCAGTTATCAAGCTATCCATCATTGGAGGGGGCGCGACAGCTTACATTTCGTCCACAAAAATTGATCTCAGTACAGAGCAACAGTACCTTTTGGACATTGTCAAGACAATCCAGACAGAAAACTGTGCTCCAGATCTGGCTGTAAAAGATCCTGGACCTCTCAGTCATTCCCAATGGTTGACATGTGCAAAGCGAGTCTTACGATTGAACGAACTGAAGATACTTTCCAGTTACATTGTGAAGACGTATGCTCCTATCTGGTCGTTAAGAGATACCATTCAGTAAAATATGTCCCTAAGCACATCTTTAAGGTCGTTCAAACAACGAGACATTGGCCTGACAACATTAAAAAAATCGTCGATCCCGTGGTTCAGAGAAACGCTTTCTTCGTCATCCAGAGAAGATGTTGTTGGTTTTGATAGTGGATGAGAGACAGCACATACAAAAGTTAGGTTACAGGAGGATACTGAAAGCTATTAACAGCCGAATGCAAATCTGTTAGACCTTGTAAGCCTTCCTCAATAAATTTTGGTGCCACGGACTACAGTGAGTGGACGAAATGTAAGCTGTCGTCCCCTCCAATGATGAAGACCTTGACAACAGAGAATATTTTATCGTTTCTGCAAAATACACCTCGGCCTGAGTTTAAAGTTTTCAACTTTCCCTGCCACATCCAAGCAGTTGAAAGATGCGTAAAACTTGTGACTGAGTCCGCTGTAAAAGTGTGAGGACAAGCTAACAGAGATGGCTATATTAGAGCAACTTTGCACTCAAGATCTTCGATGCCGAAATTCGACCAAAAATCCGATTTCAAGATACCACCCTTGACTGGTAGTGGTGAACCAATATAATTTACCACATCCTGAATGGTTGGATGGATGGGAAGGGCGTAGGTGGAACTCGAATTGCAGCCACCTCCACGTGGTCAGTTCTGGGTCATTTTAGCAAAAATAATTTTTCAAAAGGAGCAAAGAGCTGCAAGCTGATATTTTCGGGTCAAAGTTGAATATATAAAAAAATCACCCATAGTAACAAATTTATCAATAAAAATGGCCTTGTATATATTTTTAATGCAGTGTTAGTAAAACTGTAAAACATCAATTTTTCACCAAAATTCGAAAACTTTATGCCTTATGCGCGAACCCAGAATCTAGCGCGCAACTTAAAAATATTTTTTCTATTATTATCAGGTAACTAAAATGAAGAATGTTGATGCTATAAGAAGTTGAAAAACTTAATCGGTAGAATCTGAGCGTTAAGGTAATAATTGGTGTTCGGCATTTTTTTAAACTTTAGGGCCATTTGCGCGAACTGAGGATTAAACATAGGCATTTTTCAATATTTTCCCCTTTATTGGCATGTGAATACGCAAGAATTTAATACTCGAAAATTCACTTTTTTCGACCCCCCCTAGTACCCACCCCACCTAGAGCAAACTTGTCATTTGAATGGCCGTTTAAGTTAAGAACACAATTAAGTTACTATTAGTAAGATTTTTTGGAAAGAAAAAAGAGTAATTACAAGTATTTAGGAAATCAAACTTAATAAAACGAAAAGTAGGTAATGTTTTTCCAACGCACAATGTATTACAAAAGTATCTTAAGTTTCTAGTTTTATCAACGATTTCTCTTATATTATATTTATTTCTGGTGGGGGACAAAGATAATTCTGGGATGGTCAAATAGGATCCCGTTGCGGCTCGTGCCCACCTGTCCTCCATTAGTTACGTTTGATATTTAAATAAAACGAAACGCATCTGCATTTGTATTTAATTACGTAGGTATTTTATAATCAGCTGTTGATATTCAATGTCATTTCAGTCATATTTAAAATTTTCATAATTACCGTGAATTTATTTGAAAAAGATTGTATCCTTTATTTTAATATTATAATAATGTTACATGCAGTCTAACGGTTTATCTTTAAGAGTAATGAGAAAGATATACCAAACAGGCAGCAATCGTTTAATTGAGCACAACATGCGTCGATAGTCAGGTAATATAATCCGGTAAACAAGTTTCAGTACCAACAAAACCAATGTAGTGTTGTATTTATGTATGCTTATATTTTTGTAATAAATGAGTAGATGGTTGTCTTTTTGGTGAGTTCCGGAATTATCGGGATTTTATAGACACTCCTGGTATAAAACGCAAATTTAACTCTCAGTCGTTACGTATTTTAAAGGACATATGCAGGTAACTGGCACATACTGTGAACGAAATCTACGATATATTTTTGCCCACGTGTGTACACGACCTTATATCCTACTTGGACAACTAATTTTGTTCAAATGAAAACTTATTTTTTCCCAATGACGTGCTGCCTTAGGGGGCAAAGATGGGATCAGTTTTTAAGGAAAATTTATATATTTAAGCTTAATGTAAACAACATATTTATTATATTTATATTATAAATTATAATTTTTTTATATATTAACTTTTGAATGCAATCAGATTCATTATAGTATAAAAAAATATTGATTCATGTTATGACTGCTATTTTATAGAATGTATGATAATATTTAAGAAATTTGTACTAATGAAATTAAAAAATGGAATTACATTAAAATAAATTTAACTTGGCGATAGCTGGTGGTTGGCAAATGAAGCCTAAAGGTCACAAAATTATTTATATTATCCAAATAACACTTGCAGAAGAAAATGGGGCAATAGGATAAAATAATACAACAATAAATTAAAATAAACATATTTATTTAATAGTCGTCATAGTAGTATAATTTTTACTATAAAATGAAAACGCACATTTTTTCTGACCTATAGTACTGTGCCTTATAATAATTACTGGTCAGGTATAGTATCAAAATAGTACATAGCTTTTCATATTTTATAGTACTTCGTCACAAAATAACTGGGGATGTTCATAGATTTTGCAGCTGTGCGATTTGTAAAATGTGTAAAATATTTATACAAATATAAGGTTTCTTAAAGCATTTAATAAGGAATAGGCATATATTTTTTTATTACATAAATCGTTTAAGGAAGTCATTACAAACCCAAAAAAAATATTTTGAGGAAAATTACTAAGATAATTTAGCTACAAAAAATGTTTACTTTTCGGTATAATTTATTAATTATAATTTAAAAAGCAATCATTTGTCCTTAATGAATAATGACGTCAGGAGATCAGTCAAAATAAGTGTCAATCTACATGTTAACGTAAAGCTTAACCTAAAGTCGAACAGGTTTGTTTTTCTCGTAAACAGTCAGAGGGAAAGAAATCGAATTTTCTGGGTTAATAGACGAATAGTTCAACTAGCTTCGGTAAAAAATTCAGTTACACAGGATATTTCGTTTCGGAGCTATTAAACGTCAAATTCGAAAGTACCGCAATTTTCCTTGAAATCGGGTGCAGGTCGCAAGAACTCTATTGAAACTGGTGAGGATCAAAAATGGCAAGTAATTCTTTTGAATTTTTTTTTAGGTCGACAAATGCCATTTGGTACCTACCTAATAACTCGAAAACAAAACGTCGGATCGAAAAATGGATTCATAAGTAAAACTTTAAGGTTTCAAATACTTCCTTTTTGCAATACATTTACCTAAACCTTAAATCACTTGAAAATGGATATACACTTATGGACAAATTTAACGCAACACATTAAAAGTTTCCTTATATTAAATGAAAAACAAGTTATTTTATAGTTTGTGTATCGCCTCTTATAATGCACTTAATAAAACCATTTAAAAAGTGAAATGTTAAAAAAAGATGATACAAAGGGTAATTTTAATTTGAAATTGATGGCACTGCTAAAGCACTCCACAGGGTGTTTTGAATTTCCAGCTTAAAATGTTAAATTTTTAAACACCCAGTATTTGGCTTAAACAAAATTGTATTAAGATTTTCCAGCATTCTTAACAATAAAAAGACATAATTTCCTGCAAATACTAATAGGATTTAATCAAAATTTAGGTTTAGCGTAATACTAGGTGTTTAAAAATTTAACATTTTAAGCTGGAAATTCAAAACACCCTGTGGAGTGCGTTAGCAGTGCCATCAATTTCAAATTAAAATTACACTTTAGTATCATCTTTTTTAACATTTTACTTTTTAAATGGTTTTATTAAGTGCATTATAAGATGAGATACACAAAATATAAAATAGCTTGTTTCTCATTTAATATATGGAAACTTTTAATGTGTTGCGTTAAATTTGTCCATAAGTGTATTAGGGAAGAACTGGAAATTTAGATTTTTGACTCAAATATTTTACAATTTTTAAATTTTTTGTGGGGTGAAAATGGTTCAAATTAAAATCCCATATACGTCATTGAAAACAGATCGTCGAAATACGTAATATCAAAGAAATTAATAGCTACGCAAAGCTATTATTTTCTTTGGTAATATCCATATTTCTTAGTTTCTTCATTATCTATAGGAGCAATCGCCGATTAAATTTCGATTTTTTGACTTTTTTTGCCCTCGACATCGGTACATTTGAATCCCTCTGTATTTTTTTCCATCTCATTTTTTCCCAGTTTCTCAACACTATCTTATAAAGGGATAATCACGCTTTAAAATGAATACCAAATGACTCATCCAGGAGCGTATTTAAGTAGTAAAAACAGAATTTTCTTGATTTTTTCCGACAATTCCCATTTTTAACCGACATTATTGGACACTACTTTCCTTATTTAGTTATTCTTTTTGAGTTTATTTTATCCGTTAATTATCTAAGAAGAGCTCTCACTAATTTAAATCGCTTATTGTTTCGTTAAAGTTATAAATAAATAGGTTTATTTGCATCGGGACATGCAAAATTTGAAAATTTTTGAATTTACCATGAAAATAAGGAATTGCAGTTTATTTACTCCAAATTATTAAGATATAATGTGTCAAAATTTCGCAAAAATGCCAGTTTTTGTTGCGAGATTGAAAGGTTCCGGAACCGATTTTGGCTTGAAATATACATGAATAAGATTTTAGGAACCTTCTACTTTACGTGCAGGGATATTTCATTGGATGAGTTACGCATTAAATCATTAAATGACATTTTTATGGATTTTTCGATGACCCTACAACACTGGAATTCGCCATGTACTCATTATGAGTCATAAATTCACTTTTCATGACACAGCCAATCGGATAACGTTTTACAAGTTTCGAAGTTCGCGCGAAAATTTGCAGTAGAAAATCCTTTTGTTTTTGTTAATATAAAGATCAAAATAAATGGATAACAGCAACCGCCATAAACATTTAATTTATGTAGAGAAAAAATATTTCAGATTTATTTGGGTTATATGCATATTCCCTATTAAGTAATTAATTTAATTTACATTTAGAGTCACCTTTGGCAATGACATTAACATATATGCTGTCATATTACAAGGGCCACGTGTTGTTGACACAAACTGTTTGAATTAAATGCTATGAGAAATCGACCATAAATGTCATAGAAAAAAGAATATCACCTTATTAGAGCGATGCAATGCCTAGATGATTTAATGAATGTGTAGTGCATCATGTGCCTCAATACAATATTAAAAGCAACTAGGTAACTATTATTTTGTATTGCACTAAAAAAATAATATTTTTTCCAAACAATAATCCAACTCCACAAGCGCACGGAAAAGTATATAAGAATTGTGTTATTACGCATTATTTAGTACTGAGCTTAATATGTTCAAATTTAAGTAATTGTATAAGTCGGCGCAACTTCAAAGTAAGAATCCGTAATAATACATAGTTGATAAGGTTGCGCCGACTTCAAAGTTTAAAGCTCCAAACTTAGCTCATTATTAGATATAAAATTATAGTACCTACAAGTTATTCACAAAACAAATTTGTTAGCTGTGATAATGGCCATTGTAATTAAATTTAGCCAATCCATTGCCGTAGTTTCATGATTAAATGATAAATACAAACTTCTGCTATAGAAAGGATAAACAAAATCTAATATTAATGTCTTAAAAGTGCGTTTGCATTGTTGACAACTCCTGCAATAGGTTAATGAGATAAGTTCAATGAGTTCAACCTTAGCTGCACCATGACAACTTCTATACACCTTTAAATCCGTTCCCTCAAGAACACACCAACGCTTATGAGATATTAACTTGAACTCGAATTTACTTTTTTTAACAATTTTTTGGATAGCTAAGAATCCTTGTTTTTTGTATGGTGTGTCGACACAAACGTTCAAATTAGCATACATAATTTCATCGTCAAAAGGAAAAATTGTCTGCTTTACATTTGAAATGGAAATTTCGTGATGTCCAATAAGACCTAGTTTCGGCAGTTCAACTTGACATTGACATCTATTCAGCAATGTTTTCCATTTAGAATTTTTTAGATCAGGCTTTAATTGCAATTTAAATAATAATAATGTAATCTTAAAATTCTTAGTAATGTCTTCAAATACAAAGCTACCCGGAAATTCTACCATCCCGTGAATATCAGGAGCAGCTACATCAGTGCACATAACTTCGGTCTTATGTTGCACAGCACATACATAATAACAGTTGGGAATGCCATGGATATCTCCAACTCTATTTGTGTCACAACTGATATTACTAATGGTTATTTTTCCTTTCAGAGTGTTCTCCTGCCTTGAAAAGCAATGAAATATGTCACTGGGGCCCGATGTGAGTACATGTTTTCTCAAATCTGCAAAAAGAAGAATGCTTTAGTAAAAATATTTTAAAACTGCACAGCGTTTTTTTATATACATACAAATATAAAGATTTATTGTACCTAAGGCTGGAATTACCCAATGTCTTAATCGTAATTTGTAGTTGTAATCTTAATTTTAGTGCATAATCTTAAAGATAAAACACATGTTTTTGAACGTGATGGTTTTAACAATGTCTTATTTCTTAATCACAATTTTATTGCTTAATTGTTGACCTTGAAAGTTGCCAATTTTTATCTTTTAAGCATTAGGACATAGAAATTAAGACCAAATCCCATCTGCGCATGTGCACCAACCGTTTGGGAAGGGCTGTGGCGCGAAACATGTTTTGTTTGAAATTGAAACATAACCTGAAACTTTCTGCTGTTTGAGTTTTTCTGTATGAAAATGAGTGTTGAAAACGTAGATATAAGCGTATTTATCGACTTGATAGCAAAATACAGCTTCCTCTGGGACAAAAAGGAGGCAAAATTTAAGGATAAGATAGCTACAGAAAATGCATGGTCTTCCATTGCCACAATAATGGAAATTAGTGGTATGTTTTTGCTTTGTGCTGATGTTGATAAAAATGTATATTAAATAGATTTCTCTCGGTAATTTTCATTATTTTTGAAGAAAATATTTCCAGTTTTTTTTAAAACGCCAAATTCTTCAAACTGTCAATACTAGCTCTACTGTCAAAATTGTCATTTTTAAGCATTAAAAATTAGGAATTAAAACATTGGCTAACCACATTAAAGACTAAAATTACGACTATGAATTAAAATTATGACTTAAGAAATAAGAATTAAAATTAAGACATTGGGTAATTCCAGCCTTAAAAACCATAAATAAAGATATACCTATGTACAGGATGTCCGAAAAGTCTTAGTATGGGCAAATATCTTTGCTATTGTTATTAGTAAATCTACCAAATTGTAAGTGTATCCTGTTGGTTAAAAATCTGATTTTTTATGCAATTTAACTTTTTCAACCCCTTGAGGGGTGACGCTAGGGAGTTGTGGTCAAAAATTTTAAATGCAATTCTTTAAAGAATCCTGAAAGAAAAATTTAAATACTTTTATTTCTCTTATTACTTTGAAAGTTGTTCAAAATGACCACCATGAACTTCTTGGCAGTAATAAAGTCGATTTTGGCACTCACTTCTCAAATGTTCGAAAATGGCAGGTGATATTCCTTGGCGCAGTTCCAAAATCGACTTTATTACTGCTACGCAGTTTATGGTGGTCATTTTGAACAACTTTTAAAATAATCAGAGAAATAATGGTACTTAATTTTTTTTTCACGATTTTTAATTTTAAAAAGCTTGCCATTTAAAAACGAATTAAGATACGGACCTCGGATTTGCGGTAAAATGTTTCCTTTTTGAAGACTTTTAAAATGAGGTACCACACGGCATAGGGTTGCATTTAAAATTTTTGACCTCAACTCCTTAGGGTCACCCCACAAGGGGGTTGAAAAAGTTAAATTACATAAAGAAGTCGATTTATTAGCCAATAAGATGCACCTAAAATTTGGTCCCTCTATCTTTACTAATAGCAAAGGTATTTGTCCATCAGGCGCGGCCCGTGAGTTTTTTTACAGGTGGGTCAAAATTTTATGGGCAACTAGTGATATCAACGCAACAAGCAAAATACACTTTTTTAATTAAGGGAGGTTTTCTAATAATGTGCCTAGTTTTGCCAAAAAATTATTTACCTACAAATAAACACCGCCAAAATCATAGAATAGGTACTGCAGAATATTGAACATTACTACTCTTGATGTTTATGACTTTCAGTATCACTCTTCTGTTTATGGCTTTTTTCTATGTGTTTTAATACTCTAAGTTAGTAGATTTTAGCGGTTTTCGTTGTGATAAGTTTAGCTTCTCCTCAATAGGTGTCGCGCCTTGTACTAAAAGTCCAGAATATAAACAGAAAAAAATTCTGAGCTACAAGTATGACTATTCGTAAAATAAAATTAGGAACGCTGCCGAAACTCCGTTTTCTTTATTACATACAATGCTGGCGACTAGACATAGTAATACGATATTTGTCTACGCACGTGCAGGATGTAAGCTGTAGTAAATATGAGATTGCCAACAATTTTGAAAATATTTTATCGAGGAAGAACTTGTTGCCAATACACCTTTTAGAGCCGATCTAATTTTTTAAATAACAAAATATTAAAAAAAAAGTTCTTGCCCCAACACAGGTGCGAACCCGCGAGCGTCGGATTACCTCGCTGCGATTATATCCCTTGAGCTACGCTAGCTATGTAAGAAAATCGGTCCGATACCGTTAAATTCGATGGCTAGCGCTGGCCTGACAGAAATCGTATTTATAATTTTTTATGTTTAACCACTAATTAAAATTGTTATTACAATGCGCATATTAGGTACCTAATTAGTTTTTCTCTTTCCGAACCAAATGTTTTGAAATAATATATTTTAGGGGGCGGTTTGAGAGTATTTCCATAGTGGGAGTGGCCAGATATTATTGGTGGGCCGTCGACCAATTGTCTCTTTTTAACTTCCTAAAGCGCCTATGTCTGTTTCTCTCTTGCGTTTAATGAATTTATATCGTCCAAATAAACCTATAAGATCAATATACAATATGACCCAGCCCGGAACAAGCTTGGATGTCCTTTGACGATGGCTGGCTTGACTTTATTCATTCTTGGGGAGTTTTAGCATGGAACTTTGAAACAAAAGATTCATTTTTGGTTTTAAAAAATTAAAAAATAAATTATTAGGTAGATCACTGAAAATTTTAGGTGGGTCATTGACCAAATGACCTTATGGACGGGCCGCGCCTGTTGTCCATACTAGGACTTTCGGACACCCTGTATGGCAATATCAGAAGTAGATTCTTCAGACGGCATATCTAACATTTTTGAACATTCTTTCAATAAAGACATATGTATAATATTGATTACCAAAAATTCTGTAAGTGGTTGTACAGAACACAGGTTAGGTAGGTCTTATGTATTGTTATTTGTTTAGTAGCCATTGTGAACATTTCCCGAACGCAATATATAAGTAAATATCATTTACGAATAAAAAGAAACGCATAATTATATAAAATAAATACATCGAACAAAAAGCAACGTCTTTAAACTGCGCGCACAAAAAGAAGTGGAATCCTAACAAGAACATGACTGTTAAAAGGAGAGAAGTTATTGTGACTGTTCGGCCGTAAAAAGGAGAGATTTGATGTAAAGCCAAGTTCAATTTCGTTAGTAGTTACTGGGTCTGAACCTTTTTATTTTACAAGTTTCCCTAAAGTTTAATCACCAAAATTGACTTTATGTGACTTTGCCGTTAAACCTTTTAAGTAATAGTTAGTTTTGTCACGTTTTTGTCTGTATTCTATTTTTACTTTAAGTAATAGTCAATGTTCAACTATCTTTTTATTTTCAGTAATAGTCACAGCCACGTCACGTTTCTGTAATGACTAACGACCAAGTTACGTGAAGTCAGTTTCGATTAAAAATATAGGTTGATGAAGCTTTAGGGTAAGTTGTAAAACAACACCCAGTAAGTAAACTTGGCTCTACATCAGATCTCACTATTTTTTGCGGCCTAACAATCACGAAAACTTGGCTACATATTATAGTAATGTTTTTGTTGAGATACGTATTTCTTCAAATAATTAAGTATTACAATGTATTAAAATTTTTAGAGAATTCTGATATTACAAACCCATATAATGTTTCTTTACTTTCACGCCATCGCCAGCAGTATAGGTATAAAAAATTTTGTTCATTTTTTGGTACCCTGTATATAGACAATTCATAGGATTTGCCGACAATAATTAATACAATTTTTTTGCTATTTTTGTTAGAAAAATTCCCTTGCAAAGTTTTGTACTATAATTAATTAGAATCCAACAGACTAACACCCTGCTTGTGACACTCACAGGAAGATCTAAGCTATTCCCTGTTAGAAAACTTTAATTGAGCAACAATAAGACAAAAATTTCCTGTTAACATAGGAAAACGCTTCACTTCTGGGGCAGGGTGATAAAATTTAACGTCATTCTGGTTTTTCTTATTTATTTTACACCTTAGAGGTGTAAACCATAATATGTAAAGGTTTTTGTACCCCAATCGAATGGCTTATAAAATGTTCAAACATTAAAAAAAATTGTTATGTAAGGCAAAACATTAAACAAAGGTCTTACACTGACTACTATGTTATAAATACTCCGATTGATTGTAAGCTGGCATCTCCAGCAAATAAGGGATTAAGAGATATTTTACCTATTGAGAAAATACTTTTTCAACCAGGGAAGTGTAATAATTTGAGTCTAAAAGAGGTTTTAAAACAAATACAAGTGACACAAAAACAAAACCATGAGAAAAGGTGCAGTGTTCAAACTAATAATTTTAAAAATAAGCAGCAGATTTTATACCAAGTTAAGCGGTAAAAAGTGGCAGACGGGTTTTATAAAAAGTTAAAATAGTTTAAACCAAGATCGTTTAATGCAGAATAATCGGGTATTGTTTAATTCAGACATGTTTCTGTGGCGGCGGGGGGGGGGGGGGGGGGGTATTACTGTTTTTAAAAACTTTAAAAGTATTAGTGTGCCAGCAAATACCGGGTGTCCCAATTAATTTATCTTTCAAACTTTTGAAAATTTATATTTCTCTACTGTATAATTTTTCCAGAGTAAAAGATAGCCAGTGTTGTCACAACAAAATTCGAGTGTCAAAAAAAACATGGCCCCAAGAAAATACCACCCTGTAAATTATTTTGAATGGTAATAAGGATAGCCAATATGTCCACTAAAAGGTATTGTATTGTATGAACAAAATGTGAAAGAGTTATTTTTAGAAACGTGTAGAAGAAAAAATAAAATTAAAGTAAAATTTTACCACCCTGTATCTCTGTTTTAGGTTGTAGAGTAGAATCACCTGTAAAACTTCGGTAGCGTTTTGCAACACCCTGTACATAAAAGCTAGCTTTGCAATTTTTTCAAAATTAAGAAAAACTGCGACCCTTTATCTGCAAACGTAAGGATTTGATGATTCCTGTTGTTATAACTTTTATTACCTACTACTTTTATTTAAGAAATTTCCTGCCAAAGTATCTGACATAAAATATAGTAAACAGGCATACTTACTTGCTAATAACAATCCTTTCTCAGCTTGGACGTGGGGTATACTTCCTGCAAAGCCAATTTTTCGTTGTCCGAACTTTAATACTTTCTTATACTTTTGAATTGCCCTTTCTTGGGTACAAATATCATCCTGCAGCGTTCTTAATCTTTTCTCATGGATCTTCGTTGGTGAATTATTGTTATCGTCATTCGGTGATCGACGTATGGTCCTTAAGAACCTTGTTGATTCGTCAGAAAGTAGATCAGATATGCTTCCAGACCCTACGCTTGGCGTGAAAGTTAGATTCTCTCGTTGTGGGGAAGCAGCTGTTGAGTTCTAAAAAAATAGATATGGTTTAGTCAAAGTTTTTTTTTTGAATATATTTGGTTAAAAAATATTATTTATTATGTGTTCAGCTTCCTTGTCTATTTTGTTTCGTACTCGAAATTGAAACAAGTTAAATTATGTATGTTGAAATTTTGATTTAAAGAAATCGTGAATAAATTTCTTTCGGAATTATTCGTACATTTATTACAACCGAATGTATGTTATTATCATCTTTAGGTTCATTACTATTTTGTTTTAATTTAATTGATAGTGAAAAATTGAGTAACTCGGAAATTCTCCATAAGCACAAGTCTTAATTTAGAACCCAACCTTTTTAAACCATGGAAATCTAATTAACTTTTCCTCTTTTATTGGTAAATAAATGTTTAGCTATCGTTAGGGTGTATTACATGGGCGCCCGCTGGGAGGGGCCAGGAGGGGCCGTAGCCCCCTCTGAGATTATGAGATTGTCATACTTGGTACTTTTTGTTGGACGAATTGCTAAATATCTATTATTTTTGTAATAAATAATATTTCTTGTTATGATAAATGTTGTCTATTTTTCTGATGTTTGAACATCTTTACAAAGCCACGTACAAAAACAGCAATTATTAGGAATATTATTTAAACCCAGTCCTAACTAGGGATGGGCGATAATGGGTTTTACCTATCGATACCCATCGGCAAGGTACCTATCGATAAGTTTTAGTTATCGATATGCCGATACTTATCGATTTATCGATAACTATCGATATATCGATAACTATCGATTTATCGATAACTATCGATATATCGATAACTATCGATTTATCGATATATCGATAACTATCGATATATCGATAACTATCGATATATCGATAACTATCGATAACTATCGATATATCGATAACTATCGATTTATCGATAACTATCGATATATCGATAACTATCGATAACTAACGATATATCGATAACTATCGATATATCGATAACTATCGATATATCGATAACTATCGATATATCGATAGTTATCGATATATCGATAACTATCGATATATCGATAACTATCGATAACTATCGATAACTATCGATAACTATCGACATATCGATAACTATCGATATATCGATAACTATCGATATATCGATAACTATCGATATATCGATAACTATCGATATATCGATAACTATCGATAACTATCGATAACTATCGATATATCGATAACTATCGATATATCGATAACTATCGATTTATCGATAACTATAAATTATATATAATAATACTTATAGATACATTAATATACATTTAAAAGGTAGTTCGTAATCGTAAGTGTTCGCTCGAGCCGATATTTACCAAATTTCTGCTTTCTGGAGGTTTACGAGAAGTGCTTTAGCAGTATATTATAATAATTAAAAAATTAATTACTGATAATGCACTAGGTGTTCCGAAATTAACGTACAATAATTCTAAGGCAGTTAATTAAAAATATACTGTAAGTTCATTAAAAACATCCTTTGAAAAACTAATAATAAGGCATTAACTCGAAATCGGAAACACATTTAAAACTAGTAATAGGTAAGCGAACTTCTGTTTTTGAGTAAAGGAAGTTGTGGGTAAAAAAATTACCATTTTTTTTAATTTACTGGTTTAGAATGCACAGTTTTGAGTAAAACTAATTCAACAGTGATGCAAAAGCTGGGCAATTCTTTCAGATAGGCAGCTCAAATTACTTCTGTATCTTGAAAACAAAGCTGAAGGCCCGGATTTATATATCTTTTTCCCACAGTTATGTAAGAAATCACATTCTAAAATTTAATACACCTAATGAACCCGCTTTGTCCTGATTTTTATCATCTGATGGTTTTTGTTGCTTTGAAGTTTTACTACCTACGTTAGAAGAATTCTTATCAAGAGAATAGCATACAGAGCTTTGCGAAGATTTTTTTAATAGGCACAATTACCTGTTTCGTTTTACACTATGTGGAAAGCATTTTTCTTCATTACACATGGGAAAGCGATTTGTGTAACTTAAGCAAATTATTTAATACCATAATTTTATTTCACTTATAGGCTCTGACAAAAACTAAACTGCTGGCTGTTCGAACTGCATAAAGGTAATCGAATGCGACTTTTAACATTTTCTTGAAATTTTTTTCGCTATGCCTTCAAGGCCATGCTGATTTTCATGTGTTCTAAGACTTTTAAATACAGGGTGGTTAAACTTATCTATTTTCTGCGCCTTTGGGACATTCAGTGGGCAATTTGCGAAAAACAATTTTAAGGATTTTTTAATACCTTCCCTAAGTTTATAGATATATATTTTTTTATATAGAAAAAGGGATGTTCTTTTCACCCTGTATCTTACCTCTTTTTCCACTAGTAATTATCACTTCAGCTAATAATTTTAGAGAACAACTGATCTTTAAATAATTTTCAAGAAACACTGATCTTTGAATTATTTTCTAGAAAAACTTTGTGTGGGGTGGAGAAATATTGTGAAATTTATAGTAATTCTAAAAAAAAATAATAAAATAGATCATCCCAGAGTCAATATTAGTGAAATGTTTTGTGAAACAATTGCTCTTTTAAAATTTTGAGTTAATTGTTTGCATGTTTTACGAAAAAAATCTCCGGAAGTTTTTTTTTAATTTTTTAAATAAGTCGTTGAACTACAAAGTCAGAGGCGTAGCCAGCCTTGCGAGGCGGGGTGGGCAAACATATAAGGGGGCGCTTCATAATTTTTTAGAACCTTAATAAAAATACGGTATTACGGTAATACCAGTTTATTGTGTGAATTCGCCCGAGCGGCAAGGGGCGCCAAGCCAGGGGGGCGGGGAGGGCATTCGCCCCCCTGGCCCCCACCTGGCTACGCCACTGTATAAAGTTACAGCGGCCCTAAGGCTGTTCCCCTGGATGTATAGATGTTTAATATTTAAATCCTCCAATCGAGAGAAAATTTATATTTCAATAAAAAATAGTGCCCACTAACGAAGTGCCCATACATCTAATATAAACAATTCAATTGTAAATTCAAGCTATTTTTGATTGTTTTTCAAAATGGTCGTTAGATTGTACCGTATTAGTCAGCGATAGATTGAAGTGGCTTTAAAAAAAATCCAAAAATCAATTTTACGATATTGTCTGGTAAGTAAAGATTCACATTTTAAATATATTAGAAATATACAGTACTCCAGAAAAGTAAGACGACACGGAAATATATTTTCCTTAAAGGAACATCCTGTATACTATCTTTTTATATAATATTAACGTCAATCCTTAATACACCTCAGATGCTCAATACTTAGCTCAAATAATTTCCTAGATATTTACTTCTGAAAAGTGGCATTTTTTGGCTGTTTGACAGTCTGGAGCAGCCAAATGGTGTATTTTTGAGCAAGTAATTTGCTTGTTACTTAGTTTTTTATCATTTAATCAAGAATAGCTAACGACTGGATATCAAAACTTCCGGTTTTAAGTAATTTACGGTCAATTTTCAGGAACATGCAAGTCGTTTCACTGTAAGATGCACCATTTGGCTGCTAAAGGCAATCAAACAGTCGAAAATGCGACTTTCCAGATGTCAATATCTCGGACATTATTTCCGCTACGTATTGAGCATTTGAGATGTATTAAGAACTGACCTTAAAATCCTGTAACAAAAACGTATACAGGAAGTTCCATTAAGGAAAATATGTCTCCATGTCGCCTTACTTTTCTGAAGCACCCTGTATATTTCTAGTATTTTTAAAGTGTGGATGTTTACTTACCACACAATGCAGTAAAATTGATTTTTGGATAAATTTTCTCTGTGAATCACAAAACCTCTTCAATCTACCGCTGACTAATGCGCTACCATCTAACCACCATTTTGAAAAACAATCAACAAAACATGTGACTAATATTGACACTTGATTATCTATCTTTTTTTTTCTTTTTTAGAATTACTATAAATTTCACACTATTTGTCCACCCCGAGGTCCGCCCTGTACAAATATTTTCTTAAAAAATAATAATCGTTTTCCTTTGGACAAGGAGGTACCTAACTAAAATTAAGATTCCATGGACTCTTCCTAAGCCAGCGAAAAATGAATAAAATTTGCGTAGGTATATTTAAAGAGTTTCACCACGTACTATCAGCAAGTAAAGCCTATCGATATATCGATAACTATCCATATATCGAGTAATATCGATATATCGATGGTTATCGATATATCGGCAGTTATCGATAACTATCGATATATCGATAGTTATCGATATATCGATAGTTATCGATAGTTATCGATAGTTATCGATATATCGATAGCTATCGATATATCGATAGTTATCGATATATCGATAGTTATCGATACATCGATAGTTATCGATATATCGATAGTTATCGATATATCGATAGTTATCGATATATCGCTAGTTATCGATATATCGATAGTTATCGATATATCGATAGTTATCGATATATCGATATTTTTTAAAACATTTATCGATTGTCGATATATCGATAGTTATCGATAACTATCGATATTTCGAAAAAAATTCCCATCCCTAGTCCTAACTCAATACAACCGGCACGGCAACCAAATTACCACAAATGTTCGGCAGCCTGCATGTTTATTTTATGAAGAAGTTTTTAACATGTCTTTTTTTAGTGTTCCGTGCAAAAATTATTCGGTGTCCGTCCATCCGTCTGTCATTAGCGGTTTTGTCTGAAACTATTGAACGTAAAAATTTGAAATTTAGCACAGAGATAGAGCGTGGTGGGCCAATTATAGACGTGAAATATAAAAAGTTGAATTTTGATTCTGGGGGTTAATTTTAGGGGGTAAATTGGGAAATGGAAAAAAATGAAACCTTATTGGCTCCGCTTCTCTCCCGCTACTTGACCGATTTCGCGCGCTCGGCCATTTTCGCGCATTTTTACGTGCATTTTCAACCGGTTTCGTCGCATTTTATGGAAAAATTAAAATATACATATTGTTCAATTAAACTTGTACTTTTCAAATCCGTTTCAATAATTAAAATCGGACGATCCATAGAGCATCTAGACCTGTTGCAAAATAGTGTGTTGAAAAATTAAAATGACGATTGTTGCAAAACTAATCGTCGAACAGCGTCGGGGTTTTGCACACATAAAGTAGCTATAAATTACTACTTTTCCCAAAGTTTGAGCCCTCTACATTTAAAAATGGCCGATTTATGAATTTAAAAAAAACTCTTAATTTTCCGGTTTTTTCGGATTTTCTCCGTTGCTACTTATCCTATCGGGACGCTCGACCTCTCATTTTGTTCGTATTTTGATTCTCTACAAATCGTCTATTTACACTATTAAGATTGCTTCATTACTTTCCAGTTTATAACCAAAAAAAACTAAAAAAAATCGCGTGTTTTTGCTTAAAAATGTTTATAACAAATTAAAGGAAAAAATTTCAGAGTTGGAAATATAATAGGAATCATCTACGGATCGTCTTTCAGATGATGGCACAGGCGGTTTTCTAATAAGATTAATGTCACGACAAATCGCTCTATTGCTTGGCCTAGTAGTTAATTCAGCTACTTTTTAGTCCAAAAAGAAAGAAGCTTCGTGCTATGTATAGAAATTGCTCAAAAAACGGACAAGAGGACATGGAGTTTAAATAGATTGACTACTGCTAAACTATTGTACGCGCCAGAAGTAACTTATAACGGATAGACTAAGAAGTGCAAGAAGAACGTTTAATTTGGTAGTTTTATAAAGATAATTACTTTGTGTTGAATACATTAAAAGTTTCCACAATAATAAGCAACAAAAAATCATTTATAGAGCCAAAACATAGGTATTATATGCCTACCTAGGTCCAATAAAATAAAAAAAAAATGTAAAGAGAAGTTGAAATTTATTTACTGATGTTGTGCCTCTATCGTTTTGGTACTAGTAGTAAAAAATAATGATTACTTACGTTTAACAGAAGATCCTCCTGCTTCTTTGTATGATTCTCCAAAACTTCACCACCATTCTTATTAACATAGAAAGTTGTGTCTCGCAGAATCTGTGTAGAAAAATCCGAACATGCATGTTTATTGTTATCCTCGTCGATTTTCCTTCTAATTTGACCTTCATTGGGCTCATGGTTTTCTTTATTTAGCGTATCTTGCTGATCCTTTATAGAATTAGTTATGTTGTGTGATTGAGAAAACTTCATAAATTTCTTGTCCTCTTTTTCGACTCTTCCAATAATTTTTTTTGCATACCGGTGACTGTTTTCGTTATTAGGCGTATATTGATTATACTTCATAATATCCTGCAAATGGCTATCTTTAGAAAAATTTAATCTCTGGAATTTTTCGTTGTCCCCTTCAATTTCCATGATAGTGTCCGATTCATCCTGGTGAAGATTTTCCTTGCTGCTCGTATCTTGCAAATCCTTGATGGGATCCTTTAATTTGTCTACCTTATAAAAGCTTTCATCAGCTGCATCGGGATGGTAAATTTCACGTAGTTTCCTTAGTCTTTTTAATAGGCATAACCTTCGTTGGTTTCCAAATTTTTGAAAAACAATGTCATGTATAATTTTTGCACATTCTTCTTCGGCATTCACAAAAGTTGACTCAAAAGGCGGATAGAAAAAGGCTTTGTTTAACACTTGGTCTTGAAAATGCTTTGTCGACATCGTGAAGGACGATTTATAGAAGTCTATAGTACGAGTATTATGCACTAATTTCTCACTTTGACACACTCTCAACTTGATTTTAAAGAACGAACTTCACAACTGAAGCAGTGGATCTAAACTAAGTAATCGACTTAAACTAAAATATGTACCTACAAATCTCAGGTACATTCGTTATAATTTTATTAAATTTAAGTGTACATTAACAAATAAGGGACAAACCTAATCCATTTCTCAACATTTAACCCCAATTTAAGGCAATAAAAGCCTCCAGGTCAATTTGGCACCGACAAACACCCCCTTTTATATTCCCATTCTCACATCGTCAAGTAATTATGATAAAGATTGTTATACTGTATGTTTTCTTCAAAATTTATTGGTAATTTTTCTTATTTCGTAATCTGTAACTCTATAGTGCCAATTTGTAAAGAAATCATTTCTCCACAGGCCACCTCGGAAATAATTAATGAAAACTGAAATCTAATTTTAAAAACCTTGAAAAAAATGCTTTTTAAAAACAAGCTTTTATTATTTCGATGTACCCAAACGAAAAAAATTAGTATAGTTTTTTCATTGTGGCAATGCTAAATGCTATTTATAAGTGGACGTAGTTCGCGTGGGTGGATTCTAATAAAAGTAGTATCAAAGTTATCACTGAAACCAGATATAATATACTATGTTAAATTTACTGGCTTGAAAGCTTATCGCGCGAGAAAAGTTCATACAGGCATTAATTTTGTTTGGCAGAAACTGTAAGTAGATACCTAAGTATGAATTTTTTTCTTTTCTATTCACGCGACAAACTTTTAAGACAATAAATTTAACATAATATATCACATCTGTTTCAGTGATAACTTTGATACTACCTTTATTAGGATCCACCCACGCGAGCTACGTCCACTTATCAATAGCATTTAGCATTGCCTCTTGGTTGGTTTTTTTGGGTACTTTGCCAAGTTTTTATAAATTATTTTCAAATAACATCACTGATATTTTTTCATAACTTTTCTGTTAAAAAATTGCAACTTTTACCATCAAAAACAGGTAGAAATCATATTCTATGAATATTAGCTAAAGTAACATTATGCATATTGTAAGTTTAAAGAAACATCAGTTTTCTGCCATATTTTTTAGTCAGTCTTTTTTGCAATATGATATAATATATTATATAAATGAATAATTAGTTATTTCTTTTGTCTTCCTACTCAATTGCAAAGGAATGAATCAAGGTGGACCTCTACATGAGACAACCTGTATATATTACAAATTTTACCTAGGTCTAATAAAGGGCTGAAATGATATCTCTTCTAATGTTTTTTTTTCAATACCTATGTAATTTAAGGTTTTAATTCCTTTACCTAATCAGGGTCGTATACCTAATTTAAATTTTATGGTCTTTTTCACAAGAGGGTTATCTTGTTATCTTCTTAAAATTTATTCCATCTTGGTTTTACTCTAGGAAGACCCACTCATAGGTACTAATTACAGATGGAACCGAAACCGAATAGTGATTCGCTATTCAGTCTATTCGGCAAAATATTCGATATATTCGGTTTCATTACAGAATATTAGGTTTATTATTATGACTAGGATAAAATGAGCGTTACTAGATAGATACACTTAGAAAGAGGGAGAGAAAATGATTTTATTTACTTTACTAGAATTATGGAATATATCAAATGCTTGACGCATCAAGGTTTGAACTAAAATTTTTTGACTGAAATGAAAATAATTCTTAAATTTTTTACATTGGATTAATATGTTACTTCAAATATTAGAAATGTTATTCCTTTATTTAAAAAAATTACTTTTACTATCGATGGGATAATCCAGGAAAGTAAACTTTGTATGGAAAGCAGTCTTGTTTATAGTATCTTAATCAATTTGTGATATCGATTTCTCTCGCTGGCTAAAGTATACCACAAAGGATGATAATGCTATCACGAAAACAGAATAATTCTAAAATATAAATTATCGTATTGTTGAGGAATTAGCCCAGTAAAAACAGATTTAAGCCTTTCTGTCTATTTTTCTTTCTGACAAAGAAGAAGTAGCTTTGCGAGGATATTTTTTTGTAGATGCATTTGCAGAATTGTTTATGGATAAGAAAAGAATTTTCAATGCATACGTGTAATAACCCAATATTGATACAGTTTCTTATTTTATGAGGTAGAAAGTTCCTATTTTGTCGAGAATTAAAATTAAGAACAGAATTTTGACCTAGAAACTGAATTTAATATTTAACGCCAAATGTTGTTATCATATACCACAAATTATAGTTCATAATAATAACAAAGCCAAATTTGGACTAGCGAAAAACTCTTAGATCGCCAGCAACTATTTTAACTTCCGAGTCAACTTGCATATTTTTCGCGAAGCGTCGATACCTCCTAGGTTTGTCTGTTGTTTGTCGCAGTCGGAACTGGAGCTGCATAGTTTCACAAAATCCCGCCATTAACATAATCTTCCAGTTTTTATTAAAAAAATGTCGAAAAACTGAAAAACCAGCAAATTTTCGGTACTTAAGGTGGCATTCTCCACGTGGTGTCCACGTTGGCCAACCCAATTTCATTTTGACATGGTTTTTCGGCTTTAAAATTTTTACCAATAACATTATACGTATATTAAGTAGGTATATATTCATATTCTGCAAGCAGCTTTCAGTCAATTATTTAAAGTTTCAACGTGGATAATTATGTCATTCACAAGATTAACATGTTAAAAGATCTATGGTGATATTTTTTCTGTCACTAGGACCTCAATATTATTTTCCAAAAATAAATCATAGAATATATTGAGACTTTTATTATTACACTAAAAAATACCTATAGAGTATAAATCTACCGTTAATATTGTCACAATATTTATACAAAAGAAAAATAAAGCAAACAATTGTACTAAAATGAAATTAAGGTAGCCAGCGTGGACGCCACGTGGAGAATGCCATCTTAAGTAGCTTTGGAAACCATGGCAACTGTACAATAAATTTTTCACGAATACCAAGATAAACAAAATTGCATTTCCAATGTTTTTTCAAACTAGTTCAAAAATAAAAGCGTCTATTTGATACAAGAGTAGAGTAGAAACTTACTTTAAACTGCGAATCCTTCACTTCTGCCACTGAAAGTTTCATGGTATTGCTGTCGTGCCATTTATCCACTTCTTCATTTTTTGCAGTGTCCAATTGCGCGTGGGAACCTCTTGATGCAGCCATGTTTAACCTACAACCATATTATTTACAATAATCGCTTGTTTTATTTAATTGAAAATTAAAGGAACAAACTAAAACATATGTCGGGAACACCACTTACGGGTTATATACAGGGTGAGATTTTTAAAGTGTTACAAGGCGATATCTGGAAAACGGTTTAAAATACTTTCATGAAATTTTAGTGAGTTAATAGGGAGATTGGGGGACATATTTAAACATATTTTTGACATTTACCGCCTCTCTCTATTTTGAGGTGTGGGGGTAACTTTGGAGTTTTAAAAGGGATGATGTACTTTTGTTTATATAATTCGAATCTGCGTAAAAAACTACGTATGTGCATAAGTTTTTTTTTTGATTTGCTCGTTCGGATACGGAATTATGATTTATTAGATTGTAAAATAAAAAAAAATATTATTTATCGCCTGTCATGCTTGAGTTGTTCGAAATGTCCCCCTTCAACTTCAAAGCCCTTTCTCACTCTTTTTCTAAATGAATTTCGTACCCGTATAATTGGGGTGGTTATAGACACTCATTGTGTTCCTCAGCCGGTCCCCAAAGAGGAAGAGATGTGCGTTCTGTCCACCGAACAAGGACCGCAAAACGAACACCTTCTGTGATTCCTTCAAAGTACCAGTTTTCCAGCAATTCTTCAAACAAATCTGCCCGAAGTGTGTTTAGGATCTGTTTTGCTAAGAACTTTGTTTAATAATGTTTATTTCATCATTTTTTGTGAATAAACTGGTTTACTTTTATTAAAAAGTTTCTTATTAGCAACATAAAAAAGTGGGTCAAATTGACCCGTGGGTAGCTGATGTTATGTATCACTATTGGGAGGGTTTAACCAAGCAAATCGCTGAAATATCAGAATAATTCATAAGTTTTTATTGACGACTTATTAACAGTGACAGGACAAGAACCTGTCAAAACATAACTGATCAACTAGAAGATCTTAATTTAAACCAGTACTTAATCTTAAACTTTCTTAGTGAATCTGAACGTAAATGTTGATTACTTTTCTACCTGAGATAAGTTTTACTAGTTTTTATAGTAAATCATATTAGTTTGATTGTAAGGTAAGTAAGATCCTTATAATACAGTCTCATTAATTTTCGTATTATAATACCACGGATATTTGGCAGATACACGTTTTCGCGATATTTTTTAAGAGTTTACGGCTTTTTCATGGCTATGCGGATCCGCATAGCTGGTGCGGGATCCCCCAGGCCGTCAAATAATGCGGGATCCCGCGGGATTGCGGGATTCTACTTTGCGGGATTGCAAACCCTAGAGGGTAGTTGAAAAAAAACAAGAATTCCTTTAAAATTTAAAACAACCTTTTTATCTAACGTTTTCATTAGAATTTTAAAAAGGCATCTTTAGGTACTCTTAACCAAATTTTATGTTAATGTATTTTTTGCATATCCTGTACAAAAAAACAAATTTTTGGCATCGTTGATCTTATTTCTAAATCAAGCAAAATCTTTAATAAAGAATGACCTTTTTTCGTATCTTTAACTTTTTGATCCATTTGTCCTCTTGTCTACCCCATCCCTCGACATACTGTATTCAGTTTTTAAAACTATTTCTTAGGTTTTATTCACCTGGTGAAAAATCCTCAAGCAACAGGAATAGTTAATAGAGCGATACAAAAATATTCTTCAACTTTATAAAAATTATACTCTAAATACCTAAGATTTCTCTAAACCATTTACAGTATCTTACACTTACACACTGTACTCACAAAAAAATATACAGATATTAGCTATGACGAAACACTTAACCTTAACAAGCCACCGATGTAAAAATACTAAAAGCGCATTTACTCTTCGTGACATTTAATTAGAGTCATATTTACACAAAATCGCGTGTTCACCAAAACTGAAATTACTTAAAGGAAACCATTAACACCAGCGTCACTGCCATCAGAATCCAAAATAAACATATAAAATACTAGCATTTACCCGCGGCGTCGTCCGTGTATCACTTATACCATTTATGTATTATTGTACACTGACATTATTGTGGCGTACCATGGATCTATTATAATATGGATTCGATATCCGTATACTGTGAGCGTATCGAACGTGAAGCCTTATATAATATAAATATTTTGTTGTTTGTTATTCTCTTGAGAGAGCAGTTTACGAACTACGAACATAGACAAGACTACGAATTACTACGTAATTGAATCAAGAATGGTAGTAGAAAGAGATAAAATAGCATTGGAGTGTTGGAGCTTAGAAGTGTTGTTGTCTGCTGGGTGCTTAGGAAAAACGTCTGCGAACGCTCGGTTACACGTACGTCTTTGTCTAATGAACTAGAAAAGAAAAAGTGCGACGTATAGATTTATATAGATTTATAAATGACTCAGAGCGACTTTAAATAAACGCCTTTAGAAATAACCTAACATAACATAACCTATAGATAATAAAACCTTTTTAACTTAAATTTATTATTATTTAGCAGAAAAATACAATATTTTGGGGCTTTTATTACTTTTAGTAAATCTTGTGATGCTTCTAACGTATTTTTGTACAAAAATACAAGGTAAAATAAGATGTGGCCAATGTTTACAAATTGTGTTTACAGTGTCGTTTAGAATGGTTTGTTTTGGCTTCAAAGAATGTGAAATCATCCCGTATCCAGTCCTAATAAATCCATGTGGCGTACCGTATAGAGGAGGCGAGTTAGATCTGGTGAGTCGAACTAAGCAAAAAAATTTTGCAATGGATGAAACCAATTGGAATGGGTCCCGAAAGGTGTCTAGATAACGGTATGAAACTTTTTATAAAAATATTTTCTTGCTCAATTTTTGTAGTAACAATTGCAGAAAAGTATTTTTAATGCTTTTTTTCGGTTTTCCGTCATATCTCAGTTATTTATTAAAATAGCGAAAATCTAAACGAATTAGGTCGGGGAGCTTGGAAGGCCATTCTGTGGGCCCTCTTCTACCAACCTAGCGACCGGATAACCAGACCATAACAATTTTTTGTTGTACTCTAGAAATAATCAAAAAAGCTTGGACACGGACTGTTAAGATAGGCATCTTGACTTTCTCTGCAAAATTTTTCAAATAAGACCCACCTAAAAACTAATGGGGTCAGTAAAATCCATATGCCGTATATACCTACAGTGCAAGTGTAGTATTTTCAGCAACTCTGTATGTTACTTTGTGTCCTATTTACGAATTCTGTACCTACTTAGGTGAAAGATTAAAGTAGTTAAGTTAAAGTAGTAGTATTTTCAATAAATATATTAATTATATTATAACACAATCAGTCAATAGGGAACAGTGGCGCACCCTGGGGCGGGGGGGCTGGGTGCTGCAGCCTCCCCAGACCAACATTCTAGATACACAAAAATTGAAAAAGTGCACTACTAATTAAAAACATCCATCTAATTGCACTATTCAGCCCCCCCCCCCCCCCCCAAGACAAAATTCTGGTTGCGCCACTGATAGGGAATATGCATTTAATCCAAATAAATCTGAAATATGTTTTTTTATATTCTCTACATAAATTAAATGTTTATGGCGGTTGCTGTTATTCATTTATTTCGGTCTTTTTTTAACAAAAGAAAAAGGATTTTCTACTGCAAGTTTTCCCGCGAATTTCGAAACTTATGAAACGTGATCCCATTGGCTGTATCGTCAACAGTGTTTTTATGACTCATAATGGGTACACGGCGAATTTCAGTGTCGTAGGGTTATCGAAAAATCAATAAAAATTGCATTTAATGCGAAACTCATCCAATAAAATATCCCATCACTTAAAGTTCCTAAAATCTTATTCATGTATATTTAAAGCCGAAATCGGCGCAGGAACCTTTCAATTTTGCAACAAAAACTGGTATTTTTTCGAAATTTTGACACATCATATCCTAATCATTTTGAGTAAATAAACTACAATTCTTTGTTTCCATGGCAATATTCGAAAATTCGAAAATTCAAAAAATTTAAAATTTTGCATGTCCCCGATTCAAATAAACCTATTTATTTATAACTGTAACGAAAAAATAAGCGATTCCAATTGAGGGAGGTATTCTTAGATAACTAACGGATAAAATAAACCCAAAAATAATCACTAAATAAGGAAAATAGTGTGGAACAATGTCGGTTAAAAATAGTATTTGTCGGAAAAAATCAAGAAAATTCGGTTTTTACCCCTTAAATACGCTCCTGGATGACCCATTCGGTAGTTGATTATTTTAGGTTTTATATTAATCTATTTAATTTTTGCAGATATTTTGATTGTCAGAACCTAACTGATCAACTAACAGATCTTAATTTAAACCAGTACCAGTACTAAATCTTAAACCCTTTTAGTGAATCTGAAACAGAGCTGGGCATATCCCTCGACAAAAGGGCTCGAAGCCACAAGCCCTGTTAAAAAGGACTTGAAAGCCCAAAGCCACAATTCCTTTTTAAACATGACGGGCTTTGCAATTCCCAATTCACTTAAAAAGGAATTGACCGAATGCCACAGCCCTTTTGCGAAGGATTTGAAGCCCTTTATAGACTGGAAACCTGCAAAAGAGCTTGAATTTTGGGACGCATCGTCATAACTATCACTACTATAACTTGACATTTTTAAAAGAGAAAAAAACAAACTTTGCTTACACCCATGGATTTATTAAGAAAGGATTCGATGTCCATATACTGTGAGCGTATTGAACCTGAAGCCTTATATTTGTTGTTTGTTATGAAAACAGTTCCCCCAGGAGATTAGTTTACGAACGTAATTGAATCAAGAATGGTAGTAGAAAGAGATAAAATAGCATTGGAGTGTTGGAGCTCAGAAGTGTTGCTGTCTGAACACTCGGTTATACGTACGTCTTTGTCTAATGAACTAGGAAAGAAAAAGTGCAATTTATAGATTTATAAATGACTCGGAGCGACTTTAAATAAACTCCTTTAGAACTAACATAACCTATAAATAATAAAACCTTTTTAACTAAAATTTATTATTATTTAGCAAAAAAATAAAATATTTTAGGGCTTTTATTACTTTTAGAAAAGTACAAGGTAAATTAAGATGTGGCCAATGTTTACAAATTGTGTTTACAGTGTCGTTTAAAAGGTTTGTTTTGGCTTCAAAGAATGTTAAATCATCCCGTATCCATTCTTAATAAATCCATGCTGACACCTGTGTATGCAATCTGCATAACATGTAACGAAAAGGCAATGCCCCGGCCACCCGGTGATTACAAGATCGCGCGGACCGCGCCGTTCGCATTTGCGAGGAGTTATCGAAAAAAGTTTATGTAGCGCTATATATTTACAGGCGTCCAACTTAAACAACTACAGGTGCTACAATCGATCAAAATATTTAAATAAGTCTGACAACAACAGTTTTTAATTGATTTAGTTTATATTTTAGACAATTTAAAATTCTAGAAATCATTCATGTTGAGTAATACCTAAGTACATAAAAAATCGTTAAATCCTGTACTCATATCGTCAGATTCCGATTTTGGTACACGCCTGTATATAATCAAAGGGTACCTTTACGTGCAAAAATTTATTTTCTAATGTACTTGCATCAGTGGCGTGCGTGCTGGTAAGTATTTTTAGCGAAAAAAATGGCACGCCACTGATTTCTTGCAAAATTGGTATCGTTCTTTAAAGCCCAATTAATTCTGCGTGAAAAGTGTCCCTTGAGCTTTCTCGTTTTGGCGCACCGTTTTCGAGATAAAAATTAATTTATTGCTTACAATCATAAAATAAACAAAAAATTAAAATTAATTTTTTAAAAAATATGTTTAGTTCAGGAAACAGTCCTTTTTGATTTAAGTTTATAGTAGATGCCGTAAATGGCTTCTCCGTGGTTCAATACATGCTCTAAATAGTATTCGCATATTTCTCCAAACTCTTCGACGGGATACGTGAGGTGTGAAAATATTAAACACCCTGTTTCTCGAAAAAGAAGCGTTTGAGGTTCCATGTTTATATAAACTTATTTTCATATTTTTAGATGTAGAACCTGCCCTTAAAATTTCTTAACATCTTTTTGAAACACCCTGTATATAAATAGAAGTGACTGCACTCAAATATTTCGAACGACATATAAATCTATGCAAGTATATCAAGTATAGTCTTTCGGCATATTTATTATTTTGATTATTTTAGGTTTTATATTAATCAATTTAATTTTTGCAGATATTTTGATTTGATGTACCTACTTAAAAAGATCGTATTTTTAAGTACCATCGCACTGATGCGATCGTACATCGTACCGAGAGTTAAAAAATCGTATAAATGCGACAATCGTACGGTTGGCAACAATGGCTTATATACTTTCGAAAGAGCTTTACAAGCCCTTTGGTGGCCTGGAAAGCCCTTTCAGTATTTCAAGCCACAACCACAGAGCTTTGAAAGCCCTCAAAAGAAATTGAAGCTTTTTTTCATTCACAATTACAAAGCTCTTTTTTAAAGGAATTCAAGCCCCAAGCCACAAGCTCTCGTTTTAAAAAGCCATGGAATTGAAATCCCTAAGAGGGCTTGAAGCCCTTTTCAAGTCACAAGCCCTCAAACTCTGCCCAGCTCTGAACTGAACGTTAAGGTTTACAATTTGACCACATTCAAAAAATTCAGTTTCACGTCTGACATCATCCTACAAAAAACAACTGAACTTATTGGGCATTGTGGCGAATCAAATTAAGGATGCGGCAACACTGCCACGCGCCCGTTCGGCCGTTTTAGTACTAACAGAGAATGTTTATATTTTGCATAACTTACAGCATTTTTCATCTTCGAATTAAGTTTCAGAAAGAACTTTTTTCGGAGTGCTTCAGTGTATTTAAATATAACGCTGAACTACAACAGAAATAATAGTAAAACTCAAAGCTCGGTGTGTAACAGCTCCTGTCAATCGGTCAATAATGGTTAGTATTCCTTTGATCCTCATGCGTAATTAAATATCCTTGTTAGGTTATAAAATATTATCTGTTGACTGTTTTCCCTGTTTTTTTTTTTTAATATTTATGTGTAATAGTTCAGTTCAAATTTCGAATATTACTTTTTTTATTAGTTAGTTTTTTATAATATAACCTCGACGACAAACTCGCAAAATTTTTGCAGCGGTGCCAACGCCTATTATTATTTCCTAAATTTGGGTCGTCCATCGTGGGACTACGTCATCAGAGGCCATCTTCCTGTTTTAAAGCGAGCGATGTTTGACCACTATTTTGAGGGTTTAATAAGAAAAAACTCCAATTTTTTGGGGATAAACTTTTCGAATCGAGTACTTTTGTATTATGAAATAGAAAAAAATTTCTGGATAAGTCCATTAAAGATAGCACCCCATTCGTATTCCCATTGATTCATTATGTCCCTTACACCTTCGTGTCGAAGTCGCATAAACTAGATTAACCCCTAATTACTTTTTTAAGTGGTATACCTATATCGTATTCTTAATCTCTTTATTTCATTAGCCCTAATAGTCTACATGTTCAGATGTAAAAAAAACAGGGACAATAAGCAAAATACCATTATTTTTAGAACTATTTCTATTCGGGTAAATTAAGTTGGGTGCGGGGATCAACCATAGAAAAATATAAATATAATATATAAAACCTCAAATAGTATTTGCGAAAGTGGCAAATTTATGGAGCTGCACCTGTCAATAAAGTTAGTCCCGTAGGGGCGTGCTCATTGCAGAATATTGCATTATAAATTAATGTTATAAAGCTCCAAAATAAACAAAATCAAACAAAGTCATTCATTATCCACTGCTTGCCTTTTACACGGGTAAGCCAATAGCGTCTACCCGTATAGTAGTAATAGCTGAAAGCAATAGAGAGTGCGCATGCCTCAATGGAACCGACTTTGAAAAATCTGACTGGCGCCAAAGATACGTAGGTACTTTTTCGCCTATGAATTGGACATTTTCAGACAATAAGCTGTACACATCGATAAATACATGTATATGTCTTTGGGATCGACGAGTAAAATTTAAGAGCTTTTGGTGCTAATATACAGGGTGTGTCCTAAGTAATCTAAAATATTTCAAGTAGCTATTCCTCCGGTCTTTTTATGAAGAAAACTTCATAAACGTCCAAAAATGGGTAGGGGAGCCGGGAGAGTAAACAGTGTCCATTCCAAACCAATGCTATTTAAAACTCTTAAAGTAAAGTTGTACAGTTGTGGTTAAAAAAAAGAAAAATATTTAAATTATATATTTTTTTATGTTTATTTTTAAGTTATAGAAGGGTATGAAGGGGGTATTTGATTTAAAATGTTATCATGAAAAACATCCTAATTTATTGAAAACTAATAAAATAGAAAACATTTGAACGAAAAAATGACAACCGTAAAATTACAAACTGTCCATAGATACCGATCGATATGACCGGCATCGCTGTTTTGTACGATTTCAGATTTGAGTTTTTTCTAGAAAATGTTAGATGGCGCAGTTTAACTATTTCCTTATTCCTTTCCTAATTCTTACTAGGATCGTTCTGATCGTGGCGCAGCGACCCTATCGTTTGTAAAGAATTACATATAAATATTAATTTCCGATTATTAATTAAGTCTTAAAGTTCACAGACATGAAAATACCAGAAGAATCGATTCTGTGTAAAAGCGCCGATCTCCTTGCAGGATCGAAGGGTAAAAGATCGATTTTTAAAAATCGATTTTCATTTGGAAAAAATCGATCTTTCCAAGAAATCGATTTAGATCGTGAATCCCTACTGCACAGTCACAAATAATAATGAAATAAAGAGTATACTGAACTGATGTCGTTTCATACTTTTAGGGAAAATTCATTCGTTTAATTTATTGCTGGGATACAGGAAAATCCAAACAGCCCAAAACAGGTGTGCAGGTAGATTTTAAAGGTAAAGGCCCAAGCAAATCCAAGCAAAATATTTAAAATTTTAAACATTTGGTGACCCTTCAGATTCAGGTAAACAACACTGAAAAAACATTGTGGGACATTTCACTACAATTGTGTACCTTTTTCCAACAATTTGTTCTCAAAAACGTCCAAAACCAATTTGTAGCAAAATTTGCTACAATTGTATGTAAATGTATAAAAACTGTCGTAACTAATAATCCAATTAGAGTAAATTGCTGTACAAAGACTTTGCTACAATTTTGTGTGAAAAAAAGTCCAAACGATTTTTTTAGTGAAGGCGCAAATTGTATCGAACGGTTTCCATCCTCGGTAACTAGCGCCCTTAGATGACTTATATTCAAATCGATTTTTAGAAGGAAGGAAAGGAATTTGAGTCTCTTTTACTCTTTTGCTTATGCACATCCAGAAGAGGTTTTACTGTTTATCCTAACCGCCTTTCAATATATTTATTATATGTATTTAATAGAAAGTCTGGGTTACTTCCAAATTAAAAATAGTAAAAGAGTACATGTAATTTTTGCCGTTAGAATATCTATACGAGCGAAGCTGCAGCAAAAGCTAGTTATAAATAAAGAGAGGGCTAATGGAAAATAAGTTAAATGTCAGTTCCGTGCGTGTCCCAGTCAAAAGTTAATAATAATTATTGAGATTTATTTGAAAAGAAAGTTTATGTAATTTCTTTTATTCTTGGTACCTTAAATGATGTTCAAAAATTTGTTTCCAGGACCAGTTTTCAAAAATTAACAATTACGGCTAAAAGCCATATCGTTTAGTCTCCTTTCTGCTGCAAGCAAGTGCAGATGTGAGCAATTTAAATATTTTTTCACACAAGTGATCTATTTTTCTTACTAACTTACTTACTTGGTCAGTTTCGCGCGCGATTATATTTGTGTTTTTTTAGGTGTATTTATCTAAAAAATAAGAATGATGATGATACTTGCCTTATTCGACATTTTTTTAGTCTATTGTTTTTCAGTTTTTTTGTTATATCGTTTTAGGACAAAAACTGTCACTTTTGTCAATTTAGTCATAAGGCAGAAAACATCAGTATTGAGTACTGAGACTGACATTAAAATTTTGTCAGTTTTGCTAAAACGAAAACTTTAATAATAGTTTTACCATTAGAACATCTGTAATTTGTGCATGTGTGCCCAATAAAATTCGATTTTTTAAAAATTTGTATTTGCATAGAAAAACTAAACACCTACGCGATTGTCGGCTATAAAACACTGTATACTGTATACAATTCTTACAACTAGTGTATAACTAGAATTTTTTATGTATTGTTCATTCCAACGTCAATGAAAAGAATTCAATAAATAAACCATAAATTAATGGTTTATGGTTAGGTTATGGCTATTGTTACAATAAAGATATGTATAAAAATGTTTTATTGAATTGTTAAACGCAGTATTTTCTATTATTTCCACATTTCTCAAACCGGAAAAAAGTAGTGTCAAAATGACTTTCATGGAATCGCTATCATTAGAAGAGTTCCGTTGCAGGAGACATACGAGTAATTCTCGAAGTGCAAAGATATTTAGTAATAGATGACGAAGCAGTTGACGAAAAAAAAATGCACCGTAACGTTAACCCCCCACAGCGCAGACCACCACACCATTATGCATGCTGGTAAATAAAGACACCACGTGGTGTTCAACGTGCCGACTCCCATTCAACAGCCTGTTGGCGCGCGATCAATAGACTCCAAATGTGGTGCGCTGTTGAGTCAGGCGGGGTTTAATTAGTCACCATGTTGCCTAGTTTAGCTGAGTTTCTAAAACAAGAGGAAATCCTTAGAAGTATCGGGTTAAAGAGTTGTAAAGTTAACGTAAAATTGAGAAAAATGTAAATATTAATATCCTCGCAATCATCAATGGAAGATCGCCTAAAATTTCGAGGAAAAAGGACTATTGATTCTGGTCCGGGTGCCCTCCTGCTATCGCTATTTTTAGTTCCTTACTCCCCCCCCCCCCCCATTCATCCTAACATTCTTAATTCTCGCCTTTTTTGCTCTTTCTTTATTGACCATGCTTTCACTTAATACGCGCCCCGGCAGAGCAAATAGCTGCCTCCTAAAATTTTCCTCGCGCTTAGCCTATACGGTCAGAGTATACCGGAGGCTTCCTTTCACTTTTTTCATCTCGCTTGTAGTCGTCTGCCTGTGTTCCCCAATCCATCCGTGATGGTAGAATCCGGGTATAAATAAAATTTCATTTTATTTATCTTCACTTCTTTATTATCGATCTTCCTTCTTAATCGATCTTCCTCCTTCATGCAACTTTATATACTCGGTTTTATTCTTACTTCTTGCAGACCTCTGTCTTCTAGAGATCTGCTCTAGCTCCCTACTTTTTCTTCAACGCCCTCCCTGCTTGTGCAATATCCTCTGCAAACATTATGCACTAGGGGGGGATTCATCTCTTACTTCCTGGATCATAACATTCGCGTCAGTGTTGAATAGATACGGGCTTAAGGCCAACAGCCAACAGCCATAACTGGAAATTGTCGTGTCAATCCTACAATCCTTACATACTCTTCTGGTATTGGTTTCTCACACTTCGTGGAACTCTTTCGTAGGCCTTTGCTAGTTCAATAAGAACCATAATATGTAATATTTTTTGCTTATGCCAAATCTGCATCGTGCGGGGTATCAATATCAGCTTGATTCATCTCTAGTTTTCTGTCTCCCATGCCCTTTTTTTCACAACACATATTCGCCAAACTGTCGTATTATAAACATTTTCCCTTTCAATCGTCGATATGGATTTTTATACATAAAATTAGGCCTGGTCTATATAGCATCTTCTCTTTTTACTTAGATTTAGTTATTTAAATTTCAGAATAGAGAAACATAGAAGAACTATAGAAAAACTATTTTTAGACATAAATATCGACTGGATAGATACAAAACAGAAGGGTTAGTTTTTCACTGATATCACGAATCCAGTGCAGTTAGGTTTTTACCTCGGGGCCCGTCTATAGTGAACGGATTTTCATGGGACTGTTTTAATTGAGTTTCTAATCGTAAGAACTTTAATCTTTTACATTAAAAATTTGTTCTAATAATTATTTAATTATTTTACAAAATGAAAATAAATAATTCTTAATTATCGAACGAATCATCATGCTTTTCACAATAAAATTGGTTATTTAAAAAAAAAATTCTTAATTAGTCATACAAACACAAAAGATGCATACTTTCACAAAATAATCCAAGATTTTTTAGAAAAAAGTGATGAAATGAAAACAAGTAATGTTGAAATATACTCGTAATATCTTTCACAATTCCAATGTGATCGTTAAAAAATAGGACTGGTTTTCGGTACTGCTAAGAATGAATCTATATTCAGAAAATCACAATTCAAAATTGCTCATATAAAATGGCGAATATAACGTCACAAAATATGTATAATTCGAATAAAAAGAAGTCATTAAGGTTAAAGAAGTTTCCAAATGAAACAATATGAAATTTCGAGTGTAATACAATATTTATTTTAAAAAAATTATGAAAAGTATTATAAACAATTTTTATAAATAATATCTTTATTCATTGTCTTCGTTCCTTAATTCAGTCATTGATATTACTGGTGCTGCATTCAAGCAGCTATTGCCTTTGCATTGTGAACAATCTGGAGAGCAATGCAAACTACTTTTCCTGAATCCACAAGCTGGTCCACATCCGATATTACACGCACAAAAGATCATTTTCAGCAAAGTTTCGGTGGCTGGTGGCTGAGTCATTGTAATTGTATGTAACAACTCATTCTAAATTTCCATTCCCAATTTTTTGGTGACATACTTTAAAACCTGTAAAAACACCCTTTTTATGTATTCTACGGCCGCATCATGTGTAGGCACCAATGAATCTAGATTGACACAGCTATTCTTCGAGGTAGCTTTAATAAAGGATTGGTACCAAAGTTCATTTAAAATGTTTACAGTTTGTCAAGCACCATACAATGCCAAAATACATACAATATTGGATTCAAAAATATTTATAATATCGGCGCTCGAATTTTTAAATACTTCAGCAGCTTCTTGCAAATCTTTGCGCTTTTCAATCAGCCTGGCAAAGTTATTCTTGCCCTTTCTGTAAAACGCAGATGTTGTGTCACATCCTGTAAATGAATGTAAAAACAAGACATGTACTTTACTGATAGGTAGAGTTTTTCAAGACTTTTATTTGAATAAACTTCTTGCGATGTCTGACCTTTTGCTTGTTTTAGAAAATATATTTCTCTGTTGATTGAAGCTAAAGCAGTCAATAGAACTAAAACATCGATATCCTCGGCAGCAACTACAACATAATCCGATTCGATATCAATTGCTGTTTGTACAATTAACGTGTCGGCATCACCTTCTGCTTGACAGCTAAAAATATTATTATCAGCAAGGTGTTTTCTTAAAATATGAACAAGTTTATCTTATTTTTGCTTTTGCAAGCCAGTTTGTAAAAAATTATACTTGCTAGCTACTTCTGGATTATCCTGCCAATTTATCTCTTGAAGGGACTTGGACAGTCATATATTTGACAATAAAGCAGTCTTGTTCACTTTTTGTTTTTAGAGAATAAAACAAGGCATGGAATTCTTTAAAATCCTGCATAATGAGTGTTGAACAGCGGTATGTTTTTGCAGTACGATGCTTGCATTTTAGAAAAATAGGTAGTTGTGAAGCTGCGTGCCTACAAAACAAGGACAAAAACATAAACAAAAGCTTTAAGAGGCAGGAGAACTTGTAACTTACCTTTTCGCAATACTCTTTTTCCAGTTTTTTGGGTCGCTGGGACGACATCTCCACTCTCCCTTGTGTATACGTGAGCAAAACTTTTCCTTCTCCATATTTGTATTTAATTTTAAATATTATTAACTATAAGCAATACTTAAAAATATTTATGAATACACAAGAACTATCTAAACATAGTGTTTCAATTGTCCTGTTTCATAAAAACAGATGTAAAGCCATATTACGCAAATTATTAAACCATATGATTTAATTAAATTATTTTCATTGGCCGCTCGGATAAAGCAAGTTTTGACCCGATAGAAGAGATGGATAAGGCAAGTTATGGAAGAACAATCGACATAGTTTATACTTTTTATACAGGGTAACGTGACTTTTTACACGATTTCAGTAGCTCAGAGCATAGGTAATTGGTATAAAATGCACTATATATTAGGAAGTGACTCCGCAGCCGGCGGGTTCCCAAAATGTTGATGCATGGCGCCGGCACCCGGGTACAAAATTTCTCGGGTGCCGGCGCCGGTTCAGGTACGGCCAAAACGGAATGCCGGCAGTTCTAACCTAAAATAATTATAGTTACGTATTTTAAATGATATGTAAACATTGTGTTGTTTTAATTTTGCGTAAAAACTATAAATGAGTGCGTGATAAATTTTCTTCATATGAAAATTTTAATTGTGTTTTGGTGGAATACAAGAAAGTCACAATGAGTTTTGGTTGCGTGATAGTAGAACAAATGACGATCAAAGACAACGAAATCCTAATAGTGTGGTGGATATTAATCCGGCTCTGAAATACTATTATCTGCGGTTAGCCTGTGTAAAAGGCAAAAAATAAAAAGTCAATAAGGACGTGTTCCACGTGCAAGAAAGGCTGCCAGGATAGCATTTTCTTCAAAGTAAGTGAGTGTAAACAATTTCTATGCATCCTGGGGATTGAACAAAATCACAATCATACTTCATCCAAAGCTTATTTGAATTTTCTAGCATAACAGAGACACAGAGTTACAGATCCATATGCTCTGCTAGTTATTTCTACCTCAAAAAATGGCAATATGTCCATAGAATACAAGAATTCCAATCAAATCGATATCAGACAAATTGAACACTCTTATTGAAGGTATGAAAAGTTTGATTACAATACATATGTGCGAACCACGATCAAAAGTTTCAATTTAAAATAGGCTGCAACTTAAACATTTTCTTCAGTGGAACGTCTAAGTTCATAAATGGGAAAAAAAGTATAAAGAACAGCCTAAGTTTGAATTAAGAGACATACAGATACAAGGAAAGGTCAAAAAACGTGGACGTCCGAAGAGCCTTGGAAATACAGTAATATGGTTGAATCGCAAAAGGACTAAGAATTTTAGGAAAAGTTTGATGTTGATTTTTCTTATTTCTACCCTTAAATTCGCAGAATAATAACAACTGCTATATTTTTGTAAGGAATATTTAAGTTTCGTTAAAGTTTACACTATAATAAATTATTATTTTTTGATTGAATTAACGTATTTTGATTCTCATCTTTGACTTGACACTAATTTTCTAATGCTGCCAGCTCCCAGCTCGGCTGCCGGCGCCGGCAGCGGAGTCACTTCCCCGGCACCCAGCTCGGCTGCCGGCGCCGGCATCCAAGATGGCTGCCGGCGCCGGCAGCGGAGTCACTTCCTATATATTATTATCCCATTTCTTTTAAATGGATAAGGCGAGTTTTATAATGAAACCCCTCAAGTAGTTGTACTGACTAACGTCGCCGCTTTCCCTATCTTAATTGATGTCATTGATCTAGTTAGGATTGTATTTGGTCATTTAAGCAGGGACGGGTGGAGGGGAAGATCGCAAAGGTACTGGTGCACCCCTTTGGGGTAAAGGCTATCGTCCTGCAAAATTTCAGCTTTATAAATAGTCCTTACGGTTTTTGAGATATTTAGAGCGGGAAATTGGATCCCACTGGTGATTATTATATGGGAGGATTCAGGCTAGAGTTATTAAATTATCAACTATCACATCCGATACAAAGACAAATATTTTTATAGAAATAAATACCTAATCGATATTAAGTTTATACATTTTTGCTTACAAAATGTCAACTAAAACCTTGATATATCTAGGATCAGGTTCGACGAGAATGTGATGAGGGCAAAGTTTCCTGAAACTAAAATTACCTCATACCAAAGACTTTTTACCCTTAAGGTGCGCGCACACTTAGGCGAAGCGTCGCGAAGAGAAGAGAAGAGAATTTTATCCATCCAAGAACTTTACATGCAATCAAATGGGAGCCCGCACCCCGCACACTGAAGCGTC
Source organism: Philopedon plagiatum (assembly GCA_963971165.1). Classification (NCBI taxonomy): domain Eukaryota; kingdom Metazoa; phylum Arthropoda; class Insecta; order Coleoptera; family Curculionidae; genus Philopedon; species Philopedon plagiatum. The sequence goes on from OZ020194.1 coordinate 70,740,263, forward strand.
GAGAAGCGTTGTGCGGGCTTCCATTTGATTGCACGTAAGTTTCTTGGAAGGATAAAATTCTCTTCTCTTCCCTTCGCGACGCTTCGCCTAAGTGTGCGCGCACCTTTAACCATTCCATGGAATGGTATTACGGCTGAATAAATTGTTAGTTTAAGTTTAGAGAGACAATAATGCAGTAGCCATAAACTTTAATTTCACATGCCAGGATATTATACATTTTTGTGTTTATACGTTTAAAATAATTATTTATATATTGGCTAAAATATATGGGAATTTTTGTAATATCATTATTCTGTGTATTACTAAAGTAAACATTTGTTTCATGGATACCAAATATTATTTTTTAAATATGAATGCATTGTGGTAAATTTATTTTATGTAGGAAATGAATACCGTGTATAGTTTTTTTGGTAACTACTTTTGTGTTTTTAAATAAGCCAGTAAGTAAACTGGAATTTGTAATAGGGCATTAACACATAGTGGGATGCAATGGAATCACATATCGCTAACTGGGAATAAATTGACAATTTTTTTGGCTGTTACTATCATATAAACTTATTGTTTGTCTTAATAAAAGCTTGCATTCGTTGTTTCTTATCTGTTTTATAATTTTTTTCTTAAATTCTTATCGACTGTGGCATTGCTTTATATTTTCTACTGCCTCGGATGTTTCCCTTTTCCTTGTACCTACACCATGAACAATAATGTATTTCTTCCTATATAAATTCTTTGCATCAGGTCCCGTATTATATATACATTTTTTTTCGCCATAAACACTTTCATACTTCACCTGGTAGAATTGACCAAAACTAGGAATGGTCCATGTGTTTGACGTCAAAGTGGCAGAAACATTTTTTATTAAGACAATTTATATTTGTTGCACTGTTCGCACACTAATCAATTATATCATGCCCTAACAATGCCACTCCATTGTCTATACCGTATCCGATTTAAGTTGAGAATGATGACAGTATGACAGAAACCCATTTTACAACGGAGAGATAAATTATGTCTTTTTCTCATGTTTTTTCTCTCTCCTCCTCGTTCTCTCTCATATTCATAAAATTTATATAGCCGGTAGAAAATTAGGTTATGAGAACCATAAACATGACATAATTATTAATAAGTTGTTTTTGCTGTGTAAAAATGTATACTTAAAAAGTTTATATAAAGTATTAGAAGCTTAAAATGTTGTGTTCTATGAATCTGGGGCTGACTAACAACCATTGAAATATTACGCAAGGTACATATTTGTTCTTCTTTACATTGCTTGGACCGGGCGTTATGGGAATGAGTAACAGTAACGTCGACCCGATGTAAATTTGAGAGTGGAGGGCAACATAGAAGATTTCTTTAGTTATTGAGAAAGGAGTGAAAATTGCGCCCTAGAATCGTTTGGTTTCAGTTTAAAGCTGAAGTCACAGTACCATTACAAAGTGTATCTATTCTTCTGGAACTAAGACTTTCAACATTTACAGTTAAAAATTGTGAAACTACTTGGTACATTCGATTAAACAATTTTTATCGTGTTTTTAACTCACATAAACGTCACTGTTCGCAAGTAGGCTATATTATAGATCCATTTTCATTATATTTCGGAGAATAGGGAATATTCTTTTAATCTTATTATAAATTGTTTATCTTAATCTTAATCTTAGCTAATATTTTCTTTATTTATTTAAAAACTTTTTCTCCTATGCTTTTATTGCAAATTATTGGTTAGAGAGAGGGAGTATTGTTCTGTGCTTAGAGGGGTAGGAAACAATAATTTTAAGTAGTATAAAATAAAAAGGTTAATGTGACTCTGCTGACACCGTCCTTGCTTAATAAAAACGATATTTTTGCAAATGCTGTTTGTGAACAGTAAAAACAAAAGTATTTTCCTGTAAACTCATAAAACTTACATAAGTATTTTGCCAGATTAGAAATTTATTTGACATGACAATTCCGATTAAACTTTCAGAGTAGACAACCAGAAATACTTGCACAAACAGAGGCAGCTGTGATAAAATGTTTGATTATTCTTTTTATTCGCAACAACATCATCTTTATTTGTCTTTTACTAAGGCTCCTTTTGCTAACATGGATAGAAAGAAATCGAGTTCGGTTGGGAGTTGTATCAGGAAAGAAACGAATTTTACGATGATTAATCTTTCAAAGTATATAACCAGCAATACTTCCACAAGCAAAGAAGTTACGATAAAAATTTGAACATATTCCTTTTTTATTTGTACTTTTCGTCCGTCTGTCCGTTCGTTCGCCCGCCCGTCCATCCGTCTGTCACTGGAGATTTTCTCTGAAACTATTCGACGTTAAAATTTGAAATTTAGCACATAGATAGAGTGTGGTGGCCCAATTATAGATGTGAAGTATAAAAATTTGAATTTTGATTCCGGGGGTTAATTTCAGGGAGTAAATTAGGAAATTAAAAAACAAATTTTTCAAGGACATCGTGTAGGGTGTCAAATAAAAGCTGATTGAAGCACGAAATCAACAATATGATGTATTTTTCTATGCATTTTTTAAAACATTTTTCGAGAAAAACGCTCAAAAGATTATGTCTCCCACCTTATCACCAAAAGGATCGCTCAGAAAAATCTGACAAAATTTAACATTGAGAATTAGGTGTAAATTGAGCAAACATTATCAGGATAATTATAACTGATGAATCATTGATGTTAGAGAAAAAATTTCTCGACAAAAATATTTCTCGTGTAAGGACTTTTGTCCTTACACGATTTTCAAATTTTTAATTTGGCTCAGTCGAAACGTGAGTGCATTACTATTAATAATAATTTAAGTGGGGGGCTGATGGCACGATACAGTAATTGTGCAAGTATAGCTCGCACTTGACCGATTTTTTTTAAATAATGGGTCCAGCTCCCATTGATCTTATTTTATCTGTTAATACTTTGTGAGCCTTTATCACCTTTAATCTTTGGTTGTCTTAGTTTTGCCTTTTGTTACTACAATATAGATATAAATATAAAAGTAACTTTTTCTTGAATGAAAGATCTGACATCTGTACTCCTATAGACATTTTTTCATGTGGCGGTTTACCATTTGTTATTTTTAAGATAAAAAGGAATAGACAAACAAATTTTTTATTTTTAAAGTTCCCTCCAGCTGCTTTTTGGCCACCAAAAATTAAGTGGAATAGATTTGTTCGTGTATATTCATAACTAAAATGAGCCAAAACCTTTACCTACTGTTGCAAATATTGCATGTTGCAAATTATAACATGCGAAACATTTGAGCCAAAACGACTGAAAGAGAATTGTTTTACCCAATTTGGCAAAACGTAGAACCAGTTGCAAATTAACAGTAATTGGTCAAATTGCATAATTTTCGGTACATAGCTGATACACCAACGTTTTTAGTGAAACAAACCAACATTTTAAACGTGCTGTGGAAGATCCTAAATTTTAGTTAAGGCCGGTGACATACTAGAGAAATTAATTTCGTTAAACTTATAAGTGAAACAGATCACATGAAATAAAATTTCAAAGCATACTAGTGATATGTGTTACGTATACATTAAATTTGATATTCTATCGTTCTGCATTCAGTGTTTAGCACAATGTCTTCCGATGAAGATGCTGTGATTTTGTTGTGGTGGCAAACCGCCGCTGATATCGAAAAAATCATATTAACAAAAAAAGGCTATTTTGGGTGCATCCTAGTAATCAGATAAACTTAAAACATGTGCAACAATCGTTGGAAATGAACTGAAACAACATCCTGATGGGTTTAATGAGTTATACAGAATGAACCAGGAACACTTCTACCATTTACTTGTCATCGACAGCTAATATAATGAAGAATTTGACTAATTTAAGAAACAAGTCTCAACAAACATATCACGTTGTGTTTCATGATATTTGTATATGAAACAAAGGTTTTTTAAACGCAAATTTAATTCAAGGCTTAAATGGGCTATAACATGTGACCAAGCATACTTTAACTCTCTACGTTAAAATAAGCAAACAGTAAAGATAACGTATGCCTACTAGTGTCCAACCGAAACTAAGTTTTGCAGCCGAAACCGAATTACAGCTTTCGAGCTTTCGAGTTTTGGCTGAAACCTAACCTATCCTTTATGGGGAATTTGTGCGTCTTGTTAAATATTATACCTGCCGTCAACAGGATTTCTAAAACCTGCCGCCACTGGTATTTTTACATAAATTCCACATTGCTACCTAGACATTGCACAAATTCTACATTGCAACGTACACCCGAAGGCAAGCCGAGGCGTAACATACGCACTGTCGCGTCGCACACAGGCGAAAAATCGATAAAAGTCGGACAAAACCTACACGTTATTAATTCTTGAACAAAATATTTTTAATATGAACTTTAAACACTATTTGACTAAAAAAAATTATTTTAAGCCTAAGTAAATTGAACCATATCTCATGGTAATGACATTATTAGGATTATGTACCAAGAACAGTGCAAAAAAGTTGGCGCCAACGAAAAAACTTCTCTAATATTGAGTTCTCAGAAAGTGTGATTCTTGATAAAAGTTAGTGTATAAGAAAAAATAAATTTTGATAGGTAAATTTTATGTAAAATATACAAGGAAGCCAAAAGATTAAAAACTGCAGCTCTAAAAATCAATAAAATAAGTATTTTTTTAGAAAGCAGAATTAGACTACTTCTTTCTATTTTCTTGTTCAATTTTAAATATTATTGGTTTTTAGGAGTCATTTTTTTTTTATTTTTGCGTCTCCACCTGTATACTACAAACTAGTGCTACGTTAAAATTAATTTTTCTACTTTTATTAAGGATAGAATTTTCGGAAAAAACAATATGTTAGTTTCCCATTATGACCCAAAACAATTTAAACCTAGGTAAGTATTTTATTAAGTAGCCAGTACCTGATTATTATTCATTCTACCCCTTTGCGCGAGTAATTAGACTTGTGGTCATTTGCACAACCAAATTTAAGGCTTATTTAAGCTAAGTATAGTTTTAAATGTTATTACGTAATTTATTACTGATTCAAAATAAACGTATTTATAACTATACTTGCCTTCAATTTGGTGGTGCAAACGATCATTAGTCTATTAAATCATTTTAAAGTTAAAATTAATTGTAGTAAAAAAAATAAGTATTGTAATAAACAGGCAATACTGATTTAAACATTTTATTCGTCAACTCGACCTAACCTAATAAAATATACCCCAATATTTAACTGGCTATAAGACCTATCTTTTGGTAAAAATCCAATTAAGATCTATTTTTAGTAGTTTTTAAGTGATGCCGGAACAAAGACACAAACAGACAGACAGACAGACAAACATTCTAAAAACTGTCGCTTTTGGTTCACAACGCTTTAAATAGACGATAGAAACCCCTTTTTTACAATTCTGGTTTATGTACAGATTTTTCACTTTGAACTACTTTATTAATAGTACAGATTAGAGCAAACATAACTGTATAAATGCGCCATTTTTGTTAAGGGTCGCACTTGGTCGCATAAAATCATTGTTGTATTTGCAAAACAAAACTTGAGGCTTACGTCTAATCAAAGTTTTAAACTGGAATCTGACGGTATTGTTAACTTTATCCCCATGTAAAGGTAAATAATAAGATAAAAATACAAACAACTGTGCCACTTGGCCAGTTACCATAACCGTTACCCTCCTCTTAATTTTATAAACAAAATACGAAATTCATTGTAAACACACAAATTATCCCAAAAGTTTTAATAAAATAATCCACGAAAAACACCAACATACATATAAACAAAATAACACTTTATCTTCCGTAACTCATACGCTCTCCAACAAACCGTTCTTCGCACTAACGCAGGGCAGTATCGGAGGGTCTCGCAGTGCTCGCGCGCACAGGTACCATAGATTGGTCATTAAGGTAGAGGGCCAAAGCCTAATTTTTGCATTCTAGGAACTTTTTGAAAATAGGGTTCTGTCCGACTTTTATCGATTTTTCACCTGTGTGCGTCGTCTTGAACCTAAGGTCGGCCGTTTTTTGGACGAAACTGAAAAATGTTTCGGTGTGGGCCAGCAAACCCGAGCCTCGTATTTTAAGCCGAAACCCAATCTTTGGTCGGACACAAAATATTATACTTTTCTTATCCAAAATTAATAACAGGTTGTTGATTCCAGTAACAATGAAAATATGTCTTGTATTTTTCTGATTTTTTTATAACTACAAGCATTGATCAGCTTTTGGTAATGGACTTTCGCCTGGATTATGGATTATTTTATTATTTTAAGTTGCCAATAAATCTATTTTTAAAAATATGTGCTTTAGTGCAAAAAAAAATACTTTGATCTGTAATTAACCGAACCTTTATGTGGTATTTATAGGGCCATTCTTTATTTTAAATTATAGGAATGTTTTTATTTTCCATTCTATACTTCTTACTAATTATCTATAAATATCTGGATATGCTTGAGTGATTGATTATGACTCACCGCTAACAATTAATTCTTCATTAGGGTTTTCGAATAAACTTAAGCCATTAGTTTCCAGATTTATTTTGTGCGATAGTGATGTACTTACTACACTTATTGTTATACAATCTGATTGATCACCTTTTAAATACAAATATGCTGTATTAAAATGACGCATATTTCCCCTATGCCTCCTCTTTCTTTTCATAATTTAGTCCCAGAAAAAGAACCCATACAGAAGCAAGAGTTTTATTGGTTCCTTGAATGAAAGCAGCACCCTGTTTTTGTGACCTCGAGCACCTCTTAAAGGTACACTTTGGATCATCACCGCCGAGGCAGCGCGCTGCCGCTGCAAAGACTGCGCGCTGCTAGAGCGGTAAGCGACCGTACTGCTCCACATGCAATTAGAGGGAATACATTTCGAACTTCACCGCCGCTTCTTTTGCGCGCCGCAAAAGAAGCGGCAGTGAAGTTCGAAATGTATTCCCTCTAATTGCATGTGGAGCAGTACGGTCGCTTAGCGCTATAGCAGCGCGCAGTCTTGGCAGCGACAGCGCGCTGCCTCGGCGGTGATGATCCAAAGTGTACCGGGTGATCTATTATATTTTGCACCCCCCCTTATCTCGGTTATTTAAAGAGATATCAAAAAACTTTAAATATATAAGTTTTAGGGTTTTTTCTGAACTTTCAGAGTAAGATAAAAAAAAAATTTTACCAAAAAAGTTGAGTTATATTTACAAAACCTATGTTTTTTGTAATGGAACACCCTGTATATTATTTTTTGCTTCGAAAGAAAATTTTACGCTGATTTCAAATATATATAGTTTATAAAGTTTATTTTCAAGAATAAGGTTAATAATTACAATTTTTAAAAATGATGTTTGTTATTGACAACTACAGCAATCAGCAAGATTAGAGTTCGTAATGACCTCCATTAGCCTCTATACATTTTTGATACCCTATTTTTAGTCTGAAAGTTCAGAAAAAACCCTAAAACTTATATATTTAAAGTTTTTTGATATCTCTTTAAATAACCGAGATAAGGGGGGTGCAAAATATAATAGATCACCCGGTACCTTTACTCCACTAAAAGAACAAGACGTATAAAACAGTGCAGCAATCAGCTACAAAAAAGGATATTACAAGTGGCCGTCCTCTGATGGTAATGAAAGCTACGCATGGAGCAACCGGAGTTAAGATGCGCGTGCACTACATCCGGAGCATTCGGATTACTTATCGGTGCCCTAAACCAGGATGATTAATGGAACTAAGTCGTAATTATATCATTTTAATCAATCTGTTCGAGCAACCCTGAGATAAAACCAAACGCGTGCGACCGCCCTAAATATCAGGGTCCGAGCAATCAATAGTAAAACGACTAAACCATTAAACTACCTACCAAAAGAGATTACGGATGATTATATTATAAATAGGTATGTTATGCTTACCTTTAGGATTTTAAGTGACACATAAAAATACAAGATAACAAGAAGACAACCGGCACATAATAATAAAAGTTTTAATATCTGTTTCTGTATAACGAATAAAATAATTTTAAGCCATCTTGTAAATTTGGGGGTAAGATTTTGTCAGGTTATTCAAATTTTATTACCTAAATGATAAATGATGCGGTCTTACGCTGCCATTTTATGTGATTGTAAGACCTTTCTGGGTCTTTTGAACTGATTATATTGAAAGAGAAATAGAAGCTTTTAATGTTAAGTCGACCGGTCTCTAATTTTCATAGCGGCAGATTTAACTTTTATGTGCTCTATTTATAATAAATATATTAAAATTAAAGGTGCTGGATGAAATAATGACAAACATGACACTCTATCATGTTCAATAATAGTATATTATTCAATGAGCATATAATGGTGGCTACGCGGATGAAGTTTATGACACGAGCCGCAGGCGAGTGTCATAAATCATCCAAGTGAATAACAGCCATTATATGCGAGTAGAATACTATACTTTATCCAGGACTATCAAAAAAATTTAGATAATATTAATATATGTTTTTATTTTTAAATGTTGACGTTTTGAATTAAACTCGGAATTAAAGTAACCACAACAGCGCGACAAAGCAACGTGACGAAGCTAATGTTTTCATAGCCACCTTTGTTTTTTATTTTCTGCATACCTACAATCGCATTCCAAGCCGGTTTGGATCGAGCACAGCTCTTGTTTGGAGTTTGGATCGAGATATCCGTGGAAGCGGGGAATAATGAAACCATTATTCACTAGTGAATAATGAATATTATTATTATTTCATAAACTCATGTATAATAATCAAATTATAGACGAGTCGTGGATAAATTATGTTTATGCTGAAAATTAAGAAATATACGTTCGGATTCACTAAAAAGGTTTAAGATTTAGTACTGATTTAAATTAAGATATTCTAGTTGATCAGTCTGTCTTTACAAATTTTGTCCTGTCATTGTTAATAAGTCCTCGTTAAAAACGTATGAATGATTCTAATATTTCAGCGATTAGCTTGGTTTCCAAATGATTTTATCTTGATACGTGTTGTTAGAATGAATAATTTAGTTCTATTATTGTGTAGATTACGTTAGCGCTAATAGGACTGTTCAAACGCAGAAAACCTAAACGGAAAGATCGTGAACAGTGCCAGTGGTGTAAAGAATGACTATTGCAAAGGAAACAGTACTACATATTACGATAATTTATTAAAGGAACTGAGAATTGCTCCGAAATAGTACCACAATTAGCTGCGAATGGATGAAAAAACGTATCTTAAACTCTTATTAATGGCGACTCCCTTTATTCAAAAGCAGGATACTGTTATGAGAAACGCTATATCGCTACATGAGAGACTTACAGTGACATTAAGATTTCTTGCATTAGGAAGAACACACGAATGTCTCAAATTTTCTTCTATAATATCACCTCCTCAAGCTCTAGGCAAAATCATTCCAGAAACATATGATGCCATTATTCGCCTCCGCCATACATACTCAGTTTTGCCTGTACAGCCGAACTGCGCCGGTATACCTGACCAGCAAAAATATCAATTTTTGTATGCGTTCAGGTCGCCTGTATAAGTGAGGAATCCGGCACAGTTTTGTCACATACACGCTCCTGTTTAACTGTACAGTCGAACTGCAGAGGTAAACCCATCAGGTATACCCTAGCGTGTATGGCCCTCTTAACAGATGACATTGTTATAACAAGCGGTTGATTAAAAAATATTCTGCATCGCCTAATAAACGCTGTATAACAATGATTCCATATATTTTGAGCACCCTGTATATTATCTATTTAATGCTAAATTAAATGGTTAATGTTTATTATCTTAGATTATGAAAGAACAGATACTTTTATTTACATCTGTCTTGCTTGCTGCCAACAATACTTCACAACCTCTGCAAGGAGTGGGGAGTGGAGTGTATTAAATGGATACTTAATAGCAGCATTGCCAAAACGAGCAAACTTGATCAATTATCTTTTTATTTATTCGGGTCTTATCATAAGAACCGCTTTTTCTAACATTGATATTTGATAATCCCGTATGACAATTGGAAGAAATATGCGCCATTCTATTCATGCGAACGATGATAAAAACTATACCTTTTGGTCCCCACGATATCACTATTTTTCTTTCTCCCACTGTACGTTTTTTAGATAATTTAATTTGTCTTTTCCTTAATTTGAGGTTATTATCGTAAGCGATAGATACTCTGTGACAAGATCATTTTATGTCATTGTAAAATCACCAATGTGCTGTAAAAAGGCATTTTAAATCTAAAACGATTTATTCTTTTATTTTTAAAGCCCTTGTCAGGACAGTGCCAATTAAATCTCAAACTTCAACCATCTATCAGGTAGTTTTAAATTTAGTTCATTTGATTGACTACCTTGGAACCCTTCGGTTGTGCAATGGATATGTCATTTAAATTAAAACTTGTGACTAGTTCTATGGTTTCCCGGATTTTCTTGTTTTCCAAGAGGGTTTTTATCAAAATATTGGGAAAATGATTTTGATTGTATAGCAAGAGGCAGTAACGCGGCGAGACTAATATTAACTGAAGGCAAGCCAGGATTTTTGAGCCCCTATAACAAGACCTAATTAGGTTACAGTTTTATTATTTGGCGCCGCCTTGCCACCGGCGCGCCTAGGCAAGAGCCTACTCTGCCTACACCTAGCTACGGCACTGCCAAGAGGGTACCTGGAGCAGAATCAAAAATAGTTTATTTCTCCCGAATTTTTTTTTTTACGGTCTTTTATTGCACTTTGGAAGACTATATTTGATATAGTCTTACTATATTACCTATAGAACAAAAGAATTTCCATAATGAAAATATGTCTCAACCACTTACAAAAAAATTGTGGATTTGTTTTATTAATAAATGACAGTTTACCATAATATTTATCATATTTTCGAAGCACATCAGCAAGATTACCGTTGTTGTGTATGTACAAGGGATGTAAAGCTCGTCTTAAGCTATTTCGTTGACCTATTGCCTGCAATAAACCATTATCGACACCAGCTGTAATAAAACCCGGTAAATTTGTAAGAACTGTAAACAGAGCCGGCCGCGGCCCTACTAAACTAACAGGTAAAGATAATTTTAATTTAATGAGTAAAGGGTATACCTAAATAAAGTATTTTCTCCAAATATTTTAGTTTAGTTCCTACACGATAGGTCAACCGTGCAGTTGTTATATATGATTTCGATCGTGTTTTGATATTCCGAACGCGCTAAAAAATGTGGCATCCTTGGAAAGACGTTAATCATAGTGCTACCGGTAGTGCTAATTTAAAAAGAAAATATTTATCGTCCGATGCCAAGCAAATTGTTAAAAATGTGTATGTGTCTTTATTGAACAGGGGGTTTAATGTAAATGAATCTGCAGCAGAAACATTTTCAGTATCGAAAACAGTTACGCAGTGTCTACAGTTAAAGATATTGTGATAAATTAAAGACAAAAAAACTACGCAGTGATTCTAGTAAAAGCAAGTGTTTTGACCAAAGCGACAAAGATTAATTCTTAGAAAATTGTATTCTATGTACAAAGAGCAAATTGTGTCTACATTTGTTTTCATTAAAGCAGCGACTAATAAAAGATGAAACCAATATTTCTTGAAGCAGGACAGGACTCTGGAGAGTATTATCTCATATGGGTTTTACATATCGGACCATTATTAAAAGACAAAATAAATATTAATAGAATCACAACGATTACGACAGTGGCGCTTTGATTATTTAAAATCTATGAGAAAGTACAGATTAGAAAATCGATCCATTATCTACCTCTATAAAACATAGTTTGATGCACATGACACTCCAGTAAAAAATTGGGTAGATCCATCAGGAAAATGCCAAACCAAAACCCCATCGAAAAAGGAAAAAAGAATTATCATTTTACATGCTGGTTCCGAAGATGGTTGGGTTCCAAATTGTTGGTGGTTGTCCTCTATAAATGTTAAAGATTTATCTCTGGACTACCACCTGTCCTTTTCTGGAAAGGACAGTCCTTTTTTAAAGAGTTTTGTCCTTTCATCTTTTTTAGCCTAAAATGTCCTTTTCAAAGCCCAAACTGATATTCCAGACGACCTTGCTAGCACATTTTCGCAGTTAAAATAATTTATAAAATTAAAAGTCAATATCAAATGTTTACGGAATATTCTGAGACTGCTGAGAGCATTATTCGTCGTTCGCATCGATGAACGTTGCGTGCGTTTCGCTTGACGTCCATCAACCCCATCATCAAAAAGAAGAGAACAAAACAAACATAACCACAACCGATAGTCGTAGAGCGAATTTTTCTAATTTTGGCATTAATTGGCGAGATGAAAGAAACAGGTGCATAGTTACTTTAAATCAAGCTGAACTTTTGATTTTACCATTAATTTTAAGGAGACGTGTAATGAATTATCATACGATAAAGAATGACGAAAAATGTTATAAGCTGCAAAATCAAATGAAAAATACAGATTTAGGTTTGAAAAATAAATATTTATTTAAAAAAATATATGTATATTATTTTCCCCAAAAGCAAATCCAAAAATACAGTTTTTAATAAAATGGTGAAAGCGAATTTTCCCGCCTTCTGCATTGTCCTTTTTCCCAATTCTGAAAAGGTGGCAACCCTAACTACCATGACGATACCAGAGCAGAACTTTTTGAAGATTGGTTTAAAAATCACCTTTTGCCCAGTGTGCCTAAGAACAGTTTCTAGTTTAAATAACAGCATACGGTTTTACGCCTTCCACTCTCTTACTGTATTTTTAACCCAATCGAGCATATACGGCATCAGGTAAAATCAAATGTAAGAACAGAAAACACTTCTTCGACTTTAAGTGCAAGTGTTGTGACATTAATTAGAAAAGTTATGTAGATAGCATTCCTATAGAAAGTTGGAAAAATTCGATTAACCATGTTATTAAAATCGAAGATTACTATTTTTCATTTACTAATAACAAGAGTCACTTGTTTTTAATGTAGATGAAAATGACAACAGTGACAACGAAACCGAATTAAATTTGTAATTAAATTTAAGTAATAATTTTTAATGTACACTCCGATTCTGACGCCTTTTATGAATCTTGAAATATTTATACATTTATTGAGGTACTTACCATTTTGTCAAGAGGCAACGAAGAGCTTGAAACGGACTTTCCTAATAATTAAGTATCCCATTTAGACACATTATGCTTATTTTTGAAACTTGAACAGAACAGAAGGTATAAATTGTTATAAACTATATCCGAAATTTCACTTGAAGTTGTTTACTCTGCATATTATATTGTATTAAAAAATATAACTAATGAACTAAGAAACAGATTTTTTCTTTTCTTTTCTCACTGATTAACAAAATCCTAGGATACTTCCCGTGACCCTAGAAATTTGACCCAGAGTTTGGGATTAGCATACAAGCAAGCGCGAGCAAACTCAAAACTGGATACTTTCTTTGTTTCAAGCTTAAAAGTGAGGGGTGATACAGAATAAAAGAATAGGTATATCATGCTCTTATGTACTGTTATTTAGTAGTTATTGTAAATTTAGTTTCTCGACCTTAAAATCAATCAGTATGTAAATAAATATAATTTGCCAATAGAAAATAAACACGCATAATTCTAGTAAAATAATTATACACATGCAAAACCCAATTACCACCGTACGAACAGAAGTGAAATCCCTATAAAAACACTACCTACTGTAAAATGAAGCAACGTTTTCGTGACTGGTCGGCCGTAAAAAGCAGCGAGATCTCATGTAGAAGCCCAGTTCAGCATCATGGTTACGTACTGGATTTGAAACTTTTTATGTTACAAGTTTCTCTAAACTATCATCAACTTATATATCTTCAACCAAAATTGACTTAATATGTGACCTGGCCGACTCGACCGGTGGACCCTACCGAGCGAGAAAATGTGTTTCTCGAATAAGATAAGAGGCCGATTTTTTCTTCACGTTTTGAGGCAAGACCACTAACAAGCGATAAAGTGTGTAACCCTATTATGGCACAGCATTTTTATCACGATCTCTCTATCTAGTGGAAACATCCAATCTCTGGCAAGACCGGTATTAAGTTTACGCATATCAAGCACAAAACTGAATTATGAAATGCCGTAGTTTCGAATGCATCCTTCAACTCTATTTTTTATTTTGTATATTTTGCCATTTTTACCCATTTCATTCCAATTAAGCCTACGCGAATTTTTATCCAAACTAAAACGTTTAGAAACTAAATTAAACAGTTTAAGCTAATGCATCCTGTAATAGGAAAAGCTCACGTTAAGCGTGACATCACCGCATCTTGGCTAAGTATTTTTACACCGAGCATCCTTAACAATAAAACGAAGATAGAAAATTGGATAGCACAGGTATATTATATCTTTTATCTTTGTCCTCTCCGTTTGTTTTTCTTGGTCAAAAGTTCTTTAAAATTGCCAGACAATTCGGCTCTGATCGGTCTACGTCGAATTCGCGTGTAACTAATACAGATGCAGTGTTGTCAAAGTGTACGTTTGGAGGAAACTGAATTGTCCAAAAATATCATTTTCCTTGAAGCTGTTAGAATGCGTATTAAAAAAAGTGTGTAACAAACGCTTACACGTTTTCTTAAGGCGCATCCAGATTATATAACAAAACATGCTAGCAAAGTTGTATAACTTGTTACAGAAACGAAAGGAAAAATATTAACAAAGTGTTGTACAACATTTTTCTTGTTATATAGCAGGTTTTATGTTATCCATCAGATGTCGGTAAAGATAAAAGAAAACTGTAAAACTCTGTTGTATAACATATCCTGACTTGTACTTGTCCAGACTGGAAAATATGTTATTGAAACGTCCACTGCGGCGTTCCGTTTGGCCTTTAGTGGGGCTACAACTATATCGCGGGTGCATATACGTGGTATTAAATGGTCGAAAGAACTGTCCACTCATTTAGTTGAACTGTTGAGTAGTTTATAAAACTACTGTCACAGCACACATTTCTTCTGTCAAAAGGTATATGTCATCGCTTACGAGAACTGTCAAAGGGTTGTGCCACTATATTTTTCTCGACCTTCCAACGATGGTCGTATCCAAAATCTTCGTTTAGACAAAACGAGCCGTCTAGCCAATATTATTACAGAAACTGCTGCCATGATAATAATTGTATCCTCTACATTTGATGCCATTATGAATACTAAGGTCAAAAATTCTGTACAATCTGTTATACTATATTTTGTTACATGGTCTGGCTAGACGCTCCTTTAAAAAATGTAAAGTTATGTAACAAGTTATACAACAAAGCTACTAACAAATTTGGTATACAACTCTGCTATACAGCATGTTTTGTTACATAGTGTGAACCCGCCTTTAGGGTGATGTAGAGAAACGAGTAGCAAAACACATTATTTCCCATAAAATCATAAATGAATGCTTGAAATAAATAGTAAGGTCTCAATATTAGTCAACGGTATGAATGCTAAAGGATGGATAAAATTTGTAAATTTGATGAGAGGCGGAATCGTGGGGTAACGAGGCCTAGAAACAGTGTAAAAAATATGGCTATTTAATTGATTCGGCACCATTAAATAGCCCTCTATGTTGGTTTCAGTCAACCGCCTGCGGTATTATGAAAATGTGTATAATTAGAAAAGATCTTCCTGGATCGTAAGAAATAATTTTTATACATATGTAGGTACATATAATTTAAAGTTAACTGCCTTTGTATTATATTTCTAAGTTTTTTTTTTGGACTAGTTTTCAAAACTGCTTCAATATATCAGGTGATTTTACAAAAATCGGTTATTAGTCGGCGAACATATAGATCGACTTTGATTAGGTACAGTACGCAAGAAAAAAAATAGTTGTATTTTACTTCATGCGTATGCGGCCTCTGGCATCTTGTGTTGAAATTTCACAAGAAGAGAGTGTATTAAAGTTTGTATAAATCTCAGTTTTGACAATTTTTTAAAGAAGTTTATTAAGTTTTTTTTCTAGAAAAAATACCTGTGGTATTCGTTTGGTAACAATGATGCAATTTTGCTCACTGGAAACACGTGAGTTGATTGAGGTAAATCCGTTTTATTACCTGGTCTGCAAAAATGTGGCTATTGGCGAAATTAAGGAAGCCAGCCGCAATAAGCCAGCTGCAATCAGCTGATTTTTAACGAGGAAGATGGGCTCACTAGACGACAAAATTGACAAAAATGCCAAATATCACGATAATGAAAACAAAACCAAAACGAAAACACGTTTCGTTATAGTAATTAGCAAATTGGCTGAAGAGGACGCCACGTTCTTATCGCCAATCTCATGTTTTCAACACATTAATAGCGGAGAAATTTTCAGATTTGACAGAGAATGACATTATTCCTTGCATTTCTTGCCAAATCTTTGACATAAAAAGGCAATGTTGTCAACTTAATTGGCATATTATTTGGACTTTATTTTGCAGAAACTAAACTGTCTGCGAAAAATTGACCTATAGGCCACAAGTGAAACTAAAATTTCATCTGAGCCTTAAGGTGAATCCGAATCTACTCATCTTGAAATGTGTGCAAAATTCAAAATTAGTTTTAAAACGCAAAGTAACTATAATACCTACTCCTAATAAAACTAAAGCAGCCCAGATGTCAGCATATGTATGTCATTAATATCGTCTAGACTAGATGCATGCAGACGATTATCAGGACGATTTTAGGTCATTTATCCACGCTTATTCATAACAACATGTTGAAAGCGGTTTTGAAATTAACTTTGACAAAACCGGTTAACTCCATATACATACCTATATATATATATATATATATATATATATATATATATATATATATATATATATATATCTCGTTGTTTTTGGAATCGTCTGGACAGTGAAGATGCAGCAGAAATCGTTGAGGATGCGGAACTTGGGCAACACTTTGAAATGCAATAAGTAGTTTTCTTTCGAGATTGTCCAATTTTGCGGGAAAATTGATTATAATTCTAATAAATATATTTTAGGTATTTTTTTCTAATTATGGAAAGGTAGTGAACAACCAAAACAGAGATGGATGGGAGTCAAGAATAATTTAATAGAAAAAAAGTTTAACAGGAGAAAACGCTCAATATCGGGCGTTGAGGTTAATCCGGAAGTGGCCAAAGACGAAGTTAAAGAAGAAGAAGAAAATGAAGAAGAAAAAAGAAGATGAAGCAGAATAGGAAAAAGAAGGAGAAAAAATACATAAATTCAGTGGGTGATTTTAGTAACATATATTTGATCAGTCGAGGGTGCAATTAAAGAAACTCAACAAATTATTGATTAATACTGTAAATATTTCTGTCTCTACTTTTAAAATGAAAGGACAAATACTGTCCTAGATAGCTAGGAAACTAACTCGATCATCAAGGTATTCCGATGTCTGTTTCCGTAAAAACGTAAACTATAATACACATGCACCAAAAAAGTCACAAATTATCTGATTGAATCAAAAATCGTGCTTAACCAAATATGAACAGTGAAACCACCGTACACTGTGACTTGGAATATCTCAGTTGGGATGATTTTTGGATCGAGAAAAGCATTATCCGAAAATTTAAGAAAGAACACGTTGACACTTGGCAACACTGTCTGGTGCTTATATAAGCTTGTTGGCTTTTACTTTATTTAGTTTAGTCGAACAGCGGTATTCGGGGTATGGTGATGGACGTTTACCTTTAATAGATCCGTTGAATGTCGCGAATACGATAAATTTACCGGTAAAACAGCTGATTTGCACCCTTTTCACCTTTGGCGATCAGCTGATCAGTTTTATTTATAAACCGATGACAACAGGATTGTTTATGCTATTTAACTGACTGTAAAGATTGAGTTTTATAAATAAAGAACTTGTTTTTTCGTTTGTTTTGATTCGAACCATATTAGGTGACTGGACTGCAATTAGTGACAATTGAGGTGACAACTTTATGCAGTCGTAAATATTGCAAAAAATTATTAAAAAATCAAAATCTTAAATAAAAACAATAATTTTCTGTGTTTTTAAAGACTAGTAGACTTTCTATGTGGTGTTGTTGTTGCTGTTGCTATGTGTTGCCGTTGTTATTGTTAAAAATCGCTGATTAGCTTACTGTATAAAGCAATTATTATTGGGCTAACAACATTGAGAAATAATACAGGTCGGATGTATAAAAACATTTTTAATTTGTGGTGTTAAGCAAAGTGGAAAAGGCTTTAGGCCAATCTAAAACTTAATATTGCAGCTACTGCTACAACAATTATTATCGAAACCAGTGAATCGGTGGTGATATGCTGATTTCGTTTTGGTGACATAAACTTTTAAGAGGCATGGCCGTCAATTTGCCAATGTCTCCATTAAGAAGACGCAATTGCTTTCTTATCCTAGGATTTGTTGTCTTCTTGCCATTTTGTTTCTTCGTCCTCTTTTCTGTACCAGGTAGGATGAAATGTGTTTTTTTTTTAATTTTTAATAAATAAGTAGAGGTAGAGGTAAATATACATATTTTCATACCATTACTTCCTAAAATCTTCGTTGACTGGGTTTGAATAATACTCTTCATTTTTTTGAAATAAATTTGTAGCATGATATAAATTTTGATGTAGAATTCCGAGCCGGATAAACATTAACATATCCACTTCGGCCTTGTTGAGATCAAGGTTGAGCGTCATAAGGCTGCCATAAGCCGGCCTTAGCTCTGTCGCTTCCTACCCCATAGCTACCTATCATAGCTAGTTGTGTAATATTATTTGTTGATGTTCGGTGATATTAAGCAATGTTGTTTTACTGGCGACTTAATGACTAATAACCACAAATGTATTCATGAAGAAAAAAATAGGGAATAACCAGCTGCTTGGAAACGACTTTATTTCCTACACAGTTAAACAAGCGACACATTTAATTTAGAATTATATGTATATTCCAAAACTAATGTGCAGTTTCTATTATGTACTTAGATATTTGTGTATTGTAACTAAATTAAAACTTGACAATAGGATTTTTGGTAATTATTCGGATTAATGGATGCACCGAATTTTTCCATGAAATTTTGCACAGACCCTAATTTTGGGTCGTAGAACACGAATCCGAAGTTAGTTTTTGGGGGTCTCGTACGGTTTTTCCAAAAAAAAAAATTTTAACTTTTAGGTTACCTTTTTTTATAGATTCCTTTAAGTTTCGACACTTTCACTTAAACATATCTGTAAACTTATAATTTTTATTTCATTTCGTCACACAAAACACCACATTTATGCAAAAATAGCTAAGAAAATTGCTTTTTCCTATAGAAAATTCCATTTTAATCGCTACTACCGCCTTTATTTTCCCAGCTGTCAACAATATTCCTGTGTCCGGGCGTTGCCAGGTTGACTTATTTTTCATGCAAAAGTTGTAAATTAGGTATAATAAAAAAGGTAACCATAACAAACTGAAGTTACTATTCTGTCCAACTTAGTCAACAACATTTTTTAATTTTAACCTACATCAGACCTAACCAAAATTCTATTGATCAGTAATCCAACACCTGCATGCTGATGCATGCAACCATAGGTATCTGAACAAAAAGGTGTATACCCAACCCAAGCAAACCTGAGCAAAAAGGTGGTCAGGTTTGCTCGTTTTCATTGATATAGATACATACATATCTAGATCAATGAAAACTGAGCAAACCTGACCACCTTTTTGCTCAGGTTGGGTGAGCAAAAAGGTGGTCAGGTTTGCTCAGTTTTCATTGATATAGATATATATGTATCTATATCAATGAAAACTGAGCAAACCTGACCACCTTTTTGCTCAGGTTTGCTTGGGTTAAAATTGTTAACATTTGCGGGAAAAACCATTTGTAAATTTGGCAACATTGGCGACATTGCGAGAATGTGTAACCTCGGGCTGCCTGTTTATTTTCTTTCAGTTTTTTGATATTTTCTCTGTTTTTTTAATGTGTTTTTACATAAATTTGCCTAAATATGGTTCAGAAAAATAGTGTGTCATGACTTGTTTCGATGTGTTTAAGTAAAAGTGCCAAAATGTAATGAAATTCATTGAAAAACCTAACCTAAAAGTTAAAAAAATTTTTTTTGGAAAAACCATACGAGACCCCCAAAAACTGACTTCAGATTCGTGTTCTACGACCCAAAATTAGGGTGTGTGCAAAATTTCATGAAAAAATTCGGTGCATCCATTAATCCGAATAATTACCGGATTTTTTTTTTAAAATAGGCTTAGATCCGGCATAAGAAGATAGATAAAAATAAATGGAAAATATTGACAAAATTTGCCTATTAGATGTATTTTGGTTCGTCGGCAACACAACGATATACCTACGTTGTTTTTATTTTCTTTGGAGCAGTAAATTATTTATTGAACAAAACGTGTTTTTCTCACCAAAGAACGCAATATCAAAAATGTAATAAAAAGCCTACGTTGGTTGGTAAAATAAATAAATATTTAGAGGATGAATAAAATCGATGATAAAATACAAATTATTGTTATTCTTTAAAAATCTCTGCTGCGTTCATTATGATTTTCAGAACATTTAGCCAAATTGTTTCTTAACTAGTGCTTGATAATTTAAAGAGCTTGTAAGCCCCTAAAGAAGTTAAAGCATGGGCTTTTAAATCCTAAAGTTCTTCCCACTGCCCAGGTCTAACGGGACCCTATTTAACTGAATTTTAACGTTACAGTTGCAAAATATTTTTTTTTATAAAAAAAAGTCACAATGTTAGGCGGCCAAATATAATTTTTTTTCGCATCAAACATTTGATGCTATTTAAAGCTAAAAAAATGAAAGTATCAGGTTTCATACGATTTCTTTTCCTTCCGCTCCACATAATTACGGAAGCCAAAAATGAATACCTATTCTTTTTGTACCTACCTTGGAAATACGAGTAGGTATATTAAAAGTTCTAATTTCTTCAATAAAACAAGAAAAAGCGCCTTATTCAGAAAAAGTTGGACAAAAATAAGACACCATTATTTAAATTCTACAATTTTTTTATCTTGTACTCAAAATTTTGTGTCAGAAGCAGTCTGTATTTAAGACAGAGCTGGGCAAACTACTTGAAAAAAGTAGTGGAGTATAACTACTAACTACTTTATCAAAAAAGTAGTTTAACTACTTGGTAGTTAAACTACTTCTTCAAAAAAGTACGAAAAAGTAGTTAGACTACTAATATTTAACTACTTTTTTAACTACAAACGCAACTAAAAATATACCGTTGTGGCTCAAAAAACCAGTGCCGTAGCCGTACTTACAAAAATGATTAAAAAAGGACTTGAACCTATAACGTTAAATAAAAAACTTACTTAAAATAATCGAGTATAACTACTAGAAGAAAAAAAGTAGTAAGCATACAACTACTTTTACAGGAAAAGTAGTTAACTACTGCCGAGCTCTGATTTAAGATAGGCACAATACGTTAATGGCAATATTGCCATTACCCAGGGTGACGTCTACCGACCACAGACTGCTTTTTTGTAATGGTAAGGTAGAAACCTGGAATAGGTAAATAATTCCAGGTGGCAAATCTGGGACACCTCCAAGGACAAAAATCAGACAAGGTCAAAGGCAAAAATAAGACGGATATGTTTGTTTTGTTTTTGGGTGCTCTTGTGTCTAGAAAGTAGTAAATAATAGCAATTCAACATATAAGTATGTTTCAGTGTTGCCAACATCAAAACATTAAATTGTGCGATGAACCTGAAGCTAGCGGCCAGCGGCCAGCGGCTGGCTCACGAAATCTTTGATGCGGAATGTACCTTCGCGGTATTGGAAATCTAATAATTAAATACATACCATAAGCCTATCATGCTCTTTAATGGTAAAATTTTTATCTGCACTTGTTGAGGAGGCTTGAAATTTTCTAAATTACCAAAATTACTAAAAAAAATCAAAAAAGTAGCGACTACAGGGCTCACCCGAAAAATTCTAAATTAAAACGTTTAAAAATACAGGCATATTTTAGTTCACGTTCATACTTGATGAAGAGATTTAAAATAAGGCAAAGAATAACATACATAGAGGATTTGACAAAAATCAGAGACTACGGGGTCGTTTCAAAAGATTCAAATTTTCGTCATTTTATTAAATATAGCAGCATATTTTAGTTCACATTTATACTTGGTGGGTAGATTTAGAATAAGGCGAAAAATAACATACATAAAGGATGTGGCAAAAATCAGAGGCTACGGGGTCGTTTCAAAAGTTTAAAGTTTTCGTCAGTTTATTAAATATAGCAGCATATTTTAGTTCACATTTATACTTGGTGGGTAGATTTATATTAAGGCAAAAGATATGATGCATAAAGGATTTGACAAAAATCAGAGGCTACGGGGTCGTTTCAAAAGATTCAAATTTTCGTCATTTTATTAAATATAGCAGCATATTTTAGTTCACATTTGTACTTGGTGGGTAGATGTAGAATAAGGCAAAAAATAACATACATAAAGGATTTGGCAAAAAATCAGAGGCTACGGGGTCGTTTCAAAAGTTTCAAATTTTCGTCATTTTATTAAATATATCAGCATATCTTAGTTCACATTTATACTTGGTGGGTAGATTTAGAATAAGGCAAAAAATAACATACATAAAGGATTTGTCAAAAATCAGAGGCTACGGGGTCGTTTCAAAAGTTTCAAATTTTCATCATTTTATTAAATATAGCAGCTTATTTTAGTTCAGATTTATACTTGGTGGGCAGATTTAGAATAAGGCAAAAAATAACATACATAAAGGATTTGACAAAAATCAGAGGCTACGGGGTCGGTTCACAAGTTTCAAATTTTCATCATTTTATTAAATATAGCAGCATATTTTAGTTCAGATTTATATTATTTTATTTATATATTTTATAAATTATATTATATTATTTATACTTGGTGGGTAGAGTTAGAATAAGGCAAAAAATAACATATGTATATAAAGGATTTGGAAAAAATATCATGATGATGAATATGAATACTTTCCGCCTTGTGGTTGCTAAATTCAAAAGAAATTGTTCACGGCACAAACCGAAACAATCTTAGACAAGTTATTTTTGAAACGAATATTATTCACAACAAGACAAAAACAGAGCCAAGAAAAATTAGGACCATCTTTAATCCCCCCTTCGAATTTGTATCAACTTTAGAATATTGCGCGACACTAAAGGCATTGTTACAGGCCCAAGATTAATATTTGTGTTCAGCTTCGCTTTTGACATTTTATACTGTAATTGGCCATCCCTCAGTCCAACTTTAAATGAACACGATTTTACCAACTCGTCTGCCTAGTATGCTATTACCATTTTCTTTTTTGCACAAATTTTAAACTATTTAAGCCTCTGATTTTTGGCAAATCCTTCGCGTATGTCATTTCTTGCTTTATTTCGAATCTCTCCACCAAATATAAAGGTGAACTAAAATATGCTGCTATATTTAATAACAGACGAAAATTTTAAACTTTTGAAACGACCCCGTAGCCTCTGATTTTTATCAAATCCTCTATGTATGTTATTTTTGCCTTATTCTAAATCTGCCAACCAAGTATAAATCTGAACTAAAATATGCTGCTATATTTAATAAAATGACGAAAATTTGAAACTCTTGAACCGACCCCGTAGCCTCTGATTTTTGTCAAATCCTTTATGTATGTTATTTTTTGCCTTATTCTAAATCTGCCCACCAAGTATAAATCTGAACTAAAATATGCTGCTATATTTAATAAAATGACGAAAATTTGAAACTTTTGAATCGACCCCGTAGCCTCTGATTTTTGTCAAATCCTTTATATATATTATTTTTTGCCTTATTCTAAATCTACCCACCAAGTATAAATGTGAACTAAAATATGCTTGTATTTTTAAAAGATTTAATTTAGAATTTTTCGGGTGAGCCCTGTAGTCGCTACGTTTTTGATATTTTTTAGTAGTTTGGGTAATTTAGAAAATTTCAAACCTCCTCACCAAGTGCAGATAAAAAGTTTACCATTAAAGAGCATGATTGGCTTATGGTATGTATTTAATTATTTGATTTCCAATACCGCGAAGGTACATTCCGCATCAAAGATTTCGTCAGCCAGCCGCTGGCCGCTTGCCGCTAGCTTCAGGTTCATAATTGTGCGACGGATGGATGCAAAATTTCCAGTTTTATGCACCAAGATGAATTTTATAAATTTAATAAATTGGAATTCCAAAGGACCACAAACGGATTAAATTTGATTTCTACTCACCTTATTTTAATTTTTGTGCAGGCTCAAGAAAAAATTGTTTACATCCTTTTTTTTAACCTAGGGTGCGAAAAATATGCACAGGCAGGTGAAAATTATGCATTCATGGGCAACACTGGTATGACCGTATGTTTGTATTGTACAGAGTATTTTGGGTGAGACAGATATATCAGTAGTTGTAGTGGCAATCATCCCACACTGTGTTCAAAACTAATGAGGATGAAGATGATATTTCTGTAATTAATTACCTTGAATTGTTATGGTCAAATTACCAACTCCGCGTATAGGAATATCCGGTGAAAGAGTTAAATACATTTTCCGCCATTCAGTAAATGTCAATGAATATTAAATTCATATACATATTTTTATCTTTAATGGCTAAACGTTGACAATCTCATTTGTGGCCATGTGGTGTTAAAAAATGCTTTTATACGTGTACTTGCAATCCTGCAATACGTTAAGATAATAAAGTTTAGAATACCTAATGTGTGGTGTTTCTTACAGTGGCATTATTTAAATCTGAGACATTACATACCTTCCGCTTTTTGACCTATTTTTATCATTTTTCTAAATACATTTTTTTAAAATTTCATTAAAAGAATGTCGGTTACTTGCAACGTGCTTTCTTAGTAGCGCCTCACTTAGCCTGAAAAACATAAAATAACACGTTGTCTTACTTTTGCCTTAAGCGTGTCTTATTTTTAGGTTTTTGTTCAGGCCAAAATGAGACACAGTTTTTTATGTTTTACAAATCGTAAACAGCCATCTTATATAACTTTAATTACTTTAGCCCTACTTCATTGAATATACAAACTGTCTTATATTTAACTGTAAAAATTTAGGATTTACACCAAAAAGTGTATCATATTTACCTCCAATTACCCTAGTGCACGCATACCATCGTAAGTCCGATTGCTATCGATGCGTGCGTTGCGTCCGTTACCGATCAGTGGACCGCCATCTTTAATATAATTTCTTTCAGTGCTGCTTTGACAACTGCACTGTTTTATACGTCTCGTTCATGTTCTTTTCCACGAGTCCATGAAAATAAGGTGTTGATAACACCAAAAGAAACGATAAGAGTGTCGCTTCTGGCATGAGATTATTTTTGCGGGGCCAGCTGTTGAACAGAACTGGTTATTGAGATCAGCTGTCTTAATACAAGTATTCTCATAAAAAGAAAATGTTTTATTAATTTGATTCAAATTAACTATACTAAAAATTATATAGATAAAATAACTACTATAATAGATTAAAAACTGGTTCGCTTAGCTTACGCATTATGTTATTCATATCAGAAAAATCAACAAATTAATGTGTAGGGATATAACCGAGAATATAACCATGAAATTAACAACGGGTATACGTACGTACATAATACTTTCTTCTAAATTAACTCTAATGAATGTTGTTAAATTTTAAATTTGTTAAACGATTATATAATGCGTAGTAAATGAGTCAGTTGTTTTGAAATTAGTGATAATTAAATCTCGAATTAAATAATAATTAAATTTAAACTAGATTTCTTTTAATTATGAACATAAGATTGGGGCAAAAACACAGAAGGTAGGTAGGCGCATATTTAAAAATCTTTTTTATACAGTATTTAATACTTACGAAGAAGTGATGAGTTTTTACTCCAGAACATTGCTTTTCTACTGAAGCGTGTGGGCCGAAAATAGTCAAAACGGCATCAGGAGACCTGAAAATTAAAAGAACTGTCAAAAGCTGTTATATAATAATTGTAAGTGCAGATATTCAACTTCTGTTTTTTGACAGAATTTTACGTTTTATTTATCAAACCTGGTTTCGATTGAGGCGAATTGCATTACACAAATGCGTTAAATTAGCATATAATGCTCTGATTGGTTAAAAAATCGTGATTCACCAAGTTCTGACTGTTAAAGTACCTCCTTTAAATTTTGTGGGTTATCAGTAAGTTATACACTGCGTTTCAAAAGTCTTGCACCACCTTTTATTTTCGCATTACTCAGATCTAAATAACCAATTAATCGCATGAATTTTAGATTATGCAATACACCAATTTGGGGCCAGACTTTTAAAAACATTTAACACAAAATAAATGCAAGGTATTCTGTGAAAACACAGTTTTATTGAAATGGGCATAAAGAAATAAATTTAATAAAACAATAAACTAGATAATTAGTAACTATATTCTATCCAATTTAATTTTAGAATGATGACAAAAAAAACTGAACAAGAATTCACCCTGTTGGTCAGGAGAGTTAACACCAGAACATATTTTAGCGATCACAATATTCATCTTTCTTTCCTGATAATCACTGAGGAATCAGATTTCTTTCTATCCGTGTTGGCGAAAGTGCATTAGAAAAAGACAAATAAAAAAAGAATATGTTCAAACTTTTATCGTACCTTCTTTGCTTGTGGGAGTATTGCTGGTTATATACTTCGATAGAAGCAAACTCAAGCAAAGCTCAGGTCGTTCCTGATACAACTCCCAACGGAATCCGATTTCTTTCTATCCTTGTTAGCAAAAGGGGCATTAGTAAAAGACAAATAAAGACGATGTTGTTGCCAATAAAAAATAATAATCAAACATTTTATTACAGCTGCCTCTGTTTGTGCAAGTAATTCTGGTTGTCTACTGTGAAAGTTTAATCGGAATTGTCATAAAAAATAAATTTCTAATCTGGCAAATACTTATCTAAGTTTTATGATTTGTAGAAAAATACCTTGGTTTTTACTGAACACAAACAGCATTTGCAAAAATCTCGTTTTTATTACGCAAAAACAGTGTCAGCTAGGGTGTCCGTTATTTACCAAGTTGATTTTTTTTCTTGCGACGCCCCCTAAATGTTTAGTTTATCGTCTAAAAAAATGTCAGACCAAAATAAGCCCTTAATATTCAGAATAAACCTTGCCGTTAAGACGATACATTTCCCATTTAAATTACATGGGATTTTGCCACTTTTTACAATTAATTTTTTTTTCTCGGACAAGATGACTTATAGCAATGAGACAAACATATTCTCATAGGAAATTGAACGCTCTACAAAAAAGGCCTCTTATAATTTTTCGATTAATTCACTCCTTCAAAAGTTATTCAAGGTACTAAATGCGACGTAGCGCGCTAGCGTGAATAGAAAATCCGTGTGTTGGCGGGAATGCTTGTACTGTAATTTTGAGTCACTTACTGTATTGAGGGGAAATTTCATGAAAGTATACAAAAATTTATGAAATTCAATAAAAATTAGTTGACTGCGTGTTATAAATGAATGGTCTCAAAAATGATTCAAACTAGAACCAGCTACCTGTTATGCGGTATATTATTTTCCATGTTTAAAATTTTTTTACCGTAATACCACCAGAATTATCTATTTTTAGAAATAAACTAATAACTTTTATCGAAATAATACTCACTTTGTCGTAAAAGGAAAAAATCTGAAAATTTACATAGAGTTCAAATTTCACCTTGAATAAGTTTTGAAAGAGTGAATTAATCGAAAAATTATGAGAGACCTTTTGTGTAGAGCGGTCAATTTCCTATGAGAATATGTATGTCTCATTGTTATAAGTCATCTTGTCCAAGAAAAAAAAATTAATTGTAAAAAGTGGCAAATCCCATGTAATTTAAATGTGAAATGTATCGTCTTAAGGGCAAGGTTTATTCTGAATATTAAGGGCTTATTTTGGTCTGACATTTTTTTTTTAGACGATAAACTAAAAATTTATGGGGCGTCGCAAGAAAAAAAATCAACTTGGTAAATAACGGACACCCTAGTCAGCGTAAGTAGATACTTTAACCTTCTTATTTTATACTACTTAAAATTATTTTTTCTTAACCCTAAAAGTAAGAATGCTCCCTCTAGCCAATAATTTGCAATAAAAGCATCGGAGAAAAAGTTTTTAAATGAATAAAGAAAAAATAGCAAAAATGAATAAATTTTTTTATTAAAAATTTAAAGGACATAATTCATTAGCTTTGTCTTTACGGTTCGACTCGGGGCCTATTTTCCTAATAGGCCCGGTAGGCCCGGGCCTGGGGCCCCACTTTCAGAGGGTCCTCGCGCTCGGCCTGAGCGACACTACTTTATAGTGACACAACACAAAAACGTATTTTATTTGCAAAACAGATTCTATACTTCTTTATTGCAAAAAAATATTTTATAGGTTCCTAAAATCTAGGGCGATCGACAGACAAAAAACAATTAGGAAGTTTCCATTTTTTTCATTTTCTCCTAATAAATAGTCCTAAAAATCTAAAAAGCATATGTATTTTCTGTTTTTAATTATCTGTAGAAATAAAAAAGTTATGGGCCTTCAAAGTTTGAGGCTCGATGTACTCGAAGACGTCCAAACACACAACCCCGTCAACAGCGGCATAGGCGTTCGCAGCAGCAGCGAACAGCAAGCCCGGCGAGAGGTGTGTGTAGTGACGTCACCGGCTGATAAAAGCCGCGCGGAAAGAAGTTGAATAAGTTCGTCAATTTTGAAGATATCGAGATGATTTTTTTTTGTTTGACAAGACTATTACATGATGTTGAAGTTACTCGATATTTCTGACATAGGAAACTTCCTGATTGTAAAGAAATCCTGTCAGGGTACTTGATCAAAAGCAAAACAAATTAGCGTTGCGTAACTTATTAAAGAAAAAAACACTTTTTAAAGTTGTAAGGGGCCCCGGATTGCGTAACTAGGGCCCTCTGTAACAAAAAATAGGCACTGGCTCGACTGTCAGTTTCTTTACGATATATACAGGGCGTCCTAAACCAATTTGACCATATTATGGTATCCCAAAGGCCAAAGGAGTAATAGAGGGTAAAAAGATTAAGTGCCAATATTCTTATAACGTAAACACTTTTAACTTGAATGTATTTGCATATTATACAGGATATCTCAAAAATAGCAAAACAAGTATATTATTGTTGTTTTTTTTAATAAACACATTTTTTCCTGAATGTAGAGGACACTTTTCACGAAAACATGCTTTTTTAGAAGAAAAAAAACTTAACTGCAGTTTATTTTATTTTACCAACGTATGGTCGCTCATAAAAAAATGGCTATGCTGATTCGCGATATCTGTTTGCATTGTAGCTTACAAATTGGAGATAAGATGAAGCAGGCACAACTTATATTATACATATTGTAATACGACAAATCTTATTTTTAAGTCAATATTCTCCAAGATATTCTATGTAAAAAATATTAGTAAAGGGTCTAGCCGGTTAACTATATGAAAAGTGCCCCAACGTCGTTTCCATAGAGGTTTCCATGTCCTTACCTCGTAAATAATTATTGTTCTTTGACAGAAACATTTTTACACCAAATTTCAAAACCCTCCTCTCAGTAATGAGGGAGATATGGGGATGGCAACCCTTAACTTAAAAATTCATTATCTTTAAAACTATTTGAGATAGTATCTCAATGAAATTTTACCTGTGCATAGTTATTTATAAGGTTTAGATAATATAATTTTTTCAGATTTTTATCTCATTAATAAATGGTCAAAAACAAGATGTTTAATTTTAAGGGGTGGTTTATCATACTTACCCCCGGAGTGACACCAACTAAAAAAAATTAGTATAATCGTCTATTATCTAGTACCTAATATCATAAAAAAATTACACAAAGCTCGAATAGGTGGAACATTGTTAAAGAAAATAAAAATCAATGTGACTTGAAGCATATATTTTGGCGAATTAATGTATATAAGTATAAGTCACACAAATGAAGGAATCGGGAATAACACATTGATTTTTATTTTTTTTAACAATGTTCCACCTATTCGAGCTTTGTGTAATTTTTTTATGTTATTACTAGAGAATAGACGATTATACTAACTTTTTTAGTTGGTGTCACTCCGGGGGTAAGTATGATAAACCACCCCTAAAAACTAAACATCTTGTTTTTTACCATTTATTAATGAGATAAAAATCTGAAAAAAATATATTATATAAACCTTATAAATAACTATGCACAGTTCAAATTTCATTGAGATATCTCAAATAGCTTTACAGATAATGAATTTTTAAGTTAAGGGTTGCCACCCCATATCTCCCTCATTATTGACAGGAGGGGTTTTAAATTTGGTGTAGAAATGTTTCTGTCAAAGAACAATAATTTACGAGGTAAGAACATGGAAACGACGTTGGGGCACTTTTCATATAGTTAACCGGCTAGACCCTTTAACCTGTTCATAGTTCATTTGCTGAACGCAAATCAAACCAAAACGTACGGATTTTCAAGCATACAGCAATCCTTCGGAGTAACAAATTATTTTGTTATTTGGTATTAAATAATAAACTATACACGGTGTCCCATATAAGAATGCACACTACAGGGATCTCGTAAACCAGAAGAGATACAAAGATGATTAAATTAGAGAAAAGTTGCGCTTTGCTGAACCTTTCAAAGTCACGATACGAAATCTAACAAAATCCGATTACTTCCGAAGATATTTGGGAAAAACCGAATTTTCCCGATTTCGTTTTTATTTTTTTCTGACTCTATTTAAAAAGATATGACAAAATAAATTTCACATTCTCATTGCCATTTTTTCTGCTCTACAAGCCGACGTTCTTAGATTTTCAATACGACGTTTCGTTTCTTCGCAACCATCATCAACTTCATTTTTTTAAATAGTGGAAAAATTTTGTTTTATTCCCAAAAAATTCTAATTTTAATTCTAAATCCCACGACATATCGCTTCTTACATTTATCCGACGTTTCGGACGAAAAAATCATCAGAACGAAACGTCGGATCAAAAATCGAATTACGTTATCATGTAGAGGAGAGAAAATTACATGGGAATGTGGATTTTATTTTGACCTGTCTTCTTTTGTGAAATCAGAAAATAATTAATTGCCAAAATTTATGTTTAAAATTTCAAGAATTCGTAGATTTTTTTCTGATTCTACTGTAAGAGATAGATTAAAATAAATTTTACATTTTTATTGCCGTTTTTCTCCTCTACAACATGACGTCATTCAATTTTTGATTCTACGTTTTGGCTTCTCTCGACCATTATCAATTTTTTTTTAAATAATCCGAAAATTTTATTTTAGCTCAGTTAAATTGCCCTTGTTATTCTGAACATATGATTAAATAAGATTGTTTCAATGAACTTTTTGTAGCGTAAAAATAAAATATTTTGTTTTTTGATAATAACATCTTGCTTACTTGCACGTATGTGATAAGTCGTTGAATTCAGAATAACAAGGGCAATTTAACTGTGCTAAAATAAAATTTTCGGATTATTTAAAAAAAAATTGATAATGGTCGAGAGAAGCCAAAACGTAGAATCAAAAATTGAATGACGTCATGTTGTAGAGGAGAAAAACGGCAATAAAAATGTAAAATTTATTTTAATCTATCTCTTACAGTAGAATCAGAAAAAAACCTACGAATTCTTGAAATTTTAAACATAAATTTTGGCAATTAATTTTTTTCTGATTTCACAAAAGAAGACAGGTCAAAATAAAATCCACATTCCCATGTAATTTTTTCTCCTCTACATGATAACGTAATTCGATTTTTGATCCGACGTTTCGTTCCTTCGTAATAATCATCAAATAATATTGACGATGATTTTTACGTCCGAAACGTCGGATAAATGTAAGAAGCGATATGTCGTGGGATTTAGAATTAAAATTAGAATTTTTTAGGAATAAAACAAAATTTTTCGACTATTTAAAAAAATGAAGTTGATGATGGTTGCGAAGAAACGAAACGTCGTATTGAAAATCTAAGAACGTCGGCTTGTAGAGCAGAAAAAGTGGCAATGAGAATGTGAAATTTATTTTGTCATATCTTTTTAAATAGAGTCAGAAAAAAATAAAAACGAAATCGGGAAAATTCGGTTTTTCCCAAATATCTTCGGAAGTAATCGGATTTTGTTAGATTTCGTATCGTGACTTTGAAAGGTTCAGCAAAGCGCAACTTTTCTCTGATTTAATCATCTTTGTATCTCTTCTGGTTTACGAGATCCCTGTAGTGTGCATTCTTATATGGGACACCGTGTATTCGTAGGGCTGTAATGTAACTTCTGTGCTTATGCTAATAACTTATTTATTATACAACTAAACCCTAGTTTAGCCAGCCCAATATTTTATTTGACCACCTTAGAGCTGTGTTCAGAGTTCTGACCTTTGGTTGGGAAAAATAAACCTCGGGGTTGTTGACAATATAGTGTTAATTATAATTGAGTTACAAACACCAAGACTGGGAGACGACATTAAGCAAGGTCAGTGGTGTCATCCGAGGAAACAGTTGAATTCCAAAGACAATTTTGTTGTTAGCTATACTTGAAGGTTACAAAATATAATAATTTTGTTTACCGGTGTTCGTTAATTCCCTAGAAATCGAATATCCGGTTTTAACTAAGCAAACTTGAACAAAACAAGACATCAAAACCAGACAGAGAAGTTTTTACTGTCTAAAAGTATCATTATTTAGGTTGATTTGCTGTTACCTTTTATATGAAATAATTTTTATACCTACTTATTCCGTGATTGTTTAAAAATTGTAGTTTTTATTTAGAAAAGTAGTTTTAAGTAGGATATTTGTAAGGCAATTACTGAGGTCACGGTGCAAAAAAATAAACTCTTAAATTAAAGCAAATTGCATTAAAATAAGTACTTCTTGTCTTTGATATAATAAATGGGCTTATTGTTCTGTCATTTCGCGTTTTTAGTGAATATAATAATATTATTGCACTCAATCGAAGCACGCATACAAAAAATTACAATGGTTGGATCGAGGGCTGGATGGATAATAACAAAAATATTATGGCCAGACTTTCCAACGCTAGTCCGGTCTAATTTGACAACCAAAAGTTTTAAATTGACAAGTGTAAGAATAAGGCAACTAAGTTTCACATACTATGAATCTGTTTCTGAGCTTTTCCGCAAATTTATAAAGAAAAGGGCAAGTTTCGTACATACTTTCGACAATTATAAAACTAATTCATTATAGCAGCCCGTTTCAGGATGAAAATCATTTGGAAACCAAGCAAATCGCTAAAATATCAGTATAATTCATAAGTTTTTAATAAATAACAATCACAGAACAAGAACCTGTCAACACATAACTGATCAACTAGAAGATCTTAATTTAAGCCAGTTCTATTAATTTGAAGCTTCATAGAAGTACTCCAAAAAATAAATGATTAAACACGTGTTTTACAGTTTTTAATAAATCAACCCCTAGACCTAAGGGGATAAAATGGGGGTTCAAAGTTTGTAATGGAGTAAAATTGTTATACCGCGGACGAAGTCGCGGGCGCAAGCTAGTACAAAACATGTCTAGAACTTCTAGAATCTAAAGAAATGATAAAAATCTACCATCCAATATAAAATAAGCGAGAAAATCGATGTTTTATATTATATATTTTTTTATTCGATGCTCAGTTGTTTTGGGGATATATAAATGATCCATAAAATTCACAAAACTTTTATATTTAACATTTTTTTCCATCTTTAAAAATAAAAAACTTTTAAGGCCTGTTCGCTTTTATTTGGATATCCCTGTACACCGTTAGCACTAAATCAGTTAAATATTTTAAAACATATTACAGCCAGATTCCCCAACGCTAGTCCGGTCTAGTTTGAAGCGCAACTTTTCTCTGATTTAATCATCTTTGTATCTCTTCTGGTTTACGAGATCCCTGTAGTGTGCATTCTTATATGGGACACCGTGTATTCGTAGGGCTGGAATGTAACTTCTGTGCTTATGCTAATAACTTATTTATTATACAACTAAACCCTAGTTTAGCCAGCCCAATATTTTATTTGACCACCTTAGAGCTGTGTTCAGAGTTCTGACCTTTGGTTGGGAAAAATAAACCTCGGGGTTGTTGACAATATAGTGTTAATTATAATTGAGTTACAAACACCAAGACTGGGAGACGACATTAAGCAAGGTCAGTGGTGTCATCCGAGGAAACAGTTGAATTCCAAAGACAATTTTGTTGTTAGCTATACTTGAAGGTTACAAAATATAATAATTTTGTTTACCGGTGTTCGTTAATTCCCTAGAAATCGAATATCCGGTTTTAACTAAGCAAACTTGAACAAAACAAGACATCAAAACCAGACAGAGAAGTTTTTACTGTCTAAAAGTATCATTATTTAGGTTGATTTGCTGTTACCTTTTATATGAAATAATTTTTATACCTACTTATTCCGTGATTGTTTAAAAATTGTAGTTTTTATTTAGAAAAGTAGTTTTAAGTAGGATATTTGTAAGGCAATTACTGAGGTCACGGTGCAAAAAAATAAACTCTTAAATTAAAGCAAATTGCATTAAAATAAGTACTTCTTGTCTTTGATATAATAAATGGGCTTATTGTTCTGTCATTTCGCGTTTTTAGTGAATATAATAATATTATTGCACTCAATCGAAGCACGCATACAAAAAATTACAATGGTTGGATCGAGGGCTGGATGGATAATAACAAAAATATTATGGCCAGACTTTCCAACGCTAGTCCGGTCTAATTTGACAACCAAAAGTTTTAAATTGACAAGTGTAAGAATAAGGCAACTAAGTTTCACATACTATGAATCTGTTTCTGAGCTTTTCCGCAAATTTATAAAGAAAAGGGCAAGTTTCGTACATACTTTCGACAATTATAAAACTAATTCATTATAGCAGCCCGTTTCAGGATGAAAATCATTTGGAAACCAAGCAAATCGCTAAAATATCAGTATAATTCATAAGTTTTTAATAAATAACAATCACAGAACAAGAACCTGTCAACACATAACTGATCAACTAGAAGATCTTAATTTAAGCCAGTTCTATTAATTTGAAGCTTCATAGAAGTACTCCAAAAAATAAATGATTAAACACGTGTTTTACAGTTTTTAATAAATCAACCCCTAGACCTAAGGGGATAAAATGGGGGTTCAAAGTTTGTAATGGAGTAAAATTGTTATACCGCGGACGAAGTCGCGGGCGCAAGCTAGTACAAAACATGTCTAGAACTTCTAGAATCTAAAGATATGATAAAAATCTACCATCCAATATAAAATAAGCGAGAAAATCGATGTTTTATATTATATATTTTTTTATTCGATGCTCAGTTGTTTTGGGGATATATAAATGATCCATAAAATTCACAAAACTTTTATATTTAACATTTTTTTCCATCTTTAAAAATAAAAAACTTTTAAGGCCTGTTCGCTTTTATTTGGATATCCCTGTACACCGTTAGCACTAAATCAGTTAAATATTTTAAAACATATTACAGCCAGATTCCCCAACGCTAGTCCGGTCTAGTTTGAAAACCAAAAGAACTGATACGTGTAAGAATAAGACAACTAAGTTTTATATGTACTATGAATTTATTTCTGAGCCTGTTCGCTTTGTAAAGAAAAGGACAATTTTAGTACGTACTTTCGTCAGTTATAAAACTAAATTCATTCTAGCAGCTCGTTTCAAGAGGAAAATAATTTGAAAACCAAGCATATCGCTAAAATATCAGAATAATTCATAAGTTTTTAATAATGACTTAATAACAATCACAGAACAAAAACCTGTCAATACATAACTGATCAACTAGAAGATCTTAATTTAAACCAGTACTAAGTCTTAAACCTTCTTAGCGAATCTGAACGTAAGGATCGAATTTAAAATCGTTCCTCAGACCTTGAAGATTTCTCAAGCATGAGTGACACCGCGTACTTAAATCGCCTCAAGGTCTAAGGGATACTCAAGGAACCATTATAAATATGACTACAACAATTTCAACTTTTAAAAAATTCGTTGTTAAAGTCACATACTAAATCAGTGGTTTGTTTTCGGTGGCAGTTTCTGGTTTGGTGTATTGTTAAAATTATTTTTCATAATAAAATTCATGAGTAGCATATTATGTACATATTATTCCAATTAGATCAACGCCTCATAGGAAATGGCAAATAATTTTTGTACGCGAAATCTGATACGCACAAACAAAAGCATTTGGCAAACTTGTTTGTATAAAAATCTATATGCAGGGTCTAGTTATCGAAGGTAGTTAGGCCTCAAGAGCACGTGGACTGTCCTAGGAAGAAAAAGCGGCAACTAATCATAGCCATACTCCCAAGCCATTACCAGGATACTGTTAGTCGTCAAAAATTAGTGGAATGATAGTTGTTCGTGTAGAGAACAGAACACTATTAGTCACTGCCAAGATTGGCTTCAGCATGACTGCTCTTGTGGAGCATAATTATATGCAAAAACTACTTTTGGCATAGCCAACAATGAACTGAATGCATTTTAGAGATTTTTGGAATTTTATAAATAATGTAATTCACAGGAAGCAAAGCTAACTACAAAAAAAAAAAAGAATTTTTAAAACCATTCCAGGAGTTTTAAAACATTTAAATTCGGTTTGAAAATACCATTTTTAAATCTTCTAAGTATAGGGAAAACTATTTGTTGTTTCAATATATCACTAAACAATTATTAAGATATTTAAGTATACATATTATATGTATACAGTACGAACATAAAAGTTGGAATAAATTCGTTTAAAACGCAGGTATTATTTCTTAGAACAACGCTCGGACACGTCAAGTTTTGATTTTAGGTGCGCATTGTTTAAACTAAATTTAATGTATACAGGGTGACCCAAAAACAAAATATCATTTCACATTTAATTTTTTAAAATAGAAACCTCTGTTTTATTTCATTTTTGAATTCCTTTTGTGGAGAAATTATTAGAACAAATGTTGGAATTGACCACCAACCATCCTGGCAATACGCGAGACGATCTTCGAATTCTTGCAGAATATTTTGAACTACTTGAGGTTCTATTATTCTAATTTCTTGCCGGTGCGGTTTTTCAGGTCGTCTCGTCAGTATTATTTTGTCTATTATTGACGTACACTTTGGATTTGAGGTAGCTCCAAAATACATAATCTAGCGGGGTTAAATAGGGAGATCTGGCCGGCTATTGTATTGAACCCCGTCGACCAATCCATCGCCCAGGAAAAACGTTTTTAGATATTTACGCACCGGGCGAGTATAAAAAATTGTTTTTCTTCAAAAACGGTTCAATTTAGATATAGGGTAGGTATGATAAACGAAATATGATTGAAATTTTACGCAGAATTCAAAAATTATATAAAAAGAAGAGGTTTCCATTTAAAAAATTACGTGTGACATGATATCTTCTTTTTGGGTCACCCTGTATACATCAAATTTAGTTTAAACAATTCGCATCTAACATCAAAACTTGACGTGCCCGAGCATTTTTCTAAGAAAAAAATGCCTAATTTTAAACGAATTTATTTCAATATTTACAGTCGCACTGTATATTTTGTATTCCCTTTAAACAGCATATGGCACTTTTATCTACTTATTTAAGAAACTATATACAGTATTCACTTCCTTTGTGTAATTTTGAACCTCCGAGCAATCCTGTTTAATGTTTTGGGACTTCTAAATATTTCAAATTCGCACATAAATAGTTCCTATTTCAATGCATTTAAATAACACACATTTAAAGGTTTTTGTGAAATACAGCTCCAACTGAAGACAAGAAAATAGCAAAGTTCCTCTTAAGATTCAAAACTTGAAGTTAAACTCATAAAGACAGATGTGCAAACCGACTGTAAATTGTGACTTGGATGCTTCTAGAATATTTGGAAAGTTTTTGGTTTTGCAAGATAAACTTTAGTAACTATGTAGGGCAAAAGCTTCCAGTTTCTCTGTTTTGTTATCAACTTATTTTCATTTAGGTACCTATATACAGGATGCTATGAAATCCACTTAATATATTGAAACTGGCAATGGGCACGTGACGCCGAAAATGTTGCGAGTATCGAAAAATTTTCTATGAAGCAAGTCATAAGAAATATTTGTTAATGCAACTCTCACTTGTAAATTCAAAGTATTTCATTTTCGCGCTAAAAGCATACAGAATCTTTTCTACTGGCACCGGGGAGTGCGCGTAGTACTGTCGCACGAAACCAGACAAGAGAGAGAGAAGAACAGGAGATCGAGAGAAGTACAATAGAATCGCCACGCGTGTTCTGGTGAGGCAGTTTTGAGGCTGTTTTGTGCTAATCGTTCCATTTTCTACCGAGAAATTCAACCCCCCTAACCAAGGTATGTGCCATTTCATATTTCGATTTTGTATGTTGTCGTTTTTCTTAGTTTTCTAAAATCCTTAAATGTCGGTGCATTTCGTTCAAATACAGTCCACTAATTCTTCCAAACTCGCATTGACATTTTTTGGTCCTTCGAGCCGGATATATTCCAGCTAATTTCAATTAATTCCTAAAATTAAAATAATCGTTTTCCTTTCATACACATTTGGGTTGAATATTCATGTAATTAAATTCTAAATTCCATTGATTTTTTGCGACTCAATCTGCCGGACCACAACAAAAAATTCTAGTTTTGCAGCACATATTTCGATCGCGTTTTTGTCGTCGATAGATGTTTATTTACATTATTTACTTTAAATCTTTGACAGATTGGTGCTTATATTGTTTATAGACTAAAACAGTTAATTTTCACCGTTTTTAACTTTGTGTTTAATGAAACTTAATTATTTATGGTTTACCGTTATCGATATTAAACAAAATATCGTGCATTTTTTCCAAATTTATCAATTTTCTAGTTCTCGCGAGTGCATGGTTTAAACAAAAGTGTTAGTTGTAAACAAGCCGATTTATTTTTTAAAAGTGAATTATATCGAGATTTTCGTAATTTAACTGAGTAATTCGTTTTATACCCATTATGTCCGAGGTAAAAAGGCTTGAAGAAAGAAGGAAAATTCCAATAAACAGAATTTCAGAAATTTATGCAATTGCAATTCAAGCGAAAACAAATCAGGCTTCCCATTCTCAACTTAAAACTAGGTATGAGGATTTGGATAATATTTATAGTGATTTCGAATCTGTTCACAATAAAGTTATTGGTGAATTGGTTGACGATAGTGACTTTCAAGCGCACGATGCGGTTCGTAAAGATGTTGATAATTTTTATTACACAACCAAAGCCATTTACTATGATCTTTTTAACAATAGTTCAAATACCAATCTGATATTAAATCCAAATAGTAATAGTCAAAAAGACAATATCAAACTTCCTAAAATTAGCATACCTACATTTGATGGTAACTATAGATTATGGCAAACCTTTATTGATTTATTTAAAAGCCTTATTCATGACAATTCTTCACTTAGTGATATAGAAAAATTCCAGTATGTACTTTCATTTGTTGATAAAGAACCGCTCATTTTGTTAAAATCAATTCCTATTACTTCTGTAAATTATAAAATTGCCTTTGATACACTGGTTAAACGATATCAAAATAAGCGGTTATTAGCCACTAATGTTTTGAATTCTATGCACAACGTAACAATAAAACAAGGCTTTGCTAAAGAACTTAGACTAGTTTTAGATACATTTTCAGAAAATATTTCTATTTTAAGAGAGTTAAATTTTCCAGTTAACGAATGGAATTTTCTTTTATTCAACCAGCTGTTACAAAAAATAGATTCAAAAACTCGTACTCATTTTGAGGTTTCGGTTAGCAATCAAGAAATTCCCACTTATGAAGAACTTTATTCTTTTTTGGAAAACCAGTGCAAGGCTTTGGAGTCGTTGCAGCTATTGCCATCTAATAATCCTGCTAAACCCCCTGTTCCTTTTGCTCGTGGTGGGACAAACCCACCTAACAGTCATAAATACACATCCCCTTCCTCATTTGTTAATACGGTCTCTAGTTTTAACATAAAATGCCAACTATGTAGTGCAAACCATGTTCTGTCGAAGTGTCCAGTTTTCCAAAATAAAAATCCTTCTGAACGATATTCCTATGTTAAACAAAAAAATTTGTGCATAAACTGCCTTTACCGTGGACACATTTTAAAGGATTGTACTTCTAATTTCCGCTGTAAATCGTGTAATAACAGTCATCATACGCTATTACATCTACCAAAAGGCCAATCTGGATCGCTTTCTAATAGTCCTTCTTCAAGTTTCACAGATAAGCGTCAAGCTAATCCTTCTCACATTCTTAATAGTAATACGGAAGGTAACCCTCCTTCTAGCCTTACACCCCCCGAATCATTGGCAACAACCCTTCTTCAAGAAACTACTGTTCTTTTGTCCACGGCCGTAGTCGATATTCGTGATTGTAGGGGAAATTTTCAACCCGTTCGAGTTCTAATTGACACGGCAAGTCAGGTTAATTTTATTTCAGAAAAATGTCTGAACCGTCTGGGGTTGTCAAGAAAATGCCTTTCTATTCCCATTGTTGGTTTAAATCAAATGTGTTCTACTTCTTCTAATGGACTAACAGAGTGCGTTATAAAGCCCCAAGGTCAAGAAGAACCCTTTCTCACTTTTGAAGCTATAGTGTTGCCAAAACTGTGCTCAGATATGCCCTCCATAAAAATTGATGCCAAATGTTGGAGACACATAAAAAACCTACCTCTTTCTGATAAAAAATTTAATCTTCGTAGTCCCGTGGATATTCTTTTGGGTGGTGAATTGTTTCCTCATATCCTGAGGGAGGGTGTTATTCATGGAGAAGCCGGTCAGGCTAGTGCGGTTAACACAATCTTTGGATTTATTTTAATTGGGAAAATCAAAAATTCTAGCTCTGCTTCTGATTCAGTTTCTACCTACTGCACGTATTTAGACCCTTCTCTTGATGTTTGTTTACAGAAGTTTTGGGAAACTGAACAGGTTTTTGCCGAGCCTCCACAGTGCCCTGATGATGAAAAGTGTGAAAAGATTTTCTCTGAAACTGTTTCTCAGGATGAGTCTGGTAGATTTATCGTATCGCTTCCCTTTAAAAATTCTGAACCTAATTTAGGTAATACTTATCCTATGGCAATCCGTTGTTTCAATTTGTTAGAATCTCGTTTGTTGAAAAATCCAGACCATTACCGGGCCTATTCAGAATTTATGAAAGATTACTTGGAATGTAATCATATGACGTTGATTCCTACTCCCAAGTCAAAATGGGATATGGATTCTTCGTATTTTATTCCACACCATAGTGTATTGAAGCCTAAGATGAGAGTAGTATTTGATGGTTCGGCTAAAGGTCCGAGAGGCCTGTCCTTAAATGATACCTTGTTTGCGGGTCCAAAACTTCAAAATGATATTCGGGCAGTTCTTCTTAATTTTCGTATCCATGCTGTGGTGTTTATAGCAGACATTAAACAAATGTTTAGACAAATCCTTATCACTCCTTCGCAAACTCGTTTTCAAAATATTCTTTGGCGGTTTTCCGCATAAACATATTCGCTAACAACTGTTACATATGGTTTAAAATCTTCTCCCTATCTTGCGATCCGAACGTTGCAAGAATTGGCGCGTCTAGAATCGGACCGATTTCCGATTGCTTCTAAGGTATTATTGAAAGACATCTACGTGGATGATATTTTGTCAGGTAGTAATTCCGTTGCCTCTGCTCTAAAACTTCAAAATGAATTAATTTCACTACTTGATTGCGGTGGGTTTGAGCTTAAGAAATGGGCAAGTAACAAATCTGATTTGTTGCATTTGTTTCCAATATCGGATGTCCAAATTCCGCTGTCGTTTGACAGAACTGAACCAAATTTTGTAAAAGTGTTGGGGTTACAGTGGAATCCCATTTCGGATACGTTTTCATACCTTTATAGTCCTGACGAAAACCCATGTACGAAACGTACTATTTTATCACAAATTGCACGTATTTTTGATCCCTTGGGGTATTGTTCGCCAATTCTTCTCTTCGCCAAGCATCTGATGCAGCAGCTTTGGGCTTCTAACACAGATTGGAATGATGTTCCTCCACAGTCGGTATCTTATTCATGGACTCAATTCAAAAGTGAGCTCCCTGAACTTTCAAAATTGAGCTTGCCCAGGCGCATCATACCTGACAATGTTAGTCGCTGTGAACTGCATGGTTTCTGCGATGCGTCGCAAATAGGTTACGCAGCGGCTATTTATTTCAGAATAGAGACATCTCTTGGCGAAATATTAACTTTTCTTGTATTTGCAAAGGCTAGAGTTGCACCTTTGAAAACTTTGTCAATACCAAGGCTAGAGCTCTGTGGAGCAAAGCTTTTACCTGATTTAGTTACATTTGTAAAACAAGGTTATTCGGGAATAGTGACCTTTGATGATATTTCGGCTTGGTCAGATTCGCAAATAGTTTTAGCTTGGTTGTCTTCGTCACCACTTAGGTGGAAGACTTTCGTTGCAAACAGGGTAGCATATATCCAGGAATCTTTACAGTCAAATTTATGGCATTACATCCCTTCTGCTGAGAACCCCGCCGACTGTGCTTCTCGAGGTCTAACTCCTAGTCAACTTTTAAGCCACGACCTTTGGTGGAACGGGCCTGCTTTCTTAAAATTGCCTCGAGAGACTTGGGCTTCCTTCCCCAACTATTCACTGCTCAAACAAGAGAATGAAAATTTGCTTAAAGAGCGAAAAACAGTTCTAGTCCTTTTGGTTGAAGAAAATCTTCTTCATAAACTATTAGAAAGGTTTTCTTCTTTGGTAAAAATTCAACGAATTTTATCGTATTGTCTTAGATTTCTTCCTAAATTTCGTAAACTTTCTGATGGTTCTGTTGTCATTTCGGATCAGGAGATGCAAAACTCCATGATCGTTCTTGTTAGGCATGTTCAGAATGCGTCATTTTCAGATATTACTTCGAAGTTGAAAAATAATCAACTTGTTCCCAAACCCTTTCGCAATCTGGCTTTATTTCTTGATGGAGACAACTGCATTAGGGTTGAAGGTCGTCTTCAACACTCAGAGTTGTCATATAGTGCTAAGCATCCCTTATTACTCCCTCGTTCACATCGCCTAACTGAGCTCATTGTTGAGTTTACACATAAAAATTATGCTCATCCAGGTCTAGAAACTCTGCACTATCTTTTGAGGCAACAGTTCTGGATATTATCTGCGCGCCGTGTAATTCAGCAGACTGTATCACGGTGTATTCGCTGTTTTCGTATTAAGCCCAAGATATTAGTCCCGTACATGGGAGACTTACCCTCACACAGAATATCTCTATTAAAGGCATTCTCACATGTCGCAATCGATTATTGTGGGCCATTTTTCATAACGATGGGAAAGTATAGAGGTGCTAAAGTTTCCAAAGCATACATTTGTGTCTTCGTTTGTACAGCAACGAAGGCAATTCACTTGGAATTGGTTTCAGATTTATCATCGGAAACGTTTCTTGCTTGTTTCAAGAGGTTTGTGGCTAGACGAGGTAGAGTTTCGGACGTCTATACCGACTGTGGCACTAATTTCGTTGGAGCGAGCAGGTTACTCTCGGAGTACGCTCAAAATGCGTGCGAAAATCTATGTATAAACTGGCATTTTTCACCACCGGCAGCACCACATTTCAATGGCTTAAGTGAGGCTGGAGTTAAGTCTGTAAAGACTCACCTATTACGTGTAGTTGGCGAGCAAAGGCTAACTTATGAGGAATTTCATACGTTCTTGTGTCAGATCGAGTCAATTCTTAATTTCAGACCTTTATATTCTCAGAGTCTTGATCCCAATGACTTTCTTCCCCTTACTCCCGGCCACTTTCTTACGTTAGAACCCTTGAACTCTCTTCCAGAACCTGAACTATCACATTTAAAGTTAAACTCCTTAACCAGATGGCAGTTGTTGCAGAGGCTTCAGAGTGATTTCTGGAAAAGGTGGCATTTAGAGTACCTGAACACCCTACAACAGCGTTCTAAGTGGACCGCACCTTCCACAAAAATTCAAGAAAATACGCTTGTCGTTCTAAAAAATGAACTTAACCCACCAATGCAGTGGTCATTAGGCAGAGTTATAAAACTACATCCCGGTTCGGATGGGCATGTTCGTGTAGTTAACAGTGACTACAGGCTACAGGTACGTTTCGTCGGCCTGTGGTTAAATTGTGCCCTCTGCCAATTTCCTAAAATAATATATTTTTTTTAATTTCCGATTATTCATAATTAGTCACTTTAGTTTAAGAGAATCTATTTTTTGCTGATTCTGTTTTTTTTCTCACTTGGATTACAGTCCTTTGTGATGGGTATAAATTGTATGAAAAGTACATATTTTTTGAATATTAAAATTTTTCTATAGTTTCAATGGGTTTCCTTCTTCTTCTTCG
The DNA here is from genome assembly GCA_963971165.1 of Philopedon plagiatum. Lineage (NCBI taxonomy): Eukaryota > Metazoa > Arthropoda > Insecta > Coleoptera > Curculionidae > Philopedon > Philopedon plagiatum. The sequence goes on from OZ020194.1 coordinate 70,784,439, forward strand.
CCTACGGTATAATTTAATATAGTGAAAACACAGTGTGTTTTGGCGGCCGGAAAATGTTAATGCAACTCTTACTTGTAAATTCAAAGTATTTCATTTTCGCGCTAAAAGCATACAGAATCTTTTCTGCTGGCACCGGGGAGTGCGCGTAGTACTGTCGCACGAAACCAGACAAGAGATAGAAGAACAGGAGATCGAGAGAAGTACAATAAAATCGCCACGCGTGTTCTGGTGAGGCAGTTTTGAGGCTGTTTTGTGCTAATCGTTCCATTTTCTACCGAGAAATTCAACCCCCCTAACCAAGGTATGTGCCATTTCATATTTCGATTTTGTATGTTGTCGTTTTTCTTAGTTTTCTAAAATCCTTAAATGTCGGTGCATTTCGTTCAAATACAGTCCACTAATTCTTCCTAACTCGCATTGACAATATTGTTTTTATTTCCTTTCAAAGACACATTGTGTGAAAAGGTTAACAAATATTAACATACCAAACAACACTAATAAAACAGTACAGCCATTGATGCAAAACACGACCCTTCAGTAATTCACATTAATAAAAAACGAAAACACAAAAAGTTGAATTTTGATTCTGGGGTTAATTTCAGGGGGTTAATTGGGAAATGGAAAAAATTTTAAGGGCATCGTGTATTAATTTTTTTATTAATTTGTATTAATTTTTTTAAACATTTTTTCGGGAAAAACGCATAAAAATTGCTGTCCCCCACCCTTATCAACAAAAGGATCATTCTCTTAACATATATATATATATATATATATATATATATATATATATATATATATATATATATATATATTATATATATATATATATATATATATATATATATATATATATATATATATATATATATATATATATAATATATATATATATATATATATATAATATATATATATATATATAATATATATATATATATATATATATATATATATATATATATATATATATTTATATGGTTTTATAGTGGATCGCCTCGGTCTTAGGTCGTATCTATTGGCCGGCGTTGGCTGCCATATATGTATATATATATATATATATATATATATATATATATATATATATATATATATATATATATATATATATATATATATATATATATATATATATATACATATATGGCAGCCAACGCCGGCCAATAGATACGACCTAAGACCGAGGCGATCCACTATAAAACCACGCACTGCGGCTGCCACCTTCAGCTTACTTTCTACGACCAGCGAGTAAGCACAGAAGATGCCAAATGAGATTTTGGCGAAACGTCTGCAAGTTTCAACTAGAAACGAATCAAACGAACGGATGTATTCCCGGATTAACCACGACACACACACACATATATATATATATATATATATATATATATATATATATATATATATATATATATATATATATATAAGGTGTTTCAAAAAACATTGAAACACCCTGTATCTTTGAAACGAAGCATCTGCGGACCCATGTTTATATAAACTTTTTGCCTTAGTTTCTTACAAGGAATCTCCTCTTAAGCGATGGCACATGTTTTTTTGAAACACCCTGTATATATAAAATACATACATATAAAATTATAACATATTTTCAAAACTCGTTTCAAAATGTAAAAAAATTTGATTAAATAAAAAAACAGTTGTTATTATTAATTCGCCAGATGACTTTATTGTTATTCAATGCCACATTTTATTAAATTTGAAGCACTTAGACTTGATTTGTCGATGTAGTTTGAAAAATTGATTTAAAAAATAAAAACTTTAATGCCGATTTGCGACTGAACGCCAAGGTCTATCGACTCAAATGAAGAGTATCGTTTATTTTTTATTGTCTGTAAATTTTGAGTTTTAGGCGTCTACTGCCCTCTAGCGGCAAAGCAGAGAAGAACTTTTACCTCAGTATTATAGAGTCCAGTAACGTTACTTTGTGTGCAAAATTTTAATTTAATACGTGAAAGATTAAATCTAGTATAACAGAAAAATTTTAAAAAATGCAAGTTTGTACCTGCAGCTATAACTTGGAAAATATTGAGATTTCTAAATTTCTTTAATACAACTAAGTACTACAATTTTTTTCCATGTTTAATAATCACCTCTCCAGCACTCAGTATTACATATTAGCAAATAAAGTATATTATAATAAGGCAGTAGGTATATAGTTATTTCTTGGAGCAAATACTTTTTGAATTATTTTATTACCATTGTTATTGAGAAGAATTTTAGCTTTGGGCTAAATTCTTTGGTTATTCTTTCTGACTTGGAAATTCCAACTTGATTGGGATTGAGATATAAAAAATGGCAAACTTTATAGTCAGAGTGGAAATTATTTTTCATAATTTTGGTCAGTTCTATCTTGAAATTACACAGGTTTAATAAAAATTATTACATCTGGAATACGAAATTAGATGCTCTAAGCGAAATAACTCCGAAAATGATATATTAATCAAGATTTTTGGAAAGAAACTTCCAACCGCTCCATTTTATCTCCTCTTACCCCCGCCCCCGCTATTATTCAGGCTCCACGCTTGAAATGAAATCAAGATAAGTACCTAATTTTATAATCGCCATAAATAGCCAAATGTTTAAAATGATATTTGTACAAGGAAAAGTAGGAAAACCGATTTTAAATAGTGTTCTAGATAAAGGCGTTGCAACTTCCTCGAGCTAGTTACAAAATTATCATTTTCTTTTCCGATTAATCCATTTTTTACAACTCAAATTATATATTTAATTTACCTTTAACGTTGTTTCATGATGTGCACTTTTTAAGTTTACATACAGGAGCATTAACACATATTGGACAGTGGGCTGTTTGATACGTTTATAACACTGTAAGTGGCGCCAAATTATAATGTGTTTTGTGGCTCATACCAGTGATTTTAAGGAGTGTACATTTTCTTTTGGTAAATACATTGATGTTCATTAGCATGTGCCATTAATGAACTAAAATTAGTAAACCCCCTCAAGTAAACTGCCCGCTACTAAGAGCTAGTCGATGACTAGTTGTTATACTTCTTGGCCCTTACTTATCAACTATTATTTGATGACAGCAATAATTGTTATAAATGGAAAAGTTGCAAGCTCCAAAATATTGCAAGTGTAGGCAGCAACTCATTGAGTCATTAGCATCCAATAATAGATACGGACTAGTAATAAGCTATATTAGTACAAACTATAGTTAAACCGCCGAACCTGAGCAATAAATCTGCATGATCGATGCGTGATCAGGGGATGCCGGGTTAGACGAGCGGGTTTTCATAGATAATATGGTCGGCCAAATATCGTTTTTAGGACGTGATATTAAAACATTGGCATCAGGTGTATTAGCCATAATTCACAACCAAACAAATGAACAATAACTATTAAAATCCAAATACCACACAAAAGCGGGCCCGGTTTGAATTAAAACCCTCGCCGCTCGTCTATTGTTCTCCAGCTACGGAGTACGGACACTCATATCGCGCGTGGTTTGCACGTGTTCACTCTATCTGTTCGGCAATCAGAGTATAATATACAAAAACGGTAACGCCTCTGACTGCGTTCGCAGTTGCCCAGCTCCTATTATTCTGCAAACCAATTCTAATATTAGCTACAATATACTTGGTTTATATCAAGGCTTATTGTAGTCGTAAACCACTTTGATACACTTGACCTACGTTTGACCGTAGTAATATTGTCTAATAGGTGTAATTGCAAGGAGATATTTATTTATTAGCATCAATAAATTTTGTCATCAGTCATATCACAGATCTTGTATTTAGTTGACTATTTGCTTGATTTTTTAAATTATAAATTTCGACACGTCACGTGTCGAAATTGTGTTACAAAATATGCACACACACAATAAACGTGCCACGTGCACATTTTGTAACACAAACATGTTTATTGGAATCTTTTGGAGAAGAAAACAAAAGTTAATTTATGTCGCCATCGTCATAACGATTTTATCGATTTTTGATACCATGCATTCTGATTTAGTGTGCTGTAATAACATTAAAGGTGTTTTTACATCTCCAAGAATAGAAAACAATCCACAGTATTGGAGACTACTTGACTCTCAAAAAAGTCTTAACGCTACGCCACTGTAACGCTTATCCATCTATTTCGGTGGGTAATGTTATGCCGCATTGATGAAAGATACTTATGAAAATCTGAGGACACTGTTGCTAAAAAATAAACTACAATCAATATTTGTGGAGCATTTGTGCTGATTTTAAAGTGATTGTATACTTATGGGGATGCAACAAGGGTACACAAAATACTGCTGCTTCCTCTGTTTATGGGATAGTCACGATAGAGTGAATCATTATGTTAAAAAAGACTGTCTGTCAAGAAGAAGAATAAGAACGCCTTTTCAACCAAGGACTCAAAACATAGAGCGACCTCCTTTGGTGAATCAACAAAAAATTCTTATACCTCCTCTTCACATTAAGTTAGGTGTGATGAAAAACTTTGTGAAAGAAATGAATCGCAAAGAAGGATTCCTATATTTCCGAGCAAAATTTCCTAAATTAGGTGAGGCTAAAATAAAAGAAGGAATATTTGTGGGTCCTCAAATCAACGAAGTAATGAAGGATGTCAATTTTGAGGATAAATTAAACAAGGTGGAAAAAAGGCCATGGAGATCAATGGTTGCAGGTTTTAAGAATTTCTTGAGAAAGACTGGCAATTACAAAACATTAGTGGAAGACATGTTGGATTCATTCAGACTAGCGGGTTGCAAGATGTCATGAAAAGTTCACATGATGCACTCGCGTTTAGATTGTTTTCCACCAAACATGGGTGATGTCAGTGACGAACATGGAGAATGGTTTCATCAAGACATTTCAGGGATGGAACGGCGTTACCAGGACAAGTGGGATCTTGTCATACTAGCAGACTATTGTTGAACTTTGAGAAAAGAAGCAGTAAATGTTATTTATAAACGAAAATATCAAAGCCAAAATATGTTAATTCATAATTAGGTGTACTCGCAATAAATGTATATTTATATTTCAAAATTTTGTTTTCATACATCTCTTAAAATTGAACCGACTTTAATGTTTATCATATACCTTATTTTTACAAGGGCTTCTTTCAAAATCAGTTAAAGTAGTTTGGAAGATCCTACAAAAATTTCCCTTTGTTGACCAATAAATGACTACGAAAGTTTGTTTTATGTTAAATGTAAAATCTTAGTATTGATTGATCCCAAAAATACAATTTTCAGCATGTAAGAAAACATGAAAACAATAAAAATGTTTGCGTTACAAAATGTGCACGTATGACACATTTATTGTTTTCATGAATAACCGTTTTCCTTACATGCCGAAAATTGTATTTTTAGGATCAGCCAATACTAAGATTTTTGCATAGCAGCAACTTAGGTATAAGCGATGTGCCGGACATAAAAATTTGTTTACAAGAGATTGCTTGATTGTTTTTAGTTGTCGTATAAAGGTCCCTCTGCACGTTGGTCAACATTATCGAAATGAACGCCAACCAACATATACTATACGTAGAAAGTTCTTTTGTCTAACTTCGTCGTGACTCGCGCTGGTAACTCGTTGGTTAGCGATGTTCGCCTCGGTGTCGGTTTTTATGCACAAAAATAATGGGCTTGGTAGTTGTCCGACTGATGTCGGGAAGCGACATCCACACATTGGCTGGCAACATAGGCCATCCACACATTGAAGCCAATGTGTGTAGTAGGCCTAATGCATTAGAGTTACGAGGCGAGTAACCAAAACGTCGACCAACGTGTGACTGTTAATACTTGTTTTGCCTTTCTTTCTTCGGCCAACATCCCCATTGGTGTTTGGCGTAGGCTGAGCCAGCTTGAAGAGGTCGGTGTCGTTTTTTTGCACAAAACAAAAGGTTCGTATTTACTCGACCAATATCGGCAAGTGGCATCCACATGTTAGCTTTTGGCTTTGCCTGTATTGGTGATTAACGTAGACTGGGCCAACATCTAAAGTGGCCTTAAGCCATGAAATTAACTTAATCTCTATATATAAAAGAAACTGACCGACTGACATATAAACGCACATGCCACACCTCTGGGCCTAGAAACTTGCAAATTTGCACAGACATTTCTTACGTAACGCAGGCACTCACTTAGGAAGTTTTTTTTTAAATTCAACTCCCAAAGGGGTTCAAACTTTGTATGGGGAAAATATTAGATGGTCCTGTAAACTCGAAACTTCATAGAAGTATTCTAAAATGTCTAAACACATGTTTTACAGTTTTTAATGGGGTAAAATTGTTACACCGCGGACGAAGTCGCGGGCTTAAGCTAGTCCATATATAAAAAGAAGAATGACTGACTGACTGACTGACATATCAACGCACAGCCCATGCCGCTCGGTCTAGAAACTTGAAATTTTGCATTGAGGTTTCTTACATAACGTAGGCATCTACTAAGAAAGGGTTTTTCAAAATTCCACCCCTAAAGGGGTGAAACGGGGGTTTAAACTTTGCATGGAGAAAAAATATTAGAAGGTCCTATTAACTCGAAACGTCATAGAAGTACTTTGAAAACTAAATGTTCAAATATATGTTTTACAGTTTTTAATAAATCAATCCCAAAGGGGGTGAAATGGGGGTTCAAGGTTTGTAATGGAGTTTATTTTACCGCGGACGAAGTCGCGGGCGAAAGCTAGTATGAAATAAATCATTCGCAAGAAATTGCATTGCAAAGATATTTTACATTTTTTGGCAATGCTATTCTTTATTGTATTAATGTGACTATCGTTGAAGTTCGTTTAGGTTATAAATTTTTCAGCTCCCAATAATGAATATAACAAATGTCACGTTAAAAATAAAACTCATTGTATTACAACGAACTCGACGAATTATTTAAAAGTAGATTAATGGTTAGCTTAAAAATCTATTTTATTCTAAAGATTGGTAATTCAAAATACCCCAAAAATGTAACTAAAATTGCGTATGCAATGAAATAAAATTGAAACCAAACCAGCAATACAAATTATATCAGCTGTTAGAATCATTACGTCTTACATACATATTTATTTTATTCTTTTAAAACACATTTAATTTTTTTATCCAAAATTTACTTTATGATTTTTAGACATGTCATAAGAATCAACGAATATAAAATGGGGTTCTACAACTTCTCGACATGTCATACCTGCTAGAGGTGATATTCTACCATGTAATAGCGCCCCAAAGCGTTAATGTCCTGTATTTCTAGTATTTCATCTAGGACTAATTAATGTAAATATTATGTTCTTATGCAGATACATCCCTTACAGAACGCCTTAAGAATTTTCCTGCAGTATAAGTGTGTCTTAACTATAAATAGAATTATTACTGTCTTTTCCCACGTTCACAATTTCCAATAAAAAGTTAAATCAATAAAGATGTCTTTCTTTTCTCAAAGAAAGTCACAATATCTCCTTCTACTTCTCCTTTTTCATTAAACGCCAGCTTATAAATTGATATTCAGTTGAAACAGGAGCTGAAAAGCAATATTACTCTCTGGAAAGTCTGTCAAAGAAAAAAGAGCGTAATAAAAAATAATGAAGTTATCTATATTGACGCTTGCTGAGAAAAAATTATTAGAGAATAAAGGAAAAGTACGAACTTAATAAAGTGATTTACATCGAGGCGTTATGATTTTCAAAATGGGGGAATAATAAGTTGATGAAAATATAGCGAAAAGAAATAAAATAATTGAATTGTTACGAACAAAAAAGACAACCCATTTTAACCATACCAAACAAACTTTTGTAACTTATTCACTGGTCAACAAAGTGAAATTTTTGTCGGATCTCCCAAACTACTTTAACTGATTTTGAAAGAAGCCCTTGTATAAATAAGGTATATCATAAACACTAAAGTCGGTTCAATTTCTGAAGAGATGTATGACAAAGTTTTGCAATATAAATATACATTTATTGCGAGTATACCTAATTATGAACTAACATATTTTTGACTCTGAAATTTTCGTTTATCAATAACATTTACTGCTTCATTCCTCAAAGTCCAACAAGAGTCTCCTAGTATGACAGGATTTCACTTGCCCTTGTAACGCCGTTCCATCCTTGAAATGTCTTGATGAAACCATTCTTCATGTTCGTCACTGACATCAGCCATGTTTGGTGGAAAACAATCTAAATGCGAGTGCATCATGTGAACTCTTAATGACATCTTGCAACCCGCTAGTCTGAATGCCTCCAACATGTCTTCCACTAATGTTTCGTAATTGCCAGCCTTTCTGTTTCCCAAGAAATTCCTAAAACCTGCAACCATTGATCTCCACGCCCTTTTTTCCACCTTGTTTAATTTATCCTCAGAATTTACATCCTTCATTACTTCGTTGATTTGAGGACCCACCAATATTCCTTCTTTTATTTTAGCCTCACCTAATTTAGGAAACTTTTCTCGGCGATATAGGAATCCTTCTTTGCGATTCATTCCTTTCACAAAGTTTTTCATCACACCTAACTTAATGTGAAGAGTAGGTATAAGAATTTTTTGTTGATTCATCAAAGGAGGTTGCTATCTCTGTTTTGAGTCCCTGGTTGAAAAGGAGTTCTTGGCACAGTCTTTTTTAACATAATGATTCACTTTTTCCTGACAGGTGTAGTTCTTTAGCAACGGTGTCACTTAGGTACTTTTATAAACTAAGGCACTTTTTAACACATAGGTACTTTTTGCGTGAAACTTAATCGATGTAATCACAATAGCGAATGTTAAATAGCCTACTTAGGGACATCTTAGGCGAAAACAGATAGTGCCAATAGAAAGTTGGGGAAATTTTACAACAGATGCCGCCATTAGTTCAAAACAGCTAAAATGTCACTTAGGGGCTGTTTGCATAGAGCCCTTCATTTACATTTACTCCGGTTTTACAATTACCCCACCTGAGCCTGACTGATCCAGAAGTAGGTTTTATATTGGTCGAGTAGTTCGAATTTTTAGATGTACGGGGGGGGGGGGGGCGTTATTGATAAGTGCTTACCATACCTACCATATAAAACGTCATATATTTAATATGTGATATAAAATATTACAATATTTTATTTATTTAACATAATCTCTTAAGACTTACATATTTAGCAGAACGTTCATAAAATAATTGTAAGCCCTTTAAGAATATTCTTTGTCTTGGTCTTCAGACCACTTTGACGGCATTATTATGGCTTTGTCATTTCACCTTTCAAATACTTTTTAAGTTTTGGGAACAGATAATAGTCGGACGGTGATAAATCCGGACAGTGGGACAGGTGGTCAACCCATAAATTTCATTTTATTATTTTTTAAATCTGTTACATAGTCGATTTTTTAAATATCGTATCTCGAAAACTAATGCTTTACAGACCTCTGTTGATATAATTTCCTTTTAGTTATTTATCATAACCGTAAAATTTTAAATTCTAAACAAATTTTCATCTTCTAGTGACATTTATTAATACCTCCTATTTTCTTTTTTTAATATTTGTGGTGCCATTGCAGTCTTTCTACGATTATAATATTGCTAATCTTATATTCAGCGGCTTACCGAAAACCTGTGCTTGTGGGAGAGTGGGCGAATGGTAGAAAAAATCTTCAACACTATGCGCAGATAAAAATCCGAAATTAAATTAATTATCGGCTTTTTTGTACAAAGTACTAATAATCCACTCGTATTTTAATTACCTAACTCCAGCTCCTCCCCATGCCTCTACTATTTTATTATAATAAAATACATATATTTTGAAACAAATTTTCATTAGTGGTATTTACATAGTTCTAGATACCTTTTTGCTGTTCTCGACAAAACTTTGTAAAGTTCTTCTATGTGAAATTCTCTTTTATTAGAAATCTGCTTTTATTTAATTTACTCTTCTGCTTTAAACTGAAAAACGAAAACTTAATTTAAAGTCTTTGTAAATTTCCATTATTTACGTAAATTTAGAAAAGTTTAAATTTGAATCCTTCTTCAGAGACGATTTGCTTTGTATTTAACAGGACTTTCTAATGAAAATTTAAAATTTTGCATTGTTTTAATGCAGTTTAAATTATACACAATTCGTTACAGTGATATCACACATGTGTTTTTACAAATTTAATTCGTTTTAAGTTTGTTTCATGTCTATATGTCTATAGAAAATTTTAAATTTATTGGGGCAAAAAAGTTAACCATGTTTATTTTTAAAAAATATTGTAAGGATATTCTTAAAATGCTTTAGTTTACAGTTGCAGAGTTGCTAGTTTCAATCTCTACGGTGCTATATATTTTTAAACTAATTGCGTAGCTTTGCTAATGGGTAAAAGCCACTGAACAAAAGCTTCAAAAACGAACAGTTATTAGCTAAAATTAAATCCTAATTGTTTTAGATAGCAGAGAGCTTTTGCCAACGATTTGCGGAAGTTTTAAGACACATTTACTTTTATTATCATAATTTATTAAACGATGAGTAGAATTTCATTCACGCGGATTGGCGCCTTTTTGTTAAGTCTGGTATAAGAAATTTAGTAGTAGTTAGCCTTATGATAATTAAGTTGTTACCTACATTGAAAAGTTTTTAAATACTTATCTAGTTTTAAGAGAAACCGGTGTGGCATTGTATTACTTTTATACATTTTTCGTTTTACGAGAATCGACGAAAAAGAGAAATGTTAAAATGAAACGAAACTAAATAAAGCTGCAATAAAACAAAACAGAAATTAACAACAAAGGCCAAGTCCTACAGACCTATAAGTTTACTTCCTATTCTGTCAAGGCTCTTCGAGACACTACTTGTTGAAAGGCTACACACAATCGTCGAAGAAAATCGACTTATATGAAATCATCAGTTTGGATTCTGACAAGAACGCGCAACAATAGAGCAAATACATAGGGTTACTCAGAAGTTGAGTGAAGATTTAGAACGAAAAAGATACTGCGCTGTGGTGTTTCTAGACATTGCGCGAGCTTTTGATAAGGTTTGACATCATGGCCTCCTGTAAAAACTTAAAAAGATCCTACCTCTCAACTATTTTACCATCCTCAGCTCCTACCTTTCAGACCGCTTTTTCCTTGTAAAACATCATGAAAAATACACACCTGTCCATAAAATCGAATCTGGAGTTCCCAAGGCAGTATACTGGAGCCACTGTTAGCAACATTCGCCGATGATACTGTCATCTTAGCATCTCATGAGGATAAAAGCATTGCCTCACAAAAATTACAAGAGCACGTGTGCATAGAGTAGAAATTGTCTGAAGAAGTGGCGCATCAAAGCTAATACAGCTAAATCTGTCCAAGTAGCCTTTACGAAACGCGAAAGAAACTGCCCGCTGCGTTACATTAAACAATAATCAACTGCCACACCAAGATGAAGAAAAATACGTAGGAAGGAATGTATCTTGATAGACGACTAACATGGAGAAAGCACATGTTCTTAAAGCGAAAGCAGCTATAAATTTAGGTTATAAACTCAGACAGCTTTACTGGCTATTTGGACGAAAATCTCAACTAAATTTAAAAAACAAACTGCTGGTTTACAAAGCCATATTACTACCCATATGGAGTTATTGTGGGGAACAGCATCTCTATCCAACATAGAACTATTATAACGCTTCCAGTCCAGAGTACCGCGAATGAGGACCAACGCTCCATGGTTTGTTCCAAATTACGTTATTGCAAGGGATCTTCAGATAAATTCAGTGAAAGTGGAAATAAAAACTACTACGTAAAGTATACCAAACGTTAAAAAATCACCCAAACAGGCTGGCCCGCAAACTTGTGTCCTCACCAACAGTAATGCGTAGACCGAGGCGTTATAATATGCCGTGTGACTTAAATAGACCGAAATTCAATCGTGTAAAGTACAATGACGTTGGTGCCGGCGGAGGGAAAACTTTTAGTTAAACACTGGTCGTTAATGAAGTCACACGAGGCTCGAGAGAGACGGCGACGCAACAATCTTTCCGCCGGCACCAACGTCATTGTACTTTACACGATTGAATTTCGGTCTACTAGATTTTATTGTGCACTTCCTAATTTCAAATTTAGTTTTCAACTAGTAATTTAGACGGAACTGCCACTGGGTAATTTTCCTACATGACAAATTTTGTAAACAAACCCAGTGCTTATTGTTGATAATTAACAGATTGCAAATAAAATGGGAAGATAAAAAAATTGGTCAAGTAAAAGCTATACTTGCACAATTAGTGTTCCGTGCCGTCAGTTAACCTTAACCTGAACAAACCTCGGCCGCCCGATCTCCGCCCATCTGCCACGCTACCCGCCGACGACGGCACCAACACTGTATCACATCGCGTATGCGCGGAACTCAGTGGGGAGAGTTTCCACTGAGCCAGATTAAAAAGTTGTTCCTTACATCGTGAGAAATATTTTTTGTTAAAGAACTTTTTTTCCAAAACCAATGTTTTAGCAGTTATAAGAAAATACACAATTAAATTGCTTACAACTAGAATTTGCCTATGCTGATAATTTTTGTTTAATCCTACACCTAATTCTTAATGTTCATGACTTCAGATTTTTCTGAGCGATCCTTCTGGTGATAAGGGTGGGGGACACAGCAATTTTAAGCGTTTTTCCCAAAAAATGTTTAAAAAACTGTATAAAAACTTACGTCATGTATATTGTTGAATTCGTGCTTCAATACGCTTTCATTTCATACCCTCGACGATGTCCTTAGAAATATTTTTTTCATGTCCCACTTTACCCTCTGAAATTAACCCCTAGAAGCAAAATTCAACTTTTTATACTTCCCATCTATAATTGGACCACCACACTCTATCTCTGTGCTAAATTTCAAATTTTTACGTCAAATAGTTTCAGAGAAAATCGCCTGTGATTGACGTTTTACGAGACGGGCGGACGGACGGACGAAGTGACGGACGGACACCGAAGTGATTCCATAAGTATTCCGTTTCACGGAACACTAAAAATTAAACAGTTTTTGTAAATTTAAGTATAGTATAAGTTTAGAAAAGTTTAAGTTCGAATCCTCCTGTACAGGGTGTCCCATTTTCGGCACTTTTGCGGGGTATCTCCCTTATTTTTAAAGATAGAGGGTTGCGGTTTTCGCGACAGTGTGCTACTTTTTGATGAAACGAAAGATGGCATAAAAATATTTTTCATGGCTCCCTTCGTTTTTGACATACAGGACGAAATTAATTTTTTTCCATTTTCGGACCCCCCTCGCATTTCAGTTATCTTGTAACTTATAAAAAAAGTAAAAATGGATCCTATTAGAGCTTTCTACGTAGAATCGAGTGGCGTGGTTAGATTTTCATCAGATGTGATATTTTTCGAGATATTAACCAAATAAATGTTTTTTAAATGGAACACCCTGTATATTTCTTAACCATGAAGTTTACCCCTTCGGGAGCTTTTCAAAAATATATAAAAGTTTATAGTTATTTTTTATTTTTAGCCCTTAAATCGAACTATTTAATCTTAAACTTTAATTTTGCGTAGTTGGCCGTGTTTAACAAGTGGTTTAACGTCAATTCAGGTATTTAGATTTAAAAAAGAAACTGGTTAAATCCTGTATTTTCATTAATTTATTAAAATTGGTATTATTTTTTAAACTACAACACTACTTGTTATCTATATATATAGAAAATCCTAACCAGAACTAAAACTGCTTAGTTTTTAATCACTTGAAAATTAAATTAGTTGTCTTGAATTATTAATAGCAAATAAAAGTCAAATTTAAAAACGAAACATACAAAACTTTAGGTAACGAAAAGAGTTAGTCCATTTAATCCATTCTAGCTCTTTTCGTTACCTAAAGTTTTGTATGTTTTGTTTTTAAATTTGACTTTTATTTGCTATTAATAATTCAAGACAACTAATTTAATCTTTAAGTGATTAAAAACTAAACAGTTTTAGTTCTGGTTAGGATTTTCTATATATCTAGATAACAAGTAGTGTTGTAGGTTTTCATATACCCCGCAAAAGTGCCGAAAATGGGACACCCTGTACTGTAACGGTGCTAAACCATTTTGAAGGGAATGTGTTTAAACATAGTTTGTGACTTAGGAAATATTATTTGCGAACTTTTATAAAAACACTTTATTTTGTTATTTAATTTTCTTCAATAACACTAAGTTTAAAAATTTTAACATTTCTAATATATCTCAGATGAAACCCTTATCTTCTTATTCAGTTACCGTATACTACTATAAAACGGTAGTTGAAAACTTTCTATCACGGCACATTTTCCTACTATGAACGTCGCTGTTTATTTACCTATCCACGCTGATTACTTGGATTCAAAGTTCAATATTGTAATTTTTACGTATTAACAAGTGCTGTGATTGTGCATAAAATATCTCACAGAGCGTGTAATTTAGATTCTGATCGTTTTTGTAACGTTTGTGGACAACTTATGTTCGCAAAAAAAGGAAGACCTACATCGGAATCACTGAAAACAGCATATCTGCATTATTTTGGATTTTCAGTGAGTAATCAGGGGAAAAAGTGGGTGCCATACATTTTTCATGAAAGTTGCAGGATAACTCTAATGCATTGGGCATCGAGAGAAAAAGTATATTTGCAATTTGGATCGCCAGTGTTATGGAGAGAGTCCTTAAGTCATTGTTTTACAAGTTTTAATTTAATAAATACTTTCTTACTGTGACTACTTAGTACCCCTAAATCTATGAGAAATGACATATTTCGACGAAGGTATTTAAACCGTGTAAAGTAGTGTATCTTTTAAGAATATGAAGAAGTAGAAATGTTGAAAATTTTATTTTTCGTTGATCTATTCAATAGCACCAAAAATTTAATGAAAGAGAATAATATTAAATTTAAAAGATTATACAGGGTAGCCGAAAAGTCGTGGTATGGGCAAATATCTTTGCTATTAGTAAAGATAGAGACACAACATTTTAGGTTTATATTACTGGTTAATAAATCTTCTTTTTTATGAAATTTAGCTTGTTCAACCCCCTTGGGGGGTGACGCTAGGGAGTAGAGGTCAAAATTTTGCAACCCTATGCCGTGTGGTACATAATTTTAAAGGTCTCCAAAAAAGAAACATTTTATCGCAAACTCGAGGTCCGTATCTTAATTCGTTTTTAAGTGGCAAGCCTTTAAAAATTAAAAATCGTGAAAAAAAATTAAAAATTTGTTAAATACCTTTATTTCTCTTATTAATTCAAAAGTTGTTTAAAATGACCACCATAAACTTCTTGGCAGTAATAAAGTCGATTTTGGAATTCACTTCTCACATTTTCGAGAATGGCAGGTGTTATTTGTTGGCAGAGTTCCCTCATCGACTTTATTACTGCCACGAAATTTATGGTGGCCATTTCGAACAACTTTTAAAGTAATAAGAGAAATAAAGGTACTTAAATTTTTAATTTTTTTTTCACTACTTTTAATTTTGATAGGCTTGCCATTTAATTAAGATACGGTCTTTGGATTGCGGTAAAATGATTTTTTTTGGAGACCTTTAAAATGAGGTTGCATTTTTGACCTCAACTTCCTAGCGTCACCCCTTAAAGGGGTTGAAAAAGTTTAATTACATAAAGAAGTTGATTTATTACATAAGATACATCTAAAATTAGGTGTCTCGATCTTTACTAATAGCAAAGATACTTATTTGCACTTTTCGGACACCATGTATAGTTAATTTTCGGTATATTTTTTGTGTGTGCAATGCCTCGGAGTTTTTTGGGAAAATATTACCTGAACTAATAAGTGTTAATTCCAGCCGGTTCTGTTTTTTGGCTGATGTTCAAAACTTGACTGATGTTCATCAGTTTGTGATTGGCCACTGGGATTTTTACAGGCTTCCAGCTATGTCTTTCATTTCGCTTTTGTTAGTATACCCTTTGAATTAACTTTGCTTTTTGAACTTTCGTAGATAAATGGGAAGCCCCAAATGAGAAGACCTTAATAGGTTTCCGTTAATTTACTATAGACATAGACAAATTTAGACAGAGCATCACGAATTGGACGGCAGGATGTAATTAATGTTGGCAGGCTGAACTTTGATTTTAATTGCTTGCTTTTTACTTCCTTTGTTAGGAGGAAGTATTGTCATTGTGAAATACTCTTCTCTCGAAATATTTACCTTTTAGGATCCCTATACAGGGTGTCTAAAATAGGTGATACCACTATTGCTATCTCCGAAACGGTAAAAGATACGAGGTCGGTTAAATTAGAGAAAATGTGCCATTTTTGCGCCTCTATTCATATTCCGTTTACGGAGTTGTCAATTTCTCTATAGTTTCTTATCTACAGGGGATTTTTTAAAAATAGGCAAACATTTAATACTTTTATATCTCGAAAACTATTATTGTTAGAAAAAAATTGTTTTAACAAAAATCACACGACTTTTTACTTTCTCTAAAGTAACGTTATTGTTTTGTCTATACCATTTGTTTTTATTGAGTTACTGATACTAACTTGTTTTTTTCAAATACGGACCTGGGCTTTTTGCTGCATTTCTTTAAAGAATACTTCATGCCCTTAACAACTGTGTATAACTTGAATATGTGTTCCGACGTTTTGATCAAGAATAACAACATCATCAGGATTTTCTATCAATACGGACCTGGAATCTTCTATGTTAAGGCACAATTCACAACCTATAGCTATTGCTTGTGGTTTTTGTGGTTGTGAAATGGCGCGTTAACTTGAAAAATGCCAGGTGCGTACTGGTAGAATATCCTGATGATGCTATTATTCACCAAAACGTCGAAAAACATAATCAAGTGATACACAGATGTAAAGGGTATGACGTATTCTTTCAAAAAATGCAGCAAAAGGTCCAGGTCCGTATTTGAAAAAAACAAGTTAGTGTCAGTAACTCAATAAAAACAAATGATATAAACAAAACAATAACGTTGCTTTAGAGACAGTAAAAGATCGTGTGATTTTTGTTAAAACAATTTTTTTCTAACTGTAATAGTTTTCAAGATATTTAGGAATTAAATTTTTGACTATTTTAAAAAAATCCCCCGTAGATAAGAAACTATAGAGAATTTGGCAACTCCGCAAACGGAATATAAGTAGGGACTACAAATGGCACATTTTCTCTAATTTAACCGACCTCGTATCTCTTACCGTTTCGGAGATAGCAATAGTGGTATCACCTATTTTAGACACCCTGTATAGGTTACGAAAAACGAGCTTTCTCATTTGGCCTGTTGGTGTTACATAGGAGAAAGAACACATTAATAAAATTTAGTGTTAGATTGTGACAAAAACAGTTTTTATGCGAATAATAATACCGAAGGCATAAACCTACCAAAAAGTCTTCTATCTATATAAAAATTAATGTTTCTTTGTTTGTCCCGTATGCGTTTCCATACCATTCATCCGATTGCGATGAAACTTTGGTGAGTTGTTGTGCGCACGTCCGCGAAGGTTTCTAAATTAGTACAAATAAAAAAAGATTAATTTTGCATTGCAACGCATGCCGGGTACTCGCGAGTAAGTAATAAATAAGCTTGGCAAGTTGGATCTGTTACCAGAGGCGTCGATGTCGAAAATTAAGTTCGTACGTAAGTAGTATAAGTAGATGCTTAGTGAGTTTCCGCATGCGCAGTAGGGTCGACCTTGAACGCTCAGGTGTGCTATTGTTATTTGGCCTTGATATGCGCAGGTGTTGTTCCAAGGTCAAGGTCAATAACTTGGCCTTGAACGCGAGCAGATGTTTCTTTGTTTGGTGATGGCCAGGTGGACGACGCTTATTTCAAGGTTACATTTGCTTGGTCTTGAACGCGAGCAGATGTTTCTTTGTTTGGTGATGACCAGGTGGACGACGCTTATTTCAAGGTTACATTTGTTTTGTATTTTTCGAGGTCGTCGGATGTATTCCTCCCACCATAAATAAATACTTGACCTTGGATTACTTCCTAATAAATATGGCTCATTTCGAAAATAGCTTTCATTGTCACTCATACATCGTATGCGTTAACTGTTGCTTTGGCATATAAAGTATTGTGTTTGTGGTGTGTTCTACAAGTGTTTATTCAAGGTACTTGACAGTAATTGTTTTTATTGTATTTTAAATCATGAGCATTTCAAAGCAGACCATAGCCGAAATTAATAATATGATAAACCAAGATATTCAATTTCTGGAACGTAGAAAATTCTCTACATTAACGGTGGGCAAAATTTATATGATAATAAAAATTAATTCTTTGACTTTTGGAAAAGCCATTATCGTCACATTGTTTGATCCAACACATCAAGCAACATTTGAAACATTTTTACCATCACGCGTAGCTGAAATTCTGACAGAGGATACTATTGAAATGATGAATAACTCCGGTGATCAGTACACCTTAACTTATTTGGGGCAAAGCTCACATGTATTCTCTGGAGGTAATACTAGAGCGTTGTTAAATTTTGGTTGTTTGTAATATATTGTTGATTAGGCTATTTTAATGTTGATTTAAAATGTAATAAAATAGTTCTTGTTAAGTATATATCGAAAAACACACAGTCACACACAATCACATATCCATTATTTTCTATTTAAGATGTGTGACTGCCCTACTGTCATTGAAAATCGAGATATGTACATTAATTGGTTATCATGTAAATTAAGAGAGCTGGCTGAAGAAATACTACACTTTGCAAATTATGGTAAATCCGATATGGGTTTTAGTGAAAGTCAGTATAGGAAGTATATGAAAGACGCCGTAAATTTCACGGCTGGAGCACATACTTGCGAGAAATACCTATATGGAACCATTGATCTGGACGAATTTTGCGCTGGAATGATAAATGAAGAATTGGGAAGCTACCTATTCGAAGTGCCTCATTTACCCGATGAATTAGCTACAAAATATGGTTTGGCTCCCGCAGATGATACCACTATTCTTGATGACCTTGGAAATAAAGCAGTCACCAATGAAGTTGATAGTAAAGCATTGGCTACTGTTAGCGATGACGAAATGGAGTGTGTTCAAGAAGATGAAGAAAATCTTTAATTCATTGTATAATATAATAACATGAGATGTTAAATAAATGATTAAGTACCTAAATTATTGTTTAATTTTTTTATAAATAGGCAACCTTCACAAAAATCACATCAGTTTAAGCTAAAAATGGGTCGTGTTAACAACACAATTGATAAATTTGGGCGCCAAAAATTTAATGACCAAAATCACATTGTTCTTGTTGGACAACCAGGAGTTGGATTTAGATTGACCGATGATGGTCAATATGATATACAAGGGAAATCTCTAACTAATGTAGCACCACCAAAGAATCCTGGGGATGCCGCTAATCAGGAATATGTTCTTGAACAAAGGCGTGAAACTATTAAAAAACTTAGTGAATTAGTGAATAATGATGTTTTGGAATATGTTAGAAAAGAACTTAATGAAATGAATAAAAAGCTTGCTGAAGAGGCGAATGAAGATTTTTTGCAATCTGTTACAAAAAGACTTAAGGAAATCGATTCAAAATTGTTGAATCAAGAAAAAGCTATTCAGCGTATACGTATTACGCGCATGTAGATAAAGAAACAAGTCTATTCTGTGTATGGTGACCTGGATTTTACATGGGATATGAGAGTGGAGGGGTTTGAAGGTCACCTAACAGATACAAATAGAGGCACAAAACTTTCTTGTTTCAGTCTGCATTTCAGTACTTCCAGAATACTGCATAGTAATTTATTTCCTCAAAATGCAGTCACCAAAAAGTGAACGTCAAATTGCAGTTGTTCGCCCATTCTCTGTAAACGGTCGTCAGATGTGTGCCAATTGCGAAAATTGGGAATTTATTAGTGGAATAATGGGTTTCTGTGAATGGTGTCAAAATGAGTACCATAAGAAACATGGGATGAAATCACCGCAACAAATATCTCGTGAAAATTCTAGTGAATCTCTGCAAAGTCTCGCTGTCTCAGTGGGAGGTTCATCAGAACATAATAATCACGATACGCCGGAATTCAGTCAAGAAGGGCAGCGCTGGACTTCTTCAAGCAATTTTGAAGATCTCGAAATAATTAACGAATCACCTCAAAGTCCTGAAGGAGGAGGAGGAGGAGTAGGGGGAGGAGGTTCATCAGAACGTAATAATAGTGAGACCATGGAATTCGACCAAGAAGGGCAGCGCTGGTAATTCCGAAAAATAGAGACAATTTAGATATAGTGTAAAAGTTTCTTATGATAGTCATGTAATTTTAAATTTATGTGAATAAGTGCGTTTTTCTAATGATAGTGTGGATGTATTATTTAAATCTTAATAAAAATCTTTTTGTACTAAATATGTTTATTATTCACCATACATTTGAATTAACAAATCGCTCTTGATATATATTATTTCTGTGGTTCCGTTCTAAAATCCTCGCTAGCATTACATCCATTTTTCCAATTCTCCTTTGAAAACGATATCTATCAAGTATTAGTTGCTGAAAATTACTTTGTCTGGCTTGTCTATATGCAAAACACCAAACAGACATACGGTGGATAATATTTCTTTCTTCGTCAAATCTTACTTGCTTCATGGTGTATTGTAAAATGAATTTTTATTAGTTATGTCATTTATATATAGGCTGAACATAAAGAGAGTGAATTAGTTTTACTTTAAAATGGGTCGTGTTAACAACACAATTGATAAATTTGGTCGACAGAAAACTCCTGTTTGTAACAACTTATCGCGAGGGTTGCCCGGAATCGGATTTAAACTTACTTCAGATGGACATTTTGATATAGAGGGAAAATTATTAAGGAATGTTGCCCAACCGATAAATGATAATGATGCTGCTACCAAAGAATATGTCCTTACGGAAGTTCATCAACTTGGTTCGCAGATAAATACCATACTTAGTAATGTGCTAGTACCGGTTTTTCAAAAAATGTTTGAAGATGATGAGACCAAAATTACGTACCTTAAGGAAAAAATGTATCAAATTCACTCACTTGCTGCACGGTATACTACAGCGAAGATAAAGGATCCAAAAAAACCAAAATGGAAACCAACCTAGATAAAGTTCTATTTAAAAACATAATTATACTGTTAAATTGAAAATAAAACGAATAATTATGAAAAGCAATATTTATTTTTATTATTTATAATGCATACATACGTAACGTAAAACCTATTTGATAATATTTATACAATATCTGATTTGTCTATCCAAGAATTAAATTGATTTGGAAAACCTAACCATTTTACAAACAATTGATCGTTTTGATTGTTCTTGCGTTTTCTAAGAATTTTCTCAACTAAATAAACACCAGGGCTAGCTGTCTTTTGCAGTTCTGCTTCGTAAAAACATCCTTTAATAGGTTGACCTTCCAATGATTGTAGCAAGTATGTAGGTGGATTTGTAATATTAACTTTTGCTATTTCAAACAGTTCCGTTGACCACGAAGGTGTATATCCTTTGTCAAATACACCTTTGTACTTGCTAATGCGAACAACGTCACCCAAATGAAATTTTTTTTTCTTCGGAACAATTTTCAAATAGTCATATGCTTTAATAGGGGTATCCTCTTTTACACTGTTAGGCTTCATTCCAATGGTGCGGTGTTTAGTGTTATTATAGGTCTTCGTTATAGCTGGTAATATTTGTAACCATCTGTAAGAACCTCTAGCCGAGAATTGTTTATATAACTTATTTTTCAAAGTTCTTATAACACGCTCAACAATTGCCGCTTTTTTCGTGCTATATGTGGAATAATGGTTTATATTATATTTTTTCATGAGTGCTTGAAAGGTGCTATTATAAAATTCCTTTCCTTGATCACTCTGTAAATTGTGTGGTGCATATGATGCTTCTTCAATGATGCTTTTCATGGCATTCGTAACTTCAACACCGGTCTTATTCTTAACTGCTTTGGTGTACACGAATTTGGAGTAACAATTTATACATACAACAATGTAACGGTATCCTTCATTGTCAGTAGCATATTGCTGCATTTCCGCCAAATCAATTTGCCACAAATCTCGATATCCTTTTATGACCGTACGTCTTCTAACAAAATTTTTTCTTGCTGTCATATGTAATTCATTTACGACTTGAATTTTTTCTCGGCTAGGATCCATATTATAAGGTTCCACGTCTTATCAGACACTGAGGATGGCAACTACGTGCAAAACTTAATATATTATTCCTTCTTCTCGAAGCTCTTCCATAATTGACATAATCTCATTATCATGTCCGGTATGTCCAGCTACTTTTGACCCCCACAATAATCGTAATATATCCACTAACTCCTTAGGTTTATTCCAATAAACATATTGAGATGATTTCGACGATAGGCGCTTTTTTGCTGGTAGTTGGATTTTGTTGTCGCCTTTTTTTCTTCCTACACCACCACCACCCAGTTTGGTTCCCATAATTAGCGGTTTTATGATTCGTAAATTAAATTCTTTTTCGGGTTTCCCTTAAACCACGTTTCTTGTCATAACCGTCGTAGGCCGCATCCGTCAATTTCAAAATGGTTTGGTATTTTCGAAGTACATCTAGACTAATTTCGTCTTCATTATCTAAGCATGCTGGATTTTTTAGAAAAATCAAATCGTAAAGCTCAGCCGTTCCATCGAATTCAGCAATGTTTGTTTTGTTCTTGTATAACACCATCTTTCCGTTTGTTAGAAAACGAACCACCAAGTTGCCAATATATTTTGTTGATTTATTTTCTTTTTTACCAAAGCGTACACCATACACGGTATCATAATGAGATGGCTCCAATTTTAATCCATTTAAATAATCTTGAATTGTTTTTGCGGCTGAACTGCTACCACTGGATGTGTGTGGTGATGTGTAAGATGATGTTATCGTTGATGGGGAAGGGGTTTCGAACAGTGACTCACGATTTCCACGTTTTGGTGTAGGAATTTGTGTTTTTTGCGAAATCGGTGTAGATGTTTCAAAATCCGCTTCTGTTGGATGTTCTTCAAACATTTTCGCCATTCCCACCGAGCTGCTGCTGCTACTCCGACTTTGCGGTTTAGTCGTAGTACTTGATTTTTTAGTTGCGTACTGTTGCTGCTGCTGCTTTACGGCTTTAGATATAGATTCTAGTGGTTTAGAAACTGGTTCATAAAACTTTTCCAAATCATGTTCATTCTGCACTTTAGCTGCTTTAATTTGTTTAAATTTTTTTCTAACCGCATTTGTAGTTTCCAGTAGCTTTCGTTTTAATTCGATTTCTTCATTCATGATGCTTTCAAAGCACCGTTCAACGATGAAATGATTATCCAAGTTATTATTATAGGAATATATAACTATCGAATCCCTTGCGGTATCTGCCCGAATTTACATCACTATCCTTGTCAATAACTAAAAAACCATATTTATTATCCCAACATTTAGCACACATCTCTTGAAATTGTGTAAACGTCAGGTCGGGTGAAACGTGATCGGAAAATATATGTTTCATATTCATCTCATCTTGTTTAAACATAATAATGAAGTTGGCATTATCCCGGACGAGCTGCTTAGGAACACGAGAATACGTTTGCGCCAAGTAAAAGGCATCCACATTTTTGTGACGTCCCATGCTAAAATACGATCTTATAACGTCCTGTTTCTCACACATAACGTCATCAAAAATAAATATTGAATTAGGTTTAGCATCTGACGGTTCCACAATGTTATTTGCGTCGCTAAAAGCGTAGTAGCCGAGACCTTTGATTGGTGATAAAATTTTATTTAAATATTCATATTTCGGTTGATAGAGCGACTTTGAGTAGATATAAACATTTTCGAAACGCAGTCCCGAGGGGTGAGTAAGCAGCGAAATCATAACATTTGTCTTTCCACAGTTTGAAGGTCCTATTAATAATCCACGAATAGATGACGGTAGCAAAGGACCATGTCTTTTAAATAATTTTTGTTCTAGTCCAGATCCGACCTTTACATCGAGATTATCGACGGGAAGTTTTTGTTTAAGATTGACGATACGCATCTTAACAAAATCTATATTTTATACTGAACTTTCACGTAAACTATCATTCAGATGTCGCTCGTCAGACGAAGTAGACGGTCTCGTTTATCAAGTAAGACTGGAAGCGGTATTGTTAATTCAGTAATTAATAGGCTACCGTTCGAGTTACACATTCCCGGCTATCAGTATTGCGGGCCCGGGACGAAAGTAGTAAAACGTGTGGCAAGAGGAGATCAAGGAATTAATTCTTTGGATGTCTCATGCAAAAAACACGATTTAGCCTATTTGCGTAATAGTGAAAATTTAAGTGCTCGCCACCAAGCAGATCAGGAACTCGAGCAAAGCGCGTGGAAAATAGTAAAATCGAAAGACTCTAGCGCTAGTGAAAAAGCTGCAGCTTGGTTGGTAACCAACATTATGAAAGCGAAACAACGTTTTGGTATGGGTGTATCATCATCATCAAAATCGAGAAAAGCATCCACTAGAGGTAAACGTCGCTTCCAGCGCCGCCGCCGCCACACTAAAGGTAATGGCGTCGGTAAACATAAGCGAGTACACAAAGTAGCTTTTGGATCATCTATTAGACGACCCGTTCGATCAGAATTGTTAAAAGCTGGTGGGAAAAAACTTATCGAGAAAAATATCATGAAAGCATCGAAAATAGCTGCAGTAGCTGCACGTAAATCCCTAAGAATAGCCGGTGGCAAACGAAAAATTCGCACGCCTAGAATCATTCCAATTCCGAAGACTGGGGGGATATTACCGTTAATACCAATATTTGCAGGACTATCGGCCTTAGGTTCATTAGCAGGTGGTGCAGCAGGCATCGTGCGTGCCGTAAAAGCAGTAAAAAAGTCGACTGCAGAAAAAATAGGTACCGGCTTACATCTAAGTTCAAGAGGAAACGGATTATACTTGAAACCATATCGCACAGGTTTGGGATTATTTATAAACAACGGCAAAAATAAGAAATCAAAAAACTAATAGAATCCCTACCTCAAAGACCACTATCCAATATTGATATAGAAAAGTACGCCTTAAAAATGAAAATACCACACTTTCGAGGCGTATATATGAGAGATTCATTACCTGTACGCGGTCCCAAACGTTATGAGGCCGCCATTATAAATTTGGATAGTATGTCGGGTGTAGGGACTCATTGGGTAGCATATAGAAAAAGCAATTCTGATGTAACATACTACGATAGTTTCGGTGATTTACCCCCACCTATGGAATTGGTACGATATCTGCAGATGGGTTCCGAAGCGACGACGAAAATTTACTATACATACGACCGTCAACAAGAATTTGGAACAGTCTGGTGTGGACATTTGTGTTTGAAGTTTCTTTTACAATCGTAAAAAGTATGTCTTTGACACCCCAAATGGAACGTGACAACTACACCAAAATGTTGCTATCACTTAAAGCATATCGTGAAGTCGGAGGATTACAAAAAATGACAGCTGAACAGTTAGAAAATACGCCCAAAGAAGTGTTGATCGCATTAGCTCCAAATGAAATAGCACTAGTTTGGGATAGGTTACCTAATCACCTAAAAAGTGACGTCGATATATTGAAATATCAATACTGTTTCGAACATTATAATAGCAATAATTCAGATTCGGACGAGGGTGATGGACCGATACCAAAAAAAATATTTTGTTGTTATTGCAAAATTAACGATGTGAATATAAAGGCAGAAAACAGTTTAAAAACGTCCAAAGGAATAAAGCAACGCTTCAGCTTAAATCCATTTAACTGTTGCAAACAGCAATAAAATAGCTACACCAATAGTTTCGTGGTCAGTCATGTCTTACACATTCACTCTAACAGGACATTCAAGTGTCTTAAGTGCGGATTTTTACCCACCCATCGAGTTAAATACAACAAGCAAATATGGAGTTGCACTACTGGGATTTTACACATATAATTCGGTTTTTAATATCGACGAAAGCAATAATTCATTCAGCCATTTGAAAACAGTGATACCAAAGCATTTAAGGATTCCACCAGGAGCTTACGAAATTAATGAAATAGCAAAAGCCATGTACACCGCTTTAAAAGAGTCATGCAATGAAGTTGGTACCGATTTATTTTCATTAACAGCCAATAATAATACGTTAAAATGTGAGCTAAAGTCAAAATATAGCATCGATTTTCGAGGTAGCAATAGTATCGGCAAAGTGCTCGGATTTGGCTCTGTGCTGCTGCAAGGTGGACAACGACACGAATCAAGTGCCATCGTGGACATAATGAAAGTGCGCATCGTACGTGTGGATTGTAATATAATTTCCGGAGCATACCTGAATTCTTTGGAAAGTCATACGTTATTTGAATTTGATATTGACGTCGAACCCGGTTACAAAATCTCCAAAGAACCGCAAAATAATATTTATATGCCGATAATGCCGGATGGTCGTCAGTTTATCGACAACATTACTCTACGCATCTTGGACGATAGCGGTGATTTGATCGATTTTCGAGGTGAGAAAATAATAGTTAAACTAGAGTTGAAAAAAATCGTATAATGGGTTTTTGCTTTAACCGTCAACTGCATAAGCTGTCAACAATTCAAGATTCAGTTAAACGACATAAAAGTAAGCAGACAACACAGTCAAGGTTCATTCGCAAGTCAGACGGACGATCGAAAACACATCCGCACAGCAATCGCCAGCTCTCCGTGAAAGATTGCAAATTTCTACAATCGATCGGTTTGAAAGTGAGAAAAATTAGAAAATGATGGCCGCTAGCAGTGACAAAATCGAAGTTTTTACCGAACCCATTTTTGATAACTCCATTATTAGTTTTCAAGAACACACATATAAACCTTACGGTTCTCCAACATTCCGCAATTCCGATGAAATTCGTATACCTGTACACTTTCAAGATATCATTTTGGATATATCGGATAGTTACATTTACATCGAAGGAACATTTAAACCCAAAGATGTTAGTAAAAAATGTTATCTATCAAATAATGCCATCGCCTTTCTATTCGACGAATGTCGTTATGAAATGGGAGGGGAGCAAGTTGCCGTCGTTCGGAAACCCGGAATTACCACAACGATGAAAACTATGGTGTCATTGGGTGCCGCACAAAATAGAGCTCTCATGGCATGCGGATGGGGTCTAGACGAAGCAAATCAAGGGATACTAGATTCCACAAGTAACATGTTCTCCGGCAAGCTTCCTCTAAAATATCTCATGGGTTTCGCAGAGGATTATTCAAAGGGTATTTTTAACGTCAAGCAAGAGTTGATTTTAATTATCGCCCGCACTTTCAACAATTGCTATATCGGCGAAGTAGATGCAGACATTTCAATTGAAAAAATTGAATGGAAAATTCGTCACATTATTCCAGACGATCGACAGAAGTTAAAGATATTATCACGCATGAATAAAGGTGGCAGTAACGCAAACGTTCCAATGGCTTACCGTAAATGGGATCTTTACGAGCTACCTTCTTTGAGAGAAACATCGTCAGACGTTTGGGCCTTAAGAACTAGCACGAGTCTCGAAAAACCGAGATATTTGATTATCGGTTTTCAACCAACTAGCTCTTCCGACAACAGAGCAAAAGATAGCACACAATTTACAACGGCCGATATAAGTGATATTAGGCTCTATCTTAACTCTGCCGTATTTCCCTACGAAAGATGGAATTTAGATTTTTCCAAGAAACTGTATGCCGCAGCCGATTATAATTATGAGAATTTTCAAGCTAGCTACTACCAGCGAGAACTGAGCGATCCTATGATGAGTTTTGCCGACTATCTTAAAAATCCGTTATTCGTAATAGATTGCAGTCACCAACCAGAAGCCGTCAGGACGTCCACAGTGGACGTGAAATTGGAGTTCGAAACACGCAAAAGTAAATTTCCTAAAGACATTAAAGTGTACGCGTTAGTTATTCACGATGCATTTTTTAGTTACAATATACTTAATGGTTCTGTTACTAACAAATCAATACATTAGTTTGAAGTTGTGTAATTCTCCAAATTATGTACTTTACATATTTAAAATAAACTTATAAACGACATATTGGAGTTTTATTCTTACTACATACGACATATTTGAGGCTTATTTTAATACTTCAAATGTGGGGCTTTGGTAAATAAGGTCGAGAGATGAAGAATAGGCCGAAATTTAGGAGAGGGGTGGGGAAAAGAATGTATATAAGACGTGATTTGGAAAATTAAATTCACTCGAAGCCAAGATGTCATCAAGTTCAGATGATGGATATTCCAGTGACGACGAGCAGACCGCGGCACCAAATGTGCAACATAGGCTTGTACTGAGACCGCGAAGGCTTAGACCTAGGTATTGCATCATGCAATCCTACGTCTCATGGGGGTCTAGAGATTTGTGTATGCACTGCTACACGAGAGGATTTGGAGCTGTGATGATGGATGTTCATTTCGTCACAACTCATTTTACAGTGGGTTCGCGAGGTGATCAAAGGCGGAACCACTCGAGGTGTGCTTTGTGTAGGGAGAGACTGTTTACAGTCGTTCATCAGCAGTCTTGCCTTATTTGCAATAGAATGTAAATTCTATTACAAATAAAGCTCCTCATACGACAACCCTGCCTGCCCCCTGACAAAATCAGTCCTTTTCAGGACTACAGAATATTTGATCGTAGTTTGTAGTTAAACACTATGTTTCCTAAGGAAGATATTTCTCGAAGGAAAAATTGTGTTACTTTGAGTGAGAGATGCATTATGTGTTTAAATCATACATAGATAGCGAGAGAAAGAGCATTTGCAAGATTTAGCTTGTAGTTTTTATGTATGATAAGAACGCATATGCCTCTAATTATTCAAAGTGACATGACTTTCTATCAAGAAACATATTTTAAAAAATAAAGTCCCTCTGGGTTGATACGCTCAAAAAGATACATCAGAATTTTGTCGTTTCACATAGAACGTTGGCTAATATTAAACCTGCTCTTAAGTATGACAAAAACAGACGAATCCTTTCAGTGTAACAAAATATTTCGAACAAGAAATCTCTTCTATAGGAAATATTTTGTTACTCTGAAAGGATATGTTAGAACTGTTTAGCCCCACTCTCACCCCCCACCATCCTAAATGCTTTTAAAAGCGGGAGCAGCCATCACAATTTTCATTTCTCAACCAGCCATGAAGTGGGACAGGCTGATGTTAAGGACGACAAGGGAGTCCAAAATTAGCGACTATTGGGAGGCTTGGCGTTTAAAAAACGCGAATAAGCCAACGGCTATCGTACAGCCGATCCCAAGACCGCAACCACCACCGGAGCCGGCTCCAACAGAGCCCGTGGAAGTGGTGGAAGGACCACAGATGCTGCTGGGTCCTGAAGAAAGGGCGGCTCTCTTAGAAGAGCTAACGGCTCGTCGCCGGAGCCGTCGCAGCACTCGGCTGGAGGTGCGAAGACGGCGAGCTGCACCGCGATCGGTGCAGATCGCGAGAGGGGAACAACCACTCTAGGTTTCCCTCTCCAACCCACCGCGAAAACGGCCCTTTTCAGGGCCACAAAAGATTTGATCGTAGTTTAGATATTCTTAGTCACTTTGTGTTTGACACTGAATCGGTGAAAAAATGCAAAGATGACCAAGGATGACATTTTCAGGACGTTTAAAAATAGACGTTGACATTTTTGCATAACTCTTTTCCATAATTTACCTAGAAGTGTAAAACTAATTTTAAGTTGAAGGTCCACGATCTGTTAAAACTGTTATATTTCTAACTTAAAAATTGTATGCATATAGTTATTTCCGAGGGGCAATTTTTGGTTCTATAAACTTTTTATGAAGTTAGAAAAATCGATATTAAAATCCCGCGGTTTGCTCGGAGAAATACAGACGGCCCGTAAAGCACGTGCGGTGTCGCGCGGAACTGAAACTTTGTGGTCAATGTAATGACATGGGCATAATAGTTTTACCATTTAGTAGGCAATGACTATAAAAAAAAGTTGTTGATAATGGTAAAACCAATGTGAAAAAGTTTTTGGACACTTCTAGTGAAATTAGGGAAAAAAGTAATTAGAAAATGTTGTTTGGAATGTCCATTTTAATCGAAATCCGCTTTTAATGAGTGAAATAATTTTTAAGATCCGCGCTTTGCTCGGAAAACAAAGATTGCACGGGAGTTTTTAGACA
Organism: Philopedon plagiatum; assembly: GCA_963971165.1. Lineage (NCBI taxonomy): Eukaryota > Metazoa > Arthropoda > Insecta > Coleoptera > Curculionidae > Philopedon > Philopedon plagiatum. The sequence goes on from OZ020194.1 coordinate 70,814,400, forward strand.
CTTCCAGAGAAATAATCAAAGCAAGTTATAAGAAAAAAATGTGCGTAACGACCATTTTTATCGAAATCCACTTTAAAAAATTGAAAAAGTGAAAATTGAAAAAAGAGTTATGGAAAATTATAGGTTTTTAACGAAATTGCACATTTTAGGCCATTTTAGACTGCTATAGCTCCATTATTATTAGTCGCACAGAAAAACCGCGGGGATCAAATCTTAAGGAAATTTTACGTAGAATCCGAAAATTAAAAAAAAAATTGAAAAAAGTGGAGGGGGAAGGAAAACATTTTCAAAAAAATTTAAAAACGCGAGATAACAGTCAAATAAACATCGCCCAGCGCTCCAAATGGGGGGGTGTTACTATGCGGTTTTTTTTTTTTTTTTTTTTTTTAGAGTCCCTGCTCCGCTGCGCTAGGCAGGGACTCCGATTTCACCGAGCAAAGCTTGGGCCTTATATTATTTCGTTCATATGAAATTCTATATGAGGTTTCTTTTTCAAGGGAAGGGGGAATCTGAGGTCTTTAAAAGCAGCTCGAGTCGACTGCTTACTTCATTACATTCGCTCATCTCAACATGGCATCATCAGATGATGATGGATACTTAAGCGATGATACTCCTAGGAATTTGGATAATTGGGCTATAAGACGGAGGAAAGTTTTCCCCGTCCGATCCCGCCGGGTGTGCAAGACCTTAAACCTGGTGAAGGTGGGTGATGACGGCTGGTGTATTGGCTGCTATGCCGACTTGGAAAACAAGTCGGCTGGTGACCAATTCTTCAGTGGTCATGTAACCCAAGATTTCGGTAGTCGCGCGCACATACCGAACTGTAAAGGTTGTGGAGTAGCTCTTGGTACTCTACAACATAAGAGTGCGTGCCTTATTTGTAATCGAGCCTGATTACAAATAAGATATCCCGTGAAAAACGGTCCTTTTCAGGACCACAGAATGTTTCATCGTAGTTTTAGTTACCTAATGCCATAGTATATGTGGCGTTAGATAGAAAATTATATAAGTCCAGTCGGATCGAGTATAATTTTCTTTGCAAAATCCGTCCTTTTCAGGATGACAGAATATTTTGATCTTACTTGTATTTATCTAATGTCACGACATCTGTGACATTAGATAGAAATTATGTAAGTCCAGACGGATCGAGTATAAGTTTCTTTGTCGGTCACATTTCCACAACACAATTACACCATTTTTGCGAACTAAAAGCAGTTTTCGACAGTGAAGTCCGCCAGTATCATTTTTGGATGGAGGGCATTTGTATAATAAACTCTAGTTTGTTGGCGGTGAAAAGGTGGGGATGGAGTGGTGGAGGGGGTAGATTATCTCTATTTAAACGGTTGCGAGCGGGTCACAGAATCACTTCATTTTTAAATCTTAAAGTACCAAGATATAACTATGAATTTCGAAAGGCCGTTAAGTCGCGGTTCATCGGTTTTTAGCGATGATACCGTCGACATGAATGATGTCGATATGGATGATCGGCTCTTGGACATCGAACGACTTCTAGACATCGAGGCAGAAGATATGTTTATTGCCTGGGAAGATGAGCGGGCAGTCGAAGAAGCAGATCTGGGTCAGGAATTGCCAAACATCGAATGGCAAAATGGGGAGTTGTCGGCTGATGAGATGGAGCCGGACTCCAGTACCGATTGGGTGCCACCACCGCCGCCGGAAGATCATGACGGTCCGGCCGATTCATCCACTTGGTGGATCACGGACCATCAGGATGAAGATGGTCCAGCGGATTCCACCAACTGATCCCGGAACCATGCCCTCCCCGATCTACCCCGACAAAATCAGTCCTTTTCAGGACTACAAAATATTTGATCGTAGTTTGTAGTTGATTCATGTCACATCTCATGTAACATGATATTTCTCAAGAATTAATTTCTTTTGGGAAATATTGTGTTACTCTGTAAAGACATGTACGTTCTTACCGTACGTTAGAACTAGCTAAATTTCTAGTATGCTGAGAGTTTGGTCTATTATCTTACTTGTAGTAAAATTCACATTTTATTACAAATAAGATGCATGTTCTCAGCCATTGTAACGGATAGCCTCTCTTCACAGACATAACACTTTATCGCATACTTAAGTTGTGTGCATCTAACGATTACACACCTAAAGTTACGGCCCTACATTTTCCGTCTATTCGTTTTTCTATTTTGCATTTTCACACTATTTTTTGTGTGTAACTTCCGTATACTTATTTTAGAAATAAAAAAATATTGTTTCATTTAACTTCTTTTTTTATTATCATATATACAAAAACATTTTCTTTTACTTATTTATACATTACTATTACAAAAATAACTTAACTCTATATTTACAATAAAATTCTAAAGCTACTTCTTATACGCTAAATTATTCATTACTTCCAGTCTTTTAACGCACTTCTCCCTTGTCCTTTTAGTTTGCTCCACTTTCACCCGCAGTTCATTAATCTGTCTTTCAAAGTCCGCCTCATCACTATCACACTTTTTTACTTCGCGCAGTAGTTGTTCCCTATACCTATATGCCGCGGAGAAGACGCACTTTTGGCTCGACGAAAACTCGTTCAACCAGTCCGGCTCTTCAGCAGTTGTTGCTGACTGCTGCGATTCCTCGTACGATCGCTTGCATCGCATCTTGGCCGGTTTGCGGCACTTCCCACGTCCTATTATTGGCGATAGTGGTGCCTCCGTTGCAATTGTCCCTTTGTCGACAACCTGTGAATTGTCAGGTGTGGCCGAGTCTGGACCGTTATTCACCACAACGATTGGAGACAGAGGCTTCGGTGGTGGCGGAGACTTCAGAAAATCAGGTAGTTCCACTGGCACTGTGGGGCGCCTAAACTGAAATTTCCTCTTCTTCTTCTCGCCCTCGGCAGCCGCATAGAATTCACCTTTATTAATGGTGGCCGTCTTGGGTTTGGTCAGAAGATTTTGTAGTTTCGATGTTGGCCCCCGCCTCGCCTTTTTGATCACCACATCACTTATAATATTAATTCGGCCTCCATCCTCCTCAGTCCACTTGTTGACGTAGTCAACCGCCGAATTAACTGTCTCCTTTTTCGCGTCTACTTCTTCTTCCACAAACGCAGTGTTCAGCACGTCGTCATTGTGCCATTCTTCGAAGACACCTGGGGTCAGCAGGTCAATCACTTCCTGCCCCATCAACTCTGCTTGGATACTTCCATCCAAGTTAAACGCATTTAACAACGACTCACTACCGGAATTCATTTTTCTAACTAACTCACTGCACTAAACTGACAAATGTTTTTACTTGGCGAACTGTTCTAGCGAACTATGAAATGCTCTGCCTAGCAAACCAAATTTATACTTATCACCCCACCATAAACTCCCCCACTCTATCTGACGGTTGATGCTTTGGAGGCCAAACAAGTTCATTCAACTTACAAGGTTGCGTTCAACGGCTAGACAGCGATTCAAGGACATATTTTCAAGGTAATCGTGTGTCCTTACTTCTGTTATTGTTTGTGCTCTCAAGGTTATATGATCCAGACAACCCATATTTATAGGCACTCTCTTTCCTTCGATGACTATTATCAGAAACTATAATGTTGCCAGCAGATCAAGATAACAATCGTCCAGCTGAGACTTTTTCAGGAGCACAAATAATAATTTCTGCCGTTTGCTATAATTGTAAAAGAGAAGTATATATTTGGACTGACCACATGCAATCTTACAGTTACATTGAATTGTTGAGAGTAAGGATTGTTAAGTGTCATTACTGTGGAACGCTGATGTGTCGACGAGGGCCGATTAGCAGATCTCATATGCTGAGAAGACAATGGATGCTACGAGAAATTTACAAGCAAGACATTAATTAATTTTTATTTTTGTAACTTTATTACTATATTGTAAAATAAAACAACATATTATTGAAACAATTATCTATGTATTTTACTATCCTGCGTTATAAAATTTCAACTATTGCTATTACTATAGTGGTTAATAAAACTACGTGACATTGGAGTTAATATTTTTTTATTTTTCTAAAACATAGACTTTCCAACATTTTTCTAATTATAACTAATATTTTCGGGTAAAAAACTTTGCATAGCTTGTATTAACATATTTAGGTTATCTTCAGGGTTTGTTTCGTAAAACTTTATGTCTGGGTGCCCCCAAGGTAGAGTTTTTGTTGTTGATGGTATAATATAACGTTTATCGTCGTGGTGAGATAAAGCAACTTTATTAATTATTTCGGTATAAACGTCGTGTTTATAACTTCGAAAGGTTTTCATTTTTCGAAATATCTGACCACCACGTTCTACGATATTCCGATAATCTTCCAGGTGAAGCTGTTTTTCAATTACACGTTTTTTTATACCTTTCGCTTTTTTAATTTCGCTACTGACTGAGTTTATGTAATAAGCTTTGGCTCCGGTACCAAAAAAACTTATTATTGGATCACCTGGAAATTCATCCTTCATTCTACCTACTACTGACTGACTTTTTTTTATGTTAAAAATATTTCCTTCGGTATAATTGGATGTATCGAATTTATCCGGATTTTCTGCAATTATGCGATAAAAATTGTCGGTGTAAACTTTTAATATTAACGAATCTGTGTCTGTATACAGTAAAGAAGCATTTTTGCCAAATTTTGTTTTAATGAATGAGTAGAAAAAATCATAAATTACTGTTTTCGACATGTCCAGTATGGAAAATCCGATATAAATTGGTTTATTATAAGTTACCTTTAATTGATCCATATGAATGGCAACGAATTCTTTATTAAAAACCGTTGAACTTTTAAAATAAGGACGAGAAATTAATGCTCGTGCCCCAATTTTATTCCTGTCATTTTCCCATCGGGTAACTAGTTTTATATCATTACGATTCTCCACATTTTCCATGGTCTTGCCAAAAACAGCATTAATGATTAATTTAAAAGTGTCTTTACCAAACTTTGTTGTTGCCCTATTGCGCAAATCTGTATTTAAGTCGATATATGTCTTTAACCATGGGGATTGATTAAATTTTAAAATTCTGTGTGTTTGCATTACCATTAGGCCGTTATTGATTGCTTGTTTTAATGTTCGGTAATGAATGATGTATTTCTTTTTATCGTTTAAATTCGGAATTAACTTTGAAAATTTTGCCGATTCCGTGGGTGGTACAATATTTTCAACTAAAAAGGGTAAGTCGGAATGGTCATCATATAGCGTATCCGGATAATGAACGTCAACTTCCAAAACGTATCCTTCTGGACCATTATCGTCCACATCCATAATATTTAAATTTAAAATTTCATGCTCTGATAACCATCTAAAGCCGCCAAATGGTAATGCCTGCGACATACTATGACCGTATAGATTTGTTGCATCAAGATAAACAATGAAAGATGATGGTTCGTTAGGGTCGTAGTTTGGTACATATATGTTGTTGGCAGCGTGCATCCTTTCTGAACACTGACTTATACCGCCTCGAATACCTTTTTTGAAAAAATGAACCGTGTCGATATCAGTCAATAGCTCTAACTCTACCTTAGAAATACGCAACATACAATCAAACGAATAACTTGGAAGGGTATAGTACTGTGCTGGATCCAGTTTATACGTTTCTAAACAAGTATCGCGAAACTGTTCAAAAACATCGGTTAGTAATAAAACATCAGATTTCAAATATAAATCCGAATAGTCCCCCAAATTCTTACAATTAAATGTGTCCCACACCTTTTTAGCTCTATCATAATCTTCATCGCTAATGTGCTCCTCTGACAAACTATCATAAAACTGATTTTTTGTGGGTAAAATTGGATGGTTCATTTTCTCCATTGAATCGACAAAACTATAGGGAAAAACACCTTTTTTGCGCATTAAATTAAACTGCTCATTATCAGAAAAATATTTTCCTGTTTCCCTGAAACTACCCACAGCTAATCCATTACCCAAATTTTCCAGCGAAGTTGATAGAAATTTAAAACTATCGATGAACCGCAATTTCAAATATTTTTTCTTTATTGTCCCACTTTTATTATCGACATAATCGTGAACGTAAATACTTTTCGTAAACGAAATATACTTTTCCTTGCTTTGAGCTAAAACATCGATCTTGTCTCCGTGACGACACAACTCTTTAATAAACATGTGGCAATCGTACCCGCTCAAGTTATGAAATATAATTGGAATAAAATTGGGTAACTTATAATTTAAATTGCAAATCGAATGAGCAGCACCAGGTCTTTTTTTCCCAGTTATGTGACAGTGGTCCTTTACTTTACAATTATTATTTTCAAAAGGTCGTTCACATATACCACATTTTGTGGCATTATTGAACTCCGCTATTTGGTCCACCGTTAAAGTTTCCATTGCTTTTATATCTCTTAAGTATGTATTGTAAAGAGATCTTAAATCACTTTCAAGTCGAGAAACGAAAACCTGGGCTGCGTCGTTTCCCCGGTAGAGCTCAAATTTTGAAATCGAATCGTCAAAGGAGCACTTAATTAAATACGCAAAAGAATATGGTTCATGTTTGATGCTTTTGACTAAGTAAGAATTTGTGGGATTTGGTTCCACAGTATCCAGCGGTTTAAGCACCGATTCAAAATCCGCGTAAACGACAAACGGTACACGCATTTGCTTTTCTATGTTTTCAAATTTTAATATATTTTCACTTACACTCCTTCCAAATTTATCTATTTTTAAATTTAGTGATGGTGTTAATGAATATTTGTGGTTACAGTCATTTTTTTGGTGTGATATCAAAGATGATGGTGAACTAAAATATATCAAACAACCATCACAAAAATACATTTTATCTCTACGCGATGTAATTTGACTGGAACATAATTTCGATAAGTCTTTTATCCAACAATAATGACTTTTAGAACAACGCGTATCACAAATATGCTCATCATCATCTTTAATACTACAATCCTTTGTTATTAACAACAAGTTTACATGTCTGTTAAGTTTTCTACCCGAATACCTTAATGGACCGACAACTTCATACTTTAACATATTATTTTCGAAAATTTTTTGCAAACCATAAACGTTAGCTGAAATATTATTCATTTCTTCAAATTTTGATATATCACGCAACTTTACTGGAAAGTCTATACCTGTAAAATTCAGCAGTCTTGAATAGTGTGGATAAGATTGAATCTGTGATGCCCTTCTAGTGGCGGGGCACAAAGCAGACACGATTGACCACGCAAAACAACACTCATCTTGATTAATCACATTGATGATGGCTTTTTTCAATTCGATGAATCGGGGTAACTTTATATATGAAGATCCACCAAAAGGTTTATACTCGTTGACATTTACTTCCAGGTATAGAATTTTTTCCAGAGCCCAACCTACGAAAACAAGAAAGAGTGACATAAGTATTTATTTTATTTTTAGTCGTTAATTTATAACATACCTGAATCTTTTTCCTGAAACTCAGTCGATTGAGTCTTCATGGCTTCCACTAATGATTGATATATTTCTTCCAAATCGCTTCCTGAAGTAACAATTTCATTGCGTGTATTAAATGACTTGTCACTGTACATATTATCTTGTGTTGGTAAAAGATACCGACCAACAACCACCATATTAACTTTCAAAGCACAACGCACTCTTACTAGGTCACTTACTACCTCTAACACTTTTGCTTTAATTTCGTCAAAAAATAATGAATAGTCAGTATGTTCATTATCACTTGATATACGGTATGTGGCAATCCTATTTCTAAAAGCACTGGACACGAGTTCAACACCAGCTGATATTGGTGAACATGCATTACTTTTATGGTGTATTGTTCTTTGATGAGCTGCCATTCGATTTGCTGGTATGGTTATATTGCAGCAAGTGCAAGTACGCACCACAGATGTTGATGCCCCATCGTCAACTTTTCGCTGTTTTCCACCATGTATATTTGCAAATCGTGCTACGCACGATTCTCTTTTATGTCGTAACATATTATAACTCTGGGTAAACGATTTACCACAATTTTCACACACGTACGCCATGACTTTCAAATTAACTTGCTTGAACCGTTTTACTCAACACAATGTTCTATACTAAAATTTAATTCCCCCTACCCTCATATATACCGAACCACATTAGACCCAACCCACTCGATCTTCATACCAAAACATGTTACACCCCAATAATAACTCAAGGTAAACTAACATCACAAATGTAACCTTGAAATAAGCGTCGTACACCTGGTCATCATCAAACAAAGAAACATCTGCTCGCATTCATTGAAAATATGCATCGCAAATGTAACCTTGAAATAAGCGTCGTCCACCTGGTCATCACCAAACAAAGAAGCAGCTGCTCGCATTCATTGAAAATATGCATCGCAAATGTAACCTTGAAATAAGCGTCGTCCACCTGGTCATCACCAAACAAAGAAACAGCTGCTCGCATTCATTGAAAATATACGCCGCAAATGTAACCTTGAAATAAGCGTCGTCCACCTGGCCATCACCAAACAAAGAAACATCTGCTCGCGTTCAAGGCCAAGTTATTGACCTTGACCTTGGAACAACACCTGCGCATATCAAGGCCAAATAACAATAGCACACCTGAGCGTTCAAGGTCGACCCTACTGCGCATGCGGAAACTCACTAAGCATCTACTTATACTACTTACGTATTTAACAAAAATAATTTAATTCATGAGCGTTGCCGTGATTCTGTAAAATTAAAAAAACGATCAAGTGCGAGTTCGACTCGCGCATAGAGGGTTCCGTACTACATACAACACTGTGAATTTCTCACAGAACGCAAAATTCTCAATACCTATGGCATCGTCGAAAGATATTCTAAATAGTCTAGTTACTTGCTTATTGCGCTGTAAATCCCTCCTAAGCCCGTAGCGCTCGATTCCTGGCAAAACCAGACACGGGTTACACAGGGTAGTTTATGCACGTGAAATTTGTGTCGCTAAAAGGGAAGAGCAGAGTGCGCCGAATAAAATTTAGTTTTTTTTAACGGCTTCTCATCCTTGGTATTGTAGTGTTGATGGGTGTAATGTTAGTGATCGTTATAAGGTTTCAGTTTTTTGATGCACTAAGGATCCTGAACGGTAGGAGTAAAAAATGGGAACTTTTAAATAGTTAACATTTTTTTTTATCTATTATATTTAAATGTTAACTTTTCACTTGCACTAAGTATGTTTATTCAACAGATTCTCACCTATCAGTTACCTGAGTCCGACCCCGATTTTTGCGTCATGTTATATTGAAATCCGGTCTCTAATGTTAAATACGTAGTTGTAGCTTTACTATTGGATATAATATAATCTTAAAAGTGAATGGGTTCGAATATAGACATCGAAGTACATCCCCTGAAATTCCGTGCGCATGTCTGGCCCTCTTGGTTTGCACGTGGTACGCATTTTGATCTACTGCGCAGATGTCAGAAAACGAAAAATACAAGTCGAAAAAAAATTTGAGAAAAAACGCAAGTTGGGGCTTTACAATTGGAGACATTCTCAGAAGTGGATGGGTTCGAATGTAGACACCAACGTACATCCTCTGAAATTCCGGACGCATATCTAGCACGCTTGGTTTTCGCATGGTACGCATTTTCGTCTACTGCACAAAATAAAAAATATAAGAAACAAAAAATAAAAAAGTCGAAAAAAAAAGTTGAAAACCAAGTTTAAAAATTATATACGTACTTGCAGCTTTACAATTGGAGATATATTCTTAGAAGTGGATGGGTTCGAATGTAGACACCAAAGTACATCTCCTGAAATTCCGTGCACATGTCAACACGCTCGGTTTAAGCGTGGTACACATTTTGGTCTACTGCGCAGGTGTCAAGAAACGAAAGATATAAAAAATAAAAAAGTCGAAAAAAAAGGTGAGAAAAAAGGTAAAAAGTCAAATACGTAGTTGTAGCTTTACAATTGGAGATACATATATTCTTAAAAGTGGATGGGTTCGAATGGAGACTCCAAAGTACATCCCCTGAAATTCCGTGCGCATGTCTAGCACGCTCGGTTTTTCGCCTTTAAAATTTTTAACAATGACATTATGAGTATATTAAATATAGATTAATTTCAGTCAATTATTTAAACTTTCAAGGTATACTTATAATGATTTCATTCACACGATTAATATTTTAAGAGATCTATGGTGTCATTTTTTCTGCACCAGGACCTCAATATTCTTTTTAAATATTGTTTTCCTAAAATAAATCATAAAATATCTTATTAAAAGTGTTAATACTTTAAAAAATACCCAGAGAATATGAATCTTCGGTTAATATTATGAAAATATTCATACAAAGGAAAAAATTATACTAAAATAAAATTAATTTGGCAATAATTGGGTGTGGTCGGCAACTGCAGCCTTAAGTTATGGTGGTTAATACGGAGGTAACATAAGACATATAAATATAACTAAAGCGATACAAGCACGGCACTACGCATTCTATAAACCATTCTTTCCTAACAATTCTTCGAAATATGTATAAAATGACGACATCCTTTTGTCTTATCTGACATGTCTGTGTCTCATTTGTTTGGTAACATATTGGAGTTATTATTTAAAGTTTTAATAAATTAGAACATCCATTTAGTTCCATTTCAGAGGTTCTATTTTATGCTGGAGTTTCATTTAAACTTTATTAATAAGTGCAGCGTGGAACTTTCATTTAAATAGGCTTTAGTTGTGACTCAAGGATTAAACACAGTTTTGTTAGAAATGCAATGCTTTTAATTGAGTTAATTATTTAATGTAACTCTAAGTGAATAAAAACATGTTATATGAAATATTAGCATTAACAGATCAAATACTCTAGAGCAGTGGTTCCCAAATGGTGGTCTGCGGACCCCTAGGGGTCCGCAGGATATTTTGCGGGGGTCCGACAACCTTTGCTTTGAAACACTTGATGCCCTTTTGCACGACGTATGTGTGAACAAACTTTCTCTGAATACATTCTGCTAAAATCCAAACAAAGAAATCAGCTGGATGTTGCTTCAGATCTAAGATTAAAAATTTCCGTTCAGATTTACTAAGAAGGTTTAAGATTTAGTACTGGTTTAAATTGAAATCTTCTAGTTGGTCAGTTATGTTTTGACAGGTTTTTGTCCTGTCATTGTTAATAAGTCGTTATTAAAAACTTTGAATTATTCTGATATTTCACCGATTTGCTTGGTTTCCAAATTATTTTCATCTTGGAACGAGTTGCTGTAATGAAGTTAGTTCTACTGTTGTCAAAAGTACTTACTAAAATTGCCCATTTCTTTACAAATTTGTGAGAAAGCTCAAAAATAAGTTCATAGCATAAAACTTAATTGTCTTACACTTGTCAGTTTAAAACTTTTGGTTGTCAAATTAGACCGCACTACGTTGGATAATCTGGCTGTTCAAATCTTAGACCAGATTTAGAAAGAACTACATATGACAGGAAAAACAGTATTTCATTCTGCTCATTAAAATCCAAAACTGATGATTGATATATTATATTTTTTCTGCTACAAAAGAGAATATATTTTGTTCAGTTTAGTTCAGTTTTTCAGTTACTTTCATAGGATGCCGTTTTTATTTATAAATAGCATGCTGCCTTTTGGTGCAAATTGCCAAGCCATATTAAAGGCATTGAATAAATCGGCACTTTTGAAATAAATATTTTTTTAACAAAGGTTGTTTCTTTTAATATTTTTGAAGCTAAACTGTTCATGGGGGTCCGCATGTTACTAATTTCTAATTTTGGGAGTCCAGAATTTCGAGACATTTGGGAACCACTGCTCTAGAGCCTTCTGTGGCAACTTTGAAACTAAAAAATATTTTTGTTAGAATTATAAATGAATTTTTGTACATTCCTAAGGTAAGAATCTTCATTTTTGATTTTTTTTTAATAATCGCTTTTACACTACATGACGACAGAATTTAAAAGCCTCGTACGATATCTCAAGACATATTTAACAGTTTTTTTGTTTAATGGACTGGTAGGAAAATTATCCCTTTTTTAAACAAAAATTTTTTTTGTTATAAATAATAAAAGGAGTCTGTTTAAATCTGAATTAAAACACCTTTTACACCAACACCTACTAATACTAATTAAAAGTCCGTCCAAGATTGTCGTCAACATATTTGAGATATAATATACATCAACCCCCAAAAAAATTGTTGCAAATGGTATTACATTTAAAAGAAATAAAAAAGTTGGGCAGGTTTTAAAAAAATTAGATAACTCTGAACAAAATAAACGCTCTCCAGGTTTTCCCAAATTATGATCTGATTGCATGCATAAGAAGTGGTATTGTTTAGGTCCAAGCAATACATTTTGATGATTTTCTGACATAAAAACGATTAAGTGTTTGCGCCTGTCTGTTTTAGGATACAATTTACTTTCAAAACAAGGGAAACTTGAATACAAAGAGAGATATTTCGTCTGAATGTATTGACAAAAACTTTCTATTTTTTTGACATGGTTTTAAACTGAAGTGAACTGAAGTGTAAGAATAAGACAATTAAGTTTTGTACTGTGAAATTGTTTCTGAGGTTTGTCGCAAATTTATAAAGAAAACGGCAGTTTTCTTAAAGAACGTTAAAGAAAAATCCGCCAAAAACATCCAGAGATGTCGACTTAAAACACCGTTATAATATAACACAAAAACCACTGGCAGAAAAAATGGCTTTGGTTCATATTTTAGTTTTTTACATTGGTTTCTTTGCCACCCTGTATAACAATAAAAAACCTAAAATTATTCAAAAAGACTATCTGCCGCTGAATCTAGATGAAATAAGGTTTTAGTTTTCGAAAACCATTTTCAAATCACTTAAGGAGTTTTGGAGCCATAAAGATTTAAAAATGACCCCAAAAACCATTTAATAAACTTTTTAGCGATCGATTTATATTGTCATATTTTTCTATTTTTCATATTTCTTCCAAATTCTATTAAATTATTTATTTTACATTTCGGAAACCACTTTACGTACTACAATGGGTCTGTTGCACTCAATCAAATTTAAATATTATTTATAAGTAAAACAATAGTGGGTAGGGTGCAGTTTATCAAAATAAAATCAGACCTTTTCTTAAAACAAGTCTAGGGCAATATATTGAACGTGAAAATTAGAGGATTTAAAAAACCCGCCATATTTCACACCAATGAAATAATATATCGATTTGCGCTGTTGTCATTATGTCTGACGTATAATACAAAGGACTCGACATAAAACTGTTTCATAGCTCTCAATAATCAATATAAAGTTCCGAGGTAATCAAAGATTTATGTCCGACTCCTTCAATATTACTCATTAGAAAAGGATAGCTTAACACCGTTATCGGCTTTGAATCGAGAAGTCCGCAATGAATATAATCGTGGAACAAACCATTTCTGTCGGGTAAGGTAACAGTTGTGAAACAATATAACCTAACAAACCTTTTGACCTCTGTTTTTGTTGTCTTTTTTCGTCGGTTTTGAAAAAAAAATTATTCGTTTGTATGAGTGTTTTCACCATTAGTGATAGCTTATTCAGTGTAAAATGGATCAAGGCTTTGAAAAAGCTGATTCGGGCAATTTGCTCAAGGTTATTATGGACATGAGATATGAATATTTACTTTAAAATGCAGAAATTTTAGCTCTGAAATACGGAATGTGAAGTTAAAACGGTAAGTACAAAAAAGCTATGCTTCTCACATTGTTTTCCATCTATATTTCCTAGGAACACTTCTTTCGTAATAAGCAAAATTATGTTGAGGCAGACTCATATACTTACTATATAAATATACTGCGGGTTCCCCATTTACCCAATGTGCGGTTTTTGATGCCAACAATGTGAAATGGAGATATATAATTTCGCATAAGTCTATCCTTTAGTCTGATATTTCGTAAACTGCGATTGCGCTAAATCTTGTGTTGCTATTGGCCAACTAACGGCGCCACGCTTCATACGTTTCTTGACAGGGCTGGTTTTTTGGTATAATTGAACTAGTTTATTACTTTTTGTACATCAGGGCATAAGTTAGCACACTTCAAAATCAACCACAAGAACACCGAATACAAAATACAACACGACACAAAGAAAAAATGGCGAATGGCGATCGAACTGTAAACTAAAAAAAAACTGAAAGCTGAAAGAAGCCGAAATATACGCACAACAGCCGATGATTAGTACAATTCACCATCTAATTCTGTACTATTTCTGACCAATGAAAAAATTCGTATTAACGCATGCGCATATACAGAAATATCAGACTAAAGGATAGACTTATGCGAGATTGTATATCTCCATTTCATATTGTTGGCATCAAGAATTCCAGACAAACCGCAGTATATTTATATAGTAAGTATATTGGCAGACTTTTAGAATGCCAGCTCAAGCGACCAACGATTCGGCAACATTGCAAAAGTCTAACAAATCAAAATGCAGGTAAATGATGACATCACTCGCCTATACAGTGAGGGCATAAAGTCTGGAAACACCTAGTTTTTTACGAAACTATACATTCTCGGAAGAAACGCCGAAACACGTCGATTTTGTTCTCATTTTCTACACATTCTGAAAATATTTCATTATATACAGGGTGTGCCATAAAAGTTGGGCATTTGTCAAATTTGATTTTTTAAATAGAACACCCTGTATATTATTCCATTTTTGAATTGTGCGTTAGAAAATCAACATCTTTTGTATAAACCACCCTTCCTCTAAAATCAATTGTTTGCGAGATATTGCAACTTGAAAATTGTTAGCCCGCAAAATTAAATAAAGTCAAATAATAATTTAACACATTTTTATTTTAACAACAACAATCCAACTGAGACAATTTTAACGCAGCAAATGCTGAAATTGTTGACCGTTAACTTCCCGGCAATATCCTAGCCTATCCATAAACTCCTCTTGTACGTTACGGATGAAAGGTGGTGAAATTTGCCGAATTTCATCCCTTATACGATTTTTTAAAGCTTCTATGTTAGGAGGTCTGTTAAAGTAAACTTTACTTTTTAAATAACCCCACAGGAAATAATCAAGGGGGGCCAAATCCGGTGACCTCGCAGGCCATTCTATGGGGCCACGACGTCCTATCCACCTGTTAGGAAATATCTCGTTGAGACATTGCCTAACAGCTAGCGCATAGTGAGGTGGGGCCCCATCTTGTTGAAACCACATTGTTAAGGCTGATGTATCAGGCTCATCACCTGGATACCGCTGAGCTAAGGCAGGAATTAACTCTACTTGCAAAAAGTCTAGATATATTTGGCCGGTCAAATTTTCGTCAAAAAAATAGGGACCAACAATCTGGTCTTGAAATATTCCTGCCCAAACGTTGCTTGTCGCTCTGGATGTGTGTTATTAAAAAGTTCGCAAACTTCGTCAAGATGCCTACGACGATCTCCCCAGCCAAACATCATAAGGATTTCAATCCTTTGGGTCTCGGAAAGCATATTTTAAGATACAAATTACTATCTTATTTAAATGTGTATGATTTTTGACACAACTATCATAATGGGACATGCTGGTTTCCAGGGTAGTGCAATAATTCAAGGTGTAAGAATTACCAATTTTCAAGTTGCAATATCTCGCAAACAATTGATTTTAGAGGAAGGGTGGTTTATACAAAAGATGTTGATTTTCTAACGCACAATTCAAAAATGGAATAATATACAGGGTGTTCTATTTAAAAAATCAAATTTGACAAATACCCAACTTTTATGGCACACCCTGTATATAATCAAATATTTTTAGAATATGTAGAAAATAAGAACAAAGTCGACGTGTGTCGGCGTTTCTTCCGAAAATGTATAGTTTCGTCAAAAACTAGGTGTTTCCAGACTTTATGCCCTCACTGTATACAAGCTGCCACGTAAGTGCATTGTGCCATTGTACCTGTTAAATATAAGTGTTTTGGTAAACCATACTATAATTTATCAACCCTTACGACCCCTACGTGACATTTGGTGCAGGCGCCGTGTCTTTAGGCGTATACGTGAAATTTTGGCAAAGACATCGGGCATTTAGGGCATATCTGACAATAGCAATAAGAAATAAATTGAATTGAGAAAATCTTAGTCTCCTATATGCCTCACATCAAAGGTCAGCTTCTTCTGGTTCTAAACTTGGCTTCTGGTTTATTTTTTTTTTAATTATTGTAGGTAAAAAGACTTACCGTAATAAATCGTAAAATATTTCACCTCAATCATGTTCGTTTTTATGAATTGTTTACTCCACTGGAAAATACGAATTGCCACGTTTTCTGAAATATTTAAGTCAAATACAGAGCTTTTCGATGGATGCGGAAAAGTTTCTCTCAATATAAATTTTAAATTGATCAACTTCGGCTCCTACAAAATTAAAGCTTCGAAATGAGTGAAATTAAATAACGTTTAAAGGATACATGAAAATTCCACTTTTGGAAAGGAAATGTATTCAACTTTTTTGGGATTCCGTGGTTAATTTAACAGAGCAACAGAAATTGATTTTGCGACAATAAAAGAGTTTAGGCGGATGAAGAAAAATGCGATTCCTTCAGATAAAAAAGATAAAAATATTTTAAATTCGGGCTATCCATGGGATATTATTTTGCGTACATTATTTTAGTTTAGGTTCTACCTCCTCTGTGCTGCACATTAAAGGCTTTTCAGTTTTGAGTTTTAAATTTTTCTTCAGGTTTATATTTTTAAATTATTGTAGCTGAAAGAAGTTACCGTAATAAATCTGGAAATATATTACCTAAATCGTTTTCGTTTCCATAAATTATTTACTCTGCTGGAAAAAAAAATTTGCAATATTTTATGAAATATTTAAGTAAAATATAGAGCTTGTCAAAGTATCTGGAAAAGTTTCCCTTGATATAAATTTTAAACTGATCAACTTTGGCTGTTATAAAATTACAGCTTTAAAATAACTAAAATTAAATAACATCTGAAAGATAAGTAGGTACATGAAAATTTCCCGTTCTGAAAGAAATATATTTAATTTATTGGGGACTTCGTGGTTCATTTAACAGAGCAACAGAAATTGATTTTGCGAAAATAAAAGAGTTTAGGCAGATTCAGAAAATAGCGATTGGTTCAGATAAAAATATTTTGAATTGGCTTATGGGATGTTATTTTAAGCTTAGGTTTACTTCTGTGCTTCACATTAAAGGCCTTTTTTTAGTAAAATTAAATAACGTTTAGGATATAGGTACATGAGAATTTCGTGTTCTGTAAGATAATGTATTTAATTTATTATGAACTTTGTGGTTGATTGCATAGAGCAACAGAAATTGATTTTGTGAGAATAAAAGAGTTCAGGCGAATTAAGAAAAAAGCGATTGTTTCAGATAAACATGTTTTAAATTCTGGCTTGTTACCTTATTTTAGTCTAGGTTTTGCTTCTGTCCTCCACATTAGAGGCCTTTCAATTTAAAATTTTTCTGCAGGATATTTCTTTAAAAAAATTGTAGCTAAATAAGTGGGCGGGGGTAATTTCCTCACCAACCGCTCGGATCAGATAATCCGTAAGCTATTTTCTTCACCAGAACTAAGGGTCGTTCTTAATCTTACAGGTATTTTCATCACCAATTTGTATGTTGACTTGATAACGAAAAAATTAATATAAAAGGAAACTAAACCAAAATAAAACGCTGGGTTCATTTAAATATTGTTTATTGTAAGTAAAAGCAGAGTTAATATATACAATAAGTTATCATATATGTATGTACAATTTTTACATTTTATTGTAATGTGAAACACATTTCACAAAATCTATTCTACCTATTTGATGAGATTCATATTTAAGTATCAATTGTTGGAGATTTTTTAATTTAAGCTTAACTTGTCTATCTTTAATAGGCTTAACAATATGCCGACTTTGAATTTTTACATAAGTGTCTACCTGAAATTCTTTAATTTTTTCAATAAAGATATATATGGAAGGATGTGTGTTGTAGAAAGATGAATTGAAATGGGAATGGAAAGACTCGCATGCATTTGTGCTATGAGAAATTGAAGCCTTTCCTTCCGCCCAGAAATGAGGGGGAAATATTGCATTACGATCTACATATGTTTCAACTAAATAATCGGCAAGTTTGTCTAAAATTTCATTCTGAGGCTTATATGCCATTCATTCAAAAACAAAACAATCTTCTACATCTTCTGGATTTAAATAAGTAAGACCAAATATATGTTTTAGCCACTTGCCTATTTCCGAATCAGTTTTAAATTCTGAGGTTAAACCAAGTGACTGTATTTTTCTATACCACGCTTGGTGTAAGTGAAATCTACAGCCCTTTATTTCAGTGTTAGGCCAGATTTGCACAATACCGTTATGTATCGCTTTTTCAAAATCTACATAAATAATTTTTGGATAAAATT
Source organism: Philopedon plagiatum (assembly GCA_963971165.1). Taxonomy (NCBI): domain Eukaryota; kingdom Metazoa; phylum Arthropoda; class Insecta; order Coleoptera; family Curculionidae; genus Philopedon; species Philopedon plagiatum. The sequence continues at coordinate 70,832,668 of OZ020194.1, forward strand.
CAATTTTATATGCTTCAAATATGTTGGATTTTAATAAAGAAAAAAGTTTCATGTATGTCTTAGTGTTTTTGTTCGGCAGTAAACAATACAATAAGGGAATATAATGTCCATTAGTTAACCCGTGAATGGTAAATAACTGTAAAAAATATCTAGTACAATAAGAAAATGTTCCGTCCATGTACACAATATCCATTTCGGTTAAAACGCGAATATTAGTTTCACAACTAAATACAATTATATTGCTTTTTAAACAATTTATAAAAAGAAAACATTCACCTTTGCTGGTTTGTGGCGTAGACGTCTGTACTACCCCTTGGACTTCTTGGATATTGGAAGGAAGTCCACTGGGCATCACTTTTCGGCGACAGTTGTACATGTTTTTTCTGATATAACTAATATCAGTCGTCGTAATTGTAGCTGGCAAATTATTCGCAAGTGTTCTGCGTATAATTTTTGACGGTTTTTCACTTATATCATCTACTGCTTTCCGCTTACAAGAGTTGGAAACAATTTTCCTATTCAGTTTCTTTTCATTTGGTTGATGGTTATGAAACAAATCACTTCTGGATACGGTAAGATCAGATCCAATAGTAAACACCTTAGCACTACATTTGGTTTGGATACATCTCCAAAACACTTCTTCACTTTTTAAAACTTTTGTTTTATAAAACGTAAAATTTTCGAAAACCAATAAATCTTTGCCACGATTGCTTTTAATTAAATAAGTTGTCATTTTCTTATAATATTCACAAAGTACAGTTAAACCAATAAACTCAATCTAACACGACGCACGATTAAAAATGGCACTTCAATTCCAGTTTCGAAACTATTTATATATAATAGGAAAGGAAAAATATTTTATGATATAAAGTAATTATCCCTGTTCTACGTACCTACCTACCACTTTTAATTCCCAGAATCTATAGTCATTAATATTATAGTTTGTGTAAACACCATAAAACCCTCATAAACCATTAATACACGGATACTTCAACGGTTGGTGAGGAAATTACCTGTGAGATTATCGTACACCCTTGCTTTTGCAGGTAGGAAAGGGTTTTTGGTGAGGAAAATACGCCCGCCGAAATAAGTTACCTACCGTAATTAATTTAAAAATGTATTACCTACATCATTTTCCTTTTCATAAACTGTTTACTCTGCTGAAAGATAAGACACAAAATTATGAAATATTATATACAGAGCTTTTCAAAGAAACCGGAAAAGTTTCCCTTAATTTTGAATCGATCAAGGTTGGTTGGTCTTATCATTAAACTTACATAATTTTAAACTGATCAATTTACATAAAAATTTTCCTTTCTGAAAGGTAATGTATTTAATTATTGGGAACTTCGTGGTTTCTTTAACAGAGCAACAGAAATTGGTTTTGCGATAATTATCGCAAAACCAATTTCTGAAATTGCGATAATTATCGTAATTGCGATAATTAGCGCAATTGCGATAATTATCGCAAAACCAATTTCTGAAAAACCATGTAAAAATGAAATTAAGTCGGCCACCAGGACGTGATCGGAACCTTAATCCACCTTAATTCATTTATTATAATAAATGAATTAAGGTGGATTAAGGTTCCAATCACCAGTGGCGTGCCGTCGAGGGGGCTAGGGGGGGCACAAGCCCCCCCCGCCCTCGTTTTAACGGCGCCCTCGCGCCCCTACGGAGATTCACTGCCTACTATGACCACATACTTTCCAATACAAGGAAAATAATTTACGGCGCCCCCTGGCGATTCACTGCCTACTATGACCACATATTCTCCAATAAAAGGAAAATAAATTGGCGCCCCTAAATCATTGTGCCCCCTCCGCCTCTAAAGGCACGGCACGCCACTGCCAATCACGTCCATGGTGGCCGACTTAATTTCATTTTTACATGGTTTTTCGGCTTTAAAATTTTAACAATGAGTATATTAATTACGTATCCTACAACCAATTTTCAGTCAATTATTTGAGGTTTCAACGTGTATGATGAATTTCATTTAGAAGATTAATATTTCAAGAGATCTATGGTGATATTTTTTCTGCCACTGCTCAATATTCTTTTTAAATATTGTTTTCCTGAAATAAATCATAAAATATCTTGAACCTTTTATTAATACGATAATAAATACCTATAGAATATGAATATACGGTTAATACTGTAAAACTAGTCATACAAATGAAATATGGAGCAAGAAACTACTGAAATAAAATTAAGTTGCAACTGGCAGGTGTGGTCGGCAAAGTGATTCACATTGAAGTAAAAAACAGAGCTTTTTAAAGGAAATAGCTGAAAAATAAGACCAAGAACTCCAAGGTTTTGTTAAATATTTAAGTAAAATCCCTCTCTGAAATAATAATGTATTTAATTTATTGGGAACTTCGTGGTTCATTTAACAGAGCAACAGAAATTGATTTTGCGATAATACAAGAATTAAGGTGGATCAAGAAAAAAGCGATTCACATTCAAGTAAAAAACAGAGCTTTTCAGAAGAAGCGGAAAAGTTTCCCTTAATTTTGAATCGATCAAGGCTGGTTGGTCTTATCATTAAACTTGCTCAAACTGAGTCCAACCAAGGAAATTGGAAGGGGTAAAGGAAAAATGAATTTGACTCCGTATGCATGTTAGGGGAGTATCATTTAAAGTACAAGTTTACCTTAAAAAGTAGAATGCAGGCCGGGTCCGGACTTCAGAAGTTTGTGTATTCATTGTAATTACATGGACATAGTCTTACATATAAATATAATGTCTTGCAATACAAAAATAAAGATTACAAAGGTCTACTGTATAGTACACATATGATGAAGTACAAAATACAAGAAGCGTCACCGTACAGATAATTCTTAGAAGTTTTAAAAAGTGTAAACCTAGAAGGGAATTTTGTAGTAAAAAGTACACTTAGTAGGTTCACTAGTTGCTCGATATGGCATAAAGAAGTGTGTCAAATTATTATCTATTGAACGTGAACGTTATTCGCAAACCATAATGCATAATATCGTGAATCGATAATTTACAATGTCACTAGTCATTAAATATCATAGTAACTCGGATTTAGTACCTGTTGTATGCACAGTACAGCAGGTTACGGTACTAGTTTGTTACGGTACTAGTTTGTCGGTTAAAAATAATTTGGATTATAGAAAGTGACGTACATAAGCCAAATAAAATATAAAAAATGGGGCTTATGGACTTGTGTGTTTTTGATAATTTTCTGTATTTTACCCTACTCTATACTATGCAAAATAAACCAATAACCCTAACTGGTCAATAACTTTGTGAGAACAAAAGTTGGATTCATATAAAGCCGAACAGTGAGTGGTAATAACTGGTTAAACTCTTTCGTTCACACTTACTAACAGGCTTAAATTCAGATCTTCTAGTTGATCAGTTGGGTTTAAACAGGTTTTTGTCCTGTCATTGTTAACAAGTTGTCATTAAAACTTATGAGTTATTCTAATATTTTCGCACTTTGCTAGGTTTCCAAATGATTTACATCTTATACTGTGTTGCTACAATGAATTTAGTTGTATTATTGTGGAAAGTACGTAATAAAGTTGACCTTCCCTTTATAAATTTGTAAATAAAATCAGAAACTTCATAGTATAAAATTTAGTTATCTTGTTTTTACACTACACTTGTCAGCTTAAAACTTTTGGTCGTCAAATTAGATTGGCAAAATTGCAATTAGGTACTTCATTTTTGTTTGGATTCTTGTGTGGTGTATTTTTGTATAAAGTTAAGGTGCTTTCTTCCAACAATGAGCCAATCACTTGTCCAAGTGAATTTTTTATCCAATCTTAATTTTATGGAAATTTTATCATAAATAAATGTGAGGTCAAGAACAATTTAATTTCAGCAAAACTAAGAAAATTGAACTCTGTCAAACTGTTTTTTACCTAAACTCTAATGGTCATGTTCAGTAACGTACATAAAATATGTGCTTAGCTAAAATAATATATTCCCGGGATTTTACCACTGGACTTACACGACGATATCATACAATATCCAGGCATTTTTTGTAGAAACACTGTAAATCTGCTTGTAAAAACTAATATCTAGACAAGTGTTTGCTCTTTAATAGTTCACAAAATACACACTAACGTTCAGAGTTTTTTAGAAAGCCACAAACACTACTACCACAAGAAAACTGAACAAACAAAGCCGAAACACACGATAGGCCGCCTGGCAAAGGCAACAACGTAAACACAAATGAAGCTTCATTTTTCCCTCCCTATGGTTCGGGGTTCGAGATTACAAACCCGGTTTCGAGGTTCCAGATTAAGGACCGTAAACAACCTACGATACGCAGTTTGTAGTCGAGAATAAACAAACTAACCGATCCGTCATCTGTGTGGACATTGGCCCCGTGAAATAGGCTAAGTTTTATTGAATTTTCAATAAGCATACTCCCAGGGCCATATTCGCTTTGCAAAAATTGGATCGATCCGGATCAGTTTACGACACTTGTATGTGTGTTGTGGTGTCATTGTATCTCTTTCTACTACCCGTCTTGCTGTACTTACGCATTTCGCTAAAAGTTCAAAATCTTATTCGGATCGATGCAATTGTTGTCAATCGAATGTGTTTCCTAAAATTGACGTTAATGACGTTTAACTTGCTCCATGCTAGGTCATTTTTCCGTCGCTCTATAGCTATTTCCCTTACTGGGTAATGCCTACCCCTTCCAACTTCCTTGAGTCCACCATATAGACGGCGTGTTGTATGTGGTTACAATATTTTTAACAAGTAATTTATTAATATCTTTTTCTACGGGGTTTTAAATCCAATTACATTAATAAAATAAAAATATAAAAACATCAAATTAAAAAAAAGTTTTCCCAGGAGAGGATCGCACCCAATCAAACCCAGGCAAACCCAAACAAAAAATAAAAAGTTGAAAGTTGTGGAAAAGAAGTTAGAAAGTTAAATACGCAGTTGTAGCTTTAAAATTAGACATATTATTTTCTTAGAAGTGGGTGGGATCGAATAAAGACACCAAAATACATACCCTGAAATTCCGTCTAGCACGCGCGGTTTGCGCGTGATAAAAAAGTTAAATACGTAGTTGTAGCTTAACATTTGGAGTTATTATTCTTAAAAGTGGATGTGTTCGACTGTAGCCACCAAATTACGTTCCCTGAAGTTCCGTGCGCATGTCCAGTGCGCTCCGTTTGCGCGTGTTACGCATTTTGGTCTACTGCGCAGATGTAAAAAAAAAACGAAAAAAAAAGTTGAAAAAATGTTCCACAGCAAAAAGAAAACAGGCTGGTACTGTCTGGCACCAGAGCTCGACTACCGATTATCGATTTATGTCCCGTCCGGACTGTAAAATTGTGTGCCATTTTGACTTTTTTTAATGAATGTTGCAAGACTACTCCATAGACAAAAAATTATTCAAAATTACGGCATCCGTCGCCGCACCGCGCGCCGTCTTGATTTTTAAACAATAATATTTATATTAAAAGATGGTATTTGAATCATAATAATTCATTATTAGTTGTATCAAGTTTTGATCATCCATCACATTGGTTAACTAAAATATTTTAAAAGTAATGTTTATTATTACATAAACGCAGCGCATTCTTATTTTTTGGAAGAATAAACTAACTACATCGAATATGAATTTCATTTCATTTACATTTTCTATCAGTTATCTGAGTACGACCCCGATTTTTGCGTCATGTAATATTGAAATCCGGTCTCTACTCATTACTTTACTTAGGTAACCGTAATAATTTTGATTGAAAGTACTTATTCAGTGTTTTACTTAATATTTTCAGAGTTTATTTTCTAAATAGGCTTAAAAGTTAGAGGGGGAACCCGCTAAATTCGACTTGGCGGGCTTATAATCTCTTGTCAACGAAGCGTGCATGCAAATCAAAATGCTTGTATAATAATTTTGGCTGAATTTTTAAAGACCTTTTCAACAATACGGGACTCGCCTTTGCGGTTTTTGGTGGAGTGTATCGAATATTTTCGTTTTGCAAAATTTCCTTTTATCTTTGCATTTGGATGTATTAAAAGCACCTCTCTGCAAAATTTTATTTTAATCGGTTGTAAAATGTGCGAGCTACGGTGCTATAACTCACAAACGGACAGACGGACGAACCTGACGAAATCATAAAGGTTTCGAGTTTTGCTACGAAACCCTAAAAATTTAAGCATATTTTTTTTTTACATTTTTACTATAGTTTTGACCGTAATTGCCCCACTTGCCCCGCCTGCTAAAAGTATTTCTGGTCGGCAAGTTTACTTATGTAAATTTTAAAGACCACTTTTATTGATACAAAAAAACTTCCTTACAAAAAAACGTCACCAGTAATTCCACTACGGACCGGTCGAAATTAACAGTACAAAAATTCAGTGTGAAATCCAATACAATACGGCTCGGTATTACCTTTGCTTCCGTTAGTGTTTAGTGTCTAGCCTGAACTCGTAAAACTAAATGTTAATTGCTAATGACTTTATAAATTGGTGGGAACTATTAATATTAGAAGTGATTTAATTAATTAGTGCTTATTTTGAATAATATGGATTAGGTTTATACTTCAAAGGTACGTAAGTAAGTGAAATTAAATAACCTCTTAAAAGTACATGAAAATTCCCTTTTCTAAGAGAAAATGTATTAAATTTATTTCGGAATTTCGGAGTTTACTTAAGAGAGCGGCAGATTTTGCAACAATAAAAGAGTTTAGGCGGATTAAGAAAAAAGCGATTGGTTTAGATGACAAAGATTAAAATATTTTGAATTCGGGCTTATGTGATATTATTTTCCGTGTATATCATTTCAGTTAGGTCTTCTATGCTCCACATTAAAGGCCTTCCAGTTTCAAGCGTTAAATCTTGCTGGGGGCTTATTTGTTTAAACAATTATTGTAGCTAAAAAAGTTACCATAATAAATTTTAAAACATATTATATTACCCACACCATTTTTGTTTTATGAAATATTTAAGCCAAATACGGTATTTTCAAAGCAACAAAAAAGAACAGCTTACACCAGGGGAGTCGGCAAGTAATATCTAGTGGGGTCCGGATACTTTTGAAAAATTTTGTCGAGGTCCAGAGAAAAAAAAAGAAAAGTTTCAAATGAACCGCAGGTTATTTTTGTTTCTCAAAAAGGAAGTGGCTTAAAGAAACTCGTATTGTTAGGTATTTGTTCTTACAAATTAATTAAGATTTTTTGGAGGCCAAGTTTCCAGACCTTTCGCGGTCCGGTTCTGGACCGCGGTCCGCCAGTTGCCGACAGTCGGCTAACACTATCATAAATTACATTACGCGTTTTTGTCTCTCTCTCTCTCTCTCTCTCTCTCTCTCTCTCTCGCTCTCTCGCTCTCTCGCTCTCTCGCTCTCTCGCTCTCTCGCTCTCTCGCTCTCTCGCTCTCTCGCTCTCTCGCTCTCTCGCTATCTCGCTCTCTCGCTCTCTCGCTCTCTCGCTCTCTCGCTCTCTCGCTCTCTCGCTCTCTCGCTCTCTCGCTCTCTCGCTATCTCGCTCTCTCGCTCTCTCGCTCTCTCGCTCTCTCGCTCTCTCGCTCTCTCGCTCTCTCGCTCTCGCTCTCTCGCTCTCGCTCTCTCGCTCTCGCTCTCTCGCTCTCGCTCTCTCGCTCTCTCGCTCTCGCTCTCGCTCTCGCTCTCTCGCTCTCGCTCTCGCTCTCTCGCTCTCGCTCTCTCGCTCTCGCTCTCTCGCTCTCGCTCTCTCGCTCTCGCTCTCGCTCTCGCTCTCGCTCTCGCTCTCGCTCTCGCTCTCGCTCTCGCTCTCGCTCTCGCTCTCTCTCTCTCTCTCTCGCATTTTCCGGATAATACTTTCTAAAAAATTACTAAATAGATAACAATTAGAAAAGACAAAGGAAAATTCAATATCATTAATATTGGAAGAAGTATATCTGTTCCTACACAATACCTCAGACATTAATTTCTTATTAAAGAAAATGTTTTTATGAACATCTAAGAAAACCTAAATGTACAAAGCAAAAATTGAATTTAATGAAGTAGGTAGCAAGAAAAATGAAATATTTTAAAATATAGAAATGTGAAAAAAATAAAAATGATCATAAAATGATTTAAAAAATTTACTTACACCTCAATCCTGTTGACAATATTATATTGTTTCGTCCTTTTTTGGTCTCGTCAGCCCAGGAGTATGAGGCCCCTAATCTAATCTTTATCTATTTTTATTATAACAGAGAAACACAGTTTTATGAAAAAATATTATGTCAACATGACTTAGAAAGACAGCAAGTCTTATTGTTATATTTGTTGGTAAAATACCTTAAAAAATTAAAAAATTCTGGTCATACAGGTATGGTTTCTTTAAGTTTAAATTTTATTTTTTGCAAATAATCTCATAGAATTTTTTCTTTGTCTTTTCTAATTGTTATATATTTAGTGATTTTAGCGTAAAAGCCAAAAAATATGTTCTAACTGAGATTATTCGCAAAAAATAAAATTTAAACTGTATGGCCAGAATTTTTTAATCTTTTAAGGTATTTTTACCAACAAATATAATAATAAAACTTACTGTCTTTATAAGTCATTTTGACATAATATTTCTTCATAAATGTGTTTCTCTGTTATGATAAAAATATATAAAGATTAGATTAGGGGCCTCATACTTCTGGGCTGACGAGGCCCAAAAAGGCCGAAACAAAATATTGTCAACAGGATTGAGGTGGAAGTAAATTTTTTAAATCATGTTATGATAAATTTAATTCTTTTTACATTTCTATATTTTAAAAGATTTCATTTTTCTTGATAGTTTGACATTTAATTTTTTCTTTGTCTTTTCTATTTGTTATAAAGGGTGATTCATTTAGACCTTTTTTTTAATTCAAAATAAAACACATAAAATGGAATTGGATAGCAGAATCTTTATTATCACCTGAAAGAACAATCTTTGACATTTATTTTTTGAACATAATTTCATGTAAATGCTGGCCGCGACTACGCCGTACGTGGTCCGTTCGGAAGGTCCAATTTTCGATCACTGTTTCTAGTATTGCGACCGGTATCTGCCCAATTACGCCAGTAATGTTGGCTTCTAAGTCCTGAATCGTAGCTGGCTTATCGACGAAGACTTTTGATTTAACATAACCACAAAGAAAAAAGTCCGAGGGTGTGATATCACACGATCTAGGCGGCCAGTTGGCAGGTCCAAAACGCGAAATTATCTGCTCACCAAAATGATTTCTCAATAAAGCTATTGTTTCGCGCTGTGTGTGCCTGTTGTTGTCTGAAATTGTAGCCCGTGATGTGGGCACATTTGGTTACAGCAAGACGGAGCTACGGCACACACAGCGCGCGAAACAATAGCTTTATTGAGAAATGATTTTGGTGAGCAGATAACATCGCGTTTTGGACCTGTCAACTGGCCGCCTAGATCGTGTGACATCACACCCTTGGACTTTTTTCTTGGGGGTTATGTTAAATCAAAAGTCTTCGTCGATAAGCCAGCTACGATTCAGGACTTAGAAGCCAACATTACTCGCGTAATTGGGCAGATACCGGTCGCAATGCTAGAAACAGTGATCGAAAATTGGACCTTCCGAATGGACCACGTATCGCGGCCAGCATTTAAATGAAATTATTTTCAAAACATAAATGTCAAAGGTTGTTCTTTCAGGTCATAATAAAGATTCCGCCATCCAATTCCATTTTGTGTGTTTTATTTAGAATTTAAAAAAAAAGGTCTAAATGAATCACCCCTTATATTTAGTAATTTTTACGTAAAAGCCAAACAATATGTTTTAACTGAGATTATTCGCAAAAAATAAAATTTAAACTTAAAGAAATAATATTTGTCGGAAAAAATCAGAAAAATTCGGTTTTTACCCCTTAAATACGCTCCTGGATGACCCACTCGGTATTCATTTTAAAGTGTGATTATCCCTTTATAAGATAGTATTGAAAAATTGGAAAAAATTAGATGTAGATGGCAAAAAAATTGTAAAAATCGAAATTTAATTAATGATTTTCTTCAAAATATTTTTCTTTGGTTTTGTAATGACTTCCTTAAACGATTTATGCAACAAAAAAATATGCGCATATTCTTCATTGTAAGAATTCATAGATTGATTCCTAATCAAGAAAAATTATGACTAAACTTTTCGAAATGATTTTGAACTTTATTGCGTGGAATGTGTGAAAAAGAAGTTAATCCCTTGAGCTGAGGATAACATTCCACCCTGCAATACTAAATTAAAACATCAGAATCAGAAAGCATGAATTGATAGTCAGCAAATTTATTTTAAATCGATCTTTTTATTCCCTAAAATCTGATTTTTTAAAAAATAAGTCACCAGTAAAAAAATTATCGTTTCCTGCCTCGTTTTATTTAATAAAAAAAATCAGTTGACTTTTAACGGAAAGTCGCCATTTTAGATCCTGAAAGGTTTTTTTGTCAGTAAAATATTTAATCTTCCGGAAAATGAAACATGAAAATACAATATGAATAGAAACAAGAAAAAGGAGAGCAAACACTGGAACATTTTTTCCTTTATATAAATTTTAAATTGATCAACTTAGGCTATTATAAACTTAAGGCTTTAATCAATTAAATTAATTAAGTTTAATGGATCCATGAAAATTCCCCTTTCCTGTGAGGAAATGTATTAAGTGTATTGGGGATTTTGTGGTTCATTTAACATAGCAACAGAAATTAATTTTGTGGTAATAAAAGAGGTTAGGTGGATAAAGGAAAAAGCTATTGTTTTAAATAAAAGGATATAAAAAGATTTTACGCACTGCGGCTATTTTTCTACGCTCAATAATACTATATGTGTACAAGAAATTATCTTTATAACCTGCCTTTCATCACCAACCTATCAATAGGGTAGAATGCAATCAGTAGTGTAATTTTTTACGCAGCAGTTATGTACGATAAAGTAAATAAATATTAGGTACTATCTATAAATATTTATTTTTCTACAACTGTCAAAAAAGTTAACTTTTTGACATTGATTCTGATGTGTGAAGTAAGCCATTTTATCACCGTGCGTGAAATAGCCATTTACTCACGATCGAAGTTTTTGGTTGTAATTTGAACTATGATTTTCATAATCGGATGATACTGACTTTTTAAAAAATCGGATTATCAGTTATTTTAAAATTTTAATTATTCCATCGCGCATATGAAAACAATCATTCTTCACGTAGCTATTCCTTTGCTAGGAGATTTTATTATCAATTGGTCACTGGCGGCACCACTACTTGTTAGTGGATGACATACAAGAATCCCTATTTGTGTGCGATCCATCTTCAATATATATTGACATATTATATGATTTAAAAGGTTAAGGCCTGGGTTACCCAACTTCGTAATTTTTAGTCCTTAATTCTTAATTCTTAAGCATTTCGTAAAATTTGAGTGAGTTATTAGATCAGGTTTATCCAGTTTCTTTATTCTTAATTTTTATCTCTTCTTTTTCCAATTCTTCTTTTTTCAGCTCTTGACAGTTGGACAATACATGTCAAAATTGACATAGGAAATATAAACACAACTTGTTTATTTGTGTTATAAATAGTTAAATTCAATATTAAAATTAAATACAAAAATCATGAAGACTGTCGTCCATCACCAAACGTCAAATTAACCCGGATAACAATGTCATTTGTCAAGATCTGTCTAAAACAGCTGAACAAGCCGCATGCGCATTTAATATTTCCTTAATTCTTTATTCCTAATTCGTAAAAGTTAAAAATTGGCAACTTTCAAGGTCGTTCTTAAAAATTAAGGATAAAGAATAAAGAATTAGGAAACTGGGTAATCAGTGTCACTTAATAGTAATTGTGAACTTGCTTATGAGTTAGGAATTAAGAATTAAGAAGTTGGATAAACCCGGCCTAAAGTTGCTTGACAGAAAACTACAGACTTTTGTACTGACGTTAAGCTTTGACTTGATTCGAAACACCACCTGCCTTTCCTGTTAAAAAATACAAGGTGACTGACCTAATTTTGTTCCATTTTTAGTTGAATTTAAGAAACACTTGTTTTGCATATTACAATATAGCTAAGGATTTTATCGTGGATGCAAGCAAGAGAACTTTTGATTTTCTAAATACGTGGTGAAAGGAATAGTATGTATATTGTGTGTGTATCTAGTAGCAAAAGCTTAACATTCTCGGACGTTGATCGTTTGAAAGTCGAAAGAAAATATGAAAAGTTTGCTTAATTTTGACAGAAGCATGACTAATTTTATGTACAAATATCAGCTGCTGCCTTGAAATTTATAATAAAAATTGGTTCTGTAACCATGGAAACGTTTTAATTTTGTATTGTTAAACTTGACGCGCAGGCGCGGCCCGTCCATAAGGTCATTTGGTCAATGACCCACCTAAAATTTTCAATGATTTACCTAATAATTTATTTTTTAATTGTTTAAAACCAAAAACGAATCTTTTGTTTCAAAAAAGTGCAAGTTCCATGCGAAAACTCACCAAGAAAGAATCAAGTCAAGCCATCGTCGAAAGATATCCAAGCTTGCTCCGGACTGGGTCGTATTTTAAATTGACCTTATGGGTGTATATCGACTGCATAAAATGTATTAAACCTAAGAGAGAAACTAGTAATAGTACTTGAGTACTTATGTTAACAATGGCTTTAACAGTGCAAGAAATACTGCAGTGTTCATTAACATTTCAAAAACGTTTAGAAATTAAAGAAAAAGACGCCCCAAACCTCTTCTGGATCTAAAACAGACCACCAAAGACAGAGGGAAAGACATTAACATGGATCTAAAACAGATCACAAACGACAGAGGGAAAGACATTAACAGGTATTTTAAGCCAAGTATGTACAATATGTAGTATAATGCTTATTTAATGTAGACTTATGTCATAGGGTGCTTCTGGCTAGTTTTGGTATCCGTGGAGTTACCAGTTAGTAAATAAACGGACTTGTAGAAAGGATGTTATTTTATTGAGCTCCATAAACATAATATAATACATGGTGTCAGGTTGAAGAACCGATTAGAGATGGAAGTACTTTTTAGGCCTCCTGAGCCGCTGTCCCTTGGAGGGAATATAGCAGAAAGTTGGAAAAAATTTTGGCAAAAATTCAAGTTGTTTATGGAATGTACTGGATTAGAAAGTAAAGAGGATTCTAAAAAAATCGCCGTGTTTCTCAATTTAATTGGTGACGAAGGTATTGATCTATATAATAGTTTTTCATTTGCGACTGGTGAAGATAAAAAATTGGATAAAGTAAAAGACAAGTTTGACAGTTATTGTGCCCCTAAATCAAATGTAATATTTGAAAGGTTCAAGTTCAACAGCATTGTGCAAAAAGAAGGTCAAGGATTTGATAATTTTCTAACTGAACTTTGTAAAGCGGTGAAGACTACAGAGTATCAAGACCAAGATAATATGGTACGTGATAGAATTGTAATAGGGATTAGTGACAAGCATATCCAAGAGTCATTGCTAAGAGAATCAGGGTTAACTCTTGAAAAAGCTACTAATATGTGCAGAACGACAGAAGCTAGTAAGTCACAAGTCAAGATGCTTAAGAATGAAAGCCAGTTGAGTGCCTTAAAATTAGAAAGGCAAGAAACAAGACAGGTAGAAAATTTTTGTAAATTCTGTGGATACAAGCATTCAAGATCAAGGTCTTGCCCTGCATTTGGCAAGACATGTGCAAAATGTCAAGGAAAAAATCACTTCGCAGCAGTTTGTTTGAAAAAAGAGAATAGAGTGGTTTTTGAACAAAAAACAAATGGAAAAATGAAGAAAAAAGTGCATGCAGTTCAAGAAGAAGCAGAGCAGAGTGATGATGATGATGACAGCTGTGAATTTTATATCAATGATGTGAAATCTGTAGGATCTTTAGGTGCAAGTGGCAAAAAACAGACAGTTTGGAAAGAGACAGTAGTCATAAATAACAAAAAAATAGAATTTAAATTAGATACGGGTGCTGAGGTAAGTGTATTACCACTTAGATTATTAAAAAGTTGTTGTCCTGAAGCTGAAATAAACAAAACTAATGTCACATTGGTAGCATATGGAAGTTCTTCTTTTAAAATTAAACCAGTGGGTGAAATCTGGCTGTTATGTAAAACTAAAGAAAAAAGTGCAATGGTTTTGTTTATGTTAGTTGATTCTGATGATCAGCTGCCTTTGTTAGGGCTCCAAGCATGTGTTAAATTAAAACTAATACAAAAACTTGCTAGTATTAATAAAAAAGACACATCTTTTGGAAGTTTAAGAGATATTGTACAAGGATATCCTAAGGTATTTGAGGGTTTGGGAGAGTTTCCGAGGGAATATCATATTACTTTAAAAAAAGAGGCTAGACCACATGTCCAACCATTCAGAAGGGTACCTAAAGTACTGTTAGATCGTTTTCAAACCAAATTGAATGAGTTAGAAAGTCAAGGTGTAATTAGAAAGGTGGAAAAACCGACTGAATGGGTAAATCCGTTAGTATTAGTAGAAAAGAAAAATAATGATTTGCGCATATGTTTGGACCCTAAGTACCTAAATCTAGCTATACAACGAGAATACTTCCCTATACCAACAGCAGAGGAAATAGCCACCCAGTTGTGTGACAAATCATTTTTTACTGTTCTTGATATGAAAGACGGCTATCTCCAGGTTAAAATAGATAGTCTTAGTGCTGATTACTGCACATTTGGTACTCCTTTTGGAAGATATCAGTTCCTCAGAATGCCATTCGGGATCTGCTCAGCACCGGAAGTATTTCAAAAAATGACATATGAAATTTTTGGAGATATACCGGGTGTTGGGCTTTATTTTGATGATATGATCATCACAGGTAATACTGAGCAGGAGCATGATCAGACTCTAAAGTTGGTATTGGAAAGAGCCCTTAAATACAACATAAAATTTAATCAAAATAAAATTCAATTTAAGTCAACTAGTGTGAAATTTTTAGGTCAGATTTTTTCTAAAAATGGCGTCGAGTTAAACAAAACGTTTGTTAAAGCGATTCTGGACATGCCTGCCCCTTTAAATAAGACTGAATTAATGAGAATTCTTGGAATGTCAAAATTTCTAGGAAAGTTTGTCCCGAACATGTCAAAAATAACTGCCCCTCTTCGTGAATTAACTAAAGAAACAGTACAATGGGAATGGTCCAAACTTCATGAAGACTCGTTAAACAGGCTAAAACATTTGTTAACATCTGCCCCTATATTAGCGTTTTTTAATTCAACAAAAGAAATAGAAATTGAAACAGATGCCTCAAAAGATGGTTTGGGATGTTGTATACTTCAAGATGGTCATCCAATAGCATTTGCTTCTAGAAGTTTGACCTGTGCAGAGCAAAAGTATGCTCAAATAGAGAAAGAGATGTTAGCAATTGTTTTTTCAATACAAAAGTTTCATTATTTTGTCTATGGTCATAAAATTAAAATTTCTAGTGACCATAAGCCATTAGAATCGATTTTCAAGAAAGATTTGGCTTCTATTTCACCTAGGTTACAGCGCATGCGGTTAAGGTTGCTTAATTATGATCTGTTGGTTACTTATAAACCAGGAAAATATCTTTATATAGCTGACACGCTGTCTAGAGCCTTTTTAAATGAGACTGGCCTGAAATCAGATTGTGAATTTGAATATGTAGTACATTCATTGGTACAACATGTTCCAATGTCTGAACAACGCAAATCTCAATTTAAGAATGAAACAGAAAATGATTCTAAACTTAATATGTTACGTAAATTTTGTTTAGAGGGCTGGCCAGAAGACAAACGTTTTGTTCCTGAAAATATTAAACATTACTTTAAATTAAAAGATAGTTTATGTGTATCTGAAGATTTCATATTTTTAGGTAATAAGATTATTGTACCGTTATCATTACAAAGTGAAATGCTTTCTTTATTACACGAAGGTCACATTGGTATAGAAAAGACAAAAAATAGAGCACGACAAATTTTTTACTGGCCTGGCATGAATATGGACATAGAGCGGTTTATTAAGAAATGCAAAATTTGTGAAAAATATGCATATTGTCAGCAAAAAGAGACTTTATTACCATATTCATTACCAGAAAGACCTTGGGAAAGATTGGGACTTGATATTTTTACTTATGCTAACATAAGTTACTTAGTTGTATATGATTCTTATTCAAATTGGATTGAACTTCCTAAAATTAGAGATAAATCTGCTAAGTCAGTTATTTTAGCTCTTAAAAATATCTTTGCCACACATGGGTCTCCTGACAAGGTAACTTGTGACAATGTACCGTTTAATAGTTTAGAATTTAGAAATTTTGCTAAAGAGTGGAATTTTGTGACTCAGTTTCGAAGCCCAAACTATCCAAGATCCAATGGTCTTGCAGAAAAAGGAGTGTGTATAGGAAAGAACATGATAAAAAAGTCACTAGAAAGTCATGGTGATCTTGAGTTGTATTTATTACAGTATCGGAATTCCCCTCTTAAGCATATAGGATATAGTCCAGCCCAATTGTTAATGAGTAGGAACTGTAAAACGCAAGTGCCCATCAATAGTGAACTTTTAAGACCGACTGTATGTGAGAATGTGAAGGAAAAGTTAAATAGTAGACAAGATGTGTACAAAAGTTATTATAATCAAAGTTCTAAAGATTTAAAGGTGTTGAATGATAACTCTAATGTTACAATTTTTGATCATTCTCGAAAGAGATGGGAGCCAGGTCAAATCATTGCATCTCATGAAAATCCAAGATCTTACAGAGTACGAGATAGCACTGGGAATACGGTAACACGTAATCGAATTGATTTAAGACAATCATATAATCAGTCTAGTCCCACCTCTTTTGAAATTGAAAATATATCTGATGAAAATTTAGTTGAAAGTGATAACCACGCCTCTTGTTCAAATGCTAATTATAGTGATCTTGAGTGTCTTTTAGATAATGATACCCCTCACAGAAGTAAAGACTCTCTGGATTCAAAATGTAGTAAGTCTGACAAAGACAGGCCTACTGGGTCAACTCTTGTGAAAACCAGATGTGGTCGCATTATAAAAAAACCACTCAAGTTAGACTTATAGGGAAAGATGTAGTATAATGCTTATTTAATGTAGACTCACCCTAAGATATTGTGTAGTTGACATTATGTCATAGGGTGCTTCTGGCTAGTTTTGGTATCCGTGGAGTTACCAGTTAGTAAATAAACGGACTTGTAGAAAGGATGTTATTTTATTGAGCTCCATAAACATAATATAATACACAATATTTCTGACTTTTTTTCTGGTTGTCATTTTTTCACTCTGATGCCCCATGTCGATATACTTTCTTGTCAATTGCAAAAATCTGATATTGATGCAATTTTGTTTGGTAAATATATTGCAGATTTTAAAGCAAGCATTCAAAAAATTAGAGAGAATGTTATCTCTACAGACGCAAATGTTAACATCGAGGCAAGTCCATCTAAAAAAAAAAAATCCGGAATATTTAATTGACACACGTTTGTTTAATGCAAATAATTTTGCTGATTATAAGAAAGACTTTCGTGAAGACATTTTAAATCATGTTAAAAATAATTATGAGATGATAAACGTTTCCAAGCTTCAATCAGAATTGCATGTGTTATTTAGTCGTGAAGATTTTTATAATAGTGCTGGTGCTGTTGCCATTTTACAGCTCTTGTTAGAAATGAATCTTAGTGAAACGTTTTCGGAAAACGTAAAATTATTAGAGCTTTTATGTACTATTCCAATGACGACAGTGGAAAGTGAGAGGCGGTAAAAAGGATTAAGACACTACAAAGGATTAATACTTTCAAGAAATACAATAGCGGAGTCAAGGTTAAGCGCTTTAGCTATGTTGAGCATTGAGAAAACTTTTATTAGAAGTATTTATAATTTTAATGAGATAGTGATGGAACATTTCTCCCAACTACATAAAATGTGAGTAAATTATAAAAAAACATAATATTAAAAAGGCTTGCACTAGTTGCCCACAACATTTGACCCACCTGTTAAAAAACTCAGGGCCCGCGCCTGTTGACGCTTATAAATTTAATTTGTTGGTTTTTTCAAAAATTTAAACTCTATTTTGTATCTAATCAAAATGTGGAAAATAATAAATGACGATGGATTTCCCATTCCTGGAACTCCCCATAACTGGCGGAAGCAGTAAATACATTAGATTTAGTTCCATAAAAATCAAGACAAAAATGCATACATTTTATGGACTATCACAAGAACAGAAATACGAGTTCTTTCTCATAAAACGTTGAAATGGCATACTTTCCGGAGCTGTGTTCAAAGATGAAATCTTCTTTTTTAATAACTTTTGCAGTATACTCACTAAGGAAATATTATCTCCTTACAGTACGGAAATATTTTCTAATAGTTATTTTTCGTTGCCTAGCCACGACTAAATGTATTGTGTAATATTAACTTTTTCTACAAGGAATCTTGTAGAAAAATGTCAACATTTTTTAGCGATCGTCGGAAAATTATTTTTTTGTATTTTACAACCAAAGTACTGTTCAGTTCTGTCTGTAAAAGTATATTACTGTTCCACAAATACGGACATTAGGTTATTTTCGTTGGCTAAATTACATACATTTTCAAAACCTGGATACAGTGTGAACATCTTTAAGAACCGGCCTAATTTGTATTTTGAAATTATTTCTGAGCTTCTTCGCAGTTTTATAAAAAAAGCTATTGTTTAAGTGTCAACAGCAATCATGACCATAGGCCATTCGAAAACGCTGTTTCTATAACCAAAGAGTAACTCGTGGTATAATATTGACGCACAGTGTGTCAAACGCACAATCTAGAAAATAAAAAATCATAGTTAAGTTTCGGAGCTTAAAATGGCAACCATTTTCCAGTACCTTCTTTATCCAATGGTTTCGTGAATAAAAATACCGTTGCTATACATTTTGAGTATTTTAGTATACCGGGTAAGCAAAAAAAAAACAGATACGAAAGTATATTTCGCCGGTGTTGTAAAACATTGTATGTGGGTAGCCGGTCAACTGACAGGAAAAAAATTTGAAAATAAAATTAAACAAAGAAATAAAAATCATTATTCTAATTGCAAATAAACATAAAGATGGAAAAATTAAAAAAACATATTCCTATTTAGAGCAAAATCAAAGAAAAATAATATTAAACTTGGTTAATTGGCTGTAGCCTGGATAATGGTACAATTTTCCTCAGATTCGGATTCGGAAGATGAAGATATATTGAATTTAGTTTTTCTTGTATTTAATCCATTATATTGAAATTATATTTTACATAGACTAGTTTTCCAGACCGTGTGGTGGTCAATCTGTTTCTCAGTTTATTATGGACAATGCCCCACGTTGATCAGTTCCTTTCACAAGAAGCTGAGGAAGCCGGGCGTCTTTATGGCTACATCATGAAGTACCGATTTCTTTTGCCAACTCTTCCACCAGGTTGATGATGTAATATCCGATGATGGTTTACAAACTGATTTCATAATTTTTGCCGCTATCCAAATTATTGGATGGTTAAAATCATTTGCGGCTGGTCTAAAATTTAAAATTTCTCCAATAACTTCAACATCAAATTTGTTTATGCTATGTTGTACTATTAAAGTAGTAAGCACGTTCCACCTCGTCTCGAGTTAGATTTTCTCCTTTATATCCTTTTTATCTAGGATCGAGAACATACGCTGCATTATAAGTGTCGACAGGCCTTGTCAATTCTTTTTAAAACGGGTGCAGCTGTCATTTTTTCTTCTTTTCTAAGAAATGGACTTTTTAAAACAAATGTATTGAAGCGTTCTTTTAACAAGTACAGCTTGTGCCGGACGTCTGACAAAGTACCATACATATTTTCCATAAAGGTAATCAAACGAACAACAGGATTCAATAAATCTATGAACTTAACATTTCTATCCCAAAATACATCATTTTTAAGTATCATACCGTAGGCTTTATTTTATTTGTTGCTAAGGTCTCTACATCAGGATTAATTAAACATTCTTTAAATAACGGTTTATTGACTTGAATACTTTCCATACATGTAACCGTACTACCTCAGCTAGTTGTGACTGGTAATTTAAGAGATTAAAAATTATTGACTGTATATTTGTTGACTTGAGAAAGTTTCTTTTAATTTGGCCCATGCAACTTGCATATTTGCTGCATAGTCAGTTATCAGAGCGGTAATTTTATTTTCATCAATTTCTTTGATTACTCGTGCAATTTCATTGGAAATGTATTGACCTGTGTGTCACAATGCCTGGGGCTGTGAAAAATCATAGGAAAATCTCCATTTTGGTATGCACCATGTAGTTTATTAAACCTTCGTTTCTTATATTAGTCCAGCCATCACTTATCAGAGGTATATTATCCTCATCTCAAAATCGTAAAACTTTATATTATATGCCAAATTAAAAATAAAAACTTTCATTTTCTGTCCGAGTTCAGCAAGGTAAAATAATATTTAGCGATAAATTGGGACGGACAAGAGTAAAAAAGTTCCGATAAAGTATTGAAATAAAATTAACAGCTTTGATAGGAAAGCGGAAACCTTTCCCTTAGCGTTAATTTTGAATTAATTAATTTTGATTCTGACATCCAAAGCTTAATCGACTCAAACCCAATAAAATGGAAAAGACACGTGAAAACTTCCTTTTTCTGAGAGAAAATTAATTTATAGGAGATTTCGTGCTTAATTTGACCCAGCAACAAGAATTGGGTTGGTGATAAAGTTATTTAGACAGTTTGAGAAGGGCAACATTGTTGAAGTGAAATTCTGGTCAGTGGCGGCTCTTGAGCAAATATTATAGGTGTTCTGCAATTTGGGATCTCCGGTGGCAGAGTTGGTACGGCGCCAGCTTCGCAACCGAGAGGTCGCGGGTTCAAATCCCGCTTTGACCATGGATATTTTGTGATTGTTAATTGTTGGAAGGTGGTAGAGAAACTCTTTCTCGGCCGAGGTGGTACCACCCCACACATCCTCTTAAAGAGTCGGATGTGTGAGTCGGATTTCTCCAGTACACCCGCGGTACATAGTACTTAGACTTCGGTCTTCGTGGGCGGTCAGAAGATAAAAAAAAGAAAATAGAAATTAAATATCCGAAATAAATAGCGTGTAATTTTTGGGGTGCATTTCATCAATAATAAATCCTACTTAATTTTCAAAAAATACTGATGATATTAAGGTATGTGTCTATAAAATTACACAGAAAAAACACTATCTTATATTGAATTAGATACAAATTCACTCAATGACACACTCTATTCCATATTGCACAATACTTCATACTTTATAAGATTGCTTGAAATATAAGGTTTCATTGGATTGTAATATGTCATTTAAATATAACGATTATTTGATGCAGTAATACCCTATTCTAAAATTCGATTCCAAATATATCATTGATTTCAGTAAACGTTTATTTGTAAAAATATACATCCTATTTAATCAAAATACTTATTATTATTGCAAAGCTTTTTAGATTTGTTTTACTTACATGCCATAAAACCCTGAAATTAGTTGCTCCAGTAACCAGAATTGCAAAAGATCTATTATTTTTGGCGTACCTTTAACACAGTAAACAAACAGGCTGCAAACTTAAACGACTATTCAACGAACACATACCAACAGTACAATTTTAATCTCTCCAAAGGGTGTTTGCGATATAAGTAATATTTCAGCCAACAATAGAACCCATTGAATTAATACTTTTTATTATTTCTCTAATACCTTCTTGTTTTATTGGAGTGTTTATTGTAATTATCATGATATAAGGATTATTGACTTAATTTTTAGATTTTCTATTTAAACTGTAGTTCTTGTACGTTTACAAATAGCTATTTTTCGATCAATTATATTTAAGCATTCTCATCAAATAGTTTAATGTTTTGGCTCTAACAATTCGACACTCTAGGGCATAATAGAAGTTTATTGTTTCCAATAATAAGTGGCTTGAAAATTTTGGTGGTTTTGCCTGGGTGTCTGTGCCCCTTATGTTCCAGCCGCCTTTGATTCTGGTTGTTCGTTTCTTTTGCCGCTTGTCAATTAAATAAATTGAAATACTTACAAATGTAAACTAATTTTATAGCGTTTTCATTGTCGTTTGGTTTATTATTTAGTCAGCGGGGAGTTCAGTTGCAAGCTTGAGGTTTGCTGCGAAAAGCGTCTATGTAGATAAGTACTTCATCGTACCACCCGGCGGACTTTTACTGATTTAACTGAGGTAAGAGTGTGTTTAGGACCAGGTGAATTTAACAAAACTGAGGTATCCACAATAACTTATGTCATTTAGCCGACTATTTAGTTAAATACAATAAAGTTTTGTGCTTATTAGCGTCACTTGTTGGGAAAATTGCTGTGTATTAAGGTTTGACCTTAAGCCGATATCTATTTATTTATTTTTTATGGATGTCATCAAACCCAGGAAGTAAGAGACGAAACCCCCGGTGCATGATGTTTATAGAAGATAGGAACCTAAAAGTTAGTAGAACGAAAACTGGGATACATGCAGTTTAATGAAGAAGGCAGAGCAGAGGTAAGCATGCAATGGAAAAGCTAAATAAAGTAAAGAATTCCAACAGAAAAATTTTGGAATAACAGGCAGAGTGGAGTAATTGGAAGAAAGTCCCATGAGCGTTGTCTGATTTAGGATCAGTGAGAGCAAGAGGGAAAACGTTGAATTAAAAAACATAATATGTGTGGTGATAAGGAGAAACAAGGTTAAAAGGTAAAGAATATAATGTTGCTGACTAAAAAATATAGATATAATTCCACATGGCAAGTTTTAATACAATTTACTGTTCTGTTATTTTAATAACAAAAACACGTAGCTTCCTGGTTTTCCATTAATTTCACCGTTAAACTATTTTTTGACTTGTGCCAGTATTGCGTTCAGCAAGCGATGTTACGTCTGCAGAAGGCAAATGACAATGGTGTTATTTGCATCGAGTCAAGTATTTAGGGGGATAGGGAATACGTGGGTGAAGACTACAGCAGAAATGGGTGGATAGAATCAATAACGATTTAAGTCGAAAAACTTTAATAGTAGAAGCTCAAGACCACGCGTTATGGAGACCATAAACCATGAATGAGTGGCAGATTTAGCAGGGGGGGGGGCACCCCCTCTAGAGCCTTGTACAAAGAGGATTTCAATAGCGAATTTTATAAAAATAAATATTGTAACATAAATATTAACCATTTCTACATATTCTACAAAATATTATAAACAAAAACAAATATTTTGCCGTCTTCTATGTAAGGTCTTCGAAATGAATTATACCAAAAAACTATGAATAATAGATCAATACTAATATGTAATATAAAAAATGCAAGCCTTTTTCATTTGATTTGATTGAATTTTAGCGTCTAAACCAGGGTTTCCCAACCTTTTTTGCGTCGAGCCCCCCAGGATTATAAATAATATTTTCGTGCCCCCTTTAATTTTTTTTCGTCACAAAAAACAAATGCATATTATTTTAACAACATTTACTTGTCAATTATAACTTTTAATTTATACAAAGTAAACAGTTATACAAAGTAAACATTAATATAATTTAACGAAACGAATAATAAACTTTTTTATTACTAGTATTGTCAAACAAATGATTTATTTTATTATAGTATTAGTGTTACTAGTGAGATACTTCAGCTTGCATGTTCTGTACCAGCTGGTCGATTCTATGTTCAGTTTTGACCAGAGCTATTGGCAGGTCGCTATCGACGGCAAGACGATTTCGCTGCTTAGTTTTGACTAAAGCCAGAGCTGAAAAACCTATCTCACACAAATATGTCGAGAAAAACGGAACAAGTGTTCGCAAAGCAACAGAGGCAACTTTTGGATTAACACTAGCATGACTGACTGATGGATGTTATGTAAATAATTAGGCGGGACCGAGCGGGAAGCGCGGGAGGAGCGCCCCGCCTGTTGAATTATGATTATTAGGTACTTGTCGAAACTTGTCCAGTAGCGACGACCAACGACTTCGCGTTGTGGAACAGAGACCGACTGTATCAAAATGCAAAACATTCCGCGCCCCCCTCGCCATCTCTCTACGCCCCCCTAGGGAGGCGCGCCCCACTGGTTGGGAAATCCTGGTCTAAACGAAACAAATAACCCAATATATTTTTTAAAAAGCGTCTTTTTGAAAAGTAATTTTTTCTCGAAAACATTTAGAACTAACATACTATTTTGAAAAATGTCCTGACTGCTTTTTCAAAGATACTTTTTAGAAAACGGATTTATGAAATATTTTGAAAATATTTTCTCCAAAAATCCGTATTTCGAAAGTACATTTTTTAAAAAATGTCTCCAACCAAATACTTTCTAAAACAGATATATTTCTCGAAAATATATTTTTTTAAAAACAATATTCAGAAAATTAAATTATGAGCTCTAGTAGCTTGGAAAATGTTAATGAGAAAAAGACGAAAAAAGAGGCTGAACAAACCCAAACCAACCCTTTTTGGGTTTGATCAGGTTTCCTTAGGTTTGGTACGTTACTTCCTGGTCAATCACTTTTTTAAGTCGTTGCTTGAAAAGATTAATACTATCCGAAAATATTTAATTTCGAAAAAGATGTTCTCTAAAAAATTCATTTTTAAAAGTGCATTAAAAAAAATTGAATAATTGGTTTTAGACAAATTATTGTACTTTCGTAAGTACTCATATCCCCCCAAATGAGCAGAAGGCATAAATAAAAAAAATGCTACAATAGTTACACTTCAATATTAAGTAAACAGTTTGTACTGTCGCGTGTGAGCTAAGATGACCAACACTTTTAGCTATTTCTTTTTTCAACAAATATCTTTTTTGACGTAAAATTAAGTAAATATTTTGGAAAACAGCTTCTTCGAAAATATTTTGTTTTAAAAATACATTTCCCGGAAATATATTTTTTAGAAAACATATTATTTCTAAATTTAAATTATGAATGAATGAATAATTGAAATGTCAATGAAAAAATCACAAAAAGATCCTAAACTAACCTGTTTTGTGTTTGGTCAGGTTTATGTTTCCTTGTATTTACATACTATGTTACTCTGTAGTAAATAACTTCAAAAAAGTGTTGTTTTTTAATATGAATATACGAAGTCTTTTTCAAAACAATGTTTAAGAAATGTTCTTTCTAAAAACATGTTTTCTTGAAAAAATTTAGTGTCAAAAAATGGTTAAAAAATTCGAAGTTGGTTCCAGAAAAAAAGGTTTGCAAACATCCCTAGTAATCGAATATCTGTATTATTGAAAAAGTTCTGTTTTCGAGAAAATATATTTTCGAAAAAATGCATTTTCGAAAAATTTTCGTATATCAGACCAAATGGACAGAAGGCATAAGTAATTAAAAAAATGATAGAATATTGGTAAGGTAGGATGACAAACCGTTCTGTTTTCCTGCTTTCGCAAGAACAGGTTTAAATATTTCATCCTTTATGAAATAGTGTACAGGGTCTTCCAACGAGGACTGAACAGGGGCTCATTTTTGAGCTTCCTTGTATTTAAAGAAAAATCTAAAATAGCCAATCGATGTACTTTTTCCTGCAGAATTCAAAAATGAAACCAAAAATTTATTTGAACCAGAAACAAAAGAGTTACGCTATGGATAAGGTGTTTTTTAAATGGAACATAGCTTTTTTTATACGATTTTCGGAACGAGTGATTTTTTTTATGTCCGTTCTGATTAAAATATTTAATATTGTGACAGCTATTTTTATTAAATTTTAATGTTTTATCCAGTATAATTTAACTTCAACCTGTTTGAAACATACACTAGGTAATAAAGGTAAAATCACCTTGAAATTTCGGCAATATTATAGTAAATTTGTCAAATTTTTTGACTTTGAAGGATTTCAAGGTGATTTTACCTTTATTACCTAGTGTATGTTTCAAACAGGTTGAAGTTAAATTATACTGGATAAAATATTAAAATTTAATAAAAATAGCTGTCACAATATTAAATATTTTAATCAGAACGGACATAAAAAAAATCACTCGTTCCGAAAATCGTATAAAAAAAGCTATGTTCCATTTGAAAAACACCTTATCCATAGCGTAACTCTTTTGTTTCTGGTGCAAATAAATTTTTGGTTTCATTTTTGAATTCTGCAGGAAAAAGTACATCGATTGGCTATTTTAGATTTTTCTTTAAATACAAGGAAGCTCAAAAATGAGCCCCTTTTCAGTCCTCGTTGGAAGACCCTGTACATTTCTTAGAACCCTAAACAATAAAAAAGAAATGTGGCACTCGAGCTTGCCCGTTTTTTTTATCTGTACCTTCGTGTAGCTCGAAGTTACGTTACCCCCCCCCCCCCCCCCCCTTGACGAAATTCTAAATCCGCCATTGCCATGAATGTTGACCCCAAACAAAGTTAAAAAATATTGATTCCAAGGAGAAGAAGGATAAAGACGATTGATAATACACGTTTAAGCACCACTAAAATAACATTTTTTATTTCACCTTTAATTTACTCCTGCATTTTTTAAATTATTTGAAATTGACCGCTTTAAAAAAAAACACTTAGTAATACGTTCCGAATGTTATCACACTGTTAAAAATCCAAAGTGGCGCCATTTTGACTTTTGCTAAAAACTTGTTTACATTAAAGTTTGAATTCTCCAACCTAATTCGTTTAAAAAACAGTAAGGGGTATCGCCCTGTAGATAGTTGGCATCTCATTACCTAACTATCTCTACTTTAATTACATTGTCTTGTTTACTCCCTAACTACCTATTGCTTTAAAACTCCCGAAAAAGTTTAAACTGAAAGCCTTTTAAAACTTTTTTGATAATTGAAAATAGATTAAAGCCTTCAGCTTCGCTAGCACAGCTCCCTCTTCTTCGATGGAAATATTTAAGGGCTGCCTTTATTCCGTTGCATACGGCTGCAGTGGACTTCGTCACTAAGTTTACTCTCCACTACTTATTAAGTAGAGCATTTAAACATAAACCGTAAAAAATTAAAATTTTGTAGGTAAGATATCTCTTGAGTTTCTACCATAGAAGTGTAAAACTTTTTTGCTACCATCTTAGAAAGTATATTTGGTTACAAAACTTTATCACCTATAGTTTTCTGGTTCCCAAAATTATTTGCATTTGTTTCTGATATGTAGGATAAAAAATATCTTTTTTTTTAACATTTTGCAGATAGTTTTGGCTTTTTGATACCTGTTAGGTACCTTGATTTATTTTGCTAAGGAAGTTCCGCGCAAAAACTTTTGCAAATCCTATGTCCTACCCTGTATAATTATTAATTAACGAAGCTAAATCTTTTAGCGAAATTGAAAATACATACTCAAAAAATGAAAAACGCATATGTTAATACCTCCTCATTAGCGTTCATGGCAGAACTACGCAAACAATTGAAATTTAAAGGGTTGGCAAACAAAGGCAAAATGAAAAATTCACGGAAAATCCTGACGGGCAAATTGAAAATTTCAGCCTCTTGTTCGAGGATTAGGCATAATTATTATCCAGTTATCTGACAGTTGGAAACCAGGTTTGGCTTCAGCGATGGAGGATTTTTAAAGAATGGAGGGTAAGGGTTAAGAACGGGATCTCGTATTATTTTCATGTTTTTTTATACTTTTACGTTCAGATTCCCTAAAAAGGTTTAATATTTAGTAGGTACTGGTTTAGATTAAAATTTTCTAATTGGTGAGTTAGGTTTTGACATTATCCAGAGATTCAAAACTTATGAGACATTCTAATATGTCCGCGATTTGCTTGATTCCCAAATGATAATCCTTTTGAAACGTGTTGCTAGAATAAATTTAGTTCTGTTATTGTGGAAAGTTACTAAAATAATTGTCCTTTTATTTATAAATTTGCGAAAAAATTCAAAAACATATTCATAAAATTTGTTTTATTCTTAAACTCAGTCAGTTTAAAATTTTCGGTTGTCAAATTAGATCGATCTAACGTTGGAGAATCTGACCGTTAGTTTTTAATTTTTTTAGCCTTTCTACATACCTATATGGGGTCATTTGTAGCTTGTGTTTAAGTTTTTTTGAGGATTTTCACTAGGCGGCATAAAATTTAATTCCCTACCTTTAAAGCAGTTTTTTGATCAAAAGCGGAGACAACATTGGTAATAATAACTCTTTTGGTAATACTTAATCTTGAACACTGATTCACTTTTACAAACCGAAAAACACAGTTCCCAACCCATGCACTAATTTTACCGAAAAAATTCCAATTTAACATTGATTTTCATAGGTTAAATCACCAGAGTTTTGAATTTTACCGGGTAATTTTCGGGTAGGTGGCTTTTCGAAAACTTTTGCTTCTAAAATGTTCGAGACTTAATAATTCGCCTCCACCGTTGGTCTAGAGCTTTTATCGCAAATGATTAAGTTGAGAACATTCAGTTAAAAGCAAAAGATTGTGAAATTCACGTGATAAAACTTAAAGCTCGAGTGATTTATATTTAGATTATTTACTGATTTTATATATTCAAATAAAATATCCTTAAACGAATCAAATACCCTCTGGTAGTTTTCAAAATATAGCAATAAAAATTGTACCTTTTTCGCAATAATATTCCACATGGTTTTCACCACACCTTCTTTATACTCGTCTCCTGTAGTTCCTCTCCTTTATCACCTTTAGGATACTAGTTCTGATTTCTACACTGGTATTCTTACCCTAAAATATATTCCCGCTCTGTGCAAAATTTTCGGAACTGTTTCTACATTGAATCGTGTGTTCTTTTTGTGAAAATTGGTGTTATAATTTAGATAATTTTTGTCAATTTCTGATAAAACAAATTACCCAAGCCGAGCCATTATGTATTTGTTCAGTTTGTTGTAATTGCCGTATCCCATGGTAACCAAGCATACTTGACGCTGCATGGCCTACTATTTACACAAATTTTGCTTTGATTTAGCTCTGACGCCATGACGTAAGGAGTTTAAATTTATAAATATTACAAAAATAAGTGTTTAAGGGGTTCTATAAAGAAAAAAAGTCATTGAGAATAATTATTTAGCTTAATTAAAAGTATGTCATATCGTTTTTGATAGACATAAGCTAGTTTAAGTTGATTTCAGATCCTAGAGGAACTTAATCGCTGTTAAAATGCTTGGTCCCTTTTACTCAGAATAAAAATTTGTGATTGGTGAATGGGTAAAATGCAGAAACCTGATTTGTTCAATGACAGCTGCATGATAAAGGGGTAAATAATCCGTATTAATAACCCAGTCCACATACCTACAGAGTCTTCCGAAAATATGTTATAAATAAGAATTTTGTTGGTTCCTATAATTTGTCAAATATTTTTTGCGGTGAATAACATCTGTATGTTTGCGACGGAAACATGTTTTTTTAGGATAGTTTTTTGGTGTTTTTTACACTTTAAACAGTAAATTATTAAAAATTATTGTAGTTTTGTATTCTTTGATTTTTGTACGGGAGAAGGAATTCATATTTCTGGTTGTTCAAACTGTACTATAAATGTTAATGTTAATACTAGAAACTTTTGTCTTGAATTTGTTAAATGTTTCTCTTGTATTTGTTAAACCTTAGAAAGGTAATTTACTTTTAACACTAGTGTTAAAAATACCAAAATGTTAACACTGGTGTTAAAAGTGAGTGACTTTTAAAATTGGTGTCTTAAAATGTCATTTTTGACACTAAGCAAATTTTAATAAGCCTACTTTTAATAGTGTTTGTAGAAAAAAAAAACACTTTCCGAAATATTTTTAAAATATTTTCTTTTTAATGCCATTTATCTTATAAATATGTAATAACAAACGAAATAGCCGTTAGCCGCCCATCAGCCAATCACAAGCAATTTATCAGAATCTTATATTCCATATTCCATTGCCTACTTGTTTGTATTTGCCGATTGCACTGCTAAGCTCAGGATCAAGCTGTGTAATATTTTTCTAACACATACTTGTATAAGGAAAATAGCGCATAGTTGATCCTGGACAAATGAAATGATCAATTTTCGTGCTTACTAAGTTTAGTGGATATGTATGTACAGTTGGTTAATGAGTTGTGGGAAAATATTTTTACGTTGAAAATAAATAAAGCCAAACAAAACCAGACAACTATAATAAATTAAACAATTAAATTTCAATAAAGAACCACAGCCACAGGAGGCCAAGGACATAACCGTTGTAAACACCTTTCAATTACTTCATATCGTCTATAATTAAAGAAATTATGTTGGAATATTTTGCAATTATCGATATTTTTGTTTCAATAATTATTCAGTGCAAAGCGATCAGAATTCTTTAAATAACTTATAATTCATTGCCATTCGCTGCAGTTATTTTGCTGTAAAATGTAAAAAAAAAACATAGAAAATGTACATATTTGCAGTAAATCCTTGCATGGTATTTTATGGTTTTCGAAAATGTGATTAGTAATAATAATAAATAACATGGTAATGGCTGTCCGTAAAATTGAAATTACATATCTTTCAAACCAAAAACTAATCAAATTTTATTTATGTAGCTTTACATTTCACACATGCGTGTTCAGCAAAGCTTTAAGATTTGTAAAATTGATTAAAAAAATTTAAAATAATTTTCTGTTATTGTTTGATATACATAAATCCATACAAAATTCTATTTTTTAGCAGAAGCATTAATCGAAATTTTTTCAAAATTTTCACAGTTTCTTAGCCTGACAGACTATCGGTCCCTTTATTGGCGTGAAACTTAATTACTCGCCAACTTGATAAAATTGAATTTGGCATATAGAATAGACTTTATCCTGGCTCGAACTGACTTCACTTTTTCTATCCCGTAAAAAATGAATTTTTTGGTTTTGTTGCTTTAACTTGAAAACGATGAAATTTACGAAAAGTATATTTTTCCCCGGTCTGTTGCAACCAGCTACTTAACGTAATATATTTTTTTCACCATCAAGAGAATGACCCACTTTGAGAAATGTTAGATTGCTTCGCGAATGACTCATTCTGGTGGGGTGAGTAGTAGAGATCAGCAGATCAGTGTTGCCAGTCTAGTATATTCTTAAGAAATCTAGTACGCTAGTACACCAAAGACCAAATCTAGTACGAAATGTTAATATTTTTAAGCGATATATTTTGCAGTTTTCGTATTTCTCATATTTTGTTCTGTAAATTAGAACTAAGTCTTCTTGATTTTGAAAATTTGGTATAATTACATTTATTTTGTCTTTTATTTATACCGAATACAGATATTTCAAAAATTGTGTTTTTTATACCTCCTCTTGTCAGTGCATTAGACGCTCATGCCGCGTCTGTTTTGCGAACATCTAGTACATTTTCATTGAACTTAGTACTTTTTTAATCAGAATCTAGTACCAAACAGAAAAAAGTTCCGGCAACGCTGGTGGTGGTAGACAGCGGCCCCATTTGTCAGAACGTTTCCCCCGAAATCTGAAATCGGCATTTTATTTTATATTCTGTGTCACTAGTTGTAAGTTTTTACCAATTAACTAATTCCAACTTGTTTGCTGATTGTTTTGGGTATTTTGGCTACAATGTCCCGGTAACCGATGCAACAATGTCACGGTGAACGATGCTCCACTTATGGCAGCCCTAGAGATTCAGTTACTATAGGCGATTTTAAATCAGTGACTAAAAGCCTGACCTAGTCACCTGTATTCATGATCAAACGTCACAAAAATGACGTCACCAAGAAATCTGATTTAAATTCGTTTTCATATTATTCACTGAATGACAGATCACGTCAGTGGTAAAACTAACCTCAATTTATTAAGTATTTATGTTTTATGCTCATTTTTTCTGTCCCGTTGCTTTTTAACTTAGTAGTTTACGTCATTTTGTTCTTTCCGGCAAATTTTTGTTTGTTTAGGACACATTTAAGCCTGGTCAAGGTATCGCTGAACTACTGACTTCCTTAAAATTAAAGACCTCTACCTCTACCGTTTATCACCCGCATAAGAATATCTCTCGCCTTTTGGAAAAGACAATTTTGTCGGTATTTCTTTCTCTAATTGCTTCCAGCTCGGGTTGCATTGCCACAAAAATGGAAAAACATAAATCAAAACAAACAACCCTTTCGCAAATATAAATATAAAAATTGACATTGACAAAAATGACAGTATATGGGGTTGACCATGCTCGCAATCGTGGTCAGGCAAATAGCAGACTAGGTCAAGACTACCTTCCGTATGACGTCATAAAATCAGATTTGAAATTGTGTAGTCAGGCGTAGTCATGACTAGGTCTCTGATTTAAAATCGCCTTATGGATATAATTATATTTTTTTTGCCAAAGTTGTTATTTCTTTATTGCGCCCCCAAAAGTTCTTTTTCCTACAAAATAATAAAAATAAATAGTGACGAAGATTTTAGTGCTACTCCCTCAAGCGTCTTTACTAAATATATTTAACACCAGCACAATATACGCACCATTTAATGCGTCACATTGTAGCCGCCATAACTATGCTCTTTTGATGACTACCAGTTTTCTTGCATCAGTAACGTGGTCCAGAGGTAGAGTATCCGCTTATGGACCCAGAGGTGGTGGGTTTGAGGCTGTGCTAAATGAGTTTAGTGCTGTTATTGTGAAAAGTACGTACTAAAATTGTCCTTGTCTTGATAAATTTGCGAAAAAACTTAGAAACAAATTCATAGTGTAAAACTTAGTTGTCCTATTTTTACACTGCTCAGTTTAAAATTAGCGTTGGAGAATCTGGCCGATAATTCTATGTTTTTGCTGTCAGTAAAACACCATTTATCTGAAAGTTATTACTTATTTTCTAGCAAACCCGAGATCGCGAGTTTCAAAAAAATATTTGGATGTGTATCTTAAACTTCTAGTTACAATTTAGATTTTTTTATACAGTACATGGTGAAAAAAAAATGCTTTAACTCTAAAACATTAGTTTAAAAAAATTGTATGTTATACAGAGCTGAGTATTTTA
This sequence comes from Philopedon plagiatum, assembly GCA_963971165.1. Lineage (NCBI taxonomy): Eukaryota > Metazoa > Arthropoda > Insecta > Coleoptera > Curculionidae > Philopedon > Philopedon plagiatum. The sequence goes on from OZ020194.1 coordinate 70,865,441, forward strand.
CATGTAACGTAAAAAAATAAGTTCTGTCTTAATTTTATTAGAAACATTTTTTTATCTTTGCACAGCTTCTTCGTTCGGAAAACTAAGTGCGCATTTAAGAAATATTTTGAAATGTTTTGCTTTTTTACTTTTCTTGCTAGAACGTAGTATGGTAATAGGTTTGTTTGGATCTTCATGTTCTTCATGTCTTGTGGTCATTATACGACAATGTCATTTTTTCAATCTATAGTCTGTCGGTCTTGAATAGAGATTTATACCAAAATTTTATACTTTTATTGGACGCAAAATGGGATCTGTTTAAGCTATTGTTTTTTCTATTTAAGATTATACCTATGGATTCTTAAACTTTTGAACATTTTCTCTCTCAAGAAAATTATCTAGTAATTAACGAAACTAGAAGAACAGCAGGATTATAACCACGCATTTCCTAATGCAGAGCTTCTAAAAAATTAAAAGGACCAGTGAAAGCTCCTTACTTTACTTTTATGCATAGGAACATGGCACTTTTTTTTGTATATAATTTGGATAAAAATTACTCAGTTGAAAATTTTGAAGTCAAAACACATTTTTTACTAAATAGTTTTAAATAAACAACAAAAAGTATATTTGTAGTAAAATGCCCGTAAAAAATAAACACTAGGTTTATTTGATTAACTTCGCTGAAGCTCATCCAGAAATAATATCTAAATATACAACCAAATATGCTAGAAGAGCTTTGGATGATACATGGAGAAAGTTGTACTTACTTTTGTACGTAAATATAACCAAACTTTTCCTTCTGTCCAAGACTTATAGTTATAAAATTAAAAATCCCTAAAATTACCGCAAATGTTTTTAGCTCGGATAGTTACTACTTTGGCGAGTTCCGAAGATACCCTATCATTAGTCTACAACTCAACAGAGTTGCAAATTTGACGATAGTAGAAAACGCTAATAGATTTCTATAGTAGATTTCTATAACCTTCCTTCCTTCCTTATCCCCTTGTTTGTTAAAATATCTGGGTTTTCTAACAATAAAAAGCAAAAATTATGTAAAACTAGCTCCCGAATACCGCTTTTTTACTTTTCTACTAAAGCTATTTAAACTTGCCAAACTTATTTAACCCTACATCTTTTTGTGATCATTAAAACAAGCTTAAATTCTCCAACTCCGAGAGATGGGTTCCAAACAGTTGAAAAGCCCATTAACGCACCCTTATTTAAGTTCAAAAGCCTAAAAAGTCAAGAAAATAGACCATTTAGCGCAAATAATGCTAAAAAGAAAATCCACAATAAGTAGATATATTAAAGAAACATAAATTGCTGCGGGGGACGAACCGTAATTATGGTTTTTTAATGAATGGCTCAACCTTGTTAGGGCAGATATGGGTAGCAGAATTATCTTTTATTTTAATATGTTTTAGTGTCATTTCCAGCAGTGGTTTAATAGTATATAATTATTTAACCAGCCCGCAATGTTAGTAATTGCTCATTAGATTAAATTTGCGACACGAGTCTAATGCAAGTAGGATAATTTAGCCTAATGAGTAAGGGTCATTTTGCACACCCTTGTGTATAAGACCTTGTGTAAAAGACAACGAACCTGCCACTCTAGGTAGCGTTGTAGTCGACACAAATTTAGGAGTGTGCCGCTAGAGTACTTTTGGCCCATTTGTTAGTTTAAATAAATTAGTTGGCGGTTTTTATCGATTGCTTCATAAGTGTAGTTAGGCAGCCAAGTTCAGGGGTGCTTAAGCCCTAGACCCTTTTGTTTGAGGGGTGTTAACTTGAGTTTTGGGTGTGCTAAACATCCCAAGCTCCCCCTTAACTACGCCTAATAGGGTGGAGAGTTGTAAATTTTGGGGGTGCTAATTAGAGTTTTGACGGTGCTAAGGACCCCATGCCCCCTGTAACTACGCCTATGGATTGCTTCTGCACCCATAGGAACTGATTACATTTTTTTCAAATTCCTGATTTCACGATGATAAAGTGGAATACAGAAACAACCTTACAATTACTTGAATGTTATTCTGAGCTTTGGAACTGTGCTTTAAAAGAATACAGAGATATAGAAAAAACGTGAAAGCAATATATGCGGATTTGGTCCACAACCATCTAGCTAGACTATTTGAAAGAAATTTTAGATATCGTTCTTCAGTGACGTTTTCATCAAAGGACAATGATCCGATTACCCTTTTTTTAACAATTCCCGTCCAAACATTAACCTTTTGATTGGGTTTGATTGGGATTATATGGAGTATGATTTTCTTCAAATAAGTGGGGATTTTCCATTGCCAAGTATCTGTAGTTTTGTATGTTGATCTGACCATTTAAAGAAAAAGTAACTTCATCTGAAAAACAAATTCTTTGGACAAATCTTGCGTTTTTAACTGTTACATCTGTCATTATTTCACAAAATTGATGCCAGGATATTAAACACCCTGTATCTCGAAAAAGAAGCGTTTGAGGAGCCATGTTTACATCAACTTATTTTCATATTTTTGAATGTAGAATCTGCCCTTAAGATTTCTTAACATCTTTTTGTAACACCCTGTAAATACGCGTATATTTTGATCCTGAAATATCATCAGAATATACCCAAACAATGCAGGATAGCAACTTGCAGGCCTGTTCTTTCATGAGTTTAAAACCTCCATGGAATAAATTTAGAGTAGGTACCGTAATTGATATCCAAATCGAAAAGTCCTTGAAAGACCATTCCCGACAGTTCAAATAAAAAAGCTCCAGACTTCGCAGTCATTTACTAGTTTTCCACATATTGATGCAACTTCTATGCTAATGCTGATTTAGATAAACCGTTTCCCGTTTTTGTAGTCGCTAATATTATTTTATTAGTTAGATTATGTGGCCACGAAATGGAATTCTGATAATGCCGTGCAAAGTGAATTTCTGTCGGAATTTCAATTGATATAGGATAATGTTTTTTTAATACCGCTGACAGTTATTTCATTGTTTACCTGTCGACAATGTTAACTTTTCCCTTGATGATTTTCACTTTCTCGCTCGGGAGTCATGGGTCTGACCAATTGGAGAAACTGGAAAAAAACCTGTAAATACCCTTGCTTGAACGACAGGACACCGGGATACAGCGAGATGGAAGGTAATGATGAAGGCATTACAATTGCCCCGGATCAATCTGTTATTAAGATCATATTATTTTAGATAAAGGAAGATAAGGGAAGGGGGAAACCGAATAGGTGGACTAAAAATGTTTCAAATTATCGTCTAATTATGTTAAGGGTTATCAGGAGCTGCAAATCCAATTTTGCTTAGAAGATTTGATTGTGATTAAGTGGTTACAATAATATATATATATATATATATATATATATATATATATATATATATATATATATTTCTTAAATCAACAGACTTTAAAAAAGTATTGAGAAGTATGAAATAATATTTTTAGTTATTGGTAAGCCTTATGGTTTAACTTTAACTAGTTTCTACACTAAAGTTCCAGACTTTGAAGTCTCCGCAATCACCAACAGGATCTGTAATGATAATGCATCAACAATTAATAAGGAGTTGCGCTTATTTCAAAGTTTAGAAGTACCTACTAATTACTTAAAGTTGAACACAATTGCTTACTATTAGGGCAATAACTAAAAATATTATTTTATACTTTTCATGGCTTTTTGAAGTCGGTTCATTTTTTGAAAAAAATATATTATAATATTGCTTAGGTTTGCTTATGTTAAATAAAAAACTTTAAATTTAATTGCAAGAATGGCATGCGAACTGCTGTTTTATTTTAAAAAATTAAGTTAAAAGCTTTATTTATTTACAGTTTATAAGGTTTTAAAGATTATATTACTAGATAATTACCATGATGCAACTAGGATTTTTCACCTTAAAACTAGGTATCTTCAAAGCACACGTTTGCTGGCTTATGGGAAAATGGTAGTTTCCTTAAGTCAAGTATATGCATAATACTCAGGTAGCTAAATCTTTAATATCGTTTACTTGGAGTTTAAGTTTAACCCTACATAACTTTCAGGACCGTTAAAATCCCTCCTCTCGTACGAGTTCATAAAGATTAGCGATGTTGTTGTGTTATATAACGCAACAAAAGTTAAACGAATCCGCAAATTAAACAGATTCAGCGATAATCATGGTGGAAAGGTTTTAAATTAAACAGAGTCAAGTAAGGGTATAAAAAAGATTTATAATTTGTAAATACCTCTTAACTTGCTTAATTGGATAAAATTGACTTTTCGTAATGGGAAAAAGCTATAGGGGTTTCCATGGACGCAACCAGGATTTTAACTTGAGAGGGGCTGAACAATAATTAATCAATATACATACTTACTTGTATTTTCAGTGTGTTAGATGATGTATTATGGTATAATATCTTTGATAATAAGATATAACAAAAGTAGTTTAGCTGCTGTTGATGAGACCGCTCTCTCTCTCTCTTCATGTATCACGGAATTAATTTTGATTTTTTACTAGTCTTCTCATAGCATCCCTCTGTCTTCATTTTTGCTCTATATGTATTTTTTATACCTTTTAATCCTCACAATTCCTTAAAATAAATTTTCAAAAATCAATAATCTCCTTTACTATTTTTCCATCTAAGTGAATATTGGATTTCACGGAGATGAGCTTTATGGACAAAATACTGTTTAAAAATATTATTTTCTTATAGTGAGGTTTCGTATTTAACCTTATGTATAAAAAATATTTACCAACTTTACGGATATGAGAATTATAAATAATCAACAGATAAGTTAACTTAAACCTAGCAAAACAATGCTTCCGATATTTTTCTGTGTAAGAAGTACTGACGTTGAAATTTTACAATATGACTTTTTACGAGGTAGACGATAATCAGGTATGGAAAACAAGTACGTCGTTTATAGTATAAGCTGACCATTGGTCCTGCATTTTACAGGATTGTCCTTTCTTTTTATCTGCTGTCCTGTATTGTGAGCGTCCTGTAAAATGCCCTGTATTTTGTCCTTGATACAAAAATATTGCAACTTTTCAGAAATTACTGACAAATCTACCGATTCAAACGACCGGTGAGTAGGTGACACAAAAATGACAGAGATTCATGCAATTTCAAGTCACCAGTGAATTCTAAAACGGATGGTGATCAACCGTTTGAAACCGGTCTATTTTCTTGTGAATTTTGAAAAATGAATTGAATCACAAAAAATATGGTCACCTTATTATAGTGTAGTATTTAAATTAGCAGGACGGCACCACGCGGTAGGCCCAGCTGTTTAAGGGGCTCAACGGTGGGTGAGGCATAAGCCCATTAATAGCTACATCTCTGGATTCAGACTTGATTTTGTGATGGAAGAGCTTTACGATTTTGCGTTACGCCACTGTTTTTTGTTATATTTCAAGCATAGTTTCTAACTATGGTTCATATCATTTCTGCACACATGAAACAGAATTTTAAATACAACTGTTTTTAACACTGAAATAAATAAAAATGTGCACCCGTAGAGGGCGCCACTAACAGTCAAGGAGTTGAAATATTAAGAACTTCTTACAAAATAAAAAAAGTTTAATATTAAATTTGTACTTTTTTGTAAGATGAACTTAAAAGGTAGCTTAATCACAACTTGGGTACAAATTTTTTAAGGTTTCTTGTGATGCCCTGCTGAATCACCTTTATCAGTATTAAACATCTCCTAAGAATTACTAGCCTGTAAAAAAAGTAAGTTTCGATTTCTGGGTTTCAAAAAAATGTGGAAAAAGGACTATTTTGTAATGTATTTTGCAGCCTTAAGTAATGGTATTATACTATTTCAAATGGCTTCTCTATAAGTATAATATAAATATCTTTCTTTAGCGGTTTGCTCACAACGGAAATAATTATGAGGTATCTGTTTTGGTTACAAAAATTACATTCAGTTCAAGATATATCAATAAATATCAATAAAAAATTTAGTTATTCGGGCAATACTATTTTCCGAGCTTTTGCGTCGGCAGGCTCTTTGAAAACGATTTTATTTCCTTGATATTGCACCTGCTGCCTGGCTTGAATTTCCTGCTGGTCACGTAATATTTTCTGTATAGGTTTGTTATTATTTTAACTTCAGAATATCTGTTTATCAAAGAGTTACGTATGTATATTGGTATATATGTACATACCAAGAGGCAATAAATGTCGAATTGGTGAGCGTTTTAATTATTTTCTTGTATTATTATATATATTCCATAATATTAACTTAACTTCAATAAGACCCATGAAAGGACCAAAAATTTTCTCAAAGAAGCTACCCTTAATTTGCAAATGAAATATTTTTACCTTTTGGAATAAGATTCAGTTATGAACATAGTAATTTCGCAAATAATTTTTATAAACTTACCTAAGCATCAATACTACATTACAAGCTGGTCATTTGGGGCTTTGGGTACTAAAAGTAAGTACTAATATTTACGGCGCAATAAACAAATAAAAAATATAGATCAAAGAACAAAAATAAACTATTTTACAAAGTTAATGAATATAACAATAAACAAAAGTCAACCTAAATTAGGAAATATGCAATTTCAAGAAAGAAAATTCAAAGAAACAACTTTAAATTGTATATAAATAAAACGGTAAAAGTCAAAGACTCGAATAATTAAATTTAAAATGTCAAATCACAGAAATTATCACAACAATAAACACAACTAACAACGGGTTAAAACATTTAACTTAGAAACTATCTCCGAAAAATTCAAGACTGTAACAACTCAAACTTTCAAACTTAACTTATACTCAAAATCATCAGCTTTATTGTCACCAAAAATCATAATATTCATTGACAAAGCGTAATATTAGGTAGACACTAGTTCATCAATATACAATTAAAATATAAAATATAATACACATTATACAGGTAGAACATATAAATAACAAGCATACATATCACAGGTCAAAAAGTCAATGAAACTTATCACTAAAAAATTCATCTACAGAATAATATGCTTTCAAGCTTAACAGAGCCTTTACTTCCCTTCTAAATTTTTTATAACCATTAATTTGTCGAATCCGCAACGGAAGCCGATTAAATATCTTTCTACTTTTGTATACAATAGAGGTTTTGGTTTTACTAGATGTGGGTATAGGCAGATAAGCAATATATTATGTTTGGCGTATATTGTGTACTGAATTTGAATTAATTTCATTCTGGAACTTTCTATAAACCAGACATGATGACTCCAATAAAAATAGGCAAGGCAATGTTAAGATTTTATGAGATATAAACAATGGTTTACTTGAGTCTCTAAATCTGGCTCTAAACATACACTTTATGGCTCTCTTTTGTAAAACAGACAACATATTAAATAAGTACTGGGAGCAACTTCCCCAAAAGCAAATGCTCTAGCTGAGATGAGATTCTATTAGCGAAAAATATGAACTCACTGTTTCCAAATCCAAATTACTTGCTATAATTTGAATCGCATAACAATTGGATGACAGTTTTTTCGTTAGGTTTGCTATGTGTGCTTCAAACTTCAACCTATTGTCTATGTATAAGCCTAGAAATTTACTTACGCTCTCCCTGATCACTGTCTGGTTTCCCAGACTATATAATGTCACCGAGAGAACATTAAAGGTGCGTTTCCTATGGGGCGGCTGACGCTCGCGGCTGCCGCACCGTCTGACGCCTAGTACTGCTCATGTGACAATTCTAATTTATCCGTTTCTTTTCGAGCGTCAGACGCAAGCGTCAACGTCAATGGATATACTGGCCTCAGCAGACAGCAGACGCTGTGCGGCAGCCGCGAGCGTCAGCCGCCCCATAGGAAACGCACCTTAAGGGATAAAATGTTTGCGTCAGTCCATTCTTTTGCCTTTCCGAGATCACTATTAACGTTTCCCTTAAGCTCGCTCGTACTTTTACTTATCCAAAGTATGGTTGAGTCATCTGCAAACATTGTGAATTTACCATTGATTTCAATACTCGCTAGATGATTAATGTAAACTAAGAAATGCAATGGGCCGAGAACAGACCCCTGCGGCACTCCATCATGCTGAATTTCCATTTGTCCAGAACTCTTGTTATCAAAATTAACCTTCTGAAACGTTCTGTTAAGAACGTTAACACGGTTTCGTTTGTAAGGATACTTTTTATTCAAACAAAAAAGGACAGATTTCTTGAGCTTTTGTGAAAAACATATGAATTTTATATTAATAAGATATATAGAGCATTACTGGCAACCGATTTTAACCGACCGACTAGTAAGAAAGAAACCTTAGCGAAATAATTACAAAAATAATTAATTATTGATGTTTGGGTTTTTTTATTAAACCAAAAAAAAAATTGTGGTTAAGGATCTTCATACGGAAAATAAATGATACCCTTATATTTAAAGACATATAAAACAACTTATTCTTTGCTTATAAAGGTCCACAAGGTAAAAACTTATTTTTCATATATTTTAGTACACCCATATCTTCTATATATAGAAAAGAAAAAACCGACTGACTGACTGACTGATATATCAACGCACAGCCCACACCGCTGGGTCTAGAAACTTGAAATTTTGCACACATGTTTTTTTATGTAACGTAGGCATCCACTAAGGAATTCCACCCGTAAGGGGGTAAAACAGGAAACAGGGGTTCAAACTTTGTATGGAGCAAATAAGTCGAAAATTTATAATAGTGCCCTAAAAAAACGATCAGGTTCACTTTAATATTTAGTACTAGTTTAAATTAAGATCTTATAGTTAATCAGCTATGTTTTGACAGGTTTTTGTTCTGTCATTGTCAATAAGTCGTCATTAAAAACTTTTGAATTATTCTGATATTTCAACGATTTGCTTGGTTTCCAAATGATTTTCATCTTGGAACGAATTACTGTATGAATTTAAAGTCTATTTGTTTGGACGATAGACCGAATATAAACAGATGCACGCTGCCTACAAGTGATCGGTTCAAACCATAGAGAAAATATATAGTAGAGAAATAATGTCAATTACGAATGCGGCAAATTTACCGAGCTGAATCCGTAAACAAAGACGGTCCTCTGCGGGCTTGCGCATTGTCGAACGTTCGCCTTGTGATAGACAGGATCGTACTTCAAAATTTATTACACATGACGTGAATCTTTTATCGAGTAATAAATGCTAAATATATTACTTGTAATTATTCTTTTTATTAATGATAAAAATGTAACCATTAGTGAGATTTTAACAAAAAGTTTATAGTTTGTTGGCTTAAATCTGAGTTTTCTTGCTATACAAAACTGTCGATAATTCCTCGAAAATAGCTCAGTTTACATATATACAGTGCGTCTCTTTAATGTCCCCCCTCTTAATTTTTTAAACGTTACATTTACAAAATTGAAAGTTGAAATAAAATATAAACATAGTATTCTTATTCCTTGCTTGCGCATTGTCGAACGTTCGCCTTGTGATAGACAGGATCGTACTTCAAAATTTATTACACATGACGTGAATCTTTTATCGAGTAATAAATGCTAAATATATTACTTGTAATTATTCTTTTTATTAATGATAAAAATGTAACCATTAGTGAGATTTTAACAAAAAGTTTATAGTTTGTTGGCTTAAATCTGAGTTTTCTTGCTATACAAAACTGTCGATAATTCCTCGAAAATAGCTCAGTTTACATATATACAGTGCGTCTCTTTAATGTCCCCCCTCTTAATTTTTTAAACGTTACATTTACAAAATTGAAAGTTGAAATAAAATATAAACATAGTATTCTAAACAATACAGATAAAATATGCAACTGTTTTAAGAAGTAAAATAGTAAATAAAAAAAATTACATGTGTATATTTTATTGGATTGGCATCCCATCCTGTATAATTATTGAACAAACCAAGTTCTAGGGTAAGATGTAAATATTTTTACACCTATTTACAGTGTGTGCACTTGATACTTTGCTGAAAGCGCTACTACTTACGGCCCCATGTCAATCTAATCCACCGATATCTTAGCGATCCTTTGGCGAAAGCGCTTTTTTCTTTCGCCATCCCTTTTAAAATAGTCCTCTCTACCCTAATCCACTAGTATTTTTAGTGCCCCTTTGACGAAAGCGCAAATATGCCTTTTGGACACTCGCCCTTCTAATCCACTGATATCTTAGCGATCCTTTGGCGAAAGCGCTTTTTTCTTTCGCCATCCCTTTTAAAATACTCCCCTCTACCCCAATCCACTAGTATTTTTAGTGCCCCTTTGGCGAAAGCGCAAATATGCCTTTTGGACACATCCTTCTAATCCACTGATATCTTAGCGATCCTTTGGCGAAAGCACTTTTTTCTTTCGCCATCCCTTTTAAAATACCCCCCTCTACCCCAATCCACTAGTATTTTTAGTGCCCCTTTGGCGAAAGCGCAAATATGCCTTTTGGTCACACTCACCCTTATGCAATATAGGGGAAGGAGGCATTGACACTATATATGACCTTCTTACACCATCTTACCCCTTATACAATGCCCGTAATACACACACACCCCATCAGTGCCTTTCTGACACCTTGACCACACTCAATATACGTCACTGACAAATATTTCTACTTCTCCGTGTGTGCATTCACTTCAACACCGGAGTGCATTTAGGATAAATTATATTTTTTACCTCCTATTCTTTCACATATTGATATAATTTAAATTTGGAATTAAACTATTTGTATTTATGCACTACTTGTAAGAAATCGACTACGAAATAATTCCTTATATTTAAAAGTTGGATACATAATTGGCGAAACATATGAAATGTCTGTAACACTTGTAAAGACTATTTTTGTATCGAAATAACAAGCTTCAGAGGTTCGCTATATTCGCCACCCCAACCAAAAATACTATAACATACAAATGACTGAGATTTTTTCGGCCCGGTTCTGATCGCCGCGTTGCGTCATTGAGTTCAACAACCACTTTTACGAGACGTCCCGAGTGCGCATGCTTCGAGAGGACCGTCGTTTAAAAATCTGACTGGCGCCCAATGCGTACAAACGCACTTTTTCGCCCATACATTGGACGGATTCAGCTGGTGTCGCGAATACGTTGTGATGGTCTAAATATATCTTGTCTATGGTTCAAACGGTGAAATTGAACAGGGCCGCATTGAGAATGAGAAGGAAAACTTTAAACTGCAAAACTGTTTAGAATTAAATAAAAACTTAAATAATTGCCAGCCTTGACAACCGAACAAACAAAAAGCGATTAAAAATCAACGCAAAAAATTAAAACTACAAAACAAGTCAAAACTCGAAAGAAAGTCGAATAGCCTTTTTCACTAGACAGCCTAATTACAATCCTGCGAAATACCGCCGATAGCTTTCTGACACGCCTCTTTCAATTTAATGTCCGGTCGGCCAATACGAATAGGAAGCTGGTGGAGGCTCGACGAGATCGTCAGACTATGACGTAGGGTTAATATTTACATCGGTCTATCGTCCAAACAAATAGACTTTAGTTCTATTATTGACGAAAGTACTAAAATTGCCGTTTTTAATAAACTTGCGAAAAGGCTCGGAAATAAATCCATAGTATAAAACTTGTTGTTGTCTTACTCTTACACGTATCAGTTCTTTTGGTCTTCAAACTGGACCGGACTTGCGCTGGAGAATCTGGCTGTTAATGTTTAAACACGTATTTTACAATTTTTATTAAGTCAACCCCGAAGGCGATTGAAACGGGGGTTAAACGTTTGTAATAGAGTATATTTTACATAATACAAATAATACAAACTGCATTTATTCTATTATTTTCTGTTTCTTGGACTGTTCAATTCCCGCCAGCGCCAGTGGCAGCGCAGCGAAAGTTAGAATTTTGTGTATAAGAGTTTGCTTTTTGCGTACTTAAAGTTTCTTTTATATTGTAAACTTTTTGGCCAAAAAATTTAAATACTTTTGGATGGAAACTTTTGTATTCTTCGGCTTATCTCAGGTACAATAATATGAAGTCGCCATGGAGTTTTAGAATTTCTTGCCGCAGAAATTGCTTCGTGCTCTAGAACCTATTTTAATGTCGGGACTAATAACAATTTTTGTTGCAGGTATGTTAAACTTCATCAACCATTTTAGAATAGGACAACAGATGCAGGTAAAATTATAAATGTTAATTATTTAAACATACGCGATCTGTTACAACACAGCTATTAGCAACTTTCCATATCTCATAGCGTGTTCTGGAAAGTTTTTAACAAATGGAAAACTTTTTTATTTTTGATTGTACGGGAAGGTAAAAAGTTCTGCTTTCTGAGAAAATAATATTAACATAGGTACTAAAACTTGAGATAGGATGTACAGGGTTTATGGTTATATTTTAAACGAGAGCTTTTATTATATGAGCTATCAAAAAATTTGAAATACAAAAGTTTTAGGGGTTTGTCATGAACCGCCAGAATCTATTAAAAACGAAATAAGTGACTATCGCAAAGCTAACAGATGGGCATCAACGTCGTTATTTTAAACGCAACGCCCTGTATATTTTTCATTATTTTGATAGCTTTTTTTCCCTGATTTGAAAAATTTATAGCGTGCCTGTAATTCGGTAAGTAGTTTTCATAATATTTAAGTTTAAAAGTGACAAACGTAACTTTCGGCTTCTTTGCTTCTACAGGGTAGTGTGCTATAATTTAAATTATTTCTCAAAGATGGCCCCGTGTGTTCTATGTCATTATAAAAAAATCAATGTATTATTTAATCACAATGGGTTTCTCTGAAGTGGAAAGATAAAATATAGTGAAATTTTATTATAAATGTAGTAATATATTACATGTAGAATAAAATGCATATACAGAATTTCCGAATAACGCGGCACAAAGCAACAATATTATATAAACCTAGTTAAGCAGCTTAAAGAAAGAAAAATAATCCAGAGGAAAAACGGACTGTAGAAAGAGGCCATGAATGGATGGATTTAGAAGTATTACTATATTTCGAAGGTATTCGTTTGATACGTATAATAGTAAGTTTATTCATTTTTCAAATGATATTTTTTTATAGAAAACTCGGAAAGGTCTATTCCAGATGCGGCTTGAATGCTTGGTAAATCTTGGTGAAAATTAAACGAAATTCTGAAGCATTTTCAATATAAATCATACAAATTTTACGACCAGTGCTAAACTTAACAGAAGAAAACAAATACCAGAGTTGAATTTTGCTGAGAAATGTTATTACGGCTCTCATGTTCAACCGAAAAAATAAACATTTCTGGGCTATTCAAAGTCCACAAAAAAAGCAAATTGTAAATATTCAAGGCGGTAAATCATTACGTGTTTGGTGCGGAATTTGGGGAAATAAAGTCCTGGGGCCTATCTTTTTCAGCAGTAATATGACCGGAAAGAAATATCTGGATTTAATGGGTAATGAAATTGAAAATTATTTAGAAAATATGCCTTTAAGGGAATACAACGAATTAATATGGCCGCGGGATGGTGCTCCTGCACATAATGTTGCACCTGTGGCTGATTTTCTAAATGGAAAATACGATTTGTGAATATGGAATCCAATTTTGCAAGGAAAATATTAAATTTATTACACCTTGATTGGTACTGTCAATATCAATAATTATACGTAATGTAATTTTCAAAAAGTATAACACTGCCAAATCCCTTATAACGTAACCCTTCAAACAGTGTGCAACACGTGGTCTGCTCTCACTGAAAAAAATCTAGAATTTCTGTGGTGGTGAGGGAGTAAGAACACACATGCGAATATGGCAGATTTTTTTGCAGGTTTTGTTATTCACAAAAGTAAAGGATTTTCTAGTTTTCGGTCAGACAATACATAGCATACTAAAAGGCTAGTGTCAAAAATACAGGAAAAGCATTTAAAATTTTTAACACAAAGCAAAATGCTCTAGCAAAGAAACAATTGGAAGCTGAAATATTCTTCTTTCGTCTTGCAAGGGATGATATGCAATGATAAAGAGATGTATTTCTAGCAAAAATTGAACGAATAGTGTTTCTGTACGCATATTTCTATTCTAACAGTAAATATCTGTAAATATTAATCGAAAAAATTTAGCCTTTATTTATAAGGCAGTTATCATGCTGAAAAAAAACTTTTTAATAAATTGCCAAACGTATTAAGGAATTTTGAGTACAATAAGTTTAAGAATGAAGTTAAAAAGATGATTTTACGCAAGTGTAACTATGCAATCAAAGAGTTACCGACACAGTTGCGTGATTCTGGTTCATATTTTACTCATTACTTGGCAACTTTTTGGCGACTCTTATAAAATAAATTACTTTCTGTTGCGATATTTTATCTTCTTTATGATGAATATTCTATTATTTGGTGGTAAGCTTGACAAACATAACACACCTTGTTACGTTATGTTAGTTCAGGTTAATTTAAAAGTATTTTTAATTTTTAATTTTAGCCACAAAACTCGGACAACAAATGTCACGGTACGTTGTTTTTAAATGAACTTCAGCTGAGTGAGAGTGTGTATAAGTTATGCTAAATTTACTTTATTATATCATCAATAACCAACCCAACCTGAGCAAATGTATATTCAAGTCGACAATCTAAGTTTATAAGACATTTGTTATTTTTTTCATATTGTCGTCGAATTGCACTAATATAAAATAGTTATAAAGTGGTCACTAAAACAACAATTTACTCTTAAAAACTAAATTGTTTCCAAAGGAACTTTAATATAATTCTTGTCTTAGAGTCGCAAGCAGCAACTTTAAAATAATTTTTAACTAAATTTACAAGGGTATTAAAATTATCGCCGAATGTGCTATAAAATAATTTAATTTCATAAGCTAAAATATTTTATAGTTGGGTCATAGAAACGTTTCTACAATAATTTTGTGACAGTTTTATAAGAATTTATAATTCTGCTATAGACACGTTTTGGATAAATATATATACAACAATTTAGCTGCAAACAACAAAATAGTGTGCATTTCAGTATGTATGGGAAGTATCAATAAAATACCAATAAAACAAAATAATCGCAAAGTATTTGAATTATAAAACAACTTTGTTAGTTTGGGTTACTGTTGTAGTTTTAAGTAGTTCGGATGAATTGCGTGGATTCGCGAGAGTATGAGTTCAAAGTAGTAGTGTCGATTGTAAAGTTCGTTGCTGTGATATTTTCGGGTGAGTTGCTTGGATTTGCGAGAGCGTAAACTCCAGGTAGTGGTATCGAGCACACCGTCTTGTTTATTGTTTATGACTTTGGAATAGGTCATCTGTCTGATGTCACTCTGATGATGACTGGGTCGACGTAAAAGTCCCTTTTACGAGGAAACTAAATAAAATCTGGTTTCATCCCTATCTGGTTACACTGATGAATCTTTGTTAGGGACTCTAAAGGGTGAGAAGAGTAGTGGTATATAGGGGTCTCACCATCATGCCAAAATGACGTCACAGCATAATGACCTTGAACGCCCACGTGTGTGATTGTTATTTGACCTTGAACGCGAGCAGATGTTTTATTTGACTTTGACCTTGAACGAGAGTTTGGTCTTGAGTGAGATCTTGACCCTGAACAAGAACTTGATATTTATTTGGCCTTGACATTGACCTTGAACGAGAGCTTGGCCTTGAACACGATCTTGACCTTGAAAAATAGCTTGATCCTTCACAAGAACTCGGCCTTGAATGCGAGCAGCTGTTTCTTTGTTTGGTGAAGACCAGGTGTATGCGACTTATTTCAAGGTTACATTTGCGGTGCATATTTTCGATGAATGCGAGCAGCTGTTTCTTTGTTTGGTGATTACCAGGTGTACAATGCTTATTTCAAGGTTACATTTGTGATGCATGTTTGCAAGGTCGTCGGATGTACTCCTTGACCTTGACCTTGAACGCGAGGTTGGCCTTGAACAAGATATTGACCTTGAAAAATAACTTCACCCTGAACAAGAACTTGGTCTTTATTTGACATTGAACGAGAGTTTGGTCTTGAGCAGGATCTTGACCTTGAAAAATAACTTGACCCTGCACGAGAGCTTGGCCTTGAACGCGAGCAGCTGTTTCTTTGTTTGCTGATGACCAGGTGTACGACGCATGTTTCAAGGTTACATTTGCGATTCATGTTTTCAAGGTCGTCGGATGTATTCCTCTCACTTTGAATAATTATTGGTAATGGTTTTGAACGTGCACGCGTGTGATTGATATTTTACCATGCCATTGACCTTGAACGAGAGTTAACCTTGACAATGCCTTGACATAGAGCGAGAGGTTCATCTTGAGCCATATTTGCTATAGACAGGAACATTGACCTTGAACCATACCAAAATAACGTAGGCGGATCAAAACGACGTAGGTATGACGTAAGCACACTGTGGCGAGCATGCACGCGTGTTAGTTATTTTAACATGACATTGACCTTGAACGAGAGTTAACCTTGACAATGACATGACATAGAGCGAGAGGTTCACCTTGAGCCATATTTGCCATTGACAAGGACATTGACCTTGAACCATACGAAAACGACGTAGGCGTGTCAAAACGACGTAGGTATGACGTAAACACACTGTGGCGAGAGTGCATATGTGATTGTTATTTGACCTTGACATTGACCTTGAATGAGAGTTGACCTTGGAAATGGCTTTACCTGAGCGAGAGGTTGGCTTTGACCTTGAACCATATTTGACATAAGAAAACCCCACCCCAACCCAACCTATGCAGTTGTATATAAACAAGTTTTAAGATTTGGTGCAATCATTTGGTGTTTAACCTTGGTTGAAGTACTTGTTTTACATTTTTTGTTTTAGTGAGTGTGTGTTGTTTATTCTTTGGTAAGTACATTAAAATTTTTATCTTTGATATATAAGTTTTGATTATTGGGGTCCATATTAATTATTATTGTTTGAATTCTGCGACCATTTTTTCTAGTCAGCTTGTTTTTCAATTAAAGGATACAAAATATATTAATGTTTTTTACGCCTCGTAAAAGTTTTAATTTATTAGAGGTATTTAAATTAAGAATAAAGTATACGGTGATTCTGTGTTCCAAAGGTAAAAATTAGGAATTGGTTTTGTAAAGACTGTGCTGACACGGGAATTGTGATTTTTTGAATAAAACAGTTCTTTTTGGAGTAGCCTTTTTTCTAAATTTAACTTAAAATTATTAAAATTAATTTGTTATAGACCTTTGCATATTTAAAAAATATATATAGGTACTGATTCTTTTTTCAAATAATAATAAAATTTGGCACTATACATGTATGTTTTGTTTCTAAGGAAAGCTTTTACCATGAATAGTTTGATTCTCTTGTAATGTGATTTGTTCAAGGAGTTTTTTTTAATTTATATTTTTGGGATCCAATATTATTTTTTATATTAATAAAAACTTATGTACAATATTTAATATTACGCTAGTATGTAGAGACTAACACATATGACTTTCTTCCTTCTCTGAATAGAGAATATAAACTTTATCAATATTAAATTTTATTTGTTTTGTTCAGAGAATGTGATAAGATTTCTTCACAGTGCTTCGCAAAAAAAAACAAAATGTTGTTTACTATCCCTTATATTTTGTGGTTTAAGAAGTATTTTCCTTGTTTATATAGGCAATACAAATAAATTAAAATATCTTTTTTAAGGAAATGTTTGTCTGTGAGTACTGTTCCCGATTATTCGTCAGTAAGGACAACCTCAAACGCCATGGAGATTGTCGCATTAAGATAAAAATCTGCGATGTATGCGGAGCGATCTTTAAGTCCCAGAGGGCTTTCCAGCAACATCAAATGGAGAGCAATCCCACCTTGAAACGGAAGTGCGAGATACCGCATACACCCGGGTTAAAGGAAACAAGACTTGACTTAGAAGGTGCGTGATATTTTTTTTACTATTGCTTTTAGATACAACATATATAATTTTTTACTGAGAAGTTTTTTAGTTAAAAAAAAAATTGATACTTCATTTTTTCCAGAACCATCAACGTTAGCCACGCAGTATTGTAACATCTGCGGGGTGGAGGTTTCCACTAATCGTTGGACCGGTCATCTTAGAAGCCTTCAGCATAAGAAGGGGTGCTGTGTGAAGCAGGAGGAAGGAGTTCAACTCGAGAAGACTTCGTTTCGCAACCGAATTGCAACATACCGACTTTCATCTAACCAAGACCCTAACAACGACGTGAAGAAATTCCTGACTACACTGAAGGAGCGGTTTACCCAGTTGGTAAAGGTTAGCGTAATAAGTTACGATCTCCTAAAAGTCGGCGTGGAACTCTTCGGACGCTTCCTCCTGCAGACCAAGGAGACGGAAGAAGTCAAGTCATTCAATACCAAATTCCAGCTGGTGAATACGGGGACCGATCTGGAGGAGTTATTCGAACAGTTCATAGCCATACTTGAAAGGAAGTTTTCAGAATTCAAGGAAAAAGACAGCGGTAAGTTATTATTTAAATATATTGTTATTTTGCTTAAGTAGTTTGCTATTTTGGCTAAATACAGTATACCGATTTTTTATCTCTTGTTACAGGATGGACTCTTCAACAACTCCTCCACCTAGATTTAAGTATTAATAAGCTGAAACCCCTGAAACCATCGTCCTACATGCCACTACCGAAAGAAATTGAATCAAAGAAAGCTGTTCTCAACATCCAGAATAATGATAACCAGTGCTTTAAGTGGTCAGTCTTAGCAGCCCTACATCCAGTACATTGGTCCCAAAATGCAAATAGGATCGCAAACTATGCTCCTTTTGAGAACGAACTGAGCTTTACAGGTATGAAATTTCCGATTGAACTTAAAGATATATCAAAGTTTGAGCGACTCAATAATATATCCATCAATGTATATGGGCTTGATAAAGTTTTCGAAAATGGTAAAAATATTATTGAAGTTGTTGGTCCCTTATACTTTACCACATCTCGAAAGGAGAGGCATGCTAATTTATTAGTAATCAGCGATGACTATGGAAATAGTCATTATTGTTTAATAAGAAACATGTCTCGTCTGATCTCCAGTCAATTGTCTAAACATAGAGAAACTAAATACTTATGCGATGGCTGCTTGTCGTATTTTTATTCGGAACAAAAATTAAAAGCTCATCAAGAGCATGATTGCGGTCACGTTTTGGCTAAAGTACCAACAACAAATTTAAAGAAAAATAAATGTGGTGAAGAGGTTCCTGAGAATATCCTGAAATTTGTTGATTTTCAAAAGAAATTAAAAGTACCCTTTGTTGTTTATGCCGACTTTGAGACAATCCTAGAACCCCTACATACAGATCAAAATGAGTTAAATCCCGAAATTTCCTATACTGTAAGAACACACAGACATATCCCATATTCCTTTGCCTACTACATTAAATGCAACTTTGACGATTCTCAGTCGATTTTCAAGAGTTATAGGGGTCATAATGCACATAAAGAATTTGTAGGTCAGTTAGAAGCTGATTGTAAATCACTTTATAACCGATTTATGAAGGATATAGTACCAATGACGCCTTTAACGGCTAAACAGCAAACTGAGTTTCGTGAAGCCACGGTATGTCATATTTGCGAAAGGCCATTTAAGGAAGGAGATGAAAGAGTACACGATCATGATCACAAGACAGGAAGTTGGAGGGGGGCAAGTCACTCTGTGTGCAACCTAAATTACAAAGACCCAAATTTCATTCCTGTATTTTTCCACAATATGTCCGGTTTTGATTGCCACCTGTTTATCAAAGAATTGGCACTTCATAAGGAAAAATTGGATGCTATTGCCCAAAATAAGGAAAAATACATTTCCTTTTCTAACCACATTTTGGTAGATAAGATTCAAAATAAAGAAGGTAAAGAACAACAGGTATTTTTAAAATTACGCTTTCTCGACAGTTTTCGATTCATGGCCAGTAGTTTAGATAAATTAAGTCAAAATTTAAAACCGGAGCAGTGTCGAGAAGTAAGGAAATTCTTCCCGTATGAAAATAAATTTCAGCTTATTCGTCAGAAGGGCGTTTTCCCATATTCTTACGTGGATTCATTCTCAAAATTAGACGATACCAAGCTTCCATCAATTGATGGCTTCTATAATGTACTACGTAAAGAGGCCATCAAGCAAGACGATTATGAGCGTGCGCAGACTGTGTGGAATTTATTCGAATGCCAAACTTTAGGTCAGTATTCCGATGTTTATTTAAAATCCGATGTTTTAATATTAGCAGATGTTTTTGAGAACTTTAGAGACGTGTGCCTAGCGACTTACAATCTAGACCCTGTGCAATTTTTTACAACGCCTGCGCTATCCTTTTCAGCCGCACTTAAATTTAGCGCTGTAGAAATGGAGCTGTTGACCGATCTAGACATGACACACTTCTTTAAACACGGTATTCGCGGTGGAGTCAGTCAGTGTAGTGTGAGAAAAGCATTTGCTAACAATAAATTTGTACCTCATTATGACCCTTCCAAACCTACCTCCTACATTATGTACTTGGATGCTACCAACTTGTATGGCGCAGCCATGTCACAATATTTACCAACGGGAAATTTCAAGTGGCTGGACGAGAACGAAATTCAAAATTTAAATTATATGAATATCACGAAAGATTCAAAAATCGGATACGTTTTGGAAGTGGACTTGGATTACCCCGAAAATTTACATTATTTACACAATGAACTACCCTTTTGTCCGGAATCCATTACACCTCCAGGTTCAAAATTCAAAATTTCAAAGTTAATACCCAATTTTGAGAAAAAGACGAAATATGTTATTCATTATCGAAATTTGCAACAAGCCACTGAGAATGGCATCAAACTCACAAAAATCCATCGTGCTATCAGCTTCGATCAATCTCCTTGGCTTAAAAAATATATTGATCTAAACACAGCAATGCGAAACAAAGCAAAAAATAAGTTTGAAAAGGACTTTTTCAAACTTATGAACAATGCTGTGTTTGGAAAAACTATGGAAAACGTAGAGAAAAGGGTGAATGTCAAGCTTGTCTCCCATTGGGAAAATGTTGGTAGAAGATTAGGGGCAGAAGCGTTAATCGCAAAACCTCATTTTAAAGACCGTACAATTTTCAGCGAAAATCTAGTTGCAATTCATATGAGAAAACAGAAAGTCTTATATAATAAACCTATTTATGTAGGGTTTTCTATTTTGGATATTTCCAAAACCATTATGTACGACTTTCTGTATAGGTATATAAAACCTAAATACGGTAACAACGCGGTCTTGCTCTATACTGATACAGACTCCCTTGTTTTGCAAATTACAACGGAAAATTTCTATGACGATATAAGGCAAAATTTGGATACATTCGACACGTCTAATTTCTCGCAGGATAACCCACATAATGTTCCCGTAAATTCATCCGTTTTGGGTCGAATGAAAGACGAATATGCGGGGAAAGTTATTTGGGACTTTTATGGAACTGGAGCGAAGGCATATTGTGTAAATGTGGCCGGAGAGTTGACCAAAAAGGCTAAAGGTGTTCCCGACTACGTCACTAAAAAAGAACTATCTTTAGATGATTATAGAGAAGCTGTTGACGTAAAAGGGACCCTTATTCACCGTCAAATGAACACATTCCGCTCTCATTTGCACGATATGTATGTTGAACTGAAAAATAAGGTAGCCTTGTCACACGCGGACGACAAGCGTTTCCTTATTCCCGATTCTGAGTACACGCTCGCTTGGGGTCATCGAGATCTGGTTTTGTATAAGGAATCGTTGGGAATTCCATGAGTGTAGACTAACCACAATGGCTATTCTTTGCTTGAATTTACCGTTCGGTACTTGTTGCTTTCTTAGAGGTTAGGTTTAGATTTTTTTTAGTTTTCATTCTTGTGTTTATTTAAAAAAAAATTCATGTATTTGTATTATTTATTGACTTTCTATAGCAATAAACTTGTTTTTCAATCGTAAGGTCCTATTTTTTTTATTGTTTATTTCTGTATTTATTATTTCATGTATTTATTATTTATTTATTGTATTTGGTATTTATTTAAGATATTTCTTATTTATTATATATTTATTGTTGTATAAATGTATTATTGTTTATTACCGGCTACATTATTCTCGGTCAGCATTCTAATAAACAAGTGTCCTGTTTTTAATAGTTGTTTTATTTCCTAAAGTGTAGCGGAATAAAAAAAACATGGTTAAAATAATATCATTTATTTAGTAACCTTATAATATTCGGTATTTAATTTATTCAATTCATAAACGTGCTCTGAAAATAATCGAATAACTTTATCAGTCCAACGAAAATAGGTAGTTATCTGTAGTGGCGTCTTCAAACTTAATGCTTCTCTTATCAACGTTGCGATGAAATACCAAAGTGTATTGGCCAATAATCATAAAAATATCGACCCAATAAGTATTGAAACAATCAATGCTACTTAAGAATTGTTCAAATTCGTCACTAGAGAAATAAATCTCTCCAGAACCAATTGTATCCAAAATTACTCGTTTGCGTTTCTCTTCTGTTATACGGAGAACAACAGTTATAAAAAATCGTCACTCTCTTACACTCGATTAGGCTTAATCACTTGAGTTGGGTCTTCCTCTGTCGAATATTTTGAAGGAGATTCAAACACGCTTTCCCATCTAGAGGAGGAGAAGGGGGAGAGATCGCCATCGGTAAATTTAAATGGTAAGTTTTAATAATATTCTAACCAAAGATTTATTATCTTCGTAAAACTGGATGTCTCTTTCAGTTTACGTATTTTACGCAAATGATCTCTTAACTTAACCTTTAAATCAACTGTCTCAGTCATGAGCTTGGCACTAAATGCCCACATTTCTTAGGGAATTCTTTAATATAAGGAAAAATTAAACATGTAATACAATTTAGCATCTTTATTTAGGTAAAAAATTACAAATACGAGATTTTTGAATTCTTAACAACACAAGTTCAATATTCTAAAACATGATAAGAACAAGTGGCTTCACTTAGAGCTAATTTCGATACATTGACACTGTTCCAAGGAAAATTCTAAATTAACAATATCTGGTGTATCCTTAAGATCCTTAATCTGGAAAAAAGCTTCAAATAAAAAGGCCTTCCTTATATGGCGCTTCACAAAGGTGACATCAACTTCTCGTAGTCGTCGTAGATAATGCGATAAAGTTAATTGTAATTGGTTTCGTCAGAATTGTAGTAGAGTCCATGTCGGTGCCCATACAGAAACATTGCTTGCTTTTTACAATCATAGGATAGTTCATAAAACACCTTAACTGGCTTAAAAAGATAGTTCTTTATTTACTTTCCATCGTAAATAGCCAGTTCTTCAGCTTCAAACTTAGGAACACAGAATCCTTGAACGTCTACCACAACAAACTTCATCGTGCCGAGGGGATTGAGGGGTGATAGGTTTTCCATTGTCCCTCTCCACAGGATTCACGGTGATATCTTGATATAAAATATCAATTTTTTCAATATGGTGTATTATCAGAACCCAAATCGAGATAATAATTGTCCGTTGTTGATGAAACTGTTTTCAAACACTTTAGGTTGTTCTACCCACTTTATATTGAAACACTTAAAAATACAGATATAATCAGGGCAGTGCCACCCGTAAGAGCAGAGAGGGTGGTCTAAAAATACCAGAAGTTCTAGAGACAGGCCGGGTTGTTAAATATGCGATGTAGATATAGATTTATGAACCGCCCACTTCTAAGGAGCCCGCGACAATGCACTGAAATAATAATATCGATTTGAAGAAAGGTACAAAGAAATTTTCGTAAATATTCTCAGAAGATAAAAAAAAATGATTTATGAAAATTCCACATTAAAAGCTGTATAGAGAAAATGCATACTGTAATAACGTTATAGATATTATAACTATATTCTGTAATAGAATAACACAGGATCAGCAGATTTTCTATTCTTTTTTATAAAATTGGTTGTTATAATTGAAGGTTCTAGAATAATAGGGTTTTTAGTGCATTTTTAGATTTGGAGTTGTAAAAATTCGGTAACTTACAGGTTAGATATATTTTGTGTAAAGGGTGGCCAAGCTGTGAACCGTTTAGACCTCCTTTACACGAAATATACATAACACTTTAAGCTACCGAACTTGTACTTAGAACCTATGGGGAGATAATTTGCGTGGGCGTCCTGAGATTTCAACTTCCTAAATGCGTCTTTAGATTTAATCCGACATTGTATAGATGCTTCGCAAGGCGTATAGAGGGTGGGGGTAAGAGGCTTAGGGTACAAGGCATAATTAAAAATCTTATACAAAATAGCTTTTCAGATTATAAGCCCAAGTGTAGTAATTTATTTACGATAAGTTTGATGATGCAGCACGAACAGTTATACAGAAATATACGAGATATCAATAATATAGTAAAAAAGCTAATGAGCATCAGAATAAAACAGAGTTAGAAAACCTTCTAACATCTAATGTTTTCTACGGGGACCCTAGCTGTGCTATTGTTATTTGGCCTTGATATGCGCAGGTGTTATTCCAAGGTCATGGCCAAGAACTTGACCTTGAACGCCAGCAGATGTTTCATTTGACCTTGACCTTGAACGATGGTTTGGCATTGAGCAAAGTCTTGACCCTGAACAAGAAATTGATTTTTATTTGACCTTGGCCTTGAACGAGACTTTGGCCTTGAGCAAGACCTTTACCTTGAAAAATAAGTTGACCCTGCACAAGAACTTGGCCTTGAAGGCGAGCAGCTGTTTCTTTGTTTGCTGATGACCGACGCTTGTTTCAAGGTTACATGCGGTTGAACTACTACCTCTTGATGTGTGAGATGATGTTAGCGTTGATGGGAAAGGGGTTTCGAACAGCGACTCACACATCAAGTGGTAGTAGTTCAACCGCATGTAACCTTGAAACAAGCGTCGGTCATCAGCAAACAAAGAAACAGCTGCTCGCCTTCAAGGTCAAGTTCTTGTGCAGGGTCAACTTATTTTTCAATGTAAAGGTCTTGCTCAAGGCCAAACTCTCGTTCAAGGCCAAGGTCAAATAAAAACCAATTTCTTGTTCAGGGTCAAGACTTTGCTCAATGCCAAACTATCGTTCAAGGTCAAGGTCAAATGAAACATCTGCTGGCGTTCAAGGTCAAGTTCTTGGCCATGACCTTGGAATAACACCTGCGCATATCAAGGCCAAATAACAATAGCACAGCTAGGGTCCCCGTAGAAAACATTAGATGTTAGAAGGTTTTCTAACTCTGTTTTATTCTGATGCTCATTAGCTTGTTTACTATATTATTGATATCTCGTATATTTCTGTATAACTGTTCGTGCTGCATCATCAAACTTATCGTAAATAAATTACTACACTTGGGCTTATAATCTGAAAAGCTATTTTGTATAAGATTTTTAATTATGCCTTGTACCCTAAGCCTCTTACCCCCACCCTCTATACGCCTTGCGAAGCATCTATACAATGTCGGATTAAATCTAAAGACGCATTTAGGAAGTTGAAATCTCAGGACGCCCACGCAAATTATCTCCCCATAGGTTCTAAGTACAAGTTCGGTAGCTTAAAGTGTTATGTATATTTCGTGTAAAGGAGGTCTAAACGGTTCACAGCTTGGCCACCCTTTACACAAAATATATCTAACCTGTAAGTTACCGAATTTTTACAACTCCAAATCTAAAAATGCACTAAAAACCCTATTATTCTAGAACCTTCAATTATAACAACCAATTTTATAAAAAAGAATAGAAAATCTGCTGATCCTGTGTTATTCTATTACAGAATATAGTTATAATATCTATAACGTTACTACAGTATGCATTTTCTCTATACAGCTTTTAATGTGGAATTTTCATAAATCATTTTTTTTCTATCTTCTGAGAATATTTACGAAAATTTCTTTGTACCTTTCTTCAAATCGATATTATTATTTCAGTGCATTGTCGCGGGCTCCTTAGAACTGGGCGGTTCATAAATCTATATCTACATCGCATATTTAACAACCCGGCCTGTCTCTAGAACTTCTGGTATTTTTAGACCACCCTCTCTGCTCTTACGGGTGGCACTGCCCTGATTATATCTGTATTTTTAAGTGTTTCAATATAAAGTGGGTAGAACAACCTAAAGTGTTTGAAAACAGTTTCATCAACAACGGACAATTATTATCTCGATTTGGGTTCTGATAATACACCATATTGAAAAAATTGATATTTTATATCAAGATATCACCGTGAATCCTGTGGAGAGGGACAATGGAAAACCTATCACCCCTCAATCCCCTCGGCACGATGAAGTTTGTTGTGGTAGACGTTCAAGGATTCTGTGTTCCTAAGTTTGAAGCTGAAGAACTGGCTATTTACGATGGAAAGTAAATAAAGAACTATCTTTTTAAGCCAGTTAAGGTGTTTTATGAACTATCCTATGATTGTAAAAAGCAAGCAATGTTTCTGTATGGGCACCGACATGGACTCTACTACAATTCTGACGAAACCAATTACAATTAACTTTATCGCATTATCTACGACGACTACGAGAAGTTGATGTCACCTTTGTGAAGCGCCATATAAGGAAGGCCTTTTTATTTGAAGCTTTTTTCCAGATTAAGGATCTTAAGGATACACCAGATATTGTTAATTTAGAATTTTCCTTGGAACAGTGTCAATGTATCGAAATTAGCTCTAAGTGAAGCCACTTGTTCTTATCATGTTTTAGAATATTGAACTTGTGTTGTTAAGAATTCAAAAATCTCGTATTTGTAATTTTTTACCTAAATAAAGATGCTAAATTGTATTACATGTTTAATTTTTCCTTATATTAAAGAATTCCCTAAGAAATGTGGGCATTTAGTGCCAAGCTCATGACTGAGACAGTTGATTTAAAGGTTAAGTTAAGAGATCATTTGCGTAAAATACGTAAACTGAAAGAGACATCCAGTTTTACGAAGATAATAAATCTTTGGTTAGAATATTATTAAAACTTACCATTTAAATTTACCGATGGCGATCTCTCCCCCTTCTCCTCCTCTAGATGGGAAAGCGTGTTTGAATCTCCTTCAAAATATTCGACAGAGGAAGACCCAACTCAAGTGATTAAGCCTAATCGAGTGTAAGAGAGTGACGATTTTATAACTGTTGTTCTCCGTATAACAGAAGAGAAACGCAAACGAGTAATTTTGGATACAATTGGTTCTGGAGAGATTTATTTCTCTAGTGACGAATTTGAACAATTCTTAAGTAGCATTGATTGTTTCAATACTTATTGGGTCGATATTTTTATGATTATTGGCCAATACACTTTGGTATTTCATCGCAACGTTGGTAAGAGAAGCATTAAGTTTGAAGACGCCACTACAGATAACTACCTATTTTCGTTGGACTGATAAAGTTATTCGATTATTTTCAGAGCACGTTTATGAATTGAATAAATTAAATACCGAATATTATAAGGTTACTAAATAAATGATATTATTTTAACCATGTTTTTTTTATTCCGCTACACTTTAGGAAATAAAACAACTATTAAAAACAGGACACTTGTTTATTAGAATGCTGACCGAGAATAATGTAGCCGGTAATAAACAATAATACATTTATACAACAATAAATATATAATAAATAAGAAATATCTTAAATAAATACCAAATACAATAAATAAATAATAAATACATGAAATAATAAATACAGAAATAAACAATAAAAAAAATAGGACCTTACGATTGAAAAACAAGTTTATTGCTATAGAAAGTCAATAAATAATACAAATACATGAATTTTTTTTTAAATAAACACAAGAATGAAAACTGAAAAAAATCTAAACCTAACCTCTAAGAAAGCAACAAGTACCGAACGGTAAATTCAAGCAAAGAATAGCCATTGTGGTTAGTCTACACTCATGGAATTCCCAACGATTCCTTATACAAAACCAGATCTCGATGACCCCAAGCGAGCGTGTACTCAGAATCGGGAATAAGGAAACGCTTGTCGTCCGCGTGTGACAAGGCTACCTTATTTTTCAGTTCAACATACATATCGTGCAAATGAGAGCGGAATGTGTTCATTTGACGGTGAATAAGGGTCCCTTTTACGTCAACAGCTTCTCTATAATCATCTAAAGATAGTTCTTTTTTAGTGACGTAGTCGGGAACACCTTTAGCCTTTTTGGTCAACTCTCCGGCCACATTTACACAATATGCCTTCGCTCCAGTTCCATAAAAGTCCCAAATAACTTTCCCCGCATATTCGTCTTTCATTCGACCCAAAACGGATGAATTTACGGGAACATTATGTGGGTTATCCTGCGAGAAATTAGACGTGTCGAATGTATCCAAATTTTGCCTTATATCGTCATAGAAATTTTCCGTTGTAATTTGCAAAACAAGGGAGTCTGTATCAGTATAGAGCAAGACCGCGTTGTTACCGTATTTAGGTTTTATATACCTATACAGAAAGTCGTACATAATGGTTTTGGAAATATCCAAAATAGAAAACCCTACATAAATAGGTTTATTATATAAGACTTTCTGTTTTCTCATATGAATTGCAACTAGATTTTCGCTGAAAATTGTACGGTCTTTAAAATGAGGTTTTGCGATTAACGCTTCTGCCCCTAATCTTCTACCAACATTTTCCCAATGGGAGACAAGCTTGACATTCACCCTTTTCTCTACGTTTTCCATAGTTTTTCCAAACACAGCATTGTTCATAAGTTTGAAAAAGTCCTTTTCAAACTTATTTTTTGCTTTGTTTCGCATTGCTGTGTTTAGATCAATATATTTTTTAAGCCAAGGAGATTGATCGAAGCTGATAGCACGATGGATTTTTGTGAGTTTGATGCCATTCTCAGTGGCTTGTTGCAAATTTCGATAATGAATAACATATTTCGTCTTTTTCTCAAAATTGGGTATTAACTTTGAAATTTTGAATTTTGAACCTGGAGGTGTAATGGATTCCGGACAAAAGGGTAGTTCATTGTGTAAATAATGTAAATTTTCGGGGTAATCCAAATCCACTTCCAAAACGTATCCGATTTTTGAATCTTTCGTGATATTCATATAATTTAAATTTTGAATTTCGTTCTCGTCCAGCCACTTGAAATTTCCCGTTGGTAAATATTGTGACATGGCTGCGCCATACAAGTTGGTAGCATCCAAGTACATAATGTAGGAGGTAGGTTTGGAAGGGTCATAATGAGGTACAAATTTATTGTTAGCAAATGCTTTTCTCACACTACACTGACTGACTCCACCGCGAATACCGTGTTTAAAGAAGTGTGTCATGTCTAGATCGGTCAACAGCTCCATTTCTACAGCGCTAAATTTAAGTGCGGCTGAAAAGGATAGCGCAGGCGTTGTAAAAAATTGCACAGGGTCTAGATTGTAACATCGGAATACTGACCTAAAGTTTGGCATTCGAATAAATTCCACACAGTCTGCGCACGCTCATAATCGTCTTGCTTGATGGCCTCTTTACGTAGTACATTATAGAAGCCATCAATTGATGGAAGCTTGGTATCGTCTAATTTTGAGAATGAATCCACGTAAGAATATGGGAAAACGCCCTTCTGACGAATAAGCTGAAATTTATTTTCATACGGGAAGAATTTCCTTACTTCTCGACACTGCTCCGGTTTTAAATTTTGACTTAATTTATCTAAACTACTGGCCATGAATCGAAAACTGTCGAGAAAGCGTAATTTTAAAAATACCTGTTGTTCTTTACCTTCTTTATTTTGAATCTTATCTACCAAAATGTGGTTAGAAAAGGAAATGTATTTTTCCTTATTTTGGGCAATAGCATCCAATTTTTCCTTATGAAGTGCCAATTCTTTGATAAACAGGTGGCAATCAAAACCGGACATATTGTGGAAAAATACAGGAATGAAATTTGGGTCTTTGTAATTTAGGTTGCACACAGAGTGACTTGCCCCCCTCCAACTTCCTGTCTTGTGATCATGATCGTGTACTCTTTCATCTCCTTCCTTAAATGGCCTTTCGCAAATATGACATACCGTGGCTTCACGAAACTCAGTTTGCTGTTTAGCCGTTAAAGGCGTCATTGGTACTATATCCTTCATAAATCGGTTATAAAGTGATTTACAATCAGCTTCTAACTGACCTACAAATTCTTTATGTGCATTATGACCCCTATAACTCTTGAAAATCGACTGAGAATCGTCAAAGTTGCATTTAATGTAGTAGGCAAAGGAATATGGGATATGTCTGTGTGTTCTTACAGTATAGGAAATTTCGGGATTTAACTCATTTTGATCTGTATGTAGGGGTTCTAGGATTGTCTCAAAGTCGGCATAAACAACAAAGGGTACTTTTAATTTCTTTTGAAAATCAACAAATTTCAGGATATTCTCAGGAACCTCTTCACCACATTTATTTTTCTTTAAATTTGTTGTTGGTACTTTAGCCAAAACGTGACCGCAATCATGCTCTTGATGAGCTTTTAATTTTTGTTCCGAATAAAAATACGACAAGCAGCCATCGCATAAGTATTTAGTTTCTCTATGTTTAGACAATTGACTGGAGATCAGACGAGACATGTTTCTTATTAAACAATAATGACTATTTCCATAGTCATCGCTGATTACTAATAAATTAGCATGCCTCTCCTTTCGAGATGTGGTAAAGTATAAGGGACCAACAACTTCAATAATATTTTTACCATTTTCGAAAACTTTATCAAGCCCATATACATTGATGGATATATTATTGAGTCGCTCAAACTTTGATATATCTTTAAGTTCAATCGGAAATTTCATACCTGTAAAGCTCAGTTCGTTCTCAAAAGGAGCATAGTTTGCGATCCTATTTGCATTTTGGGACCAATGTACTGGATGTAGGGCTGCTAAGACTGACCACTTAAAGCACTGGTTATCATTATTCTGGATGTTGAGAACAGCTTTCTTTGATTCAATTTCTTTCGGTAGTGGCATGTAGGACGATGGTTTCAGGGGTTTCAGCTTATTAATACTTAAATCTAGGTGGAGGAGTTGTTGAAGAGTCCATCCTGTAACAAGAGATAAAAAATCGGTATACTGTATTTAGCCAAAATAGCAAACTACTTAAGCAAAATAACAATATATTTAAATAATAACTTACCGCTGTCTTTTTCCTTGAATTCTGAAAACTTCCTTTCAAGTATGGCTATGAACTGTTCGAATAACTCCTCCAGATCGGTCCCCGTATTCACCAGCTGGAATTTGGTATTGAATGACTTGACTTCTTCCGTCTCCTTGGTCTGCAGGAGGAAGCGTCCGAAGAGTTCCACGCCGACTTTTAGGAGATCGTAACTTATTACGCTAACCTTTACCAACTGGGTAAACCGCTCCTTCAGTGTAGTCAGGAATTTCTTCACGTCGTTGTTAGGGTCTTGGTTAGATGAAAGTCGGTATGTTGCAATTCGGTTGCGAAACGAAGTCTTCTCGAGTTGAACTCCTTCCTCCTGCTTCACACAGCACCCCTTCTTATGCTGAAGGCTTCTAAGATGACCGGTCCAACGATTAGTGGAAACCTCCACCCCGCAGATGTTACAATACTGCGTGGCTAACGTTGATGGTTCTGGAAAAAATGAAGTATCAATTTTTTTTTTAACTAAAAACTTCTCAGTAAAAAATTATATATGTTGTATCTAAAAGCAATAGTAAAAAAAATATTACGCACCTTCTAAGTCAAGTCTTGTTTCCTTTAACCCGGGTGTATGCGGTATCTCGCACTTCCGTTTCAAGGTGGGATTGCTCTCCATTTGATGTTGCTGGAAAGCCCTCTGGGACTTAAAGATCGCTCCGCATACATCGCAGATTTTTATCTTAATGCGACAATCTCCATGGCGTTTGAGGTTGTCCTTACTGACGAATAATCGGGAACAGTACTCACAGACAAACATTTCCTTAAAAAAGATATTTTAATTTATTTGTATTGCCTATATAAACAAGGAAAATACTTCTTAAACCACAAAATATAAGGGATAGTAAACAACATTTTGTTTTTTTTTGCGAAGCACTGTGAAGAAATCTTATCACATTCTCTGAACAAAACAAATAAAATTTAATATTGATAAAGTTTATATTCTCTATTCAGAGAAGGAAGAAAGTCATAGGTGTTAGTCTCTACATACTAGCGTAATATTAAATATTGTACATAAGTTTTTATTAATATAAAAAATAATATTGGATCCCAAAAATATAAATTAAAAAAAACTCCTTGAACAAATCACATTACAAGAGAATCAAACTATTCATGGTAAAAGCTTTCCTTAGAAACAAAACATACATGTATAGTGCCAAATTTTATTATTATTTGAAAAAAGAATCAGTACCTATATATATTTTTTAAATATGCAAAGGTCTATAACAAATTAATTTTAATAATTTTAAGTTAAATTTAGAAAAAAGGCTACTCCAAAAAGAACTGTTTTATTCAAAAAATCACAATTCCCGTGTCAGCACAGTCTTTACAAAACCAATTCCTAATTTTTACCTTTGGAACACAGAATCACCGTATACTTTATTCTTAATTTAAATACCTCTAATAAATTAAAACTTTTACGAGGCGTAAAAAACATTAATATATTTTGTATCCTTTAATTGAAAAACAAGCTGACTAGAAAAAATGGTCGCAGAATTCAAACAATAATAATTAATATGGACCCCAATAATCAAAACTTATATATCAAAGATAAAAATTTTAATGTACTTACCAAAGAATAAACAACACACACTCACTAAAACAAAAAATGTAAAACAAGTACTTCAACCAAGGTTAAACACCAAATGATTGCACCAAATCTTAAAACTTGTTTATATACAACTGCATAGGTTGGGTTGGGGTGGGGTTTTCTTATGTCAAATATGGTTCAAGGTCAAAGCCAACCTCTCGCTCAGGTAAAGCCATTTCCAAGGTCAACTCTCATTCAAGGTCAATGTCAAGGTCAAATAACAATCACATATGCACTCTCGCCACAGTGTGTTTACGTCATACCTACGTCGTTTTGACACACCTACGTCGTTTTCGTATGGTTCAAGGTCAATGTCCTTGTCAATGGCAAATATGGCTCAAGGTGAACCTCTCGCTCTATGTCATGTCATTGTCAAGGTTAACTCTCGTTCAAGGTCAATGTCATGTTAAAATAACTAACACGCGTGCATGCTCGCCACAGTGTGCTTACGTCATACCTACGTCGTTTTGATCCGCCTACGTTATTTTGGTATGGTTCAAGGTCAATGTTCCTGTCTATAGCAAATATGGCTCAAGATGAACCTCTCGCTCTATGTCAAGGCATTGTCAAGGTTAACTCTCGTTCAAGGTCAATGGCATGGTAAAATATCAATCACACGCGTGCACGTTCAAAACCATTACCAATAATTATTCAAAGTGAGAGGAATACATCCGACGACCTTGAAAACATGAATCGCAAATGTAACCTTGAAACATGCGTCGTACACCTGGTCATCAGCAAACAAAGAAACAGCTGCTCGCGTTCAAGGCCAAGCTCTCGTGCAGGGTCAAGTTATTTTTCAAGGTCAAGATCCTGCTCAAGACCAAACTCTCGTTCAATGTCAAATAAAGACCAAGTTCTTGTTCAGGGTCAAGTTATTTTTCAAGGTCAATATCTTGTTCAAGGCCAACCTCGCGTTCAAGGTCAAGGTCAAGGAGTACATCCGACGACCTTGCAAACATGCATCACAAATGTAACCTTGAAATAAGCATTGTACACCTGGTAATCACCAAACAAAGAAACAGCTGCTCGCATTCATCGAAAATATGCACCGCAAATGTAACCTTGAAATAAGTCGCATACACCTGGTCTTCACCAAACAAAGAAACAGCTGCTCGCATTCAAGGCCGAGTTCTTGTGAAGGATCAAGCTATTTTTCAAGGTCAAGATCGTGCTCAAGGCCAAGCTCTCGTTCAAGGTCAATGTCAAGGCCAAATAAATATCAAGTTCTTGTTCAGGGTCAAGATCTCACTCAAGGCCAAACTCTCGTTCAAGGTCAAAGTCAAATAAAACATCTGCTCGCGTTCAAGGTCAAATAACAATCACACACGTGGGCGTTCAAGGTCATTATGCTGTGACGTCATTTTGGCATGATGGTGAGACCCCTATATACCACTACTGAGAAGTATTGAAATTTCTGATTTTTGTTAAATATTTTGTATAGGTGTTGGTTCCAACCTATAATTTCACGTTTTGGAATTTGACGTTTCTTTTAGGGAAGACCCAGCCCAACGATCCAATTGTCTAACGACAGTAACGACCTAATTATTAGGCCAGCTTAATTATTTAATCGGCCTGATTGATTTTTTAGGTGATTGGTTATTCCAATGCATCTCTGCACGATGATTCTTTGAGAGCAAGTTATGGTGCTTGGTGGACTGCCCCTTTGATGTTTTTGGCCGTACTTAGATTTGTGACAGTTTTGAGAGCTCTTGAACGTGTACCCCTGTTTGAGCTCCCTGAGGTAGATTGGTGAAGGAGTGCGCTTCACAAAGAACACCGTCAAGATAGTTTTAATAGTTAGCTTAAATAGATAGTTTAAGGTAGCTTAAACTCTAAATAGTTTAATAATCGCCATGAAAAGCCAAGTATGAGAATCCACAGAGTACTGAATATTTTTATAGAGAAAACTGATTTAAAATGCTAAGGATAGTCATATTTTTTTGTAGGGAAAATTGATTTAAAATGTTAAGAATAACCATTTTTATAGAGAAAACTGATTTAAAATAGTGTCCTAGCGTGTAAAAGTATTGCAACTTCCCAGGGCTAGTTAAAGGATTACCATTTTCCTTTTTTATTTCATCGATTTATATTCAATGATGCATTTCCCTTTTTCTTTTTAAAGTAAACATTTAATTTACCTTTTTAACGTTGTTTCATTTGGTGCATTTTTAAATTTACATACAGGAGCTTTAATTATTGGGCAGTGGGTTGTTTGATACGTTTATATTACTGTCAGTGGCGCCAAATTAGATCTATCTATAGGCCCAAAATGATGTTACAGGGTGTTATTTTTGGTAAGTACATTGATTAGTCATTAGCATGTGGCATTAATAAACTAAAAATTGGTAAACCCCCCTCAAGTAAATTGCCACGCAACATAGAACTAGCCGATGGCTTGTTGTCATATACATATCTTAGCCCTTTTCCATAACAACTATTATTGATGACAGCAATACTTGTCGTTATATAAGGCCATTTATTAACGTATTTAGAAATATATTATGTAAAAAAAATAGTTTTTATTTTGCCTTTTTCTAATTGCATTGCATATTTAGCTGGCTATTTAGAAATAAATAGAGCTTCACCCTTAAACCACGTCTACTCTTATAGTTTCAGATTTTTACACAATCTTATTGCTTTTACAGCAAAAATATCGAAAAACGTAAAAAGGCAGAGACTTAATCCTTAAGAGTAGTTAGTCTGTACTATTATGTTTTTAACACTGTTGGTGCTCAGCTATTTGCTATAAAAGACCAAAGGCTTTCCGCGGTATTCACATAAAAAAGATATAAAATTCATCAAACAAATCGAAATTTTATGTTGTACTTTTCCTTTAAAAACAAAGTCCGCAAAAATTCGATAGACGTATCGAATTTTTATGGCAGAAAAAGTACACTTATTTGGATGCTCTTTTTGGATTTAGTCATCTGCATCGAGTTACCATTAATCTTCTTTGACTTGAATTGCTTGAAATTTGGAATTGAAGAATATTTTCATTTTATCTGCTAAATATGATTTTTTCTATTTAAAATTTGGAAAATGGAAAATCTTTTTTTACTTTTATTTTAATA
Organism: Philopedon plagiatum; assembly: GCA_963971165.1. NCBI lineage: Eukaryota > Metazoa > Arthropoda > Insecta > Coleoptera > Curculionidae > Philopedon > Philopedon plagiatum. The sequence goes on from OZ020194.1 coordinate 70,901,013, forward strand.
TATATTAGTAGTGCTAAAATAAAGAATGCATTTGGTAACCTTTTACCTACATAATTTTAACCATTATATCATGAAATTCTCGTTGTGGGTGATAGTGTGTTAAATTATATTTTACAAAAACATATTATGTAACAGTATAATTTTTTAATGGTTTTTGTTGAGAAAAATAGGTATAATTGCTTTTTATAACCGTGTTCACAGTTTCAAGGTGGGTATTTACCGAAACACAAATTTGTACAGTAATGATACGGGAGATGGTGGCAGAAAATCTAGTATGATTAGTTAAAGCATGAAGATCTAAAGGTCCTATTACACGGGCAATTTTTAAGGCAATTAGTTGCTCGGCACACATGAGGCAATTGTTGTATGTATACAGTGCGACTCAAAAATATCCCCTCCTCCGTTAATTTTTTTAACCCGAAAAATTTGAAATTTGGCACCTTCAATAACAATATAAATACTACTTCTTGATGTAAATTTCACACTTTTAGTATTCAGGATGGCGGCTGGGCGCTTTTTAGAAAAAAATTTTAAACAGAAATGGGTGTTGTGTATTACATCATTTAAAAGGTCTTATTGGGTATATTATTGCGTACAATAACAATGCGAGCATTAACAAAGAAATGGCGGCTTGTCATAGTTTTAGCAGTTGGATATTTGTACAAAATTAAAGGAGAATCTAAATTTAAAACTTTCAAGCTCTTTCGTTGCCTATTGCCTGCAATAAACTATTATCGACACGAGCTGTAATAAAACCCGGTAAATTTGCAAGAACTGTAAACACGGCCGGCCCTAATAAATGGTAATGGTAATGAAAAGTTTAAGATAATCACTAATCAGCAAAGGGTATGAATAAAATATTTTTTTACCTGGTTTAATAATTTCGAAATATTTTAGTTTAGTTCCTATCCGTAGTATACCATTTTTTCTATGTTCGATAAGTGTTATACAGGGTGTCACGATAACGAAAGTAGACTTTGAATTATTACTTGAAAACTGGACAAGCCGTCGCTGGAAAGACAAAGGGGCGTAACTCCATTTAAAATATTTTTCAGGAGAACAATAAATGGAATTACAAAATTCTGCCGTTAAATTCAAGGTGTGCTAACTTTTTCTTAATAGTATTTTATATGCAGGGTCTGCCACAATACGCAGAAAAGACTATGTATGCGACACAAGGGCAAAAATGTTTTGTTTTGTCAAGGTTTTTTCACTGTACTAAAATAGTAACAGTTTATACTATTATTGTGTATAAGTCATATACAGGATGTGTCACGGCTATATGTTGTAATATGCTTAATTTTTTATGATAAAATACAGGGTACGCCACAAATGTCAGTGTTTAATAATACATAAAGGAAATAACATACGCGTGCGAAGCCGCTGGTAAGAGCAAGTAGTATCTAAATAATTATTTGCGCATATGTGGACTGTCTTAGAGCAAAAAATGGTACAAATGTGTTCAAATTCAAATATAAACTTCTCTAATTTTGAAATGTACAGTTCCTTGTCTGTGTATAAGTTGAACTTTAAAGGTAAAAGTCCTATTATTATATGAAAGTCCCAATATTCCTTATTGCCTACACCTGTGTAATTTAACAATCATAGGTATAAATTGGCAATTAAATGGGGTCGTGCGGCTCTGGTATTCCTACATTAGTTGGACCAAATTAGATCTTGAGTAAATACCCTACATTATTTGCCCATCAATTCTTAAACTTTTCGCTAAATTTGGGATATTTCTGGGGCAGCCCTTTAATATATCATTGGGCGGGTCGGGAAGACTTCCCTAAAATATTGCAGGCTTTGGCGAGTTATTATTTGTCAGTGTCAACCGCTTCGCTACAGAACCTACACTGTTCATCATCAGTCTTTTCCCTCTTTTGAGGTGATACCTGATTTCTGTTGTTTTTTCATGGCCTGATGATTTCCAGAAGGGCCATAGAACGGAGCTCGTGCTCCTTTAGCAAGTTGGTCAGCACTTTTATGGCCTTTTACACCTTTGTGACCCGGCACCCACATTAAAGTTACACTATTATTTTTGGTTAGTTGATTATTGGCAAGTGCAAGAATAATTAGTTTACACCGTGAATTTATCTCCGACTTTTTTTGTCAATTTATAAATAAATGTCGTAATAATGGTATGTAGTTTCTACAATACTTACTTATCCGCATCCTCTTCTACAATAGGTGTAGTATCAACTATTTTTCTCTATTTATTTTTTTCTCTAGCTTCACTTTTCGCTTGGGTTCAGCTTAGTCCTTTCCAGCACGTTAGTTTCTTTTTGTTTGTTGTTTTATTTACCACAAACTGTGGCTGCTGATGTAGTTATTGTTGTTGTTGACATGTGTCCCATGCTTTCTCCAAGTTCGCTTCCTTCAGAATATTGTCCTTTGATCTAAGTTCTTCTTTTATCCTGTCTTAATATATTTTCTGTACCTATCTTTTTATTTCCCAATTTGTAAGTTTTGATGCTTTTATATTGTATTCTTCTCCTCTTCCTCGACTTCTTTATGTGCTGTTTTGCTTTTTATGGTTGCCTTCACCAGGAAATGATCCCTTCCAGCGTCATATCACCTTTTTACCCGGATATTTTAATTTTTTTTTCAGTATATGTCTTTCTACTAGAAGTAAGTCGATTATTGACTTTTCATTTCTGCTGGGCATTTCTTGGGTATATTTCTGAATGTCTTTGTGTTCATAGAAAGTGTTACCCACTACCAGGTTGTTGATTACACAAAAATCTTTTATTGTTTGGCCGTTATTATTTATTACTTTTTTTCAAAATCTTCCGACACACCCGTATATTTTTTCTGTGGTATTTCGTACCTTCCCATTCAGATATCCTATTGTCATAATGATACTTGTACTGTTATCTATCTATTCTTATAGTCTGTTCCACTATTCTTCTATTTCTGGTTTTTGTGCTCCTTTATTTGGTTCATATGTTGTCGTATCGTAAATATTTTTTCGTCTTTTTCTATTTCTACTCTCATCAGTCTTCCTGATGTTCCTTTCCAATCGCTGATTCCGCTTATGTTTTTTTTGTTAATGATACATGCTACTCCTTTGCTCCTTCCCTTGTCCATTGTGTATTGTCGACTCCGCTGTATATCATTAGGTGTTCTCCTTCCAGTTCTTTAGACTTCTCGTTTTCTTTTTTGTTTCCATAATCCGCAATGGAGAGGATATCCAAATCTGCTTCTTCCATGATTTCACTTAACTCGATTTCTTTTCCATTTAGACTTCTTACATTCAGGGTTGCTAAATTCCATGTCCCTTTCTTCTTAGTAGTGTTTGTTTTCCCTTGTTTTTACTTATTTTTGCTTGTCTCTTCTGGGTTTGTTTTAATTTTATTTCTAACTCAGTGTTTTCTTTGTCCCTTTTCGTCGCTGGTTCGTCAACATTGTCATCCTCTTTTGTTCCCATTTTTCCTAGTTTTTTGAGTTGGTTTCATTCCTAATAGCACTTGCCTGTCTTCGTTCCATTCCCATTTTATACAATTTATTATTAGTTCTTTGTACCCCACCTTGATTGTATTCCCCTTATTTCTCTCTTTCTTTTCAATTTCCTTTATGTAAGTTTGTACTTCTTTTTCCGTAACATCGTTATTAATGTAAATTTTTGTATCTGTAACGTGTCTTAAATAATTGCTCTTAGCTTTAAGTACTTTGATCTTTTTTTCTTTCCCAGTTCTCCAATTCAATACGTACACTTTGTTTCCTATTTTCTTTGCATTTATAATTTTAACTTCGACCTTTAGTGATCTCCTGTTAAAATCTTCTAGTTCGTGTTTTAATTCTTAGTTGTTATTTGTTTGTGGGAGTAGTTTGTGCAGTTTCCATAATTACAAAACTAAATTCGTTTTAGTAACAAGTTCCAAGGTAAAAATCATTTAAAACCCAAACAAATCGCAGAATAGAATAAGTCGTTAGTTTTTAATGGCGACTTTTAGTGAATCCCTGGGTTAGATTTATCCGATTTGAGGGCTAAAAATCAAGAAGGTAGAGGTGCAAAATATTAATTCTTGTTTTTATCTAAAAAATTTTAGAACTAGCAACTTATACTACGGTTCTTGTATTGTATCTGCCTTAAGCTATTATGTGATTTTCAAATTTTGGTTCTATCTCAGTTTTATCAAAAGAGCTACAATTATTTCTATAGAAATGTGTTTTTTCGATCAAATTAGAAACGTAAGCCTGGACTGGAACTAAAATAGACGTACTGGATTTCCACGGAAAAAAGAAGCTTAGAAATCGAAGATGAACTTTATTGCCAATCAACTCTTAAAATTTAATCGAAGAAGAACCATCCATTTAAAAGTTCGGGAAGTTTATTTTATTCGCTGTAAAAGTATTTTATACGAATAGGAAGTTGTTAGGTTGTCTAGAAGCTGGAAAATAATAAATTAAGATTTCAAGACGCTTCGTATTTCTTTAAGTTAACACTTCGCGATAGTTATGTCAGAAGGAGAAAAACATTTCGAAAGTTTTATTTTGTCACGTGTTACAGATAAAACTTCTTTCCTGTCTTGAAGTTAGTGGAAGTTTGAAAAATGAAAAGTCTAGCTTATTAAAATAAAAATAAATTTTAAATTATTTTATGCAAAAATGTTGTTGTTAATCTTATTTTTAATTAAATTATTCTGAAATTAATTCCAAATATTTAGACCTTAATAACATAACTTGAGGTAATTGGATATTGCGTAAAAACGACTTTTATAGGCCGCTTTATTTGATCCCAATAGATCCCAAGGTAATGCCCATAAATTTAAAATAAGGCCGCAAGGAGAAAACCAAAGCTGGTAAAGATCCAATTTTAATTTGGGTAAACAGCTCTCCTTATTTGATTAAAACTCACGAAGTTCAGTATTTTACATTTTTGGACGAGATTTCAATCTGAGATAATGCAGAGTCTTTTTGTTTGCTAAACAAAACCGGGAGCGAAACGCAAATTGTTTTTCGTTCGTTTTATCTTTGTATTTATCTTTTTTTGCTTTGTTTAGGTCGCTTACTTTGTATGGATCCTGAAATCTGGCCCTACTAAACTTTGCCTTTATATGAAAATATTTTTTCAGGAACGGGTATACAGACAAACAAGATGTTTGTTAAAGTTAAGCGAAAGAACTTCAACCTTTAAGCGATTTGATTTGTCATAGGATGTTGATTGTACCCTTTTTTATATGTGCGACCCACGTGGGCTCCAAGCCTAAGTACTAATGTACCGTGAGGGTCTGGAGAGAAGAGAGACGCAATTTATTGATACGTGATTAATAGGATCGAAGGTTAGGAAGGGATGCAATCAATTTGTTCCACAATCTGGAGACTCAGTATGAAAGATCGGAAAAACTAGGTTGTTCTGGGTTTGTATATCTGGACAATAAATTATAGTTTAAAAAACTAAAAAAACACACTTTTATGAGCAGCGCACTAAAAAGTTCAAAATAATTATTTTCCTTTTATAGCTGGACAAGTTAACAGAAAACCTGGATATGCATGTGTGCAGAGTAAAGGGAGGCGCAGTTTGTTAGTTGCTTTACTGTTCGCATGCTGCGCGCACTGCACACCCCGGTTTTCTGTTAACTGGTACAGCTATAAAAGGAAAATAATTATTTTTAACTTTTTAGTACGCTATTTAGAAAAGCATGTTTTTTAGTTTATTAAACTCCATCAACTGGGGCGGAGGGCTGACTGCCCCTAGCCCCCGCTAGGTACGACACTGGCTCGATGGTACCATATTATTGTATTGTCACCAGAACTGCATAAGTTTGCAAAGTTTCAAATCGATACTACAATTAGAAGTGGGTGAAAAGTAAGTTGTAAGATTTGCTTACAATGTTAGGAAGTTACAGGTCAGGCAAATAAAAGAGTGTTAATTAATTAATAAAGGGATGCATATGTGTCCTCTGCGTTAATTTCTGCAGGGGACAGTAGAAATGTATATTCGGATTCTTATTTTGTTGAGAACAACAAACAGGGATGCCTAGTTTTTCTGAGCAATATTGGTGAAAACATCTGTAAAAAAGTGATAAATCACCCCCAGCGCGACGCGGCGGTGAGCAAAAGAAGTAAGAACTGGGTTATTGACGGCTGTTTTTGGAGTGAAATCAAGGAAGTATCGACGTGATGTCACTCCCTTGGAAATAGTATTCTAAGTTAGGTCTTATTTAGAGGACATAGAGAGCATACAGATTCAAGGAGCTTCCTACAGAATCTGATACAATAATAGAAGTAATATGCGAGTTCAAATAATGTTCGAAACTGATGATGATGACGATAAGATTGATGAGCGATTCTAGGTTTTTATGTGACAGGAAGCATGATGAGATTGGGCTTTGGATATGTTGATCTGTAAGATTATATGGATATCCTGCGAAAGGAATATGTGTTTATATTCACCTCAAGATTTAAGGAATTGCGAGTTGATGTCTTTTTCCATAATGTTGCAGATGACTGTGAGAAGAGATCTATAATTATATAGGAGGGATTTAGAACTTTGTTGAGAACCAGCTGTACACAAGCAATATTCTAACTATCTGGATAGATACCTTCCTACGAACGAAACGGATGCTCGTGTAGAAACGTCCCATATAAACTGATTTGTTTATGGTATTAGTACGGACCTTTTAGGGAGTTTTAATTCAGACATTGTGATTAAAAATAAACTGCCAGATTCTCCAACGCTAGATCAGTCTAATTTGACAACCAAAAATTTTAGACTAACAACGGTAAGAAGAATAAGACAACTAAGTTTTATACTATGAATTTGTCTTCGAGTCTTTTCGTCAATTTATAAACAAATGAGCAATTTTAGGACGTACTTTCCACCATAATAAAATTAAATTCATTCTAGCAACACATTCCAAGACGAAAATCATTTAAAAACCAAGCAAATTGCTGAAATATTAGAACGACTCATACGTTTTTAACAATGGCAAGACAAAAACCTGTCAAAACCTAGCTGATCAACTAAATCTTAAACCAATACTGAATCTTAAACCTTTTTAGTGAATCTGAACGTTAATGTTTTTAATTTTGTAGAGTAACATATTAGGAATGGGTGCAAAGGGATAATTTCCTTCCCTCCTAGGATCGATGTTTTTTAAAGTCGAAGTATTTTCTTAACTAAGCTTTCTAAGATTTTTCTTTAAAATAATTCATTGTGGACGGTTAAATACATCTAATCTTGTACTGCTGTTTTGATCTGCTAAATGCGGTGAGCTTAACTCTAATAAATTCTATCTAAATTTTGCATATTATGGTATCAGGTTTACCCGAACATCTGCTTTATTTGCGTTTTTAGCAGCCAGTTTATTTTTAAATTTATTACTATTGTTTTTTTGTGTAATATTTTTATTAATGGTGTATTATACACGTTTTTATTATCATTTTATAATACACATTCCTACTTACTGGAGAGGCTTTCAAGTAGAAAATAATTTCTAGCGCTCTCTGCCTTATAGTGTTCATTTGGTTATAAAATTCGGTGTATTCTACTGTGTTTGCACTGAATACTGATTTTTAGAGCTTAAAATAGAATAGGTTGAAACTAGAGCTTTTCTGCTTGTAGTTTTATTATATAACCGTCTTTGGAGTTTGAGACGTCTCGTTCTGAAAAATTGTGTTTACACCTGTTAACAAAAGCAGGGTGGTAGTTTTTATTTTTAGTTCTCATAGCAACCAAACTGGACCATAAATTGAGTACAATTTAAACGATTACCTAACTCTCTAAGTATTAGTAAAAAGATTTTCTTCGCGTACACCTTCAACTATCCCTATAGATGTTTTAATGGCTTTAAAGACGCATCAGTAGGGATATAGTGAACAAAGATGGATTCACCGAGCCTTCCTGACTGTCAAATTGAAACTCATTGGGCAACGGAGGAGAATGAGAATATACGGAGAAAGCAAACCTCTATAGTATTGCTTTTTAAGCTTTTAAGTCTACAGGTCTAGATCACAAAATTCTTACTTTTGAATAATATTTATTAACGAGAAAAGACAAATTAAAACATTATTTTTGTACCGGAATGTAAATTTTTACTGTGTTTCCCAATATTTAATGAAAGTGAACAATACATCATGTAAATAATACAGTTGCACTGAGCGCATATTACCAGGTTTTGTGTAGTGTAGTCAAAAGGGAACATTAACATTAAATCTGTCGAGTTGTCAGCTTGTCTTGAAAAAGCTGGGTGAAACTAGCTCTAACAAACTAATACTACAAGAAAGACTAAAATTGCATTATATTCACAAATTGCTGTTGGGGATCCAACAGCGCGGCGATGATCCAGAGTGCGGACTGCATCTATTATCCAGCTCTTGATTCAAGACTTGTCTGTAAAAATGAATGTTGGAGTGGAGAGTAGTATGTCAGCATAACTGTGGATGGAATTGGTAATTGAAGAGAGCAGGTCGTGAAAGGAAGAAATAGGGTTGGTGCCAGAACTGAACTTTCGGGTACGCAAGCATTAATAGGATGGAAATTAGATGAGTGGCCGTCTACCAAGACAGATATGCGCCGATTAGAGAGAAAGCAGCCGATCCAGTTACATAGTTTGGGAGGAAGACCGCAAGAAGGTAGTTTGTTAAGGACTTGAGGAGTGTGGCTTGCCCTACTTGATCAAAGGCCTTGAAAATATCGAGAGCAACAATTTGGGATGCGCCATGAATTTCGAGAGACGCGTTTCAGTTATGTGTGAGAAAGGTAAGGAGATCACCTTTGGATCTTTGGTGACGAGATCTGTACTCTCTGTCATGGATGATTTTGTGCTTTTCTAGATATTTTAGAATTTACAAGTAGATAACTTTCTCGATAACTTTGCTAAAAACAGAGAGAAGAGAGATAGGTCGATAATTGGATGGAAGGAACTTGGAATCTTTCTTCGGGACAGGCTGCATACGAGCAATCTTCCAGCTATCTGGGAAGATATCCTTCTCAGATCTCCTACAGAAGTTTTGACTAAGTTTTTGGCAAGTGACCAGGAAGATTTGCTGCCGTTGGAACAGGAAAGCACTTTATCTTTTATGCGGTTGTTAAAAGCATTTTTAGAGATAGTTTGATTATATTGATTTCTTGCTTAGGTGAAAATTTTTAAGAAACCTTTTGTGAGCTTGGACTTTTGTGAGCCTGGCTTGATCAAAGGCCTTCTTTGCAGAACTTTACTTAAAATAAAGCCCTTAGTGAGTATAATTGAAAAAACAAAAAAAAATATGGCGAGTCCTCTAAAAAATCTTAAGTTTAGTTCAAAACTCGCTTAGGTATTTGATGTCCAATTATTTTTTTTCAGTTACATTTCCTGATGGTTCTTTTGCAAATCTACATATTTTCTAATTTAAGTATTTTTCTATCTCCTCAAATAAAAAAGTTATCTACTGTTTCAAATATAGTCAATAATCCTCTACATCAATATATAATTTACCGAAAAAAGTGGTTCTTTACATATATACATGAGAACAAAACTCACAATCTTATTGATTAATAATTCCCATCAGTAATCACCTATGGATTGCATCTTCCTATTATAAATTACCTAAGAAAATCCCGTTAACTATTCATATATCCGGAATCTTACATAATGAACTATAGCGTCTACCACGAGGGCCCCGACCTCTTATTGCACAGCAAAGTTACTATCAATCGCAACTTTGAATGACGATTGCTTCAGGGCAAATTGCATGTGTGTGCATATTAAAACTTATTCAATTACAGATGTTGCCTTTAAATCACCAGAAGATATTGCTGTAGGTTAAATATTGACAGAAATCTATTAGAATTTTGGCGTACATACTTTATTTAAAGTGATTTTTTGTAAACTGGATTTTAAAGTTTGACAACATAACTGAAAATTGTAAAAGCGATTTTTGCAGACGATTCGTTATCAAGAAACACCAAGCGAAAAGAAAGCAAAGTGGATACAAAAATAAATTTGCTTCATCTATTTACGATATAGTAGAGCAAAACTATTGAACAAAAAAGACATTCGTAGATATTTCCCTTACGTACAGTACGCCAGATTGATTTAAAACATTAGTACTGATTATTTATTAAATGAAGAGATCTATGAGTAAATTAACTTATTCAAGATTGATTAAAATAACAATTATTCCTGGTTATATTTTTAATCAATTTGTATTAAATTTGAGTGTATCGCTCCCCACTCCTTATAAATATGGGTCAGTCAGTTTTATGAAATAACTGTAGAGCATGAAGACATAAAAAGTAGAAGTGCTCGCATGTAAATAAACACATTTTTACATTCTATAATGATTTAGAAGCTATGAAATTACACGTAGAATTCAAAAATCCATTCGATAATAGGATGTCTCATTTAAAAAAATCTAACTTTGTCACACCCTACTTTTTGAACGCACCCTGTATAATTCAAAATATTTTTTAAATGTGCAGAATATCCAACCATAACTTAACACAAAATCTTATTATTGACAAATCTTATTTCTAAGTAACAACAGCAAACACCAACTTGACAAGAGTAAAACTTAGGAATTCAGAATTAATATCTAGGTCAAGATCTACATACATCTAAAATTAAAATGCATGCCTTACAGGGAATTGTACATTTTTCGTTTGGTATTTATAATATATTCGTTGTTATATTAGAGTCAATTAGAGCAGTTATTCAAAATTATCGGAGTATCACAATCAAATTTGTTATGTATGGAAGTAGACGACGATACATCTGCTGTAGCATTAATTAATGTATCTCCAGATGTAGATGATTATGTAGATGATGTTATTGTATATCTCCAGATGTAGATGACGTGGTAGGTATTATTGTAGTTTGCAAAAGACTAAAATCTATAATGTAATATCTCCAAACTTTCTCTACGTTCGTCAGTGGAGACGAAAGCTAACGTTATGGGATTTTTTTGTCACTAAAGTAGAGGCGGAATCAACGTTTTCGTTGGAGGTATACTGCCACTGAAAGTGATGTTTTCATAATATGTGGTCGTAGAAAAACGTAATTTACTTACTCGAGCTGATTTTGCTTATTTTGGATGTCTGAGCTGTACGGGTTTTTATTGGCAAGAAATTTCTGGAGTAGTGCTTCACACTGCTTCTATCTTTCAGCTTCCGCTTCGCTTTGTGTTTTAGGTCATTAAATTTGCTCTTTAATAGCTAAAACCAAAAAAAAAATTAATTATCTTATCCCAAACCTTAGGAAGGTTTTAAATTTGGTCCGGTCTAGTTGGCCATATTGGAGAAGATCGAAAATATTTTATTGGGAATTTAAAACACCGATACCGACACTGCTGCACACATACATCAATTAAACTTACTATTCTTATGTCGTGTTTTTCATTGTGAAATGGAAATCTATTGTTATTTTAGCCTATCTACAACGCCAGAAGCGGTAAAATAGCGGTTCTTTTTTTATACTGTTTCATTAGGTATAGCGTGATTGGCAAAACACGATTTTCCAGAACGATAAAGTACTTCTATTATAGTTTTCACTTAATCCCATTATTAAAATGATGCCGATATACATATAAAATGCGAAACAGAAGTGTTTAATATTGCTTAATAGTACTCCGCGTTGCCGTGTTTAATATCAGATGTTGTATCAAAGGTTTTTAAATTGCGGAAATATGTTTGTTAGCATTTATGGTTTTCACTTATGTTTTAACATTAAAACATGAATATATTGGGAGTGGCAGCGCCAACGGTCTTTCGGCTTCTGCATTCGACATATCAGTGACTAATCTGTATCAGCAGAGTAAATCTTTGACCAAGCAAGTATGACATGCTGCACTTCTTAACAAATTTTCTTTTTACAGACTTCTTCCAGTAGCTTTGTTCCCCATCGACGTTCTCCCTGTGTACCTGGATCGGTAGCTTTCTTTCCAGTCGACCCATCAGTCGTTCATTTAACTTACATTCTGGCTACCCCAATGATTAGTAGCTTATATCTCTTCTTCATAATGACCTGCCCTCGTCTAGTACTAATCATATCCACAGTTATGCTGACGATAGCATTATTCACACATTATCTATCTATCCGAACAAATCTTAAAACGCGACCTGGATGAAAGCACTCATACATCTTTAATAGCATTACTCTTAGACTGGAATGCTAACAATCTTTTTCATTTTAACGCTTTTGGAACCTAGTCTTGTTCTCTATCACACAGAACGCAGGAACATTCATCACATCCACGCAAATAGTACAACCCTACATAATACATGGCCGTTCAATCTTGTTGGCATCGCTTTCAATTTTCCATGTCTCGCTCTCGCTGTGGTAATCTGTATGTATCTTATAGATGTTGTTGCGAACTCTGCTTGGAAGAATAATCTCTCTGATTCCCCTTCTAACAGAATACCAAAAAGCGCAGATAACATCATCTTAAACAAATACCTTTAAGCTTTTGCTCCTTTAATTTCTGCAGATGTAGGTAAAGTCAAGATTTGTAGAAAAATAAGCAGTCATCGTCAATGAATCAACTGTTGGCAACGAAGCCAATAGAATAGCTTTGTTAGCTCGCAAATTTTTCTAATTGTCATCATTGATCATTGTTAAACAGTCTTTTAAATCAATGTCATTGCCAATAAAAATCATAATAATAAAAACAACCACCATAATTTAATTTATGTGGAGAATGAAAAAAGAAATTCAGGTTTATTTAGCTAATATTTAATGAAATTGCTAAGTATAAAAATTGAAGTTCAGGTCAACTGATTCGCCCATGTTCCACATGCATAAGGATATTAGGGGCCACACATCAAGCTTACGTTATCACAAGTGTTGTGCAATCTCGAACGCTTGATATAATCTTCTTGCCGGAAAAGGAAGTGTACGATCGGGTGCTTGATATGAAAGTGATTCTCGGCAGAGGTTTCTGTCATATAAAAATGTATGGCCTAATTTACTAGACGAGATATTATTAGAAGAAAAAATACATGTGACAGCAGTAAATGCAATAAATTTGAACGTTTTCATATGGATTTAGAATTGTTTTGAATCCACTTACAGTTTCGATTACCCTTTCTGCCGTGTAAATATCCAAATTCGATTTGGAAACTATTTCAAATTGTGATGTTTGACAACCGTTAGGATCAATGGTACTTTAATAGAAGTACAAAAAGACGTCAAGAAATTAATTGTTGCAAATTAAAATAACTTTTTTTACATTATCAGTATAATCCATTAAAATGTGTAGCTAAGCAAAAGACAAAAAACGGTTGTTTACCCAACGCTAAACTCGCGTTTTCATGTCGACAGTAGGTTTTCAGGATATTTAATCTTGATACGATTACAAAATTTGACGAATCGATTCCAAACGATTTCAGTTTGAGTTTTATGCGATGTTCCAAACTATGATTCCAAACTATATGAAGTTTCAAATCGATATATAATCATGAAAACGTACTAAACCACTAAATATGTACACTCCCAATCAAAAAAAAAAAAAACGAACAAGAAAAATATGGGTTAATTTTAATCATCCATAACTTTTTAACTCTTGGACCGATTTCGATAAAATTTTAAGCAATTTAAAAAACAATTCATAAAGTACCCTAGCTGTATCCCAGTTTTCACAAAATACTCATTGTTTTGTAAATATACGAAGAAAACAGAAAGTATGTTTTTAGCCCTAACTTTTTAACACCCTGCGGAGAAATTGGGCAATGGGATAATGTACTGACGTGTTCTGTTTTAAAGCCGTACCTTTTTTGATCAGCTTTGTAATTATACACATTTATTAAAAGTTCAAAATGAAAACTATTTTCTCTAATCTAGCTTAAATAAACTCAAAATAACACATTACTCATTAATCATTTTTACTAATATCTTGTGTATGTGCCTTAATTACGTCTGTCATACGACGTAGCATGCTTTTGACACAACTGTCAATGGCTTCTTGGGAAATATTTTCCCATTCTTCAAGAAGGGCTGTTGGAAGATCTGGAATTGTTTTGGGTTGGCGACTGTGGATATGTCTTCCTAGCTTGTCCCACACATGCTCGATTGGATATAGGTCGGGGCTACGGGAAGGCGAGTTTAATCTTTCAATATTCAGATTATTTAGATATTCACTGACTACCCTAGCAACATGAGGGTGGCATTGTCATGCATCAGCATAAAATTCTCGCCAATAAATGACGCGAACGTTAGAACGTGATCAGCTAAACATTCCAGTATATGGCGGATCAGCCGTCATGGCACCATTTTCAGTTAGGATTAGATCCGTAGGGGCATTTAGTGTAACTCCCGCCCAAATCTTCAGTGCTCGTTGGTTTGCCCAACACATCAGCAATATATCTTATATTACGTCCATCATCCAGTGTTGCCAACTGTTAAACATATTTTCCGCCACGTACAGGCTTAAAATCAGCTAGATTGGATGAAAATCCGCCAAAATTTGTATTTTTAGATTAATACTCCTAATTAATATAAAAAATTTATAAATTAACGTAAAACAATGTTTTTCAATATTTAATGCTATTCTGAAGTAAAAAATGAAAATTAAAAAGAAATACAGTCAAAATCAACAAAACAAGAACTTAAAATATTTATTGTAAAAGTAAATAATAGATGTTATATATTTTAGTAAACCTACTTATTAATGAAATAATCCTAAAATTAGCTCAACATCTTTCACCATCGTAGCATTCTTTGGTACCGATTTTGATAAGAACATCATGTGGGAAAACATAATCCTTACACTTACAACATTTGTTGCACGTCTTTTGAGGCCATACCTTACCTACCGAAAGTATCGCATTGACCATTATGGTACTCATTTTCTTCCTAAATTTATTTAGGAATACTCTTTATCAATAAGCTGAGTTCTGCTAAATGCTAAAAAAAAAATCGCTTAATCCGTCAAAAATTCCGCTCTCCGCAGTTGCTTATTTTGTTTGCCAAACATAAATTAAATTCCGCTAAATCTAGCGGAAATTCCGCTGAGTTGGCATCCTGCCATCATCATTCACTGCAACAGCGCGTGCTACTTCTTCTAGTCGCATATTTTAGAAAGAAATGTGAGTTAAGTAATGTCAGTATAATAACACTTCAATATGCAAGCTTACAGTTGCTAAGCAACGTGTTACCATTATTGTTTTATGTAAATAACGTATAGGAGACAAATCGGTTTAACAATTTTTTTTTAATTTATACTTCCCTAGAAAAAAGACATGGAAATAAATCAAAAAAAGGTAATTTTGAGAAAAGATGGGGCTTCAAAATTAGACACATTAAAACATTATTCTATTGCCCAATTTTTACATAGGGTGTTTAAAAGTTAGGTCTGAAGACATTACTTCTGTTTCTCCTTGTATAATAGCAAAATGATGAGTATTTTACGAAAACTGAAACACATCGCGCAAACCCAATGAATGTGTCTTTACTCTGTTGAAAATTTCATCAAAATCGATCTTAGATTTGAAAAGGAATCATCATTATACTTAACTAACATTTTTCTTGTCCGTTTTTTTTTTTTTTTTTTTTTTTGATCGGGAGTGTATTTGCGAAGCAGAATAATGCATATACATTTACGATTATTACGGATCATCCTAAAAGATTCTTATCAGTTTGTAGAACATACGGTTTAGCCAATTAAAATGGAACATCGAGTCCAATGCTTTTAAATATTGGCGTAGAAATAAGAATGGTATATTATTAAACATAATTATAATTAAGTTCAATCCAGGGTTTCGCTGAAAATGTTGAAAATTTACTTTAAATGCGATATAAATTTAGATTTTTCTAATCAGTTAGGTTTTCATATGTTTGTCTCCTGGTATTGTTAATAAACCGCTCTGTACACTTGAATGCCACATCAGGTATTTTATCTCGTTTAGGAGTTAATCTGGATTATTATAATAGCCACCTGGTCACAAGACATGATTTGGATTGCTTGAAATATATTACCATCGCGTTTAAAAGCTAATCCTTCTACGGTGCATATAAAAATATAATAAAATTCATTAAAAAATAATGAGACAATAAAACAATTTAATAAAATCTCAGTTAAGAAATTGACTACTTATTAATTCAATGCCATTAGGATACATGTGTGCCCAATAAAAGATAATATATAACCTATAGAAAAGTTCAGCGTATTTTGACTGAAACTATAATATTATGCAGTATATACCGTACGTGTATTCAAATATGGCGAGCAAGCCCAAGAACTTGTGGACAGCTCCTCAGTGGTTCGCCCTTATCGAGGCACCAGTGTACCTTGAATTACAAAGAGCTTTTTATGCCTCTTATAAATGAAAATGTGCTTTAGTATGGTTGTTTCTCATAATTTGTTTTTACAAAAATCGGGGGGGGGGGGGGATGTCAATAAATTGTTTATAATGTCAGAGTGTAGCAACATTCAAAACAAAATATAAAACTTTCCCAAAATGTCGCTTAACGGATATTTAACCAGCAAATATTATCTGCAAAAGAATATTATCTAGTTCTTCAGTTTTCAAATAATTTAATTTTTTTTGTGTGTTACGTTTCATTTTCAATGCTTTTCCTATGGACAATGAAACTTTATTGTATCCACGACTGTGTGCACTCTTACTGATTTCTCGCGGTGTTATAAAATAAAAGTAAAGCAGCTTCTTGCGTCGCGTCGATGGGAACAATCCAGAAAGTGTAAAATAAGAATCACACAGGGGAGCAACACACTTCCGATATTTATTTATACATACTTGTAACAGAATTCTCAGGAGGCTGTCTGTAGGCTAAATATTTTTTATCTAATGTATTCTTTGCAAAAGGTATAGGTAGGTATTGTTAGACTTGTTTAGAAGACAGGAAAATTAAAAAAATATATAGGGTTAACTAATTATGGTATACAAAATTTTGGGTGCAGGTATATCAATAAAAATCTGAAAATCTTTCGTTTTCGGCTAACAAGTTTTCCAAGAATGAAATCAGTTTTTAGTAATATTTGCAAAGCGGTTTAAAGCGGATCTACAATCTTTTTATAATTTTGACATATATTGTGACACTTTTCAAAACTAATGAGTTTTAAAACATCTTTCCTAACTGGTAATGAAATATTAATTTCATAACTAGTTGGTCGACATTTTTAATATTCGTACCTAGTAAAGTAAATGTCCACGAGAGCAAAATTTTTAATATTGCCTGGTTAACAAATAAAAAAAGGGGTTGCCCAGTACTTATTATATAAAAAAAGTAGTATAATATGATTAAATTGCAAATACATATCTCATGTCGTGAAAACTGATACCATGCTGGTTCTATCTGATGTAAAATGTTAATACCTTGCAGTAAAATAATGACGGGTATAAATGTACTTACTAGTAGTAATGCTTAAAGAGATTGTGAAATATGAGTAGAACGGAAACATGTGAGCCTGTAGGAGAACCTAATGGATCTAAAAAGGGCAATGCTCGAATAATGTAGATATATTCATCTATACAATGACATGATGTTATGTATAAAATAAAATAAATAGCAAAATAATATAGCAGATAACGTACACTTTTTGATATATAAACACACTTGTTTGCTTGTGTTTAAAGTTTCAGTAGCACATGTGTCAATATGCCCCCAGTTATATGTGGATGAAGTAAATTTAAAAAAAGTGTGTGTTACATAATTTGACAATTTTCAAAATTTTACTTTAATTACGTTTTCGTTTAATTAGGAAACAACTGGCTGTGATGCACTGACACTGCTAAATTTAAACTATTGGTTATGATTTATTGAAGCCGAAGCCCGATTGAAGCTGTGTAACGTTCGTTACTGTTGTATTTTCAAATAGTTCAAATGAATGGCGTGAATTCGCAAGAGCATGAAGTCAAGGTAGTAGTATCAGTCAAACCGTCTTGGTTGACGTTTATGACTTTTAAGTTGTCATTGGTCCGATGTCATTCTGGAAAACTGGTAAACAAGGACTTTTTTATAGGAAATTAAAATCTAGTTTCATCCCTCCTGGTTTTACAGATGAATCTTTGTTAGGGACTCTAAAGGGGAAACCCCAATTACCTAATTAATTATTTATGTGATTAATTATTTCAATGTATCCTTGCACGATGTTCGTTTGAGAGCAAGTTACGGTGCTTCGTAGACTACCCCCTTTGATGTTTTTTTGGCCGTGCTTGGATTTTTGATAGTTTGGAGAGATCTTGGACGTGTGTCTCTGTTTATGCCTCTTGAGGTAGATCAGTGGAGGAGTGCGCTCCACAAAGAACATCGTCAAGATGAGTACTAGTTTTATAATCTCCACGAAAAGCCAATGGTTTTGAATAACCATTTTTATAAAGAAAACTAATTTAAGATAGTGTCCTAACACTGTAAAGGCATTGCAATAGCCAGTTAGCTATCTAAAAAGTTATCGTTTTCCTTTTCATTAAATATATTTGATTCATATTCTATGATGCCTTGCTTTTCTCTTTTAAATTAAATATTTAATTTACTTTTGACGTTGTTTCATTTTGTGCACTTTTTGAGTTTACTTATAGTTGCTTTAATTATTGGTAGTGGGCTGTTTGTCACATTCATTAGATCTGTTTATTGGTCCATACAGTAATGTTAAGGAGTGTACATTTGTCTTTGATAAGTACATTGATTGGTCATTAGCATGTGGCAATAATGAACTAAAATTAAAAAACCCCCTCAAGTAAACTGCCAGGCAACAATAGATTTAGTCGATGGATTGTTGTCATACATCTTAGTGTTTACCATAACAACTATTAATAATAATTAGTTGATGGCAGCAATAATTGTTGTAGCTATTTTACTAAAATTAAAGAGAAAACTTGAGTAAATTGCGAAGATAAATAATTTGCGTGATCATGTCTTCGCTCAGGTTTGTTATTTTTTACTAGGATGGGATGAAACGTGTCCAGCCTGACCCAGAGAGGGCGCAATTTGCCGTAACATTGACACGTATTTACGCAGCCACACTCTTTGTTGGTATATATACATTTAAAGTTTCAGGAGATTGCATTAAGTAGTTTGTATTTTGCAATCGTTTAAGTTTAGGAAGTTTTACATTCTGTAAATGACGGATTGAAACAAGATACGTGCTGAAATAGAATATTTCCATATTGAAGGTTCATGTCCTACAGAAATAAAAGCTGAGCTTGACGCTACTTTAGATGAGTCAGCTCCTTCATTTTCCATACTGAAAACTTAGGTTGCAGACTTCGAAATCGTATAAGCACTAAAGGCTCCCAGCGTCCTGGCAGGTTAAAAACGGCAACTTCTGAAGAAATTGTGCAAAAAGTTCGTAAATCGTTTTAAATAATTGTCGGCTGAAGTTGGATGAGATAGCTGAGGCTGTGAGCATATCGAAAAAGCTGACATACCATATTTTATATGAAGTTTTAGATTTGAGAAAGCTTTCCGCGCGAGAGCAAAAAGTTACCCCGCATAATAGAGTTTTAGAGGAGTGTTTAACACTGTTTGAGCAAAATTCAGCTGTTTTTTCCGGCCGATTTGTTACTGTCGATGAGACATGGATCCACCACTACACAGCAAAGACTGAACAACAATCAAAACATTAGGCAGCGAAGGATGAACCAACTCCGCAGAAGGCAAAGGTAATTCCATCTGCCGGAAAAGTACTCGCGTTTTTTGGGATGCCAAGATTCCAGATTACCTTAAAAAAGGCAAAACAATAAATTTAGATTGCTATGCAAGCTTTAAAGGAGGCCAGCTCCTTCGTGGATTCTCGAGTTGGCCAGTTCGAGCACGAGTTGGACCTAGTACCAAAAAATGGGTGACAGTTGAGTTTTGGGATACTTCGCAAAGAGGTCAACAGTTTAATTGCAGCAAACGTAAAAGAAAAGTTCGACCAGTTATAAAACAAGCGTCGACAGTTTTGCTCGGAGAGAATTTGCGAAAAATGGTCGACCGTTTTGGATTCTTATCTTCGCATAGTTCGATTTTTTTTCTCCGCTCCCATATATTCCAATGCAGGCATCTCTTATGCTGACTGAACTTCTGGTATTCAGGCTTAGATTGTCATGTACTATTTAATCGGATTTAAGTGATTCTGAGCACAGGAATCGATGAAAGCGATGAAAACGTAATTTTTTAGGAAAGGGGCCATGTCTGATTTTTAATGAACGCACCACATTTATTCATTGTTTTTTTTTGCATCTTCACAAAAGTATTCAGTCGGTGTATTAACTATTAGCTAACGCATGGTTAATATAAATAACTTAATATCATCTTAATAAAGCTTTTAAATGTAGAGACTAACTATAAATCCTGCATTATTTGTACCATATGGAGATTTAATGGCTTTAATAATAATCTGGGCCCACCCATATTCCTATGTATAATACCGATTTAGCTAAGTAATTGCAATTAACAATATATAACGGGCCAATTTATATATATAATAACATGTCGTCATCGCCGAGGTGAAACTGTTGAAGTTAGAAATATGAAATTTGGTCAATAGTTGTATTTTATGATGTAGAGACTCACTAAGAAGGGGTTTTTCAAAATTCAACCCCTAAAAGGGGGTTGAAAGTTTGTATGAAGAAAAAATATTAGTTGGTCCTATTAACTTAAAACTTCATAGAAGTACTCCAAAAAATAAATGATTAAACACCTGTTTTACAGTTTTAGAGTCGTATTCATAGTCGTTCCTTGGTAGGATTTAAGCAAGGTATCGCCTATGCTGAAGGAAACCTCAAGGTCTGAGGAACGACTATGAATACGACCCTTAATAAATCAACCCCTAAGGGGGTAAAATGGGGGTTCTAAGTTGGCAATGGAGTAAAATTGTTATACCGCGGACGAAGTAGCGGGCGCATGATACAATATTAGTATCAGGTATATTATTCATACTTATATAGTCTCATTCATGAGAAATAGGTTGATTAGCCAAAAATAAGAAAGGTAATCCCTGTTGTTATAAATCCGGAAATCTATCGTTCTGTAAAAGATTCTTGATCTTTACTTCTAATTTTGTGCTATCTTGTTGTTTTTGTATCTGATGCTGTTTGTGTGATGTTGTATACAGTTTTTCACTTTTTGACAAAAACATTTCTTCATAAAGATTTCTGCTGGTGGTAAATTGTCATAGAGAAATTTTACTTGGGTTTGATTGGGTTTGTATGTATTTCGTGTACAGGCCAAAAAATGGAAAATATGAAATTGGTGAATAATTTTTACTTAAATACAGCGAAACATTGATATTTATTTGTTTTACGTACTTGTACCTATGTACATATGTATATCTTGGTAGAACTACGTATTCAATATACATTTCTACGATTTTTGTGATGTCTTACTTTTTCCAACATTCTTAACAATGTGACATTTTAACACCGCACAACAAATATGTATATGGGATGAAACATCAGCAAATTTATTAGAAAAATATATAAACACTATCTTACGGTGGTGCGAAACCCTCCACTTATTTCACACAATTACGACAGTGAATTAAATTATTTTTGTCAAATACCGTATATCTACTTACGTGTCTATTTTCGGCATCGACGCCTCTGGTAACTGACCAACCATGCCAGCCTTACATCAGGTATATAACCTCACGCACTTGCTTGCTTATTTCCATCAGCGCCGCCTCTTGTTATTTATTCAAGAGTTAGCCTTACCATAGTTATTAAGAATTTTGCGTTGTGTGAGAAATTCACAATATTGTATGTGGTACGGAACCCTCTATGCGCGAGTCAAACTCGCACTTGATAGCTTTTTTTTTATTTCACACAATTACGGCAACGCCCATGAATTAAATTATTTTTGTCAAATACCGTATACGTACGTACCTACTTATTTTCGGCACCGACGCCGTTGGTAAATAGCCGACAGTGCCAGCCTTAGCAATTACTGTGGGTTAGTGAGAGTGGCAACATCGCGTCTGGCTCACGGAAAAATCTAATAAATCTGAAAGGCGTAATTTTGTTTATGCTTTCCAGACCGGTCGAACAAATTTAACGTGATTTTTATTTTTTCCTGACAGAACTGTATCCATAAGCTTTGCGGAATGATGCTCAGTATGGAAAAATGGATTCATTAAATCCAAAATTGTCTTTTTAGAGCTTTGCTTCGTGGAATACAGGAAAGCCATTAGGATGGCGCGCCGAGATGGAATTATAGCGGTTGGTCTTTGTCCTACCCACGTACAATGTATGAAGCAAACAAAGGGCTAGTTATGAATGGACCGCTGCTAGGTGTCCTCTTGCTAGATGACAATAAATAGAACTACATATCTATATACAGACACGTCTGTTTATAGACTTGTTCTTCACTTTTTGTCTACTAGATAGAAACCTGAACAATCAATAACACTGTAAATGAGGAAGAAAATTGTATAAATAACCGCGAGATCATATTAGTAGTAAAGGTTGATGCTCCCCGAGTCTCCGCATGCGCAGTAGGGTCGACCTTGAACGCCCAGGTGTGCTATTGTTATTTGGCCTTGATATGCGCAGGTGTTATTCCAAGGTCAAGGTCAAGAACTTGGCCTTGAACGCGAGCAGATGTTTCTTTGTTTGGTGATGACCAGGTGTACGATGCTTATTTCAAGGTTACATTTGCGGTGCATATTTTCAATGAATGCGAGCAGCTGTTTCTTGCTTGGCCTTGAACGCGAGCAGATGTTTCTTTGTTTGGTGATGACCAGGTGGACGACGCTTATTTCAAGGTTACATTTGTTTTGTATTTTTCGAGGTCGTCGGATGTATTCCTCCCACCATAAATAAATACTTGACCTTGGATTACTTCCTAATAAATATGGCTCATTTCGAAAATAGCTTTCATTGTCACTCATACATCGTATGCGTTAACTGTTGCTTTGGCATATAAAGTATTGTGTTTGTGGTGTGTTCTACAAGTGTTTATTCAAGGTACTTGACAGTAATTGTTTTTATTGTATTTTAAATCATGAGCATTTCAAAGCAGACCATAGCCGAAATTAATAATATGATAAACCAAGATATTCAATTTCTGGAACGTAGAAAATTCTCTACATTAACGGTGGGCAAAATTTATATGATAAAAAAAATTAATTCTTTGACTTCACGTTTTGGAAAAGCCATTATCGTCACATTGTTTGATCCAACACATCAAGCAACATTTGAAACATTTTTACCATCACGCGTAGCTGAAATTCTGACAGAGGATACTATTGAAATGATGAATAACTCCGGTGATCAGTACACCTTAACTTATTTGGGGCAAAGCTCACATGTATTCTCTGGAGGTAATACTAGAGCGTTGTTAAATTTTGGTTGTTTGTAATATATTGTTGATTAGGCTATTTTAATGTTGATTTAAAATGTAATAAAATAGTTCTTGTTAAGTATATATCGAAAAACACACACTCACACACAATCACATGTCCATTATTTTCTATTTAAGATGTGTGACTGCCCTACTGTCATTGAAAATCGAGATATGTACATTAATTGGTTATCATGTAAATTAAGAGAGCTGGCTGAAGAAATACTACACTTTGCAAATTATGGTAAATCCGATGTGGGTTTTAGTGAAAGTCAGTATAGGAAGTATATGAAAGACGCCGTAAATTTCACGGCTGGAGCACATACGTGCGAGAAATACCTATATGGAACCATTGATCTGGACGAATTTTGCGCTGGAATGATAAATGAAGAATTGGGAAGCTACCTATTCGAAGTGCCTCATTTACCCGATGAATTAGCTAGAAAATATGGCTTGGCTCCCGCAGATGATACCACTATTCTTGATGACCTTGGAAATAAAGCAGTCACCAATGAAGTTGATAGTAAAGCATTGGGTACTGTTAGCGATGACGAGATGGAGTGTGTTCAAGAAGATGAAGAAAATCTTTAATTCATTGTATAATATAATAACATGAGATGTTAAATAAATGATTATGTACCTAAATTATTGTTTAATTTTTTATAAATAGGCAACCTTCACAAAAATCACATCAGTTTAAGCTAAAAATGGGTCGTGTTAACAACACAATTGATAAATTTGGGCGCCAAAAATTTAATGACCAAAATCACATTGTTCTTGTTGGACAACCAGGAGTTGGATTTAGATTGACCGATGATGGTCAATATGATATACAAGGGAAATCTTTAACTAATGTAGCACCACCAAAGAATCCTGGGGATGCCGCTAATCAGGAATATGTTCTTGAACAAAGGCGTGAAATTATTAAAAAACTTAGTGAATTAGTGAATAATGATGTTTTGGAATATGTTAGAAAAGAACTTAATGAAATGAATAAAAAGCTTGCTGAAGAGGCGAATGAAGATTTTTTGCAATCTGTTACAAAAAGACTTAAGGAAATCGATTCAAAATTGTTGAATCAAGAAAAAGCTATTCAGCGTATACGTATTACGCGCATGTAGATAAAGAAACAAGTCTATTCTGTGTATGGTGACCTCGATTTTACATGGGATATGAGAGTGGAGGGGTTTGAAGGTCACCTAACAGATACAAATAGAGGCACAAAACTTTCTTGTTTCAGTCTGCATTTCAGTACTTCCAGAATACTACATAGTAATTTATTTTCTCAAAATGCAGTCACCAAAAAGTGAACGTCAAATTGCAGTTGTTCGCCCATTCTCTGTAAACGGTCGTCAGATGTGTGCCAATTGCGAAAATTGGGAATTTATTAGTGGAATACTGGGTTTCTGTGAATGGTGTCAAAATGAGTACCATAAGAAACATGGGATGAAATCACCGCAACAAATATCTCGTGAAAATTCTAGTGAATCTCTGCAAAGTCTCGCTGTCTCAGTGGGAGGTTCATCAGAACATAATAATCACGATACGCCGGAATTCAGTCAAGAAGGGCAGCGCTGGACTTCTTCAAGCAATTTTGAAGATCTCGAAATAATTAACGAATCACCGCAAAGTCCTGTTTTCTTAGAAGGAGGAGGAGGAGGAGTAGGGGGAGGAGGTTCATCAGAACGTAATAATAGTGAGACCATGGAATTCGACCAAGAAGGGCAGCGCTGGTAATTCCGAAAAATAGAGACAATTTAGATATAGTGTAAAAGTTTCTTATGATAGTCATGTAATTTTAAATTTATGTGAAAAAGTGCGTTTTTCTAATGATAGTGTGTATGTATTATTTAAATCTTAATAAAAATCTTTTTGTACTAAATATGTTTATTATTCACCATACATTTGAATTAACAAATCGCTCTTGATATATATTATTTCTGTGGTTCCGTTCTAAAATCCTCGCTAGCATTACATCCATTTTTCCAATTCTCCTTTGAAAACGATATCTATCAAGTATTAGTTGCTGAAAATTACTTTGTCTGGCTTGTCTATATGCAAAACACCAAACAGACATACGGTGGATAATATTTCTTTCTTCGTCAAATCTTACTTGCTTCATGGTGTATTGTAAAATGAATTTTTATTAGTTATGTCATTTATATATAGGCTGAACATAAAGAGAGTGAATTAGTTTTACTTTAAAATGGGTCGTGTTAACAACACAATTGATAAATTTGGTCGACAGAAAACTCCTGTTTGTAACAACTTATCGCGAGGGTTGCCCGGAATCGGATTTAAACTTACTTCAGATGGACATTTTGATATAGAGGGAAAATTATTAAGGAATGTTGCCCAACCGATAAATGATAATGATGCTGCTACCAAAGAATATGTCCTTACGGAAGTTCATCAACTTGGTTCGCAGATAAATACCATACTTAGTAATGTGCTAGTACCGGTTTTTCAAAAAATGTTTGAAGATGATGAGACCAAAATTACGTACCTTAAGGAAAAAATGTATCAAATTCACTCACATGCTGCACGGTATACTACAACGAAGATAAAGGATCCAAAAAAACCAAAATGGAAACCAACCTAGATAAAGTTCTATTTAAAAACATAATTATACTGTTAAATTGAAAATAAAACGAATAATTATGAAAAGCAATATTTATTTTTATTATTTATAATGCATACATACGTAACGTAAAACCTATTTGATAATATTTATACAATATCTGATTTGTCTATCCAAGAATTAAATTGATTTGGAAAACCTAACCATTTTACAAACAATTGATCGTTTTGATTGTTCTTGCGTTTTCTAAGAATTTTCTCAACTAAATAAACACCAGGGCTAGCTGTCTTTTGCAGTTCTGCTTCGTAAAAACATCCTTTAATAGGTTGACCTTCCAATGATTGCAGCAAGTAGGTGGGTGGATTTGTAATATTAACTTTTGCTATTTCAAACAGTTCCGTGGACCAGGAAGGCGTATATCCTTTGTCAAATACACCTTTGTACTTGCTAATGCGAACAACGTCACCCAAATGAAATTTTTTTTTCTTCGGAGCAATTTTCAAATAGTCATATGCTTTAATAGGGGTATCCTCTTTTACACTGTTAGGCTTCATTCCAATGGTGCGGTGTTTAGTGTTATTATAGGTCTTCGTTATAGCTGGTAATATTTGTAACCATCTGTAAGAACCTCTAGCCGAGAATTGTTTATATAACTTATTTTTCAAAGTTCTTATAACACGCTCAACAATTGCCGCTTTTTTCGTGCTATATGTGGAATAATGGTTTATATTATATTTTTTCATGAGGGCTTGAAAGGTGCTATTATAAAATTCCTTTCCTTGATCACTCTGTAAATTGTTTGGTGCATATGATGCTTCTTCAATGATGCTTTTCATGGCATTCGTAACTTCAACACCGGTCTTATTCTTAACTGCTTTGGTGTACACGAATTTGGAGTAACAGTTTATACATACAACAATGTAACGGTAACCATCATTGTCAGTAGCATATTGCTGCATTTCCGCCAAATCAATTTGCCACAAATCTCGATATCCTTTTATGACTGTACGTCTTCTAACAAAATTTTTCCTTGCTGTCCTATGTAATTCATTTACGACTTTAATTTTTTCTCGGCTAGGATCCATATTATAAGGTTCCACGTCTTATCAGACACTGAGGATGGCAACTACGTGCAAAACTTAATATATTATTCCTTCTTCTCGAAGCTCTTCCATAATTGACATAATCTCATTATCATGTCCGGTATGTCCAGCTACTTTTGACCCCCACAATAATCGTAATCTATCCACTAACTCCTTAGGTTTATTCCAATAAACATATTGAGATGATTTCGACGATAGGCGCTTTTTTGCTGGTAGTTGGATTTTGTTGTCGCCTTTTTTTCTTCCTACACCACCACCACCACCCAGTTTAGTTCCCGTAATTAGCGGTTTTATGATTCGTAAATATTTTCTCCATCGGGTTTCTCTTAAACCACGTTTCTTGTCATAACCGTCGTATGCCGCATCGGTCAATTTCAAAATGGTTTGGTATTTTCGAAGTACATCTAGATTAATTTCGTCTTCATTACCTAGGAGTGGTGGATTTTTTAGAAAAATCAAATCGTAAAGATCAGCCGTTCCATCGAATTCAGCAATGTTTGTTTTGTTCTTGTATAACACCATCTTTCCGTTTGTTAGAAAACGAACCACTAAGTTGCCAATATATTTTGTTGATTTATTTTCTTTTTTACCAAAGCGTACACCATACACGGTATCATAATGAGATGGCTCCAATTTTAATCCATTTAAATAATCTTGAATAGTTTTTGCGGCTGAACTGCTACCACTTGATGTGTGTGGTGATGTGTGAGATGATGTTATCGTTGAAGGGGAAGGGGTTTCGAACAGTGACCCACGATTTCCACGTTTCGGTGTAGGAATCGGTGTAGATGTTTCAAAATCCGCTTCTGTTGGATGTTCTTCAAACATTTTCGCCATTCCCACCGAGCTGCTGCTGCTGCTACTCCGACTTTGTGGTTTAGTCGTAGTACTTGATTTTTTAGTTACGTACTGCTGCTGCTGCTGCTTTACGGCTTTAGATATAGATTCTAGTGGTTTAGAAACTGGTTCATAAAACTTTTCCAAATCATGTTCATTCTGCACTTTAGCTGCTTTAATTTGTTTAAATTTTTTTCTAACCGCATTTGTAGTTTCCAGTAGCTTTCGTTTTAATTCGATTTCTTCATTCATGATGCTTTCAAAGCACCGTTCAACGATGAAATGATTATCCAAGTTATTATTATAGGAATATATAACTATCGAATCCCTTGCGGTATCTGCCCGAATTTACATCACTATCCTTGTCAATAACTAAAAAACCATATTTATTATCCCAACATTTAGCACACATCTCTTGAAATTGTGTAAACGTCAGGTCGGGTGAAACGTGATCGGAAAATATATGTTTCATATTCATCTCATCTTGTTTAAACATAATAATGAAGTTGGCATTATCCCGGACGAGCTGCTTAGGAACACGAGAATACGTTTGCGCCAAGTAAAAGGCATCCACATTTTTGTGACGTCCCATGCTAAAATACGATCTTATAACGTCCTGTTTCTCACACATAACGTCATCAAAAATAAATATTGAATTAGGTTTAGCATCTGACGGTTCCACAATGTTATTTGCGTCGCTAAAAGCGTAGTAGCCAAGACCTTTGATTGGAGATAAAATTGTCTTTAAATATTCATATTTTGGTTGATAGAGCGACTTTGAGTAGATATAAACATTTTCGAAACGCAGTCCCGATGGGTGAGTAAGCAGCGAAATCATAACATTTGTTTTTCCACAGTTTGAAGGTCCTATTAATAATCCACGAATAGATGACGGTAGCAAAGGACCATGTCTTTTAAATAATTTTTGTTCTAGTCCAGAGCCGACCTTTACATCGAGATTATCGACGGGAAGTTTTTGTTTAAGATTGACGATACGCATCTTAACAAAATCTATATTTTATACTGAACTTTCACGTAAACTATCATTCAGATGTCGCTCGTCAGACGAAGTAGACGGTCTCGTTTATCAAGTAAGACTGGAAGCGGTATTGTTAATTCAGTAATTAATAGGCTACCGTTCGAGTTACACATTCCAGGCTATCAGTATTGCGGGCCCGGGACGAAAATAGTAAAACGTGTGGCAAGAGGAGATCAAGGAATTAATTCTTTGGATGTCGCATGCAAAAAACACGATTTAGCCTATTTGCGTAATAGTGAAAATTTAAGTGCTCGCCACCAAGCAGATCAGGAACTCGAGCAAAGCGCGTGGAAAAGAGTAAAATCTAAAGATTCTAGCGCTGGTGAAAAAGCTGCAGCTTGGTTGGTAACCAACATTATGAAAGCGAAACAACGTTTTGGTATGGGTGTATCATCATCAAAATCGAGAAAAGCATCCACTAGAGGTAAACGTCGCTTCCAGCGCCGCCGCCGCCACACTAAAGGAAATGGCGTCGGTAAACATAAGCGAGTACACAAAGTAGCTTTTGGATCATCTATTAGACGACCCGTTCGATCAGAATTGTTAAAAGCTGGTGGGAAAAAACTTATCGAGAAAAATATCATGAAAGCATCGAAAATAGCTGCAGTAGCTGCACGTAAATCCCTAAGAATAGCCGGTGGCAAACGAAAAATTCGCACGCCTAGAATCATTCCAATTCCGAAGACTGGGGGGATATTACCGTTAATACCAATATTTGCAGGACTATCCGCCTTAGGTTCATTAGCAGGTGGTGCAGCAGGCATCGTGCGTGCCGTAAAAGCAGTAAAAAAGTCGACTGCAGAAAAAATAGGTACCGGCTTACATCTAAGTTCAAGAGGAAATGGATTATATTTGAAACCATATCGCACAGGTTTGGGATTATTTATAAACAACAGCAAAAATAAGAAATCAAAAAACTAATAGAATCCCTACCTCAAAGACCACTATCCAATATTGATATAGAAAAGTACGCCTTAAAAATGAAAATACCACACTTTCGAGGCGTATATATGAGAGATTCATTACCTGTACGCGGTCCCAAACGTTATGAGGCCGCCATTATAAATTTGGATAGTATGTCGGGTGTAGGGACTCATTGGGTAGCATATAGAAAAAGCAATTCTGATGTAACATACTACGATAGTTTCGGTGATTTACCCCCACCTATGGAATTGGTACGATATCTGCAGATGGGTTCCGAAGCGACGAAGAAAATTTACTATACATACGACCGTCAACAAGAATTTGGAACAGTCTGGTGTGGACATTTGTGTTTGAAGTTTCTTTTACAATCATAAAAAAGTATGTCTTTGACACCCCAAATGGAACGTGACAACTACACCAAAATGTTGCTATCACTTAAAGCATATCGTGAAGTCGGAGGATTACAAAAAATGACAGCTGAACAGTTAGAAAATACGCCCAAAGAAGTGTTGATCGCATTAGCTCCAAATGAAATAGCACTAGTTTGGGATAGGTTACCTAATCACCTAAAAAGTGACGTCGATATATTGAAATATCAATACTGTTTCGAACATTATAATAGCAATAATTCAGATTCGGACGAGGGCGATGGACCGATACCAAAAAAAATATTTTGTTGTTATTGCAAAATTAACGATGTGAATATAAAGGCAGAAAACAGTTTAAAAACGTCCAAAGGAATAAAGCAACGCTTCAGCTTAAATCCATTTAACTGTTGCAAACAGCAATAAAATAGCTACACAAATAGTTTCGTGGTCAGTCATGTCTTACACATTCACTCTAACAGGACATTCAAGTGTCTTAAGTGCGGATTTTTACCCACCCATCGAGTTAAATACAACAAGCAAATATGGAGT
The DNA here is from genome assembly GCA_963971165.1 of Philopedon plagiatum. NCBI lineage: Eukaryota > Metazoa > Arthropoda > Insecta > Coleoptera > Curculionidae > Philopedon > Philopedon plagiatum. The sequence continues at coordinate 70,931,615 of OZ020194.1, forward strand.
TGCACTGCTGGGATTTTACACATATAATTCGATTTTTAATATCGACGAAAGCAATAATTCATTCAGCCATTTGAAAACAGCTATACCAAAGCATTTAAGGATTCCACCAGGAGCTTACGAAATTAATGAAATAGCAAAAGCCATGTACACCGCTTTAAAAGAGTCATGCAATGAAGTTGGTGCCGATTTATTTTCATTAACAGCCAATAATAATACGTTAAAATGTGAGCTAAAGTCAAAATATAGCATCGATTTCCGAGGTAGCAATAGTATCGGCAAAGTGCTCGGATTTGGCTCTGTGCTGCTGCAAGGTGGACAAAGACACGAATCAAGTACCATCGTGGACATAATGAAAGTGCGCATCGTACGTGTGGATTGTAATATAATTTCCGGAGCATACCTGAATTCTTTGGAAAGTCATACGTTATTTGAATTTGATATTGACGTCGAACCCGGTTACAAAATCTCCAAAGAACCGCAAAATAATATTTATATGCCGATAATGCCGGATGGTCGTCAGTTTATCGACAACATTACTCTACGCATCTTGGACGATAGCGGTGATTTGATCGATTTTCGAGGTGAGAAAATAATAGTTAAACTAGAGTTGAAAAAAATCGTATAATGGGTTTTTGCTTTAACCGTCAACTGCATAAGCTGTCAACAATTCAAGATTCAGTTAAACGACATAAAAGTAAGCAGACAACACAGTCAAGGTTCATTCGCAAGTCAGACGGACGATCGAAAACACATCCGCACAGCAATCGCCAGCTCTCCGTGAAAGATTGCAAATTTCTACAATCGATCGGTTTGAAAGTGAGAAAAATTAGAAAATGATGGCCGCTAGCAGTGACAAAATCGAAGTTTTTACCGAACCCATTTTTGATAACTCCATTATTAGTTTTCAAGAACACACATATAAACCTTACGGTTCTCCAACATTCCGCAATTCCGATGAAATTCGTATACCTGTACACTTTCAAGATATCATTTTGGATATATCGGATAGTTACATTTACATCGAAGGAACATTTAAACCCAAAGATGTTAGTAAGAAATGTTATCTATCAAATAATGCCATCGCCTTTCTATTCGACGAATGTCGTTATGAAATGGGAGGGGAGCAAGTTGCCGTCGTTCGGAAACCCGGAATTACCACAACGATGAAAACTATGGTGTCATTGGGTGCCGCACAAAATAGAGCTCTCATGGCATGCGGATGGGGTCTAGACGAAGCAAATCAAGGGATACTAGATTCCACAAGTAACGTGTTCTCCGGCAAGCTTCCTCTAAAATATCTCATGGGTTTCGCAGAGGATTATTCAAAGGGTATTTTTAACGTCAAGCAAGAGTTGATTTTAATTATCGCCCGCACTTTCAACAATTGCTATATCGGCGAAGTAGATGCAGACATTTCAATTGAAAAAATTGAATGGAAAATTCGTCACATTATTCCAGACGATCGACAGAAGTTAAAGATATTATCACGCATGAATAAAGGTGGCAGTAACGCAAACGTTCCAATGGCTTACCGTAAATGGGATCTTTACGAGCTACCTTCTTTGAGAGAAACATCGTCAGACGTATGGGCCTTAAGAACTAGCACGAGTCTCGAAAAACCGAGATATTTGATTATCGGTTTTCAACCAACTAGCTCTTCCGACAACAGAGCAAAAGATAGCACACAATTTACAACGGCCGATATAAGTGATATTAGGCTCTATCTGAACTCTGCCGTATTTCCGTACGAAAGATGGAATTTAGATTTTTCAAAGAAACTGTATGCCGCAGCCTATTATAATTATGAGAATTTTCAAGCTAGCTACTACCAGCGAGAACTGAGCGATCCTATGATGAGTTTTGCCGACTATCTGCAAAATCCGTTATTCGTAATCGATTGCAGTCACCAACCAGAAGCCGTTAGGACGTCCACAGTGGACGTGAAATTGGAGTTCGAAACACGCAAAAGTAAATTTCCTAAAGACATTAAAGTGTACGCGTTAGTTATTCACGATGCATTTTTTAGCTACAATATACTTAATGGTTCTGTTACTAACAAATCAATACATTAGTTTGAAGTTGTGTAATTCTCCAAATTATGTACTTTACATATTTAAAATAAACTTATAAACGACACATTTGAGTTTTATTTTTACTACATACGACATATTTGAGGCTTATTTTAATACTTCAAAGGTGGGGCTTGGGTAAATAAGGTTATGAGGTGAAGAATAGAGAGAAATTTAGGAGAGGGGTGGGGAAAGAATGTATATAAGACGTGATTTAGAAAATGAGATTCACTCGAAGCCAAGATGTCATCAAGCTCGGATAATGGTTATTCCAGCGATGACGATCAGGCAATCGCACATAATGCGCAACATAGGGGTGTACGCAATACGCGTAGGTTTAGACCTAGGTATTGCATCTGGCACTGCTATGTAAAAGTTGGACCCCACCTCATCTATTGTATGCACTGCTACACAGGATTTAGGGGTCAGATAGGTGCTAGATTCATATCGTGCCATTTCACAGTGGGGGCACGATGTGAGCGTATGCAGAACTACTCGAGGTGTCGTCGGTGTCGGGAGAGACTGTTTACAGTCACTCACCGGAACTCATGCCTTATTTGCAATAGGACTTAAATTCCTATTACAAATAAGGACCCTCAAATAACAACCCTGCCTGCCCCCTGACAAAATCAGTCCTTTTCAGGACTACAGAATATTTGATCGTAGTTTGTAGTTAAACACTATGTTTCCTAAGGAAGATATTTCTCGAAGGAAAAATTGTGTTACTTTGGGTTAGAGATGCATTATGTGTTTAAATCATACATAGATAGTGAGAGAAAGAGCATTTGCAAGATTTAGCTTGTAGTTTTTATGTATGATAAGAACGCATATGCCTCTAGTTATTCAAAGTGACATAACTTTCTATCAAGAAACATATTTAAAAAAATAAATTCACTCTGGGTTGATACGCTCAAAAAGATACATCAGAATTTTTGTCGTTTCACATAGAACGTTGGCAAACCTGCTCTTAAGTATGACAAAAACAGACGTATCCTTTCAGTGTAACAAAATATTTCGAACAAGAAATCTATTCTATAGGAAATATTTTGTTACTCTGAAAGGATATGTTAGAACCGTTTAGCCCCACTCTCACCCCCACTCTCACCCCCCACCATCCTAAATGCTTTTAAAAGCGGGAGCAGCCATCACAATTTTCATTTCTCAACCAGCCATGAAGTGGGACAGGCTGATGTTAAGGACGACAAGGGAGTCCAAAATAAGTGAGTTTTGGGAGGCTTGGCGTTTAAAAAACGCGAATAAGCCAACGGCGATCGTACAGCCGATTCCAAGACCGCCGCCACCACCGGAGCCGGCTCCAACAGAGCCGGTGGAAGTGGTGGAAGGACCCCAGATGCTGCTGGGTCCGGAAGAAAGGGAGGCTCTCTTACAAGAGCTCACGGAGCGCCGTCGGAGCCGTCGCAGCACGCGACTGGAGGCACGAAGACGGCGCGCCGCACCGCGATCGGTTCAGATCGCGAGAGGGGAACAACCACTCTAGGTTTCCCTCTCTAACCCAACCCACCGCGAAAACGGTCCTTTTCAGGGCCACAAAAGATTTGATCGTAGTTTAGATATTCTTAGTCACTTTGTGTTTGACACTGAATCGGTGAAAAATGCAAAGATGACCAAGGATGACAGTTTCAGGACGTTTAAAAATAGACGTTGACATTTTTGCATAACTCTTTTCGATAATTTACCTAGAAGTGTCTAAAACTTATTTTAAGTTAAAGGTCCAAAATCCGTTAAAATTGTTATTTTTCTAACTTAAAAATTGTATCCATTTAGTTATTTCCGAGACGTATATTTTTGGAACTAAAAATCGATATTTGTCGGCCCACTAAGATTTTTATTTTTGTATATTTGTAACAAAAAAAAGCAACCACATTAACCCTTATATAACAAAAATATTTTTATTTCGGATCAAAGCAATGACAACAAGCACATAACTTGTGGGTTTGCTCAGGTTTGCTTGGGTTTGTTTAGCCAATACAAATAATAAGAATTTTGTTGGAACGTCACGACTTGGAGTTTCAAGCCTGCGCAGTAGCTATTACCCCGCTAATTTTTTGGAATTTTTAAGAAATAACCTCAGAAATGGGTTAAGGGCAGTAAAAGAAACGTATTAGTCTTATTCAAGTTTTTCATAAAATGTCGGGAAATGCCTTAAAAAAAATTATGAAAATGCTAAAAAAATTGAAAATCTTTATTTCTTATTTTTTCGAAATTTAAAAAATGTCAAAAAATAGTTCAAATTAATCAAAATCTTTTGTGCTTTCCACTTTTGCCGTAGATGGTCGGGAAATGCCTTAAAAAAATTGATGAAAATGGTGAAAAATCAAAAATCTTTATTTTTCATTATTTTCAAATTTTAAAAATGCTAAAAATACTTTAAATCAATCCGCTATGCTACACTGGGGGTGGTAGGGGTGGGGGTGGGTTGTGGTGGGGGAAGCTGAGCTCTTTAAAAGCAGCTCGGCTCGACTGCTTACTTCATTACATTCGCTCATCTCAACATGGCATCATCAGATGATGATGGATACTTAAGCGATGATACTCCTAGGAATTTGGATAATTGGGCTCTAAGACAGAGGAAAGTTTTCCCCGTCCGATCCCGCCGGGTGTGCAAGATCTTAAACCTGGTGAAGGTGGGTGATGACGAGTGGTGTATTGGCTGCTATGCCGACTTGGAAAACAAGTCGGCTGGTGACCAATTCTTCAGTGGTCATGTAACCCAAGATTTCGGTAGTCGCGCGCACATACCGAACTGCAAAGGTTGTGGAGTAGCTCTTGGTACTCTACAACATCAGAGTGCGTGCCTTATTTGTAATCGAGCCTGATTACAAATAAGATATCCCGTGAAAAACGGTCCTTTTCAGGGCCACAGAATGTTTCATCGTAGTTTTAGTTACCTAATGCCATAGTATATGTGGTGTTAGATAGAAAATTATATAAGTCCAGTTGGATCGAGTATAATTTTCCTTGCAAAATCCGTCCTTTTCAGGATGACAGGATATTTTGATCTTACTTGTATTTATCTAATGTCACGACATCTGTGACATTAGATAGAAATTATGTAAGTCCAGACGGATCGAGTATAAGTTTCTTTGTCGGTCACATTTCCAGAACACAATTACACCATTTTTGAGAACTAAAAGCAGTTTTCGACAGTGAAGTCCGACAGTATCATTTTTGGATGGAGGGCATTTGTATAATAAACTCTAGTTTGTTAGAGGTGAAAAGGTGGGGATGGAGTGGTGGAGGGGGTAGATTATCTCTATTTAAGCGGTTGCGAGCGAGTCACAGAATCACTTCATTTTTAAATCTGATAGTTACCAGATCTAAATATGAATCCTGAACGTCCATTAAGTCGTGGTTCGTCGATTTGGAGCGACGAGACGGTCGACATGAACGAAGTCGACGAACAAGTCTTTGATGACTTTGACGACATAGAGCAGGGCATATTGGATGCTATCGAGTGGGACGAGGATGATCTGCGACCACTCGAAGAACCTGAGTTCGATTGGGGAGTCGAACTGCCCAACGACGATGCAGAGTTGTCGGCTGACGAGATGGAGCCGGACTCCAGTACCGATTGGGTACCACCACCGCCGCCGGAAGATCATGACGGTCCGGCCGATTCATCCACTTGGTGGATCACGGACCATCAGGATGAAGATGGTCCAGCGGATTCCACCAACTGATCCCGGAACCATGCCCGCCCCGACCTACCCCGACAAAATCAGTCCTTTTCAGGACTACAAAATATTTGATCGTAGTTTGTAGTTGATTCATGTCACATCTCATGTAACATGATATTTCTCAAGAATTAATTTCTTTTGGAAAATATTGTGTTACTCTGTAAAGACATGTACGTTCTTACCGTACGTTAGAACTAGCTAAATTTCTAGTAAGTTCTCTACGAAAAGCTGAGAGTTTGGTCTATTATCTTACTTGTAGTAAAATTCACATTTTATTACAAATAAGATGCATGTTTTTAGGCATTGTAACGGGTAGCCTCTCTTCACAGACATAACACTTTATCGCATACTTAAGTTGTGTGCATCTAACGATTACACACCTAAAGTTACGGCCCTACATTTTCCGTCTATTCGTTTTTTCTATTTTGCATTTTTACACTATTTTTGTGTGTAACTTCCGTATACTTATTTTAGAAATAAAAAATATTGTTTCATTTAACTTTTTTTTATTATCATATATACAAAAACATTTTCTTTTACTTATATATATATATATATATATACATTACTATTACAAAAATAACTTAACTCTATATTTACAATAAAATTCTAAAACTACTTCTTATACGTTAAATTATTTATTGCTTCGAGTCTTTTAACGCACTTCTCTCTTGTCCTTTTATTTTCCTCCATTTTCACCCGCAGTTCATTCATTTGTCTTTCAAAGTCCACCTCATCACTATCACACTTTTTTAGTTCTCGTAGTAGTTTTTCCCTAGCACTATACGCCGCGGAGAAGACGCACTTTTGGCTCGCCGAAAACTCGTTCAACCAGTCCGGCTCTTCAGCAGTTGTTGTTGACTGCTGCGATTCCTCGTACGATCGCTTGCATCGCATCTTGACCGGTTTGCGGCACTTCCCACGTCCTATTGTTGGTGATAGTGGTGCACCCGCGATCGGCGATTTTTCGTCAGCGTCGGCCACCAACACCATCGGAGGCATGGACTGCGGCGGCTCGGGCGTTGTCGAGTTTGGGCCTTCATTAATTATGACGACCGGTGACAGAGGCTTCGGTGGTTGTGACGTCTCCAAAAAATCGGGGTATTGGACTGGCACTGTTGGTCGCTTGAACACGAATTTCTTCTTCTTCTTCTGTTCACCCTCCATAGCTGCATAAAATTGACTTTTATTGCTGCCGGCTGTCTTTGGCAATTTCAGCAGCTTTTCCAACTTCGTAGTGGGTTGCCGCCTCGCCTTCTTTACCACCACATCACTTATGATATTGATGCGCCCGCCGTCCTTCTCCGTCCAGTTGTTGACGTAATCAACCGCCGAAGCTACTTTTTTTTCACCCACATTCTCTTCACCCACATTCTCTTCTTCCACAAACGCAGTGTTTAGCACGTCGTCATTGTGCCACTCGTCAAACACACCCGGGGTCAGCAGGTCAATAACGTCCTGCCCCATCAACTCTGCTTGGATACTTCCATCCAAGTTAAACGCATTTAACAATGACTCACTACCGGAATTCATTTTTCTAACTAACTCACTGCACTAAACTGACAAATGTATTTACTTGGCGAACTGTTCTAGCGAACTATGAAATGCTCTGCCTAGCAAACCAAATTTATACTTATCACCCCACCATAAACTCCCCCACTCTATCTGACGGTTGATGCTTTGGAGGCCAAACAAGTTCATTCAACTTACAAGGTTGCGTTCTACGGCTAAACAGCGATTCAAGGACATATTTTCAAGGTAATCGTGTGTCCTTACTTCTGTTATTGTTTGTGCTCTCAAGGTTATATGACCCAGACAACCCATATTTATAGACACTCTCTTTCCTTCGATGCCTATTATCAGAAACTATAATGTTGCCCGCAGATCAAGATAACAGTCGTCCAGCTGAGACTTTTTCAGGAGCACAAATAATAATTTCTGCTGTTTGCTATAATTGTAAAAGAGAAGTATATATTTGGACTGACCACATGCAATCTTACAGTTACATTGAATTGTTGAGAGTAAGGATTGTTAAGTGTCATTACTGTGGAACGCTGATGTGTCGACGAGGGCCGATTAGCAGATCTGATATGTTGAGAAGACAATGGATGCTACGAGAAGTTTATAAGCCAGACATTAATTAATTTTTATTTTTGTAACTTTATTACTATATTGTAAAATAAAACAACATATTATTGAAACAATTATCTATGTATTTTACTATCCTGCGTTATACAATTTCAACTATTGCTATTACTATAGTGGTTAATAAAACTACGTGACATTGGAGTTAATATTTTTTTATTTTTCTAAAACACAGGCTTTCCAACATTTTTCTAATTATAACTAATATTTTCGGGTAAAAAACTTTGCATAGCTTGTATTAACATATTTAGGTTATCTTCAGGGTTTGTTTCGTAAAACTTTATGTCTGGGTGCCCCCAAGGTAGAGTTTTTGTTGTTGATGGTATAATATAACGTTTATCGTCGTGGTGAGATAAAGCAACTTTATTAATTATTTCGGTATAAACGTCGTGTTTATAACTTCGAAAGGTTTTCATTTTTCGAAATATCTGACCACCACGTTCTACGATATTCCGATAATCTTCCAGGTGAAGCTGTTTTTCAATTACACGTTTTTTTATACCTTTCGCTTTTTTAATTTCGCTACTGATTGAGTTTATGTAATAAGCTTTGGCTCCGGTACCATAAAAACTTATTATTGGATCACCTGGAAATTCATCCTTCATTCTACCTACTACTGACTGACTTTTTTTTATGTTAAAAATATTTCCTTCGGTATAATTGGATGTATCGAATTTATCCGGATTTTCTGCAATTATACGATAAAAATTTTCGGTGTAAACTTTTAATATTAACGAATCTGTGTCGGTATACAGTAAAGAAGCATTTTTGCCAAATTTTGCTTTAATGAATGAGTAGAAAAAATCATAAATTACTGTTTTCGACATGTCCAGTATGGAAAATCCGATATAAATTGGTTTATTATAAGTTACCTTTAATCGATCCATATGAATGGCAACGAATTCTTTATTAAAAACCGTTGAACTTTTAAAATAAGGACGAGAAATTAATGCTCGTGCCCCAATTTTACTCCTGTCATTTTCCCATCGGGTAACTAGTTTTATATCATTACGATTCTCCACATTTTCCATGGTCTTGCCAAAAACAGCATTAATGATTAATTTAAAAGTGTCTTTACCAAACTTTGTTGTTGCCCTATTGCGCAAATCTGTATTTAAGTCGATATATGTCTTTAACCACGGGGATTGATTAAATTTTAAAATTCTGTGTGTTTGCATTACCATTAGGCCGTTATTGATTGCTTGTTTTAATGTTCGGTAATGAATGATATATTTCTTTTTATCGTTTAAATTCGGAATTAACTTTGAAAATTTTGCCGATTCCGTGGGTGGTACAATATTTTCAACTAAAAAGGGTAAGTCGGAATGGTCATCATATAGCGTATCCGGATAATGAACGTCAACTTCCAAAACGTATCCTTCTGGACCACTATCATCCACATCCATAATATTTAAATTTAAAATTTCATGCTCTGATAACCATCTAAAGCCGCCAAATGGTAATGCTTGCGACATACTATGACCGTACAGATTTGTTGCATCAAGATAAACAATGAAAGATGATGGTTCGTTAGGATCGTAGTTTGGTACATATATGTTGTTGGCAGCGTGCATCCTTTCTGAACACTGACTTATACCGCCTCGAATACCTTTTTTGAAAAAATGAACCATGTCGATATCAGTCAATAGCTCTAACTCTACCTTAGAAATACGCAACATACAATCAAACGAATAACTTGGAAGGGTATGGTACTGTGCTGGATCCAGTTTATACGTTTCTAAACAAGTATCGCGAAACTGTTCAAAAACATCGGTTAATAATAAAACATCAGATTTCAAATATAAATCCGAATAGTCCCCCAAATTCTTACAATTAAATGTGTCCCACACCTTTTTAGCTCTGTCATAATCTTCATCGCTAATGTGCTCCTCTGACAAACTATCATAAAACTGATTTTTTGTGGGTAAAGTTGGATGGTTCATTTTCTCCATTGAATCGACAAAACTATAGGGAAAAACACCTTTTTTGCGCATTAAATTAAACTGCTCATTATCAGAAAAATATTTTCCTGTTTCCCTGAAACTACCCACAGCTAATCCATTACCCAAATTTTCCAGCGAAGTTGATAGAAATTTAAAACTATCGATGAACCGCAATTTCACATATTTTTTCTTTATTGCCCCACTTTTATTATCGACATAATCGTGAACGTAAATACTTTTCGTAAACGAAATATACTTTTCCTTGCTTTGAGCTAAAACATCGATCTTGTCTCCGTGACGACACAACTCTTTAATAAACATGTGGCAATCGTACCCGCTCAAGTTATGAAATATAATTGGAATAAAATTGGGTAACTTATAATTTAAATTGCAAATCGAATGAGCAGCACCAGGTCTTTTTTTCCCAGTTATGTGACAGTGGTCCTTTACTTTACAATTATTATTTTCAAAAGGTCGTTCACATATACCACATTTTGTGGCATTATTGAACTCCGCTATTTGGTCAGCCGTTAAAGTTTCCATTGCTCTTATATCTCTTAAGTATGTATTGTAAAGAGATCTTAAATCACTTTCAAGTCGCGAAACGAAAACCTGGGCTGCGTCGTTTCCCCGGTAGAGCTCAAATTTTGAAATCGAATCGTCAAAGGAGCACTTTATTAAATACGCAAAAGAATACGGTTCATGTTTGATGCTTTTGACTAAGTAAGAATTTGTGGGATTTGGTTCCACTGTATCCAGTGGTTTAAGCACCGATTCGAAATCCGCGTAAACAACAAACGGTACACGCATTTGCTTTTCTATGTTTTCAAATTTTAATATATTTTCACTTACACTCCTTCCAAATTTATCTATTTTTAAATTTAGTGATGGTGTTAATGAATATTTGTGGTTACAGTCATTTTTTTGGTGTAATATCAAAGATGATTGTGAACTAAAATATATCAAACAACCATCACAAAAATACATTTTATCTCTACGCGATGTAATTTGACTGGAACATAATTTCGATAAGTCTTTTATCCAACAATAATGACTTTTAGAACAACGCGTATCACAAATATGTTCATCATCATCTTTAATACTACAATCCTTTGTTATTAACAACAAGTTGACATGTCTGTTAAGTTTTCTACCCGAATACCTTAATGGACCGACAACTTCGTACTTTAACATATTATTTTCGAAAATTTTTTGCAAACCATAAACGTTAACTGAAATATTATTCATTTCTTCAAATTTTGATATATCACGCAACTTTACTGGAAAGTCTATACCTGTAAAATTCAGCACTCTTGAATAGTGTGGATAAGATCGAATCTGTGATGCCATTCTAGTGGTGGGGCACAAAGCAGACACGATTGACCACGCAAAACAACACTCATCTTGATTAATCACATTGATGATGGCTTTTTTCAATTCGATGAAACGGGGTAGCTTTATATATGAAGATCCACCAAAAGGTTTATATTCATTGACATTTACTTCCAGGTATAGAATTTTTTCCAGAGCCCAACCTACGAAAACACAAAAAGATTGACATAAGTATTTATTTTATTTTTAGTCGTTAATTTATAACATACCTGAATCTTTTTCCTGAAACTCAGTCGATTGAGTCTTCATGGCTTCCACTAATGATTGATATATTTCTTCCAAATCGCTTCCTGAAGTAACAATTTCATTGCGTGTATTAAATGACTTGTCACTGTACATATTATCTTGTGTTGGTAACAGATACCGACCAACAACCACCATATTAACTTTCAAAGCACAACGCACTCTTACTAGGTCACTTACTACCTCTAACACTTTTGCTTTAATTTCATCAAAAAATAATGAATAGTCAGTATGTTCATTATCACTTGATATACGGTATGTGGCAATCCTATTTCTAAAAGCACTGGACACTAGCTCAACACCAGCTGATATTGGTGAACATGCATTACTTTTATGGTGTATTGTTCTTTGATGAGCTGCCATTCGATTTGCTGGTATGGTTATATTGCAGCAAGTGCAAGTACGCACCTCGGATGTTGATGCCCCATCGTCAACTTTTCGCTGTTTTCCACCATGCATATTTTCAAATCGTGCTACGCACGATTCTCGTTTATGTCGTAACATATTATAACTCCGAGTAAATGATTTACCACAATTTTCACACACGTACGCCATGACTTTCAAATTAACTTGCTTGAACCGTTTTACTCAACACAATGTTCTATACTAAAATTTACCCCCCCATACCCTCATTTATACCGATCCACATTTAGACCCCCACTCGATCTTCATACCAAAACATGTTACACCCCAGTAATAACTCAAGGTAAACTAACATCACAAATGTAACCTTGAAATAAGCGTCATCCACCTGGTCATCACCAAACAAAGAAACATCTGCTCGCATTCATTGAAAATGTGCACCGCAAATGTAACCTTGAAATAAGCGTCGTCCACCTGGTCATCACCAAACAAAGAAACATCTGCTCGCGTTCAAGGCCAAGCAAATGTAACCTTGAAATAAGCGTCGTACACCTGGTCATCACCAAACAAAGAAACAGCTGCTCGCATTCATTGAAAATATGCACCGCAAATGTAACCTTGAAATAAGCATCGTACACCTGGTCATCACCAAACAAAGAAACATCTGCTCGCGTTCAAGGCCAAGTTCTTGACCTTGACCTTGGAATAACACCTGCGCATATCAAGGCCAAATAACAATAGCACACCTGGGCGTTCAAGGTCGACCCTACTGCGCATGCGGAGACTCGGGGAGCATCAACCTTTACTACTCATATTATTAAACCGTTATTTCATACCTAATTGCACTTGTATGGAGACCAAATTGACGTGTATAATATGAATACAAATCATTAAAATCATTAGGGCATTATAAAACAATCTCTCTTCGTTACCAGGTATGCTTCATTTAAGTGATTGATAATTATATTAATCATGTACCGATCGATATAATTATATTGTAGCCATAAATGCAGAGTGACTTTTTATGAAAACTAAACCTCAAGATTATCATTCGTAATTATTTACCTACTTAAATTAATATAAAAAAGCTGCACTATGAAATAATTATTATGTGGTTTATGGATAACGTGTGTAAATTCACCTTTAGTCAGTGGCGGTTCCTGAAATTTTAGATGCGTCGTATCTCAGTTCCTACGCATGGGACCCACACCAAATTATAGACTGTTACTATTGGCTATACTACTCTAGAAACATTTTCGTAGAAAAATATTTAATTTTAAAATTTGCAAAAAAAAGTTAATTTTTTGGGTCGCTTCACCTGAGATCTGAGAAAGTTCTGAAGAAAATTTTACTTCCAAGTTTTTTTTTTCATAACTTTTATCAGATTTTATCGAGAGATTTCAAATTTCATTTAATTTCCTCTAATATCCTGAAATTAATTAGTTTTCAAAATTTTTACCCTAAAATATTTTGTCTAAGAAATAATTTAAAATGTTATAATATTTTCACCAAATTTGGAATTTGTCGATAAAATTTGATATACTTTATTAAAAATATGGTGAGTAAAATTTTCTTCAAAGCTTTCTCACATTTCAGGTGAAGCGGCCCAAAAAATTAACTTTTTATCGCAAATTTCAAAATATTAGCACTCAGTATTGTGTCAATTAAAATTTTTCATTTTTTAAATTAGACAATATTGAATTGTGAATGAATTGAATATGAATTTCCTGGGTCCGCTTTTTATTAATTTTTCAATTTATTTATATCCTTTAGCACTCGCGAGCCTAGGACGGATCTCTGAAAACGCCCTTTCCAAGGTTTACAAAAATTTCAATTTTTCAGATTGAACAATATGGCTTTCTGCGTCCGCCATTTTACCTCTTTTTCAATTAATATAGCCTATGTCACTCATGGAACTGAAACGAATCTTTTAACATCATGTTCGTTAAGATTAGTTGAGTCGTTAGGTTAGAACTGTAGAAGGGCATTAACCTTTCGGCGCTCGCGCCTATTTTTGAGATAAAACGCTCGCGCGCGGACTCACAGTCCGCGTTTGTAAACTGGCTTTTTTTAGGTTTTTATATAAAAAAAAATTAAAAAAAAGAAAAAGTAAGCATATCTTAAGTTTAAATAACATTTTTATTTATAAAAAATAATAGTTTTACAACATTAACATTCTTAAAAAAATAATCGAGATAATTTAGGCTTAAGCTACACAAAATAACCATATAAGAAACTTTTATTCTTGGTGACATTCATGACATATAATTATGGAATGCTCCAAACACAGAAATTTATGGCATTGAGCACAAGAATAACGAGTAGGTCGATTTTTTTCGATCGCAATACGAACAACGTCCCCGCTGACCCGTCGGTACTGGCTCTGGCATAGGTGCTTCTAGTCCAAAAATTTCTCTTATTCTTAATTGCATATAATAATTGGAAATAGATTGAGTGACACGTCGGCGAATATGTCCTTCTACTAACTGAAAAGATAAAGCTCGTAAAAAGACTCTTCTTCGTTGATCAGTAGAGTTATTTATAGAAAAGATCACGAATGAATTTATACCAGCCACATTTAGTAACGAGTAAAAGATGACCATGGGCCATCTCCTCGTGTTGCGAGCACAATCATACGCCGCACATAATTTGTCTACGCAGTCTACTCCACCCTTGGTCGCATTATAGTCGATTATCATCTCTGGTTTATTTGTATCATTATCTATTTTGTCATCAAAATGCATACTTGATATAATCAATACATTTTTGTTTCTTTTTGGTATATAAGATAGGAGCGTACAATTTTTCCGAAAGGCAAACATACTTGATGAAATTGGAAGGCCTACTGGAGCAGAAAACTGAGAAGGCAATTCTTTTTTATTTTTTCTCACTGTACCCAAAAGAGTTAGCTTAAAATCTGTGTAAAGAGAATTTAGTAAGTCCATACTGGTAAACCAGTTGTCAACTGTCACGTTACGGCTGGTCCCTTTTATTGGTTGACATAATCTTTGTACTACAGAGGTTGGTGAATTACTGCATTCAAATGGCCCGTTAGGTTGTTTTCCTACATATACCTCCATATTACTAGTATAGAACGTCTTAGAATCGGCCATAGCACATATTTTTATCCCATACTTGTTTGGTTTACTAGGAATATACTGCCTAAAACTACAACGCCCTCGGAAAGCTTCCAGCTTTTCGTCAATTGTTACAAATTCGAATGGAATGTAGACAGTTTTAAAATTATTGATCACAGTCTCAAATACTTCCCTAATGGCAGCCAGCTTGTCCGTTTGCTTCCTTTCATCTCTGGTTGTCAAATCGTCGAATCGCAAATGTTCCAAAAGGAATCGAAATCTACACTGAGACATGGTCAGTCTAAATAGTTCTACCCCTGTACCATTTTGGTTCCATAACTCATCAACATTTAAACGACTCGACTTCAACACCCCGGCTAAATATAACAGTCCAATAAGTGCTTGAATTTCCAATACGTCGGTATCCTTTGCATCTCTTTCACGCTGGTAGTTTGCCCTAGTTGATTGAATGTGTTTATTTGTATAGAAAACAATCAAGTTTAGTAATTCATCTGAAAAAAAAAACACTTCCAAATTTCAATTTCTGTTTTTAAATTTTTTGCAGCTCCTTTTACTCCTGGAAGATGTTTTATTAAATTTTCTGGCCTTGTTTTTACATTTCTGTTTGGAACATGCTTCTCCCATTCTGTTGTGCCATCTTTTCCAACAAACGTTGGCTGTCTTCCTATATCAACTTCTTCTGAGTCGGATATTTCTTGCTCTGTATCACTATTTAAATCTTGTCTTTCTACGTTGTCCTCTTCCCCAGGCTCTTCATGGTCATCATACTGAATAACTGGTTCCATATTATCTTCTGCCAAACACTGGATCATAAGCTGGTTCAAACGGACCTGTTCTTGTTCCCAAGAGCACGGCATCTATAAAGAATTGTAAAATGAATTTTAAATGTTTATTAATGTAAATTTAAGTAAATAAAATTGAAAAAATAAAAAAGAAACTTACCTTTGTTTTTTATGAATATAGAAAATTGCATACAAATATTATAACGCAAACGCTCGCACGCGGACTCACAGACCGCATATGCAAAAATAGCACCCAATCAAACAAACGCACTAATCAACAGTCAACTAAATACTACTTATCCAGGACGCTGCGACTGAAAGATACTTAGAGGCACTTGAAGGTACAGGGGCGGACTTTAAAATAAATGGTAAAAAAATTCACCTGCGGAGCGAGAGTCCGCGCGCGAGCGCCGAAAGGGGGTACGTAGACTGTTAAAAACATTACCCTCTCTGGCGTTCCCCAGTCGGGCAAAAGCCACTAGTATTAAATCACGACAATGAAAAATTTATTTGGTTATAAGTCATAATACAGGGTGTTATGAAATTCACTGCATATATTGGAACTGATAAATTCTGATGTGAATTCAGATGGGGGAAAATAGTCATAAATGGCGCTTCGCGATAATAAGCTAGGTATCGCCCCTCAAAAAAAAAAAAAAAATTAATCACTGCACAGCACTGGAAATAAAACACATGGCCATATAAAGAAGAAAAGAACAGTGAGCTTGTTGTGTTGCCACATATACGTATTACTATTATATAGCGAACGACGAAAAAATGTTGCAGAAAAGACGTAGCCTTTGGAAACAATTGCTAACCAGTCACATGATGTCCTGAACATCTCTCATAAATCACCATGTGATTTGCCCAGCCAGTGAACTCAATACTACGTACCGTCGGCTAATCAAAACACCAAATACGACAACATGGCCGCTCGCGCCTGTCATATTCAAAAGTTCTAATTTGAATCTGACAAGCCTTCGATTTCGCCGTAGCGTTATTTTGTGAATATTTATTTTAATTTATAATAATATATCAGAAAAACCAGTAAGTATAAATTATTATATACTTTAAAGTACAATATCGAAACAGAGTTAATAATATTTTAGATAGAAAATGAGATCTTGTTTCGCATGTCGACGGTCAGGTGAGAAAGACAACGTGATTTTGCATAGGTAGGTAATTAATTATTTAAGAAGATTTTGATTCTAATTATAATGTATTATAATATAATATAGAATATAATAAAAAAATATGTTTCCGTAACCTGTTTTTGCTTTATTTTTACAGAAAATCGCAATAAAAACCACTGTTTTGTTTTTAAACAGTTTTTCTTGATTATCTTTAAAATGCCATTTTGGCACATACTCCCTTTGACACTTCCACGCTTCAAATATTCTTTGTTTATTTGTCAAATACGTCACAGTTATCAAAGGTGTAATGTAGACATCCAGTAAATACTTACGTCAAACTAATTGTTTTTTATCTTGTGTCCCATATATGAGTCACATGGTCAATTTATTATTTGTTTACACATTAGGTCGCTGTCTCATATATGAGCCGGATCAAAATTATAAAAATATCCCCCAGTAACTCAATATTAATATTTTCCACGCATTATAATATACTTTGCATTTTCGTTACTATAGCATAATCTTTTATACTCGGTCTGTGGGGTCGAAACCCAAATACCCCCCTGGTAACAGACGTGTTAAAAGGTGTTCGAAATGGCCTCCATCTACTCTAAATATCATAAAATTCGTAGCGCACACGATTTATAGCAAACTTTTCTTAGATCTCGCATTATGGTAGCCGAGTCACTTGTCATTTATGGCAACCTGTTGAAGTTTTGGCTATTTTACTTTAGAGGTTGGCTGAAAAGACAGAACCGGACTTGTACTCACCGTTGAACTTAATAAACACCAAGAAAATCTAGTCTCTGAAATTTGTAAAGTAAAAAAGTAAAATGTTTAAAACACACACTATACAAGAACACCCACAGAATCACTTAAAAAACATCAAAATCACACGCAACTAAAACGACATGACCTGTCGTGCCAGCTTGATACGGCTCACTACTGATCTACTATCCATTTCTAAAGTTTTGACCCCTCAGTTTGGAAGCTTGTAAAGTAAAAAGTACAATTTTAAAAAATATAATTTTCACATATTTCGGTCAAGTTACTTGTCTCTATTACACATGTAAAGCTTTGTAACCGTAGATGCCTTGGTGCTTTTCTAATGGGAAGGTAAGTGTAAAATTGTCACCATTTTTTCCCTATTTCACCAATTACTCAATTGTAAAAATTTATTGTGCCTTACTGGTACTCCCAGGCCTAACTAATTTTTTACAGGCGATAAAGTGAACCTTACTTTAGTCCCAACAAATATTAGTTTTATTTTTTTTTTTAGGTTTGGTAGTAATATTCAAAAAATGATTGTGGTTATGTAATTACTACCAGTAATCTTACAGCAAAAATTTTTGATTTTTTGTATTACATATAAAGAGATGTAACTTTACGTTTAACGAAAATTTTGTTTTGGCAGTTGTCATAAACGTAAATACAAACAATTAATTTGTGTAAAGGATAGCAGCATTGTGCTTGCGGGATGGAGCGGGGCGTGGAAGGTGCAATAGTATGGGTGTTAAGGTAATAATCATTAAAGTAATGCAATATAGTGACGGTTTTTTTTTGTGCTCTATATGATAAATTAGGTAACTGGTAAAATTAAGAAAAAATAAGTATATATATTGGTAAATATTTACATTTATTTGTATTTAACGATTTTCGATTGTTTCATTAAGATCTATAAAATAGGCAAAACGTGTGTAGTAGAACAATAGTAATTTAAAAATATTACTTCAAAGTGAGTAACGTAAATAGGCCAATTAGCTTTATTTATTTATAATTCACCTAAAAGAAAAACAATATTTTTGATGTTCCCTTATTTTTGTGA
Source organism: Philopedon plagiatum (assembly GCA_963971165.1). Taxonomy (NCBI): domain Eukaryota; kingdom Metazoa; phylum Arthropoda; class Insecta; order Coleoptera; family Curculionidae; genus Philopedon; species Philopedon plagiatum. Next base: position 70,950,306 of record OZ020194.1, read on the forward strand.
TTCGCATATTTGGAAAATTGTAACAAATGCTGTGGTAAGTTTGTCTGCATTTGCCTTTGCTTAATAATAAAAGAAATATGTGAAAGTGGCCTGTTTATGTAGAATCACATCTGATTTAACTTTTAAGGTACAAAGCCCTGATAAAATTTAGTTAAACCTAAAACTAAAAATAACCTGATTGGATTACACCACTCTTTTTTACCGAAGAATACCTACACTTATGGATCGTTTTCTCCTTCGTCATCATTAATCAAGTCTTCATTTGAATCATCACCTTCATCTAAATTTATAATTAATGGTTCTACAACAACATCAACTAAGTGGTCTTTTTCTCTGTAGGATTCCTCAATTTTATTAGCGTGTCCAACGCAATTTTCCCAAACAGAATTTGGCACGTTCTGCATCGTTTCAAGACACAAATTTAGTACATTTGTGATTTTAAACGTAGTATTCAATTTTACCACTTTATTTTTCACATATGCCCAAATTAATTCAATTGCGTTGAATTCACAGTGTGCAACTGGCAACCATAGGAGCTTTACATTATCATTACGTAACTCCTTTGCAATTGTATCTAAAAGATACGTTTTTGGAAAGTGATAGTTCTTGCATAGGTCTAAAAGCATTGGTTTGGTTAATTCATTAAACGTTGTAAATCCATCGGGCAATGTTGCTTTTCGCTGGGACATCCATTCTATTATTTCTTGTTTTGTTCAGACAGTTGTAGGATTTCGAAAATTAGGATCCAACATTGTGTGATACGGTGCTTGGTCAATTACGATTACTGATTTGTCAGGTATTACGGAAAGCACTGTTCTAAACCATTCTTCGTAATGTTGTTTATTCATCTCGTTATGGTAATCCACTGACGCCGCACTTTTTTTCCCAACGAAACACTTCAGGCAGCCTTCCAAAAACCCATTTTTACTACCAATATGTAAGATAATAACCCGTTGTCCTGATCCTGATGGCCGTTTTATTCCACCTCTAAAGCCATTAATTTCCTGTATACCACCTCTGTATTCATCAAAATTATCCCGTTTTGTGGGATTCACTCTTTCAACCCAGCCAAACTTCCTTGAATGATTTGTACCGCACCATGTTTCATCTGTATAAAATATTTGCCAAGAATCTTCACGATATCTCTTTATGGCGTATAAGAATTCCGCTCTTCTGGCAGCAATTGTGTTTTGTTCCATTAAAATTGGTTTATTAATTAGTTTTTTTTAGGAAAACCCAAGTTCTTTAATCCATCGGTACATCATTTCTGAAAATTCTGGTAAATAATCGACATCTTCTTTCAATTTCTGGTAATCTTCTTTTATAGAAGGAAACCGGCGCTCCAGGTAAAAATTTAAAATTGTTCTCCTTATGACGCCCTGCAAAATCTCATCACATTCCAGTCGGGGCCTTCCACTTCTCCCGTTTGATGGTATAATAATACCGGAACTTTTTTCTTCCGCAGTAACACGTTTAACGGTGCTTTCACTAATACCCAGGCAATCTGCTGTTCTTTTAACCACTTGCTCAATCAAAATATTTTCCAAACCGTTGTCTTTCTCTTGTTGAAAGTACGCTCTGACTTTTAATATAATATTTTTCATTTGTTCGTTGCACTGACGAGACATTTTAACTTATTAGACTGTAGTTTGGTACCGTATTTTTGGTTCAGATTACATCAGGTATTTATATAAATTCGAACAAGATAATCTTAAAACTCGTGTGAAAACAATAATAATTTCAAATTACTATCTACCACTAAAACCAAAAATTTAAATCAACAATAAGTAGATATAAACAACCACAATCAACTAAATAATATTATTTTACACATCTTTTCAATATATATAACAAATAGATTAAATTCTAAACAAATAAAAATACATGGACCTACGGACTACATACGACCTTCACGACGACGCCACCGTACTGTGATATATGTCGGTAAAGGCGTTTAACTTTGCATCTCTTTCTTATGTGGCTTGTAATATTTATTACAATTTTTACAAGAACTAAAGGTGCCTTTTTTAATATTGTGTAATAAAATACATTTGTATAATAATAACTACGTCTACGAGTGTAAAGATTTTTTTTAAGGTTTTAAATTGTCCACAGTACAGCTGAGACACAAACATCATTAAAAAATAAAAAAAAAGAATATTAGACACATACTACCAATCTCTTGCGAAAGTATAGATATTTTTCTATCTACCTTCAAAATTGCATTTAAATAGGGAAAAAATTAACCAATATATAGACATGAGAAAATCGTTTATCAGTATTAACGCAGTAAAATCGTTGTTTTTTTCTACTTGATTATGAATAAGTTCAATATCGTTTACACTACAATAATACATTTTTTGGAAGAAACTCTTGGATAACGTCCTAACAAGCTGTAATTTTTTCAGTTTATTCTGCCCCGTGGTTTTTTTGTTATTGACCCTCAGACTGAGGGGTCAAAACTTTAGAAATGGATAGTAGGGACTTTTCGAAGAAACTAAGATCAGGTTCTGATGTCATCTGTGATTGTCAAATAAATGTCGAAACGCTGAGTTTTATCCTAAATTGAACTACTTATATCACTTCGGAAGTTACTAATGTGAATGCTTGTTGTGTCCGGTCTTTCATGTTTTCTGGTGTAGTTGGTCCTGTGGCTACAACTTTTTTCTATAAATCCCCACAAGAAAAAATCTAAGGGGTCAGATAAGGAGATCTTACAGGCCAGTTATAGTACCTATCTGTATCTCCAAACGTGCCATTTATGATGTCTCGGACTTGTTGCACAAAGTATGGCAGGACTGGACTTGTACTCACCGTTCAACTTTAATAATAAACACCAAGAAAATCTAGTCTCTGAAATCTACAAAGTTCAAAAGGAACATGTTTAAAACACACACTGTACAAAAACACCCACAGAGTCGCTTAAAAAACGCCAAAATCAAACGAAAATAAAACGACGCGACCTGTCGTGTCAGTTTGATACGGTCAACTACTGATCTAGGGACTTTTAAGATAAACCAATACTAGGTTTTCATGTCATCTGTGATTGGCAAATGTCGAAACGCTGATAAATTGAACTACATATAGCATAATAGATAACTAATGTGAATGCTTGTTGAATCCGGTCTTTCATGTTTTCTGGTGTTTGGTCCTGTAGCCATAATTTTTTTTATAAATCCCCACAAGGAAAAATCTAAGGGGACAGATAAGGAGATCTTGCAGGCAAGTTATAGGACCATCACGACCAATCTATGTATATCTCCAAACATTCCATTTAGGGTGTCTCAGACTTCTTGCGCAAAGTGTGGCAGGGTACCACCTTACCAAAACCATTCCTACATCTTGCTTGATGCTTGCTAATTGTGTTCCAACTTAAGTATTTTGTACGACAAGGTTCGGAACATTTGAAGTCGATGCAAATTCAAAATATAAATAATGATTCGTAATGATAATGCAGATATAGGGAGAGTTGTAACGGCTTCAAAATTTAGAACTGTGGTATACAAGTTGCTTAAATTTGCACATAACGTAGGCTAAGCATTCCATCTCAGTAATAAATACATATGTATAAATGTTATTTCATAATTTTTTATGTTTTTTTAAGTTTGTTAATTGTTTTGAAAAATAATATTTTGTATATAATTCTTTACAATCGTGGCCAAAACAAAATTTAAATTTTAATCCTTTTTCTTATGAAAAATGAAAATTTATTTTGGCCGCAACTGTCCATACACACACGGCTTCCAAACGATTTTATTACTATACGTATAAAGAAAGTATTCATGAATACCTCTGATATGCACGTCGCTTGCTGGAATGCAATTTGTTACACCGTTGAATTCCATTTCAAATTATATTGCTATTGCATATGCCTCTTGCCTGCATTGATATTACGTACATTTTTATTCTAGACATAAATCGAATATTGAGTTACAGCTGAAGTACGATAGCAATAAGTTCAGTAGCGTCGAGGTATAGTGTACAAGTGTACATATTTAATAAATAAAGAAAAAGAAGGAACCGTACACCCGTGGACAAGAAAATAATACATCAAATTCACACATCTAAAACCAATTTTTTTGCTAACCATTTTCATGGCAGTTTTTAAACCGTATATTTGAAAAGCAACGTCGTCAATTGGAGTTTCAAGAAAGTGATTATTATTTTTGAATCATTGACAGTATCCTGCACGGACTCGAGGAATTTGATATTTCTTGTCAGCGGTCTGCTACTTGGCGAGTTTAAAATAGTTATTTACTTAACAAGTGCGGAAAAGTATCTTTTTTCGTACTCTACATTTGGCTGCTTCCAATATTTATCCACTGATTTATTGTTGTTCGCATCGCAATAAGCAAAGCTTTCACTCCTGCTGTCGCCCTTTCACGGCATTTCCTGCCAACCGTTAAAAACAGCGCAAATCTGTTCTCTCACATTGCCGCTCGTCTAGACTCAGTCTAGACAATATTGCAGGTCATGTCGATCTTTCTAATGTAAATATTTTTCCTCCGGGAATTTATGCTAAAGCTCAACAATTTTGCAGATGTGCGTTATATATGCCATAAAAACGATTTGTCTCAATAAAATAAAATAGAGAGGCTTTTAAATGTAATGGTGAAAAAACACCTAACTCTAGCACATTCTTGATTTTGACATATTTAAGATTGATTATGCAAACATTTACTGAAAAATATTTAAATTACAAACCTGTCTAATTTCACAATCAAAACTTTCTATTTTGAGGGGTGGGGGTAACATGTGTCAATTTTTTTATTTGCTTTTTTGGTTACGGAATTATGATTTATTAGGTTATAAAATAAAAACATTATTAACCATTTAATTTCAACTTATTTATTATCTGTTATGCTTAAGAAGTTGTTCGCAATATCCCCCTGCAAGTTCAAATCACTTTCTCACTCGTTTCCTGTGTGAATTTCGTACCTGCTGTAAAATTTCAGGTGTCCCTAATAAGCAGGCAGGGCGGATTCGGTCTTTCATATCATCTAAAGTTGTAGGTGCAGTCGCCATCACTTTTTCCTTTATAAAACCCCACAAGAAAAAGTCAAGGGGGTCAAATCCTCAGACCTAGCAATAAACTGAGAAATAGTCGTTAAAACGTCAAAATTCCGGATTTCCATGGAAACGAATAATATTTCTGAAATAAGTGAACTTAATTTATTGGTAAAATTTATTTATTTTTTAAATTCAATCAAAATTTAGTTAACCATAATTCTGTACCTGAAAGGGCACATAAAAAAATTGTACACATTTACATACTTACGTTGATTCGAATTTTATAAACAAAAGTACATCATCCCATTTAAAATTTTGAAGTTACCCCGAACCCCGAACCCTCAGAATATAGAGAGGGGGTAAATGTCAAAAATATGTTTAAATATGTCCCCCCATCTCCCTATTAACTCATCAAAATTTCATGAAAATATTTTGAACCATTTTTGAGATATCGCCTTGCATCTTGTATCTAGTTCCTATAGATGGCGTTAACGCACATTTTGTACCGTTTCTCTTTTAGAAAAAGTATGCGAGATTGCTATTGAGGAAGCTGCCTGATGGGTTACGTCAGTCTAATGACCCCCCAACAAGGGTGAAAGCTGACTGTCTACCCGGCCCGGGGGTTTTCATTAGTTCTTGGTTGCCCTGTACTTTAATGTAAGAACATTCTTTTTGTCTGCTATGCCACAAGTACATATTTTCCTTCTCTGATATGTTTAATATCTTTAACAATACACGGTAATACATAATATGTAAATGCCACGCGTTGCATATTGTTTTGCAACCGGACTGCGACCGCGTCGCATGTAATCGCCTTGCTAACATATATTGTATTTGCGGAGCAACATAGTACATCGCAATTAGTTACTGCAATCAGCTGTATGGGTCATATGACGCAACATTTTGCACCGTGTGTGGACCATTTTACATTTATGGAAACAAAAAAATGCAGTCAGCTGATCAGGGTCTTAGCTTTAATTTTAAATATTAAATGGGGGTCGAATATGTAGATGAATTAATGCCTATTAGTCTTTCTCTTTCACCCGATACTTTTCAGACTTTATCCCTGACCCTGTATGTCGGCCCAGTGCATTTATATGAGTAACACAATCGGCGAATGTTCTGGCAAGTTAATTAAAACGGTGCATGGATTGTTGTCATGCCTCCGTCAATATCAATCAACACAATTAGTCAGATATGTGAAGCAAATTGGTTAAAATACGAAATTTGCATATGAATATTTGCATGGAGGGGCATTCAGTTTAGAATAATTGTTGTAGACATTAAAGTGATATGCAGGTAAACGATTTATTACTCAGCGTATACGTGCAGGAGTACTTTTGGTTTATTTTGTGAATACACTGAAAAAAGAATTACGCTAAATTTAGAGGGAATAAAGTTAGTTCAACTGTAAAAATAATTTTGTGAAATTACATTGTTTTGGTGGTAAAACAGTTTTATATTTACCAGCTACTTACTGTAATTTTAATGTAAAATTAGGCTTATTTTAACCTTGGTGTTGAAAATAGCTTTGGTGTTACTAATTTTTAAATCAACACAATTCCGAATAAATCCAGGTTGGGTCCACGCCAGACTTATATAAAAAGTAAATGAAGAGTGGTTATTGATTAAATTTCTGTGAATAAATTTTCTTATCTAAACCAATTGTGTTATTTTAGTGTATTGCTCCCCACTTCTTATTAAATACGGGTGTGTTGGTGTTTCATTCTAGGGAGTCAGTTTTATGAATTGCTAATGCATGAAGACAGTGGCGGTTTTTGCGTAGGATCAATTGTGCAGTGAACACCCTAAAAATCTACGCAAAAAGATGGTTTTCTATACCTTATAACTATACTGTTATACTATTACACATCAACCATAATTTGTTTTAATTTTTTTATTATAATTTCAAATTTTACATTTCCTTTTACTACTGCATAATAGATTTTTGTATTTTTATAACAGTCAAGCTCTTTTCTTTCACCGACCAACATTAACATTAATACGAGCTCTAGCGCGTTCAGTATCGGAACTGAACGCCGAGAGTGTCGGCAAAGACCGTGTGTTGGAGAAAGAGGAGTCCGGCGCGTGAGACAAAACATCGTCGTATCCATGGATTTATTAAGAATGGATAGGGGATGATTTAACATTGAAGCCAAAACAAACCATTCTAAGCGACACTGTAAACAATTTGTAAATATTGACCACATCTTATTTTACGTTGTATTTTTGTACAAAAAATACGTTAGAAGCATCACAAGATTTACTAAAAGTAATAAATGGCCTAAAATATTTTATTTTTCTGCTAAATAATAATAAATTTAAGTTAAAAAGTTTTATTATTTATAGGATATTTTATTTCTAAAGGTTTATTTAAAGTCGCTCCGAGTCATTTATAAATCTATAAATCGCACTTTTTCTTTCCTAGTTCATTAGACAAAGACGTACGTGTAACCGAGTGTTCAGACGGTTTTCCTAAGCAACCAGCAGAGACAGGAACACTTCTGAGCTCCAACGCTCCAACACTCCAATGCTATTTTATCTCTTTCTACTACCATTCTTGATTCAATTACGTATTTCCTTAAAGTTCGTAAACTCTACCTCTAGGGGAAATGTTTTCATAACAAACAACAAATATAAGGCTTCACGTTCGATACGCTCACAGACATCGAATCCTTTCTTAATAAATCCATGGTCGTATCAAAATGATGCAGACTTTAGCGTTCTGGCGTGCACTGCACAATGCACCTGATTGATGTCAGTAGTTAGCTGATAGAATGGTGATATAGGCAGGAGTCCAGACGGCGCGTAGTTGTAGTAGGTTATTTTGATTAAAATGCAGTACCAGATTTTAAATTTTAATCGCGTAACTGCAGTTTTTGCAAAAACGAAGAACAGGAGAATGGACTTTTTACATAGATAAGCTTAAATTGGTAGGCATTTTTTTGCAATATTTCTCTTCGTATTTTTCTTGTATAACCACCGAATTGGACACCCAGTTTAATACCTCACGAGCCGCCACTGCATGAAGTCATAAAAAACAAAGTGCTTAAAGGTAAAAAAGGCATTTTTAATTAACAATAAAAAAAAATAATCACAAATTATTAACATTTAATTAAAATTTCCCGGCTGTGTCGGTGCCACCTGACAAGACTTAATACTAAACGGCATATTGCAAAAGGGTCCCCCGATTTTGATTAAAAGGTTGGGCAACGCGCATACGTCAGTAGCTTTATTTAATCAAGGGTGATTATTTTGTCGAACTTAATAGGAAATAATTTAAAATATTTGCATATTTTTGTTCACTTAGTCAGTAGGTATCGATTGAAGGTAATCAAAAATGTGTATTTTGTATAAATACCAATTAAAATCATAACATTGATTTACAGACATCTCTTGAGGTTAATTAATTGAATTTTTTAATGTGTAAACTCTTATATTGAACTCTACATTAACCCTAGAATATTACATATAAATAACAAATATGGAATGGATATGTAACAAAAATATGGAAACCTCAAAATATCCGATTTTTATGAAATTTTGTACATTTATGTACGAAATTACTCCCGATCCAGTGGTGAGTTCCCATTGTTGCCAAGTTTTTGCCGATTGCCTGAAATGGGCAGGAACTTTTTTTAAGTGGAACGTTCTATATTTTATTCGATTTTCGAATTCAGCTTAAAATTCTGAATACTTCCTATTGTTAACATTTTATCGTAAAGTTAACAGTTTTTGAGAAAATGGTGGTCAAAAATAGTTGTTTTGTTGTATTTTAACTTAAAATACCTGTACAAGAAAGTTTACCTGAAATGTCTGATATTGTCAGTTTCGTTTATTTACAAAAATTGGATCATTTAACAGAAAGCCAAAGAATTAAAATTTTAATAATACAGGGTTATGGGGACAGAATGCGAACGCATCAAGAAGTTTGTAACATTTTTAATGAGAAATATCCTGACAGAAATCAATTAACTAAATCTACTGTAAGTGAAGTTTAAAAAAAAATTCGTTAAACTGATGGAAACGTAAACAATGCTATACGCTCTGGCTGACCTAAAAGTGCAACAGATGGTGATAAGTCTGAATGTTTTACTAGTTTAGAGGAAAATCCCCATCATTCTATCGGAACACTGGGAAAAGTAAACATGTTTTGACACATGTCTGTAGACCGCCTTATGAAAATGGAAAAGTTTCATCCTAATAAAATTAATTAGACTCGTGCAAGAGCTCTCGCAGAAGATTATTACGACAGGCGCTTGGAATTTTGCGAAACCATGATAGAACGTTGCAACGCCAATCCAAATTTTGTCCATCGAGTAATTTTCACTGACGAATCAACATTTTTTTTAACTGGAACAGTTAATAAGCATAAGCGCCCTCCTCCCCGCTTCTCCACCCAAACATAGTTATTCTGGTACGCCCTTCAGCTCTTATATTTAATCTTACATTGACCCAGGTATATTACACATAACTATATAATATACCAATAATTATCTTTAGGACTGACTTCTAGGTGTTTCAAATTGTATAATATCTTATATTCCACAACATCCTCAATTTTACAATAATTTTTGACAAGATGTGCCTTAAATTATTCAACGATACTAAAATAAAATAATTTACTATTTCGAAACAGTATACTCCAAAGTATTTTGAAAAACACGGGAAATTAACCACAAGATTGTTAATTATGTAACATTGTTCCCGCTAAAATGTTTAATTAAATTTGGAAAACTCTTATGTTACCCAGTATATCTCTTTCTCATTAATTACAAAGCGTAAATCAAAATGTTGTTTTGTACTTTTCCAGTAAAACCACTTGCGGTAAAAATTCAACACAAATATCCAATTTTTGCAGGGCGCGCAATTTTTCTTCAAATTGAGATTTTTATCTGCTCATAGTTGAATATGTTTTCCTTTATTTCACGTCTTCCTCTCCCCAAAAAAAGTGATTCCGGTACGCCCCTGACCTCTTATATTTATTTAATCTCACAGTGACCGAAGTATATATGTTACGCTCAATAGTCGAATTCGGGCAATGCCCGAAAAAAATACGCAAAACTAGTTTTGAGCAACGAATATTTCCCAAACCCGAAATTTTATTTTTATACGGTTATTGAGCATTACAAAATAAGCAGAACTAGTTTTGCGCAATTTGAAATGTACAAAACTAGTTCTGTACATTTCTGAATGGCCAGCACTAGTTAGGCTTGTTTTACAGACTCCCAAACCCAAATAAAGAGTAGGGTTATGTTGTTGTTTTTTGTTTTGAATTTATTTCGTTTGTGCGACAAAGAAATATCACTTAGAACTGCATCCTCCGATATTTCTGGATCTACACAAGGTTTTATTTCATGTATGTGCAGTAAAAAGTGTATTGATAGAGCATGTTCTTGTCGAAAAAAGAATGTCATCTGCAATTCTAAGTGCCTTCATTCAAGCTCTTGTTCAAATAAATAATTTTTTAAACTTAACTGAATATCTGTCTAAGAATAAAGTTTTATTTGTTGTTGTATTTGTCAGTATTTAAATAAAATATATTATTTAAATAACATTTCCAACTTTATTTTATTCGGACGCTTCGCGCTGATTAAATGAAAAAAGCATAACTAGTGCTGGCCATTCAGAAATGTACAGAACTAGTTTTGTACATTTCAAATTGCGCAAAACTAGTTCTGCTTATTTTGTAATGCTCAATAACCGTATAAAAATAAAATTTCGGGTTTGGGAAATATTCGTTGGTCAAAACTAGTTTTGCGTGTTTTTTTCGGGCATTGCCCGAATTCGACTATTGAGCGTAACATATACACATAAACATATCAACCAACTCATTTTATTTAAGATTGATTTCTATGTGTTTTAATTTGTATTATATCGTATAATCCACAACATTCCCAACTCTACCGTAATTTATAATACGTATATTAAATTGTTTAACGAATTCTAAAATAATTTATTATTTACTCGAATGTATTTTCCATAACACGCGGAAATTAACCACAAGATTGTTGGGAATATAACGTTATTACCGCTAAAATGTTTAATTAAATTTGGGAAACTCTTATGTTACCGGTATATCCCTTTCTCCCTAATTGCTAAGCGTAAACATTTTTTAACCGCTTAAGTTTCTTGCTTTTAAAGGGAGAGTAATAAATCATTTTAGCTAATTATTATTCAAGAAAATTGCTTGAAATTTTAGAATAATTGAGTCATAAAAATAATCATTATTTTCTAAAAGCCTCAGATTCTAAAAATTGCTAGAATTAATCTTTAAGAAACTGGAAGAAACCTTCCATTATTTTGTACTCTATTGTATACTCTTTATAGTTCCTTAGGGTTTAAATTCCATAAACCAGTAAGGAAGTTTTTGCGGTTTTGCCATGTTATTAATATGAAAGTAAGTTATCATACTAATATCAAATATTCAATAAAAAGAAATTAAAGTGGTCATATCCTCACTACTTGGAATGGAAGTACTAGAAATGCAATCATCGGGATCGGGAATAATGATTTTTTTCTGGAATTATGTAATTTGAGGCGTAAAGCGGAATGTGCTGAATAGAATCAAAAATAATAGAACAGACGCATAATTTTTGAGCGCGCCGGAGGTGCTTACATGGACGAGATTGTTAATATTTCCTTCGTGATTAACATAACCTCTAAAACTTATGGTAATTTAAAAAAATAACAACTATAAGATTTTCTACTAAACCACTCGTTTAGATTCGTAATTTACGCCGCAGAACATATAATTCCTATACAATTCATTAATTTTGGGGTAAGTTTGTCTAGATAATAATTGTTAAAAATAAAATATGTTTACCTACTTACTTTTCAATAAAAAGAATCACTACAGATACACAGACTCCAACAATATACTACCAAAATGTCTAATAAGCACAAAATAATCAAAATAATGGCAAAATGCTTTCTGAAAACACGGAAAACCCACAAAATCCACAATTCCTAAAAACCAGGGTTGGTTTGATTTAAATCAAGTGATTTTTTTGAAAAAAATCAATGATTTAAATCATTTTTCTTCATAATGATATTTTATTATTACATAATAATTACGAGAATGATTATTTTATTTTAGCTCGACTTGATTTTATTATCTACCATTATAATAGGTATAGGGATAGGGTATAGGTAGCTATATAATATGCACCTATTGTTTTTTGTTTGTGTTTGTAAAATTACCGTTTTCTGTTTCATTTGCTGAAGTTTCAATTAATATTAATATTATTAAATTTATATTTTCTACTCCATTATTTTAATATTTACTGCATTTTAATTATTTACTATTGTAACTGTGTTACATCTGAACAAACAATAATGAAATAATACAAACCTAGATAAAATTCAAAAATTCTGACTTAAATCAAAAAAACCTGATTTAAATCAAAAAAACAGATTTTTTGAATTTTTTTAAAAAATCATGATTTTTGCCAACCCTGCTAAAAACAAACTCTCATTTCACACGTCATAACTCAAAATCGGATGGGGCGGCTCTGTAACTAGCGAACTAACGCGGAATAGACTAGACGGGTTGAAGACTGCCGGAAAAAGATATGCTGGTGCAAGGGGTAGAAAAGGATGCCCATCTACACGGTATTCGATGTGAGGTGCTGCACATACTCCACCTGTTGACGCTTTTCCGGCTGCAAGGATTAGATGCGGAATATGTATCTTCGTCGCGTACATGTAAATATATGGCCATTTATATATCCATCTCCCATCAAGTCAGCGATGGTCTGTGCCCGCGAGTGTTTCCTGGGTTAGGGAGCTTTTAAATTATAGATTGGCAAATGTGTTTGTCATGTCTCACCGACCGCCATTTAAACTTTACCTATTACGAATAAATATTATCGAAGGCTCCAGGTTCACAAGAGACGGATTTCTAAATTTAAGAACTTGCCAATAAATTTAAATTTTAAAAATCGTATTAACATTGTCCATACAAAAACAAACTTAACAAATACCAAAAAGTAATAACATGAAAAATTCTAAAGAACCCATTTGATAGCATTAAGGAATAGCTAACATTTTCTCCACAATGAAACTAATGTGACAGACTTACGACCTTTTCCGACTGCTTTTTTTTTATAAAACTGCAGACATTTACTGGGTCCATCGATAGAATAAAATGATAACACCACCCGGCGAGTTCACACAAGAACAACCATGTGTTATCAATCACCCATTTGAATCATATATGTACATATTTCACCGCTTTAGGGGAATGTCTTTAAGGGTGTAGGAAAGACCTCTGCTTTTTACACTGGTGCTATTTTTCAATATTTTTCCGACAAAAACGGTAGAAATTATTGGCCAAGTGGCATGCAACCTCAATGTCGACATATTGTCGGTTGATGAATCCAATATTGGCACAAATCAAAAAATAGTTAATCGGAGAAATAATGAATACGATGAAGTTATATTTGTTATTCAAATAACAACAGGAAATTAAATTAAAACTGGCTATGTAGCATTATGTATTTTTTAGTCAGTTGTTTTCGCTGTAAAATCATTCGATTTTAAAATTTTTAATTTGGACTTTTTAGTAGAAGTGACTTTGTAACTTGGATTCTCGACTCATTTAAAAATCATTATTTAGTGATCAGATAACTCAAAAATGATAAATTTTGATTTGTGCTAGTATTGCATTCATCAAGCTTTGTGATTTTTGAGGTGGTTTAGGTACCCAGCATTTGCTCCAGCCAGTTTGCTCTCTATTAATAAACTAGTTTTGTGAAATTAGGTTAGGTAGTTTACTTGCTGCTCTAATAGCAAATAAATCTTGACGAGTATTTTTTTCTATTCTCTAAGTAAAGGGTATATTAATGGCGGTTGTTTTTAACCATTTATTTTGCCACTGAAAAAAATGAATTGTTACTATAACCATATACAGGGTGTTTGAGTCCAAATATTTTAACATGTGAAAGTAGGGCCCATTTGGAACAAAAAAGTTGTATATGGTGGGTAGTTATCTCTTACCATTTTTGAGAAAAAAGCAACAAAAAGTGAATTTATTTTTGTTTATTTCTCGCAAACAATTAAATTTTTTAATCATTTTATGTAATACTCCCTATACACCTTGGGATTGCGATTTTTGTGTAAAATTAAATCAGCGTATTAATTCACAAAAAGTACCTCTAAGAGAGAAATATCGTGAAAAAGTAAAAGAGAGTTAAATTTTTTTATTCTGAAATAAATTTCGAATATCCATGTTTGCCAAAAAGTTATAACTGGCCCATGTATATTTCTTTTATGGAAAACACTCATTTTTGTTATAGTTTACAAACGTTTAAACAATTTGTATTTCTTTCACTAAAACTAACTAAAATCAATTAAAATTTTATACATATATGTATACACGGTGCCCAAGATAAGGAGGACCAGTATGGGGATCTCGCTTATGGTTAAAAAAACAAAATTGGTTAAATGAAATAAAAGTTGCGTAATTAAGAAACTAATAAATTGATGTCCCGAAATTTTTTATATGATTGTTCATTTTCGAGTTATTTTGAAAAAACTAAATTTTAAAAATTTTAATTTAATTTTTCTCGGGCTTTAATATGACAGATAGGGCAAAACTAAAAAAACTTCTTTGTATCAACTTTAAATGAACTTAAAGATTGCGTTGTCAATTTTTTTATTCAATGTTTCGTCTTTGGGCAGCGATCATTAACTTCATTTTTTTTTAAATACGGTCCTGATTTTTTGATGTCAAATTTTAGAAGCCCTTTTTATTCTGAATTCAACAGTGTACTATACATTATGGTTAAATTACGTTTTGAGTCTTTTTTTTACCATTATTTAGAAATTTCTGTGATGCGGACCTGTCTTCTAGAACATTTCATACATTTTTCCAGATTTTGTAATTTAATGAAGAAAATAATGAAACATACTCAATCTTTTTAATTTCTTATTTTAATTATGGTTTGTAAATAAGGAAAATAATAATCAATTAATTATTGTTGAAAAATATTGGTTTTCCAAATGATTAGTAAGGACTAAAACCATCTAGAGTTGTCTTAACCCTCACAGACATTTCTAAAAGAGCACCACAAGAATTGTGTTAGGTAATACTAGTGCTAAGTACCTACCCATTCGTGTATGCACTTTGTTGATTTATTTGTGGGGTATTGTTAATAGTAATTCAATACTTTGATGGATTTAAAAAATGTACGAACCTAAAATTTGTCAATAATGGTCAGAAAAGGCTCAAAACCTACGTAAATCATAATGTGTGATATACACTGGTCTCTTGGAATATTTGTAACAGTAATTAATTGATTATTTTTCTTATTTACAATCCATAATTAAAATAAGAAATTTAAAAGATTGATTATGACTTCATTATTTTCTTCATACATAATTACAAAATCAGGAACAATGTATAAAATGTGCAGGGAGACAGGCCCGTATTACAAAAATTTCTTAATACTGGTGAAAAAACACTCAAAACATAATTTAACCATAATGTGTAGTACACTATTCAATTCAGAACAAATAGGGCTTCTAAAATTTGACATAAAAAAATCAGGACCGTATTTAAAAAAATGAAGTTGACGATCACTGCCCAAAGACGAAACGTCGAATAAAAAAATTGTTACGTAATCTTTAAGTTCATTAAAAGTTGGTTTGATGAAGTTTTATTAGTTTTGCCCTACCTTTCATATTAACGCCAGAAAATAATTAAATTAAACATACAGTTTTTTCAAAATAACTCGAAATTGAAAAATTATCTAAAAAATTTCGGACCATCAATTTATTAGTTCTTTAATTACGCGGACTTTTTTCCTATTCAACCAATTTTGTATTTCTAACTATAAACGATAGATCCCTATACTGGCCCTTCTTATCTTGGACACCGTGTATACAAGTAACATAGAATTTTGGCTTTACAGAACAACATTTCAACTAGCAAACAAGGTTGGTAATAACTAATATCTAAATTTCGTTTGCTCTGATTAAAGAGTGGGTTTAATTCAAATATTTTTTTATAAAACCGCAGATATAACGTAGATATGTCTGATTTACGGGGTAAACAAATATTAAGAAAATATTTTCCATTTAGTTTTAGTTTTTGCTTTATGATATTAGATAAATTATTTTTAGAATTTTTATTTCGTTGTTGCAGATTTTTGTTAGGTTAACGCGAGGGTTAACGTTAATTTTCTAAGTCTAAATTTCATATTTTATAGGTATATGATTACTTAGATACTTTGTTTTATGTTTTATTTCTGAACTAAAGAAACCGTTTTGAAGACTTTTCCCAATTTTAAACCAATTCGCTTGCGCATAAAAAAGGACAACCTGCCACTTTATTTAAAAATAAATAATTCCTGGCTTTTTAGTATTTTGCCAGTTTTTTTTTATCGTGTATTGCTTTCGACAAAAAATAAAACCTTTATAAGAGGCATCAGTTATACGTCTCCTTAGCAACAAATAATGTTTTCGATATTTTTCGGTTCATGTTCATTCAATCTAAAACTCTTCTGTTTGTTACGAATAAAAATAAGACTTTTTAAGAAATATCCTAATATAAAGCTTACAGTTACGAAAAACCTTATACAAAAACTCGCTGTGGGAGGATTTAAGCCGAGAATATTAAAATTTAAAGAAAAGTAGGGCCAAAACGCAGTATTTTATTTTTAGCTTTCCTTTAATAAATTTTGCTTTCTTAAGGGAAATAACGTCATAATAATGGAAAAATATGAATTGGGATGTTTAGTATTTTATAATTGCGGAGACAGAGGGGGTGATCTTGTGGTTTTGTAGTTTTCAGAGGAGTAAAGTAACCTTAAACAGGTTAGAGTTTATTTATAAATATAGCCCGGACTTCAGGAGCTCATGACGTAGAAATCAGAGTTGGAGTTAGGAAATACTTAGGCGCGCAATGTAAAATTTTAAAAAGAGTTATTTTATTATTATGTTATTTAATATTATTTATATTATTAATTATCTATTATTAAGGTTGGCCAGGATCTGCTACCAGAGGCGTCGATGCCGAAAATTAGATACGTTCATATACGGTATTTGACAAAAATAATTTAATTCCTGGGCGTTGTAGTGATTGTGTGAAATGAAAATGAACGGTCAAATGCCTGTTCGACTCGCTCATAGAGAGTTCCGTACCACGTGCCGCGCTGCGCGGCGGCGCCGGCGTGCCGTAATTTTGAAGATTTTTTTTCTATGGAATAGTCTTGCAACATACATTAAAATGGTCAAAATGGTACACAATTTTACCGTCCGGGCAGGGCATAAATCGACCTCAGGTACCAGGCAGTACCAGCCTGCGCAATACATGTGCGCGCGGCAAAGTGCGCGCGCACATTTTTGTTTTTGTGGGGAACTTTTTTCCCAACTTTTGTTTTCAACTTCTTTATTTTTCGTTTTTTTGACATCTGCGCAGTAGACCAATGGATTCGATTAAATTAAAAAATAAAAGAAATTCGAACATAAAATGTAAAGATTTATTCAAGCTAGCAAATCTTTTCCCAGAAAATAAATTTGAGCCATATAACATTTTCCAGAGCGAAAAATTGGGGGCGGGGGCAAAAGTACTATGAGTTGCTCCAAGGAATGGGCGTCCGGTAGTGTGGCTCGAATATATCGAAATAATAAAACACTTCTTCTTGCACAAAACCACGCAGAGGGTTAAAATAAAGCTGAATAAAAGTTGCAAGTTATTAAGAACTCAACTTCAAAATTAATTAATAGAAACTCGTGGTATTGCTTAAATTTGTCATGTTATTTGTTTTAACAAAAATGTATAGTTTATATGTTGTTAAAGTTTTATTTTAGCAAAATGTACTTATTACAAAACATTTTTTGTTTCTGGAACAGCAACAGGGATCAGTAAATCAAGTTTTTTTGTTCCATTTTTTATCATGTCAGATATTTAGTGGAATATACCTAGTCCAGTTGGACAACATGACATGTAAAACTTCGAAATTATGTTTTAAATTAGAAATCTGGAAATCATAAATATTCCTCTTCTTCTTTGTGTCTTTTTCCAATATGGGGTAGAGGTTTGTGCTTAATCATCTCCACAACCACAACAACGGCCGGTACTGAGTTTATTTTCCTGTTTAATATTTTTTGCTTAAATTACTATAGATTCCATCTACTCATTCTTGCTTTTGAGCTCTTCTGATCAGATGCCAGTATCACTCTTCTGTAATTTGGTTAGATATTTCCACAAACTTTGTTGTTCCCCTTATTTTCTCATTGTCTTGTTTCTCCTCGTTACCCGCGTTACATTCTCATTTCTGTCGCAACTGCCCTCCTTTTATGCATTTTCTTTGTTGGCCATATTTCGCTCCATACATCACTGCAAGTCCTTCCACTGTTTTATAAATCTAATTGCACTAATCCTGTGATCACAAAGCACATCAGAGGCTTTTTTCAATTATTTATTTCTGACTTCCTGTATTATGACATAACATCCTTAAGCAACCGGCAAAATGTTGACCGCATGTGGGAAATTTTTTTATTATTATGAGATTATCAGGAAAACGTTTTGCTCCAGTCGTCTCGATGTATGTACCTATATCGTATGTCCTATAACGTAAAAATCGATTTTAACATTTGTAACGTGAACGCTGGTTTGGCGGAAAAGTCAAAAAAATACAATTAAACTGTCAAAAAGTAAAATTAGTTCGCAATATATCGAACAAAGTTATTTGGAAAAAGGATTCTGAATTCAGTTCTATGTCGCTTGGTAAAGTATGGGTAAAAATTCGGAAATATACAGTGTGAGTTTTTAAAGTGTTACAAGGCGATATCTCGAAAACGGTTTAAAATATTTTCCTGAAAGTTTGGTGAGTAATAATATGGAGATAGGGGGACATATTTAAACATATTTTTGACATTCACACCCTCTCTCTATTTGAGGGGGGGGGGTACATTGGAATTTTTAATTTGATGATGTAGGTGTTTTTGTTTATAAAATTAGAATCTACATAAAAAACTACGTATTTTTACAATTTTTATTTTGATTTGCTGTTTCTGTTGCGGAATTATTATTTATAAGGTCATAAAATAAAAAAATATATTAACCACTTAATTTTAACTTATATGTCTTCGGTCATGCTTGAGAAGTTGTTTGAAATGCCCCCCTTCAACTTTCAAACACTTTCCAACTCTTCTTCTAAATGAATGTCGTACCCGCTGTAACATTTCAGGTGTTACTAATAAGCAGGCAAAGCGGATTCGGTCTTTCTATCATCTAGAGTTGTAGGTGCGGTCGCCATTACTTTGTCGTTTATAAAGCCCCACAAGAAAAAGTCAAGGTGGGTCAAATCCGGGGACCTAGCAATAAACTGAGAAATAATCGTTAAAATGTCAAAATTCTTAACTGATGCATTTCCATTAAAACGAATAATAATTCTGAAATAACTGAACTTGATTTATTGCTAAAATTTATTTATTTTTTAAATTCCATCAAAATTTAATTAACCATAATTCCGTAACCGAAAGAGCAAATCAAAAAAAAAATGTACACATACCTAGGTTTTTACGTAGATTCGAATTTTACATTTTGTCTGTAGTATGCCTTATCTGCCTCTCCTGATGCTTGTTTATAGTCTGTTTTAATACAATAATTGCTTCCGTTGTACTTTTATCTGACATAAATAGATATTTAAATTTAAATAAGTAGTTGGGGTAGCAAGAGTTTTGCCCCAAAATCATATGTTATTTCTTATGGAGCTTCGATCTGCATTTTTCACTCCATTTTAAGGCGTGGTCACTTTCTTGACAGCACTTAAACGCGAAGTTGCCTCTAAGATGGTTTTATAGCTGTTTCTGAGCTGTTTCTGAAATGTTTCCATAAACAGGGTCTATTTTGTAGCTGTTTTGTACCTGTTTGGCAGCTGTTTTCAGAAACAGGTTCTGTTTTGTAGCTGTTTTGTAGTTGTTGACCCTGTTTCTGGAAACAGCTGCCAAACAGGTACAGAACAGCTACAAAACAGACCCTGTTTATGGAAACAGCTCAGAAACAGCTATAAAACCCTCTATGAGGCAATTTTGCGTCTGGGTGCTGTCAAGAAAGTGACCACGCCTTAAAATGGAGTAAAAATGCAGATGGAAGCTCCATAAGAAAAACATATGATTTTGGGGCAAAACCCTTGCTACCCCAACTACTTACTTAAATATTTAAACAAAAAAAATTATTCCATAAATATAGGGCTAATAATAAGTAACTATACAGGTAGCGATTGAAACTACCTCTATTTCAGTTTTTAGATCTTTGTTCTAACAATGCTGATGTAGATATAATTATTCAGTCTCAGCCTGACTTCGTTCACGGAGTTGGCATGAAATGCGAATGAGCAAGAAACATAATTTCGTGTAATTTGAACACAAATTGTAAATGCACAGAGGCTTAGTTTTGTGATTTCGCATATTCAGATCTGCGATTAAGCACGTTGTGCAAATATTATACAGCTTTACTGGTAGTTTATTTTACTTTAGCAAAGAATATTTTCCAGCAAAAATTATTTTTTGAGCCTAAAAATATATGCATGGGGGTTTCATATTCTGTTCAAGAATTTACAGCCAGACTCTGCAATGCTAAACCGTTCTAATTTGAGAACCGAAAGATTTAAACTGACAAGTTTTTTTTTATCAGAAGCAGCCCACGTAGACTTCAAGCCAAGTACTAACGTGCCGTGGGAGTCTGAAGAAAATCCATCCCTTGATTCGAGACTTGTCTGGAAAAAGTTTAAAAATAAGACAACTAAGTTTAATACTGTGAATTTGTCATTGTTTTTCCCCAAATTTATTCCAAAATAGGAAATTTTAAGACGTATGTATGTACTTTCCACAATAATACAACTAAAATCATTCTAGCAATACGTTTCAAGATGAAAATTATTTGTTAACCAAGCAAATCGCTTCAATAAACTGGCCAACAAAAAAATTGGCTTTTCAAACTGATATAACTTTTTAAAAACTTAACGTTTTTGAGAGCGGTTTTTTCGGATATCGATAGCTCCTCTTTCCCAAATTTAGCATCAAAAGGTGATTTTGCAATGGAAGCGACATATTCATCCTATTCAGGGTAATTAATAAGATAATGTAAAACTAGTAAAAGTTTAGGTGTGTGCCATATTGCCAATAATTTTTGTAAGTCACGAATAGTTAATAAATCTACTGTTTTATGTAATTTAACCTTTTCAACACCGTTGAGGGGCAACACGGCGCCAAGGAGTTGAAATAAAAAATTTTAAATTCAACAGTGCGGTGTGGGTGTGGCCCTTCATTTTAAATGTCCTTTCTTAAGGGGTGGCGCTAGAGAGCTGAGGTCAAAAATTTTAAATACAATCCTATGCCGTGTGGTACCTCATTTGGTTTAAATGTTAAGCCTATAAAAATTAAAAATCGTAAAAAAAAATTAAGAACCTACCTTTATTTGTCTTATTACTTTAAAAGTTCAAAATGATCACCATGGACTTCTTGGCAGTAATAAAGTCGATTTTGGAACTCCGCCAAGAAGTAGCACCTGCCATTCTCGAAAATATGAGAAGGGAGTTTCGAAATCCACTTTAGTACTGCCAAGAAGTTCATTGTGGCCATTTTAAACAGCTTTTAAAGTAATACGAGAAATAAAAGTATTTACATTTCGTATTTTTTTTTTCACGATTTTTCCTTTTTAAGGCTTGTTATTTAAAATCCAATTAAGATACAGAGGTTGGGGTAAAATGTTTCTTTTTGAAGACCTTTAAAATGAGGTATCACACGGCACTGGGTTGCATTTACAATTTTTGACCTCAACTCCCTAGCGTCACCCCTCAAGGGGGTGAAAAAAGTTAAATTACATAAAAAAGTGCATTTATTATCTACATATCTTTACTAATAGTAAGAATATTTACCAATACTAAAACTTTTCGAATACCCTGTATATTTGTATAATATAAGTATATATAGTAAGTTTTATGATTTTTGTGTCTGGTTTTGTGTTGTTTGCATTAAAAATCGTAATTTACTGTAAACTTAGTTTAAAAGCTAGTTCACACGATATTGCAGGATTTTCTGGGGGAGTTAATAATAAAACAAAACTTTAGTTTAGTAAAGACAAGTTTATGATATTTTAGGATGCAATAATAAACCAGAAAGTTTTAAGAACTTATAAAGCTGGTCCCTTTCTTAACCCAAATATGTATGTTTTCGAGGCTATAAAATAGAGCTATCCTCTGTTTATTGATGATCCCAGGTCAAAAATATTATACGTGGTTGTATATGTATATATACGACACTTGAAGAAATATAAACTGGGCTATATTAAGGAACCATTTTTTTTTATTAACAGCATTGATTACGATTATTGTATGTAGTCATATTAATACCTCTTGTGGTGCTACTATATTTTTACTGTTGAATTATATATTTTTCAATCAAGTTGTTATCGCTGTAGATCCATAATTTAATAAAAAAATATTATTTTTAATTTTGACACTGAAGTTAAAAATACTTTTATGTTGCGCTACATTTTGCTTTACTCAATAAAACCAATTTTAACATTTTTATTTTTCATTTTTAGTAAATGGTATTCTTGACTCGTTTAAATATCGTTTACAGTGATAACTCAAAAATAATAAATTTGGAGTTGTGCCACTTTTAAATTCAGCAAGCGAAATGTAATGTTTCTTATCCACGATATTTACTACTTTGTAAAATAATCAAGAAAATAAATTAACACTCGCATTTACAGCACACCATCCAGAATAGCACGTTTGTTTACATATCATGTGACGTCACAACCAATAAGATCACGTTTTGCAAGTTTTGAATTTTACTCCATTACAAACCTTGAAATCCCATTTTACCGCCTTAGGTGTTGATTTGTTGAAAACTGTAAAACACGTGTTTAATCATTTATCTTTTGGAGTGCTTCTATGAAGTTTCAAGTTAATAGGACCATCGAATATTTTGTCTCCGTACAAACTTTCAACACCCTCATAACCCCTTTAGGGGTTGAATTTTGAAAAATCCCTTCCTAGTGACATTATAAAGAAAACTACTGACCAAATTTCATATTTATAGCTTCAGCGGTTTCGGCTAGGCGATCATGAATGAAAAAATTATATTTATCAATACTTTATTTTGCCATGAGAAGAATTCCTAGCAAGAACTCCATTAAATTTTGATATTATTTATTAATTTTAATATAGTTTCTTTTTGTTTCAGGTAGGTGATTCACAAGAACAATATTTAAAAGTATTTTTTTTTGTTGGGTACGTATGTATACATTTTTTTTTCGTGTGTCTGCATGTCCGACAATTTGAAAAAATCTATTTTAATACATGCCACGTGATCACCGGTTTGGTGGGAATTTAAAAGAAAGTTGACTATGGTACCGAAAAGTGGGCCAAATCAAGCCCAATAAGAAATAGATAGAAGGATAGAAAATTTTATTAAGAAGGATTATTCAGAATGCACCAAGGATCCAATATACCAATTTTGAGAAAAAATAAAAAAATTTAACCGTAGCAGCTCTATGAAAAATCATAAATTATTTTTTACTAATAAATACTAAAATTAATTACGAAAAATACTGTATTATTTGGTTTCAGTTGTGTAATTGTTAGTTCGTCTAAATTTTACTGGCTACCCGAAAATGTTGTATAAGCCCATGTGCATCAATATACAGGGCATGACTACAGATAGCGACACGAGCAGAACGTATTTTTATTAAGATCTATTTCCCGCAAAGTGTCTTTGTCACAAATATTTGATTAGTCTTGACACAAGCCTATGTAATTTAGTTGAATAAAGTTATTTTCAAGTAATAAATAACACAGGACCACAAATGGAAACCGAAAAAGTCCTTTGGCGAGATTGATATCCTATATGTATTTTGGTGCGCTGATTACGAATCCAAGGTCCAAATAACCCCAGCACATCACATTCAAGGTCATTTGAAGGTCAAATGTATATATTACAGAAAAACAGAAAATCTGACCACGGATTCGGAAAGAGCGGGAAATTTTACGTCCAAATATGTAGGTTTCAGTTTTTCCAACATGACCCTCCAAGGTCATCTGAGGGTGAAATGACTCACCGATAGACGAAATTCTTATTTCCCATATACATCATCACCTTGAAAGTGACGTGCTGGGATTATATGGACCTCGGATTCGTAATCAGCGCGTCAAAAAACGTAAAGATACCTGACTAAGTTGTACGTAAAAGTCTGTAGTTGTGATGATGTACCTATATGGGAAATAAGAATTTGGTCTATCGGTGAGTCATTTCACCCCCAGATGACCTTGGAGGGTCATGTTGGAAAAATAAAAACTACATATTTGGACGTAAAATTTCCCGCTCTTTCCGAATCCGTGGTCATATTTTCTGTTTTTCTGTAATATATGCATTTGAC
This sequence comes from Philopedon plagiatum, assembly GCA_963971165.1. Taxonomy (NCBI): domain Eukaryota; kingdom Metazoa; phylum Arthropoda; class Insecta; order Coleoptera; family Curculionidae; genus Philopedon; species Philopedon plagiatum. The sequence continues at coordinate 70,974,712 of OZ020194.1, forward strand.
CTTCAAATGACCTTGAATGTGATGTGCTGGGGTTATTTAGACCTTGGATTCGTAATCAGCGCACCAAAATACATATAGGATATCAATCTCGCCAAAGGTCTTTTTTCGGTTCCCATTTGTGGTCCTGTGTAATTTATGATTTTTCATGGCGATGCATGGTATGGGTCAAAATTTGTATTTTTTTATTTTTTTTCATATATGGTTCAAAATTAGCATATATACAGGGTGTTATGAAATTCACTGCATATATAGAATGGGTGACTCCTGGGGTAGTGTACAGACATACCCAATGCTTTTTTCCTCAAATCGCACACTTTTTATTTTAAAAAATGACGACATACCGGCCTTATACGACGCTTCTAAAGAGCCTGCCGTTATTGGCTCTAATATTATAAAGAAAAAACAAATGATCCAGCCGGACATTGCCAAACTTAAATATTATCATGACATCTCAATTTTTTTTAGTGAAAACCGAAAGTAATCCAAAGTATTTGTAATTCCACAGACGCATTTTACCAAAAATCTGTATTTTAATTTAATAGCAATTTATTTTTGTAAGCAGAATCAAAAAGGCAATGATATAAGGCAACACAAATAATTATGACGTACCTGTTACGTTAATAATGAGAAGAGCATTATTCCTACCAGGCGCGGCCCGTGAAATTTTAAAGTTGTATGTATATCTCTGTTGGTACTTATGGGACCCCTGCCAAGTTCAGGTTTTTTAATAGTGAGCCTACTAGGAATGTTTTGGTAAAGAAAAAAAAATATTTTTTTGGTTTGCGGAAAAAGGTGAATTTTTGAATTGACCTACCTCGGAAAAAAATTAACACGCTTAGATATTTTGTTTATTATTTTTTCTAAACAAATTTTACATCATTTTGTCGACAATTCTTAAATCTCAAGAGAAGAAAATGTGTTAGTAGAAAGTTATAGCCATTTGAATTTATTTAAACCTAAAATATAATTTTAGAAACAAGGTGTCGTTTTTAATCAGTAAAAAAATGTCTGTCTGTCCAGAAGTGACAAGTTTTTTATTGTAAACTATATAAATTCCTGCGATTAAGGTGACAGCACTATTAATATACTAATCAAAAGCAGTAACAGTAAAATACAAAATATTTTTAATTATTGTTAAACCTTGTATTATTAAATAGGTAAATGGCGTGAGTAACTTTATCATCATCTTCTAACCAAACAATTCAGTGTAGGTACACTGTATTTTTAAAATCCTGTTGCAATTTCATCCAGTCAGAGTAAAAAATCTTGAAAACAACTATTTACTAACTATATAATTTCCGGGGGGTAATTTCGTATTTATTCTTACTCACTCCGCTATGATATTTAAAACTAGACTGATGCTTGATACAGAATGAGAAATGCCTGATATTTTAAAATAATAAAATGCCCTGCAGCATTATAAAGATGCATCTTTAATATTTAAATTTAAAATTATACAAAGTTCTCCACGATATAATCTTAAAATTTTATAATAATTCGCTTCCTTGGACATTCTTATAATTATCTGGAAATAAAATTATATACCTTTGGTATTTATACATTTAAAATAGCTTATTTTTGTGATATTAAGTTATTAGCTACAATTTAGGATCAGTTTATAGCAAGCAATAATAACTTGCCTTGGTCTATAATAACAGTAATAGGTATTGTTATTTCTAATATGTGTTATTACACATGTTATGTTTCTTATACCTACATATTGTATATGTATAATAATAAGCATACTAAACTACTTTATTCATTCCCTGTGTAGGAACACTGTTATGGTGTTGTTTTGAGAAACGTAAGTCAATTTTGCTGAAAAAAAGTTGATTTTCATTGCAGACAGGAAATAGGGTAAATTAAAACAAAAAAAACATTCATTATTGATATGTACATATAGCTATTATTTTCTGTGTTTACAATAATACTAAATGTTCATAATATTAGTGGAATCTTTACATTTTTTCTTGCTTTTGATACTGTCCAACTTGTTTGTATTCAAAATCCACTTGACAATGAATTTTAATATTTAATTTAATTTATTATATGAAATGTCCTTACCCAGTTCATTTTAACTTGCTAGGCTTTTCACAATGTGGTTTTCAATAATAGTGGAGGACTTCCACCCTCCATGTCTTTTGAGTGCTAGAACCATCTGGTAACCTATAAAGTGAATCCTAGATGGTGCGAATTACATAAGTTTTTTTTCTTGAATTTTTCTAAATTCTCTAAATGTCTCAAATTCCAACAGGCAGTTAGAAGCAGGGATCAAAATAACGAAAAAAAAAAGCAAAAACTGTCGAATTTTACATGTTTTTTAGGCTATTTCCAATAGGAGTGGCACTTTGTGTATATGTTTCCCAGATAGATAATTAATCACTTAAACTACAAAAACGCGGTTGGTTCATCCCGAAATCTTTTTCCGATCAGGAGATATTTGATTTTGTCCATTGTAGTTTCGAAATATATTACTGTGCGGCGGGTAGCGCGGCAGATGGACGAAGATCGGGCGGCCGAAGTTTGCTCAGGTTAAGTGGGAGGCTGATGGCACGGAACACTAATTGTGCAAGTATAGCTTGCACTTGAGCGATGTTTTTAATCATAGGTCCACAGTCGTGGTCAAAAATCGCATAGCTAATTCACAGTTCGAACGCATTTTAATGGACTTTCTTCAGAAACTGGCATTTAGATTGTGGATTAAGTGTACAATTTTTTTCTACAGGCATATACATTGAAAGAAACTTACTTACGTATACTGAAGCTGATTTATTGACATTCCAGGCACGCAACGTATGTAATAATTAAAGAATTGTAAACATAGATGAGTCCAGGGGCGTCTGTACACTAATTGGAAATAAAATTACGATTCGATTTGAAAATAAAATACAAATATTTGTTTATTATGTTATTCGGACCTAATGATATTTTTCCTTTAACACGAGGAAAAGCGTACCGTAATTGCCACTAATGCCACTGGGTCGGTAGGGACCACTACGCACATATTTTTTTCAAAAAGATCGCAACAGATTTAATACAATTACTAAATCATATATAAAGCCGCAATAAGGCATCTGCAGATGCCGGTTAACACACTTTTTGTTGTCTGCAACTAAAGGAACTCCAATCCACGATGCACTTGTCATGAACAAAACATTTGTATCCAAACGGCAAAGAGCGAGGAGGCAACGCCATGGCCACGCTAAAGGAGAACGTATCCGAGAAGCAACCCGCCGTGACACCAATGCTTGCTACTGCGAAACTAAAAATAGCTGCTCTGCTGACTGCCGGCGTGCAGTCGACCGTCACTTTGTACTACTGGTACAGCCCTGGACTCACGTATGTTTGTAGCTTTTTAGTAATAATAAGTTAGCCCCAGTTTTCTCTTCTACAATGCACAAGTTTTTTTTAATTGTTGTAAGTAATATACTGATCCCATTAAACAGTTGTTATTTTCAAGACGGATTTAAAATCGTTAAAAGACATTCATAATCAGAATACTGGCAATAAGAACAAAAGGCACGTTTCGGCCCAAAATCATTCCTTTGCATTTAAATTAAACAGATGTGGACCCTTTGGACAAATCTAATATTTGGACGCGCTAAATTTGTAATTACCAATATGAACTTATCCAACGTGAATGACATCAATTTTAATTTAGAATTATACTAGGAAAATCAGAATTAAAGGTTATTGCTTTAAGGACAGTCATAGAAGAAGGATGTTGCATTGAAGCATTTTGAACTAATAGGAACAATACTGCCGTTGCGGTGTTTTTTCTTAGAACAGCAGAATAGTGTTGATAACCAAGCTTTTTTGTATGTACCGGGTGACACAGGAAGTGTCACCACTAATTATTTTTTTCAGGGGCGGATTTAAAATTTCGTCTAGGGGCGGGGGCGCAACTTCACTTTAAGCTACACAAATGCATAGACTAAAAATCATGGGCAAGTTCGCGTGTGACATTATGTTCTTTATGGTTCTAAGAAATGAACCCTGTTTCATAAGGGACGAAAAATATCAGCCAGTTCTTGCGAAAACAGGACGGTTGGTCATACTAACTTAAAAATATTCTAGCATTTTTATATTTACACATTCTGTCCATTTGGACTGATATAGAATTTTTTTTTTTCGAAAATATATTTTCTCGAAAACAGAACTTTTTCGTTAATACAGTGTGGGAGTGTTTTTTTAGAAACCAACTTTTCCATTTTTTTAAAGCACTTTTCGAAACTACATACATTTTTTTCAAGAAAACTTGTTTTTTGAAAGTAGGGGAGACCGGTGACAATTGTAACAAAAAACACTTGTGATTTTTTACAACCTTACCTGTCAGTTCTAATTTATTGATTTTTTTTTGAGGATGTCCCCGAGCTTTGTAAGTAACCTAATAAATTTAGAATGTAGAAAAAATATCTAGTTTCTTGTTCAGAACATATAATTCAAGTCAATGACAAGTGTTTCAATTGACACCGGACTGGTGGCAATTGTAACGGACACAGGTGTCAGTAGTAACAGTACGTACAAACATATTAAATTTTATTTTAAATATCCTATTTGAATACAAATAATAACATTAAAAAATAAACAAAGGGTTACACAAATAAAAAAGTAGTTTTTTTCTGTTGTTAAAGTCGACAAAAATATACCAAAAAAAAAAACGCGACAAATTCGTAACAATCTGTATTAGTAACTTCTATTAAAATATAAATAACAATATTTGAAAATATACAAATGAAAAGTAAAATATTCTTTTAAAATGAAAAATGTTAGATAAGTAACGTGGGTATGTTAACATTACTAAAAGACCTTACTCGTCACCTGAGTTAAGTATATCGTTCGTGCGGAAGAAGCCTTTTTTACTTAAAATTTTTGGCTTAGACTCTTATGGGAAAAATTTACAAATTATTAATTTTAAGTTAATATACGAGTATTTTTTCTTCCGTATGCACGGTATGAGGTCTCCACAAATGTTTGGTTTCATATTGTAAAGCGTTCTATAAAGAAATACATTGTGACGATACATACTTTTTACATTGGTTTCACTTGTAACATGTTACAATCGTCACCTTTATTCATGTTACAATTGACACCAAAGGACATATATGATTTGTTTACATTATTAAACTATGTAATCTAATTCCCAAAGTGTTCTTATTATAAGATTATATAGTCAATATAACCCATATTTCAGTGGTTTATTTTAAATATGTATTGAAAATATGGTTAAGAAATTATTTACAAAAGAAAATAAAAATAAATACTTACTTTTCGTGTTGAAAGTCGCGTTTCAGATCGTAACAACAATATTCATCAGAATTCTTAAAGCAACTAACAATCAAAAGAAAGATCTGTCAACAACCGTTGAACATACGTGTAACTCGGTTCGCGATAATCCGGCGGAGGGCGGACGTATACTGAATGTTACAATTGACACTTGTTACAATTGTCACCGGTCTCCCCTACATTATTTCATTGTTTTAAAAAAAATGGAGTATTCATATTAAAAAAAGCTTTTTTGAAGAACTAATTTACTACGGAGTAACGTAGCAGATACAAGGAAACAAACCGGTCCGAACACAAAATCGGTTCGTTGATGTTGATTCAGGATCTTTTTTTGTCTTTTTTATTGACATTTTCTACGCTAGTAGAAAGTGTCAATATGTAGGAATTTACGTTCAGATTCACTAAAAAGGTTTAAGATTTAGTACTGGTTTTAATTCAGATCTTATAGTTGATCAGTTATGTTTTGACAGGTTTCTGTCCTGTCATTGTTAATAAGTCGTAATTAAAAAGTTATGAATTATTCTGATATTTCAGCGATTTGCTTCGTTTCAAAATGATTTTCATCTTCGAACGAGTTGCTGTAATGAATTTAGATCTATTATTGTCGAAAGTGCGTACTAAAATGGTCCTTTTCTTTATAAATTTGGGAAAAAGCTCAGAAATCAATTCTTAGTATACAACTTAGTTGTCTAATTCTTACACTTGTTAGTTTAAAACTTTTAGTTGTCAAATTAGACCGGACTAGCGTTGGAGAATCTGGTTGTCAATTTTTAAAATATTATGTTTTCGGAAAATGTAGTAATATTAAAAAAAATTTTATGCAGATCTGTTTCCGAATAAAGCATCTTTCGATGTTTTTCAACAAAATTTACTTCATTTAACATCGAGAAAATATTATAAAAAAATAGCACCCGCGACAGGAGCAGTTGTTTGACTAATATGAAAATATGTATAAGTATTCTAGCATTTTTTTATTTATGCCTTCTGCTCATTTGGAGGAGGAATATACTTACGTGAGCACAATTTTCAATTTTTTTAAACACTTTTCAAAAATAAATTTTTAAACAGCAGGAGCGCCCTCTGCGCCCCCCTCGTAAATTCGCACCAGATTTCCGTATAATTTTTTAAAAATGGTATACCAATTTCAGGGTACTCCCAGTGTAGTAATGATAATTTTTTAGTAAAATGAGATCTTCTAAAGAACTTCCGTTTCAACCGGAAGTGATATCAACTCTTTCATTTTAAATGGAAATTTATGTCCTTCATAATACGTTAAGTGTCACTTAACGTCTAATTTTTAATTTAATTATATAGACACCCCGTATTTTGTTTGGCATATTTTTATTACTTTAACCTGGAAAATGTTTTTGTTGCAATTTAAAAATTTTGGGTTTATCCTGAAAGTATAAAACTGCCAATTTTAAGCCAGTCTCGACAATTTGTTCTGGATGTTGAGTTTTACGACGCAGTAAAAATTCTTAAAGATTATCTGAAAGGAATTTTCTAGAAGGTCGCAAAGTACTCATGCCAAGAAAGTTACGCCTTGCTTTTATTAACGTATAACTTTGTTCGAAAAAATATTTTAACAAATTTTAAATAGTTTGGTGAAAATAACGTCTGAATTTGTAAAAATGGTATAAAATGTTATAATTATTATAGTCCCTCTTTATTCTGGTCTATCATGCGCTATTTTTTTATTTTCCTTTTTAATTTACCTTTTTTAGCCCAAAAGGGTTTGATTTATTAATTCTTCTTTACAATCTGGATATGTACCTCAAAATTTAAAAGTTTCAACAAATATCCCTGTAAGAAAGGTCAAGGATAGTAATAACGTTCAAGATTTTAGGCCAATAAATATGTAGTTGCAATAGAAAAAATTCTAGAGATAGTGGTATATTTCGAAATTTTAGAATTTATTGACGTTAATAATATTTTATCAATTTATCAATAGGAATTTAGAAAAAAATATCCTCATATCTCTTCTTTGTATTTCAATTATGTTGTCAGTGTTGCTATGCAAAATATTTAAAATTAAAGGTTATATATTATTGTTACTCTTTTTCACATTTGAAACTCCGTCTATCCTTCTTGGTCATATTTTGGCAACATTGAAGAACTCATGGATTTATTAAGACTGGATACGGGATGACTTAACATTCTTTGAAGCCAAAACAAACCATTCTAAACGACACTGTAAACACAATTTGTTAACATTGGCCACATCTTATTTTACCTTGTATTTTTGTACAAAAAATACGTTAGAAGCATCACAAGATTTACTAAAAGTAATAAAAGCCCTAAAATATTTTATTTTTCTGCTAAATAATAATAAATTTAAGTTTAAAAGGTTTTATTATTTACAGGTTATGTTATTTCTAAAGGTGTTTATTTAAAGTCGCTCCGAGTCATTTATAAATCTATATAAATCTATACGTCGCACTTTTTCTTTTCTAGTTCATTAGACAAAGACGTACGTGTAACCGAGTGTTCAGACCGAGGTTCAGCCGTTTTCCTAAACAACCAGCACAGACAGCAACACTTCTGAGCTCCAACACTCCAATGCTATTTTATCTCTTTCTACCACCCTTGTTGATTCAACTACGTAGTTCGTAAACTAAAAACCTGGGGGAAAACAAACAAGAAATATAAGGCTTCACGTTCGATACGCTCACAGTATACGGACATCGAATCCTTATAATATAATAAATCCATGGGAGAACTACATTGTTGCAGAATAGATAAAAATATAACGTTCAGTTTCACTGAAAAGGTTTAAGATTTAGTACTGGTTTGAATTTACATTATCTGGTTGACGAGTTCGGTTTCGACAAGTTTTTGTCCTGTTATTGTTAATAAGTTATTCTAGCTAATATTTTAAGGATTTACTTGGTTTCTAAATTATTTTCGTCTTGGAACTTGTTGCTACAATGACTTTAATTTAGTTTTATTAATTGTCTGTTTCTTTATAAATTTGCGAAAAAATCTTGGAAACAAATTCATAGTATAAAACTTGGTTTTTTAAGTTGTGGTTGTCTAATTCGACCGATCTAGCATTAGAGAATATGGTCGATAAATTTATAACTGTAGTATTGATACCAATCGAATAAAACGTAAGCATTCTAATAGATGTTTTGGATCTATGTATGAACAATTTGCAAGTATTTTTTTTCAAGAAACATTTTTTTCTCGAAAATCACTTGTTTTGAAAATTTATTTTATCGAAAACCATCCTCTTCGAAAGTAGATTTTTTCTTGAAATATTTTTTTTTTTTGGAGGATATACAAATCTCGAGACAGATTTATCATTTTCAAGAATAAACCCTCAGCAGAATCAAGCAGTACTGAGATTTTTCCGTTTTAAAATTTTTATCTATCGGTACCAAAAAATCTCTACTAACATAAGAGACCCTAAAACTTTTTCCTTAAAAACATTTTATATCAAAACAAACAATTAAATATTCCCTAATCTTATTTGTTTGATGGCCGATTTACTCTTTAATTTCTAATAAGTTTAGCGTGCACAGTTACAATTTTATCAACATTGCTTTTAAAGGAAAAAGCAATTTTATACATCTATTTTTTATTAAAGCTACTGAAAAATTCTCTGAAATGTTAAATGAAAATTGGAGCTTTGCTGGGAAAAAATGTTGGTAAAAAGCAGGCTTTTATTTTTATTCTTCTTATATAGCACGCAGGAAAACACAATAATGGATAAATTGCTTTAAATGTTATATAAAAACACGTTTGAAGGTTGGTTATTATACTGATACAATGTTTTTTTACAGGGATTGAAGCATTATTAAAATATTTTCCGTTGGCTCACTTATTTCACCAAAATTTTTTTAAAATTTTTTAAACCTGTCCACTTTAAATTTCCAAACGTGTGTAATACCTTTCCCTCGAGTTTAGTGTAAAGTTTTAAATCTGAATCTCAATAAAGTTGACGTGTCTTTATTATTATACTTTACTTATAAACGGTTGCAAGTTCAATTTCAGTCTGGCTCACCACCACCTCCAGTCATGTGGCGCCCCTTCTTTTTGTTTTCTGGATCCCAAGAGAGCCCCAAATCTTCATTTTAAAACCTGCTGTTTCCAGAATATGAACTTGCATTTTTGACTTTTATAACGTGTGTATCTTTTAGCACGGGTTTACGTATAAATCAGCTCTTGCAGTACGAATTTCCTCATCAAAAAGATTCGCACCTTTGTTACGCATGATTAGAAGAAGCCCCTAAGAATTTTACAGTAGATCTTAAATTATTGCCGTTGACATATCCAAGGTTTTTGCCCAGACAGGCATGCGACGCGTTCTTCATCAAATCTTCTTGTGACATTCTCCTGGCGCATCCTTTGTAGTAGACTGCCACTCATTTATCTAACTTCAATTCAATAAATACTGGCGATTTGGTATGGACACAAGTGCTATTCTTCTTTCGTAATAATTATTTTCTATTACCAATCCCAAACATGGTTATGGTGAATACCACTTTCCATTCCGTATTCCCCAAGTTATTTCCGAATTCTTATAGCTGAATAACAGACGAAAGCTTCAAGACTTTAACACAAAACATCCAACAATGCTCGTCTCATCTTCATGCTCAGCCCCACACAATTATTAATCATTTTAATCTGTAATAGGTTCTCATCTAAGTCAAGTATATCAAGTCGAGATCCACATACGCTACTAACAAGGTTGGATTTCTCTTCCAATGTGAACTCAACCATTATTTGCTTTTCTGCTCTTCTTCATAGATTGTTCACATGGAATAGTTTTCTAGTTTCCTTGCAGTTGATTTCGTCATATTGTCTCCAGATACGTAAAGCAGTAGTTTTGCTACTTTTTATTAATTTTTTTGTCAATGCACTTCTCATATGCGAAATGTTCTGTTAATAGGCCTTATTTCTTAATATACCTTAGAATAGTAACTCTTCGTGCAGTAAAAAAAATAAAATTGTGTCAATGGTTTTAACAACAGCAGCCTGCATTTTAATATAACTTATGGAGAAGTTACTGGAGCTATATTTCCACAAACTGTTATTGCTTTAAGTGAAGCTGGTTGGTTATTCTATGTTTATTCGTCACATCAATTAAGTTCATTACATAAAATGCTATCACAAAAACCTTTTACGGGAGAATTGTAATATGAAGGTATTCGTATTTGTATTTTAGTAAATGAGATCTTTTAGCTAGTTCTACACCATTTGGACCAAAATGCGAATATTTCTTGTAATCAGTTTCTCTGGGGTGCTCCAAGGGTGTTGGCCTGTGAGAGTGTAAGCAAGCAGTCAAAATATATTCATTTGAAGCTCCAGAACGCGTGGTTAGATAAGAAAGTAATAAATAATTTTTACCTGTCTCCATCTTAGGACAACTCTAGGAATGCCACTGAAGGGAACAAGTTCACAGATCATCTTCTTACCCCTTTATTTCTAAAATGCGTTAGATCCCCCACTTTTTGTGACTTTTAACGATATTTTAGTAAATGGAACGCAGCGATCTTCTAAAAACAAGACTGATCTTCCGTTTTGTTTAGTCCCTTTTCGAAAAAGAACGATATGTGTTTTTTCTATGTGGAACTGCGGTACTACATACGATATGAACATATGGATGTCTATTTAAATAACCTCCCACAGAGCTTGTGTTTTGATTACATGAAGTTACGGAAACAAGAAATTAGCGAGCAAGATGAATTAATTTAATCTTTCCGAGCAAATCAGAAAATCAGCACACGATAGGCACGAGATATTTTACCGTATACATGCTTTCGTAAGCCGCTCTTCTTAAATAACCGTATATCTTCGAGATTGTGATTGACCACCCAGGCACAAACTTTCATCTATAGTAAACAATTTAATTAAACTTAACATATGCTGTTAAATATGAAATAATAATACATAAATATTATTGCACGCTCGACACTCAGTCACACCACTACACGTGTGGCATTGAAAACTTTTTTTAAACCATTGAAAAATTTATTGATGTTTACTGTTCACAACATTATAAGTAAAGAGCTTCAGGAGATACCTGGAAGAAAAAGACCTAACAATTAGTAGGTAGGAAACTAAGTACAATGAAGATGAATACAAGAAGAAAAGCTAAATGGATAAGGAATTTTAAATATCTAAGTTCCACCAATAAGAAGACGATTTGTTAGCTGTTGGCTCGAGCCCCAATAAACCTCGTTGTACCAAAATCAAAGTTCAGTATAATAACCTGTTATGCGTTGCCGTATTTTCATTTACTCAATAACAGTCGCCGACTGTCAGTCGGTATATTTATGCAACCTCTTTATTTTATTCAATTGCAGCAATAAAACTTTAAACGAAAAAGACGAACTATACAATGGTGTCTAATTTTATTTAATTAAAGTTTTATGGGTTTAAAATAAACGGAACACTAGTCACGTTCGGCATTTCCTCGCTAGGTCAGAATCAATTTTAGATAGACGGGTATGTATTAATAATTTTTATTTTTAGCCGACTTTAAAAGAGAAGATTCTAGTTGGACTCGTATGTATGTTTTTTATTTATTATATATTTTATGTATGTTCGCCCATAAATCTTAAACGGATCCACCAATTTCAATAATGTTTTTTGTTAGATGAGATCTCCCGCTGTAAGAGTTTTGTAGCTTAAGTGAGTGAATAATAAACATGATAAATCTAAAAAAAAGGTGTTGGTCCCTAACTTATATATACATATTACTACTATACTATACTATATATACTATACTCTAGCTTTTGGAGGACAAAAGAAAGCTTTAAGGAAGGTTTGAGTGCTAGTAAGGTTGCTGTGCTCGTCGTATGTGCTATGCCCAGATAAGTAAAAATATAATAAATTTTGATATTTTCATTTCAAATACCAAAATATCAGATATATATTTCTGATATGTATCGGATATTTTTAAACAACATTTATAGATAAATAGATTCTAATAAAAGTGGTTTAAGAAACTAAATAGGAAGAATAGAAGAACTGATATAGAAATTCTGACTAGTCAAATAGTCATGGTCATGATATAACATGGTCAGCTCTCATCAGCTTTACTTAAAATAAGAGCATTTTTTCTCTCGAAAGCAGCACAATAGACGATTTTAATTTTGAGTGAACGAACTATAACATTAGGTTTATTATAAAGGGATTCTTTTTGTTTTGTCACTGGGTGTAGTGTAATTAAATAACCCGGTACTTTTCGTCTTTCCTCTAATTCATAAAAATGTTATTATCTCCTACAGAGGAATTCTTAAATTGCGCTTTATAAAAAAGCTTTTATGATCGAAAGTTACTTTAGAAATGGTAGAAGGGTTGATGGCCAGTGGATTTATTCAACACGGGACTCCATTTAGGATTTTCGAATAGAATTTCCACACAGTCATGGATTTCGACCAGTTTCGCCAAGTTTTGATTAGATCTGTGGCTTTGTTTAGAGAAAAAGGAAGTGTGAATAAAAAGGAAGGCAGTGTGAGACCCAAAGCTTGCACTGCACAAAAAATAGAATAATTGAGGCAAATTGTTAACGAATACCCACAAACCCCTATTCGGCGTTTAAGCCAGCAAGTAAATGTATCCCACGGAAACTGCAATACAATCCTGAAATGTTATCCACGCTTATCGATTATGCTCAGTCCAAGAATTGTTACCAAACGACAAGCCGCAGCGAATGAAACTTTCAAAGTGGGTAACTGGGTAATCTCATGGGTAATTTGCATAATAATGAAAACGTATTTGAAAAAACCTTGTTTACTGACGAGACAGTTCTGAAAATCCACATTTCTTTATAAAGAAGCCTCTGCATTTACAGAGAGTTGGCGTATGGGCCGCCATATCGAAAAGAAGGTTATTTGGACCGTTTTTTTGAAGGGATTTCTAATTCGGCGCGATACCGTAATGAAATTTTAGAAAATTTTGTAAACGCATTAGACGATGAAGCGATGCGACATTGCTTCTTCCAGCGGCGCACCAATTCACGAAACCCTTGATAATTTAATTTTTTTGGAAGAATATTTCGAAGACCGAATCATTAGTCGTAATATGCCAGTTAGGTGGCCACTACACTGCGATCTTACGCCGTGCGACTTTTTTTTTGACCACACATTAAAAACTCTGTTTTCTAAACCCCTTGTGAAAATTAAGAAAACCTACGGGCTAGAATTACAAATTTCAGGAGATTAACAACTCCCCCCAAGTACTCACCAATATTTTTGATGCTGTGAAAGAAGAATGAGAACATGTTTGGAAGTAGAAGGTGGATGCGTCTCTCATTTAGTTTTAATTTATATTTTTTAGGTCGTTTGTTGTATATGTTGTTTTTAATTCTGTATTATGCAATGACAATGACAATAATTTAATTTTCTTTAAAATAAAATCTTTAGAACTTGACAGTTTTATTTTTCATTCACCTAGACCGTTTACCTATGTTACCTTTCAAGAGTAATAATTCAAGACATGCGTGACTGATTTCACGGTACACTTTGAGGACGTTTTTTTTTAATCTTACGTTATTTAGGTCATATTGAATTATCTAGATGGAGATAGAACGAGATATATACGGTTGCAATTTATTTTATATGGTGATAAAGAGAAAGGTCAGCATCTTAGACCCTATATAACGCAAAACAAGGGTAAAGGATTTGAGGTTAAATTGTTCCTATCAACGCAGGGATGGCAAGAAAGGATGTGAACATGTCTTATACCAAGGGTATAACGAGATAGATACTTATCGGAGTAGCTATACAAATGATACAAGAAAAATATGTATTATATATGTTATTATCTTACTAGACACAACTAAATCTGGTATGTATTTACTAATTAGTCGTTGTTTGTGTAGGAAGGCAGGATGTTAATAATAAATAAATTAATTTATTGTTTGTATGCATGACAAAACATATATGCTTTATGCGGGATATATAAACACATTGTTGCCAAAATGCCCAGAATTCTATGTACTATTTTACATATGTGCGTAGTAGAGCCATTGACAATTCAAACTTTCAAGTGTAAATAGAAACGTAATGCATATCTGAGAGTTTGAGTTGTCACTGACTGTACTTTGTCGATACCTCAATCACTTAGCGAAGAGCAGAGCAGTATAGTATGGAGTCCAGTGGTCTAAAGCAAATCCGATTTTACATATCTAATATCATAAGTGCAGCCAAGTTTTTCACAGAAAAAGTTAGATGAACGAATGATGTTTGATAAGACTAGGTCCTGAGTACATACATAATATTACTTTTCTGTAATTTTTGTTGCCTGTAAAATTTTTTCCACGGGTAAAAATCAATTTAAGTGCTGTCAGGTGCATGTCAAAAATATGTGCCTAATTTTTTCGAAAAAGATCGATAAAATGTGTTGCTAAGTATTTTTTTAACAAGTGACCTGGACGACGGCCATTTGCTAAAAAAATTGCTTAACAACGTATTTTTTGGAGTTTCTCACAGGAAAAATTAGATGTACAAATTTGATAAGACTGTGTCCTGAGTAGAACACAACATATTTGTTTGTCTCAGGTAATATTACTTTTCTGTGATTTTTCTTAATTTGTCACATTTTGCCTCCGGCAAAAAATCAAATAAATTGCTGAGTGATATTGTGAAAAAATTTTCCTGCTAAAAAATTACTTTTGGCACAAAAATTGTCACTTGTGATTGGTCGAAAGTAAAACTAAAGAACTTGAAATATTTAAAGACGCTTTTTCGGTAATGATAAGCGATGAAAAATTACTGTCAGTATTGTAAGATTTTTATTTTACTTTATGTAAAGAATTGAATACAAAACAAAAAGAGTGTATTTTAAATGTTGACAAGAATATGTAAATCGACATGTTGAAAGGTATCATCCAAACGTGATGCCGCTAGATGACGATATACTTAATTTTAAGCTAAACAAACACAAATATTCATAAAGTTAAAAGTTTTTCTGCTTCCATAAGTCTTTATAGCCCGAGCAGTCCATAGCAGTAAATAATAGGTACATCACAAAACACATAAAATTAAAATGGCTAAAATGATAGTAAAATAGTAAAACATGTCAGAAACATAGTAGGGGTGACAGACCAATGCATTTTTGTTAACTGCTATGTATTATGAATTTTTGAAAATAGCAAACAGTATGAATGGGCGTTTAAAAAACACCTCCTTCAAATCTACACTATTTATGGCAAATAATGTCTAGTTTTTGAAAAAATTTGTCTGACTCCAAAAAAAATGTTTTTTACTGTGGCAGACTTAATTTTTTATTAATTAATCTTTTTAATAGATATAAATACTTTTTCGGGGCCACGCCCAAAGCTCGTCATAAAATCGAAATAAAAATATTTTTCTTCAGACAGCTGGGGGGGGGGGGGGGGGGGGTTGGGTGGTTGGGGACTTCACGCCAGAATATACCATCTGTTTTATGTGTCAGTTGTGTCAATTTTTTTGTACAACTGGTATTGTTTTTCAGCTTTACAATTTTTACTCCACCACTCACCGCCCCCTGTAGCCCACCGCCCGGGGCTGATAGCCCCCTTAGCCCCTCCCTTGAGCCGGCGCTGATTATTATGGACTAGAGTAGTGTACTTTAGAATAGGTTCTGTAAATTTGGTTTATTATTGAGGCTATGTGTTATATGTTTTTTATTATGTTATGGTCTACATGTTTAGACTTAAAGGAAACCCTTTAATATTTCTATTAAAAGCGGTACGGAAATCTGATGAGAGAAGATAGTGTTTATGTCGATAGAAAAGTAATGGTAATGGAAGTGTATGAGAGGAGAGATAGAGGATGACGAAAGCAGAAATTATTATTTTTCTTATCTTGTGTTAATTTATGCAGGTTTCATTTTCACCTTGAACTGCGGAGCTTATGGCATCAATTCTATCTTCATTTGCAGGACCGACAAAAAGCAATTTCTCGCGATAAGAGGCGAGAAATTGGAAAAACTCTGGTCTTGGTTTGTCAGATAATACTTTTTAAGAGTGTGCAAGAGTTCTATGTAGTCTTATGTTGTGAAACACTAATTATATACACAGAGAATAGAAAAGTGTTTAAGAAATCTTATGTCCTCACAGTCTTTTAAAAATACATACTTTGTATTTTTTTCAATAATTATCCCATTATTATATACCCATTATTTTTGCTTTTTTAAACAGAAACACTGTTAGAAAATCTTCTACCATAAAACATATCCTCCGTTACATTGTAAATGAGCCTTATTAGTTTTGCCACAAGTTCGTTGTGATTAACCCAGAAAATTACCTCGGCGTCTTATTTGTTGTTTTTTCTTTATCATTAACACTTCCCAGTGGAACTATTTGCATTCATTTGCGTAATTTGCAGTAATTAAGGTTCACGGTCAAGACAAAACATCACATATTGTTAGATAATAATTTCTAATAGTACGGTAAACAACTAGGTGTTTTTGTTTACTCGTCGGTTTATTTACTATTTTGATTATCATCTTGATTCCTAATTGTTTTCAAAGTTACATCAAAGTATACTACGCCATCTATGTAGATGTGTAGCTGCTTGGCATCATTGCCTACCTATCCATTGATTGTGACGTCACTTGATATGTAAATAAAAGTGCTATTATGGCTGGTGTACTGTAAATTCGAGTGTTAATTTTTCATCTTAATTACTTCCCAAAGGTTAGGATGTTTCGTGAGTAAGAAACATTACATTTAAATAAAATCCTGTTCAGCAGTAACCACAAGGACAATCCTGACAAACCTGTCCTTTTTTCTTTGTTGCCGACAATTGATGTATTTAAGACTCACTTGTGACTGCTTGTTTTTTTTATATAAATCCTGACTGTCTGTAGAAGTTAAAGGAGTAAACGACCCAAGTTGTTTGTTTAGGATATATTAATTGTTATGTGCTAATAATAAGCTTAAATAAGTTTTTTCTTCTCATTAAACCTTACGCTGTACTTTGATAGCGGTAAATCGTAACCTCAACATTTATGTTCAATACTTCGATAGGATTTGTTAAAGTTTATACGAAGTCAATTGACAGACATCATAGACTATTTTATCATATTACCTACATTATATTCGTATACTTAACAGGCATGATAAAGGTGTAGGGCAAAGTTGAAAAATATGTATGTACATGTACACATTTTGTTTAAATCTCACCATAACTTTATAAATATAAACATCTTATAATTTAAAATAAAAAATTCTATTAGCTCCCAGTTCGTTCTCTGATGCACTGTTATCACACTACAATCTGACCATATTCTACATTCGGCAACATCGGAGAGGCACTCCCAATGCATTTATTGTGGCATGTGGATGCGACGGATTTTATTTCGGGTCTGATTTGGCCAACGTGAAAATCGTGCAGCGTTGCCAGCTCACTCAGCACCACTATTTTCATCATAAGAATAAAGCATAATCCATAACACGCCTCTGATGCCCACTTTGCAAAAGAATAATTATTGCATACAATACAGCACAACATTATTAAATGTCGACTTCGGTGGCATAATGTTCTGGTACCTATAAATGTTATTTTATGTCTAATGGGCCTTCACGGTCCATTTACGTTTATAATAACGCTTCTGCCGTAAAGTAGTCGTTTCGTGCTTCAGCTACAAATATTATGTTATATTTAAAAATGGTGTAATATGTTCGACCTTTAATAATGTACATTTTATGTAGTATAATGTGGTAATGATACCATGTAGGCATGTAAACAATGTTTAATAACATAATAACCGATAGGTGAATTAAATTAAGGTTAATTTTCCTGATTAACGCTTCAAAAGACCTTGAAAAAGAGAGTAAATGCACGGTTTGAACACGCGAAGTTGTGATCAACTGGAACCACATTCTGTGTAAACAGAGCACAACACTGAGAAAAAAGCTAATTATTCCTTATAAGGATCCTTAAACTGCTTATGCAACTGTTTAATACTATATGGGACAGCAACGCGCTTTGCTACTTCAATACAACAAAAATTGCTAAACCGATTTACTAATGGTAGTAATATGGTGACTTAGCCAGTAAAAAATTGAAATCATAAGTAAAATCCAGCCTTCTAATAGGCATTAATCCCCTGGACTTTTATAGTAACCAACCAGTAATATTGGGACTATTATGTGGTTTTATAATTGTAACCTTAGAGTTGTAATGAAACGGGACTTACAGCAATCATAATACCCTTTTTTTCGTACCGTGATTAACCAGTATAATAACCACCAAAATTCAGTTGTATAGTCGTTATAATACGAAATACCCCAATTGTATAACCCAATTCTTTTGGGGTAATGAAGCTGTGTCGTAAGCTATATGACAGATCCATATAGCTACGCAACTATACGGATCTGTGGCTATATGCATTATGCATCTATCTTATTGTCTCTAAAATTTTAGACTGTTACCCTTAACATTATTAGGACCGCTTGTCTTATTGCTGCGGATATTTAATATTTCGAATTGGAGTTATAAAACTGTTTCATTAGAGTAGCAACATTTTCTCCTAGGTATCCATGGTGTTATTAGTGGGTGTCTGTAACGTGCAAATTATTGGAAAAAAACTTTTTATGCAAAAAGTTCTTATAATTATTATTGATATAGCATATTTTAGAAATACTCTTAACTATATAGGATTTATCAAAAAAGCGTGACAATTCACAACTTAACTTTTTTTAATGAAAAATCCCTTATATTATTAGATTTTTGGTTTCTTCTTAAAATTTCAAATTAATTTTGTGAAGTGTCCGATACTTAAGTTCACTTGTTTTCAAAATTCAGTCAGGTGACAACTAGTCTATTTTCAGCTTTGAAGTTTCAAAAACGGTTTGAGATATCAGAAAGTGAATTACTTCCCTCTCAGTTTTAATACTGTAATTTAGTACTGTATTGTTTTAGTCCTGACTCTATATTGTACCAGTAGTACCACAAATAGAAAAGAACTTAATACTAGTAGTATTGAGATGGAAAAGTGCAATTCGTTTTCCGATAACTCAATCCATTTTCAGATCTGGAGCTATAGGATATCAAAGTTAACTTGGTCAAGGTTAACTTAAATATAAGGATTTTTTCATAGATCTCGTATAATTGAGAGTATTTTTAAAATATGGTACACTGACAATTAAGACTTTGGTATCAAACGATTTCTCTTGTTCCGATGGTTTGCACAAACAACTAAGACAACAACATCAAAAAACACAAACCCACTAAGAAAACACACACAACATGAAATCCCCAATCCGCCAAAATGACTTCCATTTTGAAAAGGTGAAATAGGTACACACCGAAACGCAAAAAGCTCATGCCTGGTCTTCCCCTAGAATTACTATTACTATTACTAAAACGATAAACCGCCGATGGGCAATAATATTGTGCGTAAATGGTAATCCCGCCCTCTTCTGAGATTTTAAATAATAACAGATATAAAAAGATTTTTTACAGTTGCATGACAATTTTGCGAAGGTAATAAAGCGTTGTATTATAATTATTAACGTGTAGTAGTAAGAAATGAAATGTTTCCCTTATATGAAAGTTGCATTAGGACTGGACGGAATAAGACAGAATTGTATTGGTAATGATATTAATGCAGACTGTTTATAAATGACGCTCTAGCAGTTCAGGGATTGCTGTAGTTGTTAACTTGTGTTACTACGCCAATAGTTTAAATAATACTAATACACACACTTTCAAAAGTCTTGCACCCCCCTGGTATTTTTATTTGCGAAGTAAATTTTATTAAACTCTTTATACTGATAAAAAGAGTAGCCTTTTTCGGTAAATACCACAAAAAAGGAAACAAAAAAAATTATCATCAGTATCGATAAATCACATTCGCATTAAAATACACAAGTTTGATGGTTAGTATTTAATACGATATAGTGTTCAAACACGGTAAAATGCCGCGAAATGAGTTGTCTCAGTTCGATAGAGCTAGAATAATTACTTTGTGGCAAGAAGGGCTCTCACGTCACCAGATTGCTACTCGGTTGAATATGATACGAAGTACAGTCAGTAGAACAATTAATCGTTTTGAAGAAACGGGAGCAGTGGCGAGCAGGCATCGAAGTGGCCGTCCTCGTGTTACTACAGAAAGACAAGATCGATACATAGTCCAGTCAGCTCGTAGAAATCGATTTACGACCTTTCCGGCACTAAGGTGTCAATATCGGAGGACTTACCACCGCGTTATTTCCAGTGCTACAGTGCGTAGAAGGATAATTTAGGCAGGTCTTCGATCTAGAAGGCCTCTAAGAGTTCCAATACTTACTCGAGCGCACCGAACCACTAGGCTACAGTGGGCGCGGGCCCACGAAAATTGGTTACTGGCCCATTGGAGAAATGTGCTTTTCACAGATGAGACAAGAATTGGTTTAGTGAGCGATGACTACCGAATAAGAGTTTTGAGAGAGCCAGGGCGTGAACATAGACTAGAAAATGCTGTTCGAGTCGCACCCTACCGGGGTGGAACAGAAATGTTCTGGGGAGGTATAATGTAGAATCGAAGAACAGAATAATACACATACCAGGGACAATGACAGGCCAACATTATCTTCAAAATGTAATAGGCCCTATAATTCTTCCCTTGCGTAACGAAATAGGCGAACATTTTGTTTTTATGGATGATAATGCACGGCCGCATCGCACTAGAGCAGTACGGGAAGTATTGGGAAATGGAAATGTCACAAGATTGGACTGGCCGGCAATGTCACCCGATATGAATCCTATTGAACATGTGTGGGATTATATGACGAGAGCAATTTTTAGGCGAAACAATCCACCGGCCAATACCCAAGAGCTTGTGAATGCAGCTATTGAAGAATGGAGGAACATCCCTCAAGAAATTATCAATAACTTGATTATAGGGATGCATAGACGAGTTGCTGCATTAATTAGATGTAGAGGGGGAAACACTGACTATTAATTCACCTTTGATTTGATTTGTTTAGTTTTTTTGCGAGAATTTAATGTTTTATTACTTTTTAATTTTACAATGTTTTTAATTTTGCTTTTTTTTTATATAGGATGACCTTACGAAGAAATGTATGTTTAATTTTTTTTGTGTATCCTTCTTAACAGCCTTTCTACCTCAGCCCTTACAGCTTTCCTAGGTTTCGTTATGTTAAAGATAACAGGGAGGTGCAATACTTTTGAAAGCCAGTGTAAATAAAAAAATTGTTATCCGTACAAAATAATTCTTAGCAGTACTGTTTTATTATTAAAAACAGAACAATCCCAATAAAAAACCTAAGGTTGCAAAATTTTGTTCAGGATGTTATTAATAAATGCGACGATCAAAGATAAGATTTGTCTTTATGTTTATTATTAATATTTGTTATTAATTTATACATGTACACATCTTTAATAAATATATTTTCAATAAATCACAAAACAAGACGTCTATTCAACGGAGTGACTGGCAGATAACAGCTGCTGTTAGGATAGTATCAAAAGCGATGTTCATATTCCATTCCTTGCAATGCTTGCATTGCAGAGCATGAACGCAATTCGAGCGCGTATTAGAGCGATTTGAAAACAATCTGAGAGTGCTCTAAGAGCACATTAATAAAAGCAAATGGAAGATGCTGTAACTAGAGGTTGTAAGTGAGATATTATATGGTTTTACTTTCGCCTATGTAATAAAGAACCTAAAGAAGCACAAGTTGGTTAAAGTGGGTCAAAAGGAATCTCGCATTAATTTAACCTGTACATTTTATTACTAATGTTTAAACTTTTAGAATCCGAATAAATAATCCATTTTATGTAACAGAGAAGGTTGTGCCCTCGCACGTTGTGCTATATAAAACGGTATATCTATACGGACTAATCATAGGGACGCTAATCATGGGATTTAAACGACACTTCACGATAACTTTTTGGTGAACATGTGTTTATGTAGCCCTAGTAATAGTACAAAAATGTTGAATCACAAAAGTTTTTAATAACGTTGGGTATCGGCGAGCAATAACAAACAACAAAAAATCAATAGCTATGTGCGAGAACTATGCTCTGCGCTAATAATAGGTTATAAGATTGCTTCCAATATAAGGATTCTTTGGTTTTTAATTGGCCGTTTAAATATAAGAATTATTTGATTCAGTAATACCCTATTCTAAATTCAATACAAAATATATCATTGGTTTCAGTAAACGTTTATTTGTAAGAATATACAACTTATTTAATCGAAATACTTATTGTTATTGCAAAGCTTTTTAAATTTATTTTACTTACATACTATAAAACACTAAAGTCCACTCCAGTCCACACAAACAGTGAAACACTCCAGTCCCCAGAATTGCAAAAGATCTATTATTTTTGGCGTAACATTAACGCAATAAACAAACAGGCTGCACGCTTAAACGACTATTAAACGAACAAAATACCAACAGCATAATTTTAACCTCTCCAAAGGGTGTCCGCGAGCAATGGAAGTAAAACTTCAGTCAACAATAGAACCCATTGAATTAATACTTTTTATTATTTCTCTAAGACCTTATATGTTTTATAGTGTTTATTTTAATTAACATGATATAAGGATTTGTCACTTAGTTTTTAGATTTTTTATTTAAACTGTAGTTCTTGTTCGTTTAATAAAATACATTTTAATTTCAATCACACCGCCCACAAATAACTAATTTTCACCCAATTATATTTGAGCATTCTCGTCAAATAATTTAATGGTTTAGCTTAAACAATTCTATACTCTAAGGCTAAGGAATAATAGTAATTTATTGGTTTCCGTAGTATTTTTGTAATTGAAAAAATGGTAATATAGTTTTCAAAGAAGTAAGACTACTTTTGAACTCTAATAATAAGTCTATATTTAAGGCAATGTTTTTTTTTTGGTTATTTCAATGATGTTTTGTTGAAACAGTATTAACTTTAATACCACCAAAGTGAGAGTGGTCAAAAATAATGCTATTATTAAAAATAGCATAGCGGTTTTTTCTGTGTAGTAGTAGTAAGTAAAACAAATCGACGAACCTTTCCATTACCGCGAATGAGGATTGTGTGACACTGGGGAGTCCTTAAATTTCATCGTTTATTTCTTTGATGACATCAGATAATATGTTCTGTCTCTGTCATAATGAGTATGTTAAAAACGGACGTACGCAGCGACGAAGTTAGTCGGTAAAATTAAGAACTTAACTACACATTTACGTTGAGATTACTAAAAAGGTTTAAGATTTAATACTGATTTAAATTGAGATCTTCTAGTTGTTCAGTTTGGTTTTTCAGGTTTTGCTCTGTCATTGTTAATAAGTCGTCATTAAAAAATTATGAGTTATTGTAATATTTCAGCGATTTGCTCGGTTTTCAAATGATTTTCTTCTTGGAACGTGTTGGTAGAATCAATTTACTTCTATTATTGTAGAAAGTATGTAGATACTAAAATTACCCTTTCCTTCATAAATTTACGAAAAAAGCAATTTATCATGGTATAAAACTTAGTTGTTTTATTCTTACACTTGTCAGTTTACAGGGTCTAGCCTTGGAGAATCTGGTCGTTAGATTTTTTGGTCGTGTCAATATTGTCCGCAGGTTGTGGAGTAAGTAAACCTTTTAAAATGATTTGTAAGGGTTTTTTGTTTACTTTAAAAAACTGAACAATATTAAAAACCGAGAGTACAAAGCCACCACAATTAAAATTTTACTGAAAAATCCAATTTTAAAGTATCTAATGTTATGGTCTTCTCTAACGCTTCTATTTTTGCAGGTGTACGGTACCATTTC
Organism: Philopedon plagiatum; assembly: GCA_963971165.1. NCBI lineage: Eukaryota > Metazoa > Arthropoda > Insecta > Coleoptera > Curculionidae > Philopedon > Philopedon plagiatum. The sequence goes on from OZ020194.1 coordinate 70,998,693, forward strand.
TCATTTCTTTCATTCCCCTTATTGTGTAAACTATAGATTACATTAATCACCACCTGATGCAAAACAGTTATGCTCTCGTAGCTTTTCCGGCATTAAGGTCTTACTTCGATACATAAAATTAAGGCATTAGTTACTTACTATACAGGTATTCTTTGGGAGCACTAAAAAATTTAAATCGAACAATCGATTAAATTTACCGCTATAAGGATACCAGAAAGAATTTTTAACATTGCTAATGTCATATCATTAAAAATTTTATTTCCTATGGAAAAGAGAGATATATAGGGACTAAGGAAATTGATATTGGCGTTAGTTGGTATCAAATCTGCTTTGTACTGTTATAGGCAATAGACGAAGCGGCGGTGGCAAAAAGTCAAGTATAAGCATAATTGTATATTCAAAATAAAGAATAAACATAGGGGAATACAGAGCCCTTAGGTTGCCTAACCAGAGCTGGTCGATATATTGCGAAATTACGTCACGTCCGGTCTTTATTGACACAGGCGGCTTTGAAATTTTAAAGTTGTATATCTCTGGGTGCTACTTACGGGATCCATGCCAAGTTCAGGGTTTTTAATAGTGGGCCTACTAGGAATGGTTTTAGAAAAAAAATATTTTGTAATTTGCGAAAAAAAGTTGAATATTTGCGTTACATGTAAAATTTGTTTAGAAACCTAACAAACACATTTAGAACCTAAATGTGCTATTTTTTCCCAGGGGTAGGGTAACGCAAAAATTCAACGTTTTTCGGCAAATTCCACAATGTTTTTTTCCCTACCACAACATAGTAGGCTCATTATTAAAAAACCTGAACTTGGCATGTGTCCCGTAAGTAGCAATAGAGATATGCAACTTCAAAATTTCCGCCCTTGTTTTGTGAACGGTTAGTCATGTGGTAAATTAAAAAGAAAAACGCCAAATAATATAGTAATTAACAAATACTATTCGGAAAAATAGTGTTTACAAGGCATCCCCTCTGGCCGCAACTAGGGTTTTCGGTCTCGGTATTTGGTCCCGTGATTTTACCCGACATATCTAGTCCCCAGACCACAGGAAGTTTCCCGGGACGTCAAAAATCTCGAAATTTTTGGTAACGTCACGAACACGCGACGACCAATTTGAGAATTCCCCTGCGTTCGGTATTCAGCAGTCTTATTTTACTTTATAGCCATTGCTTATAAGGTCGCTGCTTTGTGAAAAGCAACAGACTATTTTGTATTACTGAACAAAACTAAAACAGTACACTTTCTTTCGATATAAAATTTTGTTCATTGTAGAGGTTACTACACAAAGAATAATATGAAACCATTATCCCACAAAAACTTGCACTAAATTGTTCACCACATTATGCCATGTACAATAAGTATATTGACAATAAATACATATTTGGTAATTAAAGCACTTGGTATTATTCCTTCTTTTGTTACCTTTGAAATTAACAAAAGGAATATGCAAAAATTGAGAATAAATTCTCTAACCACCTGAAAATTCCTTATACAATAAGGATTTCAACAAATAATGGTAAAACAGCTATTCTCCGGGCTATATGCCCCTCCGAGCGCTGAATTACATACCAAAATTTGCCGTATTTTCTTCTAACACAGTTAGATAAGTTAGTATTTTCTTATCTAACTGTGTTAGAAGAAAATACGGCAAATTTTGGTATGTAATTCAGCGCTCGGAGGGGCATATAGCCCGGAGAATAGCTGTTTTACCATTATTTGTTGAAATCCTTATTGTATAAGGAATTTTCAGGTGGTTAGAGAATTTATTCTCAATTTTTGCATATTTATATGTACCCCTGACAAGTAGACTTTCATTCATACGTTTGAAAAAAATTTTACCTTACGGTAAATTCTACTCTGAATGCTTGAAACTGCTAATGGATGGCGCTGCCTGTGTCTCACTGCTTATGCAGTACGACAGTTGTAGCTTTAAGGGATTACTTTTTCGGAAGGTTGGTATGATGTTCGTCTATCCTGTACTGATGAGAACCAACGAGTTCGAAACCGGTCTGCAGGTGACGACATTCTAACTAAAGAAAAAGCTTCCTTCTTCCTGGTAGTTTCTTGCATTCCACACATTAGTATTTTCTTATCTAACTGTGTTAGAAGAAAATACGGCAAATTTTGGTATGTAATTCAGCGCTCGGAGGGGCATATAGCCCGGAGAATAGCTGTTTTACCATTATTTGTTGAAATCCTTATTGTATAAGGAATTTTCAGGTGGTTAGAGAATTTATTCTCAATTTTTGCATATTTATATGTACCCCTGACAAGTAGACTTTCATTCATACGTTTGAACAAAAGGAATTATTTTTAATGAATTTTAATATCAAAAATAGTCTACATATTTTAACAAGACTCTGACTTTAATCAAAAATTCTTTACCCATATTTATAAAATATATTTCCTAAAAGTTAATAAAGAGTTTTATAATATTATACATAACCAGTATCCGAAGTTTAAAAGCTAATATTTCTTTTTCTTTCTTTTTTTAATAAAAACAATATGACGTGACCACAAAAATGAGGGTGACTAAAATTAAGTTTTTTATTAAAGATTTTAAATTAAAATTTATTTCAAATTTAAATTTTTAAAACGGAATTATTAAAGGGCAAGTGAGATTTTTCGCGGTAAAACTTCTCGCCAACAGTGAAATTAAATTTTATTAAATGTTTTCAGTGTCAATATTTTAAATTGATAAGATTTTGTTAAATCTTTTATTTCATATTATAACACTTTTTTGCTGATATCAAATAATAATTGATATAGTAAAGGCCAATATGCACAAGGCACAAGTATGACAACAAGCCATGTAGCAGCTCATAAATAGCGGAGAAGTATACTTGAGGGGAGTTTCTAATTTTAGTTCATTAATACCACATGCTAATGACCAATCAAAGTACTTGCCAAAAATAAATGTACACTCCTTAACATCATTAGTGTGGGACAATAAACTGATCTAAGCATCCACTTACAGTATTATAAATGTGTTAAACAGCCTACTACCAGGTATAGCTCCCGTAGGTAAACTCAAACAATGCACATAATAAAACAACTTTAAAGTAAATTAAATGTTTAATTTAAAGAGAAAAGCAAGGTATCGTAGAATATGAATCGAATGTATTTGATGATTGATTGATGAAAAGGAAAATAATATATTTTTAGGTAGCTCTAGGATGTTGCAACGCCTTTACAGTGCTAGGACACTATCTTAAATCAGTTTTCGTTATAAAAATGACTATTCAGAACATTTGGCTTTTCATGGCGATTATAAAATTAAGTGATGTACATTGGAAACTCAAGTGTCAATTTCTAAACTGACAAGTATTCTTTTTGGAGCGCAATCCTCCATTAATCTACCTCAAGATGCTTAAACAGGGACACACGTCCAAGATCTCTTCAAACTCTCAAAAATCCAAGCACAGCCAAAAAAACATCAAATGGGGAGGCTACGAATCACCGCAACTTGCTCTTAATGGAACATTAATGCATAGAAATAATTAATCATATAAATAATTAATTAGCTATGTAACTAGGCTGGGTTTTTCCTAAAAAGAACGCTAATGAAATTCCGATATATGAACTTATAGGCTAGAATTCCCGTCCATACAAATGTACTTTTAGAGTCCCTAACAAAGATTTATCTGTAAGAACAGGAGGAATGAAACTAAATTTTAATTTCCTCTAGGCCCTTTGTTCACTTCAGCCTTTCAGAATAACATTGACAACTTACAAATGACAACTTATAAGTCATAAACGTCAAGAAGGTGTGACTGGTATTTCCCAGCAAGCCAGTTGAGAAATAATCGTTAAAAATTCTCAATTGACAAAAATATCGCAGTTCCATGAAAATTAATTTCTAAAATATTCTTCTGAAAAAAGTGAAAAAATTCTTCTAAAATAAGTTATAGGTTAGTTGGTAAAGGTTATTTATTTTTTAAATTCAATCAAAATTTAGTTGACAATTATTCCGTAACCGATGGTGCACACGTACGTAGTTTTTTACGTAGATTTGATTTTTATAAACAAAAGTACACACAGAATACAACTGCTATGCTATTTTCAATAATAGTATTATGTTTCACCACTGTCACATTGGTAATCATTGGTTAGATTAAAGTTAATATTGTCTCAACAAAACATTACTGAAATAACCAAAAACAAAATGTTGCTTTAAAAATAGACTTAGTATTGGAGTTCAAAAGTTTACCATTATTTCAATGACCAAAATACTATTGGAAACCAATATATTTCTATTATTCCTTTGAGTGTAGAATTGTTAGAGCCAAACAATTAAACTATTTGATTTTAATGCTTAAATATAATTGGGCGAAAAATAGGCGATGTAACTCAAATTACAATATATTTTATTTAACGAACAAGACTAAAACAAAAAATGTAAAAATTAAGGATGGATGGATGGAGTGATGCCCAAAAATCGGTTACTGTGCCGGGTGTCATGCTTCCGCTACGTTATTGCTTTACTGGCTCCCTATATAACAGTAGCAGCTTCATTCTGGTGAGATCTGTTCTTGCATTACAGTGGCTTCCTATAGATGGCGCTCGCGCGTATTCTGTACCGTCTTTGGTCACACGGATTGATTGAATGTGCGAGTTTGCTAGGGGAGAAGCTGCCGTAATGGTTACGTCAGTCTGATGGTCCCCAACAAGGGTGAAAGCTTACTGTTCTACCAGGCCAGGGGCTGTCCATTAGATCCTGGAATCCCCGTACTTTAATGCAATAGCATAAATCACTGTCTTTCTCATCCGCTCAGCCACTAACATTTTCATTTGAAACAAAAATTATCAGTATTTCGATTAAATAAAACATATATCCTTACAAATTTTACTGAAACCAATGATATATTTCGTGTTGAATTAAGAATACTGCATCAAATAAAAGGTTATATTTAAACGACCTTAAACCAATGAAACCTTATATTTCAGGCAATCTTATAACCTATTGGTGATGATATACTAATCATTGAAAGAAACCTAGTTTGTATTGTGCGATATGGAATAGAGTGTGTAATTGAGTGAATTGGCATCCAATTCAATATACGATAGTGTTTCTTCTGTGCATCATTCCATTTAAAATTACAAAGTTGACCCCCTCAAAATAGAGAGAGGGAATAAATGTCAAAAATATGTCTCCCCACCTCCTTATTAAGGGGTTACATACAGTTAGAATTTTCACAAAATCGATTTTTTTTAATGTCATTTTCGTAATGGACATATATTCAAGTACACACACAGAAAATTTCAAGGCAATCCGGCGACAATTTTCGAAGTTACACGCATATTTGTAAAGACGTGTCAGAGCGATTGCACGCTATGTAAAGTGCTTTTGAAACTTTAAACGCGTTTTTCTCAAAACTGTGGTCTTAAAGTCGGTGACCAAGATTTCTCGGAAACGACTGAACCGATCAGTCTCAAATTTTACCACAAGCTTCTTAAGTATATTTTTTAGTAATTAATCGAAGGTTTTATCTCACCGATAAATATTTGTTTTTGTATAAACAATTTAAGGTCAAAATTTTGCTCAAAACCCGTTTTTTTTTGTTTGAGAAGCCGCCATTTTGTCAAAAAAATTTATTTTGCTTATTCCTTCGATTAATTAGAGGATTATACATTACTTTAATGAAATCCGTTTGGTTTTTTCATTTTAGATGATCTAGTCCAGAGATATCGTGGTCACCGCAAGATGCCTTTTTTGAGAGGACCTCCTGGAGATCAGCTATAGCAGCTTTCCATAATTTATTTTTACAAATACAAAAATCTTAAAATACAGTTAAACGTTACCATAATAAGTGTACAAATTTTTACATTACTGAATTTAACCGTCTTCTCAGGAACAATTCTTGAAAAATGGTTTTTTTCGGCCTCCTAACTGTATATAACCCCTTAACTCACCAAAATTTGATGAAAACATTTTAAACCTTTTTCGAGATAGCACCCTGTATAATACCATATTCATAAATATTTAAAGAAAAAGAAATTCCCGTAGTGCTTTCCATAAACATATATATATATATATATATATATATATATATATATATATATATATATATATATATATATATATATATATATATATATATATATATATATATATATTCTTTTCGATAAGATATCTCCACCTATTCAGATGATATTTAGCACACCTGACTGCTTTAACCCCAAAACTTTTCGCAATGTCTGCGTTTTGTGAAAACTAATTTTCACTAGCAAAATCGGCTTTTAATATTTTTCCGGCTGTGGCGGAAACATAATATATATGTAGATATATTTTTTATCCAATAAATAATGTATAAGGTATTATGTAGGAACCAATGTAGGTCACATTTGTTCAGCATAAAAAGAACTTTCGGTCCTTTTTCATATTAAGTATTTTCATTGCAAAAAAAAGAAATATTCTGGAACTAGAACAAAACCCCAAAAAATTAACTGTAACTTAAAAAAAACATACTGCGAAAATCACTAAAAAGGTGAATATCTAGTACTGTGCAGTCGGCGCTTCACAATGCGTCAAACATTGGAACAAACGTTGAGTACAGTGTTGGATCCAACACTGGAACCAAGATCGACAGATTAAAATTTGGCAAATCAATCTGCTACATGATGCGACAAACGTTGGAATCAACGTCGAGGCGAATGTTGCAGCCAACACATTTTTAGTTATTATCTAAGAGAATAAAATGAATGGCATAACGGCGGTAACAGCAGGGATTGCTGCTTGCGTGATGATTTTACCTTCTGCAAATTTATTGTTATTACGACAAAAACAGAAAAAAAGACGCAAGCTGATTTTATGACTTAATTTAGCTATTCATAAATAGATAAATCAGCTTATGTGTCTAGGGTGTTAGTCTGCACCCCCCCCCCCCTGGGTGCGGCACTGGGCTGGGATATACAACGTTCCCTTCATTCCAATAATAGCATCATCTTTTTTTCTACATATCGTGATTGTGACAATGAAATCAAACTTTAGATCGTATAACCGGCAGTTTCTCTTGCTTTTGTTTCTGCAGAGTAAGATTAAAAAGGTCTCAACCCAGAATCAGAATTTTTTTTTCATGTAATTGCCAATGGCGATGGATGACCTAGATGTTATTCTGGCAAATATATTTAGTAGTTATTAAGCCATCCACTCTGGATGCCATACCAACAGTTATTCTAAAAAAAATGCTCTCCAGAACTTGCACCCATATTAACTCGTCTTTTCCAGATCTCCAATGACAAGGGTATTTCCCAGATAGTTGGAAGATTGCTTGTGTGCAGCCTGTCCCGAAGAAAGGTTCAAAATCCCATTGTAGACTTATCTCCCTTCTCCCTGTTGTCAGCAAAGTTATGGAGTAAGTCATCAATATTCCAATTCTAAAATACCTAGAAAACCAGAAACTCATCCATGACACACAGTACGGAATTCGCCACTAAAGATCCACAGCTGATCTCCTTACTTTTGCACACATAATTGCAACAAATTTCTCGAATTTCATGGCACATCCCAGATTGTTTCTCTTGATATTTCCAAGGCATTTGACCCAGTGTGGCATGCCGTACTCTTCAACAAACTACCTTCTTGCAGTCCTCCTCCCAAACTAATAAACTGTGTACCTGGATCGGTAGCTTTCTCTCTAATCGGCGCATATCTGTCGAGGTGGACGGTCAGTAATCTAAATCCCATCGAATCATTTCTGGCGTATCGCAAGGTTCAGTCCTGGTACCTTTCTTCAACTCCAGTCCCATCCACAGTTTTTTTTTTATCTTCTGACAGCCCACGAAGACCGCAGTCTAAGTACTATGTACCGTAGGTGTACTGGGGAATCGACTTACACATCCAGAGCTGGAAACATCCGTAGGGATTTTACCAGCTCTTTAAGAGGATGTGTGGGGTGGTACCATCTCGGTCGAGGAAAATTCCTCTACCACCTTCCTTATTTAGTGCGAGACACGTCATTCCCGGGTGGTCACCTATCCAAGCAATAACCGTGCCGAGCGTAGCTTAACTTCGGTGATCGAACCATAGACAAGATATATTTAGACCATCACAACGTATTCGCGACACCAGCTGAATCCGTCCAATGTATGGGCGAAAAAGTGCGTTTGTACGCATTGGGCGCCAGTCAGATTTTTAAACGACGGTCCTCTCGAGGCATGCGCACTCGGGACGTCTCGTAAAAGTGGTTGTTGAACTCAATGACGCAACGCGGCGATCAGAACCGGGCCGAAAAAATCTCAGTCATTTGTATGTTATGGTATTTTTGGTTGGGGTGGCGAATGTAGCGAACCTCTGAAGCTTGTTATTTCGATACAAAAATAGTCTTTACAAAGTGTTACAGACATTTCATATGTTTCGCCAATTATGTATCCAACTTTTAAATATAAGGACTGATTTCGTAGTCTATTTCTTACAAGTAGTGCATAAATAGAAATAGTTTAATTCCAAATTTAAATTATATCAATATGTGAAAGAATAGGAGGTAAAAAATATAATTTATCTTAAATGCACTCCGGTGTTGAAGTGAATACACACACGGAGAAGTAGAAATATTTGTCAGTGACGTATATTGAGTGTGGTCAAGGTGTCAGAAAGGCACTGATGGGGTGTGTGTGTATTAGGGGCATTGTATAAGGGGTAAGATGGTGTAAGAAGGTCATATATAGGGTCAATGCCTCCTTCCCCTATATTGCATAAGGGTGAGTGTGACCAAAAGGCATATTTGCGCTTTCGCCAAAGGGGCACTAAAAATACTAGTGGATTAGGGTAGAGGGGAGTATTTTAAAAGGGATGGCGAAAGAAAAAAGCGCTTTCGCCAAAGGATCGCTAAGATATCAGTGGATTAGAAGGGTGTGTCCAAAAGGCATATTTGCGCTTTCGTCAAAGGGGCACTAAAAATACTAGTGGATTAGGGTAGAGGGGAGTATTTTCAAAGGGATGGCGAAAGAAAAAAGCGCTTTCGCCAAAGGATCGCTAAGATATCGGTGGACTAGATTGACATGGGGCCGTAAGTAGTAGCGCTTTCAGCAAAGTATCAAGTGCACACACTGTAAATAGGTGTAAAAATATTTACATCTTACCCTAGAACTTGGTTTGTTCAATAATTATACAGGATGGGATGCCAATCCAATAAAATATACACATGTAATTTTTTTGATTTACTATTTTACTTCTTAACACAGTTGGATATTTTATTTCTATTGTTTAGAATACTATGTTTATATTTTATTTCAACTTTCAATTTTGTAAGTGTAACGTTTAAAAAATTAAGAGGGGGGGACATTAAAGAGACGCACTGTATATATATATATATATATATATATATATATATATATATATATATATATATATATATATATATATATATATATATAAACTGAGCTATTTTCGAGGAATTATCGACAGTTTTGTATAGCAGGAAAACTCAGATTTAAGCCAACAAACTATACACTTTTTGTTAAAATCTCACTAATGGTTACATTTTTATCATTAATAAAAAGAATAATTACAAGTAATATATTTAGCATTTATTACTCGATAAAAGATTCACGTCATGTGAAATAAATTTTGAAGTACGGTCCTGTCTATCACAAGGCAAACGTTCGACAATGCGCAAGCCCGCAGAGGACCGTCTTTGTTTACGGATTCAGCTCGGTAAATTTGCCGCATTCGTAATTGACATTATTTCTCTACTATATATTTTCTCTATGGATCGAACGCATTACGCTGATGATAGTACTCTCCCCTCCAACATTCATTTTCCCGTACCGAATCAGAGCTGGATAATAGATGCAGACGGTGCGTTAGTACTTAGGTTGTCCTTGATAAAAAAATCATGTGTAATACTTCTGGTAAGTGTTTCCGTAAGAAACGTAGCCTAACCAATCTTATACCGTTGTATATAATATTAATTAATAAAATTATATTCACAAATACAAAGTATTTTATTGATTTTATAATTTGTTTGTATACCCGCTATTTTTTAACTAATTGCTTTGTAATACGTTCATATTATTAAAAAAAAATTAAAATGCAATTTAGACCATAACACGCTCTAAAACACAAACCTACTATTTTATTTTTCTAGATAATATAACGTCATTTGGCTATTTATATTTGCTTTTATTAGACTTTTAATTGCCTTCCTTTGTAGCAATTATCCATAAAACATAACGAACCATTAAAACATAATACATAAATCAACAATAACGGAATAAAAAAGTAATAAGATTATACCTATACACGAAGATTTTCAGAGCCTATTAATGAATGACGATTACGAATCTGTGTTATGTCCGTTAATAGTTTTACAAATATCTATCAAATACACAAAGATAGTTGAGGATACTAGTGATACAATTATTTTCAAAGTAACTAACATATTAAGGTATTATGCAAATTATTTATATGTGCATAATATTTAACTAAATATGAAGTGGTTAATAGCAATAAAAATTTTATTGAAGCAGCCAAGAAATTTTTTCAAGATTTGAAAAACAAAATTGCAATAATAAAATAACCAGGAATTATTTCTCGTGTTTTTACAATATTGTACAAACCAACATTAAGTTACTAAATTTTGCTCATATATGACAATAATTGATTCTTAAAATTACTAAATGTGCATTACATTTTAACAAAGTGGGCGATAAAGGCAGCGCATTATTTAATAATTTTATTTATATAAATTGTGATCTTAAAGGCAAATTCAAGCTGGTTAGCGCATCTATATACTGGTCGAATCCGATCTTTCATATTTGCAAAGGTGGGTGTTGCTATAACTATAACTTTTTCTATTATAAATACCCACAAGAAAACAAGAAAAAATCTAAGGGGCTCAAATCAGGAGACCTTGCAGGCCAGTTTACCACGAACAATCCATCTATCTCCGAACATGACATTTAGAACTTGTTACGCAAAGTGTGACAATTTGACAATCTGACAATTTTTTCTTGTGGAGACTTTTAAAATACAAAGTTATGGCTACAGCACAACAACACGTGCAGATCCTGTCAAATTTTCTTTTTTAAAGGGGAGTATCTGAAGGTCATTTGGAACACCTTTTAAAAGACGACCGTCGTTAGATTTAAGGTACATATTATGTTGTGATTGATTTTACTCTTTCTTTATTTATACCAAAATTCGTAACTAACTAGTAAAGTAAATGTACCAAGTTTTTGCGTATACGCGTAATTTTTGACGGAAAATCTAATTCTGGAAACAAAATGTATGTTTCCATTTGACATTTCAAACTTGCAAGCCATTTCACAAAAAGTACAGGGGGGATGTTAATGTCAAATGTATTTTAAAATATGTCTTCCTGTCTCCTTATTACCCTGCACAACTTTTATTAAAATATTCTAAACCATTTTTGAGACGTCGCATTGTAATACTTTAAAATCATCACCCTGTATAATATTAATATTAACATTAATAATCTTTATTTAAAACAGTAAAATTATATTAAAAACCCTTTAACAAACATAAACATGACTGCTACATTACAACTATTACTGCCTGAAAATGGCAAAGTTATCCCTTTTTATCACTAAGGATAAAAGTTGATCTTCTACTTAACCATAAAAAAGTAATCATTGAATTCATTAGGACGTGTGTAGAACCCTAAAAACTGAAAAAATGAGGAATATTAAAAAAATACAAAAACAATATTGACTCGAAAATTTAAAAAAATCATAAGATAACTTAACACGAAGCCCTTACATTTTTTTCCATCTCCCAATTTACCCCCTAAAATTAACCCCCACGTGTGACACATGGACCAACGGACGAACGGACACCGAAGTGATTCTATAAGTGTTCCGTTTAGCTTATTTCTCGTTCTCTAATCTCGTTTTTGAATCACTGAATATTTAATTTTACTACTAATAGCGCGTTCGGCAATTCAATCTTTTCCATCGTTTTGCTTCGAATTTTTGACGGACACATGACCTATCATTGTAAACAGTACGACCGATCACGTGCCTGTCAAAAATTCCGAGCAAAACGATGAAAAAGATTGAATTGCCGAACGCGCTATAAGTAGTAAATACCAATGTAAAGACGAAACGCAGATTGAAAAAATATTAAAATTTTAACAACCACTTGGATTTGATTTGCATTTTATGGTTAGACATTATTTTGAGTGGTTAATAAAGCAAGTCGTATAATAAATGTTACTGCTGAGAATAATATTTATCTGTGTAAATCTTTGATCTTTTAACATTTACCTATACATACATAATGAACCTATGCAATACCTTAATTCCAATAGGGCCTATCCCACAAAAATTTAAATTTGAGTTTGCTGTATTTACCCTTCTTAACGCTCTCCTCGCCTAGTTTTTTTTATATCTATGACATCACACGTAGACGTCAAGCCTAAGTACTAGCGTACCGTGGGTGTCTGAAGAGAAGGGAAATGTAGTCTATTGACACGGGATTTGAAGGATTGGAGGTTGGGACGGGAAGGGAAAACATCTGCAAGCAATTTGTTCCATAATCTGGAGACCCTAGGTAACGCGCCTCTTGTTGTTCTGTTGGGGACATTCAAGGTGGGAATAATACCAGCTAGTTCTTCAGAGCAAAATCCGTGGAAGTAGCGGTAGAAAAGGGATAAATCCCCTACAGCGCGGCGATGAGCGAGAGAAGGGAGTTTTCTCGTGAGGGCTCGGTCATTGATAAGTCGAATGGCTCGCTTTTGGATAGAATCAAGGATCTTAAGTGTCGAAGGTGATGCCGCTCTCCAGATGTGGGAGCAGTACTCTAGGTTAGGTCTTATTTGGGAAACAATTACGAATTCTAGTTCTAACAAGACTTAATCCCCATTTGCCTAATGGTAATACACAGTTTTGCTGCCTATTACAATTAATTTAGTTAAAGGTAAGTATAAAAAACAGTAAGGAGGTGTTACTTTTTCTTTATAATAAAGCTTTAGAACTGTTTACTTTATTTTTCTTTTAACTTAAACTTTGTTGAATACACCCTATTGTGTAAAAAGGTGTAACGTGATTTTATAGGTCTTTTATTTTTTTTAGGGCCCCGCATAAGGTTTTTTGAGATAAGTCCTATTAAAAAGACAAGGTTTTAAATCAAGAAAATAAATTTAATATATAATATTTAAAATAATAAATTAATTATTAAGTTAAAGAAAATTACTTTAAAATAAGTACATATTTTGTTTGTTATAATTCAAATACATACTTCTTTGAAGTTGGTAACCCATGACCAAATTATTTACTTCTAATAAGAGAACAGTGTTAGACAAATGAGGCCCTTTTCAATCTCTAATTCAGTTTACATAAATTTGACATTTTCATTTAGTAGAAATAACAAATTAATATACTTGACGTTTCTTGGAATATCGTCCCATTTTTATTTAGCTCTTGGTCCATTTTCTTATTCCGATCGCTCATTTACTAGTCATTCACCTGATAAATAAGTACACTCAAAAATTAAGCCTTTGTCGAAACGCATTTGTATATTTGACTCAAGGAAACCGCGACTTTGAATGAGGCCAAATGAATAGTCTTTTAAAAAATGTATTTATTCTCTTGTTATTAAATCATTATATGATTCTGAATAAATGAAATATGCGTTTGGCCTAAGAGTAACGGTCTGTTTTCAGAATACAAGATTTCTCAATTTTCTTAGCCTAAGGAATCAATAGACATAATTGTAAATAATAATGTATTATCTTAAGAGCTTAGATTCTTAATTAAAGATTACCTTTTTTGAGTATCTTCAATTAATAATACAGGACTTTAAACAAAATGACCGATTTCTTAATTGTAGTTTCCCTAGTTTTTATGTTATTGGTTGAAAATCGTGGTTTCTTGCTTTAAAAGCATCATTCGTTTAGGCAAATAAAATTCTTTCCAAGCAAATTGGTAAAGTTCATAATAGAAACTAAATTATATTTCGTGATAGTTCCTTGGTTTCTTCGTTAAAGAGCGGCTCGGATTTGATTTAAATGATTGGTACTTTGATCCGAATGCAGTTGCACGAGTCACCTTGAAGAGGGTTCATCAGTGGACAAAAAAATCGCACATATGAATAATTCACAGTTTAAGTTCCAGCCCCCTAAAAATAATAAATTATTTAATTTAGCATAACGGCAATTATTTATTTATGACTATTAGTATTAAATGGTTTCGATTACTTAATTGATTTTTGTTAATTACATTCCTAATTGTGTACAAGCACACTCTAACAGCTTGTTTAAAAATATTGGTGTATTTAACAAAAATCACGGTCGTTATTACAAATGAGGGAAAGCCCCAAACTAAGATTTATAATCCTAAACTAAGAAAGAAGTATTAAAATAATTTTAGAGCTTAATTTAAGATTCTCTTTTTTTGTGTGTAGAAACTCATATGCTAATTTACGTTTATGAGAAAAACGGTGTCACAATACCTTAAAACGTTATAATAATACCTTATAAGTCAAAAACCAGAAATTGACAATCACAAATACCTACGAAACCTTCCCTACACATCAAAATATCTATAATATGCATAATGTAGACTGTGTTCGAAAAAATTTATAAGCTGTAACGAAATCTATCTAATTTACATTGCTTTGTTTGTAAAATATATATACATATTACTTAATTACATATAACTTAGGGATTTTACGTTCCATTTTAAATGAAAAAATTTCCAACACTTTAAACATATTGCGGTTTTAATATCAGCTGGAGGTCCTTTCCGAAGAAAAGTGAAGTTAATATGTTTTGTTCTGTGGTCTGTGGTTATATTTCTTGTTATTAATTTGAATGATTGATAGCGTAATATTAAAAATAAAAATACAAAATGTAATTGTTGTTAAGAGCAGTTATTGAATATATATTTTTTTTTAATTTGTTCTGGTATTGTTGTTTGACAGATCTGGAATCTGGAAAATGTAGATCAAGACTCATCTGTTACTGACTTCAGCTTTTAAAGCGGCAGTTTATATGCGAATACCCATAATCCCATAATATAGTATCAAATAGATAATGTGCATAATGCGTTATTGTTGGAAGAAAAAGAAGAGGAAAAAATATTTAATGTAAAATTTAAAAAAAGGCGTAGGTATAATAAAGCAACTTTATTTAAATAGAAGGAAAGGCGGCAAGTACCTTTAAACTAATAAAATTATCGTTCGCGAAGGGCAGCAGTGGGCATATACGAGTAGGAATACACCAACACATCAATAGTATGAAATAGTATGAATACATTAGCAGCAAGCAGCAGCAGAACGATCCCAAATCGTTATTGTTCTTTATCAGTATCACACTTGTTTTATTTTAAATCTTTCTCTGGCGCAGCGAAGTGGCGTTGCTACCTCAGTCAGTTGCTGGCGTCGCTATCGTATTTGCCAACCTGTTATTTTTTGATAACGCCACCTGTTGCGAACTGTTTCTTTTAAATAACAGTTGTAAATGAACATGTTGTTAGTTTAATAACAATCCATCTCTATTGTTTAATCATTTGTACTGGATTTCGACAGACTTCGGTCGCGGCCAGTTTCCGTCGTCCGACAGTCCTAGAAAGCTGCGGCTTTAAAAATACACAGAAGCCAGCTGTGTTGATGTTAGTAGTGAACAGATTCAGATGAGTGTTTTGTTTCCTTTTGTTGTCTATAGAAACCTGAGGATGAGTCATCATGATCTAGATTTTGTTCGGGATATCACAATAATCCGGTGTTTCCAAAAAACATTTTTTATTGTTATTCTCTATTAAATTGCTCAATTTTCAATGCCCTTATTTTGGGTAATCACAAAACTACATATATGCCGGTTTTAGTTTTGGAGGCTAAGACACAGCGCCCATTTTTCTTTGTCAGCCTGCAGGTCTCTACGTGTTACCCCATTTCAGCAGGTCCATGCAATTACACGTGAAGGCAAATTGAGAGGGGTAGCAAATTGAATACGTTGAATTTTTAAGATATCACCGTCAGAACTAATGATTAATAAAAGAACAAAATATATATGTCCAGTATTTTTTCAAATCTTTTTTTAGATGGTTAAAATTGACATAGTCTGCATGTCGTGTGCCATGTATGTTTAGTTTTTATTAACAAATGTAAAACCTGACACGGCAGAATGAGAATAGGCCAAAATAAGGTGTTTCCAAGCTGTTCGTAAATAGAAATGGTGTTAAACCATATCGTTGTACAATTTCAGTATTCTTGTGGTTGTCTCTTTTTGCTGTAGATAATTTAAGATGGGCACTTAATTCCTTATTTTCCTTTTTCTTCTTCTTCTTTCTCTTCTTCCTCATGGAGTCTGCAATCCTGAAATTGGTTGGACGCAACCCTCAATCTTTGATGATTCTGTGGTAAATTCTTTGTTTCCCTATAGCTAACCTTAGTATGTATTTGACTATTTGATCTAAAAGCCTACTTGCTTACTCCCTGCCATTCCCTCGACAATCAATAATTGTGTTAGACTACCAGAATACAACCGTCTCTAAGAGACGGTTGTGGCCAGGTCCCAGAATGTTTCCGATCATTTTGGGTCTTCTTTTCTGCAATGTTTTTCAAATGGTCTTTCCTTCTTTGACTTGATTTATCATTTTGTCATTTAGGACTCTGTTTACCCAACCAACGTTCATCATTTTTCTGTAAAACCACATCTTGAATGCATCTATGTGCCGTTTTTCTTTTTTCCCTAGTATTCAAGCTTTACGCTCGTAAAAGGCAACGCTTCACAATGATTATCCTTTTAGGAAACGCTTTTGAATTCCCATATACTCGTATAAAGTGCTTGTCATAACTGCCTCTTCTCTGCGGAAGTTTTCTTTGCTTTGCTGCATTTGGGTTAGGGCATCCTGGAACTTTTTCTCTCTTTCACCTTAAACTGCTGTCGTCTACAAACCGATGCATTGCTCTCGTCTCACCTAACGCCAGCATTAGGATTCTTACTCAAATCAATGAACCAGGCCAAGGTTCATTGATTATTCTGTATGTACATTAAAAATGACGGATGACATTTATGTCTAACGCGCTTACCTAGTTTTGCTTCTTCTTCCAAGTTCTCCACCCTAATTTGTTTGATACTCGTAGAGATTGTAGATTACTGTTCTCAAAGCGAGTACTGCTTTCGGTGTTCCTCTTGAGTCCAAACTGATCATCCGCAAATCTCCTTGCTAACTTCATTTCTATTTTTTCAAGCCTAAGTAATACTGGACCGTGGGCGTCTGAAGAGAAGGAAAATGTAATCTGTTTATACAGGATTTAAAGGATTGAAGTTTTGGTTTGCTTAGGTAGGGGGGGGGGGGGAGGGAAAATATCTGTAGGCAGTTTGTTCCAGAATCTGGAGACTCTCAGTATGACTGAGTGTGGGAGAGGTGGGATGTTCTAGGGTTGTGTGACTGGACAGTAAAGGGTTGCGTATGTGAGGAGTTTCTTGTTATTCTGTTGGGGACAGTCGAGGCGAAATCATAGCGTTTAGTTCTTATGCTTAATATCCGTGGAATTATCTGTAGATCCCCCAACAGCTTGGCGGATCAGCGAGAGAAAGCCATTTCTTTATTATGAGGACTGGGTCAATAGTGACCCGATAAGTATCTTTTGGACAGAATAAAGGATGTTAAGGGTTGAAGGTGATGCTACTCCCCACATGTTAATTATTTAAATAGTTCCTATTATATTTTACCAACTCTTCCTTTTATTAGATCTAGCAGTTTGGGCCAGTAAAATAAAAAAAAAACAACAATAGCAGAGCAAGCAAAGGTGCTTTGAGCAGACATAAACCAACAACATTAATATTTACTTATTCACGGTTAAATATACATACACAACATTTCCATAATCTCGTTTATCAATTAGTAGTAAATTACCTCATTTTATGGTTTTTATAACGACCAAATTTAAAAATCAGTCAATAAAATACCATTATTACTATACACTAAACTACTTATACCTTGATAAATATTAAATTAAAACGAAACAGTGTTCTAGTTACATATTAAGCAATATTCCCAACTAAAACTCTTTATTATTGTTATAAGTAAATATTATCTTAAGTCCTTGCCGATTTAATATTTACTTTATGTTGTACAGATTGTAATAGTATATAGTACTGTATAGTATAATGAGTATAAAAATAGCACCTCACACTCGAGCAAGAACGTTAACGCACCGCCTAGGTCGGAAGTCACATGAGCGTTTTAAGTGACTTTTCGGCAAGTTTTGTACGATATTTTTCTTACAATTTTAGACCCACAAAAAGAAAAAAAAAACGCTTTCTGTAAATTGCTTGTAAAATATTTCGTACCCCTATTGAACTTTTTGAGGTAACAAATTCGAGAATGTCTTTTTGCTGCATCTACGGCATTCTGTATATTTTCTTTCCAAAGAGTGCAAATTACATGTGAAAACTCCCCAATCAAGACTCGGTAAAGCCAAGCACCAATTCCTATGTTGCTTGCTTCGGCCTCGACCGTATTTTAAATTCACCCTAGAGCTAGTGTTTTTCGGATTAGGCTGAATGACGTATATTTGTCGTAGGACCATAGGTTTATTATATACGGGGTGATCAATGAAGTCATGCAAAAAATCAAAAAGTTTGTATGAGTGAAATTTCCGCAAAAACTTTTTTTGGTCGTTGCAATATGGTTCGTTACTAAGGTAACATTAATATCTCTAGACGTTTTTGTCACTTTTTGGATTAAGGCCCTTAGGTCTTGTACACACTACTAAACATAAAATTTGGGTAGCAAAATTTTTAAAATGCTATAACTTGACATTGGTTTTTTTAGGGATTACAGGAACCTTTACATTAGGTTTAGAATTAGAAATTTTGTAAGAATTGATTTTTGCCGTTGTTAACCAATCTTGTATATTGAAGAATATAATGTAATAAACTTGTTCTTGTCGCTACGTTTTTGTCTATTATCGACTCGGTATAATGTGTAAATTTCAACCTGTATATTTCAACTCCCAAATAAAATGCTTAGATTATAGAAAATCTACGTGAAATAAGGATTCCAAATCCGTAAAAATCATGAAGAACCGTCAATCCAATGTCAAGTTACAGCATTTTAAAAATTTTGCTACCCTAATTTTATGTTTAGTAGTGTGTACAAGACTTAAGGGCCTTAATCCAAAAAGTGATAAAAACGACTAGAGATATTGATGTTACCTTAGTAACGAACCATATTGCAACGACCAAAAAATTTTTTGCGGAAATTTCACTCATACAAACTTTTTGTTTTTGTGCATGACTTCATTGATCACCCCGTATATAATAAACCTATGGTCCTACGATAAATATGCGTCATGCAGCTTAATCCGAAAAACACTAGCTCTTAAAATCTGCAAAACGCGTTCAAAACTTTGCATTCCTGTTGAAAATATTGAACTTTAAATTTTGCCTAAAAATTTCTATGTGTAAGTTCGAGTGGCCAGCAGTTTAGATCAGGAAATTGTCGTCGACGGCCCATTAAATAATATCGCTGTCGGAACGCGTGTGACCGTCAACGCCGCCGGTTGTCCCGTGTCAGTATGGAAATACACTCATCCATGATATATGCTATTGCCAAACATTTGGGTTAGACAAAGTAAAACTAATTACCTAATATGCGCATTGTATTATCATAAACTTTTGTTTACATTTCATTACGTCGAGCCGCCACTTATTATAAGTTTGAGGTGTTTCGGCTTTCCTAATTTTGTTGTATATTTGAATATTATTTTATATAATATGTGTTAGTGGCGGCTGGTGAAATTTCAGAGCTGTATATCTCTGTTCCTACTTACAGGACCCGTACCAAATTTAGGGTTTTTAATAGTGACCCCACTGGGAATGTTTTGGTAAATAAAAAACACATTTTGTAATTTGCGGGAAAAAAGTTGAATTTTTGCGTCCCTCCTGAAAAAAAAAAATGAACGCGTTTAGGTATTTTATTTATTATTTTTTCTAAACAAATTTTACATCATTTTGTCGAAAACATTTAAATTTTAAGAGAAAAAAATGTGTTAGTAAAAAGTTAGTCATTTGATTTTTTTTTAAATTATATTT
The DNA here is from genome assembly GCA_963971165.1 of Philopedon plagiatum. Classification (NCBI taxonomy): domain Eukaryota; kingdom Metazoa; phylum Arthropoda; class Insecta; order Coleoptera; family Curculionidae; genus Philopedon; species Philopedon plagiatum. The sequence continues at coordinate 71,018,704 of OZ020194.1, forward strand.
TAGGTTTAAAAAAATTTAAATGACTATAACTTTACACTTTCACATTTTTGTCTCTTAAAATTTAAAAATTTTCGACAAAATGAGGTAAAATTTATTTATAAAAAATAATAAATAAAATACCTAAACGCGTTCATTTTTTTCCCAGGGAGGTCTCAGCAAAAATTCTACTTTTTTTGGCAAATTACAAAATGGTTTTTTTCTTTACCAAAACATTCCCAGTGGGCTCACTATTAAAACTCCTAAATTTGGTACGGGTCCTGTAAGTAGGAACGGATATATACAACTTTGAAATTTCACCAGCCGCCACTGGTGGTTGTGTCCTTGTGTAGTAGTGTAGTGCTAGTACTTGGGTTAAAATGGCTTTAAAGGTGCAAGAAATGGTTTGCATGTAATTTAAAAAAGTCACAGCAAAAATTATTAGTATTATTTGTATGTAAATAATTTCTTGGCAGAGCTAGGCACATTATTAAAAAACCTTCTTTAATTATTAAAAAAGTGTATTTTGATTGTTACGTTGATATCACTAGTTTCCCACAAAATTTGCCCCCCATTTAAAGAAACTCACGGGCCACGCCTGTGTGTTGGTTAGGATAATAACTCACAGTTAATAAAGGGCAAACGAAATTATCAATTTTCTCGCTTACTAGTTGAGTGGATAGTGGAATGGTTTGTGAGAAAAGATCTCAAGGTCGTTTTTTTCTAAACATTGAATTGTAATAAAACTAATTATCAAGTTTGTAAAGTAAAAAATTGTATTAGATTTTTTAAAATAATGTAATGCAAATTTTTAATTTAAGGCGTAAAAAGGTAATTATTTCTTTGTTCTTGTTTTTGCTTCTTCTGCTGTGTAAGTTTTCAATGATTTTCTATCCCACTGGATACCTACGTCAAAAAATGTGTGAAAAAGCATATTAATTAAAAACATAGTGTGAATATATAGTTGAATTAATCCATTCTGTTCATGTCTGCTGACTAGTTCTGGTTTTTATGATACTAAAGGAAAACATTTAATAAAGTAAATGATACCACAATCTCGTTTTTTGTATATAAGCTCTTAGGCATTTTGCCTAGAGGATAAAAGAAAATCTTGACATTAGATGATAATTAGCAAGTCCTTTGGCCTAGAAATTATTATAATATGAGAGAAGTAAATAAATTGTATTTGAAATTACCATAAAATACCTTATTATTTTCGAATTCGTAATAAGCTCAGTTATTTCTTATTCAACATTTACATACGTAATTTCTTAAACGTAATTATATTCGACCTTCCTTTACATGCGTACCAAACCAAAATTTTGTGTTTTTTATTTGTTTACATTTATATTTTATTATTTTAGGATAATCTGAGTTAGACCATAGTATTTGGCAGTGGTCCAACCGGACAATTATAAAGAGGGAAGCGATCAGATTAAAATAATTAAAACGCATTGTATACCTACCTAGTCCGATACCTATTACTATTGCTACAATTTGTCAAAAAATCCGCAAATATGCGTAAAATATGCAAAACTTTCCAAGCGAACTCGTCCGAACAAACTAAAAATCGCAGAAGGCGGAGAATGATCGCTACCCTGGCTATTAAACTTACTCGGTTCTCGGGTAACGCGTGCCGTTGCCTGTAAGCGGGATCAATAACAACCTACATGAACGCGTAATAGGGGAACTGCGGCCATTGCGAAACGCGCTTCCATGCCACGACGGCGACGCACTATGGGACAACCTGGAAGTCTAAGTGGACAAAATTTTTAAAAACAAATATCTGGCGTTCTATTTAGTATTTCTGTTACTATAATTGTTGCTAACATAGGTAAAAGGAGGTAAATGGAACCGTCAGGTTCTGAGTTTTTATTTAAAAAAAATTAAATATGGTAATCACAGCAGAACAAAAAGCTTTTATGATCGAAAGTTACTTTAGAAATGATAGAAGGGTTAACTGCCAGTGGGTTTATTCAACACGGGACGCCATTCAGGATTTTCAAACAGAATTTCCACACACAGTCATGAATTTCGACCAGTTTCGCCAAGATTTGACTAGATCTGTGGCTTTGTTTAGAAAAACAGGAACTGTGAATAGAAAGAAAGGCAGTAGGAGACCCAAAGTTCGCACTGCACAAAAAGTAGAAGAATTGAGGCAAATTGTTAATGAACACCCACAAACCCCTATTCAATGCAATGACAATCACAATAATGTAATGTTCTTAAAAATAAAAACATCAGAACTGGACAGTTTTATTTTTCATTTACCTAAACCTTTTGCTTGTGTTACCTTTCAAGAGTAATAATAGATATTTGAAGACATGCGTGCTTGATCCCACGGCATACTTTAAGGACGTTTTTTCTTTGATTTTACGATATTTGACGTCTGAAAATAGTGGTGAGGTAAAGCTTAGCGTAGTATAGTCAATTTTAAGTAATAATTTGGCATAAAAAACGTTCGTTTTTTCTGTTATTTTAGAAATAATGGAAGTGCCCCAAAATTGTCAAAAAATAGGTAAGCTTCGAGTAGCGAGGAGTTTGCTTAGCGTAATTGTAAAAATGATTTATAACACCCTATATAGAACATTTAAAGATAGGGCAAACAACCTAAAAAGGAAAAAAATTGAAAATGTGGGTCTGAGTGAGTCTCATTTTGTATATTTGAATTCGTTATTTGTTCAGTCTTTGCAGCAAAAAAATATATTTAAAAATTTCAAATCAACACATGTAATTATAAAATCTGCAAAATTTTACTTCCTGACACGCACGATTAACGTTCTCACATTCCACATTCTCGTTCACAAACCTTTTGGGTTACGCAAAACCTGTGTAAAAGGTCAACTTCGGCATCCGTATAATATGGTGCCATTTTAATAAGTTAGATAATAAATGACCTGATTTGAGAGGTCTTTATAATTTTGTATTTATTTTAAAGAGGAAGCGGTAAGTGATTTTTATGAGAGGTTTAAATACACGTGGTCCAGCAGGGCAGCACGAGAAACCTTAAGAAATTTGTTTTGTAGGCAGGTAGGCGTTAAGAAAATTTTAACTATATTTTAAGCACATCTTACAAAAAGGTAAACATTTAATAGTAAATTTTTTTAATTTGTGGTAAATTTCTAAAATCTCATTTCAGTGATTGTTTTCAGGACGCCTTCATAAACAATTCTTTGTATTTCAGTTATAAAAACGGTTGTATTTGAAATTTTGATTGATAATAATTAAACTATGCTTGAAATATACCGAGAAATATTTTTTTTTCTAAACGCATTGGTATAGTTTGGTTCTAACTTTACTTCCTTACATGCTTGGAGCATTCGCGCTATAGTTGGTAAATACTAACGGTAAATAACGTTGTAATTCTCTTTTCGGTAAATTTCATGTCATAAACTTTTGGCGCCAGGGCTTGTTAAGACAGGGGGAATATCAGAGGCATTGTTTTACAATGTTTAAGCTTACTTGTTGCTTATTTATAATAAAATTCTCATATCCGTGATGGGTAATAAAACGGTAAATAGTTTTTTTTGGTAAATATTGTTTTTACATAGGGCTAAATACCATCAGTGTAAGCAAACAGTATTTTCAAATTTGTATTTGTTGGTAATTACACAGTAAAAAATCCAGTTGATTAACCACAAGAGATGTCTGATTTTATTGGTCGGATTAAATTTTTTGATTTACTTTGTAATTATTTTCTAAATCAGTTTCATAATCTTCGTTATGATTCAAACAAATTACTCATTCTCGATTACTTTAAATCGATACTGATCAAATGCATAAAAAAGACAAACATTTTAAATCATATTTCCTTGTTAAAATAATCACAATAATCAGTATCAATCACCTACTGACTAAAAAATACTCAAACTTCTAAACCAAGCCGCCAACACATGCGCAGTACGCAACCTTTTAATCACAAGGGAGTACCGATATCCATCCACCCCGCTGCAATCTGCAAAAATTCCATTTAATCGGCAGTAGGTATGGCGGTTTCTGTGGTAGTGCAATGTGCAATGCGAGGTTATAACGAATGAAGTGGTCAACCTGTTCTAAAATTTTACGAATATTCTTTTAAAAACTTTGTTGTTACATCATGTTGGTGAAATTATGTTTCAAAAACAAAAGAAATACGCAAAAATCTCAGATCTTGAATCCAATCCCTTGGAGGAACTCATGCACCAATGTAAGTTATTTTCCAAGTATTTTCAAAGAAAAGATTTGTCATGCCAGGTCTTCATTAGTGTTTTATGTATTTATTTACAGATGAGTAAATAATTTTCGTGTTTTTACTTCATATAATTATTTTCAACTTTTACACTGTAAAAAAAAATTATTAAATTTTAAATCAAATTCAACCCAATTTTGACTAAATCCAGGTCTACGCCTCACCTCCCCGGATTTTTGTTTATGATATGGGACAAACAATTCCCATGCTTTGGGAATTTGCATTACCTATCTTTTATATAATTTCATCTGTTTGTTCTTTAATGTGTTCCCTTTTCTTATGTATTATAGTATTGTCATTTAATAAATAAAATCGACGCCCTAATCAGGTACTTTATAGGGCGGAGAGGGGAAGGGCGGTGCTACTGATGATTGCATGTCAATCACATTGGATTTAAGATTTAATAAAAAATGATTAGAGTATTATGGAAATTTAATCATTATGGAAGAAAATTTTAATAAAAATTGATTTAGATGTAATCAGAATTAATTGTTAGGTTAATCAATTTTGAATAAGAAAATTTAATCACAGATCCTTCGATTTAATCAATATGCAGTGTTAATTTTTTCAATCAATCTGGCGTGGACCTGGATTTAGTCAAAATTGGGTTGAATTTGATTTAAAATTTAATCATTTTTTTTTACAGTGTAATCGCCAAAGCCAGTACAATTTCCAAAATCCAATCTAATCTCAATCTAAAAAATTTTAGACCAACACGAATCGCGCAGTCGCAGTAAAAATCTCAACAAAGATAAACAATTTAAAAACATACTGAAGAACCCTAAAACTGAGCAAACCTGTCCGAAAACGCATTTCATAACCCCATGGCCACAAGAAGAAATTATAATATTTCTACCAACAGCTTTAATGCCAAAATTTCATAAAAAAGAATTAAAACACCAAAAAAATTATAAATGTGGCAACACTGTGTTCCCATAATCCAAAACGTCATCGATAATTAATTATTATCATAACCTCAAATATGTTGCAGAACCATCAAGTAGTTGATAAAAATCATGTTTTTTTACTAATAAAGTAATTTCTGAGGTAAAACATTTTGTGTTTTCCACATTAAAGATGATTTATAAACGTAAGTAATATCAATATCAATAAAAATGTGTTAAAATCCCAAAACTAAAGGTGTCCAGATAGTAGCTTTGTTCGCGGAGACGATCCGGAACTAGTCCGTGACAAGTGCGCGTGCGCTTTGCGATTATTTGCGTTCGCGGTGCAGAAAATCACTGATTTTGACAATAAATTTGGCGTTCGCGGAGATGCGAGAACAAGTTCAGGACACATCCGTAACCAGTCAAAACGATCCGAGGATTATGGCATGAATTATTTGTCCGCGCAAGTGCAGTGTGAAATTTGTTTGAAAAGTGTCGTTTAATTTTGGGCGGGCTGTATTTTGCGATAACGAACAGTTAAATTTCATATGCTGTTAGTTGTATAAAGGTAGATATAAATTTGTATATAATAATATGCTCTAGTATATTCAATTATTCTTGTATTTAAAATTACTCATAACAGAACAAAGATGTCTTTATGACAACTTTAACCTTTATAGTAATGTTAAATTAGGTTGTTCAGTCTAAAAATTTAATTCAAAATAATAAAATATGTTAAGGTTAAGTGATTCGCAGATGTTCCGGACAAGCACGTTTAGCAATAACGTTCGCGGAGATTTGTCAATTCCTGATCGGTTTCGAATCGCACATGCGCATAAATGTTTGGGATTATTTAACTTGTACAGGTTACGGACTGGTCACGGATCGTCTCCGCGAACAAAGCTAGTGTTATGAATGAAACCGTGCCTCGATTTTGCCCACAGTGCTTCGGTTTAATGATGGCAAATCCGGATGTTTCGCTTGAAATAAAATAAATCGCTTGAAATAAAATAATTAAAATTTCTATTTTTAAACTTTCTGTTAAATACGGCATTTCTAAAAAAAGCTTTAATTTTAAATTTTTGCAAATCTGAATTTCAAAGTTCTTCCATTAAACGTCTGTCACTGCCACCTTCATAATAGGTGAGGAGCCGGTGACACTGAAAGTCCCGTCATCGCGGAATCAAATTATTTTTATGTAAATTGATAGTTAATAGTCATACGAACAAAATGAGCTCGGTACGCCGGGATTCATTAAGCCGAAAGTATTTTTAAAAAAATTCATTATTATAAAAAAGCAAAAATGTTTTACCATTATCATATAACTGGAAGGAAGTTAATTTTTGAGATCCATATTCATTTCTAAGCAAATTTGATCTAAAAAATAAAATCTATTTCTCTGCATGGAGATATTGTCATATTAACGATATTGTTATGATCATGCAGAGAAAAGGTTTTTATTTTTTTAAGCGAAAACCGTGCATCGGATTGAAAAAATTCAAGAGATCAAATTAGCTTAGAAATGATTGGGGATTTCAGGAATAATTTTAATTTTACGAGAAATCAGTGGCGTACCATCAATGTCTGCCAAAATAGGCAGGTGAAATTCCGTACGAACGCCACTAGTGGAAAGAAAAAAAATTGTGGTACACTAAATAATGCCTCTTGATACATAGTACATGTATGCCAAATTTAAGTAAAATATCTAAAGTGGTATTACAGATATTAATAAAAAACTATTTATTTTTGAAAACTTTACCACACTGTATCTCAAAAGTTAAGACGTTTAGGACATACATTCATATGAAGTTTTCTTTTTAGAATGGACCCAAAAATCGCCCCTTTAAATATTGACATTCAATTATAAAACACCCTGTATAATTGATGTGAATCGAGCCTATGCAATAAAAGTGGTATGCTAGATACTTCCGGCAGTTTTCGGGCAGGCGTACCAAGATATTTTTGAACATCACATCGAAACGAGTAAAATTAAAAAAAAAAGTTTGCACATGGTAACGGTAAAATTTTACCCCCTCTCACACCTTTCAAATAGGTGCGCCAGACTCTTTCGGCCAAATAAAGCTGGTAAGCCAATTTTTTTCTGTTTAATTACAAAATTTCCTATCGAATGTCATATAATTCATTGAGATCCGTGATAATGGTAAAACATTTTTGCTTTTTTATAATAATGAATTTTTTTAAAAATACTTTCGGCTTAATGAATCCCGGCGTACCGAGCTCATTTTGTTCGTATGACTATTAACTATCAATTTACATAAAGAAATTTTGATTCCGCGATGACGGGACTTTCAGTGTCACCGGCTCCCAACCTATAACTACACTAAAGAATATGTGACTGATCCAAGGAAGCTTCACAGGCTGTTTAAATAAAAAATTATTATTTGTAACAATGAAACGAAATGATAAGGAATGCTAATGCAAAACAAGGAAAAAAATAAATATTGTCATAGCACTAGTTTATTGCTGTAGTGGGCCTTGGGCGGATCTTGTGGACCCTGTAAGAATTTAGGAATTTATGTAATATTTTGATTTTAAAGCATACAATTTAGAACAAATCTGAAGGTCTACCGATTTCTTTTTTCTAATTTAAGGCCTCCAACACTAATTAAAACTAACCCGTTAAATCGAAATAAAAACAATAGCACTTTCAATTTTCTCTTTAAAAGAGCTTTCCAACAAGGTACCACCATCTTCCCATTTCGAAAAATTCAGTTGGGTTATGTTTCACCTCTTTAAGGGGTTTGAAAAAACAAATTTCTGTTATGAGTATGAAGCCCACAAAACATCTCAATCGATGTGTTTTTGCATTATTCACAAATATTTTCTTCTAAACTTCTAGCGAATTTGTTCCAGTTAAAGTCCCTATCCCGTATATTAAACTACGTAAGATATAAAACTGAGACGGCGACGTTGGGCTTGTTTTATTGTTATTTTTTTCCAATTATTTAACAAAAGTTCTCTTTTAAAAACGGAGCTTAATGTTTCGTCATTAAATATTTTAATACCTGAAACTTCACAGGAAAAAAATGCGCTCATTAAAGGACTTAAGAAAACTTAAGAATAATGCTATACGAACACTTAGGTATGTCGAACAATGGCTATTAAATTTATAAGAAAAACAATATTGAAAAGTAATATATTAGACGCGTACCCTGTAATGCTTCGAATTAGTTTAAACCTTAGAGAAAATATATAATAGAGGAATAATGTCATTTGCGAATGTGGCAAATTTACCAAGCTGAATCCGTAAACACAGACGGTCTTCTGCGGACTTGCGCCTTGTCGAACGTTTGCCTTGTGATAGACAGGACCGTACTTCAAAATTTATTTCACATGACGTGAATCTTTTATCGAGTAATAAATGCTAAATATATTACTTGTAATTATTCTTTTTATTAATGATAAAAATGTAACCATTAGTGAGATTTTAACAAAAATTGTATAGTTTGTTGGCTTAAATCTGAGATTTCTTGCTATACAAAACTGTCGATAATTCCTCGAAAATAGCTCAGTTTATACATATACAGTGCGTCTCTTTAATGTCCCCCTCTTCATTTTTTAAACGTTACATTTACAAAATTGAAAGTTGAAATAAAATATAAGCATATTATTCTAAACAATAGAAATAAAATATGCAACTGTTTTAAAAAGTAAAATAGTAAATAAAAAAATTACCAAAACTATGTGTATATTTTATTGGATTGGCATCCCATCCTGTATAATTATTGAACAAACCAAGTTCTATGGTAAGATGTAAATATTTTTACACCTATTTACAGTGTGTGCACTTGATACTTTGGTGAAAGCGCTACTTACTTACGGCCCCATGTCAATCTAATCCACTGATATCTTAGCGATCCTTTGGCGAAAGCGCTTTTTCCTTTCGCCATCCCTTTTAAAATACTCCCCTCTACCCTAATCCACTAGTATTTGTAGTGCCCCTTTGACGAAAGCGCAAATCTGCCTTTTGGACACTCACCCTTCTAATCCACCGATATCTTAGCGATCCTTTGGCGAAAGCGCTTTCTTCTTTCGCCATCCCTTTTAAAATACTCCCCTCTACCCTAATTCACTAGTATTTTTAGTTCCCCTGTGGCGAAAGCGCAAATATGCCTTTTGGACACTCACTCACCCTTATGCAATATAGGGGAAGGAGGCATTGACACTATATATGACCTTCTTACACCATCTTACCCCTTATACAATGCCCCTAATACACACACCCCATCAGTGCCTTTCTGACACCTTGACCACACTCAATATACGTCACTGATAAATATTTCTACTTCTCCGTGTGTGTGTTCACTTCAACACCGGAGTGCATTTAAGGTAAAAGTTAGAAAATTTATTTGGTTAGAGTTAATCTTAATAACTCAAAACTTAAAAGTATTTTTGCAAATGGAAATAGCAACTTCAGCATTTACGACAGCTGTATTCCATGTGTTTCCTTCAGTGATTACAACTGGGTCCGGTTCTGATCGCAGAGTTGCGTCATTGAGTTCAACAACCACTTTTGCTAGACTTCCCGAGTGCGCATGCCTCGAGAGGACCGTCGTTTAAAAATCTGACTGGCGCCCAATGCGTACAAACGCACTTTTTCGCCCATACATTGGACGGATTCAGCTGGTATCGCGAATACGTTGTGATGGTCTAAATATATTTTGTCTATGGTTTAAACGTGTGGATGGATTAACAACACAGAAAGGCTTCTTTTTGTTTCGCCAAAGTTTTGACTGATTTATTTTGGGCCTCCGGAAGGTTTCTCAATTTAATAAGATTATGCATCGGCACTTTAAAGATTATTTAAAAACAGGGATACATGACAACATACAGCATTAAGGACAACGTTTTAGCTTTAAATATCTACAGTCAGTGGCGCAGTCAGGAGAGCGGAGGGGGCTGGTTGCTATCGTCTGCGTCACATCGATGAATTCGTTAATAAAAATAGTAGTAGTTATTTTATTACTTTCACATTAATATCCTACCTTTTACATAGGTTTTGTACAGGTTCAGTACAGCTTCTGAATTATTTCAGAAAACGGCAAACATTCTGACGATAGTGTAGGATTCAATAAAATAAACCAGAATTATGCTTCTGGGAGGTATAACAATTTTTTATTATTTAAACAGCCTTTGTTTTAATATTTGATCCAAAAATTGTAGAATTTAATTGTCTATCCATATTCTTGTTGATTTAGAATTCTCATTTTGTTGTGTGCTCATGTTCCCTTCCCAATTTACGTGAAAAGGCTGACATTTTGGACGGCATACTTTTGATGCCGTATTTTGCAGGCTTCGAGCTCATATATTGTCTGAAAGGGCATTTCCCACCCAAGCAAACCCAAGCTACCAACTGCTCATCTACAGTTATTGACTCAAAAGATACGAATAGTTTTTGGCAGATTTGCACGAGATTCTGCCGAATATGCCTAAATGCAGCTTACTTATCAGCTTCTCTTCCTTCGGTTCTTGTTCTTTTGTCTTCAAATCTGAGAAACTTTGAAATCACCATAAATCTGTCACGGGACATCGCCGCAGTATAATATATATTGCGAAGAATAGACTCATCTGTAGTCTACATACCTACAGCTCACACTTTTATATTAGGATTAATACGTTAGGTATCGTTACAGTTAACAGATCGATATCAAGTCTGATTTCGTTAAACATGGCACCAGTATTTTCTATTTCATTTTTTGAAAGCCCTTAAGATTCTGAATGCCACTATGTATCACAGTTAATATTATATTAATGTAATAACCTTCATAGCAGAAAAATAAACATTTCTACACACAGGGTGTTACAAATTCGATATGTTAGTATATCAGTATTTCATTAACAATAAGAGATACAGAGGTGGTTAAATTGGGCAAAGCAATTTATTGGTGAATCGTAATCTACTAAGAAATTATAAATATTCCACATAATATCGGAGACATCCGAAAAAACGAAATTTCTGATTTTGGTTTTTATTTCTTTGTGCCCTTTTGAAATTATAAAAAAAATTAAAAGCACTTTCGTGAGGCACTCTTTCAAACTCTACAAAACAACGGTAGCTTTTTCAACAGATCGTTATCAAGTCTGATTTTGTTAAATATGCACCAGTATTTTCTATTTCATTTTTTGAAAGCCCTTACTATTCTGAATGTCACTATGTATCACAGTTAATATTATTTTAATGTAATAACCTTCATTGCAGAAAAATAAACATTTAATAAGAATAAAATATCCTTATTAAGCGTAATAGTTTCTTGTGTACACACAATAGTGTTTTCTTTTTTTGTTTTTTGGGTGGTAAAACTACATCGAGTGATAGGTTTGATCTGATGTGGTATACCTCAAAAAGGTAATTGAGGTTGTACATTTTATCAGTTTCATAGAACTGTTATATGTACTTACCTACTCACTTGTAGTAGAAAAATAGAAGATGGTTGTGTAACTGGTAAAAGCCAGGATCTCTCAGGCTGGTTTCATAATGTTCAAGAGCAGATGGTGCAACTTTGTATTTGTCAAGAGGAATGTATCAGTGTCCCAAAAGGTGACGACCTAAGCCTGAAAAAAATAATACATTAAATGTTGCTATCAACTCTAAAAAGCAAGGAAGTCAATAATAACATATACTTTTTATCCACCTCTTAATTCAAGGATTGTAGGACATACCATATCCCCTGCAAAAAGATCTCCTGTGTTTTAACATATTATCTTAACTAACTAAACCCAAAATTACTTCATTGTTCAGTATTTTGCCTGCAGGTTAAAGAAATTTGTTGTGAAAGTTGTTTTAACTTACGTTCTTTTTGTTCCATGTGTCTTTGTAGTTCTACATATTCCTAAAACATGTCTAAACCTTTTTTAAGTGAACGAATAGGTGGGCCATCTTCTACATCCTGACCAGTGTCAGAAGTTAAATTTTTTTAATATTATAATATCTGCTTGTACCGCTACAATGAATGTTCCCACAAATTATGATTTATTTAATCGTTCTTTTTAAAAATTATAATTATAGATAATGTTAATATAATGAATATAATTACAGTATTATGTACAATTATTTTGTATGAATGTTTAGTTGCATGTAATTGCATACTTTCAAAATTTTATAAAATAACCTACAGGTGGACACAATACACAATATTTTCAAATTAAAAACTTACGCCCAGATTCTACTACTACTAATACGGAATATGCATATAACATAAATAAATCTGAAATATTTTTTTATATTCTCTACATAACTTCAATGTTTATGGCGGTTGCTGTTATCCATTTATTTTGGTCTTTATTAACAAAAAAGGATGTTCTACTGCAAATTTTCGAGCGATTTTCGAAACTTGTAAAACATGATCACATTGGCAGTGTCGTCAAAAATGTTTTTATGACTCATAATAAGTATATGGCAAATTCCAGTGTTGTAGGGTCATCGAAAAATCAATAAAAATGGCATTTAACTCATTCAATAAAATATCCCCGCACTTAAAGTAGAAGATTCCTTAAAATCTTATTCATATATATTTCAAGCCGAAATCGGTCCAGGAACCTTTTAATTTTGCACAAAAACTGGTATTTTTGCGAAATTTTAACACATCATATCTTAATAATTTCGAGTAAATAAACTGCAATTCTTTGTTTTCATGGCAATCTTCGAAAATTAAAAAATTTTCTAATTTTGAATGTCCCCGATGCAAATAAACCTATTTACTTTAACGTACTTTAACGGAACAATAAGCGATTTAAATTAGTGGGAGGTATTCTTAGATAATTAACCGATTAAATAAACTCAAAAATAATCACTAAATAAGGAAAATAGTGTGGAATAATGTCAGTTAAAAATAGGAAAAAATGAAGAAAATTCGATTTTTTACCCCTTAAATACGCTCCTGGATGACCCATTCGGTATTCATTTTAAAGTGTGATTATGCCTTTATACGATAGTGTTGAAAAATTGGCACAAAATTAGATAGGAAAAAATAAAGAGTGATTCAAATGTACCGATATCGAGGGCAAAAAAAGGAAAAAAAATCGAAATTTAATCGGCGCGGCGAGTGGAAAAACTAAAAAATATGGATACCATGTATTTCGACGAGCTCTTTCCGATGACGTACATGGGATTTTAATTTGAACCATTTTGACCCCACCCATTAAAAACCCCATTAAAAACCGTGAAATATTCATTTCGCAACAAATTATATGATAAGTATTTTAATTTTATAGTCAGTAAACTTTTGTAGTATTATATTTCAACCGGTCAGTTCTTTAATATATGGTTGATAAAAATAATAAATTGTCAGTAAAGTTAATAAATGGTCAGTAAAATTAATAAACAAGCAGTTAAAAACTAAATTGTCAGTAGTATTAGTAAATGGTTGGTAAAAATAATAAATGGTCAGTAAAATTAATAAATGGTCGGTAAAATTAACAAATAAGCAGTAAAAATAATAATCAATTGCTCGCACCGACTGGTGCGACAAAAGTTTTTTGTGCGGACGGTGCATCGGAGGGCACCCTAAGGTCGGAACAGGGTTAGCACCTGGTTAGGGGCCCTGACAACTCTCTTTCCTCGTAGGCGAAGAGGGATCGGTGCGCCAGGCTGTTGATTGGGGTCCTCTTCGGCGCGTATTTCCATTCTATACATGGCCAGAACGCAGTCATAGAAAACTGCTCGTTTTTTATGGCTGCTCACCCAACCTGAGCAAAAAGGTGGTCAGGTTTGCTCAGTTTTGATTGATATCGATACATATATCGGTGCGGTTAAAATAAGGCACTCTTCATACCTTTTATACTGTATTTTTGAAGATTTTTACTGGCCACTGCGTACTGACCATTTATTAAATTTTACATACCACTGTAATAAAAATACTTACCATATATTATAAATATACTGATCCTTTTGCAATATTTTACTAATTTTTCATAATGTTATAATGTACATAATGCATTAAATACTGATCGATTTATTACGACCCTATTCATTTTTTCCCAAATATATCCATTTTCCAGTGATTTTAGGTTTAGGTAAAAATATGCCAAAAGAAAATATTTCAGATTTTAAAGTTTCACTTATGAATCCATTTTACGATCCGACGTTTTGTTTTTGAGTAGGTACCCAAGAGGGGCCTGCGACTGGCATATTTCGACCTTATAAAGTTTAAAAGAACTGCTTGCCATTTTCCGATCCTTACCAGTTTCAATAGAGTTCTGAAGCACCGGGTCCTCTACAACTTCCGAAAATTTACATCGATACTTTTGCGCCCTGTACCTAATTTCAACGGAAATCGCGGAAATTTCGACTTTGACGTTTAATAGCCCCGAAACGAAACATCCTGTGTAACTGAATTTTTTCCAAAACTAGTTGAACTATTCCTCTATCAACCCAAAAAATTCGATTTCTTTCTTCCGGCCATCTGCCGCTGACGGCACCAACGCCGTATCGCATAGCGTACGCGCGGAGCTGAGTGGGCCAATTAAAAATTTTGAGAAATCTGTAAGCGCAAAAGTTGTTCCTTATATCGTGGTAAATATTTTTTATCGAAAAACTTTTTCTCTAAAACCAATGGTTCAGCAGTTATAAGGAAATAAACAATTAAATTGTTTATAACAATTGACTGCGCCAGAATTTTTCAATGCTGATAATTTTCATTTAGTCCACACCTAATTCTTAATGCTCATGATTTTTTCAGATCTTTCTGAGCAATCCTTCTGGTGATAAGGGTGGGGGACAGCAATTGTTAAGCATTTTTCCCGAAAAATGTCAACAATGCATTAAAAAAATGTATCATATTATATATCATTTAATTTGCGCCTCAATAAGTTTCCTTTGATACCCTACACGAAGCCCTTGAATTTTTTTTTTTCATTTCCCAATTTACCCCCGAACCAAAATTTAACTTTTTATACATCACGTCTATAATTGGGCCACTACACTATCTCTGTTCCACATTTCAAATTTTTACGTCGTGTAGTTTTAGAGAAAATCGCCTATGACAGATGGACGGACGGACGGACACTGAAGTGATTCCATAAGTGTTCCGTTTCACGGAACACTAAAAAACGATGGTTTCAGTAGACAGTCTCAAAAGAAACTACATCATTTGGTAAAATGTTTTTTTCTATTTTGGTTTTATATCGGAGCTTTTTCGCTTTCCTTTTCAGTATCGAAACAAGCATTTTATGAAACCGCTTTTTTATTTTTTAAAAGTTGGTAAATTGGTAATGCGGTGTGTAGTTATGTATAATAAATTTGATAATTTATCAAGGCTGCTGTGGTAAATGAAGTTTGATAGTATTACCCACTTAAAATTTTAACATAAAAATTTACAAAATTTGAATGTCATATTTTCTTTTTAAATATGCATTTTTTTATTGAAAAAATACAAAATAGAAAAAATAGTATAAAGCGCATGTTTTATAGAGCTATTAACGCACTTGTCCCGTTATAAAACTCGCCGCAAGCTGCTCGTTTTCTAACATGGACGCTTGCTCTAAAATGATGCGTCATAAAACTTGTACTTTCATACACTATTTTTAAATCTGAAAAGTAAAATATTTTTAGGTGAAAATACAATAAATCCAGCATAATACTGTAATACATCACCCCTCTGCCTTGTACCAAACATAAATATACTTAGGTTTATTTAGGATCCAGCCAATTTCGAGGAAGCATGTTGTGCCCAATATATGACGTGGGGTTCTATAATTAATTTGGAAATTGGCTAGTATTTCCTTTAGTATATACTACGGAATTGTCCTTTATGGTAATATTCATTTATTTACGGCCTATTTTAGTTTTGGGTCTCCAGTTAGACATCTTGATTTTTGTAACAATCTTTATTTCTTCTTTAATTTGTAGGTAGTCAGAGCTGGGTCCATAAAATATGTTTTGCAAATCAAAATATTAAAAAAAAAATTTTGAAAGGATAAATTCTTAAAAACTAATAAATATCAGGAAGCAATTCAGTGGCGGTTCCTGGAATTTCAGATTGTCGTATCTCAGTTCCTACGCATGGGGCCCATAGCAAATTATAAAATGTTACTGTTTGGTACTCTACAATCATTTTCGTGAAAAAATATTGAATTTTAAAATTTGCGAACAAAAGTTAATTTTTTGGACCACTTCACCTAAGATCTGATAAAGCTTTGAAGAAAATTTTACTCACCAGATTCTTTCATAAAGTATATCAAATTTTATCGGCAAATTCCAAATTTCGTGAAAATATTCTAATTTTCCTTAAAGAAATGACATTTTAAATTATTTCCTAGACAAAATATTTTAGGGAAAAATTTTAAAAACTAATTCATTTCAGGATATTAGGGGTAATTCAATTAAATTTGAATTCTATCGATAAAATCTGATACAATTTATGAAAAAACTTGGAAGTAAAATTTTCTTCAGAACTTTCTCAGATCTCAGGTGAAGCGGCCCAAAAAATTAACTTATTTTCGCAAATTTTAAAATTAAATATTTTTTTACGAAAATGTTTCTAGGGTACCCAATAGTAACAGCCTATAATTTGGTGTGGGTCCCATGCATAGGAACTGAGATATGACACAACTAAAATTTCAGGAACCGCCACTGGAAACACTATTTCTGAGGGGAAGGATTTTTTAAATTTTACTTTAAAATTTTTCAAAACAAAAAACAAACCTAAACAAACCTGAGCAAAACTTACTAAACCCAAAAAGGCACGTGTTGGCCCAGGACCTTTTTCTGGCTATTTTTTATTATCAGAATTAATAAGACAAGGACATCGACAATAGAAAAAATCTTATGACAGGATGCTGCTTGAAAACAGAACCACACAGAATGTTGTTATAAGATTTTTGAGCATTTGTCGATGTTCGAGGGTTATTCGTATGAAAAATTTTTGGTAATTTTAGAAATAAAACAAAATGTTTTGTTAATTTTAAAAATACGAGAAAAAAGCAAGAATTATTTAATTGAAAGTACAATTATTATTAAAAGAACAATAAATAGAAAAAGTAAGCGAAGAACGAGATGTGTTGGCTTCTGTAACTGATGAGTGATGAAGATGTATTTCCACGCGTGCTGTTAACTATTTTACTTGATCACTGATTCACTGTTATGACCAGTAATTTTTATAAGCTTAAACTTCGCTTTTGACTAGTTGAGTGATTGCAGTTGATCTGTTGGAGTGGTTGTGTATTTTTCTCCTTTGTATTTCGGCGAATGGCTTCGGCAGACGATTTTGTCCAATTCTGAATTATATTCTTGCCAATACGCATATCATCGTACCAACGGCAACGATCACATTCTGCGGTCCAGTAACTATTTGGTCTTAAAAAATAATCTGTTAGTTTTAATATTAGAGCCTCTTTTTGGTAGTAATTTGTTCAATAATCTTACAGGACAGACATTACTGTCATTGTTTTCTATTAAAAATTTACTTTCTGTGCACTTTCTCGAACCACCTTGGCAGGTTTTTCTAAATACGGGGTTATATTCAATCCGATTTGTTACGGAACTGTCATTATTTGTTTCATAATGAAAAAGTCAGTTCAGCAAGCTGCAGCTACTCCACGTCGCCAAGCCAATTCTACTGCGGCTAGGGATTGCAATCCCGCAAAGTGGGATCCCGCAATCCCGCGGGATCCCGCATCATTTGACGGCCTGGGGGATCCCGCACCAGCTATGCGGATCCGCATAGCCATGAAAAAGCCGTAAACTCTTAAAAAATAACGCGAAAACGTGTATCTGCCAAATATCCGCGGTATTATGATATGAAAATTAATGAGACTGCTTGCTTAGGTATTATAAGTATTTGTTCATTCAACGATTTTTTTATCAATTTGTTCTATAAACCATATGCTTTCTATGACAATGTTTTTCCGAAAATCGTCGGGTCTTATATCCGACAAGACCCACTAAAACATAATTTGGATATAAACACATATTATGATAAAGTGATCACCTTTCTCAAGAAAACTAATGTTGGATTTCAATCAAAAAAATCTAAAACTCTAACAAGAAACAATATAGAGCAATTTCTAAACGATGTTCCAGATGACTAAAGTTGTCACATTAATTGGGGTGCATTGCTGCGGCCACAAAGTACGCCCCATAGAAGATTTTTCTTGAATTGTTACCAAAACGGAAAATGTACAGTCCAGTGCATGTTGAAATTAACAAAATCGGCAACATGCCCACGGACTGGCTGAATACCTGAAACTGCCAAATCCCTAGCTCTACACTAGGCATTGTTTTACACTTAGACGGTCTTCAACCACTCTGATGGTTGACTATGGAGTAGACATCACGAATCTTAAGCGCCATGGTGGATGGAAGTTCACAAAAGTTGCTGAAGGATATGTTGACGAGTCTTCATAAAACAAAAAACAAAATGCACATCCGATCCTCCAAAGCCAGTCTACCATTTCCAAATCGCAGCAGTCAGCAGCAGTTGATCTTCAGCCACCTGATGTTGAATATTCACAAGACATAAATACATTTTGGAATGGCAAAAAATCTTTCTATATCAGCTAAAAACCAGTTAGCTTCGGCCATAAATTTAACAAATGCAAGCAACTGTTCTTTTACCATTAATATTGTTAATAAGAAATGAAAATAATATGTTTCAATTTTAAGTTTTTCACTTTGACGTCTATATAGTGAATTAAAATATTAAAAAAAAAAACCAAAACTAGATAATTTTCCTCACACTCGTAGAAAAATCATTGTACCCAACACGTGCGGAAAGTGTCTTTTCCGCACTCGACTGCTGACCGAACTTCGCTTCGCGTCGTTCGGTCATCTGCGGTCGCGTGCGAAAAAGTACCACTTTTCGAAACAACTGAAATAGGGCACAGCCCCTTGAAAAAATACCTGCACATGCACATCGTTAAGAAGTAACAGATCTTTTTTAATACTATATAGATAGCCTCACTACAACTACGCTTCATTTTTGCTGCTTCACAAGAAATTATGCTTCCCTCGGGCCACAAAGGTAATATACTTTATATTAAGGTGACATAAACATTTCTGTTTTATGTTCCCTGAAAAAATAATTTTCCCCAAATATGTTTAAACCTTTTATCATAAACTTCTCGGTTTTGGGTAAATACTTAAGTTTAGGTAGAATGCTGTTGCGGCGATTATAAAATTTGAAGTTCTTCCTTATAAGGGAATATTCTCAAAATGGTTATATAAGAACAACAACTTGTAATTTAATAAACTTGATTTAGATATACTGGAAGAATTTATTGTTAGATTAATTTTATTTGTCACAGTTTGTAATCCCATTCTGTAACTGATTTTACAGCGCTACAAGCTTACAGCATTTTATGAATGTAACATACCAATTATGGCAGCCCCGTGTCATATTGCTATGTCGCTATAACCTTATAGCGATGAAAAATACTCAATACAACTTAGACTTTATTTAGTCACTTGTAAAGACAATAAAATAATTTTATGCATTGGCACGTCAAAAAACTGGTACAGGCAAAATTAAATTAAGTCTAAGTTAGATTAAATTAAATTTAAAATTACACTTTCAATTAAAATTAAAACTACTATAGTGATCTAATCACTAATTGTCAGCTCTAAATGCTAGAGCCAAAAACCAATAACAAGACCAATCATACTTAATCGGTATAGAGTACCGTATACCCATCGGATAGTCAAAAAACTCCTGTATGGAGTAAAATGCATTTGACGTCAACAACTGTCGCAGTCTCACTTTAAAACGACTCACACACAAATATCTTATCCTAACCGGCACAACGTTATGGGTATGGCATTATGGTCCACAGAGTTCTTGAAGTTGGCTGTCCTGTGTCTAGGAATCAAAAGAGTGTGTTCACCCCTTGTTTGGTGAGTATGACCATGTGAGATAGTAGGGAACTGCTCCATGTTGTAAAAATACAAGGAACAGTAAGGTTTTTGTTAATAATAAAACACTACAGGACCCATATTAAAAATTAGTCTGAAAATTCTCTTTTGATTTACGAATACCCTGACAGAAACTCTACTTCTTCCCCAAAGCATAATACTGAGGGAAATATGTGAATAGGCCAAAGAGTAGTAGTATACTTGTAATAGAGCCCTATGGTCAAGGATATTTTTCAACTGTAGTACAGCATATAAGCTCTATTTAGCTTCTTCGATATGAAATCAATGTGTGATTCCATGAAAATTTATCGTTTATGTGAGTACCCAAGAACTTAGCATTCAAAGACAGAGGGAATGAACTGTTTCACAGGGGTGTGCTAATATTAAAATTTACATTAACTGTTTTTTCTTATTTATTATTAGCTTATTCTTCTGGCACCAGCTGATCATTCTTCATATACATTCTTCATATACATCACTTATCCTTAGATGCAGCTCCTCAGGCGTGCCGGCTGTATCATTCGCATACATAGTATGTATGCGAATGCATATGTCTATGTTGTGTTGTGATGTTGCAATGTTGTTTCATGAACTCTGGCAAGTCATTAACATAAACAAGAAACAACAGGGGGCCATAAATTTACCTCTGAGGAACACCCAAATTTAAACTAAACCAATCAGAGACGCTGTTATTATATTTGACTCTCAGGAACCGGTTTGACAAGAAAGACTCAATATACAATTTAAGATTTTCGCGTGTTCCTACACTCTCCAAATTATCCAGAATTATCTCTCTATTTACCATGTCGAAGGCTTTTGAGAGATCAAAAAACATGGATACGACATACTTACCAACATCCACCTGCTCATGGACATATCACTGGAATCCAACATAGTCAGTCTGTATGGAGTGCCCCGATCGGAAGTCATGTTGAACCCCAGGAAGTACATTAAACTCTTTAAAAAAACACAATTTTTTTGTATATAACTTTTTCTATTATTTTAGAAAATACGCTCACAATGGAAATAGGCATGAAATTTTCAATATTGCTACGATCCCCCTTCTTAAAGGCAGGAGTAACTTCAACTATCTTTAAAAGATTTGGAAAATTCCATATTGAAGAACATTATTAATTAAGTATCATAGTTCCATATTTAGGTAATTTTTTTTTAAAGATAGGGCGAAATTGCATCAGCACCGCTTGACTTTTTATTCTTTAAGTTTCTGATAATATTAATTAGTTCCTCCCTAGTTATATCATAACAAAAAACTAATTGCATGAGAGGCTAAGAAACAGTATGCGGCAATGATAATATAGAATTTTTATTTGTCTTTTTTAAGGGCTGAGTATTTGCTTTTTTTACAGTTTTTCAACATTTATAGTAAAACAATAGGATTATCTAAAAATGTGCTACAATTTTGAAACATTACCCTAGATTAATAGATAAGTATCCTTTATTTCTGAATAACCCTGCTGCACTGAAAAAGACCAAATAAAAGCGATTTCTTACTTAATCGCGTATTTTTCTAAATACCCTTGGCAAACAGACATTTGGTCTGCAATTTTAAAATAAGGAGAACTTGGCAATTGAACAATATCTGCTCTTAAAAGTGGCAACAAAGATTTACACGATATTTTTATTTAAATTGAAAAACATCATTAGGGTTCAACACCAAATACCGGGACCTTAAGCTCACATTGAAAGTACCTAGTTAACTATTTTTAAGACGTAAACATTTTGCTGACCAGTAATCTGGTTTTAATACTTGAAAGTATGAAGTTACTCTGCTTTGAATTTAAACAAAAAAATACCGTTCCTATTGTAACGGTCACTATTTCAGGCGATATAAAATTCACACAGAGACCACGCATAGCAAAGATATATTTTACAACAGTGCTTTTCGTGCTGAAAATGCATTTTCGATGAAATAAAAGCTTAAACGGTCGGATGCATTATAATACAATGCAATTTCCCCCTTTTGAAGTAAAACTAAAATATAAACTGCAAATATCAAATAAAATGCCCTGAAATAAAACTGCGGAAAACAACGTTTATAGAACCTACATTTTCTCTTCTGCTTATGTCGTATTTTAGGATTTTTCCAGAATTATGAAAGAAAAATTCCTTACTTTATTTTTGCTTGCCTGTCGGTGAAATTTATTTCGAAGTAGTGGAGCAAAAATTTAGTTGATTTGTACGAAAAGAAAGAGCTGAAAAAACGGTAAAAAATAATTGAAGAGGCTTTTTTATTTTTCCAGTTTTTCTTATTTTATATAACATGAATTTTTATTGGCTATAATTTGCTGTTAGGATATTTTACGCCACTTTACTCTAT
Organism: Philopedon plagiatum; assembly: GCA_963971165.1. Classification (NCBI taxonomy): domain Eukaryota; kingdom Metazoa; phylum Arthropoda; class Insecta; order Coleoptera; family Curculionidae; genus Philopedon; species Philopedon plagiatum. The sequence goes on from OZ020194.1 coordinate 71,040,999, forward strand.
CTGGCGCTTACCAAAAAATTTATATTGCCTTTAATAAGGGTAAGTACAGTCGGGCCGTCCTAAAATCTTCGCTTTCTGCCTGTAAATATCTAATAACCTTTTTGAAAAATATAATAATAAATTAAATTTTTATAAGGATTAGTTTTCAAGCTTATTTATCAGAATCCTAACATTGATTGGATTGTCAGTGGTGTCAATATTTCGTTTTAGTAATTGAAAATGAAATTAAGTTTATTCAACGAAGATTTGCATACAAATTTTAAAGTAGTCGTAGTTGGAATCACACCAGCGCAGCGTGCTAATTAACTTTTCATCAAGTTTTGTAAGATATTTTCCAACAATTTAAGACCCAAAACCCTTTTTTATATAATTGCTTGTATCGTCTGGAAGGTGGTAGAGGAATTCTTATTCTTCCTCGACCGAGGTGGTACCACCCCACACATCCTCTTAAAGGGCTGGTGAAATCCCTAGGGATGTTTCCAGCTCTGGATGTGTGAGTCGATTCCCCAGTACGCCCACGGTACATAGTAGTTAGAATTCGGTCTTCGTGGGCTGTCAGAACATAAAAAAATCATAGTTTATGTTTCTGGTAGGATTTTTGAGGTAACAAATTTAAGTATGTATTTCTTGCTACCTGTTCGGCACTTGGTGGAGTACATTTCATAAAATATTCATATCAGTATCCATATGTTTTTTATATTAAAACACTTTAAAAACCCTTTTCGAGATATTTTTAAAAGATTTTCTTTTTAATGTATATCTTGATAAACAATAACAAACCAAAAGTGCCCCAACCGCCTATTAATCGATCACAAACAATTTGCCAGCATTCCTTATTCCATAAATATATTTTATGAATTTTTAGGAAAATAATATAGAATTTTGTGGTCCTAGTGACAGAGAACATGTCACCATTGATCTTTTCAAAGATTAATCTTCTAAATGAAATCATTATACTGTTGAAACTTTAATTAATAAGGAATATGCACATTTTTTTATTGCATAAATCGTTTAAGGAAGTCATTACAAACCCAAAAAAAATATTTTGAAGAAAATTACTAGGATAATTTAGCTACAAAAATGTTTACTTTTCGGTATAATTTATTACAATTTAAAAAGCAGCCATTTGTCCTTAGTGAAAAGTGACATCAGAGATCAGCAAAAATCTACATGTTATCATAAAGCTTAACTTAAACTCGAACAGGTTTGATTTTCTCGGAAACAGTCAGAGGGAGAGAAATCGAATTTTTTGGGTTGATAAAGGAATAGTTCAACTAGCTTCGGTAAAAAATTCAGTTATACAGGATGTTTCGTTTCGGAGCTATTAAACGTCAAAGTCGAAATTTCCGCGATTTACGTTGAAATCGGGTACAGGTCGCAAATGTGAATTAAATCGATGTAAATTTTCGGAGATTGTAGGAGACCCGGAACTTCAGAAGTTCACTGAAGCTGGTGTGGATCAGAAAATGGCAAGTAATTGTTTTGAATTTTTTTAGGTCGAAAAAAATGCCATTTCCAGACCCCTCTTGGGTACCTAATAACTCGAAAACAAAATAAGTGAAACTTTAAAATCTCAAAAACTTTTTTTGCAATACACTTACCTAAACCTAAAAGCACTGGAAAATGGAAATATTTGGAAAAACCTGGAAATTTAGATTTTTGACCCAAATATTTCACGGTCTTTAATTTTTTGTGGGGTCAAAATGGTTCAAATCATCGGATAGAGCTCGTCAAAGTATATGTTATGCATATTTTTTAGGTTCTTCATTCTCTATAGGAAGGGAGCAATCGCCGATTAAATTTAGATTTTTTAATTTTTTTGCCCTCGACATCGGTACATTTGAATCACTGTGCATTTTTTCTATCTATTTTTTTCCCAATTTTTCAACACTCTCTTATAATGGGATAATCACGCTGTAAAATGAATACCGAATGGGTCATCCAGGAGCTTATTTAAAAGGTAAAATTCGGATTTTTTTCGACAAATCCTATTTTTAACCGACATTATTCCACACTATTTACCCTATTTAGTGATTCTTTTTGGGTTTATTTTATCCTCTAATTATATCTAGGAATACCTGCCACTAAATTAAATCGCTTATTTTTCGGTAAAGTTATAAATAAATAGGTTTATTTGCATCGGGGACATCTAAAATTTGAAAATTTTTGAATTTTCGAAGATTGCCATGAAAATAAAGAATTGCAGTTTATTTACTCGAAATTATTAAGATGATATGTCAAAATTTCGCACTAGTGCCAATTTTTGTTGCAAAATTGAAAGGTTTCTGGACCGATTTCGGCTTGAAGTATACATGAGTAAGATTTTAGGGACCTTCTACTTTAAGTGTAGGGATATTTCATTAGATGAGTTACGCATTAAATACCATTTTTATTGAGTTGTCGATGACTCTACAACACTGGAATTCGCCATGTACTCATGATGAGTCATAAGTTCAGTTTAGACGACATAGCCAATGGGATTACGTTTTATAAGTTTCCAAATTCGCGCGAAAATTTTTGCAGTTTTAAATCCTTTTTTTTTTGTTAATAAAGACCAAAATAAATAAATAACAGCAACCGCCATAAACATTTAACTTATGTATGTAGAGAATATAAAAAAAATATTTCAGATTTATTTGGGTTATATGCATATTGGCTGAAAATTGTTTGCAGGATATGAATCTACTTAATATATTTACCCCCATTTGTACCGTTCGTTCCTTAAACAATGATTAATTAATCATCGATTAATATTTTAAACAATGTTTAGTTTTTTGTGATTGCACCGTCAAAAATAAAACATTGATTAGTTAATCGAATAAAATACTTGGCAGCAGCGCAATTTTTAGCTCGTTGCAAACGTCAGACCGTTTGTTTCATTTATTTTTATTTTAACCTAACCTTATTTTGTCTTATTAAAATTGTTTAATTATTGTTTTTTTTATTTTCTTTGTTGTTTTTATTCTGAATTCGTTGGTTTTGGTCTGGTCCTAAGGTTTTGGTAGTGTTCTAAAGTAGATTTAATTATAAATATAATGGAGTTCGACGACTTTGTTGACGAAATATATATAAATAACGACTTACGACATTCTAGACGTAATTGATTTTGGATTTCCGCGGAAGATCTACGAACGAAAGAACCATTTCGAAGAATTAGATAATCTTACATTCTTCAGGCGTTTCCGTTTAACAAAAGACACTGTTTTGTATTTATTAGAATTAATAGAGGGAGACTTGGAATATGACAATGAGCAACGTTGTCTCTTGCTATCTGTACAATCCATTTTGTCTAACCTAAAGAGTGCTATTTCAATAAAAATGGGTTGCTTTTAATATTTTCTTTGGTTTTAAGTTCAATCAACGATAATTTTATTGCGATTTGCGATACCAAACTAAAAAAGGCGGGTTAAAACAGAAACGATAACGAAAAAGTTGAGGTTAGGTTAAAGACTTTGCAAGTGCGCACAACTACAATACACTAATCAATCCTTTAAAGGTCCAAAAATGAGTGTTTAGTTTAATCAACGTTTATTTGTCGTTAAACGTTGTTTACCGCACGGTGCAATACGTTCTTAAAACTAATCGATGATTAGCTTTAAACAACGTTTAGACCAACGGTGCAAATGGGGGTTAGAATGTTATTGCTAAAAATTTTAAAGCCGAAAAATGATGTCAAAATGAAATTAAGTTGGTCACCATGGACGCTATCGGACAATGTTACCTGAACGGGTTGTCAAAAAATACTTAATATAAACCTACATATTATTTAAAAAACTGTGGTACTGGTAAAAGTATTAAATTTTTGCACACTAGTTAAGCACACTTTTTTGGTAGATTAATTACTCACCCTCTGCTCCAAAAAATATTCTTTTAGTTTTAAAAATAAACGGTCAAGATGTAAATTCATATTTGGCATATAATCTACGTCAAGCCCAAAAAATGCTGACAATTTTTCGATGAAAGTCTGGGATGTCAGAGAGTTAAACGAAGCAAATTCTGCCTTTAAGATGCTACACAGATCATCTGAAATAAGCTTTCAAGCTTTTTAAAATGCAAAAGAAACCTCAACGTAATTTTTCGCTGTTACAGTAAGATATTAGTATTCTACAAAAATGACTAAACATATTCTTGTCACGAAGTGTATTAAAAACGAGGATGCATAAAATTCCCTAGCATTTTTTGTGGCATGTAATATTAAAATAAAATTGTTTTTCTCCAAATGACATTAAAAGCGGCCTTTTAATGACACTTGGCAGGCTTAGAAGTTGTACTTTTAATGCCTAGGCAGAAAAAGTCCAATTTTACTGCCTAGGCAGAAAAAGTTCGTTGCTAGGCAACCTTCCAAGTAATAATTTAAATTCCACATCTCGCGCCTGGTCTCTTATCTCAGGTGGTGTTAATTGCATCAATTCATCCTCACTTTGCAGTAAATCCATTTCTAACATGACAACTTTTCAAAATTGACAATGACAAAGTAAACAGTAAACAAACATATTCAACAAACATCATCAGCGGTAAACATAGTAACGCAGGGCCCGGTTACCTTTGATAAAATAATTTAGTTATTTGGATATTGATAATGAAACGCAATTTAAATATGGAAAAGTCGATTTTGCGTGGAATTGGAACAAATTTGAAGAAAAAATTATATGTTTCACACGGCAGAACAGCAGATTTAATGCCTTGGCTGGTTTCATAGCCTCGCTACGCTCGGCTATGAAACACCAGCCGCGGCATTAAATCTTGTGCTTTTATGCCTAGTAAAACAAATAACTATTTTTCTCAAACCACCAAACCAACTCCCAAAAAATCTAGGCTTGGCAAGTATTAAGCCCCCCACAGACTACGATGTTTTTCATCCGTTCGCATCGGCGATTTGAACCGTCGGCGTCGTGTTGAAATTCAATATGGGACAGATATTAGAACGGACGGTTCGGCACGACCGTTTTCGGCCACAGACTATCAGTTTGGCACGCCGATTCGAATCGCAGCGATGCGAACGGATGAAAAACATCGTAGTCTGTGGGGGGCTTTAGCGTATTAAAGAGTAATAGGTTTTGGTATACTTTCGGAAATCTGAAGTTTAGTAGTTATATCTGGTTAATGTTTAAAAAAATGTAAAAGTCGCTATATATGTACATTTTGAAATACGTGATATGCCAGCAGTGCCACCCAAAGCTCCACTGTCTTTGTCAGATTCCTCAAAAAAAACACTCCGGAGACCACCTTTAAGAACAAATTAAAATTACCTGAGGGGTGACGATATACAGCTATGAAAATAAAATTTGAATTAAAAATTTCAAGTCCACAGGCTTCACAATGATTCTCCACAACAAAGTTCTCCACCCTATCCATCACTTTTATATTCAACCCTTATTGTTTAGCCAGAATAACAGCACTTTGTTTGCGGCAAAAATATGCTGCCCAGTCTAAAAATTTCTAGCAAAAAGATAACAAGGTTGGACTTAAGAACTTAGCATGAAACAGCGACGCGTAATTTGGACAATATCTGACGTCACTTGTATTCACGGGAAAATGGCTGCTTTTTAAATTGAAATAATTTATATCTAAAAGCAAATTTTATTTAATTATTCTAGTATTTTCTTTACAAAATCATATTTGATTTTATAATGACTTGCTTGGAGAATTTATGCAATTAAGAATATATAAATGGAACTCTATCTCATTTCGTTTAGTTCTACACTTTATACACGGTGTCCCATATAAGAATGCACACTACAGGGATCTCGTAAACCAGAAGAGATACAAAGATGATTAAATTAGAGAAAAGTTGCGCTTTGCTGAACCCTTCAAAGTCGCGATTCGAAATCTAAAAAAATCCGATTACTTCCGAAGATATTTGGGAAAAACCGAATTTTCCCGATTTGGTTTTTATTTTTTTCTGACTCTATTTAAAAAGATATGACAAAATAAATTTCACATTCTCATTGCCACTTTTTCTGCTCTACAAGCCGGCGTTCTTAGATTTTCAATACGACGTTTCGTTTCTTCGCAACCATCATCAACTTCATTTTTTTAAATAGTCGAAAAATTTTGTTTTATTCCTAAAAAATTCTAATTTTAATTATAAATCCCACGAGATATCGCTTCTTACATTTATCCGACGTTTCGGACGAAAAAATCATCATCAATATTATTTGATGATTATTACGAAGGAACGGAACGTCGGATCAAAAATCTAATTACGTTGTCAAGTAGAGGAGAAAAAACTACATGGGAATGTGGATTTTATTTTGACCTGTCTTCTTTTGTGAAATCAGAAAAAAATTAATTGCCAAAATTTATGTTTAAAATTTCAACAATTTGTAGATTTTTTTTTGATTCTACTGTAAGAGATAGATTAAAATAAATTTTACATTTGTATTTTCGTTTTTCTCCTCTACAACATGACGTCATTCAATTTTTGATTCTACGTTTTGGCTTTTCTCGACCATTATCAACTTTTTTTTAACTGTTTTAAAATAAAATTTTCCGATTATTTAAAAAAAAATTGATAATGGTCGAGAAAAGCCAAAACGTAGAATCAAAAATTGAATGACGTCATGTTGTAGACGAGAAAAACGACAATAAAAATGTAAAATTTATTTTAATCTATCTCTTACAGTAGAATCAGAAAAAATCTACGAATTCTTGAAATTTTAAACATAAATTTTGGCAATTAATTTTTTTCTGATTTCACAAAAGAAGACAGGTCAAAATAAAATCCACATTCCCATGTAGTTTTTTCTCCTCTACTTGACAACGTAATTAGATTTTTGATCCGACGTTCCGTTCCTTCGTAATAATCATCAAATAATATTGATGATGATTTTTTCGTCCGAAACGTCGGATAAATGTAAGAAGCGGTATGTCGTGGGATTTAGAATTAAAATTAGAATTTTTTAGGAATAAAACAAAATTTTTCGACTATTTAAAAAAATTAAGTTGATGATGGTTGCCAAGAAACGAAACGTCGCATTGCAAATCTAAGAACGCCGGCTTGTAGAGCAGAAAAAGTGGCAATGAGAATGTGAAATTTATTTTGTAATATCTTTTTAAATAGAGTCAGAAAAAAATAAAAACGAAATCGGGAAAATTCGGTTTTTCCCAAATATCTTCGGAAGTAATCGGATTTTTTTAGATTTCGAATCGTGACTTTGAAGGGTTCAGCAAAGCGCAACTTTTCTCTAATTTAATCATCTTTGTATCTCTTCTGGTTTACGAGATCCCTGTAGTGTGCATTCTTATATGGGACACCGTGTATAGTTTCGATCTAAATGCATATTTCTTCTGCATGAGGTATTACTTTAACATACCCAGAGTACTCATGCAATTTATGGGTATTAAAAAAGGTATTTTCGCAAGAATGTGAGGATCAGAGGTTATATGCAAAGGGCCATAAAGTAATATTGGTCGATTTCAATAACACAGGTGTGGCGCGAACAGAAATAAATATTTATTATTGGAGGCGGGGCTTCATTGATTAATACATGAGCTAATGAACGTCCTGAATAGGGTTAATGAAAATTAGATATTGGATAATGTATTATAGGTAGTAAGTATACGTACTAATTAATAACGAGACAAGTTGATGTCTGCAGCTTTGTTTAAGTTGGATTATATGTTAGAACATTGAATCTCAAATTCGCTAGGAACGATGGGGGTTCTAGAGAATTGTTTTTAAAATAATGTTAAAAAACATATGGCGTTAGACAAATAATTAATTTATCATTATTACTTTAAAATGGCAAATATTTTAGAAGGCAGAGTATTTTAAAGTATTTGTTTTAGTATTATTTATTTTTTTGTTGATTTTTATTAACTTCCAGTGCAGTTTTAGTAAAGTAAAATATTCACATATTATTGTTAAGTGATGTTCTTCATTTCATTAAATTATGTACTTGTTTATTGAACAGTCATGAACGATGGATTTCAAATGACCCCAAATACAGAAATCCGGACTTCGCGCCGGCCAAGACAAGGGGCCACCACGGCCTATCCATTGTTCAGGAGACTGTTAAGATAGTTTCGCATTCTTATGTTATTAACTTTTAAGTGTATTAAACTTATTAAATAAAAAAGTTTCATAAAAATAAAATTAGTGTTTCCCCATGAATAGGTATTTTTATCAAACATAGCAACTTTTGAACTAAGTAAATTTAGCTAACTTATAATAATTTGAACTTAGAAATTCATTGTTGCTCTATGTCCCATTACTTTTGAACCACACGTATTTAATTTTATAGGCAATTTCAAATGCGATTATCTCAAAAACGGTTACTCCTAGCGACTTTAATAAAATATACCTTTTTGACGTCAAAGCATTAGGATAATCGATTTTCTCAATAGTCGGATCAATATACCCAGCTTAAAAAACGGTGTATTATTTAAAAGAAGTGCGGTATGCCGTGGGTGGTGCTCTCTAATAGTGACATCAAAAGTATGGACGAATTTGAATTCCTCGCCTAAAAAAACCCAAGTCAGTAATTTCGTAGCGCTATGTCGTTTTGTTAAGCAATTATTGGAAAAATCAAAACCCTGTACCTTAATTATCATAAACTTTGGAATTAGGCAAGTTTGAATAAATCTCATTATTTCAAAATAAGGAATGTGCTGTGTTCTATTACTTTTGGACCACCCTGTATAACCATACAATATTGCCACATATAAAAAAACTAGTAATCTAAAAGGTCTAAATTGAGCCAGAGAAGCCACTGCTGGCCCTTTTGTTACCGAACACCCTGTATATGCAGGCGCGGCCCGTGAGTTTTTTTACCGGTGAGGCAGATTTTGTGAGCAACTAATGATATCAACGTAATAAGCAAAATACACTTTTTTAATTAATGAAGGTTTTAATGATGTGCCTAGATCTGCCAAGAAATTATTTACCTACAAATAACACCGCAAAAAATGTAAAATATTAAAATAGCATTTTTCCTGTGCCATTTTTTAAATTAGGTGCATACCTTTTTACTATTATTTTTTTATATAATTTACTCACCTTTTGTGAAGTTAAATGTGTTTGTATATCAAATCGACCCTTATATCCTTTTGTTGGGTTTGCTTTTTAAATGTTTTGTGTCAGTAACGCCAGTTTTAGTCCAAAACAAAAAACACAGGGAAAACAAAAAGAGGCATTTTTTACATTGCACCCGCAAATATAGTCAGAAATATTGTACATACTTGGGGTAAAATACCTGTTGATATCGTTCCCTCTGTCTTTCGTGGTCTGTTTTAGATCCAGAAGAGGTGTGGGGTGCCCTTTTTCTTTAATTTCTAAACGTTTTTCAAATATTAATGCACTACTTATTTTACGCTGCAGTATTCCTTGCACTGTTAGAGCCATTGTTAACATAAGTACTCAAGTACTAGTACTACACTACACAAAGGACACAACACAAATATCAAATAATATCCAAACAAAACACAACAAAACTAGGTCGAAAGCCCAAACACTTCTTCAGTTTAACAAATGCCGGCGAGTCTGGCGACTAATAATGATGAATGAACGATGAACAAGAGCTTGGCGGCAGCATGGATAAAATTCTGAAATACTAATGCGTCGAGTGCTGCGTTACCAAGGTATTGTCAAAGTTGTAATTATTGTAGGTTTTAATGTTTTATAGGCCCAGTCACAATTATCATTAGCAGTTACCTAAATATCTTAAAATCAAATTAGGCAAGCTTATATTAAATGTATCGCGAATATTGTTCTAATAATAATTTGGTCAGATTTAAATTAGTGAGCCAGAATTTGCGACAACCCGACAACCTGCGCGGCGGCGTTAACGGCCACGCGCGCCCCGAAAGCGATATTATTGGTGGGCCGTCGACAAATTTGTCTCTTTTTAACTTCCTAACGCCGTAGGTTTGTTTCTCATTTAGCTTTAATGCATTTTATATAGTCCATATATACACCTATGAGGTCAATTTAAAATACGGCGGGTCCGGAGCACGCTTGGCTTGATTCTTTCTTGGGGGGTTTTCGCATGGAACTTGCACTTTTTTGAAAGAAAAAATTATTTTTTAGTTTTAAAAAATAAATTATTAGATAGATCATTAAAATAAATACAGATGGATCATTGACCTAATGACCTAATGGACGAGCCCCTGTGTATATGATACTAATCTCTTATCTTCTACGCCACTGAAAGGTCTTCAAAAGAATTTCTTTGAGAATTTCAATAAATCTATACGTTCATTTCGCCTCGCTACAGACTCTCACACGGATCCTATTGCGGTTTCCGTGATTGCTAGTTTATTTTCTTTTTTTGCGGGGTTTCATGTTGTGTTTAACTGGAAACATAAGGGAATCCTAACGGTCGACTGCATATAAAAGATTACACGTACATAATTCGTTTAGGGAATCCTTTATCATTATCTACTAAGAGCATTGTTGGTTTTTCTTTGTTCTTGTTCTCCTTGCAGTTGGTAATTATGTGATTAATGCTAACATAAACTGGGTATATGTGTATTACTGCAGCTGCATTTTTGGACTGCATCTATACAGTATACAGTACAGATGCTGGGATTTCGAAATTTTATTTTCCAAATTGTCTCCAGATAACATTGAAATTCGTACTTGTGGGCAACTTTGTTACGTGAATACTCGAGGGAATCTAAGCAATCCTGCAGTGGAGTCCCTTTACATATTTTTATTTGGTCCTCTACTTATTATAACCACGAAAGAAATTTTAGCACAAAATCCTCTCCGATGCTTATTTTTACAACTTCTTCACGTTTACTAGAAACCCCTAATTGAATTTGTATTACCTTACCTGCTCCAGTCTGCGCTATCAATTAATTTAAATTAAAATTTAATAGCTCTACTTGTTGCCCGGCATGTTGTCCAATAAAGCTTTTAGAAATGCAGTTTAGCCTTGGTCTAAAATATAACTTTCAGTGGTACTTAAAACTAAGTTGCAGATAAGATCCCGTCATTTGGCCGAATGTCAATTGGTCGAAAGTCAATTGGCCGCAGTCAATTAGCCGAATACGTCAATTCGCCGAAAGATAACAGGCCGAATACGTCAATTGGCCGAACACGTCAACTGGCCGAAGAAGTCAATTGACCGATATACATATATATTTTTTCTTACATATTACTTAAAAATCATTTTTTGTTTTTTTTTTTTAAATTTTTGATGACATTTATTCTTTTTCTTAAGGTTCTTAGCCATATCTGACTGAAGTATGTTCATGTTTGCCCTTTCTTCGTTTGTTCTTTAACAATTTATTATTATAATACGTATATTATTACTTGTATAACGGTAATTCAGGACCAACATAAGGTTAATACTTGTTTCATTAACAAACAGTTATCATCTGTCATTTACATTTTTGACATTTTTAAAAATGCAGTTCGTTAATAGTGAAAGAAACAGAAAAAAGATATACTACAATGGTTATGTGTATATACGTGATCGAATTGGGCTTGATAAAATATACTGGAGGTGCGAAAAGAAGAAATCTTGCTTTGGTAGAGTCCATACCTCCGTAAATCTAATAGAAGGTGGAGAAGTTATTGAAAGAGCTCCACATTCCCATGAACCAGATTCCCGTAGAAAAGAAGTTATTTTAACTTCTAATTTAATTAAACAAAAAGCAGTAGAATCGCATGATTCTACAGATACTATTGTTACCGAAGCTGTAAATTCTGTATCTTTAGAAGCAGTAGCAATCCTGCCTTCGACTTCCTTAATGAAAAGAACAGTTTTGCGCCAAAGAAATAAGCTGCATCCTGCCATTCCTAAAACTATCGATTATTTTGATATTCCAGAAAATTTTAAATTTACTAATGATGGAGAGCTGTTTCTTCAGTACAATTCTCAAAATAATGCAGAAAAAATATTAATATTTGCTTCTGACAAAATATTAAATTCCTTCAAGACTGTGCTACTTGGTATGCCGACGCCGACGGTACGTTTAAAGTAGTCCCAAATAATCTTTTCCTACAATTATACACAATCCATTCTTCTGTTAATGGTACTATTTTTCCCCTTTTGTATGCCCTTCTTTCCAAAAAGTCTAAGCAAACTTATTTACATTTTTTTGGTGCGCTTAATAATCTTGCTGATTTCTCAAATCTTCAAAATATAATTTTGGATTTCGAAGAAGCTGCCATTTCATCTGTTCAAGACACTTTTTCCAATGTTTCTGTATATGGATGTTTTTTTCATTTAACTCAAAATATATATCGTAAAGTTCAGTCACAAGGTCTCCAAACTAAATATGCTAATGATTCAAGTTTTGCTCTGCAAATAAAAATGATTTCTGCTTTAGCGTTTGTACCTCCCAAAGAAGTAGTTAATTATTTTGAAATTTTGGTGGATTCTGTATCTGAAGAAATAACAGACATTTTGGAATATTTTGAGTCAACATACATTGGAAGACTTCAGACTAGAAAAAAAAGAGCAAACCCAATTTTTGCTATTACCATATGGAATGTTTATGTGTATTGGAAAACATTCCGCGAACAAATAATTCCGTTGAGGCCTGGCACCGACGATTTAAGAATGTTGTTCAGTCTCACGGACCCAGTATCTGGTTTCTTCTAAAAAAAATTAAAGAAGAACAAGATTTTCAACAAAGGAAAATAGAACAGTCTTTAGCGGGACATTCAGAAAACAAAAAGAAGAAATATATGGATTTAGATGTTAGGATTAAATCTATTGCAGAACATTTTATTGATTATGATCCTATACATTATTTACGAAGCATAGCTCATAATATTTAATTAACTGTTATTGTTGGATTTTTTGTAATAAATTGTTGAAACAAATTTTTGCTTTTATGTTTTGGTTAGTTTTGGTTAGTTTTGGTTTGGTTTTACCGATACACTTACAGGTTAGTTCAGGTTAGTTCAGGTTAGTATTATGTATTTAGCCAAATTATGTACTAAACCTACTACTCACTTCTTCAGACAATTGATCTGTTACGTCTATTGACGTTTTCTGTCATTTGTCCTATTTGGTCAGTTGACGTATGTGGTCAATTGACTTATTCGACCAATTGACGTATTCGGCCAATTGACGTATTCGGCCAATTGATCTTCGGCCAACTGACTTCGGTCAATTGACTCTCGGCCAATTGACTTTCGGCCAATTGACGTAGACCCGCATTAAGCTTTAGTTTTTCTTATTAGGACAAAATACAGAGAGCATCAAAATGAATTTATTTATTAATATTTTATTTTAAGCAATTATGAAATTTTATTTAATAAAACATGCTTCAATGCAGATTGGAATAAATCTATCTATTATTTTGGAAATTTTTATTAATTTGGAAAGCGTACAAAGCTACATATACTTGGACGGAGAAATAAACTATCAGTTGGACCACTCTAAGGAAATCAGGAGACGAATAGAGATAGCAAGATCGGAATTCATTAATATGCGGATGCTACTCTGTTATCCCAGGCTATCCGTCGCAATCAGGTTAATAACACTGAAATGTTACATGGTCCCTACTTCTATATTCTATATGACTGCGAAACGTGGACATTCAGGCAGGAGGATATAAAGAAGCTGAATGCATTTGATATGTGGTTGTACAGATGGATGCTTAAGTAAGTTCGACTAGCAGAACAACCAATGCAGAAGTCCTAACAAGAATGAACACCCGCTCTCATCTGACCAACACCATCAAAATCAGGAAAACAGCCTACGTCGAACCTCGAACATGTAATGCGCCATAAGGAACATGAGCAACTACAACTAATAATAGAGGGAAATATTGGGAGTAGGCGAGGGAGGGGTAGGATGGTAGGAAGGAAGAAAAAATCATGGTTAAGAAATATAAGAGACTGGACAAACACTTATGGAAACATCATTATACAACGAGCCCAGAATAGAGAGGAGTTTGCTATAATGGTGGCTAACCTCAACAAAGGTAGGATGATTGAGTATGAGTACTGAGCCTAATAACCTAATTGTGTCCAACTTTAAGTAATTTATACACCAAAGTTCTGAGCTTGGAAGCTGTCGCAATTTGAAAGTATAAGGATCCGTAACGATTATTCATAAACAATTAATAAGGAGTTGCACCTACTTTAAAGTATTGAACTTTGGTGTACAAATTCCTTAAAGCTGAGCACATTAATTAGGTTAACCGGGTTAAAATACTACAAATACTAAAAATATTATTTTATACTTTTCAGTGTTTTTTTCAAGTTGGTTCACTTTTGAAGAAAAAAAATCATACTCTCGTAGGTATTTTAAACTAACTTTTTGAATGCGGCTTCGTCCGTACGAGGACACAGCTATCCCGCGGAAACTACAGATTTCCGCGAATAAAAATTAGGCCATTCTTCTGTGGATTAATCCAGGTCAAGGACAATCCTTGTCCAAACGTCATCCAACTTAAGATCTACGTTCTACATGAACATAATCTAAATTTCTATATCGCTCTCTACAGGGTGGTCCAAAAGTAATGGGACGCAGAGCAACAGCAGTTCCTTATGTCGAAATAATGCGATTTATTTAAACTTGCTTAATTCCAAAGTTGATAATAACCAAGATACAGGATGTCAAAGTTTTAATTTTGTTTTCGATTTTTCTCAATAATTTTTCAACAAAACGACATAGCGCCACAAAATTAGGAAATTCGTTTATACTTTAATGTCACTAGTAGAGAGCAACACCCACGGCATACCGCACTTTTTTTAAATAACATACCATTTTTTAAATGACTTCAAATACAGAAAGAAGTCCATAGAATTGAAATCCGGACTTTGCGGCGGCCAAGACAATGAGCCACCACGGCCTATCCATCGTTCGGGTAATTTATTAATTTCGTTTATTCATTATTCGTTCATTAAGATAGTTTCGCACTCTTTTGTTATTAACTTTTAAGTGTTATTAAACTAATTATTATTAAATAAGAAAGTTTTATTAAAATAAAATTAGTATTCCCGCATGAATAAATGGTTTTAGTAAAAAATCTTCAGTATCTCCTATAATATCAACTTTTGAACTAAGTAAATTTAGCTAAATCATAATAATTTGAGGTCAGAAATTCACTGTGGCTCTATATCCACTTGAACCACACATATTTAATTGCGTAGAACATTTCAAATCCGATTATATCGAAAACGGTTGGTTACTCCGATTACCCTACCTTTTTGACGTAAAACAGGTAGGATAATCGATTTTTTCGATAGTCAGATCGATATGCCTAGCCTAAAAATAGTTGTTAATTAAAAGAAGTGCGGTATGCCGTAGGTGGCGCCCTCTACTATAGTGACATCAAAAGTATAAACGAATTTGAAATCCTTGCCTAAAAACCCCAAAATCCCTAATTTCGTGCCGCTATGTCGTTTTGTTGAGAAATAATTGGAAGAAATCGAAAACAAAATTAAAATTTTGACACCCTGTATCTTGGTTATTATCGACTTTGAAATTAGGAAAGTTTGAATAAATCGCATTATTTCGATATAAGGAATCTGCTGTTGCTCTGTGTCCCATTACTTTTGGAGTACCCTG
The DNA here is from genome assembly GCA_963971165.1 of Philopedon plagiatum. NCBI lineage: Eukaryota > Metazoa > Arthropoda > Insecta > Coleoptera > Curculionidae > Philopedon > Philopedon plagiatum. The sequence continues at coordinate 71,056,481 of OZ020194.1, forward strand.
TATATCTGAGGGATGCGGAGAGAATTTTTTATAAAGTGCAGAAATAAGAACAACAACTGCTTGATTACGTTGTTTTTGGTTTAGCAAATTTTTTAGCTTAAAGTGTTTAACTCTCATGTAATCTTATAATTCGCTACAAAGTCTGCATATTCGGAAAACAACTGCATCAAAATACAGGGATTTCCCGAATTGTTTAGGTAATTTTTGAGGTAAAGTCATTCTTTATGAAAATTCTTGTTTAATAAATGGCAACCATTTACCTTGAAAACATCTTTAGAGAAATATTATCTAAATCTTTATTATCTAAATCGCCTTCGACTTCCTTAATGAAAAGAACAGTTTTGCGCCAAAGAAATAAGCTGCATCCTGCCATTCCTAAAACTATCGATTATTTTGATATTCCAGAAAATTTTAAATTTACTAATGATGGAGAGCTGTTTCTTCAGTACAATTCTCAAAATAATGCAGAAAAAATATTAATATTTGCTTCTGACAAAATATTAAATTCCTTCAAGACTGTGATACTTGGTATGCCGACGCCGACGGTACGTTTAGGGTAGTCCCAAATAATCTTTTCCTACAATTATACACAATCCATTCTTCTGTTAATGGTACTATTTTTCCCCTTTTGTATGCCCTTCTTTCCAAAAAGTCTAAGCAAACTTATTTACATTTTTTTGGTGCGCTTAATAATCTTGCTGATTTCTCAAATCTTCAAAATATAATTTTGGATTTCGAAGAAGCTGCCATTTCATCTGTTCAAGACACTTTTTCCAATGTTTCTGTATATGGATGTTTTTTTCATTTAACTCAAAATATATATCGTAAAGTTCAGTCACAAGGTCTCCAAACTAAATATGCTAATGATTCAAGTTTTGCTCTGCAAATAAAAATGATTTCTGCTTTAGCGTTTGTACCTCCCAAAGAAGTAGTTAATTATTTTGAAATTTTGGTGGATTCTGTATCTGCAGAAATAACAGACATTTTGGAATATTTTGAGTCAACATACATTGGAAGACTTCAGACTAGAAAAAAAAGAGCAAACCCAATTTTTGCTATTACCATATGGAATGTTTATGTGTATTGGAAAACATTCCGCGAACAAATAATTCCGTTGAGGCCTGGCACCGACGATTTAAGAATGTTGTTCAGTCTCACGGACCCAGTATCTGGTTTCTTCTAAAAAAAATTAAAGAAGAACAAGATTTTCAACAAAGGAAAATTGAACAGTCTTTAGCGGGACATTCAGAAAACAAAAAGAAGAAATATATGGATTTAGATGTTAGGATTAAATCTATTGCAGAACATTTTATTGATTATGATCCTATACATTATTTACGAAGCATAGCTCATAATATTTAATTAACTGTTATTGTTGGATTTTTTGTAATAAATTGTTGAAACAAATTTTTGCTTTTATGTTTTGGTTAGTTTTGGTTAGTTTTGGTTTGGTTTTACCGATACACTTACAGGTTAGTTCAGGTTAGTATTATGTATTTAGCCAAATTATGTACTAAACCTACTACTCACTTCTTCAGACAATTGATCTGTTACGTCTATTGACGTTTTCTGTCATTTGTCCTATTTGGTCAGTTGACGTATGTGGTCAATTGACTTATTCGACCAATTGACGTATTCGGCCAATTGACGTATTCGGCCAATTGATCTTCGGCCAACTGACTTCGGTCAATTGACTCTCGGCCAATTGACTTTCGGCCAATTGACGTAGACCCGCATTAAGCTTTAGTTTTTCTTATTAGGACAAAATACAGAGAGCATCAAAATGAATTTATTTATTAATATTTTATTTTAAGCAATTATGAAATTTTATTTAATAAAACATGCTTCAATGCAGATTGGAATAAATCTATCTATTATTTTGGAAATTTTTATTAATTTGGAAAGCGTACAAAGCTACATATACTTGGACGGAGAAATAAACTATCAGTTGGACCACTCTAAGGAAATCAGGAGACGCATAGAGATAGCAAGATCGGAATTCATTAATATGCGGATGCTACTCTGTTATCCCAGGCTATCCGTCGCAATCAGGTTAATAACACTGAAATGTTACATGGTCCCTACTTCTATATTCTATATGACTGCGAAACGTGGACATTCAGGCAGGAGGATATAAAGAAGCTGAATGCATTTGATATGTGGTTGTACAGATGGATGCTTAAGTAAGTTCGACTAGCAGAACAACCAATGCAGAAGTCCTAACAAGAATGAACACCCGCTCTCATCTGACCAACACCATCAAAATCAGGAAAACAGCCTACGTCGAACCTCGAACATGTAATGCGCCATAAGGAACATGAGCAACTACAACTAATAATAGAGGGAAATATTGGGAGTGGGCGAGGGAGGGGTAGGATGGTAGGAAGGAAGAAAAAATCATGGTTAAGAAATATAAGAGACTGGACAAACACTTATGGAAACATCATTATACAACGAGCCCAGAATAGAGAGGAGTTTGCTATAATGGTGGCTAACCTCAACAAAGGTAGGATGATTGAGTATGAGTACTGAGCCTAATAACCTAATTGTGTCCAACTTTAAGTAATTTATACACCAAAGTTCTGAGCTTGGAAGCTGTCGCAATTTGAAAGTATAAGGATCCGTAACGATTATTCATAAACAATTAATAAGGAGTTGCACCTACTTTAAAGTATTGAACTTTGGTGTACAAATTCCTTAAAGCTGAGCACATTAATTAGGTTAACCGGGTTAAAATACTACAAATACTAAAAATATTATTTTATACTTTTCAGTGTTTTTTTCAAGTTGGTTCACTTTTGAAGAAAAAAAATCATACTCTCGTAGGTATTTTAAACTAACTTTTTGAATGCGGCTTCGTCCGTACGAGGACACAGCTATCCCGCGGAAACTACAGATTTCCGCGAATAAAAATTAGGCCATTCTTCTGTGGATTAATCCAGGTCAAGGACAATCCTTGTCCAAACGTCATCCAACTTAAGATCTACGTTCTACATGAACATAATCTAAATTTCTATATCGCTCTCTACAGGGTGGTCCAAAAGTAATGGGACGCAGAGCAACAGCAGTTCCTTATGTCGAAATAATGCGATTTATTTAAACTTGCTTAATTCCAAAGTTGATAATAACCAAGATACAGGATGTCAAAGTTTTAATTTTGTTTTCGATTTTTCTCAATAATTTTTCAACAAAACGACATAGCGCCACAAAATTAGGAAATTCGTTTATACTTTAATGTCACTAGTAGAGAGCAACACCCACGGCATACCGCACTTTTTTTAAATAACATACCATTTTTTAAATGACTTCAAATACAGAAAGAAGTCCATAGAATTGAAATCCGGACTTTGCGGCGGCCAAGACAATGAGCCACCACGGCCTATCCATCGTTCGGGTAATTTATTAATTTCGTTTATTCATTATTCGTTCATTAAGATAGTTTCGCACTCTTTTGTTATTAACTTTTAAGTGTTATTAAACTAATTATTATTAAATAAGAAAGTTTTATTAAAATAAAATTAGTATTCCCGCATGAATAAATGGTTTTAGTAAAAAATCTTCAGTATCTCCTATAATATCAACTTTTGAACTAAGTAAATTTAGCTAAATCATAATAATTTGAGGTCAGAAATTCACTGTGGCTCTATATCCACTTGAACCACACATATTTAATTGCGTAGAACATTTCAAATCCGATTATATCGAAAACGGTTGGTTACTCCGATTACCCTACCTTTTTGACGTAAAACAGGTAGGATAATCGATTTTTTCGATAGTCAGATCGATATGCCTAGCCTAAAAATAGTTGTTAATTAAAAGAAGTGCGGTATGCCGTAGGTGGCGCCCTCTACTATAGTGACATCAAAAGTATAAACGAATTTGAAATCCTTGCCTAAAAACCCCAAAATCCCTAATTTCGTGCCGCTATGTCGTTTTGTTGAGAAATAATTGGAAGAAATCGAAAACAAAATTAAAATTTTGACACCCTGTATCTTGGTTATTATCGACTTTGAAATTAGGAAAGTTTGAATAAATCGCATTATTTCGATATAAGGAATCTGCTGTTGCTCTGTGTCCCATTACTTTTGGAGTACCCTGTATATCTGAGGGATGCGGAGAGAATTTTTTATAAAGTGCAGAAATAAGAACAACAACTGCTTGATTACGTTGTTTTTGGTTTAGCAAATTTTTTAGCTTAAAGTGTTTAACTCTCATGTAATCTTATAATTCGCTACAAAGTCTGCATATTCGGAAAACAACTGCATCAAAATACAGGGATTTCCCGAATTGTTTAGGTAATTTTTGAGGTAAAGTCATTCTTTATGAAAATTCTTGTTTAATAAATGGCAACCATTTACCTTGAAAACATCTTTAGAGAAATATTATCTAAATAGGTTGCTTAGAATCTATATAAAAATTTTCTTACACAGGAATTGTATTATTTCACCAAACAAAGATCGTAATGAAGAATGACTTTTCCTCGAGCAATAAAAGTTGGGTTAATTTGTAATATGGACAGACAAACCCATCCAGGGATACCCTGATGTACTTAAGTTTTTAATTGGATTTTAAAATTTAAAGTTTGGCCTTTTCGTGCCGGACGAAACTTCGCCTTTATTAAAGTCTGTTGTTTGTGTATTATTTTGAATGTCTTTATACCTTATATACACAAGAAAGAAAGAAAATTAATGCTTTATAACATTGTTTTATAAATTACTTGAAATGGTGGTTTAAAAACCACCGTGCTAAAGTATACATTTTACCACATACCTGGGTGTTAAAACCGGCCCTGAGTATTAAAAGGGCAAATATATATTTTTGCCCGTGGGTGTATTTTAATCGTAGAATATGGGAACATGAGTGTGCGAAGACGAGCAGCGCATTCTGCCCAAAACACGATATTGCGCCTGAATGATCTTTCAAGGAAGTGCGAATACTTCCTGACATATTTATGTATACAAAATCAAGTTTCGCACTTGCTCGCCCACTTGCCTTTTAATAATTCTGCATTTACATTGGTATAGTAAATGGGTTAGTTACCTGTACCACTAACTTCCAAGACAGCTACTAATCCAATGTAAACAGATCTGTAAACAACTTATAGAAAGTGAAACACCCTGGCTAGTTACTTGTACAGGTATCTGGTACAAGTAAACTATACCAGTATAAATGCCGCTTAAGTCTCAATACTTGCATGACCGTGTGTAGCCCGGTTTAGAAACAAGATGCTTTTGATTAATGGTACTGTATGGATTAATGACGAGAAAGAATAGCAGATGCCACCGTCATGTTGCACAATAAAGAAAATGTGTGTATTCGTATGTACATACATCGATATAATTTCTTTCGTTTTCTTCATTGTTGTCTATTTCATGGATTTATTAAGAAAGGATTCGATATCCGTATACTGTGAGCATATCGGACGTGAAGCCTTATATTTGTTATTTGTTATGAAAACATTTCCCCCAGGAGATTAATTTACGAACTACGTAATTGAATCAAGAATGGTAGTAGAAAGAGATAAACTAGCATTGGAGTGTTGGAGCTCAGAAGTGTTGCTGTCTGTGCTGGTTGCTTAGGAAAACGGCTGAACCTCGGTCTGAACACTCGGTTACACGTACGTCTTTGTCTAATGAACTAGGAAAGAAAAAGTGCGATTTATAGATTTATAAATGACTCGGAGCGACTTTAAATAAACACCTTTAGAAATAACATAACCTATAAATAATAAAACCTTTTTAACTTAAATTTATTATTATTTAGCAGAAAAATAAAATATTTTAGGGCTTTTATTACTTTTAGTAAATCTTGTGATGCTTCTAACGTATTTTTTGTACAAAAATACAAGGTAAAATAAGATGTGGCCAATGTTTACAAATTGTGTTTACAGTGTCGTTTAGAATGGTTTGTTTTGGCTTCAAAGAATGTTAAATCATCCCGTATCCATTCTTAATAAATCCATGGTCTATTTAGTTTAAATCCACTTAATGCTCTTATAAATGAAATTCTTTGAAATAGACCGACAAAAAAGCTTACCCAAACCACGTATCTCTATTTTTCAGGTGTATTGATTTGGCGTACGTATCTACTTACATCGTGTAAGTAAAAATACTTCGTTTAAACACGGTACTGATTTTGTGCTGAATCTCCTTTTTCTTAAAAATTATGGACCTAATTTAAGAATATACTCTTGAACCAAGATATTTCTTTCTTAAACCTTGATATTTTACAAATCTTAGTGCAGTAATTTTTATTCTTGCGCCAAGTAAGCTATAAATATCTACAAAAGAAAATTAATTTCTTTAAAAGAGCAAATTTTTACTTTTTTAAGAATACTACTGACTAACTATAAATAATTTTTATAATTGCTTCAAGTGTAATAAACCCTCCTCCCTACTCCTCGAAGCTTACATATTTTAGGACAGTGGGTATTTGTGATAATATTAAGTTAAGACAGTTACATTTCTAAAATAACTAAAAAGCCATTTTTCTTTTGTAAAACTATTACTTATATGAAATTGGCTCATTATACTGCGCTAAGCTTTATCTCACCACTATTTCTCGACACCAAATAACTTTAGATACTATATCCAACTTGTACCATTACAAGAAGATAATCGCTAATAAGAAAGAAAAGTAGGGTAGTACATTAACCATATTAGAGCTGGTTTTTTGGAATTTTTCCAGCAAAACTAAACTAATAAGATCTAAAACTAAAAACTATTAACACCCTAATTAATTTCACAAAAAGACCTAAATCTGTTCATGGTCCTAAAAGATTACTCGGATAGGGCCTAAATTATTTTGCACACAATGCAATCTTACCACAGGGCTAACACCAGCCCCAGCCATGGCCTGGCTGCGTCCTCGCAGTGGATAGATATTTAAATATATATATTGTACTGTGAAATACATAAATTAAGTCACTCTGAGACGTATTGTAAATTGTCAAATATGAATTGAATAAAGATGTTTTGAAATGAGGGTAGTACATTAAGTACCACATGCAAAGGGCTTGTACGTTCAGTTGCACAAACAATTTAACCAAGAATGAATATAATTCGACACTTGTAATGTGACAGCATTCATATTAGTGTCATTGCCAAAGGCGACCCTAAACGTCAAATAAATTTATTACTTGATACGTTTTGATCAAGTTGTGAAATAATAAATAGTAAGGCGGGTGACGTACTAGAGTAATTAATTAATTTCGTGAGTCTCGTCACATGAAACATAACACTTGTTCATGATCGAATAACCCCTGTATCTATATGATACGATGTAGACTGACGTTTCTGAAACAGGAGATCAGAAATTGTTTCATATTCAAATATCATGAAATAAAACACAACGTGCTCTGTTTGTTGAGACTTGTTTCTTAAATTCTCTATTATATTAGCTGTCGTAAATGGTAGTTTTCCTGGTTCATTCTGTATAAACCTATTAGGATATTGTTTCAGTTCATTTCCAATGATAGTTGCAATATGTTTTAAGTTTTTTTTTGATTACTAGGACGTACCTAAAATCCTCTTTTTTTCTTAATATGTTTTTTTTGTTTCTTTTGTTTGCCCACTACAACTACATCACATCATCTTCATTTTTGCTAAACACTGAATGCAGAAATATAGAATGTCAAATTTAATGAATTCGTAACAAGTTTCGCTAGTATGCTTTGAACAAGAAATTTTATTTTATGGGATCTGTTTGACTTATAAGTTTCACGAAATTAATTTCTCTAGTGTGCCACTCGCCTAAGTGTTTTATTCTTGCATATAAAATTTTTATCTGTGTGTACTGCTCAAAACAAGAATCTCCCCCCAATATCATATATTCATGGAATTATTTCACAAATCATTTGCAACATAATGACATAAAGACGCCGAGTTTGATTCTTTGCAAACAATAGATGATTTTACTGTACTGTACAGGGTCTTCCAACGAGGACTGAACAGGGGCTCATTTTTGAGCTTCCTTGTATTTAAAGAAAAATCTAAAATAGCCAATCGATGTACTTTTTCCTGTAGAATTCAAAAATGAAACCAAAAATTTATTTGAACCAGAAACAAAAGAGTTACGCTATGGATAAGGTGTTTTTTAAATGGAACATAGCTTTTTTTATACGATTTTCGGAACGAGTGATTTTTTTTATGTCCGTTCTGATTAAAATATTTAATATTGTGACAGCTATTTTTATTAAATTTTAATGTTTTATCCAGTATAATTTAACTTCAACCTGTTTGAAACATACACTAGGTAATAAAGGTAAAATCACCTTGAAATCCTTCAAAGTCAAAAAATTTGACAAATTTAAATATTTATATATACAAAAATAAAAAAAAAAACATGAAATTCGAGACAAAATTGGCTTGAAGATTTTTTACTGGCGAGGTCGGTTACAAAACATAAATTGGCTACAGGGACTTTTAAAGAGGAAAGATTCCTCTGTAATTTCCACCTATTGCCAATTAAATATCATGAAATGTCGCAAAGCTATAGATAATTGAAAAAAAAAGTAAAATTTACGTGTTAATTAAATGAGAAATTTTCAAATTCATTCAGCGAGTACTTCAAATTAAAATTAAGAGCTCATCTTTGGTGAGAATTTTTTTTTTATATGTTTGTATTATTTGTATTGTATTATTCCGTCAATGGACCAAAAAAAAATAGTCGTCTAAGACGAAGCACCCTCGTACCTACTTTAAAAGACTATATCGTTGTAAAGTTGTTTTGCGATTTAAATATTATGCTGGTTGTATTTTATAAAAAAAATTCCTAAATAAGCTTTTTTGTACAAAAAATTTGTCATTTGAATCAGTTTTCATGTAATTTTTTGTCTGGGGATTGTCCTGTAAAAAGGCACTTATTTGTTTTCCAGTTAACATCATTAACATAAAGTAATTAAACAGTCAGTTGACGGAAGCTATTTTACTATAAATCGAATTGGAAATTTATTCAAGCGTATAAATGGTTTATTCATGTCAATTACTTTTACTAATAAATCTTCTTTTCTGCAATTCTGTGTAAATGTAGTCCACTTTTTTTAAGTTGAGTGCTTTAATATATTTGTCAACTTTGTTTATCAGTTTCACACTTTTTTTATATAACCATCAAGGTGTTATATCCACGTGGCATAGACGGCAACTTTAATGAGATGACGTTGTATGCAATAATATGTTTTATCAGGTTTCACTAAAAAAGTTGAAAACTTAAGGCGGCTACACACGTAACTGTAAACTTGACAAGTATGCTTGTACAAGTTTTTTGTACATGTTTCGTAAAAACCGCATCGGCTCCACACGATACAAGTATACGTACTTGAACTTGAACAATTTTAACTGTGCAGTTGAAGTACAATGGACGACGCGCTCGCTTTAGCTGTTTTTGTTTTGATTCTCAAAAAAAAAAACAGCGAAAAAATCGTAACATGTGGTGTAATGGTGGAAAATCTACTCGCATATTAACCTTTTGAAGGAATTAAAAATATATCCTCTTGATTGGCACAGTTATCTACGAATGGACGAAGAAAATCTACCTAAAACTATTATCCCTTGTCACCCCTTAAATTAAAAAAAAAACAGTCATGAGAGAGGCTATAACCCCACATAAAAGATTAACAGCGTCTTTGCGATTTCGTGCAACAGGAAGAAACTATGAGAATCTAAAGAACTTAACCATTATTTCACCACTGGCATTAAGCTACATAATTCCTAAAACATGCCAAGCAATCTATAATGTGCTAGCCATATTTATAGCCACATAGAGAAAATAATGTTCGAAATCCCGTTTTTGCTCTAGAAATTTTTATTATAGGTTAACACAAGTCTGTCCAGCGACCATACACACACTCATGTCACTTGCACCAGCCCAGCTTGTACAAGTATACAGTATAGAAATTCAAACATTTTCATGTGACTTGTACATGCAAAGACTTGTGCAAGGTTTTTCATACACACCTTCATGTATACTTGCACAAAAAACTTGTACAATCATACTTGTCAAGTTTACAGTTACGTGTGTAGCCGCCTTTAGTACTTGTTATATTTAATTTTTCTAGTTGTTCAGTTAGGTTTTAACAAACTCATATATTATTATTTCTGCTGTTTGTTATTTATCATATTTCTTATCAAGCAAACATATTATGAAGAATTGCTTTTTTGGCATTGCCCATCCATGACGTTTTCTTGTTAATTAATATTGCCATTAGTAGATTTCACAACACTTTAATTCAGAGTTGGCATGAAATAATTCACCTGATTTAAGTCAGTGAATTAAATCAAATGAATTATTTTACATTTTTTCCGAGTTAAATTAAGTAATGTGTTCTATTTTCTATTCTTTTTAGTGTTCCGCGAAACGGAACACTTATATGGAATCACTTCACTGTCCGTCTGTCCGTCCGTCCTTCCGTCTGTTCCAGGCGTTATTTTCTGAAACTATTCGACGTAAAGATTTGAAATTTAGCACAGAGATAGAGTGTGGTGGCCTAATTCTAGACGTAAAGTATTAATTCTAATTTCAGGTGGTAAAGTGGGACATGCTTATTGAAGCACGAATTTAACAATATACGAGTATATGATGTATTTTTTATGCATTTTTTAAAATATTTTTTGGAAAAAACGCTTAAAAATTGTTATCCCCCACCCTTATCACCACAAAGATCGCTCAGAACAATCTGAAAAAAATCATGTACTTACATTAAGAATTAGGTGTAGATTGAACGACAATTCCTTTGCTACAGTATACAAGGCATATCAGCTAGCTTTTGTAATAAGGCTACGCCGATGGATTTAGAAAATATTGAGAGTTACTTTTCGATCCATTCATATTTACGTTACAGACGTCTAAAACTTTGTAAACATTCACAAAAAATGGTCCTGATTAGCGCTGGCAACTGTGGCGCGGAAATCTGAAGGTTATACTTATATGACCAAAAGTAACTCCATACCACTTTATTGCCCACATGCTGAGTCCAACACACAAAAAATTTAATGTAACCGTAACTGAAGAGGAAAAACAAGAGACTGAAATGCACTGCCACGGAATTTTCAAACATTTTACCAGTGTTGCTACGATTCAATGGAAAATGATCTCCTTATGCAAGATTCTGTTATGTCAATCATGACAGATATTGAATGGCGGATTTCCGCATTTCCGTTAGTTGATATTGACCCTACAGCGCAAAGTAACATCACACGCTCATGACAGCAGTAGCTTCTTCTGCAGGACTAGAGAGAATTTTTTCATCGTTTGGACTAGTGCACTCCGATTTGCGGAACAGACTACGACGTGAGGAGGAAGCTGGAAAATTAACTTTTATAATGAAGATGTTAAATAAGCAATATATATATATATATATATATATATATATATATATATATATATATATATATATATATATATATATATAAGCAAATAAATGTTTGCATTTGCATTTAATTTAACTTTAATGTGTTTTTTCGAAGGTTTATCGGTTATCCTTGTTTAAATAAAAAAGTTTGTCACTTTTCGTCTATGAACAGTGTATGTCTTTTTTAGGCTTTGTAGGTACTATAGGAAAAAACTTTTATGAGAATTATTTTTTGTTTTTCATCCTAATAACCTAAGATTGGGATATTTAAATAAACGGCAATGTTATTTATTTATACTTCAATAAAATCCTTTTAGACAGAAGTTTAGTTTTTTTAATTTATTAATTATTATTATTGTTATTAGAATTATTTTAAATAAAAATCCTGAAAAACGTAACATGTAGGTACTCATATTAAACTGTGGTGGCGTACTCCGAAATAAATACCTTTCATAGGATTTTATAGGTAATATACACAAAAGTTATTTTTTTAAAAATCGAATTAATTCAAAAAAGTCAGATCTAATTCAAGAAGTCTGACTTTTTGACTTTTTTTCATAAAAGCCATGACTTATTCCAACCCCGCTTCAACTAAAACTCTGTTTCTCATCATAAGATACAGACTTTTTATTGGATCTAAGAAAACGTCTACATCAATACAGTCTATACTGACGAAGGTACTTAAAATCTCTTTAGAGTTTCTGTAATCAGCGTCGAATATTGATATACTCGTAAAACGCTCAAGAGTGCTCAGACATAAGGTTAAAGTTTGCTTCATTCTTTATCGTAATCATTCGCTAGATGAAAAGTTTGGGCAGTCAGTCGTAGAAAAATAAAAAAATATATTTGTTTGGCTTAGGAGGGGCTAAAACTACATATACTCACTAAAATTGTTTCTTCTGGTGGTGGAAAATAGTCACTGAAAAATAGACGTGTAGTTATCCTATAATAAGTAAAATGTTAAAATAGTAAAAGGAGGAGATCCGTCGACGATGTGCTCTTGATGTTGTACACAAATCTTTTTAAAAAATTGTTTCTAATAGAATACTATTATCTTTAGTCAATTAAAAAAAAAGATTTTTACAAATACAAACCCAGCTGTTAATACAGTAAGGTCTGAGTAATACGAACAGGGAGTTGCCAGACCCTGTTCGGATTACCGACACCTTCGGACTATGGACTTCATAATAATAATCCGAAACATGGATGGATTATAGATACCCAATGGTTGTACAAAATTGTTTATTAGAATAAAGACATAAAATCAATTCTTAATTACATAATTTTATTTATGTAATACAAAAAATATAGAAAATAAAAACACTTTTGAACGGAAAACCATATTACATATGCTGCCTTTTCCGAGCCATCGCTCGAGATGCGACACTTATTCTCCGAACGAATGAGTTCAACTGACTGCGTACGTACATGATATTGACATCTGCATTGCCACGATTTTAATTTCCACTGTGATGCAGGGCACCTCAAACTTGACCGGCTTGAAATAGTAGTATATTTTTATCAAAACAGTGGTACACTTTAATCACTTTATTTAACAGAAAAACATAACAATCAAATAAACTTCGATTTTTTTATACTCCAACTCTTTGGTACTTTGAGCATTGATTAACGCTGATTATTTTAATCAGACTTTCGTAATATGACAGCAGTTATTTGGCATTCTGTCGTCAGATGAAACAGTCAAAACTTTGATACATGATGAACCTGGTTAACGCAGAGCCAAAAGTACCCGCACTAAATAGATGTAAAATGTAAATGATTTAACTTAAGGCAAAGTTGTATGTTCTTTCTTGGATATTTTTTTAATGATTGTGTCAGTGTCAATAGTTGGTAAGACATATTGCTGCTCTTTTGATTCCAAATATGTGCTATGCGTGAAATCGAGAAGAGAATCGAAATAATGCTTGGTATACTGGTGATAAGTAAGAAGTAAAAACAAGATACTGGAAGAAAACTGCAACCTCTTGAGGGAAAAAATCAATTTCTTGGAAGAAAAGCTGGGAAACATTGGAAAACACGATGCACGTGTCCGACAAAGAAGAGAAGGTAATCCTATTCCTCGTCCTATATCAACCTCAAGTAATCCGAACACGGAAACAAACAGGGTCGATTTGGTTAAGTCGACGAAAGATGTCGCCACCTCGTCAACATCTCAAATAAAGAAAATCCCAAGTCGAAAAGAATCGTCCAATGGGAGTTCAAATGCACCGGCGGGAAGAGTGAACGAACAGATTCCTACTACACCGGCAGCTGTCAGCCTTGACGTGGTTGACGTTGACGTCAGCGAGAGCGTAGAAAATGGGGAGAACGAACGTGAAAAGGACAGAAATGAATGGAATTTAGTCCAAAACACAAGAAGATACCCAAAATTGAGGAGGCCTGCACCTATTTGTGGGCAAAGTAATGATTTTAAACTGGAGACGGCCCAGAAAACATCTTGTCTATTTCTCACGGGGCTTGGCCCATCGGTCACAGCAGAACAGGTCGCTGAACACATCAAATCAATCACAAAAAGTACCTGCAATTCTGAAAAAATGACTACAAAGCGAAAAAACGTCAGCTCTTTTAAGGTAGAGGTTCCCTTGAAAGATAAAGAGGCAGTTATGAAACCAGAAATCTGGGGCAAGAACGTAACCATAAACCATTTTCTTCACCTACGACGACGCCCACAAATCGGGCACGATGCACAACGGAGAAAATAAAGGTTTTCCATCAAAATCTGCAGTGTATGAAGAACAAGATTCCTGAGCTGGAAATCTTTCTTGATGAAGTTACCCCAGACATTGTGTGTATAACAGAACATTGGTATACCACTTCCGAAATACAATTCTTAATTGTGGATGGATATACAGATGGCTCAGCATACTCTCGGTCTGACCATATACATGGGGGATCAGCTATTCTGACTAGGGATGGCGCCATCCTGGACGCAGTTAGGGAAGAGACCATCGAAAATAAGAGCATTGAAGGAGTCTTGGAATGCCCATCTATTGTGGACAGGCCAAGAAACGTATTAATAATCTGTATTTATAGACCTTACGAAGGTAATATTGAATGTTTTTTTGACGGGTTTATTGAGATTTTTGAATATATTTTTAACGTATACAATAAGTATAAAATTATTTTATCTGGCGATTTTAATATAAATTTATTAGATAACAACAAAACAGTAAACTATTTTAAAGACATTCTAACTAGCTTAAATTTGAATCAAAAAATTTTCGAGCCTACGCGTGTAACACAGCACTCAGCAACTCTTATTGATAATATCTTTATAAACTTTACAAATATTAATGAGGGTCAGGTTATCACCACAGGTATGTCTGATCACCATGGACAAATCCTGGAATTTGACATATTCCCGGCCACAGAGCACGACCCTGTATCTTTCGAGGGGAGAATATTTTCTAGGAATAAATTGCAACAGTTTAAATATGAGTTAAATTTAATCTCATGGGAGGATGTATACAGGCAAACAGATGTAAATTCTGCATATAACTTGTTTTATTGTGGTTTTAAAAATTTAATGAACTTGCATTTTCCTTTAAAAAATATTAAGAAAAGGTCAAAAGAAACAAAAAATTGGATTACTAGGGGAATCAGAATCTCATCGAAACACAAAAATTATCTTTATAGACAAATGAAGCGGGGTGAAATAAATACCAATGTTTATAAAAAATATAACGATATATTTAGAAGGGTAGTCCAAGAGGCCAAACGCATTGAAAATGTAAATTTTCTCAAACACTCTCACAACTCTGGGAAAGCCATGTGGGCACTTGTCAATAAGTTCACAAACAATAATAAAAAACATACAGAATCAATCCTCAAAAACATCTCTGATAAAACCTCTACGGAAACGGACACTCTTAATCAGGTTAATGAATATTTTATTAATGTGTGCCCAGATTTGGGCGGTGAATTGACAGATTTACAGTCACAGTCATTGAATTCTCTATACCTCCTCCCAACTGATCCTGCTGAAGTCAGAACTGTGATACAGGCCTTAAAAAACACAAAATCTGTAGGAGTGGACGAAATACCCATGACCTTGCTTAAATCCTGTTCTGATGAAATTTCAAGACCTATAGCTTTCTTAATTAATTTATCCTTTTCTACTGGAATATTTCCAGACGAACTAAAAAAAGCTAAAATAAGTCCCATTTTTAAAAAAGGAGATAAAACAAGCATCTCCAATTATAGGCCCATAGCTCTTCTTAATAATATTAGTAAAGTGTTTGAAAAAATATTATATAAACGGCTTATGTCCTTTCTTGAAGAGAACCAACTCATCTCAGAATACCAGAACGGCTTCAGACCGGGCAAATCAACGGCACGAGCAATCTATCAAGCCCTTGTAAAAGTTTTCGATTCTTTAAATAATAATAATACCACTTTAGCAGTCTGCCTGGATCTATCTAGAGCATTCGACAGTGTCAAGTATGACATTTTACTAGCTAAACTGGAAAATTATGGACTGAGAGGAATCACCTCACAGCTTATTGAATCTTATCTGCAAAACCGTTGGCAGTGTGTTGTGAGTGTTAATGGGTGTGGGGACTTGAAAAGGTCTAACATGCAGTTGGGAAAAAGAGGGGTCCCACAAGGATCAATCTTGGGTCCACTGCTTTACATATTGTACACAAATGAACTTCCTGGCATAGCCGGCCACCACACAGTTCAATACGCTGATGACACTACACTTATTTTCAATCTAGACAAAACCGTCACAGGGGAGGTCGAGATTGATAATGCACTCAGACTGCTGAAGACGTGGTTCACTTCAAATAATCTCATTTTAAACATAAATAAAACACAAATTGTCAAATTCTCATACCATACCCCTGACGAGCATGAAATCTTTACCCTGCACGATGGACCCATCCAAACAGTGAGCTCTGCAAAATTTCTGGGGGTTGAAATTGACTCCAGGTTAGACTGGAAAAAACACATTGAAGGTCTGGCTGGAAAAATATCGCAGTTCTCCTTTGCACTCAGTGTGATAACAAAAAATGTTGGTAAAAATGCTGCACTAACAGCGTATCATGCATACATACAGTCCAGAATTAGGTACGGGATCGTGTTCTGGGGTGGGTGTGGTGACATAACCAGGATCTTGATTCTGCAAAAACTGTGTCTACGCAGAATATTTAACATGAGACAGATTGACACCTGCCGCCCTGTATTTCAAAGGTGGGGTATCCTTACAGTCATTGGTGTATACATATATGAATCCATGGTGTTTTTCAAATTGAATGAAAATTTATTTGTATCTGATCGAGACCATCAACATAATACGAGACACAGAAGTGACCCTCTTGCTCCAAAGTTCAACTATTCATACCTACAAAAAAACGCTCAGTTTCTCATTATCAAAATTTACAATAAATTGCCCATATCTATCAAAAACAATAATTTAAAAAGGTTCAAACATTTGCTCAAAAACCTTCTGATATCCAAGGCCTACTACACACTAGAGGAGTATTTCAATGATGATTTTATATAAATGGGGCTGATATGACCTGTTCATTGTATACTTTAATTTTTAATGTTTTGTAACTGTCTGTAATTTTGATTTGTTTATCTGTATTTTAATTTGTTTCTCTGTATTTTGATTTGTTTCTCTAAATTTGTTTTTTCTCTCTTTTTTTAAGCTGTGACATGTTCTATACATTTTATAAAAAACAGAACTAATAAAGGAATTTATTATATATATATTTATTTATAAGACCAGCAGACACAACAGGAAGTTTATGAAATGTTGAAAAGTGAGTAAAATTGAAAGAAAATGGCAGTGTTAAGGATCTTACTAAAAAAGGTCGCCCTAGGATTTCAGATGAAAAAAAAATTAATATGAAGAAACTCTGCATTGTTTCCCAACACTTGCAGAATGTGATAACCAGTGGCCACTGGTGAAATTTCAAAGTTTTATATCTCTGTTCCTACTTACAGGACCCGTACCAAATTTAGGGGTTTTAATAGTGAGCCCACTGGGAATGTTTTGGTAAAGAAAAAAAAAACATTTTGTAATTTGCGAAAAAAAGTTGAATTTTTGCTGGGAAAAAAATGAACGCGTTTAAGTATTTTATTTATTATTTTTTCTACAAAAAATTTACATCATTGTGTCGAGAATTTTTAAATTTTTAGAGAAAAAGTCTGCTAGTGGAAAGTTATGGTCATTTGAATTTTTTTAAACCTAAAATGTATCTACCTAATTTTAAAAAATCATATGACTAACTTTCTACTAGCACATTTTTTTTCTCTAAAATTTAAAAGTTCTCTATAAATTGATGTAAAATGTGTTTAGAAAAAATAATAAATAAAATACCTAAACGCGTTTATTTGTTTCCCGGGGGAAGCTCGGCAAAAATTTAACTTTTTCTCGCAAATAACAAAATGTTTTTTTTCTTTACCAAAACATTTCCACTGGGCTCACTATTAAAATCCCTAGATTTAGGATGGGTCCTGTAAGTAGGAACAGAGATAAACAACTTTGAAATTTCACCAGCCGCCACTAGTGATATACACGGAACAACAGTGTGTTGAAAGAAGAAGCGTTTCATCCATATAAATTACAATTCGTTCAAGAATTAATGGATGAGGATCCAGATAGCAGAAATGAATTCTGTGAAATAATGACAGAGATATGCAAAAATAATCCATTATTTGTCAAAAAGAATCAGTTTCTCGGATGAAGCTACATTTTGTCTCAACTGTCAAGTCAGTAAACAAAATTTTAGATATGGGGCAAGAAAAAACCCGTACTGGCACAGGGAAAGTTCTTCACAGAAATAATTACACATTATTTAACAAATATACCCAGAGAAATTTTGCCAAAAATACAGTGACATAATTGAAATGTCACAAAACAAAATGGTGTTTTAATTTCTTTAAGTTCTTTTAGGGTTTTTTTTGGTGGTCTTTTTATTATTTTTGTGTTAGATTTCGTCGTCGAACTATTTTAAATTACATTAACTTGATTAAACTTTAGACTGATTTTTAACAATTTAAAGCAACTGGCCAATTGGTTAATTTATTTAACTGCAAAATTATCCAATTTCAAAATATTTCTTTAATTAGGCCTTAGCTCCAGCTATTACATTAATACTGCTGAGAGTGATGCGCAACCAAGTAACCTATTTGCCTGTACAGTTAGAATGCAATCACGACACAACAATTTATTTGACGAGAATCTTCTCGTAGATGGTAAATAATGATATTTCCATAAATTCCTGTAAAAATCGATAAAGATGTCTGATATAAAAGAGACAACCATGACAGGGTAATCGATGTAACATTAGATTAAACCTAAAGGTATTTACTTGTTGACTTTTGTAGTGTAACTTTCAGTCGTGCAAGTATCCACTAATTGCATGTTAAAAGCGGTATTCAGCGCAAATTATAGTGTAAGCAGCGACTACAGTTTAGTTTACTTCATCGATAACAAGAAAAGAAACTATGTGTAGAGATGTGCCATGAGAATGTTCTCAAGGGAATATTTCCGGAGAACGGTAAATTACCGAGAATATTTCCCAGCATAAATTCTCGTGACTTTATGATTTTTGAAAAAAATATAAATTACTGGAAAATTACCGAGAATATTTCCGAGAACGAGAATGTTCTCGGGAAAATTAATATTCTCGGAAAATTTATGAGAATTTACGGAAATTTAAGGTAATTTATTTTAATGCCGCCATTGTATCATAGATGGAGCTTGGAGCATCTTTATCTTTATTTCTTTTCTGTGTTGTTTTAAACAACTTATTTAGACATGTTATTTAATACAATGCGTTTCTAGGTTTTGTTTTATTTATAAATAAAGTTACTTGAAAATAATGGAAATAAAAATTTAATGTGTCTTTATTTTGACTAAGATACGTAATCACGTTAATTTACAATTTAAATATTTTCTAAATTAGGTATTGTGTGCAGTGCTATCTCTTTATTTTTTCAGATAAAATTATTGAAAAAACTACTTTGGGTAAAAAAATCAGTGGCGGCTCGTGACTTTTTTATTTGGGGGGGGGGGGGCACAAATACAAATCAATAAATAATAACTACCTTTTGTAATAAATATTGCACTGAGTTTATTTCTGATTCCATATTTGGAAACGGCGGATCCGGAAAACCCAAAAGTAAGAACAAAAAAAATACACAGTACCTACCTACTAGAATTACTAGTAATACTACGCACTAATGCACTACTATTAATTAAAAAACTATTTAAATAAAAAAATATCCCTCAACTGATCACAAAAAAATTATTAGGCCTTCACGTGTTAATATATCAAGAAAACTAAACATAAAATTGTGCAATAATCTCTTCCGCCCGCCGCGCCAACGACAACGCCGCTCGAAATCCAAACAATAAACACGTGCTAGGAGACACGAAATATTGTGCCCATCGAGATGCCGATAGCACGCGATTTTAACCCTAATTCTCCAATGCATAGACCGGCGTCACCACCAAAATTGATGATGAAATTGGGACAAATCTGCTGTGTCCCCGGAGATAAGTTTTGATCGCCGGAGGTCGCGTTCGCCGTGATGTGACATGCAAGGAAAGAGGTATTGAGGCGCGGCGGTGTATTATTCCTTTTTGACTTTTGATAAAAGATTTTTTATTTGTCGAAAATCTAGAGTGGGCACGTGCCCTTGTGCCCTTTAGGACCAGCCGCCACTGAAAAAAATATGTTCCTCCAATTTATGCAGTCAAACAAAACATAAAATTCTCCAACATAAAAAATAAATTCTCCAAGATTTACGATAAATTCTCATTTTTCTCAGAGAATATTTCGAGATAGAGCCAGTTGAACACGCTGCGTGACCCCGTATAGTCGAGGCAATGAAGCACTAAAACAGCCAAAATCTCGGAATTTTTTGCACTAAGACGGATCGGAAATGCCGTTTTTTGCATTCGCTTCCAAAAATTATTTGTAAAAATGTATCTACTTTGTATCTTGTACAAACCGGAAATTGCATTGCTGCTGTCAAAAATGCATTCACAAAAATGCATTTTTTGGAGTCGCTTTAAGAAAATTAAATAACTTTGTTAATAAGACTCACAATTGGCTCAAACCGGGCTCCCGGGGGTTTTCGGGGTCGCTGATCACGATTATGATGTTCAAATTGACCCACAGCCGACCTGGAGCTCAGGATCGCTGATGAACGTCATCTCCGTGGGACTCTCCCAAAATTCACGCGGGGAAGGAGAGAAACTCGGCGCCCGGGGGTTTTTGGGTTGCTGAATTCAAATATGGCATCGGCGAACACCCCCCGGACACCTGGTGCGCCGGAACCTGGACGTGGACGTCATCCCCGAGAGTTTTCTTGACAAGATCGCAAAAACCAAACCGAAAATCGTTGTGTGGGCGTTTTTTGGGGCGCTGAATCCAAATTTCACTTCGAAAACGACCCCCCGAACACCTGGTGCACCGGAACCTGGACACGGACGTCATCTCCGAGGGTTTTCCAGACACGATCGCTAAAGACAAATCGAAAATCGTTATGGGGCGATTTTTGAGGCGCTGAATCCAAATTTCACGTCGAAAACGACCCCCCGAACACCTGGTGCACCGGTAGCTGGACGCAGACGTCATCTGCGAGGGTTTTCCAGACACGATCGCTAAAGACAAACCGAAAATCGTTATGGGGCGTTTTTTGGGGCGCTGAATCCAAATTTCACGTCGAAAACGACCCCCCGAACACCTGGTGCACCGGAACCTGGACGCGAACGTCATCTCCGAGGGTTTTCCAGACACGATCGCTAAGGACAAACCGAAAATCGTTATGGGGCGTTTTTTGGGGCGCTGAATCCGAATTTCACGTCGAAAATGACCCCCCGAACACCTGGTGCACCAGAACCTGGACGCGGACGTCATCTCCGAGGGTTTTCCAGACACGATCGCTAAAGACAAACCGAAAATCGTTATGGGGCGTTTTTTGGGGCGCTGAATCCAAATTTCTCATCGAAAACAACCCCCCCCCCCCCCAATATCTGGTGCACCGGAACCTGGACGCGGACGTCATCTCCGAGGGTTTTCCAGACACGATCGCACAAAACTAAACGAAAATCGTCTCATAATTTGACACATTCATTAATGTGTAATTCTCGCCTGGTGCCCACTAAGACATTAAAACATCAGGTTTGATTGACATTCATGGGAATGACATCGATGTCAAGATAAAGGTTCCGGTGCATTAGATAGTTGGAGTATGGTCGCGGATGCTGGATTCGAGGAGGGTAGCTAAAAACCCCTTGATGTGAATTTCATTTCATGTTTGCAAATGTGACACCTGGAGATGACTTTCAGGCCCAGGTTCCGGTGCACCAGGTGTTTGGGGGGGGGGGTCGTTTTCGAAGTGAAATTTGGATTCAGTGCCCCAAAAAACGCCCACACAACCATTTTCGGTTTGTTTTTTGCGATCTTGTCAAGAAAACTCTCGGGGATGACGTCCACGTCCAGGTTCCGGCGCACCAGGTGTCCGGGGGTGTTCGCCGATACCATATTTGAATTCAGCAACCCAAAAAACCCCCGGGCGTCGAGTTTCTCTCCTTCCCCGCGTGGATTTTGGGAGAGTCCCACGGAGAGGACGTTCATCAGCGATCCTGAGCTCCAGGTCGGCTGTGGGCAGTGAACTCAATACTACCTGGAACGGACTCGTCAATCGGCAAAAGTGAGGCAAATAGAAATTTATGCAACCCGCAGTTGTGACGGATACCTGTCTCTTTTTATCTTATAGCGTTTAATGGGGAGAATACGAGATATTGTTTAACTTTTACAAATTTCTATTTTATTTTAAATCAATATTAAGAAAGTGGTGTGTAATATAGTAGAATAACTATTTATCTATAATTTTATGTAAATTGATTTTGAAATATATTGCAAACTGATTTTGTTTTTGAGTTTAAAAATAACCTATACAATGCGAAGGCAAGAAATAATTGATAATATCAAATTTTTTTCCTCTTAATAAAACAAATATTCTCTAAAAGTGTATATTATTTAAAGTGAATTTCGACAAAAAATTGTTTTTCTTAAATCAGTAATAAAATGAAAATATGTGGAAAATAGGAAAAGAATAGAAATAAAAATTCTTTTAGGCAACATATCTTTATTTTTATTAACATTTATTTAGGTAGGTAGTGACAAATTACATTTAATAAATTAAATGGACAAATAATATAAACTAAAGCTTAGATAAAAATTAAAGACTACTTACATTAAACAACATGTACATATTTTACATACAGGATGAACTTAAATCTAACAGTTTTTAAATAAAACAAGTTTCGTCATTTTTTGTCTTACCGTCGCTGCGTTTCCATGTAACTTTAAGTTCATTAGTTTAGAATGGTGATGCATTCTACAAGTAAGAAATGTTTGAAGAATTTTTCGAACTAATTGAATTTCATGACACTCTTCGCTGATGAATTCTTCAGTTACAGGATGCTTCGGTACAAACATATTAATATTTGAGGCAAAATGATTTATAGCCGAATTTACCATTAGTTTTTTTATATTAAGTTTACTTTTTAAAAGATTCTCTTTCTCTTCAATGAGCCGAAACTGTCTTTCTGCGAAATGTACAATTTTATATACAATGGTCGATGGATATATCAGACCGCCACGAGACACAATATTTGTAAATTGTTTAAATGTTTCGGGGGGTGCACTATACAAATGGTCATGGGATTTATTGGTTTCTTTATTTAATAAAATTTCAATGCAGTGATGGCACGTACTTTCGGTTATTAGGTGACGGACTATGTATCCAGATATATAAAATATAATATTTTCCTGAAAGTCACTTAATTTTTTTTCCCCTAAACACTGAACGTAACTTGAAATTTGTTCAAGGTCGTCACTTTTACTGCCTGAAGAGTCTTGAGTCTCCCTACCCTCAGAACGAAACTCAAAAGCAGGAGTGCAATAACCTTCAAAATCAGAGCAATTTGCACTGACACTGGAGGTTATTGAATTCCTGTACATCAGTTGTCTCAGTGCCCATTTTAGCTGCTGAGTGTTCGGATTGTTGTTCCAGCCACCCCTGGACCTAATGCAGGAGAAAAAAAGTTCCAAGTGGTCCTGGGAACACTTGTATGGCAAAAAGTATTTTAAGGAATTTTCATTAAGTGAAAACAGATCTTTTACCAACCCCAGTGTGCTTTCCATTGTTAAAATAAAACCAACGGCAAAGGTTTTGCGCATGTGGCTTAATAATGGAATATTGTCAATTTTTAAGGTTTCCAAATACTTTCTTGTTTTTGAAAATATATCTTCAAAATATGTTAAGGTATTTGGCCTAATAGGTGCTTTATAGCCTTTTCCATATGGATTCCTACAATTTAAGATGTCGAAAATTCTGTCTATTGTTCGCAGGAACTCGACAGTAGCAAAACTTTCTTTAAAATCGCTAACTCCACATTTTTCTAAGTACTCAATAGCATCTGCAACACCACTACTTAGCGTTTGTGCAGCTAATCGTACATTCATTACTTTATTTTTGTAGTTCACATGATGACCAGTTAGTGAATTAGCCAAGTTTAATTTTTCTGCATTTTGAATTGTATCCAAAGCTTTAATAAACTCCCAACTAATTCTGCCTGAATCTGAATGTAAATTTTTTTCTGCAAGAGCATTTCTGGCTAATTTTAACATATGACATATGTCCAACATACAATGCACATGTATTGTAGATTTACATGGATGGGCGAAATATGGAACCAAGTTGTCAGGTGCAATATTACAACCCAAATTATTGTAAGTTGCTATATTGGTCTGAGCACCATCTGAAGTTATTGATCTTACTGTAATGCCAATATCAAATAAACTTCTTAAGCAAGCAGTTAATAACTGCGTTTGTAAATTACTGTCAGCTTTATTTGTTAAAAAATATGCTACTCGACATTTAAAATTTTGTGTATAGCTAACGATTTGAAAAAATAAAGCTTCTGATGCTGGCATTTCAAAATCGACATCAATTGTTCCACCATAATTTACATTCCCTACAAAACGTCCTTCCTTCGTATCCCACAAAACTTGTTTCCTTATGGACATGCTATCCATGACCAGGGCACAGTTTTTTAAATGTGGTTTAGATTTAACTTCGTTTTTTAAATAGTCCAAAACATCACCTAATATACCTGGCTCACAATTTAAACTACTCAACCATTTTCGAATAGTCCTTCCATTAGGTAGTACAAAATGTTGACGTAAAAACTGATAAGCTTTTGGGGAATAGAAGTATAATGTATGGGCAAACTGCTTCATTATTGTGGAATATCGACGTTGCCCAGGATGGGATTCTGCTTGTTGTTTTTGAAGAAGGACAAGTTCCAAAGGTAAACCTAAAAAAGAAAATGAAATATATTATTACATACTATTTTCAGTCATCAGTCATTTTGTCTTTACCTTCAAAGTACGTCTTTAAAATAGTATCCAAGTTTTCATTGCTATTTCCACTTTTTGAAATTGCATTGATTACATCCTTCATGTTCGAAATCTTCACGTCCCTTCTTTTCACCTTTTGTTTCAGTGTTTTTACCTTTCTACGTAAGGCTGCTGTTGTGTTATCTGGAACAGTTTGGACTTCACGATCGACAACCATTTTTATGATATGTGCAGTCGATGTAGAAGGTAAATCGATGTCCATGGGATCACCTTCAGCTTTAACCTCAGTCTGAACCTCCTAGAACACAAGCATTTTTATTTTAGGTACTTATGTCTACGGTACAAAGTGGAGAATTAAAAATATAAACATATATTTTAATAATGTATTTATTTTGTTTAAACTATATTAGGTACCTGTTTTTGAATTTTCCTACGAGGCCCCGTCACGTTGGGCAGTAAATGCTTCGGAAATGAAAAAACACTGGGTATAGCATCTGGTTTTAATAATTTGGCAGTCAACCCTGGTTTAACCAAGTAATCAGTTGGAAGAAAATGCTCTCCACAAAGACGGCTTGTTTTTGATGGAGTCCAATTTTCCCTGTGGACAGCCTGTATCCAAAGCTTTAGAATTTCAGGCCGTTTGAATGGAAAACTACAATAATAACATTTTAATAAATACATAGTTAAAAACATCACTACTATTCATCAGCACTTATTAAAGTGAAACTAAACAATAAAAACATAGTCCATACTTTAGTGCATAGAAGAAAAATGTACTATTTAAATAAAACTTACCTATGAAAGGGAATCTTTCTTTTATCTTGCTCATTTTTACAGCCATAAGCCACGCAATAAATTACCATTGTGACAACAAAAGCGGTAAACAACCACAAAAAACAGAAACAACACAGAAAAGTTTTTAACAGAACACAATTTTGGTCTCTAAACAATACTTCTTCTACGCCAATTCACTCAGGAATAAGTCGGCAAAGAAAATAAAAGGGTATTCTTGGGTTTGCTTGGGTAACTCAGTAAGGTATATTTTTCCTAATTACCTTCGTTTTTCCCTCAAGGGCAAGCCCTAATCACCGAAATTTGTACCTGAAGATAATTGATGCAAGAATAAGCCATTTATTCAAACGAGTAAAACAGAGACAGGTTACCGTAACATTAGGCTATCTCTGTCTGTTGCCCCTGACACAGTTTAGCAAGCCGTCGACAACGGTCGGGTCCGTTCCAGGTAGTATTGAGTTCACTGGCTGTGGGTCAATTTGAACATCATAATCGTGATCAGCGACCCCGAAAACCCCCGAGAACCCGGTTTGAGCCAATTCTGAGTCTTATTAACAAAGGTATTTAATTTTCTTAAAGCGACTTCACAAATGTGAATGCATTTTTGACAGCAGCAATGCAATTTCCGGTTTGTATAAGATACAAAGTAGATACATTTTTTACAAATAATTTTTGGAAGCGAATGCAAAAAACCGCAGTCCGGATCCGTCTTAGTGCAAAAAATTCCGAGGTTGAGTGCTTCATTGCCTCGACTATAGTAGTAATGTTTTTTTTGTATCTGCGCGCTGACATAGGCCAGCGCGATGAAACTATGTAACAAAAGAAAATTGCGTATATGTATGATGTTTACAGCAATTTTTAAATTGTATTCGAAAAAAAGTTGCAGTTTACTATAATGTGCAACAATTCTTCGACTGTAAAACGTTATTCACACGACATACCATTGAAAGTAGCAGAAACAAAACACGATAGCAACAATCGGCGGTTCGATCATGTTAGAAAATCATACATGTCTATTTCTGCCGTACGTCACTTCTGTGCGTCTAAATCTTTATTTTTAACAAGTATTTAAATGTAATAAACAAGTCTATTTATTAAAAATGTCTTCGGAAGATTGTGTAGATTTTTTGTTTTTGTGTTCTGTGCAGTAGTTTTTTTAAAATAAATAACAATGCCGTGATTTTTAATTTTATGAAAAAGTCATGTCAAAAGTGCAACATTGTGCAATGAATTGTTAACTCATTTTAAAAAGCAATACTTTGTTTTGTGAATTACATTTATATTAGTTAGCGTATTGTATAAATTATCATTCAATGTCTCTTGTGATGTGTAAATGAGTTCAAAATATGATGACCAACATTATGAATAAAATGTTTAATAACGGGAATGTACGCCATTGTCTTTTGTTACATACTTTTGTAGCGCTGGCCTATGTCAGCGCGTAGATACACATTACGGGGTCGCGCAGCGTGTTCAACTCGCTCTATCTCGAAAAGTATAATACCAACAAATCTGAAATTTTCCAGAAAACTCCTTTCAACCATACATAACAACTTTCTCGCTGAAAGTTTTCTGAAACTTCGCCGCTGACTTTTTTCTTTCGAAGTTCGAACAACACGATTTCGAACGCGCAATTAGTATTTATTAATTAGTATTTAATCAATTCAAAATTAACGATTGTTAACCATCCCATCGTCTTCGGGGGTGTTTTTCAAGTATGTATGCTGAATTTCAAACCATTTCGTTAAAAATCTTCCGACATATCGCAATGTATATTTGCGCCGCGGCGAACAAATTCCGAGATATAAAAAGTGGTTTTTAATTTTTTTTGGAAAAAATATTCACTTTACAAAAAAATTTTATTTACAAAAAACATGCGCAATTTATGGCTCTATAAGCTAGCATTTTTTAAAAATTAAAATTCTGGAAAAAAATTTTTCATGCCTTTCACCTTTGCCCGGCCAACTTCTATGGCATTTCGAGCGCAAGTCCGGTTTTAGCGACGCCTCAATTGAGAAAGTTCTCTAAACCAACTGAAAATTCCTTAAACAATAAAGATTTGAACAAATCATGGTAAAACAGCTATTCTCCGGTTTATATGCCCCTCCGAGCGCTGGATTACATACCAAAATCTGCCGTATTTTCTTCTAACATTTAGATAATAAAATACTTGTTTTGAATGCAAGAAACTGCCAGGAAGAAGTTTTTTAATAAAGTCCAAAATAAGTCTAGATGTTTAGGAGTTAAACAATCAAGGAAGAAAAAACAAAACCAGGAACTTATTGAAAAAATATTAGCTGCTTTTTCGATTCACTCTGTACTATTACACCCACTAGCTTTTATTCATTAAAACATTTCGCTATTAAAGTTATAAAACTTTTTCAGCCCATACTGCCAACCTTCCGTTATTAACGGAATTTCTTAACCAACAACAATAATAGTTTTTATACATACGAAATATTTTTTACTAACCAAGCTATTAGTCTTTAGAATTACTTTTTCCAGTACAATCATGTTTAGGTGTTATTAATAAATTGTTTGTTAAATGATTGTTCATGATGTAGTCGTAACGGTATTATATACAAATAGGTCAGTAAGTTGCTCGCCAGCATCTAAAAAGATAATAGGTTTTTGTCTGATGATGTTAATAAAAATACAAAGCCAGTTTTAAGACCATAAAATTTAAAATAATGACATTAGCTTTCTGACACAGGATATTAATAATTGTTTGCAGCAAATGAGTCGGTCAAGTGCAAGCTATACTTACACAATTAATGCTCCGTGCCATCAGCCCCCCCCCCCCCCCCCCTTAACCTGAGCAAACCTCGGCCGCCCAATCTCCGCCCATTTGCCGCACTACCCTACAACTAATTCTGAATGTTCATGATTTTTTAAAGATTTTTCTGGACCATCCTTTTGGTGATGTGGGTGAAGGACAGCAATTTTTAAGCATTTTTCCGAGAAAAATGTAAAACAAATCGGGCGAACACCGAAGTGATTCCATAAGGGTTCCGTTTTGCTTATGTTTAGCACGGAGCACTAAAAATAACTATGTACATTAAAACCCAAAATACAAACTAATAATTAATTGTCAAGATTCTTTTGGGAAATATTTAACCGTGCATTATGTTGAACAATTTGAGCAATGAATTTATTGATTTGTACAATAACATTTTAAGTTTCGTGCATTATACAAATTATAAATTATTTACATTACAATTGCTATTTGTGCAATAATATTTGCGTTTCGTGCACTTGTACACAGAAAAAACATTTGTAGCCTGGAACTCAGATTACTTCTTCTGACACCAATCTCACAAGCTGACAACTAGATTTAATCATTTATCAACGGACCAGTTACGTTTATTCCAATACCCAGGTGCACCTTTACCATTTAAACACCTCGTTCTATTCTATTATTTACAAATTCGGTATTTTGCAACCAGTAGAGTAACTGCAACAATTTACTGCGTACACACTAGTGTAAATATCCGGATAATACGGAATCGGAATCAACTAATATCCGTATCCATCATCCGAATACGTATCCATTTCTTGATCCGCGCGAAAGCGGTTCCGAAACATGTATATACGGAATTATTTCGGATACGGGTAGATAGGTGGATGCGGTATCATATGATTCGAAGTCGAAGGTTAGGGATAGTAAGGCACCCTCGTTCGTTCTCCTTTGAATTCGGTTTGGGTGAGGTGGGCCCATATGATACCCGTTACCCCGATAAGTATGATATATTTTTTTAGGAAATGTCATTAGAAAGAGAAAGCACAAGATCAAATATGCCAAATCGCAGACCGTGTTGTTCGGTTACACTCGATCCCGATTCCGTTTTCTCTTTGCACTTTGCATTAGTAACCACCCGAATGCGTATTTATTTGGATTCCGTATCCGTATTCAAGTTCGCGGTCGGTTACGGATAACACGGATTCATTTAATATTCGTATCCAACGGATTTTTGAATACGTATCGTTACATCCTCACCCTGTATAGGTTCTGATATGCTTGTTTTTTTTTCAAACTGTTTTTTTTGTGTGTTAACCTGCGATGCTATAATTTTGGATATATCATTTTCCGATATTTTAATATATTTTTTTTTATTTCAGGTAAGCAGAAATGTTTTTCCAGCCTTCAAAACTAATACCTTTGGCTTCCGAGTAAGTACAAATTACAGCTACATGTTATATTAATCTACTAAAGCTAAAATCACACAACCTTAACGATAAAGCTAGTAGCAGTTCAGCATCAAGTATTAACGATAGACCGGCGAGCAAAATCCAAATTTTTCGTTTTACCAACATCGTTTAGAATGTACCTACAATAAAACCTAATAACTGCACGTGACTTATTGTTGTAAACAGTAAGGGTGATCACGTGTCTGTTAAAAATTGCGAGCAAAACGAGAAAATTGAATATTAGGTTCTGCAACCTAGTCTGCTCAAAATTTAAGCATCCTCCACACCGACGCCTTAAAGCGGTAGCGGTCCAAAAGCGATTCAAAATTTCGCGGCGGTATACGACGATGCTCACACAGGCGCGATGACTTATCCCGCGGCATACCGCCCTGACAGCGTTGCAAGTCGGTAAGGCTGCTTGCACGGTTCTTACCGCTAACCGCCACGTTCTTATGTCGAAAGTTTAGTGTCGTTACATTGATTTTAAGACGTCCACTGAACAAATAGTTGAAAAAGCCAAACAATTCGAAATATTATATAATTTGAGTCATGAGGGCTATAAAAATTGCAATTGCTTTAGTATAGTTTAGAATTTCCTCAAAACAACGGTCATTAGAAAATATATTATATAAAAACGTTTTGTAAAGTATGATATTCTCCAGACAATTATCTTTCTTTATTGATTTTATATATGCATTTTCTTTTTTTTTTCTAAAAAGATAAGTAGTTAATTAAAGATAACATGTCATCACTTACCTAATAATATTTACCTTTCATCTTCAGCTAAAGTCAATAACAGCAACAGCTCTTCTTTATCAGAGGACATTTGTTTATCGCAGTGATAGCGATGCTGCACCGCTTTGATGTGAAAGACTAAAAAATAAGCTACCGCTATATGTCCATTCTTTAACGCTGCCGCTACCGCTTTATCGCGTGGTTGTGGGGGGTGCTTTAATCATGGATCACCAGTAATATCGCGGTCTATCAGTTGGCCAAGTTTTGCGTGGATTCGCTGGTGATCCATGATGAAAACGAGCTGATACGACCGCGGTATTACTACTGAGGCTCTGCTCCATTGGCGAGTAGTACCGAGGTCGTATCGGCTCGCCGGTAAAACTTTCATGATAGATCACCAGTAATACCGCAGCCCTATCAGCTTGCCAGTAAAGTTTTGCGCGATTTTGCTGGTGATCCATGATGAAGACTTTATCGGCGAATCGATAAGACTGCAGTATTACTGATAA
Source organism: Philopedon plagiatum (assembly GCA_963971165.1). Taxonomy (NCBI): domain Eukaryota; kingdom Metazoa; phylum Arthropoda; class Insecta; order Coleoptera; family Curculionidae; genus Philopedon; species Philopedon plagiatum. The sequence goes on from OZ020194.1 coordinate 71,087,467, forward strand.
GGCATTGCTCCATTGTCGAGTAATATCACGGTTTTAGCGACTTGTCGGTAAAGTTTTCATTATGAATCACCAAAAAAAAACGCGTCGATAATATTTTATCATATAGATTTTATAAGTAGAATGAGATTCGAGATTATCACGATTTTGGAAAAACCTTAATGATAAAATAAATATGACAATAAAATGTTTGATGCCAATTTTTTGGTCTTATTTGTCTAATCTTATTGAAGAATGTATCCCTCCTATGAGACAAATTTAATTTAATGAGCTCAGTGTCAATAATAAAAACCTTGTTATGATTTAATTTAGCGTTCTATTTTTGTAACGACGAAGGGGAGCTAAAATTTAAAACAGGAATCAGCGTATCTAAATTTTACTTGTCAGCATGAGTTATGTCAAAAAACATCAGCTTGTCGGGAAGTGGATTACGGGGCATCAATTTTATATTTAGTTGGGGGATATACAAAGGGTGCTGAAAAGCCCATAAGAGCAGGTGAAATATATAAAAAGGGAAAATACATTTATTTTTTTAGGAACGATTCCTGTTTTTGTATTAAAGAATTCCCTATTTCAAGTTGTAAGTTTCTTGTGACTTGCCTTTACACTCTCTTCTGTCACTAAGTAAACATTCGCGGAATCAACACAACCTTAAACTAGGAGAGACTCACAGGGGCGTATTAGGAAATGCACGCGTAAATTCTTCAGTAAAATTAGATAAAAGTGACATCCGCTTTTTGTCAACTGTTGATGTCTAGGATATGTTAAAGAAATATAAAATAAAATGGTAATGTATTTGTTTTAAAGAGCTGACAAAATATAATTTTTTTATACTATGCAATATAAAGAGGTAAAGTTTGTGTTCAAGTTAGGTACAGAAGAAACCACTGTGTCAAAAGTCGAAGACTTTGTTAGAATTATTGATCTAGCTACCACAAACACAAACGTTTGTGAATCTTTTTCTCTTACAATATAACTATGTAACAAAATGAGAGGATGAGGCGATCAAATTTCTGAAGTTCAAGAATAGGTACTACCCTAAGTGTCCACTTTAGTAATGTGCGTGCAGAAGGGTTGATTCTGTAATAGCCCCCTGAAAAATAGTTGCTCTTAAAAAAATGTAAAATATGAAAGTAATATTAATTTATTTGAACTCTTCCAAAATCAAGAAAAAAACTTAGTTTCATCAATCATCTCGTTTTGATGGAATGACTTTATTTTTATTGATTGTTGTCTATGCCCCAGAAACTTTTACTCATCTTGTAAAATGCTTAGTAAAGGCAAAATTAAGTCTTAAATAGCTGTTACGTTTTCTTTTAAAATTCTAATATTTTCAAACTGTGACTCTCCACTTCGGGCGTAAATTTCAATCATAACAAGGGAATTTGCCAGCAGCGTTGAGTATTGTGGGTAATATATCTTAAAATAATCCTTCTTGCCGGCGGATATTAAACACCCCTTGATAATTAAAAATTTTCCCTTTTAAAAAATATGGATAGGGAAGCAATAATTATGAATTTTATATAGAGTGATGGAATTTCCAAAGATAATTAACAAAACAAAAATATTATGAAGATTTAACTAAAAATTAATACTTTCTGTTCCACATGTAATTATTTTAAATTTTATGAGATAAAAATATTTATTTGAATTTTAATTACCAATTAACTTTTCACAAATCGCGTGTCTTTTTACTGTTAAATCATGTTCTGCATTTAGATGACATCACAAACGCTATGAACTATGACATTTTGGTTCGACAGTATCATGGCAAAACCAGTTTATTTCCGTTTTAAAACTGCTCTTAAATATGTCTCTAAACTGAAGGTGGATAATATTGGAATTCACAGATCAAATAAATAACCTATAATTTTTCTTTCTCATCTGTCACCAGAGCCATATAATTTAGTACATTTTTATATAGATTTAGAATGGATTTAAGTACATTTGAGCATACATTTTAATTCTATTTAAAAACGTAGGGAAATGTATGTTCTACAAATGTCAGGATCAACGGCATTTTAAAATAAGTTTTTTACATTTACAGTAACCCATTCAAATTTGTAGGTTAGCGGTCCTTCAACTAACGTGAGTTTAGTTGCCAGTTAGCAAGTGCGTTTTCATTATATTTAGTCCCGATACGATTACAAAATTTGGCAAATTGACCCAACCGGAGCGATTTTAATTACAGGTTTTCACGCAGTATTTAAAACTGCTTGCGTGTTCAAATCGATTTCAAATCCTCATGAAAACGTACTAATATAGTACGTTGAGAATTTGAAATCGATTTGAATACACTACAGTTTTGAATAGGTACTGCATGAAAACTCGTATTAAAATCGCTTTCTCAGTTTCAAGGCCGATTCTCCGAATTTTGGGATCGTGTCGGGACCAGCGACATACAGATTAAAACGGACTAATATTGCTTGAACCAAGAATGACTCCTTTACGGACGCGCGCAGTGCCACAGGAACGCATGCGCAGTTAAAAGGTTACAGGACGGGTCTTAATATTTGTGTATGGTGGTAGGTATATCAGTTCACATAGAACACATATTTATGAAAGATTTAGTAAATTTTTAGTTTAATACGCCGATGTCCATGTAGAAATACTTATGGTAATAGGTCGAAAACTTAAAAAATATTTTTCATAAAGATATGGATGTTACCCGCGTAAATTAAATAAAGGTTGCTAGCAGATTTCCATCAGCGAAAAGGCCGACATACCGCCAAGAACCCTTTTACAGTCTAGATTCAACACAGTAAATATTATGTTTACGTGGAAATACGGCGACACGGTTTTTTCGTGACGCCAAATTGAGACATGTCTTCGATAGACCCTTTACTAATTCCAGAATGATACTAAAAACGACACGAGACACGAGCGCCAGCCACGCCAACACGCTATAGCATTTAGCGCAGTGTTGCCAACCGACAGGAAATAAAAGCCGTGGCAAAGGAAGAGATTTTTTATTCACGGTTTAAATTTAAACACGTATTTTTGTTCCACTCAGCGGTAGTTAAAATACCTTTGTCATTTTTAGCATATTCATGAAACTGTTGACAGCTTTCCTTAAAATTAAAATATATTAACAATTCTGAATGAACAAATCCCTCCATTTTTTAAAATGCTTCTCATTTTTTTACCTTCATATTTAGCCTTTGTCGTGCATAAATGGCCAAGTATGCGTTTGGAGTTTTTAAACGAAAAAGTCGTGTTTCTATATGCGCGGCAGTACAGTAAGCTCGTGGCCGTACCTACCTTCGGTTTGAAAAGCCGTAGAAACACGGCAATTGCCGTGTCGTGGCAACACTGCTTTAGGAAGACGCGCTGACGCTACCTGCAGTGTTGCCAGAAGTCATTAAAAAAAAACTTGAGAGTGCTTGCGACTTGCGACTTAACCGCCGAAATTCGTGATAAATCGCGAGCCTGTAATGATTGCACCGGAAGTAAAAATAATAGGATTAAATAATCTTATTCTACTATCATTTATTTTAATAAAACTGAAAAAAATTTTACGATATCAAAATATTAGTAAACAAATTTACAAACTTAAACAAATATCTATCACTTTGTGCTATAAAAAACGAAATATATTTTTTTATAAATAAAAGTGTAAAACTAACACAAAACAAAGAAAAAGAAAGAAGTTATTCATCTGGAGTTTCCATCTTATTTTTATCTGAATAAAATACCTGACCACAACCTAACCTTTTAATCGTATTATTTGTGATACAAAAATCGTAGCAATTTTTGTCTCTTGACAAACTTTTGGTATATAAAATGCCTTCTATTGTTTTCACTTTAGGTTTGTTGCGTAGGTAGTTGAGTTTTTATTAAACAAATGTGAAAAAATGTTCTCTCTACTGCTGCTTTCGAGTGTGGTAAGCAAAAAATCTGAAAAACAAATCTAACGACCCGCAAATTTTAGAGAGTCATCCGAGATTTTTACTAATGAATTTTTTCCCAAAACAACAAGGTATCGTTATCAAAATTGTTTAGTGGGATCTTGACATTCGCCATTCGTTATTCAGATTTTGGATTTCATTTGGATTATATTGGAACTATTTGAACTACGTATATTGAGAAAGTGCAATGTGAAAATAGAAACAGAGTTTCACACCTCAATTGCAATCAAATTGCAATTTGCAAAGATCAATGTCGTGAGATTCGCTGATTGATATTTCTATAAAGGTAAAAATCGTGAGATTTGGTACTTGATTCATGGGATCGGGAGAAATAACCGAAATCTGACAACACTGGCCCACGCAAGCAGCCCGTACGAAGCTAACCGAAGCAGACCGAGGACGGACTTCGGCTGCTGCTCCGTTCCTGAATCTAGATTTGTTCGTTGCATAGATAAAGCTGTGTTTATTTGAATTTACTGGCGGACGAACCCGTCTCGTGGTTAAGAATACTATCCTTTTTTAACTACGTTATCTAAACAAGGAGAGCGCGCTGACCGACTGGAATCGGTTTGTCGTTGATGAATTCGGGAACAAGGCTATTCGTATACTGCGCATGCGTTCCTGTGGCAGAGATTTCGCCCATAGTGGAGTTAAATAGTTCTGCGCAACCTATGTATTTTATGAAATATCAGCAGTCCAAGTATGTATGTCGCTGGTCGGGACTGAATATCATGAAAGCGCACTTGCGAACAGGGCCCATATTTTCGAGATCACTCGAATTAGTTCGTATACGAACGTGTTCGAATAAATTTCGCATTGTTTTCGTTTAACAGTTATTGTAATAATGTACAACATTATTATTTAATGTAAAGCGATAAACTGCTGGTAGGTCCTATTTGGCCTTTTAGCGATTTCTATAGATTCAATTACATTTAAATAAATTAAATCATTTCAACTTGACGTTTTACTAATTTTTTAACAGTCACACCATCCGCACACGATATCTACAATTCAAATGGGGATCACACAACAAACACCCACTCTAACCAGGGCATACGAACTTACCTAACTTGCACGTTCAAAAATAGGATTATTCAGTTTTCGTGCTAAAATTGTCATTTTTCATATACAATCGTCTTCAGTCACGCTCGAAAATACGAGTCCTGAACTTGTGTTATCTGAAAGACAGCTAACCTACAAATTTGAATGGGTTTTACTGCTAATGTAGAAAAAACTGATTTCAATATGCAATTTTTAGTTAATTTGACGTCTTTTAAAATGCCCTTAATCCTAACATCTGTTTTTACATCGAATTGAATATGTGCATGAAAACAGTATGATAATCATACCTATAAGTGTACTCAAATCGTTTCTAAATAATAGGTTTTCTGACGAATATCATTGATGAAAAACCATCAGCTGAAATTTCGATTTGATGTTAAGAATGAAACAGTTTCTTTTCGCTTTAAAACTGCTTTTAAGAAGGTTTTTAAACTGTAGTGGATAAAGTTGGAACGTCACGTCTTATAACCTATAATTTTTCTTTCTCATCTGTCACCAGGGTCATTTATAATATGTTTATCAACGAATAATTGAGAACAAAGCAACTTATATTCTTCAAAGTAGAACTTGCAATTTATTATTTATTTATGTAATCAATTATAATATTGTCGACTTTTCCAACAGTGGATGACATAATCATACGTACATAAATACTACACTCTTAAATATTTTTGTTACAGTTATGATTTAACCTAAAAATACAGAATCTGTGTCACCTTCTCTACATAATTAGATACAAAATGATTTTCCCAAAACCGTGGAACATGCTGAAACACCCTAATAAATTATGTCTACAATGTGCTTTTCATATTTATTCAGAATATAACGTACTTTGGAAAGAAGATTCTGTAACAATGCTATGAACTTTTTTCTCTGCAATTCTAAACTTTTATTCAAAAAAGAAAAAAACAGTTTATATTCATTCCTAGAACTCGCACGTTCTCGAGAACAAAAACTATTAATTCAGCAAAAATATAACATCGCTTTTAAAGAATTAAAGAGCTGATAATTGAACAAAATCCGGAAGCAAAAAGTTTGACAGGCTAAATTTATACGTGTATCTAGAAATCTCTGGAGATAAAATTTCCTACTACATAATGTGTTCGAATCATAGCGAGTCATTGCACTGATCTCTTTCTTTTTGGAATGGAACGGGATTTGATGCTTTATAAAATTCGACCTTGTTTGAAATTGTTTTAAATTCAGAATAATTTTTACTTCTTTGAGAAGCCATTAACGCAGACCCTAACAAATGTGCGAAGTCTGTTTTCTATGTGTCTGTTTAGTTTTCCTTAATCTCATATAAGGGATTTCTCATAATCTAAAATAGGGCAGACTTCTTTTGTATCTTAATAAGTAACATACAGAGTAGTATGTCACAAATGCAGTTTTAAATTCAATGCTCGATCTTCATCGACTGCATTTGTATATAAAAAGGAATGCGTTGGGAAGGGTCGTATTTATACTTTATAGTCGTTTCTCAGACCTTGAGGTTTCCTCCGGCATAGGCGTCACCTTGCCTAAATCCTTCATCAAGGTCTAAGAATACTCAAGGAGCGACTATGAATACTACCGTAAGTGCCTTAAGTGTTACAAATCAATACAACTTAAATTGGTAGATCTGGACGACTAACACTAGAACCATAAGAATAAATAAATAACCAGAAGGATAACTCTCGAGCGGCACGTTTGTTCTAATATAAATAGGTAGTTTTTATTGTATTGTCCAGACAAGAAGCAATTAAGTAGGTAATCAATAGACTTGGCCGGTTGGGTCTGTTACCAGAGGCGTCGATGCCGAAAATTAAGTACTTACATATTATACAGGGTGTTTCAAAAAACATGTGCCATCGCTCAAGGAGAGATTCCTTGTAAGAAACTAAGGCAAAAAGTTTATATAAACATGGGTCCGCAGATGCTTCGTTTTAAAGATACAGGGTGTTAAATTTTTAAATTTTTTTCAGTTTTTTCAAAATATTTTCAAAATGGCTTCATAAATTTTGGCCAAATTTACACTGTTTAAAGTACTTAAAGTAAGCATAATTCTGACCATGAAAAGACTATGACAGGTCCTCCAGGGGCGTACATATGAGAAGACGGTACAATATTTTTCCAATAAAATCATGTATGCCACTGATTTTTTCACATTTTCTTATATCGGTCAAATAGTATGTTAAATTCTTAACAAAACTAATCTCTTCATATTTTTTCAGTTTTCATTTCGTTTAGGAGATTAATGTAATTTTATTAACCGTCTTACTGGTTTAGTTTTCCCAACCATCGGTTTTAACATGTAAAGACCATTTAAAAATTTAACGTCCTGTATCTTTGAAACAAAGCAGCTGCGGACCCATGTTCATATAAACTTTTTGCCTTAATTTCTTTCAAAGAATCTTCCTTTAAGCGATGGCACATGTTTTTTGAAACACCCTGTATATGTACATACGTTTACGGTATTTGATAATAGTTTAAGTCCTGGGCGTTGCCGTTATTGGCTAGAATTTAAAAAACCGCCTGTTCATATACATATATATATATATATATATATATATATATATATATATATATATATATATATATATATATATATATATATATATTATAGCCCCAACCTAACACAATATGCAACACTTCTCTACGACTTTAAGTTTTTAAACGAAACAGCAATAAGCCATTGGAGCTCCCTAACACATTGTAAAGTTTTTTACTTGTTAGCTGACAACTATAAACTTTTTGCGAAATATTTCTTTTTGTTTTGCACTGTTCGTTTCCCGCTTTCCAGTGGTTTCTATTGATTTTATTGGCAGCTGTAAAATACGAGAAGACAGCTTTATGCTGCAATTTATGTGACATTTTTACTGTACCGCCACGCTTAAAAATATAATACGATCTGAGAAAAAACAAATAAATGTATTTTTTAAAGTTGCAGTTGTGCAACAGTATTATCATAAATATTAAAAATATATGAACTTAAACACAAGCCATATTGGAAACGGAATTTCATCTTTGGCAACCTTGTGATATTTTATGTAAGTGTCGAGACAAGATGGCGTTAAGGATTAATCTTAATAAAAACGTCTGTTTTAATACAATGTGTTAGTAACTAGTAGTGTTCGTGATATACTCTAGATACAATTTCTTGAAGAAAAGTTACAGCAGGACTCTCCTGAGACTATGAAGAATTTTCAAAATCCATTCAATAGTTTTTAACTTTAGAAGTGACATATATCATTACTAATCATCCTGACACACCCTATATATTAGTTATCGAGGTATAAAGGTTTTTATGCCCGATTTTACGTTTTATTGCTAGCCAAATCCATTTATTACGTGAAGCGTAAAATAATTTTAAACAAAGACTCTTTTATCCCTAGGGGTATGGAGGCGGCTTTTTACCATATGATTTTCCCTTAATGATAACGTTAAATTTGGGTACCCCATTGTGCTCTCCTACCGTTTTGCCCCAACTTCCCCTGATTTACAAACGGATTTTACCTAAAGGGTATAGCAGAATAAGCTATAAAAAGTGCCCCCGTGTATTGAAGTAAAAAGTTGGTCAAATGGCATTTTAGGTAGCTTAATACATACATACAAAAAGTTTTACCTTCCTACTGGCCAATGTAAATTGCAATGTAGGTACTTCCCGAATAAAAAATTAGTTTCATTACCATATTTTTTTTATTTAATTCAACAGTAGACGGTATAACTCATCAAACTGTCATAGATAATTAAAGAAATAATACAATTTAAATACAGTAAGCTAGGAACTATAATGTACAATGTTTCTTCTAAGCTAGTTCAATTCATTATTCATTTTTCATTTCATTTTGAACGATTATACCGATGCTGGTAAAGCACTCACTATGGTATCCTTTAATCCATGTATAGTAATTATTTAGAACACTTTTCTTTTTGTATTTTCTAGCTGCCACTTAAAAAAAATCTAGAACTCAATTGTACACAATATTTCGATTTTAACAGAATAATAACTAACCATTATAGAATTTTACATGTCTGTATTCGTTCGCATTTTAACCTTCTTTGCTTTAAAGTTGGTACTTCTAATCTATTTAATCGTTCTTCATACAGAAGATTTTTCAATTCTATAGGAATTTTGTTAGTTTTTCTTTGAACTATTTCCAAGGCAATGTTTTTTCCATAATAATGGTTTCAAGCACATTTGGATGAATCTAAAATAAGTCCTATAAGAAATTTAAATTTTCTTTGTCATTTCACTGCTTTTATTATGAAAAGATTTTTGAAGAAGGCAATATTATTATTTCCTTTCTGAACTAATATAGCAATGCGTGTCTTCCATTTAAAATCACTGGTTATAGTGACTCCTAGTCTTTTTGTGCTTCAACCTATTTCATTTTGGCATTATTTATGCTAAATGATCCTAAGGGGGTTATTTGCTTTTACATGTAAAACACAGTTATGTGCGCTTTATACGTTTCCGTTTTCCAGCAAATACTATCCAGTCGTTTTTTTTTCCTTTTACGGTTGGAAAATGTGTCACCAAAATTTATTTCCGCTCTATAATAAAATATGGGACGCAAATTTACTACGAATAACCTGGAAACGTCCGAAGGGAAAATTATGATCTAGTTTTTGACCTATGCATTTATCACATAAATTTATTAGTAAGTAAGTCACCTCCGAGGTAAAAGATAAATCAGTGTATGAATTTTTATTTCGTGAAAATAAATATAGTACCTAGCTTAACATAACTTGTAAGATGTATATAAATATACGTAGGTACTATACAGTAAAGATCACGTAACTGCGAACATAGGAATCTTGAGGACGAATTTATGTATGGTCGTATTAACGAGATGGCTCCATTGGGCCTAAAACCCATCGGGCCTAAAGTTCAACTGGCCTAAACCCGAGTGTAATCGGCTGGCGTTCGGTTAAGCTCGTATGGCATAATCCGTTTTACCCCCATTTGGCCTAAATCTTGACGTGCAGCAAACTATTTTGCAACGAATACTAATTAATACAGGCTATTTTGGATTATGGTTAGAATGGCTGAACAGCTGATCGTAGACGAAATTTCAAATTATCGTCGTCCCATAAAAGAGTGTGTACTAATTTATTTGCACCTTTCTCAGTATTTTATGGATAACTAGTTGTTTTTCTTATTTTCTTTAATTAGCTTACGTTTTAAGAATAGTTTTTAGTGGTTTAATTAATGGTGAATAATATTAACTGTTTTATCGATTTTTTTTGGGATAAAACGAAGAGGTCAGGTCTATTTGTAGTGCGTTTTTACTTCATTTTCATCAGTTTCCGAGTACCTAATATTTTGTTACTTTAAAATTGCATTTAAGTACTTGACTTTAAGTGTTTTTAGAGGTTGAACTTATTAAATAGGTAGGTAATCAAAAACTAAACTTTAGCAGTTAATACTTATGTCATACAGGACACATCTGTGGAAGAACTAAAAGAAACTGCTATTATTAGTTATTTCACTTATTTCCAGGAGAAAATCGCCGAACAATTTTAATATTTTCTAGCATCTTATGCAACTGGATACTTTGGAAAATTGTTGCCACAGTACTAACTCCGAAGACTGTCAGCGTACCTCATATCGTACGGTTTTATAATGGGTAGTTCTTTGCTTTTTAAGTGTGAAATGATCTAGAATTGTAATTATAATTTATGTGATAATTTAAAAAATGCAAGACACTTCTTTTTGCTTTCCTGCTCTTTCATACATCATGTAAAAAAAAATCATGTTTGTCAAGAAATCCTAACCTAACAAAATTTTAAAATAGGCGGGAGATTTAAAATGCTTATATCACCATTTTGAAAAATGCTCGTAATTCTTAATTTTTAACTGCTACAGCAGCTACTTTGCTGCTTTAGCGGTTGCTAGACATCCATTTTACCTTTATATAACTTTATATCAATTTTGAAATACCCGGTTTTATCCGCATGACAATTTTACCCGCATAACAGTTAAAAAAACGATTTTCGGGTACCGAACTACCCGCAAATCGGCAACACTGAATTTGACTTCTTTTACTAAACAGTTTTTACTACTGTTCTTTTTTATATAACTTATAATCCTCTCCTTGCTCCTAGCAACTTTTTAGTAGGCCTTCAAACATGGATTTATTAAGAATCCATGCCTTCAAAGGTGTCCTACTACCCATAGGCAGCCACCTACATAAAGACGTGTAACAACGGTTGCCTGTGCGTAGTACTAAAATAACACTAAACATTTAAAATAAAAAATTTCAAATAAAACAATGTGTATTATTTATTATTTGCATTTAGCACTGCTTTTCAGGCGTGACCCGTAAAACTTTAAAGTTGTATATCTCTGTTCTACTTATGAGACCCATGGCAAGGTCAGGTTTGTTAACAGTCCTACTAGGAATATTTTGGTAAAGATTTTTTTTTTGTAATTTATGATAAAAGTTGAATTTTTGAATTAACCCACCTTATTAATTAACACGCTTAGCTATTTTATTTCTTATTTTTTCTAAACAAATTGTAGGTACATCATTTTGTCGACAATTCTTAAATTTTAAGAGAAAAAATATTTGATTTGAAAATTGAATTGAAAATTATTGAAGTTAGTGTAATTTTCTTTGTATGCTTTGTAATTGTAATACTGTTGTAATCACAACACACAAATGAGATCTCAAACAAATAATAGGTCACTTCAGATCTTCAAAAAAGACGCTAATCCTGTATTAGTATTCGTTGACGCTGATGCTAGGGAAGCTGCTTGAGACAAATCCACGACAAATCTAACCAGCAACTAATCCGAAATAAAATTTGGCGCCAATATCCGAGAATAAAATAATCAATATCACTTGCCAGTCTTGCCACTGCGTCACTACATACTAAACCGAATAATTGTTTCCATACAACACTTACACGAGTACAATAAAGAAAGTATGCGTATTCCATCCTTGTTTGTCAACTTCTCGAGTGTTAGGCTAATTGCAGAAACGAAGATCTCCGATTCGACACGAAGTGAGTTTCGGGATTAGGCCAGATGAACTTTAGGCCACTTGGGGCTATCCCGTATTAACTGCGGCGATGGCCGAAAAGTATCGAGCTCTGCCCGCCCGATCGCTTCAGTAATACTTGCGTTCCCGCTCCCCACTACCGCAGATTCCGTCGAGCCGCCAGCCGCCGCTAATTCGTCAATACATCAGTGTAACTGTGACTTATGTTTAAAATAAAAATCAAAATTAAAACATATTACTTGTAACCCCTAACTTCATTTTTAATTTCGTCGCAATCGCAACGACCGCGGAAGCCATGGAACAGTGCTGGATCTAGAAAATTTCGAAGGGGAGGGGGGGGGGGGGGGCAAAATAAAATTTTGCCTCCCCTAAAATCTAACAATTTTACCTAGATATGCTTTTAAAATTAAAAAATGAGAAAAAAGGCCACCAAAATAAAGCATCATTGAACGCTATTTTACTGAGTACAAAAAAAAACATGAATCACACTTAAGAATTACTGTAGTTAGAAATATTATAATATCCATTTTTATTAATCTTTCGCAGACCATGTAACGGCATCAAGGAAACAAAGATTTGAACATTTTTGGAAAAGAAATTGCAAAATTCATTGATTAAATTAAATATGTATTGTTTATTCTCAAATGTTTGTGCGTATATCTACGATGTTTTATCTTGTACAACCGCTTTTCAATGAAGTTGCGGTCTGGTGAATGCTGATCAAAGCGAATCCAAAATGCATCCAAAATGGTATTTTTGTAAAGTCATCTTAAACAAATCGTTAAGAGTGTTTCCAATCAGTTGAGAAATAAAGTGCAATGGTTCGGCTAGGTTTTAAGGCAGAATTAATAACAAATATTCACAAGGGTGATTTTAAAACAGCTTGGCTTAAAAAAAAATAATTTACACTCTGGGTTAACAATCGGCACTGTGCAGTGTGCAGTGAATTTAATTAGACTAGTAAACAAAATTTTTGGTAATTTTTTTTTAATTTTAATTTTTTTTTGATAAAAGTTAAAAATCAATTTTTGATAAAAAGAGAACCAAATCATGATCGACATGTCTTCTTTTAAAAACATCTCTGTCATAATTTCTTCCAAGTATGTTACTTTCCACATTCTAAATTAAATTACACCATAACTTTAACAGAAATACGAAAAACTGGAATAAAACTTTTGTCTGTAAAAACCAATTAGCGACCGTCCACTCAGTAATTGGTTCAGCTTATAGTTTTGTAAGCCAATTCGTGACCTGATAATTTAACTAAAAACTGAAAATAACTGCTAAAACTTTGACAAATATCCTAGATATTTCCTTATTTACACGTTTAAAAACAACTACAAGAAACACCACTTACCTTCGTGCTATATGCCACTAACACAAAGGGCACGTCTTAGCAGTCCAGACACCATTAACAGACTGAAGATGCTGAGGCCCTCTTACTGACTATTTAAGTCTTTTTAGCGCGTAATTTAAATAAGATACAATTATATCGGTCTCCAAAACTTTGAGATGGAGTACTTGCAAACGAAATATGGTATTCCCGGCCCTGAGAATATATAATATTCTTATTTGAGCCATTTAAAGATATAGTCGGTCAATTGGATACTTTACTCGCCTTAGAATTTTTATAGTTTTATTTAAAAAATTAGGAGATTAACTAGTTCCTATATCACCCGGTATATTGAACGAGAAAATTGTTCAAGAAATTAAAAATCCCGCCCCATATTTTCTACTTTACAAATAATTTTCCAAAGCACTTCTCAATTCTCAAAAATGCAGGAATTTCTATTACCTTAAATCTTATATTTTAAATAGAATAATTTTAATAACAGCATGTTATTACTCACTGTTTTTACCTGTAACAGACTGTCACCTTTAACTCTCATAAAAGGCTGAATCTATTTTTAACAAGCCGGTGTATCAAGTAATTGATACGAATCTGTCTAATCTGAAATACATACTACAAAGGATAAAAATGGGCTCAACATTTTGATGATGAAAATATTATGTAGGTGACATCGCTCTCTGTTCTTGTTAGTCTATCAGCAAACTAGCTTGCGCCCGCAACTTCGTCTGCGGTATAATAATTTTACTCCATTACAAACTTTGAACCCTCATTTCACCCCCTTAGGGGTTGGTTTATTACGAAATGTAAACCGCGTGTTTAAACATTCACGTTCAGATTCACTAAGAAAGTTTAAGATTTAGTACTGGTTTAAATTAAGATCTTATAGTTGATCAGTTATGTTTTGACAGGTTTTTGCCCTGTCATTGTTAATAAGTCGTCATTAAAAACTTATGAATTATTCTGATATTGTCATAGTTATGTTATCATGGATTATTTTATTAATTACTTTTAAAATCACACTGTATTTATCTCGGTATTTATATAAAGATTATTTTGACAATAACGATGAATAGACACTCTGTTATTCGGTGAACTTGGTGACGACATTGAAGGTCAGCTTGGTTTTGTTTAACTTTATTGAGTAAGGCAAGGTATGCTGACTTGGCAATGCACCGATCGTCGATAACTGTATAATGGAGTGATAGGCAGTCGTTCTGAAGATGTCGAGATAAGACATGTGCCCGTTGGTCGGGAGAAGAGCCGCCCTTATAGATAAGATGTAGGGGAAGTGTATAAGTAAGTGCCTCATTTCATTTATTTAATGCCAAACTTTATTTCATTGCTATTATTGTTGATTAATTATTAAATGTTATATTTTTTATAACCTGTCTTAACTTCATTCCCTCCACACGATCCCAGAGACTATTACTAAGTCTCAGTCGCAACAACCCCCGTTGTGACAATATTTCAGCGATTTGCTTGGTTTCCAAATGATTTTCATCTTGGAACGAGTTGCTGTAATGAGTTTAGTTCTATTATTGTCGAAAGTAGGTACTAAAATTGCCCTAAATTTGCCCTAAATTTGCCCTAAATTTGCGAAAAAGCTTATAGTATAAAACTTAGTTGTCTTATTCTTACATTTGTCAGTTGTCTTTGTTGTCAAATTAGACCGGACTAGCGTTGGAGAATCAGGCTGTTATTTTTTAGAGTACTTCTGTGAAGCTTCGAGTTAATAGGACCATCTAATATTTTTTCTCCAAACAACGTTTGAGCCCCTGTTTCACCCCCTTAAGAGTTAAATTTTGAAAAACCCTTTCTTAGTGCATGCCGACGTTGTATAAGAAACCTCTGTGCAAGGTTTGAAGTTTCTAGATCCAGCGGTGTGGGCTGTGCGTTGATACGCCAGTCAGTCAGTCAGTCAGTTAGTCAGTTTCTTCTTTTATATATAGAGATAAATAAAAGACAAAACAGACCCACTGCATGTGATATTATTTTAACAAGAATTACGCTAAAATACTAAAATTATCCGAAGCATTGAAGCGCTAAAATAGGTAAGTATCAGTGTTACCGTTGATCGTTTTCTTTGCTACTGAAACCTAAGCTCAGGATTACATTGTTTGTCTATATTATACACTGCAATTTCCTAAAATTGTTCTTCCGGAAGAATTTACCTGTTATTCTAGTCTAATATTTAAATAAATTTATGGTTTGCAAATATTACATATATAACTTGATATTATAAAAGCGACATATTGTAGATGAACATTATTGTACGGGTATGATGGTTCTTTAAAATAATGATACAATGGAACGGCATATGTAGAGTTGGAGAACAATGATATACGGGTATAGCTTTATAATTTAATGTAGTTCAAGCACCTTTGAGATATGTGGTAATGAACTTGTTAAAAATAAGAGAATAGCTTATAGGTGCAATAAAAAACTCTTAGACCCGGCATTTTAACAAGTTAATATTTTTTGCCTTCAGATGATACTAAAAGCGTATGTA
Organism: Philopedon plagiatum; assembly: GCA_963971165.1. Lineage (NCBI taxonomy): Eukaryota > Metazoa > Arthropoda > Insecta > Coleoptera > Curculionidae > Philopedon > Philopedon plagiatum. The sequence continues at coordinate 71,103,283 of OZ020194.1, forward strand.
ACTGCAAATTCTAATTAGAAATTTAGCGGTTAAAGAAGCTTTAGTTAATTTAGGTTTTTATTTCTTAATTGGTGTTCAAAAAAACTAACTGCAGTGTTCTGCAGATGGGTCTATTTCCAAGCCCGACCTGCCGCCAATGGAGTCTTTCACTATAACTGAATTTCGTCGATCCGATTTAAATAAGACGATAGTCTAAATAGGTATTTTGCAAACATGAAAGTATTCCTATGATGTTAAATAAAGGATTGATCTCACTTTTCGTACAAAATCCGCTTGCTGGAAAAATGGCAATAGCTTTTATTATTAATATCTACTATAGGCCCATCACTGGCCTACGAATTTCAACATATTTTTTTTATTCAATCTGGCCCAAGTGGGCCTAAAATATCTGTTAAAATTATTACTTGGCTCTAAAAGAAATATACCGCTTTTTTGTTTATTGTATAACTTTTATTTATAAAGCGGCATACTGAACATACAAAACATAACTAAATCAATTTAGGTATAAAAAAGTAATAACCAGTATATTTATGTTAATAAATTAAACATTCTTCTTGCGCTTTTTTGCCTGTTTCATATAAGTTATTTCTGGAGTATCTCTTATAACAGTCCAGCAATAGTCGACTAACATCTCAGAACTCCATTTACCTTGATACTTGGTTTACTTTTAGGTATTTACAAATATATAGACTGTTCCCAGAATACTAAATACCAGGCTAAATGCATTTATAATAATATCACCTGTAATTGGGTACAGGTATAAAGTAGGTATATTTTATAACGGGTATCAAGAAAACCGGAGCCAATTTGGACTTTGTTGGGTATATTATGAATTTGCGTACCCAAGTGTACGAAATTTTTTAAAAATCGGATGAACTGTTTGCAAGACATTTTGAGGTTACCATATTTTTGTTACACACTGTATACGTAAGTACATAAATATAACGACAACGACAAAAAAGAACGAACTTATTAGTTTTTCAGCATAAGCGCACCGTTGAGAACCCTCCTTTAAGGAGAATTAAACCGCTTAATGTCTAGCTGAATTTTAAATCGGAGGAATTATTAGACACATGACCAAAGCGCCCAAAGCAACTCCAATTTAACGGTGCTCCATGTAACTTGTTTGGTGTGCTTCTGTCAAAGTAAGTGACTCCGCTGCCAGCGCCGGCAGCCATCATGGATGCCGGCGCCGCCGGCAGCCTTACGGTAGCCTTGCTGGGTGCCGGCACCGGCAACCGACCTGATTGCCGGCAACATTAGAAAATTAATCTCAAAATATAATCCGAATCAAAATACCTTAATTCAACTAAAGGATAATAATTTATTACAGTGTAAACTTTAACGAAACTTAAATTTTGCCACAAAAATATAAGAATTATTATTATTCTGCGAATAATCTCATAATAATCTTCATCCCCGTTCGCCAACAAGGCAATAGTTACCATCAGAGACTATAAAGAATAGTACCACCAAGAAAAATAATCTCTGGAAAACATTCCATGTACTTTTTCATTCTGTCTGTCATCTTGGAAAATAAACCCTTAAAAACTCCATTTTGATTAACTAAAATCTCAATATCACTACAGTGCAGTGGTATGAATTTCTTAAAATATGCATTCTTCAAAATTCTGAGCCTCCGTCTTGCTACGGTTTCCGAGATTAGATTAGTGAAGTCCTTTAATGTTATTTTACAACCTGTTTCCCTAATTACGTTATCTGAAATGATTTTTTATTTGCTCCAGCCTTCAGGGCTTCTTGAGTAGTAAGTTTGACATTTTCTGGCAAGTTTAGTCTCTGTTTTGCTAGAGAATTGAAATAAGCTTTGAATGAAGTATGATCGTGATTTTGTTTAAGCTCCAGGATGCATATAAATTGTTTACACTCACTTACTTTTAAGAAAATGCTAGCTTGGTAGCCTTGCTTATACGTAGAACACTTTCTTGTTGACTTTTCATTTTTTGTCTTGAGTGGTCCTCCACCTTTAACAGTATTTCATTTAACACAGGCTAACCGCAGATAATAGTATTTCAGAGCCGGATTAATATCCACCACAGTATTAGGATTTCCTTGTCTTTGATTGTCAATTGTTCTGCTATCACGCAGCCAAAACTCATCGTTTATGGCTTTCTTGTAGTCCACCAAAACGCAATTAAAATTTTCATATGAAAAATATTTATCACCTACTTTCATGTTTTATAGTTTTTACGCAAAATTAAAACAACACAATGTTTTTTACATATCATTTAAAAGACGTAACTATTATTTGTTTAGCTTAGAACTGGCGGCATTCCGTTTTGGCCGTATCTGGACTACGGCGCCGGTACCCGAGAAATGTTGTACTCGGGTGCTGGCGCCGTTATCCTTGCAACATCATTTTGGGAACCGGCGCACAGTGGGCCCAAATTGGATTTTGTGGATCGAAATTCTGAAACTTCTTATATTTGCTTATGGTATTAAAATACTCACGAAAAAATTGTCATAAAAAATTGGCACCCCCTAGGGGTGCGGTTAGGGGGTGGAAAATATAAACACAGCCTGATTTTTGGTATTGAGCTTTTATGGCATTAAAGTAATAAAGGGGAAAATTATGAACAAATATTGACACCCCTTGGGGCTCGACTAATGAAATAAAATGCGGGACAACGCAATTTGTTTACTTGCCACCCCAACCGGCGCCGCCGAGCGGGCTGGTATTGTAGTGCACATGTCTGCAGCAGTTCTTGGTATAATTGTCTTCCTTAGACACTAAACGAGATGACCATAAGCAATTGATAAAATCCTGGTGGATCCTTTGTATTGCAAGGCCGGATTTTCTTTTACATGTATTGTAATCTGTAGGATTTTCTACGAGGACGTATTTTATAACTGTATATACAAAAAGGAACAAAAAGTAAATATGCATTTTGTAGCCCAAAGAATGCTTTATAAGGTAATTTATACACCAACAGCGAGTTTATGAATATAAAGTAAAAGAAAAGGAAAATATACTTGCTTTAATTTGTGTATTATTACAAGTTCTTAATTTGTTCGCACTTCGCACGTAAAGCATGAAGTTGGAATGCATATGCTGATGTTAAATACTAGTAAAATAAGTAATTTACAGGTATTACTAGATATTCATGCAATTCTAACTAAATTGGTTAAGATAAAAAAAATGATGTTCGATCGCGTTTTCTTAAATCGGGCCCACTGTGCGGCGCCAGCCGTGTGTCACTTCCTTTGTCAAAACATAAGAAACAATATACATGCGCTCGGTTTTCAGAGATTATTTTTTTTTCACCAGGAAAAATTCTAACGGCAATTTATTTGGACCTAAAATGTTGCCACCCGACCTTATCCTACATAAAAATAATGGAAGCTTTTAGAGATGTTAATTAAAACAAATCACCTGGATATTTTTACGAAAATTATGGCTCGGGCATATAAGTGGTTTCTCTTTCCTTTCTTTTTACAAGCTTTTATTTGTTAAGTGAAAACATTAATAAGATTGTTGTAAGAAATGCCGCCTAAATAATAAATCTGTTCTAAATACGGTCCGGTACCGGCAAAATAAATAATTTAAAAATGAAGGGTTGAAAAATATTTAGGTAATTTCAGGGTATTAAGTTTCAGTTCCTTATTTTTATGTTTAGTCGTTTTCAGTAAATACAGAGTGTCCGAAAAGCCTTGGTATGGGCAAATATCTTTTCTTTTAGTAAAGATAGAGACGCCAAATTTTAATTACTTAATCTTATTGGTTAATAAATCTACTTTTTTATGTAATTTAACTCTTTCAACCCCCTTGAGGGGTAACGCTAGGGAGTTGAGATCAAAAATTTTAAGTGCAACCCTATGTTGTGTGGTACCTCATTTTAAAGGTCTTCAAAAAAGAAACATTTTACCGCAAGCTTGAGGTCCGTATCTCAATTCATTTTTAAATGGCAAGCCTATACAAATTAAAAACCGTCAAAAAATTAAAATTTATGTATCTTTATTTCTCCCATTTACTTTAAAAATTGTTCAAAATGACCACCATGAACTTCTTCGAAGCAATAAAGTCCATTTTGGAGCTCTGTCAAGAAGTAACACCTGCCATTCTCTAAATGTAACAGGGCATTAAGCTTTTATATTTTGGCTATTTTAATGTTAAAATTGTAAATTGTAAAAACTTATAATTCCTACCTTCCTACCTGATCCTGATCCTGAATCCTCTTGGTTATATAGTTGTGGTCAAAAACAGTTTCATATTTTACATTATACTTCGCTGTTTGCTCTGAGCACAGCAAGTTCTATTCTTTTCAACGATATAATTTCAACTTTTTTGATAACGAATTGTTATAACTAAATGCTTAAAAATCATAGAAAAGTAAAAGTCACCCATCTCTTATGATATTCGTCATTCGTACAAAAAAAAATTATGCTACACTAATCAAAAGAATTAGCGGTACATTTCAAATGACACCTGTATTTGACGAAGAATATCGATGACCTTCGTCACACAGCCAACCTATTTCCATTGCGTGGATTTGCTCTTCCAGTGCGTAATGTATCTTTATTTAATAGGAGCGAGTAAAAGAAGAAGGCAATATGACTCGGCGGCGATATTGTCTTTCGTGAATGTTATGTTGAATAGAGCACATATTTAATGAGTCATCGGATTTCTGGGACAGTGGATTGTAAAAATATAAACCTAAAATCGCTACCCGCCCTGATGGGGTGTATAGTCAAACTAAATTGCTAATACGAGTAGCTGGGTAATGCTAAAATAAACAGCTGGTAATGACAGTGGAACAATCTACATAATAGGTGTTCTTTCTGATTTTTGCCCAGTTTTATCTAGTTTGTTTCGGATTATAGTGTTTCTTAAGGGGTTATATACAGTTAGAATTTTCAAAAAATCGATTTTTTAAAAATTTCATTTTCGTAATGTAGGTACATATTATTATATTCCAGTACACACACAGAAATTTTCAAGGCAATCCGGCGATTATTTTCGTAGTTACACGCATATTTGTAAAGACGTGTCAGAGCGATTGTACGCTATGTAAAGTGCTTTTGAAAGTTTAACCGCGTTTTTCTCAAAACTGTGTTTTTAAAGTCGGTGATGTAGATTTCTCGGAAATGGCTGAACCGATCAGTCTCAAATTTTAACCCAAGCTTCTTAAGTATATTTTTTACTAATTAATCGAAGGCTTTTTCTCACCGATAAATATATTTTTTATATAAACAATTTAAGGCCAAAATTTTAGTGAAAAATCGATTTTTTTTTGAGAAGCCGCCATTTTGTCAAAAAATTTTATTTTGCTTAGTCCTTCGATTAATTAGAAGATTATACATTACTTTAACGAAATCCGTTTGGTTTTTCATTTTCGATGATCCAGTCCAGAAATATCGTTATCACCGCAAGATGCCTTTTTTGAGAGGAAGTCCTGGAGATCAGCTATAGCAGCTTTCAAAATTATTATTTTTACAAATACAAAAATCTTAAAATACAGTTAAAAGTTACCATAATATGTGTACAAATTTTCACATTAATAAATTTAAAAGTCTTCTCAGGAAAAATTCTTGAAAAATCGCTTTTTTAGGCCTCCTGACTGTATATAACCCCTTAAAGTAGTAGTAAGGTAAGTAGCCTGATAGGGTTGAAAACTACATTAAATTTAACACTAATAATATTAACGTATTATGGTATTGAGGGTGCAAGAAAGTAAAAGGGTCGAGATGCGGGTGCAGCTTGACTCTAGAAAAACTCATTTAGGGGATTTTTTCCAAAAAATCAGTAAGGTTTACATTTTTTTTAACTTTGTCTTAAATTATACTTAAAAACAGAAAATAAATTATTCTTAAGGATTTTTGTCTGGCAACGTTTCAGCAAATTCAATTGTTTTCAGTTTTTTCGCGCGCAATTTTCCGTCAAGCGAACACATAATGTAGGTCAGCCAGGTGCGGCGAACATGGACTGGTTTTAAGGTGTTTTAAAATGTTCGAAAAAAAAAGTATTGGGTATGTCTGTAGACTACCCCAGGAGTCATCTATTCCAATACATGCAGCGAATTTCATAACTCCCTTTACAGAGTACTTATAACTTTTTTTGAAAATAAATATTTTCGTCTATTTGTCCTCTTGCAAAGCCTATTAGGAGACATACTGTATATTTCCTGAAATAAAATCATTTCCGTAACTGCATTTCCTGCCATAGTGATACAAGGGTCAGGATAACCAAATGCATTTATTTCTTCATCTTCTAGTTACATTACGATAGACTTAAATGCACGTATTACTTTCCAAAAGTCCTACGATAGATAAGAAAATTATTCTTTCGGATCCTTCTTTTGTAATGCCAAGAAGCCAATCTTTCTATGCCAGTAGATAAATGCTTTTCCTATAAATTTTACTTTTAAAATTCGTTTCTAAAATATTACCATCCGACACATATCCTACATCGTAATTGGAACAGTTGGAGATGAAAATTAAAATAAATTGTCCTAACATTTTTACTCGAATTAACGCCGAAGCGAACAGGGGGAGTTTCGTTCATTTTTTTGGTAAGTTGACAGTGATGAATTAAATAAAGTACATTCTAGTATTTTTGTATAATTTATTTAAAAATAGAGATGGCCCGATTCCTGTAATAATATTTTTAGATGGGTTAGAAATATAGAGAAGTAATTTTCAATATTGAGCGACACTAGTCTTGAAGAGAGTATTGTTATTGTACAAAAAATCGACCTCGATATTGCTAGTCCAGTGCAGTTAGCCGTGAAAAATCTAAAATCTCGGAACCCGTCTATAGTGAAGGAATTTTCATGGGACTTGTTTCATTGACTTTCTAATCGGAAGAACTTTAATCTTTTACATTAAAAAGATATTGGTAATAATTATTTAAACAAACAATTCTTAATTAATGAATCTACATGTTTTTCACAATAAAATTGATTATTTTTAATTTTTTTTCTTAATTAGTCATACAAACATAAAAGGAACATTTTTTTACAAAAAAAGTTTAAAAATTGATATTTATAAATCTTTTACATAAACATTGAATATACGGCTTTGAATAGGTATGCACTATAAAACCTCGATATTGAAATGATTCATTAGTTTTTTTATTGTTACTCTTTTCGTACCCCCACTGAAATTTTCGAAGGGGCCTTGAGGTCATAGGCATACCGGTAAAGTAAGGTAATAGGAAGGAAAATGGGAAGGAGCAGTTTCGTTTTAGAAGCCACATACATAGAACGTCTTTATACGTATTATTAACAGTGGATTTCCGGATAATATTGTTGTTTATTTAGGTCGATATCAAGTGATTTATTTAAACAAAAAACATGCCTCTGAAAATTCGTCAAAAATTTTTTGTTGCGATTAGCAAAACTAAGAATAAACTCATTCAAATGTTAAAAAAACACCTTGCTGATAATACTATTTTTAGCTGTCAAGAAGAAGATAATGCCGAAATATTAAATGTACAAACAGCAATTAATATCGAATCGGATTACATAGTAGTTGTTGCCCAGGTTATCGATGTTTTAGTTCTATTGACCTCTTTAACTCCAATCAATAGAGAAATATATTTACTAAAACCAGCAAAAGGTCAGACATCGCAACAAGTTTATTCAAATTTGAGTCTTGAAAGAACTCTACATATCAGTAAAAATCACGTCTTGTTTTTACATGCATTTACAGGATGTAACACAACTGCGTTTTACAGAAAGAGCAAAAGTAATTTTGCCAAGCTGATTGAAAAGCGCAAAGATTTGCAAGAAGCTGCTAAAGTGTTTAAAAGTTCGAGCGCCGATATTATAAATATTTTTTAATCTGCTATTTTGGCATTGTATCGTGCTCCACAAATTGACCAAATTTAGCAAGATACGTAAAAATTCCACTCCTAATAACAGTTTTTTCTAGTAAAATGAATAAGATTCACGTTATCGTTTTCTACCAAAAGAACAAATATGAAATATATTTTAAATTAAACTCCAGGCCGAAGTACAAGATTTCATTAAAAAAATTAAATATTAAAAGTAACGAGTTTTATCACATTATTTTTTTAATGTCCCAACTATTCTCTCTTACACCTTTAACCAGACTACCAGTTTCTATATATTAAACAATAATGGCACCTATAGACGTATTTGTCAGTGTTTTTATTAAATGAAGCAATTATTTAATTTAAAATAGTTCTCAACAAAATGCTATCTCTACAGAACAAAGAATTTATTTATAGGCCAGTGTTATGGGGATGATCAACAGCATACCGTTACATTAAGAAACAATTTAGTAAGAAATTTGTAGAAATTCTAATAACTGAAATGGCAATCTACAACACAATAAAAAAAGTTCCTAGTTTGATTTTGAATCTCAAGAAGAAGAAATTTGACCAAAACGATGCTGCCACAGCTTAGGTTCTTCAGTCTGTTAGAGAAACTCCTGTGATGTCCCTTAAAAATCGTGCTAAACATCTAGAAGTTGTAAAAAAACTTATATTCAGATGATCTTAAAAGAAAATAAATTATTTCCGTTCAAACCCCACATTAACCAAACATTGGAAAAAGGAGATGAAGCGACAAGACTAGATTTTTTTTGTTTATGGGTGGAAGACCAAATTTTAAGTGGAAATATTCATTTTTATAAATTTATTATGTTTTCTGATGAATGTACATTTTCTACTAATGGAACTGTAGCTTCCCAGCATGTAATGAGGCGGCGACAATATTTTACAAAAGTGAACGTGTGGTGCGGGATCTGTCCATGCCATTATAGGCACATATTTTTTTAATAACACCTGCAATAGAATATCTTAGAAATGTTTATGTTTATGAGAAAATACATTTTTTAGTCATAAACTCGAAAATTTTACATTAAATTTTCGCCAAAAAATGTATTTTTAAGATAATTATCTAAGGAAACAATTAGAAAAATTAGTTGAATATGGCGAGGGCGTTTTTGAATTTTAATATTTTTATTGTATTGTTTAGTTTATTTACATCATATTCCTTTTAGTTTAATCAAATATTCGTATTATTTAATTTTAATTTCACTTGAGTAAGTAGTATTTCGAATTTAATAATTGCTTCATTTGATATAGACTGCGTAAACATGTCCATAGGTGTCATTATTGTTTAATACATATGTAGAAACTAATACGCTGGTTAAAGGTGTGAGAGAGAATAGTTGGGACTTTAAAAAAATAATGTCATAAAACTAGTTACTATTTAATTTTTTTAATGAAATCTTGTACTTAGAGTTAGGATTTAATTTAAAATATATTTTATTTTGTTCTTTGGCAGAACATGATAAACAAGGTATTTTTACTCTTACACGAAATAACTTTTTCTAATTTTTATGCACCCTGTATAAAAAATTACATTTTTCATAACTTGAAATTTATTTATTTTACAAGCAAAACCTTTTATTAGGACTATTAGCAGTGACATTTTTACATATCTTGCAAAATTTGGCCCACTTGTCCTCTTCTAAACCCCATCCGTGGTCCGTGGACATACTGTATATACGTCTGGCGGTATCGTAGGTAATTCCATGAGGTTTTTCAACATATTTTCAGTAAAAACAGTAAAGACTATGAACAAATTTGCTACCATTTTAAAAAGTAGAACTAGTGTGATAGAAAAGTATCCTTTATTTCTGAATAGCCAGCTGCGTACTCTTCCGCCACTATTTTTACCTAATCACATATTATTTTAAATACACTTGTCAAACGGATACATGGGCCAGAATCAAACAATAAATATAAATTTGCTCTAAAGCTAGGCCTGCTCTTTAAAGTTGCAACAAATACACCATTTTATCTGTCGTATCGAAAAAATATCAGTGCTAGACACCCAATACCTGTCCCTTAAATATCTGATATGCGCAACCGTAGCTGTGAAAATAGTGCATCCGTAAAAATACTGCATGATGTTATATCTCTCTATTGTTACAATGCCTAAATTCTGCCTTCTAAATACCTGTCATACATTTTTCAATAATGAGCAGATTTTTGACACAAATTTTTATCTATGTTTTTGACGTAAAGCAAACAGTGTAAGTTTTTTTTTCTAAATTAAAATTTTAGTTCGTATTTTATATAGTATATCTGTACAGTATATACAAATGGTTGCAACGGTCGAAGTTTAATTCGAAAGCGTGAGTGATAATTTAAACCTAAAATTTTTGGATTGGTCTCGAATAAAATATTTTGGACATGGCAGGGTCTTTGGTAAGAAAAGTAATTTTGACTGCCAAAGCTCCAAAACCTGCTGCTGGATCTCCTTTTAACCAAGCAGTAATCTTTAACAACATAGCATTTTTATCCGGAGTACTGGGAGTGGATGAACATTGGAAAGTAGTCCCAGGTGGAGCTGGTTGTCAGGCTCGCCAAGCTTTGAAATCGATTGGTCATATTCTTGAAGCTGCTGGATCGTCCTTCGACAATGTAGTTAAAAGTACTGTAATGCTTAAGGATATAAAAGATTTTGCTGCTGTGAATGAAGCTTACAAAGAATTTTTTTGTAAGGATTTTCCTGCAAGATCTTCGTACCAGATCGGCAAGCTTCCGTTGGATGCACTTGTTGAGATAGAAGTAATAGCTGCGATCATTAAGGAAAAATGTGAAGGAAAATAAAGATAAAATCAAAATTTAAAGTCACTGTATAAAATACTGCAACATCATTTTTCAATAAAATTGTTATTAGTAACAATGTATTATTATTTTTTGTTTAACCCCGGGATTCACTAAAGGTGTAAGACAGTACCTACTGGTTTAGAATGGGATTTTCTGGTTGATCAGCTAGGTTTCGACAAGTTTTTGTTCTGTCATATAGTAAATAAGTCGTTACAAAAATTTATGAGTTATTCTAGTATTTGAGTTTACAAATCGTACGCCTAAAAGTCTCACGACTTTCAATTGGTTGGAAATTTTTATTACAAATAATATACCTACATACGTAAAATTAGCAAACCCTTGTATTGGGATTTTGTCTTAATTTTTCTTACGAGGTAGGTTATTTATGAATTTTAATAGGTTGATTGTCACATTGGAAATTCATTATCTCCGGATCTAATTATCGGATTGATACCGTTGTCTCACCGTTATATTTATTGTTGTATTAGCTCTCTAATTTCACACTACAAAGAATTCTATAACATTATTTAATGAACATTAGTAACAAGTTAATTGTTTAAATATTTTTTCATGCTCGCACCCTCAGCCTATAAAAGCGCAAAAAATATCATTATATGGGAGTGTTTTCATCTAATAATCCATCGAGAAATAAAAGCGGAGTCTCTATTAGGTCGAAAGATAATTAATGGCGAGCGCGTGTCATGCGCCGAAGTCACGCGCCGATCGCTATGAGCAGCGCGCTGTGCGCCGCATGTCGCGCACGATGTACAGTTTCAGCAGTCTTGCACTCGTTGCTTGCTTCTATACGACATAGTAAACATACATGGATTCATATGCAGTAACTATTTTGAATGCGAATAAGACATGCATGATAAAAAAAGACCCGTGAAAAATGGGTCAAAATTTTTGATTTGACTGATATTTTCTCAACAAGCAGAACTTTCTATGAAGAATAACTTTTTTCCGTAAAGTCAAAAATAGAGAAGTTTCGTGGTAAACTTAACAAATGGATATTAAGATGGTTTCTGGACATGGTGTATATTCACAAATGTCTTTAATTTTTGTACACAACGCATAAACAGGATGAAGCCGACGACTACAAAATACGACTCAATTACTTACGCTAAGCATTAGTCACACTTTCTTAGTTATAAAATTGCTTGTTTTCCGATTGTTTGCAATATATTTTTGTAATTTTGTCGCCTTGTGTCCGTTTAAAATCTACTTCAAGTGCTAATAAGAACGGAAAAAAGATTCAAGGTTCAGGATAATAGTCATTGAAGGTAAAGAATGGAACCGTATGATATTTGTTTACCTGGCGTAGTTAATTGTGTTTAACGAAGTAAAATTATTAATTTTATATGCAAAGGTAATACGTGTTAACTTATGTCATACTTATCCACTTAAGCTGTTTAAATCTTAATGAATGTTTCCATCTTGGGGTGCGTGAGTCCGTTCCCTTTTCTGTCTCTCGCGTCACTCTTCCTTTCTACCACTCTTTCATTTTCCTTTTCTTCTATCTAATTTTTGTGTATTCCTAATCTTTTTAATTGCAGATGTCCACCATGGATGAGCTTGCAACCATGCAAACCTAACTGGGAATTAGACAAACTCCGTATTTTGTCACTAATGATTAACCTTAAATCGTCCACCAAATTTATTTACTGCATCTATCGTTTCCCCTCTAACAACTGTTACAATGAGCTTTTCTTTTGGGAAATATTGACCATCCTATCTTTAGTTCCTTGATGACTTGAACGTTCTCAACAAGATTTGGTTGAGTTTTACAAAATCTGACAGCAACACGCTTACTATTTTAATCAACGGGCCAACTTACTTTGATGTACTCCCGTGGCCACTTGTATCACAGCCCCATTACCGTCACTGTTCACTCACACATCCTCAAGGCCTGTAACGCAGGATCTGGCACTACCTATAAAATTCTACAGACTGGGATGGTCTTTGAGGTTTCTCTGCTTTTCTTTGAAATCCTGTTTGTTTTCCTCTTTTGATTTTTGAACGAATTTTTTGCTTAATGTCCATCCAGTGGCCAAAAGAAAGAAATCGTTTATTAGCTAAGCATTAGCAGTATAATTTTAAATTATCATGTGCAGAATTTCATTAGTGCATCCAAGATCAGAAAGATATTCTATAGAAAATCGCCTCATCGGAGAAATATGACACTGGCAAATCCTAAATAACTTTTTGATTTAGTTTTAGGGAATATTAGTTATATTCCTAATATGGTTGTTTTTGTGTTTTGGCATTAAGAGTAAAAATTTTTAAAAAAATTTTCCCCCTTCCTCCCGTGGCTTGTGTCCTGATATGAGCCAGTTGGTTTATGGCAACCCTATGTATCTGTTGGCACATTTTATATTTCCTAATGTGTTGTATTTCCTGTACAATTGCTGCAGTTTTCATAACTTATAATCGTACAAAAGTCAATCAAAACCAATTATATTATTAATTAAGAAACCCGATCAAAATACTCAATTTTATTCTATGGAATTCACATTTTCTTAAACAGGTAATGTTCTTTAATGTCATCTAAAGCTAAGCGACAGACAACCCCAACGAGAATAATTTTCAAACTTTATTATTTCATTCAGCAGTTATTCGTGTTATTTTAGCTGACGTTCCTGTTGATTTAAAAATTTAATTAAGTTCAAATGAACTGTTCTTCTAAAATAATCTAACCATGACTTGTTGCTCTGAATGATTTTTATATAATTTAAAACAATAATTTTTAGTTAAAAAAAAATTAACCGAGTTCGAAAAACAGCTGAAAAGAATGAAATAATATTTTTTTACATATTTAATACTGACCTTAATAATAAGCTTGATTGTGTTTAAATTAACGTAACTTGTAAACCAAAGTTATAAACTCTGAAGTCGGCGCAACTCCCTGTTAATTTTTTGTGCAATATCATGACAAATTCTTGTTATTTTTTCTTTTATAAACTAATATTTTGTGATATTCCTTGTTTTTCCCTTGTAGTCTTCGTGCGTAAAAATTCTATTTAAAGGTCCTGAATGGCATCCCTTGTTGAATAAACCCACTACCATTTCCAAAGTAACTTTCGTTCATTAAAGCCTTTTGTTCTGCCGTGATTAAATATTTAATTTTTTTAAAAATAAAAACTTCAGAACTTCACAGTTCTATTTTTTATTCAACTATACTTTTAGCCTATGTTACTTTTCAAGAGAACTAATTCAGGACATGCGTGATTCCACGGCATACTTTGAGGACGTTCTAAATAATACCCTTTTAACGAGGAAAATAAAAGTTAAAATAAAGCTCTATAAATTACACAGGTTTGATGAAAATTAAGTTCTTTTTTCTTCATTATTAGAAAAAGACTGAACGTAGGCTATCGTCAGTTTCATTAGCAAAAGTAAATTTCCAGAAAACCAATATGTCTGAAAGAAAAAGGTATAAAGAATTAATCTTGGAAAAACTCCAGATACTAATTTTTCCTTGTCTATTCGAAATCGCTTAATCTGGCAACTGAAAAACTTTCGCCAGACTAATAAAGTTTAATGTAGCGGATCCAACAGAAACTTTTTCATAAAAAGGCTGCTTTCGAAGAAGTTATCCTGAAATTGATTCTGCCCGTTAATACCTTTTGAGAGATATTATGATAATTATTATCCCCTAATATGTTTTTCAATTTGTATTAAGATATCAGATTTAGTCAATATCAGTAATACGGGGTCTGTTTCACTCAATCAGATTACAGTATTATTTTATATTCGAAACAGGACTGGACCTCATCTAATTTAAAGAGTCAAGTCGGCTTTTCTTATAGATTTAGAAGTAAGTAGCAGTGGCAGCTCGTGGACATTTGTAACGTTGAAGCAAAACAATAACACGAGTTGAAAAGCGCCGCTGAAAATTTTTTTACGGTGTGTTTACCATTTTGTAATAATTTATTGTTTTAAGTATTATTAATTATTATATAAAATAAAAACACAAACGGGATCATATTGCGGAAACATTCCGCATGTGTCAATTTAAAAATATAACCGCGAAAGGCCGACGTTGCTCTAAAAACACATAATTAAACTGAACAATGCGAGGTCTCAGTATTAAACTAACTACGATTTCTGCTTCATAACGGGGTGAGTGATCTCTCCCACATAACTGGAACGCCGATGCCCGAGACGAACAAGGATTCGATCGGGCGTACCGAGCAAGCAAATTCACAGTAGCCTTAAATTCTGCTTCTCTGACATTGTGTAGCGGCGCGACTAAAAACGACAGAGCTGGAGCGCGGAATTTTTAAGGTATCTTGTTATAATAAATTGTGAAATATGAATGTAAATAAGTTGCAATTATTAATAATCATAATACTATAGGAGAAAAGTAAATGAAATCTTTGAGTTTACTGTTTAGTATTTTTACTACAATATTTTAGATGTAAGTTTGCTTCACCTGCTTCTTCCGGCGAGCCGCCACTGGCAAAGTGGTACAGTTATTTACATTTTAGAGCAATAATTAGAGATTCCAGAGTCACTCTTAATCTTGTTTTGAGAAATGCTGTTGCCACGCTTTCAGTTATGTGGCGTATTTTCAGAGTGGTAACCTATACTAAAATAGGTTAATATATATAATGGTAAATACCACAAGCTAAATAAAGCATATCATTAATTACTAACAAAATATACTAATAAATACCATTATTTTTCTTGGTAATAAATTTTTAGTAATTCATTTCCATTGCATGGAGACAAAATTTAGAGTGGCAGTGGCAACGTCGCTTTTTCTCCGTAGCACGTGCCGTGTCCCGTTCATCCGTGACCTAACCAATTTTTAAGGCGTAGTATTTTATGGGTAACGTTTTTGACAGGTCAGAGTATTCTTGTTTTAGTGAATTGTTAAGTGATTTTTTGTTTTTCTTAAAGGACTCTATCGATAACTTTTGAAAAATAATGCGTCAATTCCAAGAAAAATGGATTTTTTTTTTGGATCTGGAACTGTCTTTTCACAGGTTCGCTCGATGGAATACAGATGGCTCGGAAAGCCATAGCGACGGCGCGTGACGTCGGATGTTTAACATTCTCTCTATCCTTTTGCTTTGTCCTACATGAGCCCAACGTATGAAACAAAACAAATGGCTAGTCATGAATGAATGGTATCTTCTATTGCTAACGGTTCATGATTTTTCTAGATTCACTAGTCACTATTTCGTGACTCCATATTGAACGAGAAAATTGCTCGAGAAATTAAAAAATACGTCATATTTTACACCAATGAAAGAGACCAAAAAAAATTTTTTTCAATTTAAGCTTAAAGTGTTAAAATTGTTTTTGAAGAATGTGTAAAAACACACATCGATAACACTGTTCAGTCGCCTCTAGATTAGAACTAATGAAACTTCTAGAAAGTGATGACGCCACTCTCCGAAGATGATGGTGATGCTCACCTAAAAAACTGAACCTTTAAATTGATTTTGGGTCATTTGTAGTACTTACGAAATTTGAAAGAAGTTAATTTTGACAGCATTCTTTTATTCTTTATAAATAAAAAAAGCGAAACGACCATTAGGGAAAAAAAACGAATAATTGATTTCATTGCCGAATATTCGGATTACTTTACTTGACATGAACTAATTAAATTCGCTCACCATTCATATTATACATCTAACTTCTAACTCTGATTTCCGCAGGATTATTAATTTGATCGCAAACAATCAGTAGCGGTCCCAGGATTTTAATATGGGGGGGGCCGAAAAGTAGGACAACGAAAATTTTTTACGGTGCATTCACCAGTTTTTCACAAATATATATTATGTTTGTTTTTTTGGTGGTAAAAACCAGTGGCGTAGCTAGGGTGGGTGACACCCGGGGCGGCTATCAATGGTATCACCCCATGGTAGGGTACGAGGGCTAAACAAAATGCGCCGCAGGCGAAAATTTTTTGGGTGCCACGCCCAAACTAACCCGTTTGGGTTACTTTTGGCTGCAAAATTTCTATTTTATCATTACATTTTTGTTGATACTCCTGGATTTTTAAATAGGAAAAATTTAAAATAGATAATTTTTTAAAAATAATTACTAGAGTCCTAAAATTAAAACAAATCTCTAGGCAAAAACAAACCTATTATTTTTTAAATTTTTTATTTGCAGATTTACCGAGCTGAATCCGTAAACAAAGACAATTTTCTACGGGCTTGCGCCTTGTCGAACGTTTGCCTTGTGATAGACAGGACCGTACTTCAAAATTTATTGGGTATTAATATATACACCCACTACATGACGTGACTATTTTATCGAGCAATAAATGCTACTATTTATTACATGTCATTATCCTTTTTATTAGTGGTAAAAATGTAACCCACTTGTTGGATTTTAATAAAAATTGTATATTTTGTTTTCTTAAAACTGGGATTTTTCTTGCTATACAAAACTGTCGTTAATGCCTTTAAATTTTTTAGTTACACACACACACTTTCTTATTAAAAGTGTGTGTTCCTATTACTTTTTATTTAAAACATGGTCAGAGTCAATTCGACGACCTGTCTTGTTAATTAGTAATTAATTATGGACTATCGGTAGTTCAATTTTTGGAAAAAAATAAGGTCTGCTCATAAAAAACTTCCAATAAACACAGCATTCTCTTTTTAAAGCTTTTTGTTGCTATTAGCTATTAGCTTGTGAAACGAAAAAATTACCAGTTACCCACACTTTTTCTTTAAGGAATTAAAGTGTGGGTTACTAACTAAACTGTCTAGAAACTTGAAATTTTGCACAGAGGTTTCTTATATACCGTAGACATATATTACGGAAGGGTTTTTCAAAATTCAAGTCCTAAGGGGGTGAAATAGGGGTTCAGACTTTGTATGGGGAAAGAATATTAGATGGTCCTATTAAGTCGAAACTTCATAGAAATACTGTAAAAAATAAATGTTCAAACAAGTGTTTTACAGTTTTTAATAAAGCATCCCCTAAGGGAGTGAAATGGGGGTTCAAAGTTTGTAAATGGAGTAAAATTAATTGTTTTACAGCGAAAGCTAGTTTATTATTAAATGAAGTTGTTTCTGCCTATTTTTATGCAACATAGAATAAACCAATACTAGTAAACAGCAAAGTTTCAGTAAGTTTTTGTTAAATGATGTACGTATATAAGAAAAATATTTTCAACTGATTAGCATGATACTACTATCAGAAATTAAACTTGGGGTTAAAATATTTGCAACATACACTAGTTCTTTTTCACCCAGAAGTGCAAAATGCAAATGACGTCGGTCCGGTTCTGTTTGCCGAGTTGCCGTCATCGAGAACCACCCACTTTTGCTAGACGTCCCGAGTGGGCGTGCCTCGAGAGAACAGAGTTTTAAAAACCTGACTCCCGCCAGATGCGTACAAACGCACTTTTTGCCCATATATTGGACGGATTCAGCTGGTGTCGCCAATACGTTGTGAAGGTCTAAATATATGTTGTCAATGGATAGACCAAAACAAAACAAACCTCGGATCACTGATTAGGATTAACAAATGGACAGCGCGGTTTTTATTGGTTAATTCGGAGGAAGTGTAATAAAATATTTATTTCGTTGTGGTTGTTTTGGTTTAACTTCCTATTGATTGGAATGAAAAAAACATGGAGGCAACCCCATGGCCCATGGGGGGGGCCCGGGCCCCTATGCCCCCCCCCTTGGGACCGCTACTGCAAACAATTTAACCGACATGAATCTTGCAGACTCTTTGTTGACGTTATGGCACCGAACCGCGACTAAATTCCGATTTAAATTGGATTTAACCGCTTAATTAATTAATCGCAAAGAAACTATAAATTGTTCGGATTGGAGCGGTAATCGATCGATATTTATACAGATGATCATAAAATTCGCAAATAGGAAATTGAAACTTCTGAGGGCGAGGCCTCTTGTAAAATAGCCCCATTATAAAGTGAAACTGCGGCGGTTCTTTTACTATGTACCATCAACAGAAAGAATAAGAGCTATAAATATGTAGTGGTCAAGAATCTTTACAAAATCATTTGTACGGAAATATATCGGTCTGATTCGACCAAACCTAATACAGATGCAAATAAATCGTTCATCAATCACGAAACTAACATTTTATTGTACATTTAATATTTTAACTAAATATTTTTTTCTTCCATATTACTCTGAGAGGGCGGTTCTAGTCAACGTGGACTCGAAAGTTTTAGCGTCTGGCCGGTGCCGAGAATATCTATCCCGAAGGTCAAAAGTAGTGATGGGATATCTCGAATGAAAAATAATCGATCATTCGATTATTCAAATCGCTCGAGATATCTCGAGAAGTCAGCGCGATCATTCGAATGATTTAGCCGAGAGATTATAATATATCGCCTTTCGCCGCTTCGAATGACGAGACGAAATACGAAATGACGCCGCCGTCGCCGCGCCGACTCGGCACTCGACGTTGCGTTACCATGCATATTGTCTCGGTCTCGGATGTTTTTTTCATTCGAATGATTGTTTATTTCGAATGATCCTTCGATATCGATCGAGCATTATTTCATCTCTCGTTATTCGAATGTTTTTAATATTGTCTCGGTCTCGGATGATTTTTTCATTCGAATTATTGTTTATTTCGAATGATCCTTCGATAACGATCCAGCATTATTTCATCTCTCGACAACGCATAGTGTTATTAGAATGTTTTTATGATATATACAGGGTGTTAGTAAAGGATGTGGCCAAACTTTAGGGTATTATTCCTTACTTAATTTTAAGACAAAACATAGGTCCTAAACGACTTTGTTTTTAATACACAGGGTGTTGAATTTTTGTAGAAGGTTTTTCCTAAATAACTAGAGGACGCAAATTAGTATAAAGTTGAAATTTGGTGACAATTTTTAATGCATAAAGGGGAGTCTTGCTAGTTGCCAAATTTGATTAAAGAAGTGATTTGGTTTTCATCGATCTCTTACTTTTTTGTTATTTTTAACAAATTATACTAATAAATAATGTTATGTATAACTTTACATTTTTTTGTTTTTATCGAAAACGGCCAATCCAAGCAAAAAAATTCAAGAGATGATTTTTGTGTAGTTTTATTTGCTATATTTTTTGATTCGAATGATTATTTCGAATGATCATTCGATTATTAAAAGCATTCGAGAGCTAATATTTCGATTATTTAATTCATTCGATTATTCCCAACACTAGTCAAAAGCTGAATCATTCAAATGCGTTGGCATATCTGTATAGTGTTTGCTCAGGTTTGCTGGGGTTTGTTCAGGTTTTACCCACTTTTACTTAGTCTTTTTTTATATTGCATTGTTTTGGTAGTGCGATTGATTATTTGTTTCGTAATTTATGAATAGTCACTAACGACTCATCAAATCAACAATCGTTCGGCAAAATTCGGGACAGATATTCTCGGTACCGGCTAGACGCTAGTCTCGTAAGTTACTGAATGCCATTGGCTGCGTTAACGCTTTTAAAATTTCTATTGGTCAGTGAGAAAATTGTATTGGCCAACGTTAGAACCACAGTAATCTGTCACCATAACATCTCAATTACTAAGAGCTTTTGCAGCGGTCTGGATGCATAATATTTTCGGGCAAATTTTTATTCTATCTCGGTAAAGTCCATATTTTATTCCCTAATTTAATTTAGAAATAAAAATTCTCTCTGGAAAAATAAAATAATAATCCTTTTTTCCAGGGATCAAAGAGCAGACCCACGTTTCGCGATGGCACGCGCTAGTACGGTGGTCCGATCCATCAATATCAGGGCAAATTTTTGTCAAAATTGCAAAATATGGATTTAAGATAATTTCAAAGATTATATTACACTGAAATTTAACCTTTTGTATTTTGGCAGACCTGTTAATATCGTTTTGAATATCAAGGCTTACTTCAAGTTTATCAAAGAACTTTTGACTTGTACCTTAATATAATACCTACCCTTTTAAAATATGTTGTTACGAATGCATGATGATTTTTCAAAAATTACTCTGGATTTAAGTCTCAATGAAAATATACAACAATATATATATATATATATATATATATATATATATATATATATATATATATATATATATATATATATATATATATATATATATAGGTATATATAATTTCAATTTTTAAAAAACTTTGCAGGCCGCAAAACATTTTTTACTTATACTTAATATAGACAACAAATACTAACATTTGTAGAATATTTTTGTTGACTTAAGTATGGTTAATTAAAATCAAAATAATTTCATAGTTTTTAAGAAAATCTTTGCACTATTTGTATTACTTAAATTGTTATATTATTCTGAAACGTACAATTTAAAATTACAAAATATTTAATAACTCTTATGTTTTTTTTCTTTACGTTCTTTGGCTAGCCTTAGAGTCATGTTGAAATAAATTAATTTAAATATTTAACTTTTTTCAAAAATTTAGCCTAATATTGATATATCGGACCACTGTACTGAGGCGTGCGAGCGTGAAACATCGGCCTGGCCGCGGCTCCTTTGACTTTGATCCCTGCAAAAAAGAATTATTTCATTTTTCCCGAGAGAATTCTTATATTTCTGAATTAAATCAGTCAGAAAATGTGGACTTTAATTTATATTAAAATAAAATCTTCTAAAATATACTTTTTAAAACAAGCTTTTATTATTTTGATGTACTAAAATGAAAAAAATTAGGATAGATTTTTCTTTGTGGCAATGCTATATGATATTTATAAGTGGACGTAGTTCGCATGGGTGGATCGTAATAAAAGTAGTATCAAAGTTATCACTGAATCAGATATACACACTAATTTTGTTTGGCAGAAATTGGAAGTATATACCTAAATATGTATTTTTTTCTTTTCTATTCACGCGACAAGCTTTTAAGACAATAAATTTAACATACTATATCTGTTTCAGTGATAACTTTGATACTCCTTTTATTAGGATCCACCCACGCGAACTACGTCCACTTACAAATAGCATTTAGCATTACCACAATGAAACAACTATACTTATTTTTTGCGTTTTAGTACATCTTAATAAGAAAAGCTTGTGTTTAAAAAGTATTGATTACAAGATTTTATTTTTAAATTTTTGGTAACGCCTTAACCTATGCATTTCTGATAATGCATCACTATTACAAGAAATTTTACCTGTTATCGTATTCTACTCGTCAAAGCCGTTAATTTTGATACCCATATCAAGGGGATTGTAAGGAAAAATGAAATCCACCATCTTGGGGCATCGGCCATATTGGATTTAGAACAATATTCAATATACTATATTACATTGTCACCGGACTAGGGATTGCAATCCCGCAAAGTGGTATCCCGCAATCCCGCGGGATCCCGCATGATTTGGCAGCCAGTGTTATCCCGCACCAGCTATGCGGATCCGCATAGCCATGAAAAAGCCGTAAACTCTTAAAAAATAACGCGAAAACTTGTATCTGCCAAATATCCGTGGTATTATAATATGAAAATTAATGAGACTGCTTAGGTATTATAATTATCTTACTAACCTTACAATCAAACTAATGTGATTTGCTATAAAAACTAGTAAGACTTATTATCTCAGGTAGAAAAATAATAAACATTTACGTCCAGATTCGCAAACGAAGTACTGGTTTAAATTATGATCTTATAGTTGATCAGTTATATTTTGACAGGTTTTTGTCCTGTCCTTGTCATTAAAAACTTATGAATTATTGTGATATTTGAGCGATTGACTTGGTTTCCAAATTATTTTCATCTTGGAACGAGTTGCTGTAATGAATTTAGTTCTATTATTGTTGAAAGTACGTACTAAAATTGTCCTTTTCCTGATAAATTTGCGAAAAAGCTCAGAAATAAGTTCATAGAATAAAACTTAGTTGTCTTATTCTTACACTTGTCAGTTTAAAACTTTTGATTGTCAAATTAGACCGGACTAGTATTGGAGAATCTGGCTGTTAAAGTTCATTTGCCCAAAGTTACTTGTTAATTTAATTGATAAGAAATTTGACTGTGTTATAGTCATAGTAGTATAGTTAAGAGAGGCTAGACTTTAAGTTACATAATTTTGTTGACTGAAATACTGTTAATTTTTTATATTTATATTAAAAAATGAAAGTTGGTTTAATAATTAAATAAACGTTAATTTATCGAATTTTATAAAATTAAAAAACTTATGCGGGATCCCGCGTATAAACATTTGATTGGGAACATTTGCCCAAAGTTATATGTTACTTCAACTGATAAGAAATTTAACTGATTTATAGTCATAGCAGTATAGTTAAGAGAGGCTAGACTTTAAATTACATAATTTTATTGGCCGACAAACTGTTAATTTTTGATATTTATAATACAAATTAAAGTTGGTTTAATAATGAATTAAATAAACTTAAATTTATCGAGTTTTATAAAATTAAAAAGCCATGCGGGATCCCGCGTATAAACATTTGCAGCCAGATTCTCCAATGCTAGTCCGGTCTAATTTGACAATCAAAAGTTTTAAACTGACAAGTGTAAGAATAAGACAACTAAGTTTTATTCTATGAACTTATTTCTGAGCATTTTCGCAAATTTATCAGGAAAAGGACAATTTTAGTACGTACTTTCAACAATAATAGAACTAAATTCATTTCAGCAACTCATTCCAAGATGAAAACTATTTGGAAACCAAGTAAATCGCTGAAATAACACAATAATTCATAAGTTTTTAATGACAAGGATAGGACAAAAACCTGTCAAAACATAACTGATCA
The DNA here is from genome assembly GCA_963971165.1 of Philopedon plagiatum. NCBI lineage: Eukaryota > Metazoa > Arthropoda > Insecta > Coleoptera > Curculionidae > Philopedon > Philopedon plagiatum. The sequence goes on from OZ020194.1 coordinate 71,126,586, forward strand.
ACTACCTATAAGATCTTAATTTAAACCAGTACTAAATCTTAATCTTTCTTAGTGAATCTGGACGTTGAAGTTCATTTGTCCAAAGTTACTTGTTACTTTAATTGATAAGAACATTTGACTGATTTATAGTCATAGTAGTGTCATATTTCCCCAGATATTCATCATTTTTTCCAAATTTCTATACATTTTTGATATTATTTATTTAACATTTCGGAAACCACTCTACGTGCTGCAATTGCATATCGCTGGCCTCGCCTTTATTTTATGAACCCTGACCAGTTTGAACTGTTTGTATTAACTGTTCTCGGGGGATTCATATAAAAAGCGTACCAGCGAGGCGCAAAAGGAGGCGTCACTGTGGTGCCGCACGAATAATACGAATAGCGCCAGCCCTTTAGGCTGACCGAGTACTCCGATAGAAGCTGCCCCCTACGCTACCCAACCTAGCAACGTAAGTGAATTGTGTACCTGAATAAATTATACAAGTGTTTTGGTAAACCGCAGCCTAATTTATCACCCTGACGACCCCTAACGCGACAGTAGTATAGTTAAGAGAGGCTAGACTTTAAATTACATAATTTGTTTGACTGACATACTGTTCATTTTTAATTTCTATAATAAAAAATGAAAGTTGGTTTAATAATAATTAAATAAACGTTAATTTATCGAATTTTATAAAATTAAAAAACCTATGCGGGATCCCGCGTTAAACACTTGAAGTTCATTTGCCCAAAGTTACTTGATACATTAATTAAGAAGAAATTTGATTGATTTATAGTCATAGTGGTATAGTTAAGAGATGCTAGACTTTAAATTATATATTTTTTTAAACTGAAATACGGTTATTTGTTGATTTTTATAATAAAAAATTAAAGTTGGTTCAATAATTAATTAAATAAACATTAATTTATCGAATTTTATTAAATTAAAAAACCTATGCGGGATCCCGCGTATAAACATTTGAAGTTCATTTGCCCAAAGTTACTTGATACATTAATTAAGAAGAAATTTGATTGATTTATAGTCATAGTGGTATAGTTAATAGATGCTAGACTTTAAATTATATATTTTTTTAAACTGAAATACGGTTATTTGTTGATTTTTATAATAAAAAATTAAAGTTGGTTCAATAATTAATTAAATAAACATTAATTTATCGAATTTTATTAAATTAAAAAACCTATGCGGGATCCCGTGGGATCCCATTATATTAGAACCAATTCCTCAAATGCCCTGCGGGATTTAAAACACCAAATACAAAGCAAAATTTCAAAGCTCTAAATTAGAACTAGTTGAAATTTTGATTGCAATATTTGACCTAAACATACTAACATACATACATACATACTAACCGGTGTAAATAAAAGCTTGTAAAAAGAATCTGACTGACTGATGGACTGACACATCAACGCACAGCCCACACCACTGGGTCTAAAAACTTGAAATTTTGCACAGAGGTTTCCTACATAACGTAGGCATCTACTAAGGAAGGGTTTTTCAAAATTTAACCCCCAAAGGGAGTTAAACAGTGGTTACGGAGAAAAAATGTCCTATTAACTCAAATGTTCATAGAAGTACTCTAAAAATGGGGGTTTAAAGTTTGTAATGGAGTAAAATTGTTATACCGCGGACGAAGTTGCGGGCGAAAGCTACTCGCTTATTATATAATGTACAGGAGTAAATTATTCAAACTAAATTACTGTTGCGCGAATTCAATGTCAGACATTATACAGGGTGTCCCATAACTAATGGGCCATAGAGCTACTTTAGATACTAGACATTAAACTAGATCGATTAAGTCATATAAGTTTCTTCGAAATGATACTCGTTATAGAGATACAGGGTGTTGAGAGTAAAAGTTTAATTGGGAAAATAAGCTATAATTTGAAAATGGTTCGATGTATCGAATTGAAAGATGGCATTATTATGTTTTTATGGGTGAGAAATAAGAATTTGTGAACATTTTTAAGTTTCACAATAGAGGGCGCTAGTTACAAATATGTACTGGGTTCAGTAAACCTATGATCTTTTTCTCACCTGTTATATTAGGTACGTTTCAAACCAAGTTTGTCAAAGAAGGGTTAGTTTTAAGCTAAAAGGTGTATTTGCTCGATCTTGATATCTCTAACCATTTTCGAGATATTTTCGTTTAAACATCACAATGCATAAAAAAATCAAAGTAATTAATTCATATTTTAATTAACACAATGCCATAAATTAGATACAAGGCGGTTAAAATGCATTGAGGTACTTAAACGGTGGCCACTTTTAACATTTACTAAACTGAGCTTGCTTGTTTTAACTGCATTGAATTTAATTACTTTGTTTTTGTATGCATTGTAGTGTTTAAACGGAAATATCTCGAAAACGGTTAAAGATATCAAGGTCGAGCAAATATACCTTTTTAGCTTACAACTAACCCTTCGTTGTTCAGCTTGAATTGAAACGTAACTGATATTACAGGTAAGAAAAAAAACCTTTGGTTTCTGAAACCCAGTGTATGTAACTAACGCCTTCTATTGTGAAACTTAAAAATGTTCACAAATTCTTATTTCCCGCCCACAAAAACATAATAAAGCCAACTTTTAATTTGATACAGTGAACCGTTTTCAAATTATGGCTTATTTTTCAAAACAAACTTTCACTTTCGACACCCTGTATGTTTATAACGAGTATCATTTCGAAAAAACTTATATGACGTAAGCGGTCTAGTTTAATATCTAGTATCTTCAGTTGCTCTATGGCCCATTAGTGATGGGACACCCTGTATAAGAAAAAATTGTAAATAAGGAGTCTAACTGCAAGACCCTGTTCTTGTTACGTTTCTACTTCTGTTATTTTTGAAAAATAATTATGGGGTAATTTCTGTAGGACAAAACAAATCCACCGGGGGAATTCATCAATGTACTATTGGCTCTTTTTTTTTTAAATTGGCTAACGGTATTATAATATCATGATTATTCATGACTACCCAGAACTTCTATTTTAGATATTCCATCTTTAAAACACTGATATCAGAATACTAATCTATAAGGTTTTTTTAAATATGATAAATATTAAAAATTTGGCCCATTTGTGGTATAGTAACCCCATTCAGGGACACCCTGTTGTTTTCCTTTTTAACATTGTTGTTGCTTAATTATTTGATTTAAGAAAACAGCGACTTTCCAGTTTTGACACGTAAAAAAGGCATAATATAATTTAGTAAAAATGCAAAAAAATAAATAGTTCGCTGGTGCGTTGAGCTTACGGCTTGACGGTCTTTTGTTGCACAACACAGCATCTGAAGGCACTGAAAGAAATCCTATACCAAGAAGTTGATCTAGTAACATGCTAGTGCTTTTATGACTGCCAGGCTGTCAGTGATGATAAGAATATCCGAATATCCCTTCCGTGTTTTTATTTAGTACAAATGCTAACACTTTCTTTTGTCATTAAATATTTTGAAGAACAAGTTTAGTTGAAACCATTATTTTAAGCATTATTCTACGAACTGTATTCGACGCGACGACGCTACAAAGATAAACTCAACAGAAAGATAGTGTCCAATTAAAAGCCGGCATAAATGACACCCACTCTATTATGCTGGTCGCTTACAAAGTGGGCCGCCCAGAAAATTTATACGGCCTTTCCCTTATGCGGATACTATTGTTTTAGGAAAAGTTGTTATCCGTTACATCTCGCGCTTTTATAAAATGATTTATTTGTAAAATCAGCAAACAATACTCGTAAACTAAAAGGACTAATAGCATGGAAAAGCCTAGTTCTACATAGGTGTACAAATAGAAATACAAATGTTTAGTGGGTAATTAAACGAAACGTAACGGGTTTTGCGAGGACCACCTAGTATATCGAAGAAAATAGTTAAGTATTGAGACTAGCCTGCCGATGATGGTATCAGGTAATACTTTGTTTGACACTATAATTGAGATCCGAATTGTTTTTTAACTCTAATGGGTGAATTATGAAAAAAATTAAACTGGTTTTCTATTTTTTCTTAATTCGTTACCCATAAAAAACATTAAACTAATAATTTAATGGTGGGGGAAGACGAGGCATTAGATACACTGCGACGGCGAAGTTAAGCCGGCGCTACACGATGCATCAAATGCGTTCCGGTGGGTTGTTTATTTTTCAGCACGTTTCAAAGTGTTTTGCAACAAGGTAATTGGCTCTAGTTTAAACCCTACCTCCACTTACTGTAAAATATTTCCATTAGGTTGCTGGTTCAGCGTCATCTAGTTGCGCACTCTCATGCAGCCGCGACTTGTTTTATTAAAAGACGTTAACTCCACTAAACAATTTTGTATATTTATTACTTTTGAATATGGGTATTTTATACACTATTGGTTTTGACAGGTAACTGATATAAATTAGTCATAATCTGGTGTTATTGATTTATAGGACCATGCCTAATAGAAAAGGGGACTTCTTCCCGAACTGAAATACTTTTAAAGGACCATGCCTTGAGAAAAGGGGACGTCTTCCCGAACTGGTACACCTAATTTGTGTCACTTATTGAAGTTTATAGGACTATGCCTCAGAGAAACAAAGGGACTTTTCTTTTCCCGCACTACTTAGTCCGCTAGACCTTTTGTCTACAAGACCTTCGCAACTCAGTCGCGTCAAGGGACGCTACCGTCTTTCTTTGTGTCAGTAGGTGAAGTGCTCTAGTTTCTTCGCCGGGAGCTAAGTTAAACTGAAATGGTCCACCTTTTCGGAGACTGGGTGTGACCGGACTCGGCCAATTAGCGTCGTTCTCGCTATGACGTTTACGAATCACATTTAGGCTGATGTTGCCCTACCGGTGAAGGGGTTGAACTGATAGTTCGTTACAACGAAGTGAAGCGCTAGAGGGGTTGACGTGGTCGCCATACTTGCTGCATTTGCTAGTAATATATTTTTAGAACGTTACGGTAATAAACTAGGAGATAAGAGAACTTCAAAGAAAACTAAACCTTTGAAGTTTAGCCGACAACGTGCCGGTGTTTTAGAAGAACTAAATTAAAGGAAAAATTTATTTGATATTTTAGCTGAAATAGTCTTTGTATTTTGCCGATGACTGCGTATTTTAAGCGAATTAAATTTCCAAGAAAGACAAGTTTGAGCTTATGTATTTTGTGGGGGATTTTATACCTACTTGGTTATTGATATTTATTTGGAAATAAAAATAGAGTTATAGAAATTGAATAAACGGTTGGATTTTCCCAACAGTAATAATAATTACTACTAAATATATTTTTACAGAAGATAAAACCACCACGTTAGCAGCAATGCCTGCTGTTACCGCCGATATGTGATCAATTTTTTTTCCTAGACAACAACTAATAGGTATGTGTTGGCTCCAATATTCGCCTCTATGTTGGTTCCAACGTTTGTTGCATCATGTAGCATATTAGGGCTGCTAGATGCTCCGATTTAGGCGGAATTGCCACGCTTTTCCCCATGTTTGGGTTTGCTTGGTCCCGCGCCACGCCAAACTTTCCAAATGTTCCGCTTTTTAAATTCAATCCAGTAGTGCCCCAATTTTCGGGGCAACACTGTGTACTAAAATGAAAAAAATAACAATAGTTTTTTCATTGTGGCAATGCTGAATGCTATTTATAAGTAGACGTATTTCGCGTGGATGGATACCAATAAAAGTATGTCAAAGTTGTCAGTGAATAGATATAATATATTCTGTTAAATTTATCGTCTTAAAAGCTTGTCGCGTGAATAGAAAAGAAAGAAATACATACTTAGGTACTTACAATTTCTGCCAAACAAAATTAATGCCTGTATGAACTTTTCGCGCGCGACGAGCTTTTAAGACAATAAATTTAACATAATATACTATATCTGTTTCAGTGATAACTTTGATACTACTTTTATTAGGATCCACCCACGTGAACTACGTCCACTTATAAATAGCATTCAGCATTGCCCAGTGGCGGCTTGTGAAATTTCAAAGTTGTATATCTCTGTTCTTACTTACAGGACCCGTACCAAATTTAGGGGTTTTAATAAAAACTGGGAATATTTTGGCAAAGAAAAAAAACATTTTGTAATTTGCGAAAAAAAGTTGAATTTTGGGTGTGCCCCTCCTAAGAAAAAAATGAACACGTCTAGGTATTTTATTTATTATTTTTTCTAAACAAATGTTACATCATTTTGTCGGCGGTTTTTAAATTTTGAGAGAAACAAATGTGTTAGTAGAAAGTTATAGTCATTTGAATTTTGTTTTAAATTATATTTTGGGCTTAAAAAAATTCAGATGACTATAACTTTCTAATAACACATTTTTTCTCTCAAAATTTAAAAACTGTCGACAAAATGATGTAAAATTTGTGTAGAAAAATAATAAATAAAATAACTAGACGTGTTCATTTTTTCTTAGGAGGGGCACACCAAAACTTCAACTTTTTTTCGCAAATTACAAAATGTTTTTTTTTGTTAGCAAAACATTCCCAGCTGGCTCACTATTAAAACCCCTACATTTGGCACGGGTCCTGCAAGTAGAAACAGAGATATACAACTTCGAAATTTTACCAGGCGCCACTGGCATTGCCACAATGAAAAAACTATTCTTATTTTTTTCGTTTTAGTATTCATATCTATTTAATAAAAACTTGTTTTTAAAAAGTATGTTTTGCAAGGTTTTTGTTTAATAGTATAACCTGCATATTTTTGCATTTTTGGGTTTAAGGGCAATTCTAGATACTTTTTTTGAACGTTATCGAACAGACAGATAAACCGACCGATGAAATTAAGAAGATATCTACTTCGTGGTCTGAAACATAAAGAAATGCAAAAACCTCGAATGGTATTTTTTTACGAATATAATTGGACTTCTTGCAGCGACGAAAGTAAAAAACACAACTAAGCAAATTAATTAAACAATTTAGTTTGTACTTTATTACATCATTTTAAATTTATAAGCTTACAACTAGAACAATACCACATTTTGGGTACTTTACACACACAAGCGAATTTGCTTTTGTCTTTGTAATAATCACCTACAACAAGCAACAGTTTCAAGACGAAACCCAAGCAAACCCAAGCAACAGTTTCAGGGTCGTTGATGATTTGGAAATTACAAACTGAACAAGTAAGCGAAATATCAAGTTAATACCATTTAAATTGTTAGATAATATATCCACATCTTCATTAATTATAGAGTAAAGTTTTTGCCATTTCCCTATTTTGCATATGGCAGCTTTCTCTGTTGTGGTAAAAAATCAAAAAGGACTTTACTTGTTTCATGATTATGGTTGTTACTTAAACCTTTAACTTCAAGAACTTTTCGATTCTGAGATGAGACTCAAAGAAACAAATACAGGAGATAGAATTTCCTTTTTAAATGTCCTTACTTCTTTTACATTATCTCAAGATTTACGAAAACGTTGTCCTACAAAAACACAGCAGTTTTTACCTCATAATATTTTAGCTCTAGTTTAATAACATTTTTGATTCTGTTGGCTGCAATTAACTGTGCGTCCCTTTTCCAGTACTTGACGCATGTCTTTTTCATGAACTTTCAAAACTTCTTCAACATCTTTATAACTTTTAAATGTTGGTCCTATCTCCCCTACCCTCCCCTAAAACTAAAAAGTTGAGTTTTGCAAACATTAGTATTTTCTGCCGGGATTTGTTCCAATTCAGGTAATCAATGCGTCATAAATGTGACGTCACCCAATCAAACCCAATCAAACCCAATCAAACCCAATCAATGCGTCATAAATGTGACGTCACCAATTTTTCCGATAAAAATATGTTACCGGTACGCATTTTTCCGTTTCCTATAGTGCTAGCGCAACTGAGTGCGCTAATCCTGTAGGAAACGGATACGCGAGCCCTGTATTCCGTTCCCTAAGTGGTTAACGCACCTTATGCAAGTATTAGTCGCGCGCGCTACGGGCGGGGTTTGCTCAGATTTGCTGGGGTTTGTTCAGGTTTTACCCACTTTTACTTAGTCTTCTTTTATACTGCATTGTTTTGGCAGTGCGATTGATTTCGATGTATTCTAAATTTATAATTTTGCGTTGTGATGATCGCTCCTAACCTAACCTAAAAAACCTAAAAATAGTACGAAATATATATAAAATACATTAATTATTATTAATTTTTGTTAAAATATTTTAAGTAAAAGTGGGTAGAACCTGAATAAACCCCAGCAAACCTGAGCAAACACCTATTCGCTCCCAGGTCCCATAAGTTTGTTTCATTAAAAATTAATAAAAGCAACATAATTTTTTATCTGCGCAAGTATATTTGCAATCAGGAAAGACTGTAGAATGTGACCATAAAAGAATTTTTCCAAAAAACGCAAAAATAGCAGAAATTGGTATAGCAAACAATTACCTTATTATTATTAGTTTGTATGTAAATTTGAAAAAAATACACCTATAAATTAGATGGGATAGGCGTATACGCACATATTTCTTTTTCGGGTAGGCAAAGGCATGCTTAATAAAACCGTGAGGTGCGTAAACCACTTAGGGAACGGAATTACAGGTCTCGCATCCGTTTCCTACACGATTAGCGCACCCGGTTGCGCTAGCCCAATAGGAAACGGAAAAATGCTACCGGTACCGGGATGCTAGACACTGCGTAAAATTTAACACTGTGTCAGCCAATTGAATTTTCTTTCTGCAATCCGCTGCCAGAGAATAGAGATATCTTCCTATCAAAAAAATCTTGATTAGGGAAGTCATGCATAGTTTCTGGCGCAAAGTCAACAATCTAAGACAACATTAATTTAAATGTTCTATTTTAAATCGTCTTTAAGTTAGAAAACGGGAACTTGTAATGGAAACATAGTAAAAAGTTAATAAATAAAATATCAATTTGATTTATAATAAATTTTGGTAGATTGCTTATATTAATATAACGAAAACGTTAATTGTGAGATACATGTACGTTTAGCATCTATATTTGGATCTTTGGAGGGAACATCTTCAGTATTATATTTAGTATTCAAGGAATATTTAATTCGACACAGCCCAAAATGTATTAATAAAATACATCGTGTGTCAAAATAATTCTCGGTCATTAATAGATATGTATATGTATGTATGTATTCGACTCGTAAGTATTTGTTGGTATACATAGAGGTCAACGACATCAGACCTCTTAAGAATTTAAACATTTTTCGAATTTTAAGCAGGATTTAATAACTGTAAGTCCGGTGAATCATTTTCTTGATTTTTTGCTGTGGCGTAACCCATTGATTCCGTAACAAAGCCGAGTGTTTAGTATTTTTTCCGGTACTGCTGTTATTTTTATAATATGTTAATGCAGTTGCACTTAAGTCACCTAATTTAGGTTTTCTTATTTAGTCTTTCTGGTTGACCAGTTAAGTCCGGCCGCTACACTGGACGTCCGGTTTATCGGTTGTTAAAAATATTGTGCTAAAATTATAAAAAGCCATAAACGACTAATGGCAATTACTACAAACTTGTATTTAACTGTATTTTAATAACTTTTATAAATAAAAGTCAGCCTGTTGCACTTCATATATCACAACAGGTTGTGTTATTGGACTGATTCGCATAAAGATTCTAATAAAACTGCTTTATACTGCTTTTAGGAAAAGACACCTTTCGCTATTTTTCTTTTTCTGCTTTGATTTTTTTTATTAATAATAGAGCTGGACATTATTGCTTTATAAACTTTGTACTACTTTTAATTTTCATCGTATTTTGTAGAGAGATGCCTTTAGATTACGCATAGAAAAATATAATAATAATCAAGCAAGAAGACGCTACGAGCATCATAGTCACAGATTTACCCACACCAGATACGAAAGCAAGCTATAAACGGCGAACGCGCCTTTGCTGTGGCCACACCCTATTTCAATTGGTAATCGGCAACTGCTATAGTCAGTGAGCTCCGCGACATCAAGTAGTGGCTGCACGAGCACCTCGTTACTGTTTAGTGCGTGGCTTTGTGTTATTTCGGCAGTTAATGAACTTAAAATATTTTATAAAATTAGTGTTATATTTGATTTTATAGACTTATAATTTTGTACTAGGTGTGTTGTGTAGCAGTTTGCACAAACATTATACTTTCTAGGTCCAAAAGCGTACAATTTTTTGAAAAAAATAATCTATTTACCAAAAAAACGTTGTTTAGAGCAAATGACTGACAACCTTATTTGCCTTCGTTGGTGCAACTAGCTGACGTACACTCCCACAAGGTCACAAGAACTTATACTGCTGATTAGCCAAACTTACGTATCTGGTGTGGGTAAATCTGTGTCATAGGCATGAAGACAACACGCGTGCTCTGTCTCATTTTAGAATATTCCTGGCTTAGTTGTTGGAAATCGATATACCAGTGGCGTAGTCCCTTTAAACAAGGATTTCTTAATTAAATAATTATTGGATCAAAATATAATCGTAAAAATTAAAACTAATGATTCATTGATTGTGCGAATTTATTATTTATTACTTTATATGTACAGCGGTATCCACAAAGTTCGCGTTAAAAAATAAAAAGAATATGATTCGTCTAAACCAAATATATTTAAAATGAATACTTTCTTTGTAGGATGCATAGTTTGGATAAAATTAAAGTTGAAAAATTTGATCAGTTTTTGCGAAATTTACACCTAATTTTGATTGTTAATTGTTGGAAGGTGGTAGAGAAATTCTTCCTTAGCCGAGGTGGTACCACCCAACACATCCTCTTAAAGGGCTGGTGAAATCCCTATGGATGTTTCCTGATATGGATGTGTGAGTCGGATTTCCCCAGTACACCCACGGTACATAGACTTAGACTTCGGTCGTCGTGGGAAAATAGAAAAACATCATGCTAATTTTCTATAACTCTTGATTTGGATTGTTCCAGAAATTTTTATTGTGAATGATGCTATAATTAGGAAGTTTCCATTTTTTTTCATTTTCGCCTAATAAATAGTCCTCAAAATGTAAAAAAATGTCTGTATTCTGCAAGGGCTTTATTGCCTACTCAAAAAGGATATTAGAAGTTTACACTTTATTTGTTAAGTAAAATACCATATTTTTGTCATTTGTAAGAAATTGGAATAAACTTTTTTTTGGCGGTGAAGTTTTGCTACATCCTCTATGCTGATATTATTAGTTTTACTAAAAAGATCAAGAAACTTTATCAGTGTAAAGCACCAAACACTCTGCCTTTAAAGGGTTTATATTTCTTATAATTTAATTAAAGTGAAGGTTTGTTGTAACGTAATCGCCAACACTTTTTCGTACTGTCCAGTGATTCCAGGATAAATGCAAACCATTTATATTGGTCAACTTTTTGAAACTCTTTGGAAGGGTTTGGATTTGGGCAATTTGTTTAGAAAGTAATAAAACCCAATTTTCAAACAAATATTGGAAACAAAAAATATCTTGCTTAAGTTTTTTGACATATTAACATATTTCTATGTATTAACAATCAAAATATAAAAGCATTGTTAAATTTATTTTATCTGGACCAGAACCGGTAGTATTTTATAAATTATCCTTTCTGTGCCATCTGGATTAATGTTTCAGTTTAAGGTTTTTCAGTGAGTTGGTAGTCTCATCCTGATCACCCATGTACATCGTATAGTTTCCAGTATATTTAACAGTTCTATTTTCTGATTAGAAATAAGTTCCCTTGTAGTCGATTCTACTTTGATTTGGACCTGATATTTGTTGAAATATATTAATTTTTTTTTCAAGCTCTAAATTCCATTCTGATAAATTACATAATAATAAGTAAATTTTAATCAACAATAGTTCTGCATTCCCATGCCATAAGAGCCCTTCAGGCATGGCTCTCTCTCTATATTAACAAAAATAATATATATATTTCTTCCAATCCTTCCATCTCATGTTAAACCAATAAGTATCCTCCCGACTATATCAAAAAGAAAATTATTGGAGAACAATTGAACAACTTTATTACCCTAAATAATATACTGGCAACAACTCAGTCGGGATTGCGAAGTAATCATAGCACTTTAGCAGCTTTGGTTAATGCGAGGGTTAATGTTACTAATGATATATTTCGAGCCTGGGATGATGGTAAAATCACCTGCTTGATTATATTGTATTACATTCGATACCTTGGACTCTGACCTAATCAAAACTAAAATATTTTGGTTGGGCGACAGGGCATTAAACTTTTTCAAAAACATTTTTCACGACAGACATCGGAGAGTTGTTTTTGAGAATGACTTTTCCAAGTATTTGCCTATGCATTACGCAGGGAAGTATCCGATGGTGTTCTCTGTGTGTACACGTCTGATTTTTCTAACATGTTAAAATATTCCTCTTCTCATCAATACGTAGGCGACACTCGAGTATACTTTTTATTTCCTTATTCAGAAACTGCTGCGCTTTTGAAAAAATTAATTCAGATCCAGATACCTCTAGCACTGCATCAGCAATACATGGATTGCTACTTAAGGAAGTTAAAACACAAGTGGTGGCCCTTTGGACGGATAAAGACAGAACTTGTAGTATCCAGCAGCTAAATATTAAACTGAATAACACGAATGTAAAACCTGTTAACACTTAAAAATTCTGAGCTTATTCTTAGCAATAAATAACACAACCCCACAAAAAAATGTGTCCGGACTTGTGGGTCGGACATATGTATTCCCATGTATTTTTCGACGCTGAATCCGATCCCGAGCTCAGAAATGGCCCTCCACGTCTGGAAGTGGCCCCAGGGGCCAAAAATGGCCTCTATAGGGCCTGAAAGATGGATTCCGGGATGAGGCGAGGTCGAAGGTGCATGCTGAAGCCAAAGCCGGATTTGTGGTCGAAAAGTTTATGGCCAACTGAAATTCCCCGTTTGGGACCGGGAAAATGACCCCTTAGGGCCCGGAAAATCATCTTTCGGACGTCGCAATCGCAACAGTGGTATTTTTATGTACTTTCAAATTCTGGAACTCAGACTGTGCTCGAAAAGTTTATGGACAACTGAAATTCCCCGTTTGGGACCGGGAAAATGACCCCTTAGAGGCCGCAAAATCGTGTTTTGGACTTCGCAATCGCAACAGTGGTGAAGAAATACCCCTGTCAGGGGTATTTTGTCATGGGACTACCACTGTTGCGATTGCGACGTCCGAAACACGATTTTGCGGCCCCTAAGGGGTCATTTTCCCGGTCCCAAACGGGGAATTCCAGGTGGCCATAAACTTTTCTAGCACAGTCTGAGTTCCAGAATTTGAGAGTACATAAAAATACCACTGTTGCGATTGCGACGTCCGAAACACGATTTTGCGGCCTCTAAGGGGTCATTTTCCCGGTCCCAAACGGGGAATTCCAGTTGGCCATAAACTTTTCTAGCACAGTCCGAGTTCCAGAATTTGAGAGTACATAAAAATACCACTGTTGCGATTGCGACGTCCGAAACACGATTGTCCGGCCCCTAAGGGGTCATTTTCCCGGTCCCAAAAATGTCCCATGAAAAAATACCCCTGTCAGGGGTATTTTTCATGGGACTACCACTGTTGCGATTGTGACGTCCGAAACACGATTTTCCGGCCCCTAAGGGGTCATTTTCTCGGTCCCAAACGGGGAATTCCAGTTGGCCATAAACTTTTCGAGCGCAGTCTGAGTTCCAGAATTTGAGAGCACATAAAAATATTACTGTTGCGATTGCGACGTCCGAAACATGATTGTCCGGCCCCCAAGCGGTCATTTTCCCGGTCCCAAAAATGTCCCATGAAAAAATACCCCTGTCAGGGGTATTTTTTCATGGGACTACCACTGTTGCGGCCCCTAAGGGGTCATTTTCTCGGTCCCAAACGGGGAATTCCAATTGGTCATAAACTTTTCGAGCACAGTCCGAGTTCCAGAATTTGAGAGTACATAAAAATACCACTGTTGCGATTGCGACGTCCGAAACACGATTTTCCGGCCCCTACGGGGTCATTTTCCCGGTCCCAAACGGGGAATTCCAGTTGGCCATAAACTTTTCGAGCACAAATCCGGCTTTGGCTTCAGTATGCACCTTCGACCTCGCCTCATCCCGGAATCCATCTTTCAGGCCCTATAGAGGCCATTTTTGGCCCCTGGGGCCACTTCCAGACGTGGAGGGCCATTTCTGAGCTCGGGATCGGATTCAGCGTCGAAAAATACATGTGAATAGATATGTCCGACCCACAAGTCCGAACACTTTTTTTTTGTGGGGTTGTGTACCTAATCAACGTTTTGAAAATCATGTTTCGCAGATTTTTTAAAGAGATTATGCTAAGCTTAAAGTAGTATATATTTATAAAGACATCTTCGATACTTCTGCAAACTTCAAGTGGTTGATTCTCTAGTTCTGTCGCAACATTCCTATTGTAACATAGTTTATTGGTCAGTTCTCCTCTCAAACAAGGTGTTTAGGGGTTACATAACTCTTGCATAAGATTGCCTTACAATTCACAGAAATTTGACCATATGTCTGACAGTTTTACTCAGTCCGGATGGTTCAACTTGGATGAACGTTTTGAAGTGCAGCATTTAAATTTAGTGAATAAGATGACTATATCTAAGCAACCCTCGTACCTGTACGAAAAACTAACTAGGGGATCAGATGTTCATTTACGTACTATTCGCCACAGAGATCTGTTCACCGTTCCCAGACATAACACCTCTCTATTCCAGCGAATAGAAGACATAAAAACTTTAATAAATTTGCTTCTAATGTCAAGAGGGCTCCCGCCGCGCTCGCTTTTTAAATTGAGGTTAAAAAACATAAAGCCCAATCAAGACGCTGAACCTAAATTGAGGACCTTGCTGCAAGAAGGGGGCTGCTCCATTTTTGTTAACTTTTGGGAAATAAGAAAAAACGTTCTATAAAAATTGCCCTTTGTTTAAACAAAAATATAACGTTCCAATCAAAGTATGACGTATTGACATACAACTTACAACTTTATTCCTAACGCTATATCGTTATCTGACAGAAAAACTGAAAAAAAAATTGGAGCTGCCCCCTTCTTGCACCAAAGGTGAAAAAAAGAAGGTACCCTTTCCGCATATTATAAGGTAAAAATACTTAGTTTTGAAAAAACTTGTTTAATAATATTGAAAAATAAAAAACATGATATCATTTTTTCATATACAAATAAAAGTTCAGTTTATTCATCAGCTTGATCATCGTCATCAGTGCCAGATATCTGGGAAACATGCTCATTATCACCAAGTTGTTCACTTTTAAGGGCTTGATAATACTCCATTTCGTTTTGAGGAACATAGTTAGTAGCTAATTGCATCACGTCCTTGTATTTTGCCTTTTTCACAGGTAGTAGTGAGTTGGAAACCACACTGTTGGTTTCAACTGACAGATTATCCTCAGTGTTTCTTAAAATTTGGAATGATTCAAAAACAGGTATGCCAAGTCGAGACACTAACAGCAATGGTATGCGAATGGTCGTTGTTGTACTCAAAAATTCGATATTGGGAAATCTTAAACCATGTCTTTTCAGCATTCATAATAACTTTCTTAAAATGGTTCTCAAAATGCCCGCTAAAGTTAAGAATCATATCTTGGTGGACTATAATAGGTATAAAACCTTTGGACGCCTCTTGAATATATTGGCAGTATTGTGAAGGGGAAAAAACATAATCTTTTTTTCTTAAAAACTTCTCTATTGCCCCAAAACAACGATCGCACGGCAGAAAACTGTGTCCGGGTTCGGGAAAACGATGTTCAACCTTTTGCAAAGAAGTGGTTCTTACAAGAAGATGCAAAAACTGTACTATGGTTGCATTCTTATTTTGAGCTGCAGCATTGTCTGAAAACAAGTAGAGTACTTTTACGTTTCTGGGGAGTATGTTTTAATATAGTAAAAAAGAAAGGAAATAACTTCGTTTGGTGATTTTCGGGCAGTGGTTTCATCATAAATGTAGAAATGAGCCTTGCTGGTCTTGCCTGAATGGGTGCAAAAATTGTACGTCCACAGTTGACGTTTGGAGAAAGCTTCGCCGGCCGGCATTTTTGGTAAGGGAAGATTCTGCTGATAATCAAACGTTAAAACTTCAACTTCATTATTCTCTTTGCTTAGTTTTGGTTTTTACTTTAATTAAATTTAAAAAAATGGCTTGACTTCATTTCATGTAAGTTATTTTCAATCTGCAACTCTTTTTTTTTCATTAGCATCAATGGTGGGATCTTTAATATTATTATTTAGGACATCACACTTCTTACAGGTATCCGACCGCGGCGACCCAAAAGTACCGCAAATAGAAGTCGTAAGTCACTTTAGGCTTATAATTTTCATTAGTAACACTTTCTGCTTCATTGAGTTGTAAATATAGTTCATACATCTTCTTTATATTAAGATCACGCTACCGACTTCAGCCGAAACATCCCGATGATTGCTGCAAGAAGGGGGCAGCTCCGCACCTGCACCCTTCTTGCACCAAACAGTTACGGAGGCAGGTCCAAAAATGTTAATATCTTTGCCATTTAGTATCGGAGCTGCCTTTTTCTTGCACCAATCGATTCAACTGAAATTTTTACATGTAGTACATATAATAACTCAAATTTTAACAAAAATGGAGCTGCCCCCTTCTTGCAGCAAGGTCCTCAATTACTGACTGTAATTTATTCTGTGCTGGTGTATTTTATTCTTCCATAATTTATGTCATGCATTGATTCTTATTAGAATAGATTTAATATTTCTTGTCTATATTAAGTAAAGTTTACACTGGTGAAATATATACGTATCTGCATATTTTCTTTATTGTTAACCCGACGCAACACTGTTGAATACCTGCCTGTTTTGTTAAAGCCAAATAAAGATATATTATTGTTATAAATCTCAGCGACTTAAAGGTTGCAGATTAAAACAAAAAGCAAATCAGTGATCTCCTTAAGAACTAAATCTCAGCTTTCAGTTAATCTAATCAAAGATCTTCCGACATGTTCGTTACAGTTTTGTCAGAAGACTCAGTCAATTTTAGACTAAAAAAAACCCTGTACTTATAATTGTAACATAGAGAGTTTATATAATGTAACATGATCTCGTCAGCTTTCACCACAAAATATATTCAACTATGCTTATGCCATGAAATATTTAGCTGTGTTGTAAGAGGGTTCACCCATTGAACCGATTTCCATTAATTTTCAAATAGATTTAAGGTAAATGTACCACAGAAAGTCTGTTGTTCCATATATTTCCAAATAAAATACGTGTTATAGTTCAAGAAGAATAAATCTATATTCGCCTAATTCACAAGATTTAGTCCATTTTTATTTCCTCAGCAACTAAACTCTAACTCGACAGTTTCTTTTTATTTCAAAATTGATATTGTTATGTTACCTTTAATTTCGCCATTGCTCGCGTTTTTTAATCTTTTTATCCTATTTGCCACTTTGCAACCGCTTGATTTTGGTACCAAACAATTAATTATGGACACAGGAATAACTAGGCAAATACAACGAACGAAAATAGGTCAACGCAAAGCGAAGTACATTTTGTTAAGCGATTCTAAAATAATTACAGAATCCTTCGTTATCTTTAGCGGAGTCTTTGGAAATTTTAGATGACGTGCCAATAATTCTCCAGTCGCCAACTGACAAGAAAAGTGGTTAGGGTTCAGAAAAATACATGAGTGTACTACAGGCGCGTCTTGTCCATAAGGTCCATTCCAAAACTCCCCAAGAAAGGATGAAGCCAAGCTTGCTCCGGACTCGCCGTATTTTAAATTTACCTCATAGGTATATATGAACTGTATAAAATGCATTAAAGCTAAGACATGCGACAACAAACATGAGCGCTTTAGGAAGTTAAAAAGAGACAAAATTTGTCGACGGCCCACCAATAAGATCGCTTTCGGGGCGCGCGTAGCCGTCAACGCCGCTGCGCCGGTTGTCGGGTTGTTGCAAATTCTGGCTCACTAATTTAAATCTGACCAATTTATTACTAGAACAATATTCGCGATTCGCGATACATTTGTATATTTAATATAAGCTTACAAAATTTTATTTTTAGATATTTAGGTAATTACTAATAATAATTGTAACTGTGCCTATAAAACACTAAAAACTACAGTAATTACGACATTGACAATAACTTGGCAACGCAGCACTCGACGCATTAATATTTCAGAATTGTATCCATGCTGCCGCCAAGCTCTTGTTCATTGCTCATCATTATTAGTCGCCGGATTCGCCGGGCTTTGTTCTTAAGAAGTGCTTCGGCTTTGGACTTAATTTTGTTGTGTTTTGTTTGGATATTATTTGATATTTGTGTTGTGTCCTTTGTGTAGTATAGTGTAGTACTCGTACTTGAGTACTTATATTAATAATGGTTTTAACAGTGTAAGAAATACTGCAGTGTAAAATAAGTAGAGCATTGACATTTGAAAAACGTTTAGAAATTAAAGAAAAAGTACGCCTTAAACCTCTTCTGGATCTAATACAGACCACCAAAGACTGAGGGAAAGACATCACAAGAAAAAGTCAAGGGGAGTCAAATTCTGGGACCTAGCGACAAACAGAAATAATCGTTAAAACGTCTAAATTCTTAACCGACTTAAGTAAAAATAACGCATTTCCATGGAAACAAATAATAATTCTAAGATAAGTTAATTTGATTTATTGGTAAAATTTATTTATTTTTAAATTTAATCACAATTTAGTTTACCATAACTCCGTAACCAAAAGAGCAAATAAAAAAATTGTTGAACACATACGTAGTGTTACCCTCACGCCTCAAAATAGAGAGGTTTAAATGTCAAAAATATGTTTAAATAGGTCATTATCTCATCTCAGCTCCCTATTAAGTCACCAAAATTATTTAAAAATATTTTTAAACCGTTTTCAACATATCACCTTATAATACTTCAAAAAACTCACCGTGTATATATTTTTTAATAACTTATTAATTGTTATTTTATAATCTATATATGATTTCGTTATAATTTATTTTATTTTAATTTTATTATTGTTAAGTACCTGTTTTAATTTTATTATTGTTCCAGGCACAGTGAAATTTTATTTATTATTATAATTATCAATATTATTATTATAAAAATCAGTGCATAGAGGTTCACTGGTTTTTGATAATAGGGCGTTGCCTTACAAAAAAAAGGTTAAATATAAAATATCTACACATAAGGAAATATTTGAAAATGTATTATTTTAAGCTGTTAGATAAACATCTAAAATTTCCAAAAGTAACAACCCATCTCAGTTGATCTTTTGGGTCCTATTAAACTTTGGAAAATATTATGTACACGAAGCAGAAACAACTCAATTATTAACTAATATAAATCAATCAAAACTTGTGATGTAGCACTAGAGTTTGGAGTTTGTGGATCCTGAATCTCCCATGAAAACGGCTTTAAAGTTTAATAGAATTTTCGAGTTGACATTGAACAAGCGTCTAGCCTCAGCTTTAAAATATATAGCATAGTTTCATTGGATTAAACGTCGCGCCGGCGGATTGTGAAACTATAATTAACTAAATTCATGATTAATTATGTTTTGACGCCTAAAATGTTGTTAAGGTACTAGTTTTTAAATTATGTCTGAACTGGTGGTTGAGTAAAATTAAAATGATGTTAATCTTTAAGCATATGCCTAGTTTACTTCTCATTGGCTTACGATCTACTTGCTGACATTCGTCTACTTCGGGTTAGGCGGCAGCCTGTCTAAAAGCGTTTCCGCTTTACAATCAATAGGTCGGTACTCTATTCGATATCGAATTGGCTTCAACGACTTTTCAAGTCACTGACCAGCCAATTTTCAAAGGAAAACATTACATAATATATTAAACCTATATACACAGCGTATTCCCTACACCAGCTGAATCCGTCCAATGCATGGGTGAAAAAGTGCGTTTGTATTATACGTATTTGGAGCCAGTCATGTGTTTAAAAAGTCGGTGCTGTAATGGCACGCGCACGTCTAGGAAAAGTGGGTGGACGGCAACTAAGCGATCAGAACCGGGCAGACGCCATTTGCACTTCTGAGTGAAAAGGAAGTAGTGTTTGGTTGTGTTTATTTGTGAGCTTTAGATATTACCTATTTAGAGGTTCATTCGTTAAGTGACAATATTTTAGAGTTGGTGTTTATTTATTTTTGTGAATAATGGCCGATCAACGTGTAAAGTGTTTGATTGTGTTTTGCCAAAATTTGTTATTTTTTCCCTTTTTCTTGATGGTACTTCTTAAATTGCTTTTCTTTACATTATTGAAGTATGTTGAAAATGTTTTAACAAGTTTAATTTTTGATAGTACTCATTTATTCAGTACTGTATTTACATTTCAACCTTATGCTGCCTACCAATATTTTTCTGACATCATTTAACAAAAACGTACTGAAACTTTGCTGTTTACTACTATTGGTTTATTCCATGTTACATACAAATAGGCCGAAACAACTTCTTTTAGTATATAAATTAGCTTACTCCAAAACAAACTTTGAACCCCCCCATTTCACCCCCTTAGAAGTTGATTTATTAAAAACACATGTGCACATGTGAAAACTTTTACTATCATTTTTTTTTATTGTATTCTCGTGTCAGTTTATAATAATGGTTTTTAGGTGGATCCTCTATCCGACAATTTTTTTTTTTATTTTTTTTGTTATATCCAATTAAGACAAAAAATACTTTTACGGGTTTGATTGGGTCAGTTTCGTGTGTTGCATGTCAAATTTTAGGGGAAAAACTGAAGATATCAGTCCTGGGACTGCCATTTTAATAATTTTAACTTTTTTACTAATAGAAAACAAAAATTATTCGTAGTTTTACTATGTACAACATTTCGGTGGGCGGCTGAATGAAATCGGAGGGCTTTAAAAAAATTGTGTTGAAATAAAGATAATATACCAAAAATTCGGTCAAGTGCAAGCTATAATTGCACAATTAGTGTACCGTGCCATAACCTGAGCAAACCTCGGCCTCACGATCTCCGCCCATCTGCCGCGCTACCCGCCGCCGACGGCACCAACGCTCATATCATATCGCGTATTCGCGGAGCTGAGTGGGGAGCGTTTCGACTCAGCCAATTTAAAATTTTTTAAGAACTTAAAAGAACAAAAGTTGTTGTCAAAAGACTTTTTCTCTACAACCAATATTTCGGCAGTTATAAGGAAATAAACAACTAAATTGTTTATAACAATTGATCACGCTAGAATTTTTTAATCCTACTAGTTTTGACTCAATCTACACCTATTTCTCAATATTCCTGATTTTTTCAGATTTATCTAAGCGATTCTTTCGGTCGTGAGGGTGGGGGACAGCAATTTTTAAGCGTTTTTCCCTAAAAATATTTTTACAAAATGCATAACAAAATACATCATATATATTGTCGAATTCGTGCTTCAATAAGTTTTCATTTGACACCCTACACGATACCCTTGAAAATTTTTTC
The DNA here is from genome assembly GCA_963971165.1 of Philopedon plagiatum. Lineage (NCBI taxonomy): Eukaryota > Metazoa > Arthropoda > Insecta > Coleoptera > Curculionidae > Philopedon > Philopedon plagiatum. Next base: position 71,147,900 of record OZ020194.1, read on the forward strand.
CCATTTCCCAATTTACCCCCTGAAATTAACCCCCAGAATCAAAATTCAACTTTTTATACTTCACATCTATAATTGGGCCACCACACTCTATCTCTGTGGTAAATTTCAAATTTTTACGTCGAATTGTTTCAGAGAAAATCGCCTATGGCAGACGGAAAGACGGACTGACGGACACCGACACATAAGTGTTCCGGTTTGCTAATTTTAGCACGGAACACTAAAAATAAAATATCTATGCGATTGTCAGCTACATATAATGCTATTATAACTAGCTTCTTTGTGTAATTTGTATTTGTTGTAAGTCTTGATGTGCAATTGTGCATTGTGCATCCCAGCGTACGTTCATTTCATTCATTTTTGAATTACATATTTTCTATTATTTATTTTCTCATTTTTTATACCGGACAAAAATAGCGTCAAAATAACTCACTCCCCCTCCTCCCATCCTACACGAGTATGGAGCATCACATTATTTTATTATCATAATCTGATTTGGATCGTATAGTAATTCAAGCAGGCGAAGAAACAGATACAGATAGTTTACTAGAAAGAGGTTCTTTGAGTAAAATGCCCTTGTTATTTAAAAGAATAATATATCAGTGACTAAAATATACGCTTATTACATTAACAACTGGCTTTAAAGCTCAAGTTACTTTCGCGCATATAATTTTTAGTCATTACTCATTATTATTAAACACCAAAGACAAAGGAATTTCAAATGATGACTGTGATTCTTTGCCAAGAACAAAGAGCAGAAACACATTTGGCATTTTACAACGTATAATTTTAGGAATACAATGGTTTAAAAGCATATTAGCTTTATTTATGTTATTCTTAGGATTGATATAAATATAACTAATCAGGTTACATCCACTCGCATTGAATTTATGTGAAATTACATAAAGACTAATTTATCATTTAAAAGTGAGAACGAATTGTTTTTAATACGAAATAAGGAAATGAAATAAGTAAAATTTATTGTGCCGGTTTTGATTTATACGTAAATGTAAAAATGATAAATAATACCTGTTAATTAAAACTAAAATAACACGAAACTTTAAGCAAATTTTACTTCAGGTCCAGGGTGCAGCAAGAAATTGCCTTCCAGACAATTCTTACTTATGTATGTACATATTTCCTTTGTCATTTAATTTATCCCAAGGATTTTCTTATGTTTACCTGGTAATCTAGATGTTCTGACCTGGGCACGACAGCTCCTGATTAGCCAATTTTGGCACGCTCATTCAGGGGCGGTGGATAATTTCTTTTCGTATGTTGTTAGTCCTGGTCTGTTATCCTTCACGCAGTGTCGGTAGGATCCATGGATTTATTAAGAATGGATACGGGATGATTTAAAATTCTTTGAAACCGAAACAAACCATTCTAAGCGACACTGTAAACACACTTTGTAAACATTGGCCACATCTTATTTTATCTTGAATTTTAGTACAAAAATACGTTAGGAGCATCACAAGATTTACTAAAAGTAATAAAAGGCCTAAAATATTTTATTTTTCTGCTAAATAATAATAAATTTAAGTAAAAAATGTTTTATTATTTATAGGTTATATTATTTCTAAAGGTTTATTTAAAGTCGCTACGAGTCATTTATAAATCTATAAGTCGCACTTTTTCTTTTCTAGTTCATTAGAAAAAGACGTACAGGGTCTTCCAACGAGGACTGAACAGGGGCTCATTTTTGAGCTTCCTTGTATTTAAAGAAAAATCTAAAATAGCCAATCGATGTACTTTTTCCTGCAGAATTCAAAAATGAAACCAAAAATTTATTTGAACCAGAAACAAAAGAGTTACGCTATGGATAAGGTGTTTTTTAAATGGAACATAGCTTTTTTTATACGATTTTCGGAACGAGTGATTTTTTTATGTCCGTTCTGATTAAAATATTTAATATTGTGACAGCTATTTTTATTAAATTTTAATGTTTTATCCAGTATAATTTAACTTCAACCTGTTTGAAACATACACTAGGTAATAAAGGTAAAATCACCTTGAAATCCTTCAAAGTCAAAAAATTTGACAAATTTACTATAATATTATATATATATATATATATATTTCTGTGAAAATTTGCAATAAATCTTCTCCTTGCTTCTCTTGCATTTTCTTGGCATTTGTAGAACAAGATATCAATCTGCAATCTCTCATCTAATGAATATTTCATTTCGGCAATATTATAGTAAATTTGTCAAATTTTTTGACTTTGGAGGATTTCAAGGTGATTTTACCTTTATTACCTAGTGTATGTTTCAAACAGGTTGAAGTTAAATTATACTGGATAAAACATTAAAATTTAATAAAAATAGCTGTCACAATATTAAATTATTTAATCAGAACGGACATAAAAAAAATCACTCGTTCCGAAAATCGTATAAAAAAAGCTATGTTCCATTTAAAAAACACCTTATCCATAGCGTAACTCTTTTGTTTCTGGTTCAAATAAATGTTTGGTTTCATTTTTGAATTCTGCAGGAAAAAGTACCTACATCGATTGGCTATTTTAGATTTTTCTTTAAATACACCTCTAGAGGAAGATGTTTTCATAACAAACAACAAATATAAGGCTTCACGTTCGATACGCTCACAGTATACGGAACATCGAAACCTTTCTTAATAAATCCATGGTAGGATCAAAGGAAATCCAGGAATTTTGATGTATTAAAAGTTGTTAAATGGACGCCAGATTGTGAAATATGTAAGAAAGTAGTTCAAAGTTCCGAGATTAGTTCACAGTTAACCCAAGTTACGATAATTTTATTAGCAAAAGAGCGAATATCAACTTTCTGAACATGCTGTGTAAAACAGAATAATCTTTTTTTTTTGACAAATGCTGTAATGAAATAATTTTGGTTATAATTTTAATATACGGTGTAGTTGTGTTCAGTTAGTATTTTTCGTTTTGAGTTTTAACCTTTTTTTTTAGCAGACATTTTAAGCTAGTAGGACTAAGTCTCATCTCATTAAAAACGTGATATAGGTTAAGTCATAATTCGTTGTGTTGCTTGTTCTAGTTAGGTACAATTTCAACTTATTTCACGGGTAGTCCATATCTTCCCATAGTAAATAAAAAAATTGTTATTAAATTAAAATAGGTACCTACATATTTGTATAACCAGAGTACAAGTTTCTACATAATAAACAATGATGACACCTGTTTGTCTATATCTTTATTAATGAAGTAATAATTATATAAATTAAAATACTTCTCATTCAAATTCTATCTACTGTACAAAGAATTTTTATTGTCCAGGGTTATGGGGATGGCCCAGTATCATACCGCTACATCATGGAACAATTTGACGAGAAATTTTTATGAATCCCAATAACTGAAATGACAATCTACATCACAATAAAAAGTTCCAAAGAACTGGTTTGGTTTTGAATATCAAGAAGAAAAAGAAGGAGAAGAAATATGACCAAAACGATGCTGCCACAGTCTTAGTTCTTCAGTATATTCAAGAAACTTCTGTGATGTCCCTTAGAAATCTTGCTAAACATCTTCTAGAAGTTGTGAAAAAAACTCATATTCGGATAATCTTAAGATAAAATAAATTATTTCCGTTCAATACCCACTTTAACCAAACATTGGAAGAGGGAGATAAAGAAGACTAGATTTTGATTCATGGGTGGGAGACCAAATTTTAATTGAAAATATCCATTTTTATAAATTTATTATGTTTTTTGATGAATGCACATTTTCTACTAATGGACTGTAGCATGTCTGCATGTCAGGACTGGTCTTGAGAACACATAATAATGAGGCGAAGACAATTTTTTACAAAAGTATGGCATTATAGGCCCATAGCCCATATTTTTTAATAATATCTGTAATAGAACATCGTACTTAGAAATGCTGGATACATTTTTTAGCGATGATATCGAAAATTTGCCATTAAATTTTAGCCAAAAAATGTATTTTTAACAAGATGGTTGTCCAGCACATTGCGCTCGCGAGGTAATAAAATGGTTTCACCGCAGATTTGGTCCAAGGTGGATTGGAACCCCCCTGAATATGGCCCAATTTTTCGGCCCCCCAAGCAGCCCAGACTTAACGTTGGTCCGGTTGGCCGATATGTTTCTATGGGGCCGTTTAAAGTAAATTGTTTATGCCACTCCAATACCAAATAATATCGACGTGCTAAAAGGCATAATTACCCAGGCTGTCCGTTCAATATCCCAGTAAGAATTATTGTTTGATATTGTACTCTGGTTTAAGGTGTGAGAGAGAATATTTGGGACTTTAAAAAAATAATGTAGTAAATCTCAGATTCAACTGTACTTTTCTTTCTATTGCAATGTTTTTTTTTCAAATACTGCAAAGCAATGCAAAAATATTCAAACGAATCAATGACGAACCCAATACTTCGAGAACTCCGACATCACAACTAGTAACAGGAGCGAAACGGAAATGATTTTACAAGTCAGTATTTTTAGTTTTCAATGTTTCAAAAATATTTGTTATTTCTGAAAATCCTGGATTTCTTTCTAAGATTTTTCATATATATACTTTTAATTTTTCACCAATTTCGGTAGGACATGCTTTGAGCTTATCTATAGTTGTCTGAAATAAATTAAAAGAAGTCAAAAGGGGAGGTTTCGTGTCTCCAACTGTTCAATTACATCTGAAAGATATCCAAAATTTTCAGAAATCAACTTTAAACCATTTTTAAGCGTCAGTGCACTTATAACTTCTTTACTTCTTGTTACACTCAAAGCATCATAAAGTATGACCGTATTTTGTGGATGGGTTTTTATGGTTTATCCGCTCTTGAGAGGCTTAGCATTGATGATATATGATTTAACATTATATACAATATCAGTCGTAGTCGTATACTTATTTTCCATCAAAAGGCGAGTTTTAAAATCGTAATAAGTTTGGTGTATAGAAATAGAGGATAATTCAGAAAGCTATTACTGTTTAAAGGTAAATTTTACAGCTAAATTTATTCTATAAAGTTGCTATTTCTCTACATGTGTTTAAAGCGTGTAATTTATTTCGTATACAGCGTTAAAGTGAACTTTGAAAATTTGCCTTTGTTTTAAATATATAAAAACCAAAGAAACCGCATGAATGTCAATATTAAGATGAACGTATAGAATAACAAGTAGATAGTGACTTATAAATAGAATAAGAGATAATAACACTCAGTTTCTTAAAGCTTTTAATCAAGTATTGCATTTAATTGGCCTTTAGAGTCATCTGGCAATTACATGAGCAGGCGTGTTGTTATATTACCAGTCTTGGATAATATTGATTGATTAAATTGCGTGAGAGAACCGACCATTAGGAGAATAACCAAGATTGTTAAAATATCTAAGATACAGGAACTTATGAAAGGTAATATTTATGTCGGTAGAGAGAGAGAGATAGAAAAAACTAAAACAGAGGAAATGAGTGAAAATAAGAAGGAGCTCAGGACTGGGCGATGTGAAGACGATTAACCAAGAACATCAATCCTATGTAAAGTTAAGAGAATTAGAATTGGTGGTGGATGGGGTTGGAGTCAAAGGAGAAGAAGAATAGCAGTTGTACAATACTTGGTACATCAATTTGAGGACAACGTTATTGAAATTATAAATACAATTTTTAGTAGCTGAGTTGTACTTTTTATTTCAAGTCAGAAACACTTCCTATACAATACAGTGACTAGAGAATTTATAGTTATGTAAGAAGCAAAGACTAATCACTAGTCAACAAACTTAAACTTTGTAAAGTAACATTGATGAAAATGGCTGTATGAAAAAATTCTGTCAAGTGCAAGCTAGATGTCCGTACCACTGTAAGTAGTGGTTAACTTTGTCTGCCCCTACATCTATTTAACATATGCAGGCCCGTCGAGAGAGGGGGGCAGGGGTGCAAATTTCCCGGGCCCGCACTGCTTTGGGGGGCCCGCAACTCAAAAGTATTAAGTATTAATGCAAAAACTCGTCCCGGCTCTCAGCGGCCCTGAACAGATGGTTCCAAACTCCCTTCTTTATTGGTCTTTTGTGATGGTTTAACCTAGATATTTAAATTATTTTCTTTTTTAGCTTTTTTGCAACCTTATTTCTGCTGTCTCTAGGTCTCTCCCTATGTTCTAACTCCCACTTGCTCTCCATAACATCTTTCCTGCTGGTGCTACGTATTACGATAATGTCCAACATTATGCACCAGACGACTTCATCTCTTACTTTCTAGTCCATGGCATTCAGGAAAATGTTAAAGAGATACCAGCTTAAGACCGAACCCTAAATAAAAACGACCTATTTTAATAAAACAAATGTTTTAACTAAAACTCAGGGCCATTTTGTGCGCAATTTGCATAATTCCATTATTTTAAATTTAAGTTTAATGTTAATAGCCGACTGCGGTTATTTTATGTTTACATGCAGTTGCACATGTGTAAGCCGGATTATGCTGATCCACTCAATCATCCAACTCAAATATTGATTGATTTGTTAAAACCACTAAACCGAAATCGCTGGTCTGGGCTAATGATGATTTATAGTTTTCCAGTTAAAATTGTGAACGCTTAAAACGCTTTGTAAATGAAAGAGTAGTGTTTATGTCAATCTTAAATAAAGGATTCTACAATTTTTTAAAAATAAAAATAGATAAAGTAATTTAACTCAAGTGATTTCTTTTCCATCCCCACCGTGTCGAGTCGACCGTAGTAGATAGTGGATCAGGCTACTGTGCGGAAGGTCGGCGCTAGCGATGGGATATCTCGAATGAAAAATAATAGATCATTCGATTATTCAAATCACTCGAGATATCTCGAGAAGTCAGCGCGATCATTCGAATGATTTAGCCGAGAGATTATAATATAATAATAATCGCCTTTCGCCGCTTCGAATGACGAGACGAAATACGAAATGATGCCTTCGCCGACTCGGCACTCGACGTTGCGTTACGATGCGATTGTCTCGGATGTGTTTTTCATTCGAATGATTATTTATTTCGAATGATCCTTCGATATCGATCGAGCATTATTTCATCTCTCGACAACGCATAGCATGTTTTTAATATTGTCAGGGTCTCGGATGATTTTTTCATTCGAATGATTGTTTATTTCGAATGATCCTTCGATATCGATCTAGCATTATTTCATCTCTCGACAACGCATAGTGTTATTGCATGTTTTTATGATATATATATATATATATATATATATATATATATATATATATATATATATATATATATATATATATATATATATATATAGGGTGTTAGTAAAGTATGTGGCCAAACTTGAGGGTATTATTCCTTACTTAATTTTAAGACAAAACATAGGTCCATAGGTCCTAAAAGACTTTGTTTTTAATACACAGGGTGTTGAATTTTTGTAAAAGGTTTTTCCTAAATAACTAGAGGACGCAAATTAGTATAAAGTTGAAATTTGGTGACAATTTTTAATGCATAATGGGGAGTCATGCTAGTTGCCAAATTTGTTTAAAGAAGTGTTTTTGTTTTCATGGATCTCTTACTTTTTTGTTATTTTTAACAAATTATACTAATAAATAATGTTATGTATAACTTTGCATTTTTTTGTTTTTATCGAAAACGGCCAATCCAAGCAAATGAAATTCAAGAAATGATTTTTGTGCAGTTTTATTTGCTATATTTTTTGATTCGAATGATTATTTCGAATGATCATTCGATTATTAAAATCATTCGAGAGCTAATATTTCGATTATTTAATTCATTCGATTATTCCCAACACTAGTCGGCGCACTATGGTTTCTAGGAACCGATTTATTGGCCAAAATTATTGAAAGCATTATATTAAGAAACAAGCTGGCGTAAGTATTTTTTATAGTGACAAATTGACAAATTGCTACAAAATTAGAGCCATTAAGTAAAATTTTGTATTTAAACCAAATAGGGTATCCTGATAAAAGTTAGTCGTCGGCGATATTGAAGCAAATATAATACCCAGAGCTTTCGTATTTTTTTTATTGCTAAAGTCGTCATCAGAAGGTTCTGGAAATTATTTGTAAGTTTAATTTGACTACTAGAGAGCGTAACTGATAGTGTCGATAATAAAAGTCCGAATTTCTGACTAAAACCTCAGGACAATCTATTTTTTATTTCTTTCAAGCTAATAGGCAATGATATTATGCTTTCCCTGATAACGCGCAGACCGAGGGGTAAACCGCTGACAAAAATTTGTACACATATTGCCAAAAATCGCAAAAATGCCACTAATACCATAATATAATGCCACCGTGATTCCAATAAGACCTCCGTAATGCCACTAATGCCACCATAATGCCACTAATGCCACCATAATGCCACTAATGCCACCATAATGCCAATAATACCACAGTAATGCCACTAATGCCACTATCATGCCGATACTGCCATCATAATGCCACTTTTTTATGTTAGGTGGACAGGTGGACCTGTTTCAACCAATGAACTGTTTCACTGCTTTTATACATTTGTTACACTTCTGGAGGAGTCACCGGGTTTCTAGCACAGAGCGACCAAAGGAAATTATTATGTATACATAATAACTATAACTGTATGGTTATGTTATAATAACTATAACTTATAACTATACAGTTATAGTTATTTTAACAATACTACTATGATTACAGTAACGATATAAGTATTGTTCTCGTGCGGTTTGTATAGTCATAGTAACAATACTAAATAATTAAATTAATCATGCAATATAGTTATTGTAACTATAACATATAGTGAACCAACAATACTTTCTTGTTTAGTTAACTTTCTAATATAGTTATACGAACATAGGCGTAGTTAGGTTTGTCTACCAGGGGGGGCTTAAGCCCCACCAAGTAATATGTAAAAAAAACTTTAATAGAAGTATTCTTTTGTTTGTATTTCTGGCTGATCGCGAAAAAATATATTCTAAAAGATATTTTTGCGCAATATTTTTTAAAACATTTCACATTATTTAGAGATCTTATTAGAACTGTATCATCTTAAAATCTTACTAATAAAAAAAAACTTGGTATTATACATTTTACTTATATTACATCAACGGCAAAACTGTAACAAAAAAAGAAGACGATACATGTTCACGAAATGTTACAAAAATGCAACATGTGCAAGTACCTACAAATATTTTTTATATATGCTAGCTGCTAGAGCAACAATAGTATATCATTTTTAAGAATATAGACAATAAAATAATGTGTTTAAATATGGAAGTCTAATTTACGAGTTTTGAGCTTAGCAAATTCTTTAAGAATATCTTCAAAATTTAAATCTTTTAACATTTGACTTTCAATGTTTATTATGGATAAATTAGAAAATCGGTCCTGCGTCATGCGACTTCTTAACCAATTTTTTATTCTGCGCATTGTCGAAAAAGATCGTTCACATGATGCAGAACTGATTGGTACTGTTAAAGCAATTTTCAATAGTTTATAAATATTCGGAAAAGTGTCTTGTTTTACTATTGTTTTCAGTTCAGTCAAACCCCACTCCGAATGTGTAGATGACACACAGTTTTTTACAACTGACATCTCGGCTTTTAAGGCTTCTTGGTCTATATTAAAAGCGTCGGAATAATGCTGAATAAAACACTCACTTCCTATAAAATTTAATTTTACAAAACTGTCCACACCCAATGCAAATTTTTGACTTTCTGGTGAAAAACGAATTTTCATATGGCTAATTATGCTATCTAGCACACGATAGTAAACATTTACTAACCAAAAATGACGCGTGGGGTCCAAACCAGATTCCGAGGCTTCTATATTTATGGATAACTGATCTTCTTCAGCACCAATAGTCGACAAAACGGCGAAATCTTCTAGAAGCTTAGATTCCCGTTTCTTTCTTTTCGATGATCGGCTTAAATCTAGGTTGATTTCATGTTTATTCGCAAGCACTTGAATATCATGCCACAACGACCCAAACGACTCTTCGTTGCGTTTTTCTTCTAGTGATGCGATGGTACCATTTATAATTCCAGTTGAATTCGCCAATGTGCAGTCCTTTCCTTGCAAATGTTTACTAAGGACGTTAACTATTAGAAGGATATCATTTAAAATAAAGAGGTTAATAAGGAACGTGCATTTTGTCATGTTAGATAAAAGACCAAGAGCCTCGACTGATTTTCGGTCAGAGTTTTCTTCGATTTCAAGTCTTAAAGCTTCAATTAAAACTGAAAAATTGTTTTTTACTGCTTGACAGTTGGCACTCCTACAGTTCCATCTTGTATCTGATAATCCTGTAATTTCATTATGTTTGATTCCCAATTTTCTTTGTATATCGGTAAAAGTTTTGTGGTTTGACGGCTGAGAAAAATGTACATAGAGGGCTTCCAAAGTATTAAAAAATTCTTTTGTACCCTGTATATTGCCACACGTGTCGGTTACAGCTAGATTAAGTCTATGTGCCATGCAATGAATATAAATAGCTGTAGGATGCCGTTCCCGGATTTTTGCCTGCAAACCGCCCTTTTTTCCCGACATCACACTGGCTCCATCATATGCCTGAGCAACAATAGGTACCTTATCTAGATCCATCTTTTCTAAATAGGTGAACAAAATTTCGCTTAAACTTGCCGCAGTGCGTTGTTGGGAACAGTCTATAAACTCAAGAAATCTATCTTTAATTTCAAGGCCCACCACGTACCTTACACATAACGACAACTGTTGTTCTTTAAAACACCTAGCTTCGTCTACTATAATTGCTAGCATTCCACATTCTTTTATTTCGTTTATAATAGTTTTTCTAACCATATTTGCACTTATATTAATGAGTTCATTTTGAATTTCGGGACTACTTAGATTATGATGTTTTTGGTACATTTCAGCAAAAACACTATTGTGTCGTGAAAAAAGCTCACATATTTCTTTAAAATTTCCTTTGTTTTTAGAATGGGTAGCTTCATCGTGGCCCCTTAAAGCAACACCTTGACGGGAAAGAGTTAAAAGAATATCTGAAATAGTTTTAAAATATTCTTGGTTTTTCATCACTTGATCTTTACATGCAGACGAAATTTGGCTGACAACAGTTCCTTGCGTTTTAGTACTTTGAAACTGGAGGTATTTTTGAAAATTACTCATATGAAACATTGATTGGGCGTGTTTCTGCAATTTTTCGAGTATTTTTTTCCAATTTCTGAACCCTTGGAGCGTAAAAATGTCTTCAGAGTTGTTACTTCCAAATATACGACAACAAAAACAAAATACTGCATCACTCTCTAAACTGTACTCGAGCCATTTGTAATCATTAAAATACTTGGCCGAAAAAGATCTATTTTGCAATCCAAATTTGGTAGCTGGATACTTATCCAACAACGGCTGGCTTGGTTTTGTATATAATGTACCTAAGTCTTTTGGAATACTTACAAAACTGGCTGTTTCGGAAGGTTCGGCATTACTACCAATCATTACATTCGACAGGGACGCTATTTTTTCTGTCTTGCTTTCGACAACCACAGTTTCAACAACGCCAGCACCGGTATCAATGACATTTTCATCTTCATTCTTACGCTTAGGCGTCGTATTTTCCTTCGGTTTAAAAAACGAACGAATATCGCCACTAAATTTTTTCATGTTTAATATTAATGTTTGTTTACAATATTTACACAAAAGAAAATCAAAATTTACACAAAACAAAAACAAACACAATGTATACACTTCGTGTAGTATTACAGTACCTACTATGCAAGACCCAACAACTGCCTGTGACTGTAAAGTAATAAAGTTAAAAGCTCTCTTCGCAAGTCCGTTGTCCGTATCCACAACAAATCACGAAATCGCACGTTCAAAAATTAAAAATTCCGAATTAATAAATGTCCTTTCCTTGTTTATAGAGCTTGAGAAAGATGCCGCAAAGAGAGATGCTACATGCGACATGCGACGTTAGGTGAGCAGAACGGAAAAGAAAATATAATATGTGATATGCACACCGTTGCCACTGTTACTGATTTTAAGGAGGTATTAAGAGACAAGAAATATTGTATAGAAATATCAATTTTTATTTTAAAAAATACTGTTTTACATGGGAACGGAAGAGCTGAAATTATTTTTGCCAATACATTTTTTAGGGGGGGCTAATTTTTCATCTGGGGGGGCTAAGCCCCCTCCAGTCCCCCCCTAACTACGCCAATGTATACGAATCCTAAGCATTGTTTTCCTAGCAATTTTCCATATTGTCAGAGGTATCAAACATATTGTTACAATAACAATATTTATTTAACCATATCCATATTGTAACAATACATACATTTTTTCTAGTGTATTCAGGCTTGCTCAACAATTTTTTTTGTTTCGTAATACGAAAAGCTTATCAGCAAAAATTAGAATTTTTTCGGATCAAATTCACCCTCCAAATAGCGTTCAAACATCGCTCATTATAAAACAGGAAGATGGCCTCTGGTGACGAGGGCGACCCAAATTTAAAAAAAAATAAATGAAGCGTTGACACCGTTCCAAAATTTGCGGTTTGGCTATCGTGGTTATGTTATTTAACTGAATTATAAAGTAACGTATTATTCGAAATTTATACTGAACTATTACACAGAAATATTAAGAGAACTGAAAACAGTCAACGCATAATATTTGATAATCTAAAAAGGATATTTACGTGATTCGCCGAATGAACGGGGGCAAAAAACTACTACACGCTTAGGTTATTCTATAATGGTTTTACGTTATTTCTGTCGTAGTTCGTTATATTTAAATACCTTTAAGTACTCTGAGAAAAGTTTCAAAATAAAATTAAATTTGAAGATTAAAAAATGCTGAAAAAGTTACGTCAAATATAAAACATTCACTGTTAGTACTGAAACGGCCAAATGGGCGCATGGCGATGTTGCCGTATTCTTAATTTGATTAGCCACATTGCCCGCTACGTTCAGCTGTTTTTCGTAGGATGACGTCAAACAGGAAACGGAATTTTTTGAATTGGTTGAATTTGGAACCTTTACGTTCAGATTCACTAAGAAGATTTGAGATTTAGTACTGGCTTAAATTAAGGTCTTATAGTTGATCAGTTATGTTTGTTTTGACAGGTTTTTGTCCTGTCATTGTTAATAAGTGGTCATCAAAAACTTATTGATATGTCAGCGATTTGCTTCGTTTCCAAATGATTTTCATCGTGTAACGGGTTGCTAGAATGAATTTGATTCTATTATGGTCGAAAGTACGTTCTAAAATGGCCCTCTTTATGAATTCGCAAAAAACCCCGGAAACAAATTCATGGTATAAAACTTAGTTGTCTTCTTCTTACACTTGTCAGTTTAAAACTTTTGGTTGTCAAATTAGACCGGACTAGCGTCGTTGGACAATCTGGTCGTAATATTTTTGTTATTATCCGCCCAACCAACGAAATTTTGTGTATGGGTGTTTTGATTGACTGATTGTGGGTGCAATAATGTCAGCGTATTTATTGAAAACGCGAAATGACAACAAACCCATTGAAATGAGATTACTTGAGTCACAAATTCTTTTAAAATAGTGACTAGCTGAGCATCAGGCATTTCAACATTAAAATTATACTTTCTAGCTTCACAAAAGGTCACGAATTGTGTCCACACAAACGCCTTGGATCTCTTTGTATTGGCAGCTTCGCTTTTTGCAATATCTTTCGAGATTTCTGTTAGAGAAAAATCGCCGAATCTTTCCATTTCTACGTTTAAAAGTGATGTATCAAAAAGAAACAACACTGGTGTCAGTCTTTGACAACCAAAAAAAATTACGCCTACTAGCAAACTATATAGCATCAAGTATCAAGTCTGACATAGAAACTAAATAAATACCGGTAGTTTTTAGCTGGTGATTTTCACTTTTTAGGGGGGCGATTTTCACTTTTTGGGAGGGTGATTTTCACTTTTTGGAGGGTGATTTTCACTGAAAGCTGGTGAAAATCGCCCTAAGTTTTATACATTTTATTATAAGGTAAATAATCAAAATAATTACTTACTAGTCAGTAATATACTTTCAAATTTTTTAGAATTTTTAAGTAAAAAACTAAAAATTGTTACATCGCTGCCACTAATAAACAAGGAATGCCATTCGGATTAATTTGTAAAGATCCATTAATCCACGTATACCCACTTCGTTTGGCTGACAAACAAAAAAAAATTAAAATTATATACCAGCACTCTGTAAAGTTTATCTTCATGGCATGGCGCATTCCATTGTCTAAGCTGATATTTACTAAACCATAATCATTTGCTTTATATTTGTGACTCATGTGGGATATGGGAAAATATTACCTAATAAACATAACTCTATCTTAACCACGGTACTTCATAACGATTATTGCAATAAAGAGGATATATTACCGATAACTTCCACCGCTTCAAATATCGTGAGAACAATAATGCAAATAGGGACTGTTATTAGTGATATTACATTAGTATCGCCTGCAGATTCTCAACGGAATGCTGCACAAGATGGAGCTTTTCTTTACGGCTGATATTAAAATTAATTCCACTTTATGCGCTACTGGTGATACATTTCACTTTAGGGTATTTACAAGATGCATTTTAGATGTTAATAAAGAACTAAGTTTTCATTGTTTTTATTAGTGATGTAGTCGTTTAGCCGTATTGACGAGCTAATTTCTCGATATTACACATACACTTATTGACAAACCATTTACTGATAAATAACCTGTTATTTTGTTTCATACGTTGCACGTCTGTATGACAAAGAAAGAGCTAAAAGAGAAAGGACGCTAAAAACCGATTGCGCGGCGTCTCTATGACTTTCCAAGCAGTCTGTATTTAAGCTGAACAAACCTGTCAAAAGAAACAGTTTCGGATGAAGGGAGCGCCATTTGTCAAGCACTTGACACTACTTCGCCATTTCCCAAAGTTTTTGTATCAAATCCCTAAAGAAAAAATTCACCACAATACAAATTTTGATTGCCAGGCATCGCTGCACATAGAAAAGTGAGTGAATGGGACTACGGAAAATAGGCGGCGTTGCCACTATCATTCTAAATTTTGTTACTATGTAATGGCAATAAATTATACTTAACATTTATTATCACAAGGAATAACGGTATATTGGTGTATTTTACTAACCTCTAAGAGAGAAGAACGGTAAATATGGAAACGAGAAAAGAGAGAGCACTGCATCCGAGTCCGAACATTATCACCTAATTGTAATGGTCAGAACGTGTCGCCTTCTAAAATTTTAAAAAATTCAATCGTCGATTATTATCGGGAACAAAAAAATTAATTTGTAAAAAAAACGAACATTAAAAGAGATATGGAGAATATCCTTCAACGGGTTCTGGACAATACGCTGCGAAGAAGAGTACACGTTTGTTTGGAAATAAATAATGAAAGACATTTTCAACATATTCTCCACTAGATAAGTATCATTTTTTAAACTTATTTATTAGTTTTACTTATTGATATTTAAATTATGTTAAGCAAATATTGGTTAAAACTAAGGCTGCTGACAAAAAGGAGTGATTTCGCATTGGCCTTTTTACTAATTGTTTTCTCTCTTTACTTAGGAAATGGTTTAAATTTTTTTTACCTGTGTCTTAAATTACGTTTAAAACTGAAAATAAAGATTTATACGTCTGGCAACATTACAACAAATTCAATTGTAAGTTTTTCTCGCGCAATTTTCTGCCAAGCGCCGTGTTCTCTCAGCCAGGTGCGTCGAACATGGACGGGTTTTAGGGTATTTTTGAAAATTTTTAAAATGTTCGATTTAAGAAAAAAAGGATTGGGTATATGTAGACTATCTCAGGAGTCACCCACTCAAATATATGCAGCGAATTTCATAACACTCATGTTTAATAAAAATCAGAAAAATCAACACTACTTACCCTTTTAGAGTCCCCAACAAAGGATTACCTGCTTAAACAGAAGGGGACTTTTGTTCACCCAGCCTTTCAGAAAGACCTCGGACAAATGACAACTCAAACGTCAACCAGTTGATATTAAGTTTCATTCGCACATGCTCGAAAATACCCAAACAGTAACTGAACTACTTGAAAATACAACAGTAACGAACGTTACAGTATTATTATGTCCTATTACGAGTACAATACATTATCATTGTGGAATTCGAAAGAAAAAATACTTAAACCAATATACTTAAAAACATTTTCACCAAGATTCTAAGGTCTTTATTACGCACTTATGTAAAGTAGTTCGACATTTGAGCCAAATCAGATTTACCTCGGGTTTTATTTATATCGAAAAATATCAAGGTTTCTTCATGGAAACCTGAATAAGGTGACGAATTTTATTTCCAAAATTCTCTCTGGGAATCCTCTAAAAGCAAGATCAAGTTCCATGATTTCAGACAAAATAATTCTAAACAGTGTTTTTAAATTGCAAGGAAAACATAAGAGAAATAAGACAAAAGAATAAAAAGTAAATTGAAGGCTAGAAGTGCGCTTGTCGAAGAGGTGTTCTTAAAAATTTTTCGAAGTTATATATTATACACCTAGACAAAAAATCGCCTATCTAATTCATGGTCTAGGTGACAACACCCTAAAAAAGGCCATGTGTGTGTGTGTGTGTAAGTAGGTTAATGGCACTGGTTAAGACCAAATGGTCAGTAGAAAAGGCCATAAAGGTGTCTTTAGAATGTAATTTAGATAGGCAGTTTGTTTAATAAGATTGTAATAGTTTGGGTAACAGGTAATATGCATATTATTATAATCCAAATAAACCTGACGTATTTTCTTTTTTGTATTTGCTACATAAATTAAAAATTTGTGTTTGTTGTTTTTGTTTTTATTAACAATAAAACTTGTAAAACGCGATCTTGTTGGTTGTGACATCACATTACATGTGAATAAAAGTGATATTATGGCTGGTGTACTCTAAATTCAAGTGTTAATTTATTTTCTGGATTATTTGCCGAAGATTAGGAGCTTTTGTCGATAAGAAACATTACATGTGACCAGTCGCGCGACTGATTATGCCGTGACTGTATCGCGTCTGTATCGATAGAAGAGATATCAGTGTGCATTCACTCTAACAAGACAAAAGACAGGGACATGAAACGAGAACTAAAAATTTAAAGCAAACTTTGAATTTTTTTTAGTAATATTAGATTAATGCGGCTGTTGGGAAACGCCACAGGATATTCTGAAATTACTAAAAAACAACTTCTAGATACTAAATTAAAAAAAAATATACTTTCTACTGCTTCCCAATGGATCTACCTATAAAATAAAAAAAGTCGAAGTAAGTTAGTTGGTTTATAACTTTCAAATGGATAAACGGACAAAAAATTAGGCGCGTCCCATTTTTTTGGGATTCAGTGTATTATAAGTGTAAAACTTCTAATATTTTCTAAAAAATTATTAATTTTATTTTGTCCAAAGCAGTTTTCCCAAGCAGTGGATTCAGACTTTTTAAAAATTAAATTTCTATGTATTGACACAGGTAAAATACATATTGTGTTAAATACATCTTATTTGGTTTTAGACATTATTTTTCTAAATTGTTATTTTAATAGTTTTATTATATATCTTAGTTGGTTTATACAGGTTAAGAATAAGGCAATATTGATTTTTTTCAAAATAACTTTTAAAGGCTCTGAACACTTTTACAATGTAGAGTAGAGCACCGAATTTCGGTAATAAAGGGGATTGATTTGTGACGAAAGTTTTTATTAAACTGTATTTTTCCGATATTGGAACAGCTTTAGCTTTTCAATTTTTATTTATGTATTGTTTTTAAAATTGCCGATAAAACTGTGCTTATTTATGCATAGAGCCAAAGTTGTTTTATTGTTAATATTTCAGTGGAAGGATAGCATTTATCATGTTCCCGGTATGTGTAAAACTATCGTCTTTCATGTAAAAATGACCACTATTAACGAATAATTTTGCGTATCGTTGGCTTTTTGTTTCTTCTATAACTTTAGCATTTTAAATTCCCATTTTAAATTTATAAAAACTAAATTTACACTATAGGGCCCTACACTGTTCTTTCATGAACATTATTGGCCAACTTTAGGTTGAGGATCATGTTAAATTTATTTTCATTATATGCGCAGACATGTTGACTAGGTTCCAGAGATGTGGACACATTGTTCAGATGATCTTTACGATCCTATTTCGAAGCACAGTGACTCGGACAACCACTTAACCTATCCTATGACCCTATCATAGTACCCAACACAGGTTCGCCGCCGCGCCGGTCACAAAGAAGGTTTCCAACACGACGGATAACATTGCTCGCCGAGATGTAGTTCGTGAAACGACACACACATGCAAACCTGGTTCGTCAACTTGGTTTTTGAACCAGGTTCTGTGTGTATAGCCCTTAATACTGATGTTAAATACTAACGTAACTCTGCGTACGTATTATTATACGTATCTGTATTCTGTATACAGGGTGTCCGAGAAGTCCTAGTTTAAGGGCAAGAACATGGGCGAATCGTAGAAGCCGGCTAGCAATGGAACAGGCTAGTGGGCATAAGCTGTTAGGCAGAAGGTACATCGTGGGACGCTCGAACAAACCCTCAACGCGACCGACCCAGAGCAGTCAGGAGCAAACTTCAGGGAATGGCTTTCTACGACAGGACCGTACTGATGCACAGGGGCACACGGAAATTGGTGGAAATATTAAAGACAACTTGTGAACTTTTATTGTTTTGGTGAATTGTTATGCACCGTTATATATTTTTTTCAAGAATTTATATGTATAGTTTTTATCTTTTTTTAAATGCTGAAATTATTTTTTTATTTTCAATTTGATTTAATTACATTGTATTTAAACATTAGGGCGTCCCTTAAGGGCTTAGTTTATGGGCAAATATCTTTGCTATTAGTAGATAGAAACACCAAATTTTAGGGGTATCTTATTGGTTAATAAATCTACCGTTTTATGTAATTTACTTTTTTAACCCCCTTGAGGAGTGACGCTAGGGAGTTGAGGTCAAAAATTTCAAATGCAACCCTTATAGTACTTCATTTTCAACACCTTCATAAAAGAAACATTTTACCGCAAATCCGAGGTCCGCCTCTTAATTCATTTTTAAATGGCAAGCCTATAAAAATCAATAATCGTGAAAAAAAAATTAAAATTGAAGTACCTTTATTTATCTTATTACGTACTTTAAAAGTTGTTCAAAATGGTCCCATAAACTTCTCGGCAGTAATGAAGCCGATTTTGGAACTCTGTCCTGCCATTCTTAAAAATGTGAGAAGTGAGTTCCAAAATTGACTTTATTACTGCCAAGTAGTTCATGGTGGTCATTTTATACAATTTTTAAAGTAATAAGAGAAATAAAGGTATTTAAATTTTAACTTTTTTTTCACGATTTTTAATTTTTAAAGGCTTGCCATTTAAAAACGAATTAAGTTGCGGACCTTGGGTTTGGGGTAGAATATTTCTTTTTCGAATACCTCTAAAATGAGGTATCACACGGCATAGGGTTGCATATATAATTTTTGACCTCAACTCCCTAGAGTCACCCCTCAAGGGGGTTGAAGATGTTAAATTACATAAAAAAGTTGATTTATTAACCAATAACATACACCTAAAATTTGGTGCCTTGATTTTTCTTAATAGCAAAGATGCCCATACTAAGACTTTTCGGATACCCTGTACATATATAGTTTAAAGCCGATTTACAGTTTTCAACAAACAATGATGCGATTATTAGTTTTTATTTCCTTTTTCACAATCTATTTTAAATTTTAAGGCCTAAAAGCATATTGCATTTTAAACAAGTATTTAGAAACACTTCATTTGAGTTATTTAACTAATATAATTATTAATTAATTGTTTATTATTATATAGGTTAACAATATAATAAAATTGTTGCAGATAAAATATCATCGTTAGGCCGAATTTTAGGTTTGCTGGCTCTCTCTTTGGGGGAATTTTTAATTTATTTTCTAAAAATGTATCTACGGACCGTTAATTAACGCATTCCAACCTATAAGAAGAATATTGTTTAGTGTCCCAAGTTTTAGTGGTTCCCAAGACATGCTCCCGAAAGTCCTCATTAAAAAAGCCTACACTTTTAATTTTTTAATTGCTGCTAATATTTTCTTTTGTCCAATTATGCTTGTTCCCGACTTTTCATGTCAGACATTTTCTTTGCTAATTGGGCAATAAAAAAATTCAAATTATTAAATAAATATTCTTTTGTATTTTTGCTAATTTTTCAATTAGGGTGGATACTAATAAAGTTAATATTTGGGACTTCCTGTGCAATATCAAAAATGTAATAATTTTTTTACAATGTGGATACAAGTCACATATATTAGACCTGTACAACGTATTGGCTACACCAGCTGAATCCGTCCAATCCATTGGCGAAAAGGTGCGTTTGTACTCATTTGGCGCCAGTCAGGTTTTTAAAAGTCGGTCCCGTAGAGTCACGCGCACTCAGGACGTCTGGCAAAAGTGGGTGGACGCAGTGGCGTGCAACATTTTTCTGGGGCCCCCCCGCAGACTTTTTTACGAGGCCCCAGATCATACTTAAAATTTTTAAAAAACAGGAAAAAAACACATATGTTTATATAATACATATTTATATTTCTTAATCTATAATAAATAAGAATTGTCTTATAAATAAAATACTTAAAAATTAAAGAGGCAAAAAAGGAAGTTAGTAATATTGATTGATTTAATCTATTTACAACTTTTACGTTTTACGTTTATATCGTGTAGACAAATATCTATCTACTACTGCGTCCAAATCTACATGCTTTGCTCTTTCGTGTTCTACAGAAATTATGGCCAAGGAGCTAAGACGGCTTTGAGTCACAGTTGATCTAACAAAATTTTTTATTAATTTTAACTTTGAGAAAGTCCTCTCAGATTGGGCTGAAGTAACTGGGAGAACTAAAAATAATTGAAATACTGTACACAAGTCAGGTATGCTACTGATCAGTAGTTCATTTTTGTCAAAGATAAAGCCTGCAAATTCTCTAATACTACGCATTTCTTTTAATTGATTTTCAAGTAAGTTTCTTGTTTGTATTAGTTCAGTAGCTAAATTCGGTGTTAAATCGTCAAGGTATTTGTCTGTTAATTTTTTAGCTTTAGTTATAATATCACACTCTTCAGCTTGAAGTAATATTTGTGGTTTTAAAATTTCAAAATTTGAATAAATATTTTTAAACACTTCGTATCTCTTTTCAAATTGTACTAATATTATATCCAGAGATGCGTAATATACCGATATTTTTAAATATTTGGTACGATTTTCAATAGGCTCATCAACAGCCATCTCATCAAAAAAAATTTTTGTTTTTTTAGTTCTCTTACTATCTAAGTTCGTTTCTATGTTCCATTTTTTTGCGGTCGCTACGGACATTTTAAAAACATCTTCATAAAATTGTCTCGCATATTTTGTAGCTTAACCAAAACATTAGCAATTAAATCTCTTGCTTGGCCAACATCGATTTCAGTGCTCTGTAAAGTTTTTGAAAGTAAATTTACATTTTCAAAAACTTTACCTTGAAATGTAAGTAAAAAGATAAACTCTAAATTTTCTATTTTCTTTAGTAGTGCTTTCGCCTCATCTCTATCAGACTTTTTCTTAACCACTACAGACAAGTTTGACAAGCACTTCACGACCGCTAAATAGTTCGTTTTTAGCGATATAATACTATCGGCTCTTGATGACCATCTTGTAGGACAAAGTTTTTTCAGAGTTAATTTAACAGTGCCACTATCTTTTATTTCATTATTAAGACTTTGCCAGCGTGGTAGACTCTCGCTAAAAAACACATATAGACACTGAATCGTGTCAAAAAAATTCCTAATTTCGATAATGTTATTTACTGAGTCATTTAAAATTAAATTCAGGCTATGTGCAGTGCAGTGGATATAGTCAGCATTAGACTGTCTTTTTTTAATTAAAGCCTGTAATCCGGAGTATTTACCTGGAAAGTAAAAAGCATAAATTTTTCTTTTAATTAAAATCATGTTTAATTATATTAAAAACTATACCAGAAAATATCTTACCACTCATATTTGCGGCTCCATCATAGCCCTGTCCTCTACATTTGCTAAGCGAAATTCCTTGTTGTTCTAAAAATGGAAGAATTTCATCTTCAAAGTCCGTTGCCCTTTGTCCCATCATTTCGAAAAATCCTAAGAAAGATTCAGCCACAGTGTACTTCTTATTATTCTTGGTATTGATGTACCGGATCACAAGACTTAGTTGATCTTTCTTACTAATATCTTGGGTGGTATCAACAATGAGGGAAAAAAACGGACTCTTTTTGATGTCTTCAACTATAGATTTCTGAATTGTATCAGAAATAAGGGCAATAAAGTTATTTTGTGACCTATTACTTAGGTAATGATTACGAATCTTTTGCATATTGCTAAAGTGTATCTCAAGAACCGGATCATATCTTGCTAAAAGTTTTACAATATTCAGAAATACACCTTCTGAAGGATCTGGGTCCAATTCCAATTTATTTTTATAATCAGAAATAGTATCTCGATGACCACGAAATGGTAAGTTACAAATTGCCATAGTTCTTGTGATGTCAATGAGCCTCTTTAAAACGTTTTTTAAAATATCTCGATTATCTTTCAGGAAGGAATCAAAGGTTTTGTTATCCTTCCATGTTGAATATACTAAACATGCTTCCAAATGAATTCTTGCTTTCTCGTGTGCAGATATTTTTTTTGAGAGTCCTTGCCAATCGTTAAGAGTCCCCGTAGTCCAAGCTGCACTAAATGAGGGATTAGATCTGTCAGCAAAAAGCCAGCAAGAATGGCAGTATGCACCATTTAGCTTCTCAGAGTATGCTATCCAGATTCTGTAAAAATATAAATATACAATTGTACACTTGACGAAATGGGCAAACACAATAATATATGCGAGCACCATGTTCATACTCGTTTGCTTTTGCCAATTATATGGAATAATTATTAAAATTAGTGAATACCATATTGTACCATCATTTTAAAAATGTAAGATATAAAATAATTTACCTTTCTAAATCTTGACCAGTTGCTGTCCTCCTTTTATAATAATTACTACTAAATGATCTACTTAACGTATCCTTTGGAAATGGTCCTAAAGGTCTGTGCGGTCCAATATTAACTAATTGTCTTTTAAGACTATCGTCCAGCGTAACGTTTAGAAATAATCCAATATCACTTGAAGTGGTCAATTCATTAAACTCAAACAATAATTCATCACCATCTAAAATAATATCAAACACAACAAACTGATTTTTAACTGTGACTATCCATATGGATATTTAAGTCAAAATTATTATTTTCTGACTATATGTATAATAGAAACAAATTCCCGCTGGTCAAACTTTAATCTTAAAAAATAATTACCTTTAATTTCAGAGTCATAAACAAGCTCTTTCGTAGCACTAATAGCGTCAAACTCACTTGATTCTTCTATGGCCGTTGTAGAACTTGTAGACGTAGACGGGATTTCGATATCTAAAGTAGCGGCTTTCTTTTGAAAAAAGGAATCGATTTTCGGAATTTTCTTTTTTTCGACTTCTCTTTTTTCGACCACTTTCCTTTTATTTGCACCACTTGCATACTTTCGAAAACTACTCATTATTGACAATTTCAAGAAAACTTTTAAAAATTTAAATTCAATAAACTCCAAATAACCGCTTATATTGGGCCACGCCACAAAAACAGAAATTCGAGCGACCAAAAGTAAACAGTCAAATCAAACAGCAACCCATTCAAGAGGAATCGGAATAGAATCTGGTAACGATCAGGTGATTCCCCGAAATTACGTTCGCCGACTCGACAGATTGCCGCCATGTCGCCTCGGTTGCCTCCGGTAATCGCGGCGCGGTTGCCGGCGTTAAGTTTAAAAATTTAGCTAATTCGCACTTAGGTAGATAATTATTTTAATGCATGTAAAACATGGGCTAAAACCTATCATGCCAAAAATTAAATTAACTTTATACAAAAATTAATTTAAATATACCTAACAATTAAAATAAACTGCTGGCCAATTCAAGCGGGACAAACTAAATTTTTGATAAAATTTAGAGTGGAATATTTTCGAAACGAAAAAAGATTTTGATTTAACTTTTTCAGTATGTAATTGAATAGTTCTTCTAGTTTTTATACTTTAAGGCACTATTGCTAGCAGTCGCTGCAACTCTATTTTACAGGGTGTTAAGTGAAACCCTGACTTTTTTGGAAAAGTTTTCCAGTTCCGAGAATCTAGGAAGAATTTTTTTTGAATTTTCTTTTCATACTAAAATGATCCATGGTCAAATACAAAAAAACAATTTCTCCGGATTTTCTCTATTTTCATTTGTTTTCCGTATACAGGGGTTAGTCGAAATTATCGACTTCTTCTTACAAAGGAACCCCTAATTTGGCCGTTTATTCACAAAAAGCGAAAGACCAAGTAAATTTGTAGTTTGAAGTAGTCCAGCTAACAAAATTAATACAAATTTTTGTACAGGGTGTAGCAAGTTTGGATCACGGGCTAGTAAATTATTATTTTTTAATTTCTACTACTTTTTCCTAAGTTAACTATTAATTATCACGTGCTACGTTAAAGGGTTAAAATTTGTTAGGTCCGATAACAGTACTGGATAGAAAGATCCTTTTTGCCCAAACGGGTTTTTCATTTTTTCTCTAGTCCCATTTTTAGTGATTAAACGGCTCGCATTTTGAACCTAACTTTTTGCAATTGCATCCATGAACGATTGAAGTGAGAGTGCTTTTTTGGTGGTACATAATGAATGTTTTATCCAACCAAAAAACATGTAGTGGCCAAACAGCTAATGATGCTTATTCGAAGAATTTTTTAGCATTATACAGGGTTGCAAAAAATATACCACCTATACTTTATATGGAAGTCATGTGATTTTCAAATTAATTGAATATAGTCCCAATTTTCTTGGAACTTTTTGCCGAAACTGTTTTTGAATTTTTTTGTCTGGTCCCATTTTTAGTGATACAAATGGCTTGCGTTTAAAACTTAACTTTTTGCGATTGCATTCATGAACTATTGAAGTGGACATCGTTTATTGGTTTAACCAACCAATAAAAAAGTGTCGTGGCCATAGAGCTAAAGATGCTTATTCGCTGCTTTTGTCCGCGTTTGCCCAAAACATATCACCTACATTTTATATGAAAATCATGTGATTTTAGAGTCCTTTAGGTATTCATAAAGTTCCTTTTTGCTATATTAATAATTATTAAAGAAAATGTCCTACTTATTATTAATAAAATCTAGTAACGATACAGATAAAAAGAATAATATTCATTCGGAACTTTTTCACATTATACAGGATTGTGCAGAAGTTACTACTTATAATAGAAGCCACGTGTTTCTCGATATCTTTGGATTTTCGTAAACTTCGATTATTCATTATAAAAGAAAAATATTTTACCACTGCTCTAAAAAGTCAGTACATGGCATTGAGAAATTTTAATTAATAAGAAGTGTCTTAAATTAATAGTCACGGAGTACATTTTTCTCGTCAAAAATTGGAGATGGATAGTGAATTCAACTGAACAAGTTATAAAATTCTGTATAGCGTAGTTTTTAGAAGGTATAGAAATTTCAGAAGATTTAATTACTTTTGAAAGTACTCGAAAAGATACGTAATTTTCAAATTTAGTAGTTATTTTTCCCGGCATTACTTTAGGAGATCCAAAATGTAAATTTTGGTTGTTACTTTTATAGGTAAACAGAAAACGTTTTAAATTATAGAACATTTTTTTTACTTGAAGGTATTATAAAAACTTGCAACTAACGAAAACAAAACAAATCTTAATACCTAGTAGGACCTCCCCTTACATTTATTATCTCTTGGCATCTTCGAGGCATGCTTATTACCAAATTATTGACAAATTCTTGCTGAATATTTTCCCACTCCTGAACAATGGCGTCTGCAAGTTGTTCTAGAGTCTGAGGAGGATCTTCCCTAGAACTTACCAATAATTTCAATTTAGACCAGACGTGTTCGATAATATTCATGTCTGGTGATTTTGCAGGCCAGACCATCCTGGTAATATTATTAGCTTCCAAAAACTCTTGCACAATGCGTGCTCTATGAGGTCTGGCGTTATCGTCAATTAGCACAAAATCGTTCCCAAAATTGTTTGCAAATGGTAGAACGATATTGCTTAAAATTTCGTCCCTATATACCTGACCGTTAATGGGCTCCAATGTTAAAAAAAGTTCCGTTTTGCCATTAAACATTACACCACCCCAAACAGTAACGCCTCCACCACCAAAAGGTTCCTGAGGAGCCATATTCTCCTCCATATACCGTTCGCCACGTTCACGCCAAACTAATATTCTGCCGTCCGAGTGAATTAAATTAAATCTTGACTCGTCTACAAACATGCAGTTTTCCCAGTTATCTAATGGCCAATTGCGATGTTCATATGCCCACTGGAGACGTCTTCGCCTATGCTGTGGTAGAAGTCGCACACATTTAGCACGTCGCCGAGCTCTAAAATTAAAATTTTGGCTTAAAAATCTGTAGTATAGGTGTAGGGAATGAACCAATAAATAAGCCAACAGTAGCTTTTATTATACTAAAATGCAAAATTAGGTCATTTTCATAACGTTAGTTCTAGGGAAGAACTAAGGAACATTACGCTGCAAGCACAAATAATGTGTTTAGGGTCGCCTATCAAAACTTTAATTTATGAACAACTTAGTTCAAGTTTACATTTATAATATCGGTGAGCAAAATCCAAGATTCACGCCTCAGCTGACGTCGATATTATAATAGCCGACTTACTAAAATGAAACACTAAAAATATTGGTACAAAA
Source organism: Philopedon plagiatum (assembly GCA_963971165.1). NCBI lineage: Eukaryota > Metazoa > Arthropoda > Insecta > Coleoptera > Curculionidae > Philopedon > Philopedon plagiatum. Next base: position 71,174,594 of record OZ020194.1, read on the forward strand.
AATAAGATCTCATTTGAAGTAACTCACCTTAAGTTATTATTGTTTAAAGTTCTTCTAATGGTCCTATTGCTCACACGAATGTGTGTTCTTGCTCTGAACTCCTGGTTAATTTTCTCTGATGAAATTTTTCGCCTTCGACGAGCCTCTCTAACCAACCATCTTTCATCTGCAATGCCGACTTTCTTTTGGCGACCTCCCCCATAACGATAGTTTGCACTTCCCGTTTCGTGGAAGCGTTGACGCAGTCGAGATATTGTACTTCGCCCAACCCCGTACATATCCGCAATAATACTAATTTTTACCCCATCTTGTAGTAAACGCAAACAATTAGCTTGTTCTTTTGCACTTAATCGAGCCATTATAAAGGATAATAACGCACCAATTCAAAGAAGAATACTTTGTTGCCTTGGTAACTGTCAATAGCAAAGAAAATGTTTTATTTTTTGGCCTACTAGATCTTTTGACTAAGAAATAGAAACGCCGCTAAATTAACAGAAATCCACCTGCAAAGTATAGGTGGTATATTTTTTGCAACCCTGTATAATGCTAAAAAATTCTTCGAATAAGCATCATTAGCTGTTTGGCCACTACATGTTTTTTGGTTGGATAAAACATTCATTATGTACCACCAAAAAAGCACTCTCACTTCAATCGTTCATGGATGCAATTGCAAAAAGTTAGGTTCAAATTGCGAGCCGTTTAATCACTAAAAATGGGACTAGAGAAAAAATGAAAAACCCGTTTGGGCAAAAAGGATCTTTCTATCCAGTACTGTTATCGGACCTAACAAATTTTAACCCTTTAACGTAGCACGTGATAATTAATAGTTAACTTAGGAAAAAGTAGTAGAAATTAAAAAATAATAATTTACTAGCCCGTGATCCAAACTTGCTACACCCTGTACAAAAATTTGTATTAATTTTGTTAGCTGGACTACTTCAAACTACAAATTTACTTGGTCTTTCGCTTTTTGTGAATAAACGGCCAAATTAGGGGTTCCTTTGTAAGAAGAAGTCGATAATTTCGACTAACCCCTGTATACGGAAAACAAATGAAAATAGAGAAAATCCGGAGAAATTGTTTTTTTGTATTTGACCATGGATCATTTTAGTATGAAAAGAAAATTCAAAAAAAATTCTTCCTAGATTCTCGGAACTGGAAAACTTTTCCAAAAAAGTCAGGGTTTCACTTAACACCCTGTAAAATAGAGTTGTAGCGACTGCTAGCAATAGTGCCTTAAAGTATAAAAACTAGAAGAACTATTCAATTACATACTGAAAAAGTTAAATCAAAATCTTTTTTCGTTTCGAAAATATTCCACTCTAAATTTTATCAAAAATTTAGTTTGTCCCGCTTCAATTGGCCAGCAGTTTATATAAAAATTTTAATAAATGTTAATCAATACGAAATTTGGTAAAGTTATTCAAGACAGATATAAGAACGGTGCCCTGCGGGGCCCCTCTATACTCCGGGGCCCTCCCGCACTGCAGGGTCTGCAGGGGCTGGTTTGCACGCCCCTGGGTGGACGGCAACTAGCGATCAGAACCGGGCCGATGTCATTTGAACTTCTGGGTGAAAAGGAAGTAGTGTTTGGGTTGGTTGTGGTTATTTGTAACACTTTAAAAAATTTAATTTTGAAAACGGTTTATAAAATTTTGGTGAGTTAGTAGGGAGATTTTGACATTTACCCCCTCTCTCTTTTTGTGGGGTGGGGGTAACTTTGGAATTTTAAATGGGATAATGTACTTTTCTTTATGAAATTCGAATCTACGTAAAAAACTACGTATTAATACAACATTTTTTTTGATTTGCTCTTTTAGTTACCGAATTATGATTTATCAGGTTATAAAATAAAAAAATATTTACCATTTACTTTAAATTTATTTATTGTCTGTCAGGCTTGAGAAGTTGTTCGAAATGTCTTCCTTCAACTTCCAAACACTTTCTCACTCTTTTTCGAAATTAATTTCGTACCCGCTGCAACATTTCAGGTGTCACTAATAAGCAGGCAAAGCGGATTCGGTCTTTCATATCATATAAGGTTGTAGGTACAGTCGCCATCACTTTGTCCTTTATAAAGCCCCCACAAGAAAAAGCCAAGGGGGGTAAAATTCGGGGACCTAGCAGGCCAGTTGACCGGAGCACCTCGTCCAATCAACCTGTTTTCAAATATTTCATTCAAATGATTACGGGCCTATATTGCATAATGGGGTGGGGTAATTGGTTTCTTAAAAATCTGTCTACATTTCTCCATTTAAATATCCTTCAAAGAAATGCGGACCAATAACACTATCCCCGATTATACCAACATCAGTTGACCAGGGATGTTAATTTGGCAGAGTTCCCATCCAGTGGATATTTTTCGACGCCCAGTAGAGCATAGTGTGCCTATTTACCTAAAGAAAACAACCAAACAAAAAAACGAAATGAAATTTCTACTGATAAGGGGAATTTAAAATCCTACCTGCCCACGATTATGGAAAGTAGCTTCATCAGAAAAATACCATTCATTATTTCCTTGCATTTGTCTTGTGACCCAATTGCAAAATGTAACGCGATGTTCAAAGTCTTGCTCATATAGCTTGGTGGAGTGTAATGTGGTATTGATGAAAATTGTACAAGTGCAATATGGTCACAACTGATTTTTGACTCATTCCAGCATCTCTAGCAAGCCGCCTGGTACCTATATGCGGGTTAATAGCTACCTCTCCTGAAACGCAAACTATTTTCGTCCGTTTAAGTTCGCAGTCTCCAGACTGCCAGTAGTACAACTTCTGGTTTTCAGCCTTTTAAATGCAATGTGACATTTTGAGTTATTATTAAACTTCGTCGCCCATACTAGTGCAGCTTCTCTGTAGTTTTTTCTGCTCTCCCCCAAAATTAACAACATATCAATTTGCATATTAAAATTCGCGTTCATGTTTAATTGAGCAATAAACTGAGAAATAATCGTTAAAACGTCAAAAGTATCATCTGACTTAAGTAAAAAATACCGCATTTCCATGGAAACGGATAATAATTCTGAAATAAGTCAACTTGATTTATTGGTAAAATTTATTTATTTTTTAAATTCAGTCAAAACTTAGTTAACCATAATTCCGTAAAAGAAAGAGCAAATTAAAAAAATTGTACACGTACGTAGTTTTTACGTAGATTCGGTCGGTTTATATTTTATTAACAAAAGTACATAATCCCATTTAAAATTCCAAAGTTCTCCTCATCCCCCACACTTAAAAAAGAGGGGTTATGTGTTAAAAATATGTTAAAATCTGTCCCGCATCTCCCTATTAACTCACCAAAATGTCATGAAAGTATTTTAAACCATTATCGAGATATCGCCTTGTAACTTTTTAAAAAACTCACCATGTATATTATGTTACGGTATCTTTTACCTTCCAAGTTAGTCATATCCAAAATTTATCCATTTGAACAGTCTCTAACTCACTTACTCACTGATCATCAAGATTCTAGAATACTTTCCGTAGCCTTAGAATACTGACATTAAAAAACCCTAAATGTAATAAGGGCGGGAGGGAGGGAGGGGGGGGGGGTGATACATAATAAAGAAATAGGTTCATCGTGATACATATTGTGATTAGTGGTAAATTTGGTTTCTCGTTATGTAAGTAAATATAATTTGCTAATACAGAAATACACGCATAATTCTAGTAAAATTAGTAAACGTTACAAAGATCTACATCTGTTAACCAGTAAGTTACACCTTTAAAACAAAATAATCACCGAACACAGAGAAGTGAAAACCCAACAGAAATATTACCGTATCACAAAAATTTATTGTATCTGGTAAATCTGGTAAAGCGAAGCGATTGTTACTTACCTTGTATTTTACAAGTTTCTCGAAAATTTAATCAACAGTTGTCAATCAATCAAACAAACAATCTTTGGTTAATACCGACTTAATGTGACTTGTCGTTACGCGTTTGAAGTAATAGTCACAGCTATGTTACGATTCTGTAATGCGAAACACCCAAATTATATGAAGTCAGCTTTTGTCAAAAATATAGGCTGAATAAGCTTTAGACACACATTTACAATAAAAAGCTTCAGTAGGCCAAGCAATAGAGCAATTTGTCGTGACATTAATCTTATTAGAAAACCGCGTCTGCCATCATCTGAAAGACGATCCGTAGATGATTCCTGTTATAAATCCAACTCTGTAAATTTTTCCATTAATTTGTTATAAACATTTTTAAGCAAAAAAACGCGATTTTTTTAGTTTTTTGCTTATAAAATGAAAAGTAACGAAGTAATCTTAATGATGTAAATGGACGATTTGTAGAGAATAGAAATACGAACAAAATGAGAGGTCGAACGTCCCGATAGGATAAGTAGCAACGGAGAAAATCCGGAAAATCCGGAAAAATAAGAGTTTTTTTTTATATTCATAAATCGGCCATTTTTAAAAGTAGAGGGCTCAAACTTTGGGAAAAAGTAGCAATTTATAGCTATTTTATGTGTGCAAAATCCCGACGCTGTCCGACGATTAGTTTTGCCACAATCGTCATTTTAATTTTTCAACACACTATTTTGCAACAGGTCTGGATGCTCTATGGATCGTCCAATTTTAATTATTGAAACGGATTCGAAAAGTACAAGCCGAATTGAACAGTATGTATATCTTAGTTTTTCCATAAAATGCTACGAAACCGGTTGAAAATGCACGTAAAGATGCGTGAAAATGGCCGAACGCGCAAATATTGGCTCCCCTTTGCTCCGCTTCTCGATCGATTTCGCGCGCTCGGCCATATTCACGCATCTTTACGTGCATTTTCAACCGGTTTCGTAGTATTTTATGGAAAAACTGAGATATACATATTGTTCAATTAAACTTGTACTTTTCAAATCCGTTTCAATAATTAAAATCGGACGATCCATAGAGCATCCAGACCTGTTGCAAAATAGTGTGTTGAAAAATTAAAATGACGATTGTGGCAAAACTAATCGTCGGACAGCGTCGGGGTTTTGCACACATAAAATAGCTATAAATTACTCCTTTTTCCCAAAGTTTGAGCCCTCTACGTTTAAAAATGGCCGATTTATGAATTAAAAAAAAACGCTAAATTTTCCGGTTTTTCCGAATTTTCTCCGTTGCTACTAATCCTATCGTGACGTTCGGCCTCTCATTTTGTTCGTATTTCTATTCCCTACAAATCGTCCATTTACATCATTAAGATTGCTTCGTTACTTTTCATTTTGTAAGCAAAAAACTAAAAAAATCGCGTTTTTTGCTTAAAAATGTTTATAACAAATTAATGGACAAAATTTCAGAGTTGGATTTATAACAGGAATCATCTACGGATCGTCTTTCAGATGATGGCACACGCGGTTTTCTAATAAGATTAATGTCAAAAGATCGCTAATATTTTGCTCTGTTGCTTGGCCTACAGACCCAGTAAGTAACAATAATGTTGAACTAGGCTCTCTACATCAGATATTAATAATTTTTACGGCCAGTCGCGATAACGTAACTCCGTTTGAGAGTAATATTTTGGTTTGGATCGGACTTATAGAAAGTGTTGGAATCCATTAAAAATGCCGCACTGCTTTGAAAAAAGCTGCAAAGAAGACGTTACACAAAACTTATTAAAAATAACTAAAAGAAATAATAGGTATATGCTACCCAATAATGCTATCGTATATTAAGAAACTCGCTTTAATTTAATATAGTTCAAAGTGCTTTTTCTTTTCAGATGTAACATCAGAACAAATGCTAGTCCAACGCCTCGCCGAACTACAAGTCAAACTTCAGTACCTTGATTCAATGTATCGAACGCGTCAAGAAGATCTTCAAAAGCTGACTGAACATATTGACCTAATTTCAGTACCCTCTATTAACGGAGATAATTCCAGTTCGGTGCTGACTGGAACAACCACTGAAATCAGACCTGAGATCAAACAGATGATCAAAAATATGTCAGGCATGAACGCAGCTCAAGGATTGAATCCGCCGGTTATGTTACGATTGCCTAGTTCGTATCATTTTTTGCCGCACCTGTTAGATGATCCTTTCAGTCTCAGGTAAGACAAATTATAGTAAAGAAAAGGTATGGAATAGTATTTTCAATATTGAATCCGCCATGAGCGCCCGCAGACTTTTTTCTCGGAGGGGCAAAATAAAAAAAATATATATTTTTAAAGATTTTATTACTAATAATTAAAAAGTATGACAATCTCACAATCTCAGGGGGGCCACGGGTTTATCATTTTCTACCAAAAGAACAAATATGAAGTATGTTTTAAATTTTTTAAATTAAACCCTAAGCCCAAGTACAAGATTTCATTAAAATTTAAATATTAAAAGTAACGAGTTTTATCACATTATTTTTTTAAAGTCCCAACTATTCTCTCCTACACTCTAGTTAGAGTACTAGTTTCTACATATAATAAACGATAATGACACCTATGGACATGTTTGTCAATGTCTTTATTAAATGAAGCAATTATTTAATTCAAAATACTTCAATTCAAGTGCAATTTTTAGATAATACGAACATTTAATTAATCTCAAAAGAATATGATATAAACTAAGCAATACAATATAGATATCAAAATTCAAATACTCCACCCCCATATTCAACACATTATTTTTCCAATTGCTTTCTTAGATATCTAAAGAAATTCCTGTTTTCTTCGTGGGATATTGAACGAACAGCCTGGGTAATTCTGCCTTTTCGCACCTTAGTATTATTTCGTATTGGAGTAACATAAACAATTTGTTTTAAACGGCCCCATAGAAATAATTTTTATATTACTAATTAATTTTATAATAACGTATAATGGATATTATTGATTGTGCCATTTTTACTCCTATTTCAAACGCTTTATTTATGGCTCAGTTTTAATGGGTTTGCCATTAGTTACTCTAATAAAATTTTATTTTATTATGCAATAAAAACAGACTTGGCCGAAACAAAGAACAATAGCTAATAGTGTACTAATAATTATTGTAAACTGCTCTCAGATCGTATTGCAGAAGTGATCCTGACCGAAATTACAGGGAAGAGACACCATGCAGACAAAAAATCGTAGTTGTGAAATGAAATGGTGCCAGAAGTAATATAAGTGAAAAAAGATGCTAAAAAAGCTATAAGAATAACGAATAAAATTTCTGTAGTAACATAGGCTAGCATTATGTAGGAGAAGCAAAAAGAATTGCATCTGGTGGTTATTGGCCTAGCAAAGGCCCATGTCAGAGGTTTACCGCAGGAAGTATGGAGGTGTATAAGGTGGAGGGGAAGGGTGTTTATACACAAGAGGTAGGGCCCTGGTAAGAAGTAGTGTGGGATTCGAAAAAAACAATGTTTAGATATTGTTTGCCTGCACCAGCTTTGAGTCCATATCTGTTCAATCTTGTTATGTATATTAGGACCCAGGAAGTACGAGATAAGACTCCTTGGTGTAATAGGTTTTCGGAGGATGCTGTAATATGTAGGATCAACAGAGAACATGTTGAAATGAAAGTGGAGAGTTTGATTGAGGCAATCCTTAGAGAACGGTGACCTTAAATACGTGGGGAAAGAAAACTGAGTACCTATATGGAGTTCATTAAAGAAGAACAAGCTGAACAAATTAAATAATTTTAAATATCTAGGTTCCACCATCACAAAAGAATACGTTGGATTCGGAAATAATACGCAGAGTGTAAGCAGGATGAAAAAATTTGAGGGAAGTTTTATACAGATAAAACGGATTTTCTTCCGTGCATAGGGTATGTATGTAAAACCCGGGGTGTGATTGTGATAACGCGTACTGACATTCATCGTTGATTTGCCGCTCTGTGTTCTGCGTCTGCTCTGCTTTCATTTTATTAGCTCTGTTCGTAGAGAAATCACAAACCGATCAGCGCCAATCAAATTTTAGTTATTTGGTAACGTGACAGTTTGCCGACTGCTTTCCAGTAATTTCATTGACTCTGACTGGTTTGATACTCTTCTGCGAACAGGGCTATTATTAGTCCGTGCGAAGGTAAGAGCGTAACGATAGCTTTTAAGCTTGATTGAAATACTTATTTACCCGTGTACTAACTTTTTACTATTTGAAAGATGTCGGATAGCGATCGTCTTTCTAATAACTTTTCGTAACAAAAACTACAAAAGCAATTTAAATTAAACGCGGAAGATGCGCTAGTAGATATAAAATAAAACTCAGAAGGTGGGCTCAGAGTTGCCATAACGTAAGCTTTAAAACGTAACGTTAAGCCGGAACAAAATTAAACATCTGATTAGCAATAGATCCATCCGTAGTACATAAAAAGTCAAGCCGTAAAAATCATCCGTAAACGTAAGCCGTAAAGCAATGGCACAGGCAATCAATGGTTGAATTTTATTTCTTACGTTAGGGCTTACGGATTCGATCGGGATCGGTCTTACTCGTGCGTAACCGTATGTTTACATTTCCAAATTTGACACCCGGTAATACGACGTAACCTTGTTATTTATCATTTGTGTGCTCTGTATCGTATTTGTTTTCGCGCTCTTCTGGGCTTATGCTGTCAGGAAGTTTCCATTTTATGTTTTAAGCGAGTCACCATTTTTAATAATTTATGAAAACAAGGAGCAGACAGCCTTGTATATTTGAAGAATTGTTGCTTGTCATTAGCTTTCATGGGAAGAAAATAAGTTTTACAAAATCCATGTGTTTTTCTCCTACTTATTGGTCTTGTCTTGTATATACTCTTTTTACATTGCTTTTTTACTAATAAGTAGCAGCACAATATTGCTCCGGTTGGGTTTGCTTGGGTGTAAGGTCTTCATGTGGATCGAAAAAGTCTTTTTTTTGGATTTTCAGTTGACCTTACCTGGCGAAAGTTGTCAGTAGATATCATGATTGTTTTAGCCAAATCTCAGAATTTTCGAACATCATCTTCAGGTTCCCCGCGAGTGTCAAAGTTTAGGGAAAATGTCAATTTTTTACCTTTACCAAAAAAAATAACGGAATGTTTTTCTTTAATTATTTTACTTGGGATGATATGCCCAATCAATGTTGTATTATTAAAAAAAAACTCGGAATTTTTGATAAGCATCTAGAGGTTCCCCAGCTGTATACAAATTAAGAAAAAAATTAAAATAAGTTAAAAACTTAAAAAAATATATTTTGTGTAATTTTTGTTAAGCAAATGATTTTTGTTTTGCTTGACAGGCGAAACAAAATCATTTTTTGGTATTAAAATATGGAAGCTTGTTCCTAGAGTCTCTTTTGGCCCTAATGAATCCGTCTCTAGCTTCTTGGCCTGAAACAGCTAGAGAAGCCTCTGTTACAAGCTTAATACTCCTCTCCACAGCTTGGGTGTGGCAAGGAAATGTAGGAAGAGGCATATTTTAAAATTTATGCCACACCCAAGCTGTGGAGAGGAGTATTAAGCTTGTAACAGAGGCTTCTCTAGCTGTTTTAGGCCAAGAAGCTAGAGACCGAATCATTAGGGCCAAAATAGACTCTAGGAACAAGCTTCCATATTTTAATACCAAAAAATGATTTTGTTTCGTCTGTCAAGCAAAACAAAAATCATTTGCTTAACAAAAATTACACAAAATATATTTTTTTAAAAAGTTTTTTATTTTAATTTTTTTCTTAATTTGTATACAGCAGTCGAACCTCTAGATGTTTATCAAAAATTCCGAGCTTTTTGTTAATAATACAACATTGATTGGGCATATCAGCCCAGGTAAAATAATTAAAGAAAAACATTCCGTTATTTTTTTGGTAAAGGTAAAAAATTGACATTTTCCCTAAACTTTGACACTCGCGGGGAACCTGAAGATGATGTACGAAAATTCTGAGATTTGGCTAAAACAATCATGATATCTACTGACAACTTTCGCCAGGTAAGGTCACCTGAAAATCCAAAAAAAGATTTTTTCGATCCACCCTAGTTCATGGTCAGTAAAATTAATATTAACAGTTTAATAAACAAACAGATTGTTTTGAGGCGATGTCAGTTATAAAAGCAAAAATCATAACCTATAAAGTTGTAACTAGACAAACTTAGCACTATGAATGGGTATGTCGTTACGGCTTAACTTTTACGTCTTATGAACTATTGATTACTTCTTACGGCTTACATTACGGCAACTCTGAGCGCACTTACGTTATATCTGATCTTTATTTTCTGCAGTCTCAACCTAATAACAAGCACCTTACCTGATGCAACGTGTAACCATGCGAATGCAAAAGTCGCCATCCCAAAAATGGACGTTCCGCGCAGTGTTGCCAGGTGAAAATTTTCTTCAACAGTAGATTATACATTTAAAAACAGTAGATTCACAAACAAAAACAGTAGATTTGTGTTTGTGTAAAATATGCATTATGCATCAGACTCAGCTATGGTTAATTCTGATATTGAACTGTGTGCAGTGTTGCCAGATCAGTTTCACGGCCAGGAAGTAATTTTCGTAGAAAAAAAAAGTAGAATAACAAAATAATAATAGGTATTAATTAAAAAGTAAAAAATATAGTTTTTAATATTTACTTTTATTCTTATGAATATTTTTTAGAAATGTAAGTAGGTATAGTTTGCCCAGCGATAATTGATACTCGAAAAGAAAGAAAAAAAATTCCTATGATGCCGTAGTTACTTTTAAAAATTCGGAATACTAAAAAACTATGTAGTACGTGTAAGCCTATAGTTTTTTAGTATTCCGAATTTTTAAGAGTTAACAACGGCGTCACAGGATTTTTTTTCCTTTCCTTTCGGGTGTCAGTTCTCGCTTTTCAAACTATACTTTATTAAATCAAATAAACAAAAGTGACAATAAAATTAGAAAAAAATACTTTAATAATTCTATTCGGAGTCAGATAATTCTGATGACTTCTCGTACATTATGTAAAGCCAATATATTTGTAGTAAACTCTACAGAGAAACAATTTTTGCCTTGTGAAGAAATAAAGTTTTTTTTGTGTAGAGTACCTGAAATACTTGCTGTTGCAAGCTTGTTTCTCTGGAAATCCAAAAAACGAGCGTTAAACCCCGTACACAGTGTGATTAGAATACACTCTGAACTCGTGGCGCCATCTTTTAGAATTTCCTTAAACACTAACGCCACAAACCTCTGAACTCGTGGCGCCATCTTTTAGATTTGCCTTAAACACTAAACGCCACAAACTGCATAATGCCAAACGTTTTTATTATCTATTTTTTTTTACATTTATATTTTTGAGTAAATTTTGGGCTATTTTCTTCACCCTTTCGTCTCTTTCTCTCAAATTAAATATAACAGTAGAATTTACCCTTCAGGAAGTTGAACAGTAGCTAAAGGCCCAAAACAGCAGATCTACTGCAAAAACAGTAGACCTGGTAACACTGGTTCCGCGATCCTCGATATACCCTTGCCATATGATCAGTCACGTGAAGAAGCAATGTTGCCGTTTACTTGAGGCAGCTATGATCCAACGGGGTTGCAGAAGTTAAAAATTAGTGGGAACAACTAAAACACGTAGTGCAACAGAAAATTTATTGGCGCTGAGATTTATTTTCAAACCTGTTGTCCATTTTTTTTTAAGATATTGCAAGTTACTTACCTATTTCTGGTAACATAAGTGCGGGAGAAAATAAAAATTAGTCGTATATACCAAGGCATTTTTAAGAGTGTAAGTCCCCGGATTTGACCCCCCTTGACTTTTTCTTGTGGGGGTTCTATAAAGACAAAATGATGGCGACTGCACTTGCAAGTTTAAATGATATAAAAGACCGAATCCGCTTTGCCTGCTTATTAGTGTCACCCTGAAATGTTAAAGCGGGTACCAAATTCATTAAAAAGAGTGAGAAATGTTTGGAAGTTGAAGGGAGACATTTCGAATAACTTCTCAAGCAGCATGATAAACGATAAATAAGTTGAAATTAAATGGTGAATCATTTTTTTATTTTATAACCTAATCAATCATAATTCCGTAACCGAAAGATCAAAATCAAAAAAGATTTTGTACACATACGTAGTTTTTTACGTAGATTCAACGTTTAGAAACAAAAGTATATCATCCCTTCTAAAATTCCAAAGTTATCATCATCCCTCAAAATAGAGATGGTTGTAAATGTCAAAAATACGTTTATCGCCTTTTAACACTTTTAAAACTCACCCTGTAGATATCAATAAATTTATCTATGCGTCATCGTGACATACTTCCTGAAATATTAATTTTACTAAAAGTAAAAAGAATAGAGTTCACAGTTCACGCATCTATTTTTGTAGTTTTTTATGTTCCTTAGCAAGTATTAGTTTTACATATAGTATCTATAAAATATCTGAACCCGTCACGTTTTCCATTATTTTTTATCACCCTTATAAAGCCACTTTTAACTGGATAACTTTAGAGCTTGATATGTAATTTGATGAAATTAATAATTTAAGATATAAAAACTCCTATAGGATAGGCTATAAAAGGTATTGATTGGGATTTTAGGTAAGAAGTCCAGCATTTTTTATTGGTTCAGCAAATCTCCAATAACTTTTTTGATTTATTTTGAATTTGCTGCCAAGTAAAAGCCAAACACTAATTTATGTTAATGTTTATGTTATTAATGCTTTATTATAATTTATTTTATTATAATTATAAACAATAATTATTATGTTACCCTAAACCTAAATCAAAGTAATTTAACTCTGCATATTGACTGAATATACATATTTATTTATTAGCTGACAAGAAATTTAAAAAAATTAAGTGAAAATCATCCTCACGTTTCACAATTAATGCACATTTTGACATTGTTACTTGATACATCCCAGCTACAGGTTTTTATACCGATTACTTGTTTCAAAAGAACAATTTCAATAAATGAAGACCACTTTTTTACCACAGGGGAAAAACCAGGTATGTCACAAAATATCAAAAATTAAGTTACCATCGCCATCTGTTAGTTAAACCTCTATATTTTATCATAAACCCAAACCCAGGGGAAGAACATAGCACAGTTCGCCAATATTTCTATTTAAAAGAACCATATATGGGGGAAAAACATGGACGTTCAGATTCACTAAGAAGGTTTAAGATTTAGTACTGGTTTAAATTACGATCTTATAGTTGATCAGTTATGTTTTGACGGGTTTTTGTGCTGTCATTGTTAATAAAAACTTTTGAATTATTCTAAAATTTCGGTGATTTCGACACAAATGTCGCCCACTACTATAATTATTTTGGGCTTTGTCACCCTGTGATTTTGGCTTAAAAAATTCACTGCCTACTGATAATAAGTAACCCTCTAACACCCACCTGTGTTTTATAATAACTTGTATATTATGTATTATCACGGTTAAAATAAGCCTGCTTTATTAAGCGAGTATTAAAACCCTTTCAGTAAACAGTCGCATCAGAGATTTTTTTTATTGGTACACTATATATATTATAGTTTATTTTTAGGAACACGTGCATGAAACAACAATTACGAAAAACTAGGTAGTGGCTGAACTCTAGGGGTTCGTGTGATGAGTAAGCAGATGATTGTCAAAGTTAAAAATAACAAATAAAATTATAAAATATTGTCCGCAATGGTTATCGTCCTTGTTAAAAAGTTGTTTAGGCTAAACATTTGTTAAAATATTTATGGGAATATATAGACAAGGAGCTGTTCTATTTTCATAAGGTTCCGTGACCGTCACATGTGTACGTGGTTATCCGGCCGTATTTCATTACGAAAATCGGCAGAGCTCCTAGCTTGATGTTTTATCTTTTGATATTCGTCTTAAAATTGCCCTAAAACTTAGTAGTTTTTGCAATGATCATTTTTGCGCACAGCTCTGCAAGACCGTTTTTCGTTTTTTTTTCTGATGTCCCTCTTAAGACGTCGTCGCATCAAAATCATCCGTCAATGTCTAAGCCCAACCGACAGATGCGTCAGTGACGTCAGCGTTCTTTGAAAGCGATGGCTTAAATCTCTTTTATGCACTTTAGGGATTTAAAGGGTACTTCAAATCCCTATTTTCCGGGAAAAAAGTGGTACTTTAAATCCCTAGGGATTTAAAATTTACTTTAAATCCCTAGGGATTTAAAATTTATATTTACTTGTCAAAAGTGGTACTTTAAATCCCTAGGAATTTAAAATTTACTTTAGATCCCTAGGGATTTAAAATTTATAGTTACTTGTCAAAACACACTAGATTTTCAGTTGACAGAGACAATCATGGTACAAGTCATTGAAGATGACGTTTTAGAAATAGAGTACCGTTTAGTGGGATGATTTTTTTTTGTTATTTCTTTAACGTTTTACCTATCCTAAAGTGCATAAAATAGTATATTAACCTCGTGACTAAAGTGTCTTTTAATCCCTTGGCGAATTGTAGCCCTCCCTACGGTCGGGCTACAAACCTTTCGCCGCGGGACTAAAAGAGACACTTTAGTCCCTAGGTTAATAATATACTATTATTTCGCCAACGACGCAACTGCCATCTACCAGCTAAAATGAAACTACAATTGTGGCAGTGTTTTCCTAAATAATGTAGACTTTGTATACTTTTTGCTTCTAGTGGCTTACCTAACTCATTTTTACAAAATTTGACACTTACGTCATTGTTTCTCCGGAGCAGCGCTATGAAAAAAGACCTAGCATCCCAAGTGCACCTATTTTAGATTAAACAAAAATAGTTTAATATAGATGACAATGCAATGTAGATTAGGATCTCTCACACTACATCGTGCGAGAAAATTTTTAAATCATGTGCCTAGGTGGGGTTAATTTGCCTTAAAATCTCAAAAATTTCGGCATAAAACTCGTACGTACGTAAAACGTAATAGAAGAATCCATTTGACCAAACTGGTAATTTATATCCTGAAAGTTACAAATTGTTAATTAACGAAACTCTATTAAAACCACCATTAATTATTTAGTCGACTATAATTCCGCTAAGAACAAATCGACTAGCGGTTAAAGTTCATTCATGGGTAAACTAAAATACTGATATTGTTGAAACGTTTACTGTCATTAAAATAATCCTATAAATTATCAGACTGATTTCCTATTGCTAAAACCGTCCAATTTGACAATCAAGGTTTTAACAAGTATGAAAATACGACAATTCAGTTTTGCACTGTGATCTTATAACAGAGATTTTTCAAAAATTTAAAGTGGCAATTTAAGAAGAACCAAATTGATATTATGTAAAAATCATTTTTTAACCAAAAAAAATGCATAAACAATGGAATAAACCATATCGGTCAGATTTTCCAACGCTAGTCCGGTCTAATTTGACAACCAAAAGTTTTAAACTGACAAGTGTAAGAATAAAACAACTAAGTTTTATGCTATGAATTTGTTTGCAAGTTTTTCTGCAAATTTATAAAGAAAATGAAAATTTTAGTACGTGCTTTTCACAATAATATAGCCAAATTTATTCCAGCACGCGCTCCAAGATGAAAATCATTTGGAAACCAAACAAATCGCTGAAATAACTTACAAAATAAGTTATAAATAAGTTTTAAATGGGACTTATTAACAATGCCAGGACAAGAACTTGGCAAAATCTAACTGATCAACTAGACTAGAGGATCTTAATTTAATCCAGTATTAAATCTTAAACCTTTTTAGTGAATAAAAGGTTGAAGTTATTTTTTATTACATTGGCACTACAAACTAGTGTATTGGCATCAGGACCTACAGATTAACGTGGGCTCCCAACCACGGTCCTCAGTAACACGACAACTAGACACGGTGTGCCTGAATTAAATGCCTGTAAAAATTCTTTCTTATATTGAGTTCCTCGTTCATCCTAAGTATTTCGCACGAAAAATTAAAATCGGCAGCCGAGCCATTTTTAAGAAAAGCCCGTTTTTATATATGCACACAATGACAATCAAAATTTTCATATGCAACTGCTACTATACATAAAAATTCCATATATAGTCCTCGTCAACTATTTTACCATTTATAAAAAACTCCATAAAATAACTCTACCAGATACCCGAGTAAGAAATCGCCAACAGAGATAAAAATTTTAGTCCGGGCGCAAAGATTAAATTAATTATAGTTTTCGACTATTATATTGTTCTTGTTTTCCTTGCAAGTTCAAAGGGCCTAAAACCACTGTTTGCAATAAATATAAACAATACTTTTTAAAACAGCTATAGTAAACATTTTGTTATCAGTTGTCTAATAACTTGTGTACACATTTACACATTTGAATAAAACCATTACCACATTCTCAACCTCTAAGTATATTCCTTTTAATTTTGTCGATCAGCTACATATTTACCTGAAGGTTAAGTAAAATATGATTATTTTCTAAGCTAAACGTTTTTAACAACTTCTCCTTAATATTCCCCTCAATATTTCACACCCTCTCCCTTTTAACGTTATTTATTCATAAAGCGACCTTCCTGATATCGCCTGAAGATGGCACTATCCGTCAATACCAAGGTTGTCTGACTATTCTATTAAAAGACAATGTTTATACAAATACTGTGTGTTACCGAAGTTTGGTATATTGTAAATATGTTAAAAACAGTCTTACATATCGTAGTAAAATTTGAACGAAAATAAAAATACATTTTAAATTTGGTGTCCAAATTTATCTTGTCGAAGCTAATGGTCAATACAAGTATGTTGTTAATAGAACACCGTGTCTATTTTTACAAAATTCGACTAAGCTCTTTAAGTCGAAATCAGCGATAAGGGATGGAACGGGTTTGTTAACCAACACAACCGTTTATTGAGAAAGACCCATGAATATTGATGAACTTAAAGGCTAGAATGTCTGCTGAGATTCGGGTGATTTAATACGACAAGGTTGGACGTGTTTTGCAAGAATTTTAGGACAGGTTTGATTATTACCCAGCCAACAATGGAGCGGATATAAAACTCCTGTGTTAATTTTTTTATATCTTTTTCTGATTTAGATATTTATTTTTAAAGATTTTTTTGGGGTTTTAATCAGGTCTGTTAAAATAGTTTTTGAAAGGTCAGAAAAGTCATTCAGTATCTTTATGAAAGTCGAATAATCTTCGGCGGTTGACTATTTCTTCAGATAGAGCTATCAAATCATGTCGTTGATTTTATCTTAAAGAGCTTCGCAATCCCTGTACTATTTAGTACAAACTAGTTTGTCCTGCTTGCGACTATACAGCTTTGGCAAGATCAACGTATACTCTAAATTTGAAACACATAGTTCAGGTATTTAAGATAATTCTTTAACACCCACTACACCAAAATCTCGACGAACGAGTTCTGCCTTATATGTAAACCTTTTATTTTTATTCATAACATTAGATTTACTAAACAAGGAATTCTTTCGGTCTATAGGTTTGTTATTGGAATATACCCAGCCATTCCGGGTGCCGTCCCGCTACCGCGATTTAAAAGAATTTAAAACGGTGTTTAATATTACTAGCTTATACAGTGACCGCCAGAAAGTGCGCAGCATATGGGCAAAATTTTTATCTTTGAATTCAACAAATTTATTTTATTCCGAAAAAGTTCTGCCTACCTTCAAACCAAAATAATACCTAACAAATTGGGTGAAAGTCTTATGGTATACGAGGAAGAGTCAAAAATCCGAAATTCTGTTAAGAGTAAAGTACCCACATGTTTTACTTTATAAATTATATTTTCTGTAGACTTTATTAGAGATAACCGTAAATTTTATGTCAGAGTAGTCAGTTTTACAAATATTATGGCCATTAAAAGTAAAAACATAAATTTTTAAATATTTTTGCTGCACACCGTATTTTATTTTTTGGGGAATCAAAAAAATTTTGTCCTGAAATTTAGTGATACACATTAACTTAAACTATCTTCCAAACGGTATATTTATTACTAAAACTACAAAGTTTTGGATATTTATTATTATTGATATTTATTGATAACTTTGAAATTAAAACAACATTTCTTAATAAAAAATATTTCTAAAGTGAAAAATTAGGGTACCTACTTTACTCTTAACGCATTTGAAATTTTTGATTCTTCCTCGTATACCATAAGACTATTACCGGATTTGTTGGGTATTATTTTGGTTTAAAGGTAGGCAGAACTTTTTCAAAATAAAATACATTTGTTAAATTCAAAGATAAAAATGTTTCTCATATGCTGCGCACTTTCTGGCGGTCACTGTATAAGCTAGTAATATTAAAAACCGTTTTTAATTCTTTTAAATCGCGGTAGCGGGAGGGTACCCGGAATGGAATAAAAAATAGTCCTTTTTTCTCTTGGCTTATTTGACAGCCCTGTATTGCATTAGTTTGGAAATTATTCTTTGCATTTTCCACTACAATTATTATATTTATTTGTATACGGATCATCTGTTGACTAACTACCTCCAAAATCCAGAAAAAATACGTCCATCCATTTTGTGGCGAATAAACTACGTATTCTTGTTATAGATTGGCCTATCTTTTGTCAAAAGGACGAACTGGAGTATCTGTTGTGATGGGTGTTCCAACAGTCAAAAGGGACAAACAAAATTACCTTATGGACACTTTGCAGAATCTCATTAATGGGATGACTCCTCAAGAGACCAACGATACTTTAATTGTAGTGTTTGTGGCTGAGGTAAGTAACAGTTTTATTATAATATACAAATCTTCTAAAAAAATGATTTTTTTATAAAATTCATAGTTCCAACAAAATAAAATCGCTTTTAGCATATACAGTTAGGCACAAAGCATATACTATTTTTTCCACAAACGTTCTTAAAACTAAATAAGCGGGGCTAATAAATGGTAAGATTTAAAATATTTGAAAAATAATATAAAAAACCTCATAAACCATAGGTATGTATCTACATTGTGAAATCCAGATCCGGTGGAATTTCAGTCAATCTATTCATTGTAAAGTGTTTTAACCGATTCCGTATCCTGTTATCAATTTCATAAGATTAAAGAAAGAAAGCTTGTAAAGATGCCAACATTCATTATACACTTAGCGAAATGTTATAATTTTTTTGTACAATCCTGTACGATTTTTAGAAGGGTAGGATTATGAGTTTTTTACAAAAAATGTATAAAAATTTTATAGAAGACAAGAACAATTTTCTTTTCAATAAAATTCTTTACAGTTATCAATCAAAAATCGATCTTACAGTTATCAATCAAAAAAGCGTTAACACCTTTCCTTACTTTTTCATGTCAGTTTCCAGCTGTTTTTAAACTGATTAAAATAACTTAAGGATAATGTGATATCTCAAAGGAAAAACGGCTTGTTTATGTTCCCTAATCCTCTTTTGGGGAAAAATATTGTTTACCTATAGACACATAAAATTGTACCAACGGAAACTTATCGATAAAAGTATATAATGTGGAATTTCGTTTCTTTGAACTCCATTTCTGTTTCACCGTTGCTTAGTGATTCCTGTAATAACTGTGTTTGTTCTATGTTTCACAATATGAATAGGCGTCATTTATCTGAACCATTGACTTTTATATATAGACCCGTACACCTGACAGCCTGCGCAAACAAAAGTTAAGTTACCTGGGTGAAATAGTGTGTTTGTACGCACGGCCACCGGTCATATTTCTCGAGCCAGAGCGGCGAGGGGCATGCGCACAACTCGCTTGTTGTCATCTGCTACACGGTTTGCATAGCCAGCTGGAAAACAATCAGCAAATCCTTTTACGTTCCTTGACAATCAGAGTGGGATCGACCATCACAGCTGACAAATTTTGCAGTGCGCATGCCCATGGCCGATCAGCTTTGTTTACATGCGCAAGGCCAGAAATTTGCCACTTTCGCGATTATTGTTTGCTTATCCATATTAGAAATCAATGATCTGAACATGAAGCAAACCAAGCTATTGGGTTGCTATTTGGAGATACGCGACAGACTGATGTAGCGAATCGGTTTAATGTGTCTCAAAGTGTGATTTCTCGTCTGAACAACCGATTTAATAATACTGGAACTATCAGGGAAAGGCCAAGAGAAGGCAGGCCAAAGTCGACGAATGCCAGGGAAGACAGATTAATAGTCAGAGGAACTAGGATGGAGCATTCAATAAACAGCACGTTTTTGAGTTAGCACCTTTTCGCTGCCAGCAGAGGTCGTGGAACCCCGCAAACTCTCTTAAATCGTTTAAATGAAGTAGGTGTAAATTGCTTTAGGCCTATAAGGCGTCCTTTTTTGACTGCAGATCACAGAGCTCAATGTTTGCTTTAGTGCAATGAACGGGTAAACTGGCGTGATGAGTGGAAGACCGTGATGTTTACAGATAAGAGCCGCTTTGGTCTTCATGATGACAGACATACAGTTCGTGTCTGGAGACCGCCCAATTCACGAGTTAATGACCGATATGTCCATGGGGTGGAATTTTTCACAGAGGCCGAGCGCATGTGCATGTTTGTGAAAATGCCCGAGACATCGTTAGAAACAGTAAATGATTACCGTTGGAATTTGGAGCCCAATTTTAGATTCCTAGATAATAACGCTCGCCCACATAGAGTCAGGGTAGTTTTAGAACAGCTAGCATTGGGTGAAATGGACCATTTGCCGTTAGCTCCACTCTCTTCAGATCTTAGCTGTATTAAACATGTCCGGGTCATGCTTGAAAAAGCTGCAACTGGTCGCCAGCCGCCTCTTCGAAAGGTAAGGACACTAAGGCAAGTTTTCCCCCGGATTTATGGGATGCCTTAGACTAAGCTGGGGTAAATCACTTAATTTTAAGTATGCCTCGACGAGTCTAAGCTGTTATAGACAACAGAGGTGAAATAATTACGCGCTATTAAATAATAATTTTTAATTTTCAGAAATATTTTCTATTTTGTTACATATTAAAAAAAACATTTACGTTCAGATTCACTAAGAAGGTTTAAGATTTTGTACTAGTTTAAATTAGGATCTTATAGTTGATCAGTTATGTTTTGACTGGTTTTTGTCCTGTCATTGTTAATAAGTCGTCATTGAAAACCTATGAATTATTCTGATATTTCAGCAATTTGCGTCATTTCCAAATGATTTTTATCTTGGAGTGAGTTGCTGTAATTAATTTAGTTCTATTATTGTGTAAAGTGCGTACTAAAATTGCTCTTTTCTTTATAAATTTGCGAAAAGCTCAGAAATAAATTCATAGTATAAAACTTTTCTTTATCTTCTGACAGCCCACGAATACCGAAGTCTAAGTACTATGTACCGTGGGTGTACTGGGGAATCGACTCACACATCCAGAGCTGGAAACATCCGTAGGGATTTCACCAGCCCTTTAAGAGCCCAATCAAACAAAGACTCCATCCATTCGTTGAAAAAATCCGGAATCACAGGTATCTTTTTTTGATTCAACAGTTTTGTTTGCATTTCCGTGAATTTTAACCTTGATTCAGGAATGAAAACTAACCCAGCTTTTTTGGTTTCAAATGCAAATGCCATGTATTGTAAAAAGGGCATAAAAATGGAATATAACCCACTATTTACTTTTGAATTTCTGTTACTTGATAAGCGAGAAAAAAATTCAAAAAAATGTAATTTTTTAAATAATGGTTTTATTGTATATATTGTTGGAAATGTTCACCATTTTTTTTCTGACAGAACCCTAGCCTAAAGTAAAATTCATTTGTAATATTATGTACCATTTCTGGAGTTATTTGTCGAATTTCGTGTGTTATTCGTTGCCTAAGTTCCTCTAAATTTCCTGTTTTTTTCACGTAAACTTTACTTTTAAGGTGGTCCCAAAGAAAATAATCAAGGGGGTTAAGATCTAGCGATCATGCCGGCCACTCAATGGTACCG
The DNA here is from genome assembly GCA_963971165.1 of Philopedon plagiatum. Classification (NCBI taxonomy): domain Eukaryota; kingdom Metazoa; phylum Arthropoda; class Insecta; order Coleoptera; family Curculionidae; genus Philopedon; species Philopedon plagiatum. Next base: position 71,196,243 of record OZ020194.1, read on the forward strand.
CGTCTCCCTATCCACCGGTTAGGAAAAAACTTCATTCAAATATTGTCGAACATTTTGCGCGTAATGTGGCGATGCACCATTGTGCTGAAACCATATTCGATCATCATACAGATGCATGATGCAGGAAATAAAGCAACCAAAGCTGGAGTAAGGTCCTCTCGCAAAAAATTGAGATGTAATGGTCCATTTAGATTATTTTAAAAAAACATTAACCCGATGACTGGGTCACCAATTATGCTTGCCCAAATATTAAGCTTTTGTTGATGTGGAGTGTGAGCTTCTCGAATCCAGTGAGGATTTTCATCGGACCAGTACCGACAGTTTTGCTTATTCACATGACTACACTCATCCGAAAAAAGAACCCAGTCCAAAACTATTGAATGCTGATCCAGTGAATTCCTCATAATTTCACAAAATTGAAGTCGACGATCTGGGTCATCTTCCATTAACTGCTGCACCATTAGCATTATATGGGCGCATTTTACATAAATTTATTAACCTGAATTCAGATAATTGACTACGTTGTTACCTCTTGCCAGTTGCCTAACTGGAGTGACAGGGTTCTTCTGGAGACAGCAAGATATTTAATTGTGTGTCTTCCTGCATTACACGAGGTGTTCGTTGTCTTGGTACACCCCTCACGTGGCCCAATTCACTATAACGTGCTTCAATTTTGCTAATGGTGCTTTACGAAATTGGTGGTAAATCGGAGTGCCATTCTTGAAACCAACGCTCTTCTTCTGCTTGAGTCCGCTCTCTATCATCCGGGGGTTAGAACCCCCCCCCCCCAATTTTTGTTTTCAGGTGTTGCGATTTGCGCCATCACCCCCCACCCCCGAAAAAAAATCCTGGCTACGGCACTGATTGGCAGTATCAGTATTGACAATACAGCTGTTATTCCTTTTGCCAACCAGTCTCAATAGTGAGTGTCCTACCCCTATCCTACAGGATTTTTTTTCGCTTATCAGGTAACAGAAATTGAAAAGTAAACAGTGGGTTATATTCCTTTTTTATGCTTTTTCTGCGAACTAGATATCCCAATACATGGGTTGGCATTTGAAAAAAAAAATTGGGTTAGTTTTTATCCTTGGATGAAGGGTAAAATTCATGGAAATGCAGAAAACTGTTGAATCAAAAAAGGGGGATGGAGTCTTTGTTACCGAAGTTATCCAGTTAAAAAATTCATTCTGGATAATAATACAAAATAAATTTTTTGTTTAATTTGCATACAGTCAATTTTTGGTATTTAGTTTAATAGTTTATTTTATTATTTAATAATCACACCCGTGTTTTTGGATTTTTTCAAGAAATGGATGGATTCTTTGTTACCAAATTTATTCCTGTTAAAAAAGTCACCCTGTATAATTGCCATTGTATACAAATTAAAATTAAAATTTATGTTGTTTTATAAATTAAAAAATTTACGTTCAGATTCACTAAGAAGGTTTAAGATTTAGTACAGGTTTAAATTATGACCTTCTAGTTGATCAGTTATATTTTGACATGTTTTTGTCCTGTCATTGTTAACAAGTCGCCATTAAAAAGTTATGAATTATTCTGATATTTCAGCGATTTGCTTGGTTTTCAAATGATTTTCATCTTGGAACGAGTTGCTGTAATGAATTTAGTTCTATTATTGTCGAAAGCCCTTACTAAAATTGCCATTTTCTTTATCAATTTGCGAAAAAGCTCAGAAATAAATTCATAGTATAAACTAAGTTGTCTTATTCTTACACTTGTCAGTTTAAAACTTTTGATTGTCAAATTAGACCGGACTAGCGTTGGAGAATCTGGCTGTTAAGTTTTAAGATACAGACTGATATTTTATTATTTCCTTTTTTTTTTAGTGATCTAAGTCCAGTGCAAGCATTTTTTCAAGATTATTTTTAAGCTGGCGGCCCCGCACCGGTCCGCCGACCACAGTTTGAGTAACACTGCGCAGCCAATCGTAGCTTTCACGACCTGATAACATAATATTTAAACCCGTCAATATACATAATTATATATACATTATTTATACAAATATTCCATCGATAAATTAAACGACCTATCAAAATATCCGACACAAAATAAATGTCAGCTCCCCGCGATAACTGAAGTTTCCTCTACACAAAAGTTTGTAATTTAATTAATTTGGAAAATGATTTATTAAATTTAAACAATACCGCTGTGGCTTTCAACTTGATTTGGTTATTTAAATATTAAAATAATATTAAACTGTTATTATGTCGCCCTATAAACTTTTATTTAACTATTTTATTTAAACACGCCCAAATGCTGATTCAATCAAATTATAAACTATAATCACACATCGCAGAAATCTGGATTGAACCATCATCCGTGAAAGATCAGCATGCTATTAAACTGCCAAAAAACACTAAGGCAACAAGATGGGAAAGCATTGCTCCAAAATATATTTCTAATTTATTTTAAACCATCTCTCGGATATCGGTTTAAATTACCATTTTGTATTCTGATTAACCATAACCAGTTTAACGATGATTAATTTTTATAAATGTTTTGGCTATTTAAAGTGACAAAATAATAATTAACAATAAATTTTGGACGGCTGTTTAAAGTAATTACGACTAACGATGTTAGTATTGTCAAATGTGCCGGCCGGCACCTAAATTGGTATATCAAACTACGGAAGTACAATTTTGTGCGATGTATTTATAAAATTTAACAAGTTCTATTAAATATTGTTGTGTATATTTATAAATATAATTATTTTTCTACACAAAACAATCAATTTTGCTTTTTTTATCAGAAAAAAAGCATTGTAATTGTAAAACATTACCTGTCAAGTCTGCTTTATATTTGCACGTTTTGGAAACCAATGAAAAACTGGCCTCCCATTTATATTAGCTGGAGGGTCAACTTTAAAACTATCAAAAAGTTTTTTTACCATTTCAAATCGATCGCCGTTGACAATTTAATTTTCAAATTGAATTATGTTTATCAGAAGGGAAATCGATCGTGATAACACTACCAAACGACGTAACCTGCTCAATATAATATTATTTACAACAGATCCCAACTTTAGTCTTCAAATTGCGTTTGAAATATGCAGATAAACCAAACCTTAATACATCCACTTACCTATATTATAAATGCGAAAATATGTTTGTATGTTTGTTTGTTACTTAATCACGTATCGACGGAGATACAGATCGAGGTGAAACTTGGCATAGAGGAAGCTTATATCCCAGAAAATAATATAGGCTACTCTTTATCCCGACTTGATTGGTAGCTCCTTCAGGATACATAGTCCGGGATTACACCTAGCGCATCCACCAAATATCAAGAAACTAGGCCTTGAGTTTATTACTCACCAACTGGATAATCAGTACACAAAATTAAAAACTTATTTTAGATTGTGTCAACTTTTTCTTAACAGTATTTCATGAACCGAGTGGGCCACGATGGGCCACGTAGTCATATTATCTTGGACCGCCCACTTAGACTTTAAGCCTACGTACTAACGCACCGTGGATGATGTCAGAAGAGGAAGAAAATGTAATCTATTGACACGGAATTTAAAGGATTGGCGGTTGGGAAGCGCAGAGAAAACGTCTGCAGGCAATTTGTTCCATAATCTGGAGACCCTAGATATGAATTAGCGAGGGAAGTGGGGTGTTCTAGGCTTTTGCAACTGGATAGTAAAGGGATGCATACATAAACCGCCTCTTGTTGTTTTGTTAGGAACAGTTAGAGCAAAATCCGTGGAAGTATTGGAAGAAAAGGGATACATCCCCAATAGCGCACTGTGGTCCGAATTTTGGAAAAACGGAAATAAATCGGATTATTTTTGTTATTTGGTGTATCTTGGTACAAGAACATCTGAAAATGTCTCAATAACTGAGTTTTGAGAGGCCTTTTCACGATAATATTTTGGTAGATATAGATATAAATAAAATACTTTTCTGAGATTTTTCAATTTACAATAGGTATATATTACTTCATAACAAGGATTAAAATAGATAAATAATGAAGAAAAATAAATTAACATAATTTTAATCGATGGCAGAATCTAAATCGTCTGACGAAAATGGCAAATCCTCATCCGATTCGAAATCCGCTGTTGCAGTGTTCTGCGGTGGAATATCCGGATCGGTTAAAAGCTGGTAAACCTCTGGGGGCAGAAATGAAATATTTTTCTTAGGAAGCGTTCTAATTGATGATATTAAAGGATCCGAAGATATAAGTAACCTGTTTAGCAAATCTTTATTCGTAGCTTTTCGTGAATTTTTTCTTGTATGCATTTCTCTGAATTGTTTAAGATCCTTGTTTCGGCTTTCTTGAGCTTCCTCCTGAAAAAAAATCAATTATTAGATTAAATAAATGATATATCTTCCAGTAGCAACTCATAGCCCAATATTAGCACCTTCCTCCTTCCACATCATTTCCTTATTTTAATGATTTTACGACCCTATTGTTACTATAACAATACCTACAGGTAAATTCTATGAAAGGGAAAAATAATATGTACCTACCTAAATTATGAACATGTTCTAAACCTTTTCATGTTATATACTATATCGTAAATCGTTTAAAATTTTCTTAATCGGAAGAGTTGCCAAGAACATTGGGTAAAATATTTACCGCGCTGCGCACGTTAGTGTGATATTTTAACAACACTTAAAACAAATCGTGATTGTAACACTATTTTTTAAAAAGAATAAATTTATATTCATATTTATTTTTAAAATTCACTAGTTTTTTCGTTACGCCACTGACAACAAAAAGTGGGCAAATTTTTGGTAAAAAAAACGTTTATTTAATAAAAGCTAACCATATATAGTAATTTACTCTAAGTGTGAAAATAATGTCAACTCTAACACTTAACATAGCTGAAAACGCGTATTTTCCTATTTCTACTAATCTGACAGTCGCTTACAAAATAGCTCTGTTTCTGCCAGAGTGGTAGATAGTGGCAAAACTTGTTTTAATATAATATTCTGCATGCCTTAGGGTACATCTCTATATATTTTTCGCGGTGGGGTCTCCTGTTTTTTTTTACAGATCAACCTTAAGTTTGGTTATCGCTTAGAAGTAATACTATGGGACACCAATCCATACGATACAAGTTGTCTAATAAATGTAAGCTGATCCAAATATCGTTACTATTCCAATATAAAGGACCTACCTTTAAGATATTTCTGGTACGAAAATATATCACGTAGAACACTTTTAGACCAACACAGGTTGGTCGCAAAACTTGCACGGAAACTACAGTTCTGTATCACGGTCAAGCTTAGAAATTGAACTACCACAAGTTTGCGTCTCTGTTGCTGACCCAAATGTTGATATAATGACCTAAAATTCTAGGTCAATGTAGGTAAATATTTCCTTAAACTACCTGCAAAATATGGTGATTTTATGACAACTTTGCAAAAATACCATTTATTTCCGATTTTATAATTTTTCGGACCACAGTGCAGCGCAGCGATGAGCGAGAAAAGGGAGTTTTCTTATAAGGACTGGATCATTGATAAGTCGAATGGCTCTCTTTTGGATAGAATCAATGATATATTAAGTTTCGAAGATGATGCCGCTCCCCAGCAGTAGTAGGTTAGGTCTTATCTGGGAAACATAGAGAGTACCTAAGTTGGTAGGGGAGAAGTGTATTCTGGTCCAAAAGAGAAAACCAAGCTCTTTAGCTGCTGATGTGGCTATTAAAGTAATGTGTTTGTGTCAGCTGAGATTATGTTCGAAAGCGATGCCAACAAGATCGAACGTTTCATTGCTCTGTGGCCATTTATGTGGATGGAGTAAGTGTTGCCGGATTTTTTGCATGACAGGGAGCACGACTGGGTTTTGGAGGCGTTGAACTGAACAAGGTTCTTGGCGCCACAGTCTAAGATTAATTGAAGATCTTGGGAATGAGATAGGTGCATAGATCTGCGCCTATTATCGAGCTCTTTATTCAAGACTTATCTGGAGAAATGAATGTTGGCATGAAGAGTACTATCGTCAGCATAACTGTGAATGGGATTGGTAGTTAAAGAGAGCAGGTTACTAATGTACGGGGTGCGCCAGCATTGATTGGATGGAAGTTAAATGAGTAACCGTCCACCATGACAGCTATGCGTCGATTAGAAAGAAAGCTACCGATCCAGGTCAGGTACATACATAGTTTGAAAGGAAGGTCGTAAGAAGGTAGTTTATTTAGTGCGGCATACCGTACTTGGTCAAAGGCCTTTTAAATATCAAGAGCAACAATCTGGGATTCGCCATAAAATTCGAGAGACTTGTTCCATTTATGTGTGACAAAGGTAAGGAGATGAGCTGTGGATCTTTGGTGAGGAAATCTGTACGGTCTGTCATTCGAGGTGCGATGGATGCAAGTTATGGGTATAATTGAAATAGTGGGAATGCTCTGGCGCAAGAAAGAAAATCAAGCTTTTTACTAGCTTATGTGGTTATTGAAGTAATGTGTTTGTGCCAGCTGAGATCATGCTCGAAAGCGATGCCAACAAGGTCGACCGTTTCTTTAATCTATAGGAATTGACCATTCATGTGTATTTTTTTATATATTCACCACGATATGAAGAACGGAAAGAAAGTGATAAAATGTCACTAGTTTTAGAAAACATTTTCCTTCTTGATTGATTCCAATCAATTCAGTTTTTGAGATATAGCCAAAGAAGTGATTTATTGCCAAATTTCAAGATTAGTTTCTACCACCCTAATGTGAATATCAGTCAATTTTACTAAATTCGGTCACGACCAGTTCGGTCTCCTTGTAAGTTGTCTTAATCTTACCCTGGTCAATTTAAAACTTGAATTATCAAATTAGGCCAGTCCTAGCGACAGTGAATGTGGCCGTTAACTTTTTATCAAAACAAACCTGTAATCATAAAAAATTTTGCACAAATGTGCCAAATTCCTGTTCCCTGAAACATTATTTTTAGATGATACTTGCGATAGGAGTGACTCATATCCGCTATTTAAAAGGATAAGCGACAACTAATAATAGGCTAAAACACACTGCCATTAGTTACATAAAAGTAAACATACACTAATATCCTGTCAGGTAATACGTGAATCCTCGGAATAACATACGTGACAAGCAAGAGAACTTTGGCAGAAACCAATATTTTATTTCGCCATGAATATCAGTTAAGCACTTTCAAGCTGACACGGGTTTAGCAAAAATATATCTAGATTACAAAATATTAGTACAAATTGTACTTGTATACACGATTACGATGTTATAAAATAGTAATTTGTGCAACTAGTGCGTGAGATCGCAGTTTATTGATCGAGGCGGCAGCCGAGATCAATAAACAATCGAGTTTTTTAAAGATGCTTCACGCACGAGTTGCATACAATATTTTTTTACAACTGTCCAGAAAGTGTTAAAATTCAAAAAGAAAACATATAAAATAAAAAAAAACCGCTTGTTAAAAAATTTGTGCTTGAAGCTTATTAGTCGTCGCTTTCATTGTTACTATGGAAACCACTCGTACGTGTTTATTATTATTTTTTGCTTATATCCATTTAGCATAGTTGTACTCCTGTACATATGTACTCCTGTACAGTCCTGTACTCCTGTACTTTTTGTGTTAAGAAACTGTTTGATTTTCTAAGTTTCCCTGTTTTACAACATTTCCCATATTTTTACCGTATATTTTGAAAAAATATATTTTTTAAGCAACTAACTATATTTTTGAAAATAAAATAAAAAATGACTCCTCCAGCAGATTCTCACACAACTGCTGCGGCTAACACTAGCCAAGCGGAAATCGAGCCTTACAAACTTTCTGAAATATTCTCAATCGTTCCCGAATTCGAGGGTGACCAGATCTTTTTGGGTACATTTTTGAACGCGTGCGATCATGCCTACAATATGGCAACTACAGATCAAAAAACACTGTTAGTGATTCACATAAAAAATAAATTAAGGAGTACACTGTAGCAGTGTTGTACACTGTAGCATAGTGGCTAAAGTTGTTGAAGAGACGCGCACAAGTTATTTTTAAGACTTTTTCCGCCTCGTTTTAGAAATCTCATTTGAAGCTAAAATAATAGTTTTGAAGGTATTTTAGTTTTCAGTACGTGAAATCATTTTTCGATGCGTAAAATAGCTATTTCACGCACTGTGCTGAAATGGCCTATTTGGAACATCAAAATCAATGTCAAAAAGTCAACTTGACAGACTTGACAGTTGTGGAAAGAAAATATTTTACAAAAAATATTTTTCTTAAAATACGGCACACGGTGTGTCTCGACTAAGTTTAACCCTAAGGCCTTCCCAGTTCCATTTTTTCAGATTTTGTGAAAGTGGTGTGCTCTAAGTAATTTAAGCCCAACATGAAAATCCTAGATCAAGAGTTTGAAAAGAAAACTCGATTTTACTATTTTCTTTAGGTAAAGCGGCTTTATTTTATGAAAAAGAGTAGTACCAAAATTTTTTAGGGCCTGTAATCTTCTTTCAAGTCCTGAAAATAATATCTTTTTAGTGGAAATATTTAATATTTTTAAATAGCTTGATAATCCTGAAAAAAGATGAAAAATAAGTTTTTCGTCAGTTTTTGGTACCTATCTCTTAAATGGTACGTTCAAATACGCTAGTTTCTGAGTCATTTTAAAGATAATACAATTACATAGAAATAAAAAAAAATTGCCTCTCTAGCTACATTAGTTCAAAAGCTATAAAATAGATAATAGAAAGTTGCAAAATTTCAACAAAAAAATTATGGAATCAGAATTTTGTGATATATCTCAATAATTATGAGTTATATATAAAACTGCTTATCATTTTCACAAAGTTGGCTCAATTTCAAGCAAAATAAAAAAATCATATTTAATCTGGAATAAAACCACAGATAGGATCGTCGGAAAGTATGTCCGCGCCAACGCGACTGCGTAGCGTAGACAGTGCCAACCGCGTAGAGCGCTATGACGAAATGCATTTAATAGCTGTGGTATTACGTTTTTTTCGAGTTTTACTTACCTACTTAGAGAAAATATAAAATGTATTCCTTTTAATTTAATTTCCTTGAATGAATTATTTTCAATGTATCATTCTATAAAAGGACAAAATGATTCATTGAAACTAATTCATTTAAAGAAAATTAAATTAAAAAGAATCAATTTTATATTTTCAGGAAGTAAATAAAACTCGAGAAAAAAACAATAATACATTTATTAAATGCATTTCGTCGTAGCGCTCGACGCGGTTTTGCACTGTCAACACCGTCGCGTCGGCGCGGACATTATAGTTTCCGACGATCCTATCTTTGGTTTTATTCCAGATTTTTTTTTTTTTGCTTGAAATTGAGTCAACTTTTTGAGAATGATGAACAGTTTTAACCAGGTATTGAAATATTACATTTTGATTCTATAATTTTTTTGTTTGAATTTTTCAACCTTTTATTACCTATATCTTTTGAACTGATGTAGATAGAGAGGCACTTTCTTTATTTGTAGATAATTGAATTACCTTTAAAATGAATTCATAAACTGTCGTATGTCAACGTAGGTAGCATTTAAGAGATAGGTACCCAAAACTGACGAAAAACTAATTTTTTCATCTTTTTTCAGGATTATCAAAGCTATTTAAAAGTATCAAATATTTCCACTAAGAAGATATTGTTTTCATTACTTGAAAGCAGATTGAAATTGTTTGATACTACCCTTTTTCATAAAATAAACCCGCTTAACCTAAAAAAAATAGTAAAATCAAATTTTCTTCTCAAACTATTGGTCTAGGATTTTCATTTTTGACTTAAATTACTTAGGCCACACCACATTTACAAAATCTGAAAAAAAAATGAAAGTGGGAAGACCTTTGGGTTAAGCTTAGTCGAGGCACACCGTGGGTATTTTAAGTTACCACTAAAGTTTTTTGTTCCAATAAAATTAAGTTTATTTAGGCAAACTCTCTCTTGTTACATACTATTATTTTCAAATTACCTTCAAAATTTTTACATTAGTCTGTTGTAATCATAAGCACAACTTCATTAAATAAATATTTTACTTCTTTTGCCAGAAACGTATTGGAATGTTCTTTCGAAACGTTTTCCAAAGTAAAAAGAAGTGTTCGTTTCATAACACAAAAGCAACGTAAAACATCTAATAAAAGAAACGTTTCTGTTGTAACATTTTTAAATTAAGGACGTTGTCCGAGGATTTATAAATCCAGCAAACAATGTACCTTTCGTTGGGTCTTGGCTTAAACATGTGACATTTATTTGATGTTTATAGTGTGAATTATGGTTCTTTGTCCTCAATAAACAGAACAAAGAGAAACATAATTAAATGCTATTTCAAACAAGGTAAATACAAGAGAGATGGTGAATATTTTTATTAAAAATCATTGTTAACCATTGTGGTATTAGCAAATACTGGAAACAAATCCAGCGCGTTAAGAGCTCATGAATAAAATTACGATACAGTGTGCACGTGTCTTCGGAAGTTCTTACCAAATGGGAAACTTTCTTATTATCGATTTTAGAGAAACAGTGACTTCATAAAAAGTTCTGCATCATGAGAAATTACGTTTGCACGAGGAAAAACTGATGTAGGACATACAGGGTGGTGGCTTTAAAAATTAAAAGTCATAGTTCAGTTAAGTTAAAAACACAGAAAAATTTTATCTCGGAGTGAATTTTAACATTTGATTTAACATGATTTTTTTTTATTTATATTAGTAAATTTAGCTTGCGGCCTACAGAAGTTATCAAAATTTACTTGGAGAAAAACGAAACTAATAAGGTGCAAAAACAATGGCTGAAGAAATAGAAACAGTTCTTATTGTTGGCGATAATTATAAGACGCATCGGGATGCGGCCAAAATAATTAATATTAGACACCAAGACAATCCTATTAAATTAATAGTATTAATCACGCTACTGTTGGCAGTGTATTCTCAAAATTTAAAAATACTGGCTTTGTCGAAAATAATTTCAAGAAAAAACATAACGTTCGAACACTTACTGAAGAAAATCAATTAGAAGTGTTGCAAGCGGTTGTGGAGAATCCAAAAATTTCGTTAGAACAAATAAAGAATACAGTTCAAGGTAACGTGTCAAGAGCATCTGCGGATGAGATACTTAGACTAAGTAAATTTTACCCAATTAGCCAAAATTTGTTAACACGGTCAAGCCTAGAGATATGGAATTGGTTGTGGTTTCAAGGAGAAGCTGAAGACGACTTTTTCTTTGGAAGAAAAATTTTATTTAGTGATGAACCAAGGTCCACCCCCAATGACGTTGTATGAATTGAAGAATAAAATTGTCGTTGGTGGAGCGATGTGAACCCCAATTTTGTTATTGAATGTCGTGCCCAAACATGTTTGAAAACGAACGCTTGGTGCGGTATTCTAAATAATCAAATAGTGGACCTATATATTTTCCAAGAAAATATGACAACTCAGATTTATTTAAATTTCCTAAGACACCAGCTCTTTGAATTTACTAGCGAACTATCATTAAACGTGCGACATGCTCTTTGGTATCAGCATGATGGAACTCCTTGTCATAGCGTAGCCAGGATCACAGAATTTTTGAATGAGACTTTCTCACAAAGATGTATATGTAGTAGGTAATTATTTAACTTCAGTCTCTCTATTTCAAGGAATAGGCATACAGTTGCTTTAATAGTTTGAACTTATGTGGTATTTCAAACATTTTATTAGAAAAATGAAAAACATGTATTCTATCTACATATTTTGAAGCCTACATCACTTTTTCCTCGTGCCAAGTTAATCTCTCACGATGCAGAACTTTTTATGAAGAGTCACTTTTTTTATCTAAAATCGATATTATAAAAGTTTTCCATTTGGTAAGAACTTTTAGCCTAAATAAGATACCAGGGTCTAAATTTTAGTAAAAAAACCTATTTTTACATATTGTATTAAATGGGGTCGTTCTGCCCTGGTATCCCTACATCATTTCGACCAAATTGGATCTTTTACCCATCAGTTTCTAAACTCGCAAAACTAAGGATATTTCTGGGAGCGCACAATTAATATATCATTATATTAAAAATGACAACACAAAAAATTGTCAAACCCGAACTGATCAAGTAGAGGATCTTAATTTAAACCAGTACTAAATCTTAAACCTTTTTCGTAAATCCCGGTGTTTCAGTTTAATTCAACTCAAATTAAATTAAGTAACAAACTGCAGCACCCTGTTTCGTGGCAAATAATTTAATCTCACCCTACAAGAAAAAGCACGCATGCTTTCTTTTTTATATATATTTTGCTATAGATTTATTTTATTTTACACGAAAAAACAATCGTAATAGCAAAAATGACAGGCCCCAGCGGACAAAAAGCTCTTTCCATAAAATAATATGCAAATAAAACGCAAAATTCTTTTTTAGCATAACCCAATTTAAATACAAAAAAACTCTCCGTCTTTTCAACTACTATGTAAATGTAAAATAATAAACTTGCTATTGTTGCCTTATAAAAACTTCTTGAAAGGGATGCGCGAATTTCGTAAATTTCATGAATGTTGAAGTTAGCAAGAAAAGTAGGGATAAAATTTTCATTTAAAGTGGCTTCGTTGGACTAGCAGTTAACCCTTTTTCCCAAAGGTCGTCAGGTAACAACGACACTCTTAAAAACTTGCAGAGAATATTTTTATTTAAAAACACACACACGTTTCAAGGAAAAATACTGCATTGTAAATATTAAAATCTTTAAAAAAATCTCTTAAACTTTATTTGTAAAAAATTTGCATTATATGAAACAAAATTTGTATTGTATCGTATCGCATCTGTTAAGTGATTGTTGCAGCACTCGCTTATGGATTCGGAACTCGCTTTTGGGGTATTTTCGTCTGTAATTAGTACTGTGACAAGTCACTTACGTCAGTAACGTCGGTAACTGCTAAACAAACTTATTTATTACCTAGCATGCATTTTCACGTAAATTTTCACAACCAAGCCGAACATTTAACAAAGCCAAATAAGAAATTTTCAAGTTATGTAAATGATATATCCAATTTATCCTTGCTTACCTAAATGCAAATGTAGAAAATAATACCGTATTTTCTTATGCAAACGTAAAATACAATATACAATTTTATCTTCACCGGTGGTTCTTAAGATTCTCACTGGTTTTTACTTCAGTTTAAGTTATTTATACAATCTTTTTATACAACTTATTTGGTAACTCATGAGCAAAGTTTCAACACATAGCGCAGCAAACTGACAAAAAGCACGTTTCGTTCCTCTTTTCGGCCCTTGTTCTTCACTTTTTTACCTGGAGTAGTCCATGTAAGTTTTAAGTCTAAGCACGTCTATACTGAGAGTGTATGGAAAGAAGGGAAAAGCCATCTATTATTAGACACCTGACAAACTGAATGTTAGAGAAGGAAGGAAAGCTCTTGTGCCGTGTGTAACACTCTACGTCATTGACCTTCAGCAAGAGTATACATTATGCATGTGTAAGACAAAGAAAGATATCTATAACTTCGTCTCCGTGCGCCACGGTTATGGCTATCCGGGCCGACTGTATTCCATCAAGCAAACCTGTAAAAAGAATGCCATCTTTTTTATTACATGATTGCGATTTGTGCTTGCCTTTTTGCTAAACTTATTACCATAATTTTTAAGTTATCTTTAAAAACTTTACAATTTCCAGATATTTGGAAAACATCGAAAGTCATTCCCGTATTTAAAAAGGAAGACAAGAGTAAAATAGAAAACTATCTCCCCATAAGTATGATTAACAAATTTTCTAAGTGTTTTGAAATGATTCTGCACGGTAATTTATTTTATCATGTTAAAAACAAAGTCACAGAAAATCAGCACGGTTTTGTCAAGTGGAGATCAACTGTATCTAACGTAATTTTCTTATCACAATTTGTAGCTGAAGCATTCGATCAAAACTATCAGGTGGATGATATTTTTGCAGATCTTTTAAAGGCCTCTGACAGACTTGATCACAACATTCTGCTTAGTAAACTTCACTCTTTTAGCTTCTCTGATAATTTGATTAGTTTCTTCAAATCTTATTTGGCGGATAGGAAGCAGACAGTAGAGTGATCAATCGTCTGTCCAGATGAGTGATGCTTCTGGAGTACCACAGTGGTCCATCTTAGGTCCCCCTGTTGTTTAACATCTTTATCAACAGCATTGTCGAAAATCTTAAAAGTCACTCACTTCTTTATGGTGATATGGTGAAAATATATGCCTGCCTAAGGAATCTGGAAAACTGTGGGAAACTTCAGCTCTCACTTGATAAGATTTACGTCTGGTAAAAAGTTAAATACAAGATAACATAAACTTTCAGATGTTTATTGTATTTCCATTGAAATTAAGTTTAAGTTGTCACTGACTGTACGTACTGAGATTATTATATTATTTTCTAGTTATTCTTTCTAGTGCAAACGTTGAAAATTAAACAGAAATCCACATGTATGTATATGTTTTTGCGCCCTATAATCAGTTAAGCCTTTCAAGTCCGAATAGAGGGAGAGAGTAATTTATCAAATGAATGAAAATAAATCCTGTGTGTCATCTTTAGATCCAACACTCTATTCGGTTTATATATCCGATAAAAGGTACTTTTCTTGTCGGATGTGACATTTTTTACTTACAAGAACCATGCTACAGCAAAAGCATTATTAAATTTCTCTACCAAGAAGACAAAAAATTGTGCTAGAATTTAAACAATAATCTAGGTATAAAGAGTGGCCAATACACTAGCTTGAAGGGCCAGCGCAAAGCTTATATATTATATATATATATATATATATATATATATATATATATATATATATATATATATATATATATATATATATATATATATATATATATATATATATATATATATATATATAATAAATGTAAATGCGAAGATTTACTTCTTCGCTAGTGCAGCGAAAAGGCCGTGAATGAAAAATAAAAATAATGAGGACTATCTTTGATTCTGGTCTGGGTGACCTCCTGCTATCGATTTCTGGGCCCTTACCCATCAGCGGGCAGGCTGATGGGTAAGGGCCCAGAAATCGATAGCAGGAGGTCACCCAGACCAGAATCAAAGATAGTCCTCATTATTTTTATTTTTCATTCACGGCCTTTTCGCTGCACTAGCGAAGAAGTAAATCTTCGCATTTACATTTATTATATTACCTATAGGCCAAGAAATCTTCCATTTTTCTATATATATATATATATATATATATATATATATATATATATATATATATATATATATATATATATATATATATATATACAGTGACCGGCAAAAAGTTCGCAGTATTGGAAAAACTTTTCCGGGGGATCGGTTCTGCATGTCCGATAACCTAAAAATCGATTTTGACATACGTCACGTGACCACTGGTATAGCGTCAAATTAAAAAAAAAATTGTTAATTTACAAAAAGTGAGGTTAGTTGACGAGATATCAAAAAAAGTTATTTGAAAAAATTGCTTAGAATTAAATTCTAGGTCCTTGTGCAAAATTTTAAGATTTTATTTAAAAAAATTGGAAAACTCAATTTTTTTTAAATATTTTTTTATCGATTTACAAATTTCCAGTTTTTTTCGTTTAGATAGCTTGGCTAATGTAAAGCCCATGTATCTGGATGAAAATAAACGAATGTAGTAGTTTTTTCTACAATTGACAGGACAAAATTAATAAAAACAGGGTTTCGCCGGACGCTAGCTGTTGCAATGATTTGTATCTAGCAGCAGTGTCAAAATTTTAGAGACATTTCAATGAGATTACATTGAGAAAACCTTAATCGTCTTAAATATATCTGAAGTTCGACTTTTTGTCAAGTTAAGGGGAGTAAAATAGATAATAAACAAAAAATTACCTGTTTATTTAATCGAAATTTCATAAACGAAAACCAATGTAAGAAAAACTTAAAAGTAGTCAAATTCTGTACTAACAACATAAAAAATCATTGTTTTTCCTTGGGTGCACAAAATTTAAAACTCAGTATGACCACCATTTCTCTCCATACATACTATTGTTCTCGAGCGCAACTCTCGATTAACATTTCGGAGCATTTTACGATTTATTTGCAATACACAATTTATAATGACATTCTCTAAATTTTCTATATTCCTAAAGGGTCGATGTTTGTACACAGAGTTCTTTAGGTATCCCCACATAAAGAAATCTAACGGAGTCAGATCTGGTGATCTCGCAGGCCACGGATTTTCAGAAAACCGTCCTATCCACTGGTTTCCAAATTCTTGATCCAGCCATCTCTTCACCTCATTTGTGGAATGAATGCTAGCTCCGTCTTGTTGAAAGTATAAATTTCTTCTTTCGGCTAATGACAAATTGTCTAAAAAGTCAGATATCTCAGTTTGTAGAAATTCTAAATATCGTTCTGAATTTAAATTGTCTCTAAAGAAAAACGGTCCCACTATTCTGAGGTTGAAAATTCCGCACCACACATTAACCTTAAAACTATATTGGTCTTTACTCTGAATTACAAAGTCTGGGTTTTCGGTGGCCCACCATCTACAGTTTTGTGAACTGACGGTTCCGTTAGAGGTAAATGTAGCTTCATCCGAGAAAAGAACGTTCTTTGGGAAATTAAAATCTTCCTCAATCATACCCTGGAACCAGGCACAAAAATCGAAGCGGGCGTCATAATCCCTATCTTTTAATACTTGTACAAATTTAGGTTTGTACGGATGAAATTTGTTTCTTTTTAATATCCTCCGCACAGATCTTTCGTGAATGTTAGTGATCTCCGATATTTGACTAACTGCTAATTGGGGTGTTTCTGTGATCGACAAACACACATCCAGAGAACCTTCGTCACCTGTTACCGGTTTTTCATGGGAAACTTTATACTGATTTTCTACCGATCCCGTTTCTTTAAATTTATTGACTAGACGAGATACTGTGGAATAATGGAGGGATTTATCGGGGTGCCTCTCATTAAAAATTGCTGCTGTTTCTCTATGGCTTTTGTAATTATCTCCAGAAATTAAAATAATTTCTATCTTTTCCTGAAGAAGTAGTGTGGGTGCCATTTTAAGGAGTAAAATATTAATAAACTTATGTAAAATATCAAACTTAGTAAGATGCGAGACATAAACCAATGACATAGGTTGAAATCAAACAAATTATAATTTGTTTGACATTTTTCTGTTGTTTTTAACCTACTAGATTATTTGGTTGTTTTAATTTCAGAGCCTGCTTTGGTAGTTTTAAGTACAACTAAATAGACCTGGTTGTTAAATTTATGTGCGAAAAATCTTAATAAAATCTTGATACAGTCATTTCATTAGATTCAAACCATTGCAACAGCGAGCGTCCGGCGAACACCTATTTTTTCGATTTTGTCCTGTCAATTGTAGAATTGTAGATCTGACTCCGTTAGATTTTTTTATGTGGGGATACCTAAAGAACCCTGTGTACAAACATCGACCCTTTAGGAATATACAAAATTTAGAGAATGTCATTATAAATTGTGTATTGCAAATAAATCGTAAAATGCTCCGAAATGTTAATCGAGAGTTGCGCTCGAGAACAACAGTATGTATGGAGAGAAATGGTGGTCATACTGAGTTTTAAATTTTGTGCACCCAAGGAAAAACAATGATTTTTTGTGTTGTTAGTACAGAATTTGACTACTTTTAAGTTTTTCTTACATTGGTTTTCGTTTATAAAATTTCGATTAAATAAACAGGTAATTTTTTGTTTATTATCTATTTTAATCCCCTTAACTTTACAAAAAGTCGAACTTCAGATATATTTAAGACGATTAAGGTTTTCTCAATGTAATCTCATTGAAATGTCTCTAAAATTTTGACACTGCTGCTAGATACAAATCATTGCAACAGCTAGCGTCCGGCGAAACCCTGTTTTTTTTAATTTTGTCCTGTCAATTGTAGAAAAAACTACTACATTCGTTTATTTTCATCCAGATACATGGGCTTTACATTAGCCAAGCTATCTAAACGAAAAAAACTGGAAATTTGTAAATCGATAAAAAAATATTTAAAAAAAATTGAGTTTTCCAATTTTTTTAAATAAAATCTTAAAATTTTGCACAAGGACCTAGAATTTAATTCTAAGCAATTTTTTCAAATAACTTTCTTTGATATCTCGTCAACTAACCTCACTTTTTGTAAATTAACAATTTTTTTTTTAATTTGACGCTATACCAGTGGTCACGTGACGTATGTCAAAATCGATTTTTAGGTTATCGGACATGCAGAACCGATCCCCTGGGAAAGTTTTTCCGATACTCTCCTAATAAAAATGTTTCCCATATGTTGCGAACTTTTTGCCGGTCACTGTATATATATATATATATATATATATATATATATATATATATATATATATATATATATATATATATATATATATATATATATATATATATACTTTTCTAATAATAATGTACATGTATTTGCCTTATTTTTAAGAATATTTGCGAAATTCGAAACTTGCGTGTGATATCGTTGCAACAGACATGAAAGTTTTGGTTACTTAAAAAAATATAAATCTTAGTAAATTTTACAACTTTGCTTCAATTTAATGAAAGTTCAGAAGTGATTTGAAAATGTATTATAGCTGAATATAAAAAAATCATTATCCGGGGGTAATTTATAATTTTCAAAAAAGAAAAATATTTTTTTTAATAGAAGGCTATGCCATTGTGTGTGGACATTTTAATTCTAAAGAACTTTTCTTAATAAAGTTTTTCTGTATATTTCGAAATATGGGTACTTTATTCTTGAACGATTTTACTAATTTTTGGCCTACCCTGTATGCTGTTTGACTTGAAGCCATTCTAAGCGCACCTGATATGGTTATCGGACATGCACCAACATCTGGCGGTATTTATATTTCGGTTGAGCAACTAATAAAAAAAATGTTCATTTGCACACGTAATGGAACACACTACATATATGTATATATATATATATATATATATATATATATATATATATATATATATATATATATATATATATATATATATATATATAAGGTATGAACAATCAGGAAAGTAAACTGCTAGCTCACCACAAGATGATGATATTCGCCTAAACACTCGTAATTTTATCTTTAATCGATTTTTAGGGCGCTAAGAAAATTCAAAGAAAATAGTACATAATGTTGACCACACGTTTTAATAAGGAAATGAAAAAGTTGTAAACCAGACCTTTTTGTAATTTCACGTTTTCCATATTTTTTTGGCAAAAAATCCGGAACAAACACAGGGACAAAATCATTTAAGCTGTTGATTTAGGCAGAGCAGATTCTACACGTCGCTCTCACGCTTTTAAACGAATTTTAAATTCTTTGTAAACATTTCCAACAAATATATGCCGGTCTAGACAAGGCTTTACGAGAAATTTCTCATTACATAAATCTTTATGTAAATATAACACAAAACATAATTCCAAATAACCCCCATTTAAATGGAAAATTTAACCAAAACCGTATTTTGTAACTGTGTAAATTTTCAATATAATTCATAAACTCTCAGAATAATTGTTGCAACAAAGAGAATCGGTCAAATAGGAAACGAGTTGTACATGTTTATTACATTCACCGATTGATTGCTGCCAGTTTAGCATATTGACTAAATGCGACATGTGACTTTAATTTAGACCTACATGACATACCTATTAAATAAATAAAGCTGTGCAAACTATGGGCGGGTCCAGTGGCATTACCGTTATGTTAATTGGTTTGTAGGGATATAAGTAAAATAAATCTTCAAGCACTTATTACTAAAGCTCACCACTTAGGGTTCCTTTGCAGGGGCGTCGTCGATAGGGAGAACGTCTCCTCGCCATAAGGCAATATACGACAAACACAAGGAATTGGCTATACATTTCACAAGGTCTTATTTCCTATTGTGGCCGCGTCCGTTTGCACCAACATATATTCGAGTAAAATTTGAACCAGCTTGAAACAATGGCAAGAAATCCCTATAATTGGAAATTGGCGATACAAAATAATTTTATTGGTATGGCTACTCAATAAAATGTTACAAAATACATTTGTATACCATCCCGGACTTCCTACTACGAGTTCGTAAATATTAGGTTGTATGGTGCAAACAACGTGAGACTTGTTTACGTTTTCGACGTAGTTAAAATGGGTAGAGTCGAGTTCCGAGATCGTGTCGCTGGAATTTTACTATTTTGGGAATAAAAGGAGCGACTGAGAATTTCTCCGAAAATGTTAACTAATATAATATTTTCGGGGTGACTGAGGTCAGGAAATCTAATTTCGTCTAGCCGATGTTAAAAAAATTAAAGGATGGGGGGAGATAAAAAGGAGCGATTGGCAGTTTCTCCAAAAATGTTAAACAACATGGTAGTTTCGGGGTTACGAAGGTCAAACAAATTAAATTTATTTTGGTGTAACAGAAGTTAAGAAAATTGAGAGCGGGGGATAAAGAAAAGCGATTGTCAGATTGTCATGTTAACTAATGCAGACAGAAAACCTAAGTTCATGTAACGGACGTAAAACAATTACGCCGGAGAAGGAGCGAAAGGAGCGGGTGGAAAATTCTTTAAACATGTTAACTAGGTGATTTTCGGGGTTACTGAGGCCTGAAAATCCAATATTACATGGGCATTACAAATTTAAAGAGGGGCGATGAAGGGGAGGGAGAATAGGTGAACTAAAAAGAAAGAAATAATTTTTTTTTTGATAAAAATGAACCAGCTTCACAAAAGAAAAAGCACTAAAAAGTATGAAATATTATTTTTACGTATTTATAACTGTGTTTAATGGTAAACTTAATTTTGTTCAAAATTAGGTAACTTGTACACCGAAGTTCTAAATGAAGTCGGCGCAATTTCACAGTATATGTCACAGTATGTTATCATTAAGGATTCCTATTATACTTTAAAACTGCGCCGACCTCAAAGTTCAGAACTTCGGTGTACAAGTTACCTAACTTTGAGCAAAATTAAGCTTAACCACAGTTATAAATACGTCCAAAATATTATTTCATAATTTTTAGTGCTTTTTCTTTTGTGAAGTCGGTTCATTTTTTTGAAAAAAAAAATCTCTGTTTTTAGTTCACTTATCCTCCCTTCCCCTTGAGCTTAGCGCCCCCTCTTGAAATTTGTAATGTCCATGTAATATTGGGTTTTTATACCTCAGTAACCCCGAAAATGACATAGATAACATTTTTAACGAGTTTTCCACCATACTTTTCGTTGTCTAGGCTTGTTGAAAATGTCATATAAAAAATATGGTCATATTTCGGCTTGGTAACAAGAAAAAAGTACAGTTTGCATAGCTTTTTTAACAACATGGCACAAAGTTATATCGTGGACCCGAAAAAAAAATCAAAAACCTACCCAGCGTATGGACTATAATGAAAGTTATTTGTAATTTATTCACATAGTAAAAACTCATTTTTAGTCGAAGTTGCTATAATTTTGTCCAGCCTAAAATTAAAAAAATCTGTATATTTTTATATAAAAAGTGAATATTGGTATTTGTCATACAATAAGTAACAACAATAGTCAAAACGCAAGCACTGGTATCACGGCGGGCTGCTTATCGGATACATTCGCGTTTAGCATGGCCATGGCGATGTCGAGACCTCGTCGCTCTTTGCCGTTTGGGTACAAGTTCAAAAAAAAAAAAAATAGGTGTTAAACCGGCAACTGCAGGTGCCTTATTGTGGCTTTATATGTATATGATCTAACTTTTATATTAAGCTATTGGAATATTCCTTTCTACGTGCTTCAAAACGAACATTTGCGATCTTTTTGGAGAAAATATGTGCGTAAGTGGCCCCTATCGACCTAGTGGTAATTACGGTATGCTTTTTCTCGTATCATAGAACAAATCGAAACTACCATTATGTTTTTACATTACGTAATAAAAATCTTTGGATAACAGTTGATGAAAGTACAACCCAACCAAAAATAATCCAGTAGGAAATATTTTAGTGCGCATATTAACACCGAATTCACCGGCGAAGCCCTTTGTACATGCAAGTAAAATATTAGGAAAAGGTAATGCTGAAACAATCCAACAATTACTAACGCAAACTCTAGAAAAGTTTCACATTATTACGAACAATATTGTACTGTTAGTTACAGGCGGTGCTGCTTATATGGTACAAGCAGCGAGATGGCTTAAAACTGTGTGTCCTAATTTATTGCATATAACCTGTTTACTACATGCTTTTCACCAAGTGGCTGAAACAATTCGAAGCAAGTATCCAGATGTTGACAGGCTAATTGCCAGCACCAAAAAGTTTTTACAAAATCTCCACAAAGGATTAGAATATTTCTCCAGTTATTCTCCCGAATTACCAAACCCCCACAGCCCGTATTAATAAGATGGGGAACGTGGCTGAATGCTGCATTTTATTACAATCAACATTTCCAAGCTGTTAAATCTGTAGTTTCGCGGTTCAACCCAAAAAGTGAGATCTGCATCAAAGAAAGTCAACAGCACTTTAATAACCCTACAATCGAAGCAGATTTGCGTACTATAAACGCAAATTATCGTGTATTAGTAGAACAGATGCTATTGTCAGCCTGCAACATAGTTATCTGTCACGCCTTGACTCGTTTCACACAGTTAATACTGTAAATACAGCTCTACAAGCTTTAAAAGATGGCCGTGGTGTTGAAGCTGCGAGTAAGTTTAAATCTTTGTTACACAAAAATCCGGATTTTGCGCAACTCCGTGATATTGGGCAGTGCATAAGTGCCTGTCAATTGCGGCAGTACCTTGCAGTGTTTTCGATACGCAAACATTACATCTTTGGATGTAGAGTATTTATTTTATAAATACAGTGCAATCTTTCCTTCAAAGCGTACAAGCTTAAAAGAGTCTACTGTCGAAGGTCTTTTAATGATGAAGGCAGTTACACAGGCTCAAAACTAGATTACACGCATTTGGTCTCAGGGTATATTGTGATATCCATACATTGGGTGAGTAAAATATTTTTCTATTACCTTAACCGAAGAATTTTCATATTTCGCATTTTCACGTTACACCCTGTAGGTAAATAAATATTTGTATTTTATTTTCAAATCGGATCCTAATTTTATCTTCAATTAGGATAGAGACGTCCCTGGAATAACGTATTTTTACATTGCTTTTCTAATAACACGGTGTACAAAGTTCACCTATTTCCATTCCGTGCCGGCGAAATTATTTTTCTCACTCAAAAAGTTCTTCTCATTAAGGCTTTACGCTTAAATAAAGAATAACAAAAGACTTTTAGGTACCTTTAAATTTTTAAAAAAGTCCTTAATTATTTAAAGCAAATTACACACAAAGTATGTGCAAGCAGGCCCCTCTAGCGAAAAGCTAATTTACTTTAATGGTGTTTTGTAAAAGAATTTTGGTTTTTAAAACTTTGTAAATTTAACTTTTAATGGTTTTTTAATCCTTAAAGTTAAAACAGGAAAGGTCACAAATTAAAACGTAAAAAGTTCTGAAGAAACAAAATTATTAATAGAAAAATCCACCTAGCTTAATTTGCAGATTTTGGTTAGATTATTTTGCAAATATTAATATACGTCAGGCGCAAAGTTGGTTAATGGAACAAATTTTTTAAAAAATTCTGGGAAGAGATTTTATTGAGTGCATTGGCTTCTTGGTATTCTACCAACAAATCCCTCAGTTGTTCTTCTCGGATGATGTCGGCGTCCACCATCCATAGGGGATAAACCACAAGTCCGTTTTTGGTCGTTTCTCAAATTTCTGTCGCTTTACGTCAAAATTAGTTATGTGAAAAATTAAATATACAAAAATTGAGAATCAATTCTCTAACCACCTGAAAATTCCTTATACAATATATGCATATTATGCATATTTATATGTACCCCTGACAAGCAGACTTCATTCATATTTTTGAAAAATTAAAGGTAATTCAATTTTCTATAACAAAGATACAACAGATATTTTATCTCAGATTTGTTACCTATTTTTTTGGGAAAGTGACAATCTAAAGTCGAAGGGGCGTATGTCAAAATATTAAGTATTGAGAAAATTTATTTTGAAGTAAAATTTAGCCTTTGAAATGTAGTTAAAAATAAAAAAAGCGTAATAACGCCAACACATATGATGTTTATTTGCAGATTAAGAGATACGTCTGTACGTCATAAAATAGTACGCCTAAAATTAGTATCTTCGGAAGGCTTATCTCAGAAAACAATTTTTTTCAGATACGTCCCTTCGTCGTGGTAGGGACGAGTTGAACAAAGTTGGGTGATCTCTACACTAACGGATCTGCCTCAGTTAATATTACCAAGTAGCTTGCGCCCGCGACTTCCTCCGCTGTATAATAAATTTACTCCATTATAAACTTAGAACCCCCATTTTACCCCCTTAGGGGTTGATTTATTAAAAACTGTGAAACACGGGTTTAATCATTTATTTTTTGAAATACTTCTATGAAGTTTCAAGTTAATAGGACCAACTAATATTTTTTCTCCATACAAACTTTCAACCCCCTTTTGACCCATTCAGGTTTGATGAATTGTTTGTTGAGTTTTGAAAAATTCCGTCTTAGTGAGTCTAGAGACATTATAAAATAAAACTACTGACCAAATTTCATATTTATAGCTACAGCGGTTTCGGCTCGGCGCTGATGAAACAGTCAGTCAGTCAGGACATGTTATTTTCTACTGGGGGTACACTATTTAAACAGTCATAAATTTTGATAAAAAAATGTGAAGTCCTGCCCTGACCAAAGTTCAAGTTGTTTAAACAGAATGTTACTAGAAATCACATGTGTCAACGGCCGCCATTGAAATCTTACGTGGAACTAAGTATATAACTATAGAGCTGCATAATTTCAAGCGAATGCAATGCCGTTACCATTTTATTTCTAAAATGTAAAGGTTCCCAGAGATACATACAACTAAAATAAATATAAGGACCTAACTATTAATTTGTATGCATTAACGGTTGCTGATGTCTCTCTTGCATACCTTGCCTAATTAAAAACCCCTTTACCGTATCTGCCATTAAAGACCTTTGTTTTGCAACGAATTTGCATTATATTGTTTAAAAAAGCGTTCCACATAAATGACGTAATAGTCGCACACCCAATTTTTTTTTTGAATTTGCACGTTGCCCGTTCATCACGTCAACACTTACTAATGGAACGCATTTTCATATAATCTGAATTTTTCCGCTAAATTTTTTCCCCATTAACAGGTAACCACTATGGTTTCGTATGTAATGCGCTTTTAAAGAATTTTCAATTAAGTTTTTGACATGAGGAAAGCGGTGTAGTACTTATCCAGTCACTAATGGTCAACCAGGAACTTACTTTTTCAGAATAGCCGAGAGTAAGTCTTTTGTAATCCACCAGCACAAGGACTGACAAGTTCTGATAACTTTTGGTTGTTAAATTGTTTATTATGTTTCATCCAAAACTTATGTTTTATTCTACTTTTCTCCGATGTACTTTCCTAATTTTTATTTGTATTCAAACGTATTGCAAAAATTATTTTAGTTCTATTAATGTGAATAAAACGTACTTAAATACTTTTTTCTTTATGAATGCATAAAAAAATCAAAATTAATTGTATTATTCTTATATGTGTCAATTTGGATCCTAAATTATCAAATTAGTTTGGACTAAACGAGAGTGAATCGGTCGAGAAAATAAATCATAAATAAATTGGCATAAAAGGAAGATTACGATTTTGTTTAGCATATTAAATTACACTGCCATAATATATCGCATTATATCTTTGAACCATCATACTTTAAATCCGGGAACAGAAATCAGTAAGCCAAGCCATCGGCCAACCGCCAGCACTGGTTCTCTCTTATTTATTTAAAAACTATTTAAAAAAAAATGTGGTTAAAAAGGATGGAGGAGGATGCAAGACAAAAATTTGTTTCAATATAGTCGGTAAATACATATTAAGATGTTTACATTTGTTGACATGCAACCGATTTGAATATAGTTTGCAAATTTTAAAAGCAACTTTCAGTAAGGTCAGTAGCGAGGAGTTCAGATTCATAAAAATTTTATGAATGCTATTGCTCGATGAGCAGGCAGGTAATGTAAAAAACGTAAAATTTCAACTGACTACTGTTTGATATGTTTTTTCGTTGCAATTTTAGGTAACAGTATTCTAAAGGTTGATATCTGGGGGCGTTTTTAAATGTCTTGATTTATCTGTCTGATTATACGCTAGATATAGATCTAAGTTAAACCATTAAAAAAATCAACTGATGTAATAAGATTAATTAAATGTGAAAATTTGAAGTTAAACCTAAGCAAACCCAAAGACCAGAAAAAGTTTTATTTCCATTTTCGTTTAGTTTTACAATTCTAAACACAACATAAATTCTAGCAACTTACGTATACTCGTATATCTAAATAAGCGAAATCATATTTCCCAAACCATATAGATGTAAATTGAACGACACAACTTTTGTAATTGTGAATTCAGTCGAATTATGGATCGTATTTTATTTCCGGAAATGGGGAAACTGAAATTCGAAATTCGTAAATTTTAGAAATACTAAATTAAGGTGACAGAGGTAGGAAGCATAAAATTTGGCAACGGGGGTAAGAAATAAAATTTACATTTAAAGCGGTTTCGTTGGACCGTTGGTATTTTCCAGTTAAAAATAGATTGTTAAGGAAAAGAATGAAATGGCCCTGTTTCGCTCAGCCGAATTGAAATATTTTTATATTTGAAATAATAATGGATATAATGTAAAATCTTTTCGAAAATATTTTACGGCTGTAGCGGATGCCAGTAGACTAATGTGTAAACAAAGTTTAGTTTTATCATGGTACGTATTAATAAAATAACAAAAAAATACATATAGTTTAAAAATACATATAGAATATGAAGCTATACTTCATATACTTATTGCATATATCATATAACATTATTGTTAAAAATTTTAAAGCCGAATAATCATGTCAAAATGAAATTAAGTTTGCCAACATGGACGCCCAGGGCCGGATTAACTATAAGGCGGGATTGGGCGATCGCCAGGGGCGAAAAGCCAAAGGGGGCGAAAAGGAAAAGCCAAAAAACAATGTAACGATGAATCCTCACAACCACCTTATGTCAAAGCTGAAACAAGTGTCATGATAAAAACGGTGGAAGCTTTAGAAACTGGAGTTCAACTAGCTTTTTGGAACCACATGCTTATACATTTTGATAAGGCCAGTAAAACGCTACAAAACATAAATACAGACGTACTTTTGGTTGTGACATTATATGAATCATCACTAGGATTTATAAAATGTCTGATAAATAATTTCAATGATTTTGAAAATATGGAAAAAAAATTGCTGGGTGTCTGGATTATCAAATCAATAATAAAAAGGCCAAGAAAGGAAAGCTTCAAGACGACGAAACTAGAGTAAATGTTCATTACATATAGACACACTTGTTACAGAGCTAACAAAAAGAAAAATAGCATGGACAAAATTTTGGATCTGTTCGGGTTTATGAAAAAAATTGTCTTATCGTCTGACGAGGAAATAAGAACGAGAGCGCAGCAACTTATAGACATATAAAAATGATCTGTCCCATTATTTTCTTCAGGACTGTGTTCAGTATAAATATTTTTTGATTCGTAAGCCTAAAGGAGGAACTTCTACAAAGTTTAAAGTCTGAAAAACTGATCCCGATGTTTCCCAATATCGAGGTAGTACTGAGAATTTATCTCTGCCTTCCATCGACCAACGCCTCCGGAGAAAGGTCTTTTTCCACATTAAGAAGGACTAAAGATTATCTCAGAAACACACTTTCAGATGAAAAGACAAGTGACCTGGCATTAATCAACGTTTTTCATGAAATTTTTAATTATATTTCTGAAGATGAAATTATAAATAGATTTGTATCATTAAAGAAAAAAGTGTTGAGGTGCATGAGCATTTTTCCGAACGTTCACTTTTACTTAGTTCAAGTCTTGTCTCAGCACCTATTAGTCACAAATATAGTCTTGTATTTGCTAATAAAAATCCTAAGTTTTGTTTTTTTTTCTCAAGTATCTTCATATTAAAAAATTGAAGGGATGGCCCGGGAGGGGCCAAATGGTTTTGATCGCCCAGGGGCGAAAAATGTCTTAATCCGCCCCTGTGGACGCCATGTGGAAAATGCCGCCTTAAGTGATTCTTTTTTCAATTAAGCTAAGTTTTAGTTTTAACCACACGTTTTCATCGACCCAAGAAAGTGTTAACACCTTTAGTGACGGGTTATAATCGAGGTTTGTTTATTTCCTATGCAATAGTACCTGACTTAATATATTGTAAACTGCTTGCTACTTAAAATCCTTTTTTCGAATTAGTTGGAATCGAAGTTTTCTAATGTAAACTAAATTGTGATTTTCATAATTGGATTATGCAGATTATCAGAAAAATCAGATTTAGGGTAAGATATCAAACTAAAAATTGCACACCTTTGAGGGTATGGCCTTTCCAGCCACTCGTACCTTGGGGCCGTAGGGCACAAGTATGTTTGAATATCTTATTGTTCCAATGGACAGTACAATATATCAATTAGAAAGATTTTATTGTTTTCTACAAAATTTAGCGTTTTGGCATATATTATGCAGCCTCTTCCATAAATGGAAACGGCTCACCTATTTTTGCCAGTCTTTTTTAACAAATCCGGATGCAAATAAAGTTTATGCTAAAACTACACATGCCATCGTCGAAAGATATTCTAAAATATCTTTCGACGATGCCCAAGCCGAAGCTTACTTAACTTCAGATACTGGAATTAACTTTTGCGCGTTATATCTGCAAAACTATAAACTTTGGAACAAAATTGCAAACCAACTTTATGATAAAAATCTTAGTTTTCAACAAAATTCATTTAAACTATTCTTGCCTAAATACACAGAATGGCCGAGATATTTCAGAAAATCCATATTGAAACATCTTTTTCCAGTATAACGGGATGTTCAAGCAGGTGGAGGTCAGGCAATAAAAACTTATTATAACGATCATTTTAAAATCATGTGATTTTTTGCCTTATGAGCACTGTGACTTTACAGTCGTCTGTTAGACTATTATAAGTCAAACACATACCACGTAAACAGTTTCCAATACAGTTAAAAAACTGTGATGGATAAGACATACTGAAAAGTGTGTCTCATCCAGACATTACAAAAAACAGTCCTGTGTCCTATTCTTTTTATTTATTGGGAAACTTTCAATAATCGTTTAAGGAAAGTTTCGGATGATGGCCCAACAGAAAACGGTAATATCTTTTCTAAAGGAAACGTGTTCTGCCGGATGACACTTTTAGATTTGGAGAATCGTTAGGGACATAAATCTGTCTGTAAACAATATATTTTTAGCTAGGTATGGTGTAGAATATTGACGATATCGTGTGTTTAAATTTATGGTGTAGATTCTAGTTATTTGTCTTATTGGCACAATAGATAAGAAGAATTTACTTAAGTTAGCTCAGGTTTGTTGAAATTTAATAAATATCATACGTGGCTCAATGCTTTTTACTTGCTTACTGTCTTAAATACAGAGTGTAATGAAATTTACTTTGCTATTCAATATACTTATTGAAAGCCGTAAATCTGTATGTGAATAACTAAGGATTGGAGAAACGCATGCGTTATTTTTAACGCAATGTGTTAAATAAAAACGTTGTTTTTAATTTTACAGTTAATAAAAATCGAAAATTATCTACAGAATGATTCAGGAGGAAGTGCCAATATTTTAGGAATGTATTCAGGGACTTAAAATAAACAACCAAGCTCCTACGAGCATTGATCCTATTATTAACCGTTACAGAGATACAAGGAGTAACGTTATCTTAGAACATAAGGCATAATAGTATATTATTTAACGAGCGGTAATGTAGGTCATAACTCACGCAGACGAAGTTTGCAGCACGAGCCGCAGGCGAGTGATGTAATTCATCAAGTGAGTTATGACCATTACCGCAAGTTGAATACTATACTTTATCTACGACTATAACAATAAATACTAAGATACAAGTACAGAGAAAGAACTTTATTAACTTTATTAACTTAATTTCAAAACGTCAAAATTATTCGAGTGACATTACTTCCCTCAGTAACAATAATGGACTGTTTCCTTTCAGCCAATCGGCTTGTACAGAGCCACCTTGATATTCGGTTCGTAAAGCTTTTCCGATTTATTATAGTGAGTTATAGCAGTGAGTTATTATAACTCACGCTGTTTGTTTATAGATACTATTAATTGTTCAAAAGTAGTTGAATAATTAATATATAATTTAATAGGAGTAGATAAAAAGTTTTAATTAGGTTATTACTACTTAAATGTGAATTTAACAAGTCATTTAACAAGTAAAAAAGTAAAAATCACTTTTGTCAATGTCAAGTTTAGTTTAGTAAATATTTATTTGCTTTAATTATGCCTCCGATATTTTTGTCTTCGCGAATATGCTGATATGATATTTGTTTACGGCTTTTCCAATGGAAGTGCAAAACTTACAGTTGCTAAATACCAAGGCGTCGCGTTATCCTAATCAAAGAGTGTCAGATCGAAGAGATTTTCAAAAAGTTTTTAGTAGTGCCGCAGAAACTGGTATGTATCCAAGTGCGAGAGTTGTTTCAGAACGGTAAATAGGACTTGATATTGAACAAGAAGCCATTCTTGACTTAGTGGAAAATGAACCAAGCACAAGTACCTACAAGGTGGATTGCAAAAACTTTTCAGTTTACATAATCAACTAGTTGGAGGACTTTAAATAGTAATTTATTGTATCCACTTCATTTACAAAAAGTTCAACATTTGCAAGAAGGTGATCGTGCGTTAAGGATGCAATTCTGCAACTGGATACATGAAAATCGAATACTGTATAAATACATTTTGTTCACTGATGAAGCACAGTTCACTCGTGATGGCATAAATTAGCTTCACAACGAACATCGATGGTATTATGAAAATCCTCATGCCGTGGTCGAAACTAATTTTCTACATCGATTTAACATTAACGTGTGGTGCGGTATGCTAGACAGTAAACCAGTCGGTCCATTCATACTTGACGGCTATCTTACAGGACAAAGGTACTTAGATTTTCTACAAAAGTAATTGCAAACCTTTAAAGATGATGTTCCACTTAACGTGCAACATGACGGAGCTCCAGATAGTTACAGTTTACCAGACGGACCACGGATTTATTAAGAATGGATACGCGATGATTTAACATTCTTTGAAGCGCAAACAAACCATTCTAAGCGACACTGTAAACACAATTTGTAAACATTGTCCACATCTTATTTTACCTTGTATTTTTTACAAAAAATACGTTAGCAGCATCACAAGATTTACTAAAAGTAATAAAAGGCCTAAAATATTTTATTTTTCTGCTAAATAATAATACATTTAAGTTAAAAAGGTTTTATTATTTATAGGTTATATTATTTCTAAAGGTTTATTTAAAGTCCCTCCGAGTCATTTATTAATCTATGAGACGCACTTTTTCTTTTCTAGTTCATTAGACAAAGACGTACGTGTAACCGAGTGTTCAGACGTATTTCCTAAGCAACCAGCAGAGGCAGCAACACTTCTGAGCTCCAACACTCCAATGCTATTCTATCGCTTTCTACTACCATTCTTGATTCAATTACGTATCTCCTTAAAGTTCGTAAACTAGACCTCTAGGGTAAATGATTTCATAGCAAACAACAAATAAACAGGCTTCACGTTCGATACGCTCACAGTATACGGAACACCCAATCCTTTCTAATTCATCCATGAGACCTACATTTTTTAAATCGATGAATTGGCCGTGGTGGCTCACAGGTTGGCCACCAAGATCGTCATCTTGATGATGATCTTAATCCTCTTGATTATTGTCTTTGGGGTCGGTATAAATCTTGGGATATTCAACTAAAGTGGACACTTTGATCGCATAGTGAACGCAGCACCTATTATAAGAGACATGCCGGAGTCCGTTCATCGAGCGACACGAGCTATTCATAAACGAACTGACATGTGTTTTTAGAAGTAGACGGTGGTATATTTGAAAATTATCAAATGTAGTCTGTCTCATAAAAAAAAATTATAAAAATTCTTAATTTTTGCAGCCCCTGTACCTCTGTAACGGTTAAGAATATGATCAATGTTAGTAGGAACTTTTATGTTTATTTTGAGTCCCTGAATACGTACCTAAAATATGGGCACTTTCTCCTAAATCCACCCTATATAATAGAAAATTTAAACTTTGTGAATGATCAATTAAAGCACATTTAATTTGCCTTTTGGGCTGTTAATTTGTAGTTAATAAATGTTTTTTACAATTTTAGAATATGATTAACTGTAAAATTTGAAACAATTTTTGCACTTACCATTTTGCATTAAAATGATAAATAACGCATGTTTATTTTTGACAATATTTTTCATGATTTTGTATTGTTCGAGCACTTAGTACAATATGAATTGAAATTATTTCATCGTTAATCTTATTGCTATGTCGAGCAAAAACTAGTCAAAAATATTCGTATCTTTGAAAGTTTGCTCCATTGTCTTCTTGTCAATTACTTTCGTGGACATACTTTTATAACACCCTGTACTGTACATAGAAATTACATGGAAATAAAAGGTAGATCTTTCAATATGGTAAAACTGCGTTATAATAGATATAAAGCCATCAGTGAACAAACAAAAAATATTATTATGATTTTCTTTGATCTGCAGATAATTTCCTTATATCCATAAAACAGTTAGGCAACATTGGTAATATTATGGTAATATGATTATTATTATCAAAAAATCGGTTAAGCAATACTTGCACAATTATTATTAGTGTTCTGTGTCATCAGCTCCCAGCGCTGGAAAATGGAAAATAGTCACACATGCACGGTTTAAGAAATTCGTACGATATGTCAGTTTACGTCGTTCTGTTTTTCAAAATAAAAATAGAAATTCTTTCTTTAGCAGTGGAGCATTTTCTTTTTATCTGATACAGCCCACGTAGACTTCAAGCCTAAGTACTAACGTACCGTGGGCGTCTGAAGAGAAGGGAAATGCAGTCTATTGACATGGGATTTAAGGGGAAACATCTGCAGGCAATTTGTTTGAATAGGTTTGAATGAGCGAGAGAAGTGGAATGTTCTTGGCTTTTGTAGCTGGACAGTAAGGGATGCATTTTTGCAATAACTCAAGATGTATTCTGACATTCTCAAATGATTATGCTTATCCCGTGAATGAAGTTCAAGTTCTTTAATTAAATTCATATGAGAATATTTTCTTCTTTTTAGCAGCCAAGCCTTTGCCCAAACTCGTCCTATTCTTTTCGTTTTAATTTAATGCAACATAAGGAAATGTTTCTTTCAAAGAAGTCATTCGTAGGCCTATTATCATCTGGTATTACCACCCTTTATGGAAGAAGGTAGGTCAAGAACAATGTCGCTGAAAGGTTTTTCTCAAAGCTCTCGAATGTCGTTAACAGACGATATAATTTGTTAACAAATTAGTCTCCATTTTTATGACATATTTAACGTTAAAGAATAGAGATGTGAAACAAAATTACGTTATATTATCGTTCTGGGACACAGTCTTTATAACTCTCATTAATTAAATCGAAACAATATAGCTTTCAAATGCTTCTTAACGACCATTCCGCGAGAAAGCTTTTCAAACAAAAGCTTTTAGCACTTTCATAATGGCCGTTTTCTTTCCTTTTGTAAAACTTAAGAGACAATTAGCGAATGTGTCCTTTCAACCAGTTTTGTGTTTGTCGACTCGTTGACTTCTTGATAAAGTCTGGATTTGATGAAGATAAGGGGAAAAATTAAAAGCGTGTTAACGATTGGCTAGCGATAAAACAAACTAAACTTGTTTTGTTTCTTTGAGATAAAGAAAGTGTCTGACTAAAAGTCTTGGAAATAAAATGTAGTGTTTTATTATTTATGTATGAAATATATATTTTTTTTGTATTCTCTTCGTAAATAAGTGGTGGTTGTTTTTATCCATTTATTTTGGTCTTTATTACCAAAAAAAAAAAAAAGATTTTACACCATAAATTTTCATACAAAATTCTAAACTTGCAAAACGTGATACCAGAGTAGAGAAATGGGGGAGTAGCGACACTCAGCAAAAATCGTTTGAAGTTTCTGCATCAAAGCAAAACGCCGATGCACACTGCGTTCTCCGGGCAGCGTATTACGGGGACGTTCGATAGGTATTAGTCGAAAAAATATTTTGTCGGTTATTTGATACATACAAATTTAAAAGGCGGTACGTAACTCTTTAGTATTTCGATTCATTAGTATTAATGGCTTTATTAGACACTTATTCCGAGGGCATGAAACGAGGACTAAACCACTGCGAGATATCCATGGATATTCTCGTTCATACACTTCCCAAGGATATCTCATGGATACTTCAGGTTATTAGTAGGAAGTCTTGACGATATCTTGGAGACCTCTGTATTCTTGAAGGCTCAGTGGTTTGCTCCCTCGGCATGAAACTGCCTTATAAAGTTATAATAAATAATAAGAGATATTTTTCTAGGCAGTTAACGAAGCCTTGCGTTGTTTCCTAAACATGCTAAATAAAGCACATAACAGTCTGATGAAACATATTTACTTCGCATCTGTTTAAGTGGTTTGAGCACAAGAGTCTGAGCTAAAAATATATTTTTGACAGTTGTTTAAATTTTGGGTTTAAGGGCAATCGTACGCTACACCACCTTTTTAGCATGCTCCGGCGCGTCGCAGTGCCTTTAAAGGGCTCTAGCTTCTTTATTTTAAAAGATTAGTCTAACAGTAGTCGACAGAAAATGTAGCATAATAAATTCGGCAATTTTCTGTGAAAGAAAAAATATGATATCTTGTTTCGTGAGCGAGTTAAGACAGGGTTAACAAGAATTTCCCTGGTTATAAAATCACGCGTTTTGGGCTAATTTGCTGGAAGATATCTTGACTTCAAAAGGGAACATTTTTAAAATTTGTTTTAAAAATGTGTGAATTGCAGTAAAAGATCTAAATTTTATTTAAAACTAAAATTTACTACAGCCACAAAAAAGCCGTTAAAATTTTTATCCGAATTTTAACGGATTTTCATGGTTCGTAGTAAATTTTAGTTTCAAATAAAATTTAGGTTATTCTTCCCTTCATACATTTTTAACAGAAATTCATACATTTTTAACAGAAATTTTAAAAATATTCACTTTGGAAGTCGGGATTTCTTCCAGCAAATATCGCGCAAACGCATGATTTTTTAACCGTATTTTTCTAACCAACCTCGTCATAACTTGCTTACGAATCATGGTATTATGGTTTTTTTTCACAGAAAGTTTCCAGAGCTATCAGGCTTCATTTCATCTGCATTACTCCTGGGTCTATTTTTGAAATATAAACGCTGTACTTCTTTAAATGGACCCGAGTGAGTTACTAACAGCAATGCATCGGCAATGCAGCGGTCCATCGCCCTTAATAAAGATAATACAAAAAATATATGATAATAACTAATATATAAAAGAGAAAGAACAAATACATAAAATATGTGAGCATGTACAAAGAGTCCTTAAGTAACATTTTGATGATTTCACTTTCGTGATTTATAAGCGACAATTCTGCCGGCCTACGTTAGAACCCCGAACTCAGTTTGTGAAAAAAATGCAGCTTTTTTCAGAAACTGAGTTACTGAAAAAAATGGAATGCTATTTATTTATAGCAACCCAATACCTGGCGAAAACCCAATACCTGGTGAAAACAACACTTTTGTAGTTATTTTTTGAAATATTAAAAAAAATAAAACCCCGTCCTACAATTCCAAAGCATTATCATACAAGCGTATTCGCCTGTCTAATAAAGTAACGTTTTTTTCTAAAATGTTTGTTATTTGTACGTACAAATTACTGTAGGTTTGATTTCTATATAAAGGATATCAATTTCGAGAGTTTAATAAAAAAATACAGCGAAATCGATAAAATTATTTTTCTCAAAAATAACAAATTTGTAGATACGAGGTTCTGACTTATGACGGCATGATTTTACTGTATTAAAATACGAACTAGGATAGTACTGAGGGCCTCTTTGCATAAAATCCTTCATATATAAGTCTATTTTAAACTTCCTGACCTCTAGCAGTAACCTTGGAAACATTTCATACAATTTTCTACGTGGCAATAACACACCATCGCGATCTCGACTGTATTCAATCAGACTAATTTTCTGACTGTCTCCGTAAAGACGCCACGAGTTGCCAGCAACCGGATAAAACTAGTTTAGCGAAGAGTCGGCAAAAACAGGAATAAGTGGCGAGTGTCGCTACCGTCTAATAATTCGACCGTGGTGATACTATTGGTTGTGACGTCACATGTCATATAAATAAAGTGTTATTATGGCTAGTACATGGTGAATTTCAGTGTTAGTATATTTCCTTGATTATTTCCCAGAGGTTAGGAGATTTCGTGGATAACAAGCATTATATTTAAATAAAAGGAATATTTAACAATTACGGGAACGGAATTCGTGCAAGGACAATAGGATGATTTGCTGAAAGGTGATGCTTGTATGATGGATGGCCGCCGCTTATTTGTCTTTAAAATTACGTTAGAAATACTTATTATTTATTGTAACAAAAAATAAACGTACAGCCAAATACGCGTATTTGAATTTGACGATACTGACCTTAACGATAATAATATTGAAAATTTTTGATTAACAATTAAGTTTTGTTTTTGCAACCCGGTATAAAATATTGCAGTACAGTTTCCCTTTAGAACGTTAATATAAAAACGTTACTATTAAAAAATATTTTTTACATAAGATTTTTATGAGTAGAACTACCTCGACAAATATTTTCCTTTATTTTTGGCATATCCTGCGTAAAGAGTTTTTTATTGACAATTATGACAAAGTGGGCGCAAATATCTCCTGTACCTGGTTTCACAAAAGGGTCTTTTAATCGTAGAGGTATATTGGGCTTGAGCTCAGGTTTGCTCAGGTAGAGTACATTATACGAGTAAATGTACCTCTCCTATTTCCTTTATTCGTAGAGTTATATTGGGCAGGAGCTCAGGTTTGTTAGTAGAGTACATTATATGAAATGTAAAGTAAATCTCAAAGTATAATATGGTCTTATGCAAAAATTGAGAATAAATTCTCTAACCACCTGAAAATTCCTTATACAATAAGGATTTCAACAAATAATGGTAAAACAGCTATTCTCCGGGCTATATGCCCCTCCGAGCGCTGAATTACATACCAAAATTTGCCGTATTTTCTTCTAACACAGTTAGATAATAAAATACTTGTTTTGAATGCAAGAAACTACTAGGAAGAAGGAAGCTTTTTCTTTAGTTAGGATGTCGTCACCTGCAGACCGGTTTCGAACTCGTTGGTTCTCATCAGTACAGGATAGACGAACATACCAACCTTCCGACAAAGTAATCCCTTAAAGCTACAACTGTCGTACTGCATAAGCAGTGAGACACAGGCAGCGCCATCCATTAGCAGTTTCGAGCATTCAGAGTAGAGTTTACCGTAAGGTAAAATTTTCAAACGTATGAATACGTTTGTATATGGTCTTGCCTTTTGACATCAATAAACAAAATGCAAATTTTTAGGTAAAATGTATTAACTCTAATTTTAATTCACACAATTAAAAATATGCTAATAACGTGTGTCCTAACTTATTTTACAATACCAGCAATTATAAATAATACATAATTGAGCCGTTCAGAGGAAAAGTGGTATAACGCACAAGCAAAGCGCCATGCAGTTAGACCACTTTTCCTCTGTCCGGCTCAATTAATAAATTCGTTTAATCTAAATCTAATTCTGTTTCACTGTCAGAGGCGTCATTTAGGTTAATACCAATGGGATGTATATTATTTTGTATATAAATATACGTCTTCCACTTTTATGCTTTACTGAATTTTTCCATCTTTCGGCGAGTATATTGTTTATGACAGATTTAAATAATTTTATGATACTCGCACTTAGCGTAGGGGAAACATTTTCTGCTCTCACCTTTGATTTTACTTGTTGCCACATATGCTCAATGGGGTTAAATATACAGTGATATGGGGGAAGACGTAAGACAGTATGACCCCTCTGTTCCGCCAAGTTATCACGTACGGATTGTTTTTTAATGTTAAATGTATTTAAGACAAAGTTGCTCATTTTTGTAACTAAATTCAAAATGAATGTCATTTTCTAATAAATATTCTTGTATTTCAGTTTTAGTTCTTGATCTGTTTGACGCTCTGTATAGCAGACATCTGTGATAACTTGCGTTATCCATTATAATCACACTATTGTTGGGGATAATTTTTAAAAGATAATTTTCAAACCGGTTTTCAAAAACTTCTGAACTTGTGTCTTCATGGTAGTCAAAGCACGAATCCTTAATATCCTTGGCAGACAACAGCAGGCAGTTTCGAACCCATCCATCTTCCGTTCCAGCGTGAATTATTGTAATTATTTTTCCTCTATCTGAACGTGCTTTTGTCTGGTACTTTGAACTAGAATCGACCATCCTTTGGACAGTGTGTCGTGTGAGTCAAACCATGTTTCATCAAGGTAAAATATAGATCTGTTTTGTTATCTATATTTCTTAATTTGCTGCAGGTATTTAAATCTCTAAGTCCGCGGTCTTTGTGATTCCATTACCACTTATTCTTGTCTATTTTGCGGTATTTAAAGCCTATTGTGGAAACGACTCTCTGGAGGGTGGCACGGCTTTATGTTTGCTTCATCTTGTTCTAGGTTCGTTTTAAGTTTATCCAAAGTAGGAACACCCTGTTCTTCATAGAGGGAATATATTTTTCTTCTTATGACATCTTGTTCACAATCGTCCAAACGATGATGTTGAAAATCACTGCGTTTGTTTCTTTTTGTCATTCCTTTACGGCTCACGATATTGGCGTTTTTGTAAGTAAACAGGTTTCCTTCAAAGCATCGTGCTTGATGAATCCTTTATTTATTAATGATTCATACACATTCTTAACAATTTGTTTTGCATCTAATGACAAGTGATTTCGATTTCTTCTACTAGATGCAGGGCGATAATTTTCCCACGATACTTTTCTAAATATCAATGGCAAACGCCATAAACTTATCGATCGTAGGTAGACCTACCTGCTATTGATAAAAGGGACAGGATTTCTGTGCAAAATAATGCTAAACAAGTGAAATTATTAAAATTTTACTTAGGTCACCGTGTAGACCTTTTATATATATGTTACGCTCAATAGTCGAATTCGGGCAATGCCCGAAAAAAATACGCAAAACTAATTTTGAGCAACGAATATTTCCCAAACCCGAAATTTTATTTTTATACGGTTATTGAGCATTACAAAATAAGCAGAACTAGTTTTGCGCAATTTGAAATGTACAAAACTAGTTCTGTACATTTCTGAATGGCCAGCACTAGTTTTGCTTTTTTCATTTAATCAGCGGGCAGCGTCCGAATAAAATAAAGTTGGAAATGTTATTGAAATAATATATTTTATTTAAATACTGACAAATACAACAACAAATAAAACTTTATTCTTAGACAAATATTCAGTTAAGTTAAAAAAATTATTTATTTGAACAAGAGCTGGAATGATAGCACTTAGAATTGCAGATGACATTCTTTTTTCGACAAGAACATGCTCTGTTAATACACTTTTTATTGCACATACATGAAATAAAACCTTGTGTAGATCCAGAAATATCGGAGGATGCAGTTCTAAGTGATATTTCTAAAACAACATAGCCCTACTCTTTATTTGGGTTTGGGAGGCTGTAAAACAAGCATAACTAGTGTTGGCCATTCAGAAATGTACAGAACTAGTTTTGTACATTTCAAATTGCGCAAAACTAGTTCTGCTTATTTTGTAATGCTCAATAACCGTATAAAAATTAAATTTCGGGTTTGGGAAATATTCGTTGCTCAAAATTAGTTTTGCCTATTTTTTTCGGGCATTGCCCGAATTCGACTATTGAGCGTAACATATACAACAATGAGGTTTTATTGCAATAGATCACAGGTAGCCAAAAGCCAAGACGATATACTTTGAGACCTACTTTACCTCCTGTTTATCTGTGTCATAACTTACATATATACTTAGTTCTAAAATAAAAAACATATATTTATTTTTAAAACTATTTCGTTTCTTTCTTTCGACAGTGTTTTTTGCGCCCGGTTTACCTATTGCTTTAAAAGAGTAACCAGCTCTGCACCCAGTTTACGTAATAAATTAATTTTCTTTAATGACTTCGCGCCCAATTAAAGAGTCCTGCGCCGCGCCGGGACTGTTTTTAGTTCCCAGCTCAGCCGGTACTCAGGACCAGCGCAGCCGGGATCTTTTCAATTAATGAAACTGGAAGAGCTTTTAGTTTTAGGTCGCCGAAAACTGTTTTAGGGTTTTTTAACCGGGCCAGCAGTTATTGCATATTTTGTTTATGTAAAGTGGTGTATTTAAATGTTTTTAAATAAATTAATTTTAAACAAATGTATCCAATGCAACAGGTCCCACGCCAAAGAAATTTATCCACCCTGGCACAGCCAGTTAAATTTCAGTTTAATTTTATTGCGTCATGCTCAATAACTATCAACTCAATAAAAGCTTATGAATGATAGAAAAATGCAGGTTATAAGTACGAGAACTATGTACATCATTACTTTTTGTTGCAGACTGACTTGGAATACGTTCTTCAGGTTGCCAAAGAAATTGAAATGAGGTAAGCACATTTTCTTTCAGAGCAATCCATCACGTTCCATTTTTTAGTTTTGTAATGCATTACATCGATATCAAGTATAAAATATTAATTCCTGCATTTTTTGCCGCCTTTATTTTTACTAATATTCCTCCGTTTATTTTGTTTGTGCTGTAATTATAGCGGATTAAAAAAACATATGTTCTATACAGCAACAAGTCTAAATTTAAACATTTTGTGATTAATACGGAAATAAGTTTAAATTGTAGTCCTTTACTAGTTTTATAAAACAACAACTTAAAATTTGTAAAGTTGGTAATATCAACTACCAATTTAGACATGCCCGGATCTAGTGTTTTTGCCGCCCCAGGCAAAACCCAAATTTGCGGCCTCCATATCCGAAAAAATTTATTTATTATGTACCTACTTACTTATATACCTATACAAAAAGAGTCATATTTATCAAAAAATAAATTTCAACACCCTGTATCTCAGAAATAAAGCTGTTGCGGACCTATGTTCATATAAAGAATTTTTCTTAAAATCATCCAAGGATTATCACCCTTAAGGATCAGCATTCAATTATGAAACACCCTGTATATATATATATATATATAGAAGGGTAGTCGTTGCTGACTAGTTAAGGAGTAAACTAGTAAATATTGGGGTATGCAGCAAATGAAAGTGTACTCTTTAAAGTTTAGTCCGAGCTTTCGGAAATTTTTATTTCCATCATCAGGGAATCTACAATTAATAGTTAAATGGGAGTGTGTTACATTAAATATATATATATATATATATATATATATATATATATATATATATATATATATATATATATATATATATATATATATATATATATATATATACAACCAAACTTATATGGAATCACTCAGTATTTGTGACTAAAATATTTTGTAGGGAAAAAAATTGGTATGCTAGTCGAAGATAAAGATTTTTGCTGTAAAAATAATCATGATAACAAAAAATTAAACGACTGCACATATTAATCTTTTAAATTTTGTGTTCAGTAGTAAAATCACGTTACCCCTGTAATTTTATTTCGGCTCCAAATACGATAATAATGCCTTATGTTGGACTAACAGATGTGCAGAGGGGAAAAATTGTTTCTCTCATTGAACAAGGAATGCTTCAAAGAGACGTAGCAGAGGTAGTAGGCGTTACCCAGGGTGTTGTATCACAAACGTATGCAAGGTATTTGGAATTAGGAACTCTCAAGAATAGGCCTAGACAAAGTCGTCAAAGAGTTACAACTGAACAACAGGACCGCTTTCTGTGCCAAATTGCTAGAAGAAATCCGAATTTTTCGCATCCAGAGCTGAAACGACAACTTCTAGAAGCTACAGGTGTAAATGTTTCAGTTGAAACTATACGAAAAAGACTTAGTGCTCGAGGGTTGTACAGCATGAGACAGTTACGGGTTCCAGAGTTGTCCAGGCAGAACAAAACTGACCGGCTAAATTTGTGCCTTCAACATCAAAACTGGACAAATGAAAATTGGCAAAATGTTCTCTTTTCAGATGAGACCAGAATTGGCCTTAGATCAGATGATCGTCGAATTCGGGTTCTCAGAGCTCCAGGAAGACAAGCTAGACTCCAGGCTGCTAGATCTATTCCAAAATATAAAGGAGGAACCGTAATGTTTTGGGGAGGTATTATGGTGGGAGTAAAAACTCCTTTGCTACCTCTCCAACAAACTTTAAGCGGTCGGAGGTATGTTGATTTGGTGTTAGAGCCGGTAGTTAGGCCTTGGCGAGGTGCAGTTGGGGATAATTTTATCTTTATGCAAGATAATGCACCTCCTCATACTAGCAGAGTGGCTCGAGAATTTCTTGAAACGGAAGGTGTCACAATTTTAGATTGGCATGCATGTTCACCGGACTTAAATCCAATTGAAAACTGGTGGGACCAGCTTAAAAGAAGGATTAGAGCTCGTCGGGACAATCCAGGAAATATCGCACAGCTCATTGAAGCAGCGTTAGGAGAATGGGAAAACATACCGCAAGAAAATGTTGACAATTTAATCAGAAGCATTCCAGCGCGAATTGAAGATTGCATAAGGGCTAGAGGTGACAATACGGATTATTAAAATTAAAACTTTTCCATTTTTTTTCTCGTTTTTTACTAGTTAAGTTAAATCTTATTAATTTTCAGAAACCAAAAAAAACCATTATGTTTCTTTTGTCAATTATAATTAATTCTTAAATTCGTATGTGAAAATTTTTTGCTTAAAATATTGGGTAAAGATTGAATTTTATTTCCAAATACATAATTTTCATATATTCCATACATAATAAAAAATATTAGGTGATTCCATATAAGTTTGGTTGTATATATATATATATATATATATATATATATATATATATATATATATATATATATATATATATATATATTGTTCAATTCGTGCTTCAATAAGCTTTCACTCGACGACGTCCTACACGATGCCCTTGAAATTTTTCTTTTTATTTCTCAATTTACCCCCTGAAATTAATCCCCAGAATCAAAATTAAATTTTTTATACTTCACGTCTATAATTGGGCCACCACACTCTATTTGTGTGATAAATTTCAAATTTCCGTCAATATCGTAGTAAATTGCTATTCGATTTAATTTTCCTGTTTTTTGCGGTTACGTTTTTATAGCGGTGCACTTATGGAAAAGCTTTTTCTTGTCTTTGTTTT
The DNA here is from genome assembly GCA_963971165.1 of Philopedon plagiatum. NCBI lineage: Eukaryota > Metazoa > Arthropoda > Insecta > Coleoptera > Curculionidae > Philopedon > Philopedon plagiatum. The sequence continues at coordinate 71,239,511 of OZ020194.1, forward strand.
TACTAAACGTATTCGGTTTACCTTAAAAAGTCAAATATTTCAAATTTTGAGGCAAAAAGTATATTGTCGATCTTTGTTAGTAAGTTATTTTAATATTCTAAAAGCTTTTTATATAAGATACCTTTATAATACCACTCCCGAATAAAAAAATAATGTTATTCTTTTGTTTTGTCATTATTTAATATAAAATATAACGAAAACGTCGCACAAAACAAAGAATAATAAAAGCAAAAGCATTTCTTAAAATATGCTTTTAAAGTGAAATGTATATTTTCATATTGTATTATCGTACTTTAATAAGCGAAGATCAAAATTTAATGAGGAGGGGTCCAAAGAATACATGAGTAAGCTTTTGTCAAGCTTCTTTTTATCATTTTACCTAAGGACGGTGCCGTCAAAGAGAAAATAAAACGATTTAATTTAGAAAAATCCAATAAATGTTTTGACTTGTATACTCAAATTGTGTAGAATGGCCGTAAACAATTTTCCACCGTTTGTATTTTCTAAAATAAAAATAATGTAATATGATTTATAGCACGTTATTCGTGGACACAAAAATGGTACATTTCATTTTTTCATTTAGTTCACAATTAAGTAACAACACCCGAATGACAAATTTTAAAATACATCTACAGCATATCCAGAAACCATCTTAACAAATAGCTTTTTTATTTTTGACTTTACGGAAAAAGTTATTCTTCATAAAGAGTTCTGTTTGTTGTGAAAATAACACTCATATCAAAAATTCTTATACAGCATATACGTGGTGTTAAAAACAGTAAAAACGATAAATGCCGTAGAAGGAAATCTATCTTTAATTTTAATTGCAAAGTACAAGAACGTAAGAAAGTGTCGTCCAGAACTGAAAAGTGATCGAATATGAAATTTGACAAACTAACTTTATGGTCATTCATATGTACCTTGTAAAATACATGTGTTTTAAATAACATATTACTAAAAGAAACAACAATAACATTTTATGAAACACTACTCATAAGCTTCAACATGACCACCGTCTCTTTCGATACAAACTATTGTACATCGTGAAAATTCCACCGCTGCATTTCTAACCATCTGAGGGGAAATTTCTTGGACACATTCTCTGATAACTCGCTCTAAATGGTCTATGTTTTCGAAGGGTTTGTGGGCATAGACTTTTTCTTTTAAGAATCCCCATAAGAAAAAATCTAGGGCAGTTATATCTGGTGACCTTGGTGGCCAAGCAAATTCTGACTTTCGTCCAATCCACCTCTGTGGAACTATCCAATTTAAAAATTCTATCACAGTTTCAGAGCTGTGACATGGTGCACCACCATGTTGGAACCATAGTGTGATTCTTATATCCAGTGCTAGTCGATGAAAGAATTTAAATAATTCCGTGTTCAAAACGTGCAAGTAAATTTCACCGGTAATATTGTCTTGAAAAAAGTACGGCCCTACAATTTTGCTCTTAAAAACACCACACCAAAAGTTTGTGTTAAAGGAGTACTAGCCCCCACACTCAATTACGAAGTGGGGATTCTCATTACTCCACCACTTACCGTTTTGGGAACACACCACTCCACTGTTTTTAAGAGCAACATTGTAAGGCCCTACTTTTTACTAGAACTGAACCTTGGCGTACGCCAGCATTGATAGGATGGAAGTTAGATGAGTGACCTTCCCCCATGACAGATATACGCCAATTCGAAAGAAAGCTACCCATCCAGGTACATAGTTTGGGAGGAAGGCTATAAGAAAGTGGTGTGTTAAGGAGTGCGGCATGCCATACTTGGTCAGATGCCCTGGAAATAGCAAGAGCAACAATTTAGGATCCGCCATGGAATTCGTGAGGCTTGTTCCAATTATATTTGACTGAATTTGTCATGAATGATTTTGTATTTTTCGAGATATTTTAGAATTTGCAAGTTGCTGACTTTCTCCATAACTTTTTCTGACAACAGAGAGAAGTGAGATAGGCCTATAATTGAATTGGATGGAAAGGACTTGGAACAGGGTGCACACGAGCAGTCTTCCAGCTCTCTGGGAGTATGCCCTGGTCATAGGAGACCTAGAAAAGATGAATTAACATGGGTGCAAGGTCTGGAGCACTTCTTTTTAGAACAATTGCAGGTATGCCATCCAGACCGGAGGACTTTTTGGTATCAAGGGATAGAACAATTTTTTGAACTTGTTTAAGCATAAATATTATGTCGGGCATTTTGTGGGATAAAGACGTAGCGGTTGCAAGAGCGAAAGGGGCAGGAGGAATAAGGGTGGAATTGGCAGGGAATTGTTTGGAAATCGTTTCTTTTCAAATAGAACGAAGCCGATTTAGGTGTTTGAGATCATTACCTTGCGGTGTCCATTCGCTGTTATTTTACACAAACCACTTGCTAGCAGAAGGTAACAAATCAGTCACATACAGCTGTTTTATTTTTACTGCATCCGAATTTTTTTGTAAAAGGACATATTCTCCCGAAACCCCGTCTACAGAAGCAGCCCCAGACGAGCAACTTCCTAGGATGTTTCACATTGGAAATTACGAATCTTAGTATTTTTCTTCGACCATGCTTTTCTTACTGGTGAGCGCAGGCTAATCAATTTTCACGATGTTGCTGTCAACACAAGTTTCGATTGTGACGTCCATGTGCTTTTTAAGTAGTTTTCGGAGTGCTCGTACCAACGTTAGCAGGGGATTTGCTTTATAGAGACTAATAATAGCCTTGTCCTCTCGTTTTAATGTTTTCTCGTGTTTTCTTCTCTCTGGAAGGTCATCGGCGATTCCAGCCTCTTTGTATCTTTTCATCCATTTACCAGTGGCGTGCCGTGCCTTTAGAGGCGGAGGGGGCACAATGATTTGGGGAGCCAAATTATTTTTCCTTTATTGGAGGGTACGTGGTCATAGTAGGCAGGCAATCTCCAGAGGGCGTCGTAATTTACTTTCCTTTTATTGGAGAGTATGTGGTCATAGTAGGCAGTGAATCTCCGTGGGTGCGCGAGGGCGCCGTTACGACGAGGGCGGCGGGCTTGCACCCCCTAACCCCCCCCCCCCCCCCCACTGGTACGCCACTGCCATTTACGCACAAAGGATCGTGACTTACATATATTTTACAGTCATTTGATGGTCACAGGTAAACTGCCATGAGTTGTTTTGAATACACACTACTTATTATTAACTTAAGCTACTTTTTCTACTGTAAAACTGTAACTGAAAGATATACTTTTCTTTACAAATTTGCGAAAGAACTTAAAACTTAGTTGTCTTATTCTAACTTTTGTCAAAAAGGTTTAAGATTTAGTATTGCTTTAAATTGAAATCTTCTAGTTGATTAGTTAGATTTTGACAGGTCGTTTTCGTGTCATTGTTAATAAGTCGTGTCATTAAGAACTTAGGGGTTATTCTAATATTTAAGCTATTGTTGGTTTCCAAATGATTTTCATCGTGGAAAGTATTGCTAGAATAAATTTAGTTTTGTGAAAAGTACATACTCAAATTGCCCTTTTTTATAGTATAAAACTTAGTTGTCTTATTTCTACCCTTGTCGGCTTAAAACTTTTGGTTGTCAAATTAGACCAGTCTAGCGTGGCTGTTAATTGTGAAATTAAATCGATTAACAGAACAAATCTGTCTGTAAGAATTTTAAAATTACATTTAATTATTGATCTCATAATCAGAAATGTCTTATATTCTTTATACCTTATTTCTAAGCCAACCAGAACTGTACATAAAAGGAAAGGTTATTTGAAATAGCGACAAATAAAAATCATCAACTTTTTGGGACACCCTATATATCTAAAGTCGAACACTTCAAAACAAGAATAAAACCAGTCTTCAGGGAAATTATAACACAACGAATAAAGCGAATAAAGGATTTATGTTAACTTTCTTTGTTAATTGTTTTCAAAAATAAATTAATACATTGTTCCGCTCTGTCGTTATTTTCTCCACCGAAAGTAATAGTAATAAAGGGGTGGCTCACGTAATTTACCTGCAGCAGGGATGGCGATTATTCAAAATCATTAAAACGTGACGAGCAGTCAAGCGAAACCGACCGCCTTCACTAAGAAATGGAGTAATCAATTACTATTAAATTGAGCATAAACCACAGTTAAACTAATAACTATTATTAATTGCAAACCTGACTACTTTTCCTTTTGAACAGGTATCTATATACATAATAAGTTAATTTTTAAGTAGCAAAAACGTAATACAATAAGAGATGGCGATGTGAAAATGTACATAATTTTTTTAGGACAATTTCCAGTCCTTTTTAGTGTTCGGTGCTAAAATTAGCAAAATGGAACACTTATGAAATCACTTTGGTGTAGGTCCGTCTGTTACAGGCGATTTTCTCTAAAACTATTTGGCGTAAAAATTTAAAATTTAGCACAGAGATAGAGTGTGGTGGCCCAATTATAGACGTAAAGAATAAAAAGTAAAATTTTGATTCTGGGGGTTAATTTCAGGGGGTAAATTGAAATGGAAAATAATTTCAAGGGCATCATGTAAGATGTCAAATGAGGCTTATTAAAGCACTAATTCAACAATATATATATATATATATATATATATATATATATATATATATATATATATATATATATATATATATATATATATATATATATAACATTTTTAAAACATTTTTAGGGGAAAACGCAAAAAAATTGCTATATATATATATATATATATATATATATATATATATATATATATATATATATATATATATATATAGAGTAAAGTGACCAAATATGGAATACCATTTTGTTATTTATGTTTAAAATTTTTCTTTTGTGCAAAAATGGTTTGTTATATTACTAAAACCTTTTATTAAGGATCATCTGAAAATATTTTTGGGGTTATAAGGGATTAAATTTCTTATAACAGAAATTATGAGGTAATAGACAAAAAGTTGCATATTTCTGTGTGTTATATTTTTAAGCCTAATATGGAATACCTTATTAAATAAATAAAATATGTTAAATAAACGTTTATTTAATACAAACACATCAACCACAAAACTATCTGCTTTCAAAGAAAATATAACATCTAAGCAAATTTAAAAAAACAATGTTTAAGCAACTGAAAATCGACTTTCTTACAAACAAAAAGAGACTTTAATTGTGCAAGGCACAAACACAAGTTATTTGAGAAAGTCACAAATAAAATGCTCGCTCAGTGCACCTGAGAATTCTTCGTATGCCCAGTGACTGCACAATATACACTGGATCCAGATTTCTCAGGTTTGCTCAGGTGTATTCCATATTTGGCACTAACCTCACATTAAATTGAACCCTATTTTTTTGCTAAAAACATAAAATTAACGATTAACAATGCCAACAATAAAAAACCATGATATTCGAGGATAGGCATGCAATCAAAGGAATTCAATTAAACTGAGGCGTCTTACCAGAAAACAGAAAAATACTTGCCATGAAATAAACTTTCAATATCAGCATAAGTGTTGACCGGCGGTATGATCCATACTAATGCAAACATGGCTACGAAGACTTCGCGGCAATGCAAAAATATGCGTTTATTGATGTATCAGTCTTCAGTTAGTAAATGGCGCAAATAGTTTTTAGTTTTAAAATAAATCGATATTCCATATTAAGCACCTATTCCATATTTGTTCACTTTACTATATATATATATATATATATATATATATATATATATATATATATATATATATATATATATATATATATATATATATATCCATGACAAAATTCTGTAGGTGTTAACATCGTAACTATTATATATTTTTAATATATTATATAATTTTATTAAATTTTTTGCAGATATCCGTCTTATGTAGAATCCGGCCTAATCGAAGTCCTCTCACCTTCACCAGCATATTATCCCAATCTAGATAAGCTTCGGATAACATTAGGAGATACGGCGGAAAGGGTCCGATGGCGGTCGAAGCAAAATCTGGATTTTGCTTTTTTAATGTCTTATTCTCAGCCGAAAGGTAATAGAAAATAAATTTAATGTCTTTAAGATCTGATATACAGTATGTCTGCTGATGGGGTTTAGAACAGGACAAATGAACCAATTTTTGCAAGATACGTAACAAAAGCTTTTGCTTGTAAAATAAATAAGATTCACGTTATGAAAAATTAAATTTTTTATACAGGCCCAATATACCCAAGCAAACCCAAGCATAAAAAAACGAAAACGGTATTTGACGTATGAGTAAACATACCTTGTTTATGATTTTCTACCAAAAGAACAAATATATATTTTTTTATTGATGAAGCCTGCGACGTTTACTATTATTAAAACTGGTCTGCAAGACCAACCATTAAGTTCCTCTCTAAGAATTCACTCAATCTGCTAGGCAAATTTTTGAAAGCTGTTTCTATAGCAGATTGTATGAATTATTAGGAGGAACAATCGTCTGAGTAATGCCCAACACGGTTTTAGAAGGGAACGATCCACTATATCGGCAGTTAATACCCTGATATCACATATTATTGATGGTCTAAAGAGAAAAAGGTCTCCAATAGGAGTCTTTTTTGACTTAAGTAGAGCCTTTGATACGGTGGATCATAATTTCCTTTGTGACAAACTGGAACGTATATAACGTAAGGGGCCAAGCTAATAGCTGGACAAGATTGTTTCTTGCAAATACAGCACGAACGGTTCAAGTTAATCAAAAAAGTCTTTTCAGACAGTTCTAGTTAGTATACCACAGGGTCAATTCTGTCACCTATCTTGTTTTGCTGCTTCATAAATGACCTCTTCTTGTAATATCAGCGGTAGTGATGTAATATACGCAGACGATACTAATATGTTAATTGCTAAGCAGGGGCTAAGTAATTCAATATGTCAATCACAAATGGTTATTGATGAGATGACAAAGCGGTGTAAGCTAAATGGACTGTCCTTAAATAATCTTAAAACAAACTCCATCCAGTTTTACCCAAAGAATGCCTCGGTAGAGGAAAGTCAGTTATTAAAACTAAACAAAAAACCTATAGCACAACTGTTTAACTCAGAATTTCTTGGGATTTATGTTGACCATAAACCAACATGGTCCGATCACATTAATGTCATCTGTAAAATGCTTAGTTTGGTATACTTTCTTTTTCGACAGTTGCACAATACTGTTAATCTCAATATTTTAATGATTATGTACAATGGCCTGTTCTGCTCCGTTATCAGCTACACTTTTACAGCTTCTACACTGGGGCAGGGGTAGGGGTGCACACGGGGTATTTGTTATACAGAAAAAAAGTTGTCAGAATTATAGCTGGGCTGAAATCGTTAGAGTCGTGTAAGGGAGCCTTTGTTAATCCGAAGATATTAACCTTTCCCAATCTCTATATATTTACCCTTGTACAACATGTAAAGATGCATCAAAGCTAATTTAGTCAAAGACACGAATTGCACTCCTATCTAACACGCAATAATAATCGTTTGGCACACTCTTACAATCGACATACTGTTGGTCAGAAGTCATTTGAATACTTCGGAATAAAACGTTTTAATCATTTACCCTGCTTATTGAAAGAAATAAAATCATATAAATTATTTTCCGCCAAGATAAAAGAACTATTATTCAGTAATGTATACTAGTCTGTAGATGAATATTTTTTAGATAAGCTTGAGAGTTGGCATAGTGTAAACGTATATGAATGACACTTATGGTCTTGTTGCCGAGATTGTTTCTCTCTTTACTTTGTTGTGAGCAGGATATTTGTACTATGTAATTTACTATTTCACGTAATTTTAGTTGATTCGGTTGGGTTTGCTTGGGACGTATTTGACAAGTTATTGTGACATTTTTTTTAAATGTAACTCAATTTGACTGGTAATATTTCATTACATTTCAATATATATATATATATATATATATATATATATATATATATATATATATATATATATATATATATATATATATATATATATATATATATATTATATGTCGGTAAATGCAAAAGCTTTAATTCTTCGGCTAGTGCTAAACACAAGACCGTAAAATGACAAACAAAATAAGGATGACACCCAGACCAGAATCAAAAAGAATAGTCCTACTTTATTTTATTCGTCATTTTACGGTCTTGGGTTTGGCACTAGCGAAAGAATTAAAGCGCCTGCATTTACCGACATACATTAAATATATCGACCGAAGAAAATTCCCCATTTTCTATATATTTATATATAGAAAAACCTCCTCATATTATCGTACAGTGGTGAACTTGTAGTGTCGAAGAAATTCGACTCTATTTTACCTATTATGTTAGCAAGCAAAAGTTTTGGAGCAACATACACAAAAGTAGTTTGGCGCGAGCCACTACATCTTACCCATCCTGTTCGAACGTTTTGGATATAAGGTCTCTTGTTGATTCTGGTCAAAGTGTGATCCGTTCGTCAGCCACTCTGGGTGTGAGGTCTGCCTGATTAAGGGTAAGGACCCACAAATCGTATTTGTAATTTTATACCCTCAAAATTAATTAATTAAATCAATCTATGATTTAAAGCTTTTATATTAAACTCGTGGGGAACTTTTACACTCATTTTACATTCATCGTTACATTTTATTCAATTTTCTCTAGTAGGACATACGTTTTCTCAGCCATGCCATAATATTTTTCAATTTCATAAAGCATGATATGCATGTTCTGAATTTTCGTTATGTGACATGTTTTATTATGTTAGGAACCAAAAGTTTTGGAGCAACATACGTAAAAGTAGTTTGGCGCGAGCCGCTACATCTTACCCATCCTTTTCGAACGAGGCCCGCCTGATGAAGGGTAAGGGCCCACAAATCGCGATAGCAGGAGGACACCCAGACCAGAATCAAAAAGAAGTCCTACTTTATTTTATTTGTCATTTTACGGTCTTGTGTTTTGCACTAGCGAAAGAATTAAAGCTTCTGCATCTACAGACATATTAAATATACCGACCGAAGAAAATTTCCGATTTTCTATATTTATATAGAAAAACCTCCTTAAATATATATATATATATATATATATATATATATATATATATATATATATATATATATATATATATATATATATATATATAATATATATATATATATATATATATATATATATATATATATATATATATATATATATATATATATATATATATATATATATATATATATATATATAACGTTCTTGTATTAGTTTTTAATACAAGCTGTATATAGGTACGCTTCCAAAACTTGCAGCTACGACAGAAGCATCAGTATAAAGCAATTTAATACGACCCCGTTTAAAGCAGGTCCTATTTCATTGCTTTGGGCCGTTGCTTTTTTGGTCTCCTGTCGCTGCCGCTATCTTAATGTCCGAAACTCTACCTTAAAAATTAAGATTTTATTAAGCTTTATTAGAGGTGAAACTTTTACCCGTCTTTTTCGTATTTGTAATTGTATACCCTCAAAATTAATTAAGTAAATCAATCTATGATTTAAAGCTTTAATATTAATCTCGTGGTGAACTTTTACATAGTTACATTTTATTCAATTTTCTCTAGTATGACACACGTTTTCTCAACCATGCCATAATATTTTTCAATTTCATAAAGCATGATATGCATGTTCTGAATTTTTGTTATGTGACAAAAATTTATCGAGTGTACGTTATATTTTCATGGAAAATACTTAATATATTATGAATCAAAAAAAATGTATTAGTAATAATTGTAAGTGGTATAGATCTAGATAATAGACCTAGTAAATAAAAAAAAACAAGAATACCATTACGAAATTATACTTTGTTGTTTTGTGTAAATATAATGATAGGAGTTGTTACATGCATTTAATATAGCTGACAGACATCTTAGCAAATCCTATCAAATATACGCTAATCTTTTAATAATTAATTATTTACTTCTATTTCTTTCAGGAACTTTTTACGTTCAACTTGAAGACGATATCTTGGCCAGACCCCACTATATAAGCGAAATGAAAAATTTTGCCATAGAAAAAACATCGAAAAAGGAACCTTGGTTCGTGCTGGATTTTTGTCAGCTGGGATTCATAGGTGAGTTAACTTTTTATTTCATACCTATAATTCTTGTTTATATATCAAAGATAAGAAGTTAAATTTAGACCAATCTAAAATCAGAATTTGAAAAAGAAACTCATATTTTTGCTGTATTTTACTTTGATTGTAAATGTGTTTTAAACTTTACCATTTCAAAATACATTTACAATAACATCCTGGGCACTACAAAGACAAGCAAAAGTTGATGAAACAAAACCATTGTGACTACATGTTAGGGTCAAAAAATGGGTACTTAATAAAATCTACACCCTATTGCAGCTTAATAACAGAAAAATAATTGAGCTAGTAGCTTTTTAGAATAGCGCTCTATTTTATTAAGTAAAGACGAGCAATTATTTCGTACATGAAACTTCTGCTCTCTTCGCTTAGCGTCTACATTTAAAATGCAAGCCGGTTTATATTTTTACTTTTATAATAGACATTTGGTTACCTTTAATATGTTTCATTCAACAAATAGTGTTCAGTAATATCACATTTTTAAGCTACATCTAGCGACTATTTTATGAATTTAAAATAAGAAACCCAATTACACATTTCACATTCTGGACCAATGAAATCATGATTTAAAATCTCACCATTTCACATTTATATTTTTAACAATTGTAGTATCCAAAGATATTATATTGCATGATTCTAAAGCTAACAATACCACCTGGTAATAATAACACGTTTTAAATTATAGCTCATAGAGTGCTTTTAGGGAATTTTAATACAAATATCTGGATAACGTAAGATTAAAAAAAAACGTCCTCAAAGTATGCCGTGGAATCAGTCACGCAAGTCTTGAGTTATTACTCTTGAAAGGTAACATAGGTAAAAGGAATGAAAAATAGAACTGTCAAGTTCAGGAGTTTTTATTTTTGAGAAAATTAAATATGGTAATCACGACAGAACAAAAAGCTTTTCAGATCAAAAGTTACTTTAAAAATGATAGAAGGATTGATGGTTAGTGGGTTTATTCAATATGGGACGCCATTCAGGATTTTCAAACAGAATTTCCACACATAGTCATGGATTTCGACCATTTTCGCCAAGTTTTGACTAGATCTGTGGCATTGTTTAGAGAAACAGGAAGTGTGAATAGAAAGGAAGGCAGTAGGAGACCTGAAGTTCGCACTGCACGAAAGGACAAGAATTGATTCAAATTGTTAATAAGCACCCACAAACAACCTATTCGGCGTTTAAGCCAGCAAGTAAATGTATCCTAAGGAACCTGCAATATAATCCTGAAATGTGACCTGCATATGCACGCTTATCGTCGAAGCTCAGTCCAATAATTGTTACCAAGCGACAAGCCGCAGCGAATGCAATTTTCAGAGTGGTTTATGGGTAATTTGCATAATAATGAAAACCTGTTTGAAAAAAAAACTTTTTTACTGAGGAGGCATGATTTTACCTCTCTGTTTATGGAAATTCTCAACAAATAAGAATGTGGAGTTCTGAAAATCCACATTTCTTTATAGAGAAGCTTCTGCATTCACAGAAAGTTGGCGTGTGGGCTGCCATATTGAAAAGAAGGTTAATTGGAACGATTTTTTGTAGGAGACTCTCAATTCGGCGCGATACCGTAATGAAATTTTAGAAAATTTTGTAAACGCAATAGACAATGAAGAGATGCGACAAATTCTACTTCCAACACGACGGTGCACCAATTCACGTAACTCTTGATAATTTAAATTTGTTGAAGAATTTTTCGAAGACCGAATCATTAATCGTAATATGCCAGTTAGGTGACCACCACGGTCCTGCGGCTCACGCCATGCGACTTTTTTTTATGACCACATATTAAAAACTCGATTTTCAAAACCCCTTGTGAAGGTGTGGAAGACCTAGGGGCTTGAATTACAAATGAATTTCAGGAGATTGACAACTCCTCCGAAGTGCTAACCAATGTTTTTGGTGCTGTAAAAAGAAGACTGAGAACATGTTTGGAAGTAGAAGGTGGACACGTCTCTCATTTAGTTTAAATTTATAATTTTTAGGTTTTTTGTTGAATGTGTTTTTTTAATTCTGTATTATGCAATGGCAATGACAATAATGTAATTTTCTTAAAAAAACTTCAGAACTTGGCAGCTTTATTTTTCATTCACCTATACCTTTTACCTATGTTAACCTTTCAAGAGTAATAATTCAAGACATGCGCTATTGATTTCATTGCATACTTTGAGAGCGTTGTTTTTTTTTGGATCTTACGGTATGTATTTTTGCACATGTCATAGATAGATAGATAGATAGATATATATTTATTTGACAACGTTACATTCTTTACATGTTTGTTGCAAGTCAAAGGAAAAATGCATAAAAATAAATAACACATTACTAAATAACAATTGTAACCAACTAGATACAGAATATATTTTCATTTTTAATAAAAAACACAAAAAAACCATATAAATACAAATATTCAGCTCACAGACGGTGCCTCCATGTATTCATTAACAGAATAAAAGCAGTTTTCTAAGAAAATTTTTTTTATTTTCATTTTAAACTTTATGTAGTTTAATATTTTTACAGCATTGCCAAGTTTGTTATACAGAGATACATTTAATGCATTTCTCTCAGCATTTACAAGTCGATACCTTGGAATCAGTAATGTGTTCGAAGATCTTGTACCGTACGTATGATTGTATGATAGTTTGGTGAATCTTTCAGAGTGGGAGTGGATTTCAAGGAGGGTATGATAAATATAAATACATATTTATTGCTGCCAGTTATTTATTTTTTAATTACTACTTTACTATTAGCACAATATGATTCTGTGATTTTCTGAGACTTTTTCGAGGAAAATCACTGTAGTACACTGTCGATTTTCCAAAAGTAATAAAAACTAGCATTTTACGCATAATTTTGCCGCGAAAGCACCTAAGAATTGCCAATAAATTCTCTTGTTATGTTACTCTTGATGATTTTACATAAAGTATATGTGTAATTGTAATTCAATTTCCCTGCAAGTGTTGAACGATTGTAATCCTCATTAAATTTACGTTTTGAGCCAGTCTCTTCTTTCAAAAAAAATTGTTACTTTTATTTGAAGAGTTTTAAAACTAAGAGCTTTTACAGGTCATGTAGCAGTTTTTTTATAACTTTTTCCAATAAAAACATGTAGGTATTACTTATTGCTTCTACAAGATTTTAAATAAACAAGACCAATTTGTTTTTAACTTTCTAACAATATTATTATAATATTATATAATTATATACAATAATATTAATTTATCGGTTAAGGGCGAAGTATTTAGTGTTTTGCACTGATTTTTAACATTTTTTAGTAAAAATCATAAGTTCGTGTAAAAATATGTTACTATTTTAAAGAGTAGTCCTTCTTTAACAGCGAAGTTCTGCTAATTTTTGACTTTATATGCCGTATTATGTCTGTTTGCCAAGCGGTTTTGACTAAATGAAAATGTACTTACATTGTGTCTTTTTTTAGTGTCCTTTTAAATCAGGTCTACTTGGGAAAAAATAGCAAACTCCCACATGATCCTATTGCTTTGCTGAAAGAATGTCGATAAAATTCTAAAATTCGGCAAAAATCCCTTACATCCGAAATTCTACAATTAAAACACATTGAAAACTATTTTGAAAAAATCGTATTTGTCTGTCTGTTTAATATATTTTACTAGAATTTAGTTTTTAGCTTTAGTAAACTTATAATAAAATAAAAGACGCATATCTATCTCTTTTCCAAGATCTTCAATTAATCCTAGACTGGGGTGCCAAGAACCTTGTTCAGTTCAACGCCTCCAAAACTCAGGCTTGCTCCCTGTCACGCAAAAAATCCGGAAATACTTACCCCATCCACATGAAAAACCAAGCTCTACACAACAATAAAACGTTAAATCTTGTTGGCATCGCTTTGGAATGTAATCTCAGCTGGCACACAACACATTACTTCAATAGCCACATCAGCAGTTAAAAAGCTTGGTTTTCTCTTTCGTGCCAGAAAATACTTCCCCCCTTTCAACTTACACACTCTCTATGTTTCCCAAATAAGACCTAACCTAGAGCAACGTTTACCAAATGAATAACTATCATTACTATCAGTTGCCGCACTCGTCAGTATGCCACCGATCGACCGTCGCCGTCGGCGTCGGTACCTACTGTCTTTCCTGTCCAAGTCGCATTAGGCTAGCAGTAGGCGAACTTTGGTACACAAGGTAGACTGTGGCTTGAGTAAGTGCATTAAACGGATTTTACGCGAGCTGTATCACATTGCGTATGCGCAGGGTCAAATTAAAATTTTTGAAAAATGTGAAAAAGAACAAAAACTGTTTCTTACATCGTGAGAAATATTTTTTGTCAAAAAGCTTTTTCTCTAAAACCAGTGGTTTAGCAGTTATAAGAAAACAAACAATTAAATTGTTTATAACAATTGATCGCGCTAGAATTTTTCAATGCTGAAAATTTTCGTTCAGTCTATACACCTAATTCTTAATGTTCATGATTTTTTCAGATTTTTCTGAGCGATCCCTCTGGTGATAAGGGTGGGGGGTAGCAATTTTTAAGCGTTTTCCCAACAAAATCTTAAAAAAACGCATAAAAAAAATAAATCATATATATTGTTAAATTCGTGCTTCAATAAGCTTTCATTCGATACCCTACACGATGTAATTTTTTCCCTGTCCCTCTTTACCCCCTGAAATTAACCCCCATATCAAAATTCAACTTTTTATCCGTTACGTCTATAATTGGGCCACCATACTCTATCTCTGGGCTAAAATCACATGTGACAGACGGACAGACGGACGGACGGACACCGAAGTGATTTCATAAGTGTTCCGTTTCACGAAACAGTAAAAAACTAAAATCATTGAATGATAATTTCCAAAGAGATAAATGGAATTTTAAATATGAAGTCAGTCCAAAAATTCAAGACTCTCAGTTATTGTATTTAGATATCCGATTCTAGCATCGGCATGCAGTGAAATTTCAAAGTTGTATATCTCTGTTCCTACTTACAGGAACCGTACCAAATGTAGGGGTTTTAATAGTGAGCCCACTGAGAATGTTTTGGTAACGAAAAAAAAACATTTTGTAATTTGCGAAAAAAGTTGAATTTTTTCATTGCTTCCACTGGGAAAAAAATTAACACGTTTAGGTATTTTATTTATTATTTTTTCTAAACAAAGTTTACATCATTTTGTCGAGAATTTTTAAATTTTAAGAGAAAAAATGTGTTAGTAAACAGTTATAGTCATATGAATTTTTTTTGAAATTATATTTTAGGTTTCAAAAAATTCAAATGACTATAACTTTCTACTAACACATTTTTTTCTCTTAAAATTTAAAAATTCTCGAAAAAATGATGTAAAATTTCTTTAGAAAAATAATAAATAAAATACCTAAACGTGTTCATTTTTTCCCAGTGGAAGCAATGCAAAAATTCAACTTTTTCCGCAAATTACAAAATGTTTTTTTTTCTTTACCAAAACATTCCCGGTGGGCTCACTATTAAAACTCCTAAATTTGGTACGCTTCCTGTAAGTAGGAACAGAGATATACAACTTTGAAATTTCACTGCACGCCGCTGGATTCCAGTAACACATTTTTTATGTCAATTTTGGGGGTCTTTATTTGTCTCTGCTCTTTCTCAAAGTAATATCGTTTATTCGAGTAGAGCAGGTGTAAACTCCTCGAATTATTAAGTTTAAACGACAGTTAATATATCAAGCTATTTGTTGTCATCCTGTTTCTATTTCTCTTAAATAAATTCAACTGTTTATAAAAGAGAAACATTAAATTGTCAGTTAACTACCGAGCTCTATCTTCACCACTTGACATATGAGACGTGGCTAAGTGGCTTTATTTACCGTTGTTGTCCCGATCTTGGTTGCCAAATACTGATAGCTGACACTAATATCGCCGAGCCCTATCCAGCGTCGCGTCGGTCGTATATAGTGCATTTTTTTAAAGTGGACCATGGGGTTGTACTGGGATATCCAAATAAAAGTGAACAGACCTTATAACTTTTTTATTTTTGAAGATGGAAAAAATGTTAAATGTGAAAGTTTTGGGGGATTTTTATGGATCATTCATAAATTATCTTATCAGCAAAACAATTGAGCATCGAATAAAAGAAAATATAGCATATATAACATTGATTTTCTCGCTTATTTTAAATTTGGTGATATGATTTTTATCATATTTTTCGATTCTAGGATAAGTTCTAGACATATTTTGAATATCATACCCAATGCCGTTTTTCAATCGTTTTTGAAATATTTCAAATTAAAAATTATTTCGCATAAATATACTTTAAACGTAACTATCCAGATTGCGAACGAAATATCTGCTACCTTTTTGAATTTCTTCGTAGGAAATTCAAAGTTAATATCAAGGTTGACAATAATACTTTAGTCACCGTGAATTTATAATTTTATTTTTATGCAAAATTAGTTATTCTATTAATGAGAGATACAAAATATTCAAATTATATTTAAAAAATAACAATAATGTTAGAGCGGCTCAAAGACAATAATATGAAGAATGTATTTAAGAGGGACAAAGAACTTCATCATTAAACACCATAATAAAGAAATAGAAGACTAGAAAGAGGAATTCTGGGTAATGGAAAAAGAAGAAGAGAAAGAAATGAAGAAAGGGACCTAGCGATTTTATTATATTTTCAAAAGAATCCAAAAAAATCAATTCCCGATTGTGTGCGGTATCTCAGATATGGAAGAAGAGATAAAATATTGACTTTAGGAACAGTTCAAAGAACTTTAAAGTTTTTAAGTATAGACCATATAAAATTATTCCAGTTCAAAAGTTTAGTGCCGATCAAAACGAAAGGAGATATATTTTTGTCACAAATATTAACGAAAGAATGCGGCAAGATCCAAATTTATTTCATACTATCATTTGGGCCGAGAAACTTTCTCAACTGCGGGAATGTTTAATAGACGAAATATTCATGTTTGGTCGGATGAAAATTCCCTTACCGTCGAAGATATTACTTTTCAGGGGCGTAATTCAATCAACGTTTGGTGTGGGATATTACAAAATAATATTCCATTGTTTTTTTATTGTTTTTTCGGGGATCATTAACTGGCCAGCGCTATCTTAATTTTTTAGAAAATGAATTCGAAGATATTTTCGACGAATTGCCACTTGAAGAACGTCGACGCATTATATAGCAACAGGACCCAGCGCCTCCCCATAATATAATTGAGGTTCGCAATTTTTTAAACCTTCAGTATAACGAATGGATCGGTAGATATGGAACGTTACATTGTCCTGCAAATAGCCCAGACCTCGCACCTTTAGATACATTTCTTTGGGGTCATTTGAAAAATATCGTGTACAGCAATCATAATAAAAATATTGAAGAAATTCAAAGGAAGGTGAGAAATGTAGTAAGAAATCTGAACGAACATGATGCTGAAAGTATTATAAACATACTTCAGAGGCAGATAAGAACATTTGAAAAGTGGCGGATATGTTAAAAATTTCTTTTGATATTTATTCGCCAATGTTAGAATTTATCTGTTTATGTTATATGTTCATTTATTATTGTTTATGATCACTGGTTATTGCTTTCAAATATTAATAACTAATCAAAATCAACATTTATTGTTTAATAGAATATCCCATTTTGCATAAAAATAAAATTATAAATTCGCGGTATTATTGTCAACTTTGACATTAACTTTAACTTACCCACGAAAAAAATTTAAAAAGGTAGCAGGTATTTCGTTTGAAAACTTGGATAGTTTAAAGTATATTTATGCGAAATAATTTTTAATTTGAAATATTTCCAAAGCGATTGACAAACGGCATTGGGTATGTTATACAAAATATGTCTAGATTTTCTTATAGAATCCAAAAAATGATAAAAATCATACAATCCAATTTAAAATAAGCGAGAAAATCGATGTTTTATACTATATTTTTTTTATTCGATGCTCAATTGTTTTTCTGATAATGATTCATAAAAATCCCCAAAACTTTCATATTTAATATTTTTTAAAAATCAAAAAAGTTACTTCACTTTTATTTGGATATCCCCTACATCTCCCTTGAGACATTTGGTGGGTTTACTGGTTTATGGTTTAAAAGTTTGTTTGTCCACAATTATATATACACGTAGATACATAGTATACATATTTATATAATGGTAGACAAACAAACTTTTAAACCATAAACCAGTAAACCCACCAAATGTCTCAAGGGAGACCCGCTTTTCGTTGCACGGCAGTGTTCGTCTAGGTATTATTTAGTCTATGCTAATAGGTAACTTTCAGAGTCTTAAGATTATGTTAATTTGTCAAATCTATAGCTCCAAGAAAAACCTAAATAATAGATTTAACCTTTGTACGAAAAAGTAAGAAACAGTAATACAAGGGGTGTGAAAAATTAATGTTTTTGTAATGTTAGGTATATTTTGGAGCTTTCGGTATTATTGGCAAATTAACATAATCTCAAAACTCCTAAATGTATCCCTTTCAAGTTTTATCTCTACTCGTATATCTTTAATAAAACATGCCTATAAGCATTATTGCAATTTCTTGTTTCTCCGAAATCAGATACTTTCCTACGAAAACTCAGTCTTAAAGCCCAAATAATGCCAGATTACACACATCATATTTCGTACAAATCTACTAGAAAAGTTACACGGAAAAGTAATCAAGAAAAAAGTGTAAAGCAACGAACAAAATACTTTTCTTTGCTGCGTCATTCACTCAATTTTCAGATAAAAGCGTCTGTTTGGACAGTGGGTAATATTGGCATCGTTATTTCATTTATCCCTTTGAGATTTGACCTGAAAGCCCCTTTCGATATCTTTTCTTTGGGGGTAATATAAAGCTACTTAACTCACAAAAGAACCAAATAAATTTGATTCGGATTTTATACCAGGCAGAAAAAATATTTAGAGTGCTATGAATTTCATAATGTTTTACTACATTATTTTCTTTAAAAAAATTAAACAATATCATTTAATTAGGGTTTAGGGTGATGAAAATCGTGACACAGTCATGTTTATCATCGCAGAAAGATTGATTCAATAGACAGTCCTTACAAAATAAAGAATCATTAGAACTTATTGGCATATTTCGAATATGATCGTATAATAATTTGCTGCCATCAAATATTAGTTGTTATGATAAAGGTTATGACGCATGACAAAAAGCCATCGTCTAGCTTACTTAAGAGGGGTTTACTAATTTTAGTTCATTAATGCCACATGCTAATGAACTCTCAATGCACTTACCAAAAATAAATGTACACTTCTTAACATCACTGGTGTAGGCCAATAAACATATCTAATTTGGCGCCACTTACAGTAAACTTAAAAAATGCACATAATGAAACAACGTTAAAAGTAATTTAAATGTTTAATTAAAAGAAACAAGGCATTGTGGAGTATGAATTAAAAGTAATAAAATAAAATTATAACTTTTTAGCTAGCTTACGATGTTGCAACGCCTTTACAGTGCTAGGACACAATCTTAAATCCGTTTTCTTTATAAAAATTGATTATTCAAAACATTTGGCTTTTCTTGACGATTATAAAACTAACTACTTATCTTGATGGTGGTGTAAGCTTTCCTTCCTAAACTGACAAGTATTCTTTGTGGAGCGCACTCCTTTGCTAATCTACCTCAAGAGGCCTAAACAGGAACACGTGTCCAGGATCTCTCCAAACTATCAAAAATCCAATTCAATTAAGCTGGGTTTTCCCTAAAAAGAAAAATATGATCAGATTTCAAATGAATTGAAATTATACAGCGTGTCCAGAAAAGTTCTAGACATATGGGAATTTTCTTTATTGTTGATTTTACGAAAAAAAGTTATTCTTTATAAAAAGTTCTGCTTGATTCGCAAATAATATTGACGTATCAAAGCTTAAGATATCTTGTACAGGGCGGCAAAAAAATGCAGAAACACAGAATTGCGATAAAAGAGAAGTACCCTCAATTTTTATTTTAGAGCAAATTTTTATAAGAAAACTTTACTAAGGACTACAAAACGAGGTCAGATACAATTTTTCGTTGAACTATTTTAATTTACAGGGTACCCTAAAAAATACATTGAGCATTTTTATTACCTCTTGTTTGAAAGTAATTACGTAAACATGTCAATTTTCGTTACAACAGTATTGCACACATGTTCTGCTTGATGCGCAAATAATATTGACATATCAAAACTTAAGATATCATGTACAGGGCGACAAAAAACTATAGAAACACAGAATTGCGTTAAGAGGGACAATTTTTATTTTAGAGTAAATTGTTATAAGAAACATCAAAAACATCTAAACATCAGTGATCTAAAAACAGATAGTTTAAAATAAAAGATTATGTCTCCACATGCCCTCCTTCTTTTTCCATGCAAACTACAGTACGTCTTGTTACTTCTGATACTGTCGCCCGTATCATATTGGGAGTGATTTCTTGGACACAGTTTGTTATTACTGCTTCAAGATGGTCAATATCCTGGAAAGGTCTATGCTTATACACCATTTCTTTTAATCGGCCCCATAAAAAGAAGTCCAGGGGTGTGATGTCAGGCGATCTGGCTGGCCAAGGAATATTTGAACGTCTACCTATCCAACGTTGCGGAAATACTTCATTCAAATACCCATAGGGCTCCATCATGTTGATACCAAATTATACGTCTTATATTTAGTGGCAGTTCGTCAAGAAATTGAGACAACTGGTTCCTTAAGAAGTCCAGGTAAATGGCAGCATTTATATTTTGTCGAAAAAAGTATGGTCCAACGATCCGATCATTAAAAATGCCACACCAAACATTGGTTTTAAATGAATATTGACTACGGCATTCGATTATAAAATTTGGATTGTTGTCACTCCACCACCGACAATTTTGGGTGCATACCACGCCGTTGGAAGTAAACATGGCCTCGTCCGTAAATAATATTTTTCTTGCAAAAAAAGGATCATCTTCACACTCGCCTTGGAACCACGCGCAAAATAGGAAACGAGAATCAAAATCTCTGGGAAGAAGCGTGTGAACGTATTTCGGTTTATATGGATGAAATTTATTTATTTTTAAAATTTTACTAGCAGTAGACTTCTTGACGTCATTGGGAATAGTTTCTGACAGTTTTCTTAAAGAAATTTTCGGGTTTTCGATAACCGCTTGCATGGCATTGAGTTGATTTTCTTCTGTTGTGGACCATTTGTTATGTTGTTTCTTAAATACATTTTCGACGGAACCAGTAGCCATAAATTTATTCATTATATTTGCTATAGTGGCGCTACATACCATTTTGTCAGGGTGTCTATTATTAAATATGAGTGCGGCTTCCCTAATAGAGTTATAGTGATCTCCGACGATAAGTACAATTTCTATTTTCTCATGCAGCGTTAACTTTACAACCATGACGAAACTAACTAACAACTTTTGTTAATAAGTCGCAAAATAGTAAATGATTTTTGACTAACACGTCAATATTCGTTACTATAGTATTACACATAGTTGTTGCAAAATTGTTGCCGGTAAATGTTAAAGAAATAAAATAAAAAAATATTTTCCAAAGGCTTTTTTATGGTACCCTGTAAATTAAAATAGTTCAACGAAAAATTGTATCTGACCTCGTTTTGTAGTCCTTAGTAAAGTTTTCGGTAATTATTGATATTACTGGAAACAGCGAATTTTTTCATGAAATTTTGCACAGACCCTAATTTTGGGTCGTAGAACACGAATCCGAAGTCAGTTTTTGGCGGTCTCGAATGGTTTTTCCGCAAAAAATTTTTTTAACTTTTAGGTTACCTTTTTTTATAGATTCCTTTAAGTTTCGACACTTTCACTTAAACATATCTGTAAACTTATAATTTTTATTTTATTTCGTCACACAAAACACCACATTTAGCCAAAAATAGCTAAGAAAATTGCTTTTTCCTATATAAAATTCCATTGTATTTGGTAGTAGACGCCATTACGTTCCCAGCTGTCAAATGTCCGGCGTTGCCAGGTTTACTTATTTTTCAAGACAAAGTTGTAAATTAGGAATAATAAAAAGTTGGCGGGAAAATGCGAAAATGAACCAAATTTAACCAAAAGGGCAAAAAGATGACCCCGACCAACACCCTGGGGCACCGATCCCTCTTCGCCTGCGAGGAAAGAGACTGGTCAGGTCCCCTAACCAGGTGCTAACCCTGTTCCGACCTTAGGGTGCCCTCCGATCCACCGTTCGTATCAAAAACTTTTCTAAGTCGGTGAATTAGGTGACAGATCTAATATTTTCGATATAACGGTGGTATAACGGTGGATCGGAGGGCACCCTAAGGTCGGAGCAGGGTTAGCACCTGGTTAGGGGCCCTGACCAGTCTCTTTCCTCGCAGGCGAAGAGGGATCGGTGCCCCAGGGTGTTGGTTGGGGTCATCTTGTTAAAATTTGCGAGAAAAATGCTTTGTAAACGTGGCAACGCCGGAAAATTGACAGCTGGCAAAATAATGACATCTAGTAGCGATAAAATGGAATTTTCTATAGAAAAAAGCAATTTTCTTAGCTATTTTTGCCTAAATGTGGTGTTTTGTGTGACGAAAACTAATAAAAATTATAAGTTTACAGATATGTTGAAGTGAAAGTGTCGAAACTTAAAGGAATCTATAAAAAAAAGGTAACCTAAAATTTAACCTAAAAGTTTTGCAAAAAAAAATTTTTTTTGGAAAAACCATACGAGACCGCCAAAAGCTGACTTCGGATTCGTGTTCTACGACCCAAAATTAGGGTCTGTGCAAAATTTCATGAAAAAATTCGCTGTTTCCAGTAATATCAATAATTACCAAGTTTTCTTATAACAATTTGCTCTAAAATAAAAATTGAGGGTACTGCTCTCTTATCGCAATTCTGTGTTTCTGCATTTTTTTGCCGCCCTGTACAAGATATCTTAAGCTTTGATATGTCAATATTATTTGCGAATCAAGCAGAACTTTTTATAAAGAATAACTTTTTTTCGTAAAATCAACAATAAAGAAAATTCCCATATGTCTAGAACTTTTCTGGACACGCTGTAGATTAGAACTGACGTCCATTCAAAATATATAAAAAAATAAGAAAAATCGTCTCTACTCACCCTTTAGAGTCCCTAAGAAAGATTCATCTGTAAGAACAAGAGGGATGAAACTAGATCTTAATTTCCTCTAATAAAGGGCCCTTCTCTCAACCCAGCCCTCAGAATGATATCAGAAAAACGACTGCTCAAAATATCAAATCTCAAAGGTCAACGTCAAACGGTATGACCGACACTACTACCTTAAGTTCATCCCCTCGCGAATCCACGTGATTCATTTGAACCACTTGAAAATATATCAGTAACGAAACGTTGCAATCTCATACACGTCATTTCAATAGCCACAGACTAAGTATTTCGAATATCTGTTCCTAGCTCAAAAATACTTTCCCTGTGCTAATTTCGATAGTCTCCATAACTTACAAATAAGACATTATATTTTGCAATAAAAATATATTTCGTTGTTCTAACTAATGCCATGAAAATTAACTTTGGCTTGAGACAACTTCTATTCTAGATAATACAAACAAATTCTTAGCAACTCTGTATTTTTGGGCGGGGTCTTACCTTAAACCACACATTACAGGGTTTATTTTTAGAACCGAGAGCCTATAATAAAAAACGTTAAGGTTACTTTATGACCCGTAAAAATATGCTGCCGAAAGGAACAGAAAATATCATAAACAATTTTTATTTCTAGTCTACAGGTTCTCGTATTTTCTTGAAAGAAATCATGTATGTACTTATTTACTATGTACTTTAAATCTGTTGTAAAAAGTCCAGATGTTAAACATTACGAATGTGAGAAATATAAACCTGAACAAACCTGTTTATTGTAAATTAATAAATAAGGGTGATTACCACGAAAATAAGTCATTTTGACGCTATTTTTGTACGGTATAAAAATGTAAATATAATAGAAAATAGTTCATTAATTAAACCAAACAAAACCTATACTTTCTTTTGTTATATTTAAATATAGATTACTTGTTGAGTTATTTTAATTTTTATTGATGTTGGGCTGCACATGACTTAATCAGATAGACCAGTTGTAACAATTTCATACAGTGGTTGATAGCCGACACAATCGCATATGTATTTACTTTTTATATAATTTAAGTAATAATAATAATAATAATAATAATAATAATAATAATAATAATAATAATAATAATAATAATAATAATAATAATAATAATAATAGTAAATACATTTATTGATTAGCTAATTTAAATTTACAAAATTGCAAGAACAAGAGTTTTAATTGCAATTGGCCAACAATAGCCCTTATTTAATGGCAGACATCTGATTGCTCAGTTACTGTTCAGGAATTATACAGCTATAAAAAAATATACAATAGAGTTTAATAGTAAAGACTACGGGCATACTTACTATCTACAAAATTGGTTCCACTATATTCATATACATACATATTCATACACACCCATATATACCACCATATACACACATACACACCTACACACATAAGCAATGAGAGGAAAAAAAAGGTAAAAAAGAAAATAATACTATGTACTAAAATAAAAAATATAAAAAATAATGAAATTTAACATTTAGAATGAACAAGAATTAATAAATACACAGTATGTATTATGATTTACTGTTGAGAACGAAGGAGTTCTTTATAGAGAAGCCTCTGCATTCACAGAAAGTAGGCGTGTGGGCGACCATATCGAAAAGAAGGTTAAGTGGACCGACTTTTTTAAAGGGACTCTCAGTTAATACCGTAATGAAATTTAGAAAATTTTGTAAACGTATTAGACGATGAAGAGATGCGACAAGGCTACTTCCAGCAGGACGGCGGCGCGCGGCGGGCCGATTCACGTAGCTCTTGATAATTTAAATTTTTTGGAAGAATTTTTCGAAGACCGAATCATTATTCGTAATATGCCAGTTAGGTGGTCACAACGGTCCTGCGATCTCACGCCGTGCAACTTTGAAAAATTGTAAAAAATTAGAAGACCTACGGGCTAGAATTACAAATAAATTTCAGGAGATTAACGACTCCCCCCAAGTGCTCACCAATGTTTTTGATGCTGTAAAAAGACGAATGAGAACATGTTTGAAAGTTGAAGGTGGACACGTCTCTCATTTAGTTTAAATTTATAATTTTTAGGTTCTTTGTTGTATATGTTTTTTGAATTCTGTATTATGTAATGACAATAACAATAATGTAATTTAAAAAAAATAAAAACTTCAGAACTTGACAGTTTTATTTTCATTTGCCCAAGTAAGTATACCTTTTACATGTTGCCCTTCAAGAGTAATAATTCAAGACATGCGTGATGTTTCCACGGCATACTTTAGCGTACCTTACACGGTCAATAATACGTTAATATGTTATTATATTGACAAAAATATTGACCATGTAAGGTGGATTATTGATGGTTTGATGGATTGAACTGACGCGAATTCGAATTTCCGAATATCAGACATCAATCTCAGCGAGTAGGGAAATACTGTCAGTATTACTGATCGTCTAGGGTGCGCTGTCAATATTGGATCAATCCGTAGTTAACGTCAGCTGCTGTCAATAATGGAAGCAGCAAGCTCGCTTTTTTAACCTATCTTTCATCCAGCGCTTACGCTTTACTATACGTCTTATGCCTAAACTTAAAATTATCGCAATACATGCTCTCTGTCGAGGATCCATTTTCAACAGGCATGGATAATGAGGTTATGTACTGAAGGAAATATTGACAATAATTCTTATCGTGTAAGGTTGAAGAATATTGATACAGAGATTGAAGTGGATTGTTGAAATATTGTCAGTATTGATTGACATAAATATTATTGACCGTGTAAGATACTCTATAAAGGACGTTTTTTTGATCTTACGGTTTGTTTATAAAGAAATAAGGAAGTTTTTAATTTTGATGAAAAAGTAAGAATTGTTTGACTTTCGACAGTGACCGAAACCAAAGATCTGTAAAGCACTTCCCACATAAATATTTCACCGCCCGCCACTGTGTACGTGTTCTGCATGCCTATTTTTCACCAAACAAAACAACATTGTCTCGCGAGAAAGGTTTTCGTCACTACCCCGAATTTATTAATTTTGCTCTGTTGTTTTACTGTCAGATAAAAAGGAAAACCAGGTGTACTAACATAAATAAGTGAGAAGAGGTCTGGGTAAATAAAATATCAAGACACAGTCATTTTATTTTCTGTCCTGGCCGTCTAAAGCCGTAAATTTACCTCTCTAAAAGAAAATTGCCCAGTATTTTATTAGTGTGCATGTAAATTTTGTATCGGGGTTTCCATGCCATATGCTTCTTTTTAAATTTTTAGTCGGCTGTTAACCTTTTAAAGGCGTTAAAATTCAAAAGCGGTTTCGTGAATGTCTATGCTGTTTTATAGATGTGTTTTTCGTGTATATAGATCTTTATATTAAATTAAAGAGTAACATCTGTTAGTACCATATTATTTCCAGGGAATTTCCATGAATTTAAAAGTATAACTTCAGGTGCAGATGTTTTTAGAAAAGCAGATTTCCCACACGCAAAAGAAGAAACTATTAACTTAAAGAAAATTACTTCACAGTAAGTAAATCTTGTCTTTGACATAATTTAGAGAATTTTTCTTTAAAAGAGACCCGAGACAAAGACCCGTGTCTGACGATATTTCCTGCTATTAAGAGAATAGTGTATTTAATTTTAATTCTTTATTTTATTTTATAACAATAGCCTTATCCTCTCATCCACTACTGCGTTGCATACCAATACTAAAGGCGCAGACTTTCTTTCTTCCCACAACTTAAAAATTCCTCTCGTTAAGAGATCCTATATCAAAATCTTTTCTTCCTGGCTTTCCTTTGTCCCTCAGATCATTTTAGATCTGAACAAATATGACAAAAGTAACACGTCTAGCAATTTATTCAAACCATTCTACCTCAACCTAATTTATCGAAATCATAAATCCAGCCAAGGAGTAGGAGCAGCAATACACATAAATGACACAGCCTACAAGCTTAAACTCAATAAAATATGTTCCATCCTGACTGCAGAGCTAATAACAACAAGGAAAAGTCTAAGAATAGTCATTAGAATACAAATGCAGGGTAACTTTCTTAAATAAAATAAAATCTCTTAGACCTCTGCTTGACATGTGCTCACCGCTTTGTTTCTTTCCTTGGGGAATCACACTGGTATTCGGGAGAATGGGCAAGTAGACCATCACGCAAAGACAGTTATCAGAGAGGGTATACGGGTATTACAGATTTGGGATATTATAAGGAATTTTACAATTATACAGGCTCCATATTTAAAAACCCCTCTCAGTTGGAATGGGATTTGCAGAAGGCCACTAATAATCTTTATGAAATCTAACAGAAGTTCGCTCTCCCATATCACTTATACAGGGTGTTATGAAATTCACTGGATATATTTGAATGGGTGACTTCTGGGGTAGTCTACAGACATACTCAATACTTTTTTCCCTCAAATTGCACACTTTTTTTATTTTAAAAAATACCCAAATACCGGCCCTTATACGACGCTTCTAAAGACCCTGACGTCAAAGGCTCTAATATTATAAAGAAAAAACAAAAAATGATCCAGCCGTGGCATTGCCAAACTTAAATATTATCTTGACATCTCATTTTTTATCAGTTTTTTTAAGTATTTTTCATTCCACAGACGCATTTTACCAAAAATGTGTATTTTAATTTAATAGCAATTTCTTTTCTTCATAAGAGAAAATGTGAACCACTCGTAAAATTAGGTTGACATTGTAAGCAGAAAGAAACAGGCAATGTTATACGGTAACACAAACAATTATGACTTACCTGTTACGTTAATAATGAGGTGAGCATTATTCCTACTAAATTTGCTGCCTTTAAAAAATGGTCCGACCTCCCTGATTGGTCCGCCGAACACGTGTGTCGTGCGTCAGCTGTTGAGGCGATAGGCAAGCGGCAAGGGAAGTGTTGTGGTGTGTGATCCAAATATGGATATTGACGAGTTTAATAATGACCTGTACATTTTTGCTTTCTGTTTCTTAATTTGTGAAAGAGAAAGTTTTAAGGCCTTTTAATATTAACAAAATATCGTAGGCGCTTAGTAATGTGCATTATAAATTAGTAAAATACTAATAAAATTTGTATCTGTTTAGTTGAAGTTGAGGCCTTTAGTGGTTGGTTTAAACAGCTGTTCTCTGGACTCTGGATTGTTTTATTTGTGTTATAGGTAGTATTTTAACTTTTTGAAATTGAGAACTTTGGGAGAGTTAGTAGGATTTCTTTCTTTAAAGGTAATGTAATAAAAATATTATTTCTTCAAACTTGTTACGTAGAAATATTGTTAAGAGACCTGGCAACACAACAACCTAG
Source organism: Philopedon plagiatum (assembly GCA_963971165.1). NCBI lineage: Eukaryota > Metazoa > Arthropoda > Insecta > Coleoptera > Curculionidae > Philopedon > Philopedon plagiatum. Next base: position 71,267,863 of record OZ020194.1, read on the forward strand.
CTCACTGTTCTTTTGTTATTTCTGAATTCATATCAGTATTTACCAGTTTCAGTATATGCAGTGAATTTCACAACACCCCATATATATCACATATTATATATATATATATATATATATATATATATATATATATATATATATATATATATATATATATATATATATATATACCGATGTAGAAAATGGACGTTAAAATTGTTTCAAATACTCCAAAGGATGCCTTGTTACCATCCAAATCCAATCATTTAGTATGTGAAAAAACGTATGTTGCTTACAGAGAAGTAAGAAAATCAAGACAGCTTCTGAAGACAATATACTGGCGTACTTCAACGGCAACAGAGTAATTTTATTGTACTAGTAGCCCCTTTACGGCCGCAAAACTGTACCATAAACAGTACTTTTTAATGAAATCGTTCATAAAAATACTTTAAGATTAAGCAAACCGATTGCAATTTTTAAGAAAATTTTCTAGTATAATTCAAGATTTTGTGTGTACTGTTATTTTTTACTGCAAATTCGACATACCAGCCACTATAAAAATAAATTTATTTATAACGATTCTTTACTATACACAACCATACCTCTTATCTAAGAAAGTGAATAAAGATTTATATACTAATCGTTTTAATATTTTTTTAGGTCCAATTAGACTGTGTTATTTTTGTGCAATGGGCATATTTTATTTACTTAACGCAAAAAAAAACATTCATTCTTCGTTATAAAAAGTCAGACTTTTATGCTTTAATCATAAAATTGAAAGCTCTCACGATCAGTAAATTACCAGGTACATTGTTTACACCAGAGATCTTTTTGAACAGAGTCGTAAAACTTAACCCCTAAAAATCTTTTTATCGCTACGCCAAATTTAATAATTTTGTATTCTGTTTTACTGTTCTATAAAAAAGGGAAAACAGGTTCAATTACATAAATAAGTTAAAAGAGGTGTCGGTATAAAATCGAATCATTTTATTTTCTGTCTTGGCTGTCTAAAGCTGTAAATTCTCTGCTGTCAAAGAAAATGGCTACATATTTTATTAGTGCTACTTTGAATTTTAAATTAAATTTCCCAGACGTCATATTAAAACTTCGTTTTTGTCCTATAAGAAAATCCTTAGGTTTTATTCAATTGGCGTCACTGTATGAATTTCGTTTAGCTTAAATTGATTCAGTTAAATACAGGGTGTTATTAAATTAAATGCATATATTGAAACCGTTAAAAAAAAATTCAATAATGGCGCGTTGCAATAATAAGCCGATAATCGTCCCTTAAACTTTCTTTAACCAGCGGTACCCGCCACTGGCATTAAATCGATGATACCGAATGTTGCCAATTCTACCAATAATTTTTTCTATGTAACAAGTCAGCATAACAAATGATGTTATTGTTACTTTTGTAGCAAAATTCATTTAAAATACACTTCTTATGGAAATGTTTAAGGTTAATAAATTACAATATACCAAAAAAAACTGATAACACAATACAGCCACAATTATAAATTATTAATAGTTTATTGTTCGACAATTCTACCGTAATTTGATTGTAGAACCAATTTAAAACGTAATATTCCTCTCGATAATAAACTTTTGGCAACGTCGCGTCGTACCAGCGGGTCTAGTTTTCGGGTGAAAATTTTACAGTTGTTCGATTGAACCAAAAAAATATTGAGCGTGTCTCTAGACTACCCCATTCCAACATATGCAATACATTTTATAACACCCTGTATATTACCACGCCTGCACAAGAACACACCAAAAACAATTTTTACCACCACCTATCCTAGAAGTAAAGTAAAATTTCCAGCTAGCCGAAGATCAAAATTCCAACTTCCAGGAAAAAATTTCGTTCCTTTTGCAAGCGCTTCCCGAAATCAAACTCTTCTTTTTTGCAAATTCTGCCATTTGACAATTATTATTAGTTTCAATAACAAGCAGGAACGACATTAAATAAATATAAAGGAATGCTGGGTTTATTTCTCAACTCTATAAAGGAAAAGAGTTTACTATAGTATATTTACATACCCTACGAGACTACGTAAGCAAAACTATCTGAAATAGACATCCTAGCAAGAGTGACAAGGGATTTGTACGAATAGTTTTTATATCGCTCGAGGACCTTCCAGAATTTAAAGCAAACACCAAATTTTTCACTTGGGAATAAGTTCGACCAAACCCGAACGTATAAATTGCAATAGGCAAACTACTTCCGGTTTTAGAGTCTTCGCCAAATACAAAAAAAGTATTTACAATATTAAAAGTACAACTAACTGAACAATTTTGGCATGCAATTATAAATTAGTAGAATCGTAAGTGTAACGGAGATACGTATCTGTTACTAAGCAATAGAGTAAATCCTGTTACACGTTCAGCTATACATACGTACATATAAGCTTAGCCCATGGCAATCGATTTGCCATATCTAGAGAAAGGATTGTTAGTTATTGTTATTATCAGGTTATCGCTGCGCGAAAATTGGGCTCAGTAGAAATCAGTATGCACAAGTTTGTAATATTCCATAAAGTTCTTTGAAAAGAAGACCTAAACATGTAGATTAAGAAGTACTCACCAGTGGTAGAATTTTAATTCTTTTATATTCTGTTCATTCGTAATCGGCTATAGAAACGTACTTCGGTTAAGAACGTAAAATATAACTCAAAATTTTAGTAAATTTTCTGCTATTTATGTGTCTGACATGACTTTAGCGTCGTTTTTATTCAAAATAAAACTAAAATTTTATAATCCTGTATCTCGAGAACGACGCATTTTCATGCATGTTAAGAAAGTCCTTTTTTCTTATTTTCTGACAAATAATTTTGTCGGTAGAATTTTGAAACACCCTGTACGTTATAAAGATTATTTACATTTTAATGAAGTGTTGGTTGTATATTAGGAATGTGAAATGTATTAAGTTACATCCCTGACAATTTGTTTACGGTTTTATCAAAACAAAAATAAAAAGGTTCTGCTATAACACAATGCTATGGGTGAAATTGCATTTAGGTTTTTAAAGATTATTATTAGTGTATATGACTTTGGGAGATTCATACACCACAAAGCATTGTAAGGACATTTGATGGTACTCCACTGGAGAAATCATTAGTACTTAGAAACTATAATAAAATCTTAACAACATGCACGGTAAAAAACTTTCTTTACCTTTTAACACCAAATGTGGTCTATACTCATACAACCATTTAGGTGTTAGTTATCCATCATTTTAATATGGTTAAATTTATCAAGGGCTGGGGTTAAATTCACCTTTAGAGCGCACTATAGTCCGAAAACCGTTTTTAGAGCGACAAAAAGACGAAAAGGAAACATCTTTAAATGAAAAAGAAATATTTTTTAAAAATTTTAAATACCTCTACTAAATTTGCAACTGTCCATACGTAGAGAGTGGGGAGATCCGAGCTCGTCTTTACTCTGTTGCAGTAAAGAATTTATTTCCATACAAACGGTAAAGTTTTTGGTTGGGGTAAAAAGTACTTTGTTTGTATATTTTAATTAATATTTAATATGAACATATGAAACAGTCCTTCAGGAATATAAAAACAAGAATTAAAAAAAATCCTCGTGACTTAGCAGTATATAAACCCTGCGAGCATGAAAATAAAATAAAGTAATAATTTTATCACTTAATAGTAAAATCCTTTGAGTCAAAAAATTAATATACTCTTTGTTCCGTCCTAATGTTTTTTATTTATTTTTATGACTACCGACCTCTAATTTAAGACTGGATTTAAGGTGCGTAGGTGTGCGGAAGTATGAGAAATTTATTCTTTGTGTTTTAGGTGTCATAAAGCGATTTACCCGATTATAATTGTTTGATTACTTAAAAAGCAAATTTCTCCTTTCCAAGGCATTAACGACAAATGTCAGGAAGCAACTTATTTACCTATGTTAGGTCCAAAATATGTGATTGCACGGAAAAGACAATAGAAACAAGAATATAATTTTTTTCTTAAAAAAATTATAGATAGAAAGCAAGTAAACGAAACATGGCAAGTTTGTTTACAACGAAACAAAAGTTGGCTTAGCTTGGTAATATTCGCATCCGGTAATCATGGCAATGCTACTCTACTACAGCAGGAACATCTGGTGGTCGCCCTGAAAAATATTTTAGTTCTTTAAGCATCAGATCATAACAAACACACTAGAAAATTCCGTACACGTCATTGTTTAAAACACAACACGCGAAAACTAAGTCGAAAAAAGAATATGGAGGACCCATTTCATATTCTTTTAATATCATCGAGGAGTAACATGTCTCGGTTAGATACCTCAAAGGACCTTAAGTTACGAAGAATCTGATTCAGATGAATAAACAAACATATAGTGATGTGGACATTAATAAACTTTAAAATTTAGAATCGCGGTTTGCTTAAGTTTCTACAGCTCCTAGATCTTTTCTTGTTTGCAACTTTATAAGTTCTAAGCCATTCCATCAATAGTAATGTTACAAAATTTTTAAAATACATCACATAAAAAATTGTCATTTAAATTTCGATTGGCGGCATAATAGAAATATTAATTTGCTGAACCTATTGAAGGCAATAATATAAGGTAAGGTAAAATATTGTATGAAAACTTCATTTATAATTTCATAGTATTTTTGTCGCCCTAAAAACACACCCTAGACCACAGTGGAACGGTGTAAACAAACACTCGCTGCTAGTGAATACGATTTTATATTGATGTTATTGTGATGATGTGTTGATTTACACACTATCAGTGGGTACTTTTACCTTTACGTGTTATTATAAAAGCAGTGTGATTAAGTAGACACCGAATTCATTGCTAATTGTATGGAAAATTATTACTAAAATTTATTAATTTATTCATTTTCATTCACCGTTTTACAGTTTCTCTGTTATAAAACAGTTGACGTTGTACTACAGTAAAATGTATAGTTAGTTAATTTAGTACAAATATTTTGCTTGGTTAATATAAATTTGTATTTTATGTTCTATTTGCAGTTGTCGTTTCAGTAAGGAAAGTAAAAAGTAAAGCGAATGTTTTAGACAGGAAAGATGCTAAAGTGTAATTTAAAATTAAAAGAAAAAATTAACTCTCTATTTAAAAAAATAAAAACCTGTTAGATACGATAAAGCAGGAGTGAAGTAATGTTATTTTCATTACTAAGCCGTCACATCCACCACCTTTAAAATCTTAAATGGGAAGATAGGTTAAGTGACACCTTGTTTCAAAGGCCTCTCAATTTGAAAAACCGAACCGTCACAATGTATATGATTGAGAGGCCTTTCAAACAAGGTGTCACTTAACCTATCTTCCCATTGAAGATTTTTATGGAGGTGGATGTGACTGCTTGGGGAATAATTCTACCACAAAGAAAATAACATAATTTTACTTCTCTCTTCATACTACGAGAACGGTTTTAAGAGTTTTGAAATTTGTTTCTTGTTTCTAAACTTATAGCCCATTGATGGTTTTCAAATTGTAGCCCTGTATATATTATTTTCATCAACTGAAAAGAAAGCTATAATACGTACAGCCATTGACAATTCAAACTTTCAGGTCTACATGGAAATGCAATGCACATCTGAACCTTGGAGTTATTTAGCTGTAAATATAACTAAATTATTAGTCCAGTAAATTTTCAAAACACGCTTTAGAAGCCGTTGAAACAGTAAATAAAAGAAAATGAAGCTAGTATGCATAAAGGAACCTTTTCCTCTAGATCCGTCTCAGTATAATATAAATCCATTTGGTAATATTATTCACAGATGGCCTAATTTTATTAATATCTATCTCTGCGCTTGATTTGCAATTTCGCAAAAGTGGGTTACTTTTTAACTGGTTCTTATCTGTAAACAAGACAAATACGGGCAGTTTGCGTGATGGGAACGTCCATTTATTCTCGGGTGCATTCAGAGTTCTGATTGGTGTACGATGAAAGTCATAATCCATTTACACTATTTGGTGGTAAAGGTAACACTGCTAAGGAGTATTTTTAACTCCATGTAACACCAAGGTATTTGGTGTTACATGGAGTTACATAGTAACACGGTGTTGTTTGTAACACCACTTACAGTAAGTTTTAACATCGTTCTATGGAGTATTTATTCATATCGCATACTTTTTAAGTCCGTTATTCTCAGATGAACTGTAACTGGTTTTAAATCATATTATCCTAAGTAATGTCATTTCCTAATACACAATTCTATTTCAGGAAAAATGTTCAAAAGTGCAGAACTACCGTGGCTGATTACATTTTTTCAAATGTTTTACAACGACAAGCCAGTGGACTGGCTGTTAGATCACCTTCTTTATACAAAAGTCTGTAACTATGAGAAGAGCAACGTAAGTATACTTAAGATAAACATATTAATTGGCTTTTTTTAAATTTTTGCTGAAAAAGGAAGGCGTTTCTATAATTTTTTCAAAACTGACTTATTTTAGGAAATAGTAAATCAAAATATCTGCACTCTTCATTTCTCCCAAATGTCAAGAATTTAAAGAAATCTTCTTAAAAACTAAGTTTGCATCACATACATTGGAAGTGAAAGGTGAATATCTATGTAAATGTTCGTTTCTTGGTGACATATCATGCCTCAAAATAACTTTTCTTGATACTTTTCTTTGTATCTTGCAAATGAATGATGACACATCTTTCTTTTTATTGGGCGGGTCTCGAATGGTGCTCCAGAAACGGGCTCAGAGTTCACTGTTGAGTATTTGGTTCGGTGAGCATTCGCTATATCTGGACGCTCAGAAATCCATAATTAGTCTGTTTCATAACGGGCTACAGAAACTTGATAAATTATATCTTCATCTTAGAGAAGACCTTAAAGGTTATTTAATTTTAGATAAATTATATGTGAAATTAAATGACTAATCTATATAATAACGTTAATTGCGCAAATTTTTTTGAGGTATATATCGATCTATATTTGACTTGGCGTTATCACTGTGAATATTTAATATCCAAACTTTATTTATTTGGGGACGTGTTTAAAAGTCTACAAGTTGTTTTAAATAATGATCAGTTACTAATTTTTCAATAACATAAGCTTTGTTTTGGTTCGAATTTAGAACTGTTCTAGAACGGTTCGTAGCTGCTTTTTTGAATTTTTCCACCTAATTTTGATTTAAATCAACTTGGAAATAAAACCTATATTATTTAGTTAGAATACAATGAATCATAATTTTAAAAAATATATTTTAAAATAATTTTCGCATCATTTCTGGCTAAAATAAAACAGAAAAATTCGATGACGCAGTCAAGAACCGTTATAGAGCAGTTCCAAATTTGAACTAAAACAAAGCTAAGTCTAGCTTCGATTGAAATAAAACCTGGGGTTCTGGGATAGAGCTACATATGCACAGAGTGTGTTTCCGTATCAGAAGCGCGTTTGACGATTAATTGCAGGAGTGTCAGTGATTGAATCATGTAAACTAACTTTTGTTCAACTAAAATTCTCACATTACTACTTTTAAATATATTTAAAATATGCAGTTATATGTTTCAAAATAAATTTATATGTTCATTAAACATAGGTATACATAATATAAATACTCTACCAAAGAAGAACATTATACATGCCTTACTTACTTTAAAGGGTTAATATCATACAAGGCTACTAATTGTATGGACGTGCGCCCATTTAACAAACTCTCAAATGAAATGAAAACTTCTATCTCTCTGAACGGTTAGTACTTGGATGGGTGACCGCCTGGGAACGCCGTGTCTCACTGCTTTAAAGATGGAAGGTGGTAAAGGAGTTTCTCGGTCTAGGAGGTACCACAATACACATTCACTTAAAGGGCTGGTAAAATCCATACGGGTGTTTCCAGCTCTGGCTGTGTGAGTCAGACTATCCTAGTACACCCACAGTACTTGGTACTTAGGCTTTGGACTTTGGGCTGTCACAAAATAAAAAAAAACTCCCCAATTGAAATAAAAAAATTTGCATTTGCCTCCTTTTAAAAGTAAAATAAAATTTTATTTGCTTAGAAAATGTTTGTGTACTCTAGAGGAATATTTTAGCTTGTGATGTTTTGTTTGTAACTTATGTCATCTTAAGTTCTATATTTTTTTTTAGTTAGGTTAGATCCAATTAACAGTTATTTCAATACAAATTGTATATGGTTGGTATATAGAAAATTATCAATAAATAAAAAATACTTTACTTTTGAGCAACACTTAAAAGTTTTTCCATTTGTCTACCTACCTTTTTCGGTTATAATTTTAAAAAATAGATAACTTGTCTACGAAGAAACATCTCGTGCAAGTCCAATAGCAAGAAAATCTCCCTCTTATCATCGCTTTATGTATGATAATTTTACGTTTCAGTAGCTTTTTTTATACGCAAATATTTTTTGTGTTACCTTTGAGCCTTCTAGCTAGTATTTACGTTATTAATTTTTCACAACTATGATTATTATGATACCATTTGAATCTATTATTTGAATTATTCCCAATTACACTGTATACGATAGGTTTTTCTTTATGCTGTATTATTTGACCCGTTCATTTAGCACAGTTACTCTTTTTTATAAGCCATTTTTTGTGAACGATTTTACATCTTAGCCTTACATCTTTATGTATGTTAATTTTATGTTTCAGCAGCTTTTTTTAATACGCAAATATTTTTTGTGTTAACTTTGAGCCTTCTAGCTAGTATTTACGTTATTAATTTTTCACAACTATGATTATTATGATACACATTTCAATCTATTATTTCAATTATTCCCAATTGCACTGTATACGATAGGTTTTTCTTTATGCTGTATTATTTGACCCGTTCATTTAGCACAGCTACTCTTTTTTTATAAGCCATTTTTTATGAACGATTTTACATCTTAGCCGTACATCTTTATGTATGTTAATTTTATGTTTCAGTAGCTTTTTTTTAATACGCAAATATTTTTTGTGTTAGCTTTGAGCCTTCTAGCTAGTATTTACGTTATTAATTTTTCACAACTATTATTATTATGATACACATTTCAATCTATTATATGAATTATTCCCAATTGGACTGTATACGATAGGTTTTTCTTTATGTATTATTTGACCCATTCATTTGGCACAGTTACTCTCTTTTATAAGCCATTTTTGTGAACGATTTTACATCTTAGCCTTAAGATAGATATCAAACTAAACACACATAGTATTAAATCAACATTTAACAAACATCTTTTAATATTTAAATCATTTTGTAGTCCGAGTTGATTACGTTGCCAGTGTTTTTATAAGGGTAATTTATTCTTATTACTACATCTTTTTGGAACCGGCTGTATATTTATTGCGTGTTCTAGGACCGATTCTTTTTACTAAATGATTTGTTTGTCGATATTTTATTAACATTAGCTTTCGGGCTGGAATTTGTTATGTATTGTTAGTTACAAGTTTTATCTAATTTATTTATAGTGCATTTCAGGGTTTAATAGAAAAACTGATACCGTTTAAAACAGCGCTATAGTTTATTACTATTCAAGATACAACTCCGTTAAATAATGATCACTGCGTCATTCGTTGAAAATGCATTGCCATTGGCCAGTTAGTAATAAAATCACCTGACGGCGAAATTATCACCTAAAACAAGAATAGGATAGGTCGATGCACATTGACACACGTTACGTCTTAAATTGCGAGTATTAAAAAATAAAAGTTTGTATTGATGTAGATTCATTTAGGTTAGTATTTTCCTTTAACGCTATATCTATTTATTTCTGTAAAAAAGAGCAAATAAGTATCTTAAAGCTATTTATAGTAATATAGACTAATAATATTCGGACCATGTTATCTTTAAAGATTTCTGCGTTCTGCGTAGTGCTATTAAGGTTGTTTATTTTTCTTAGTGCACTACAAACATTACATATACCTTCGCAATAAAATCGCTGTTGTGTTTCCCGTGGTTTAGTTTCATTACTTGTGTATGTCTTGGGTTTAATTGCCTTGAGCCAAATAAATTACATGGGCCATACCTCGCACATGCAACCCCAAGCAATGTGCTAATGTGTAAACATTTCGAAAGGGCAAAAGTGTTTTAAACTGTCTGTGAGCATAACTTTACCTAAAGAGAATTAGCAGATGGGTTTAAAGTTAAAATATCGCGAGACCGCTTCCATGTTTCGTTAATGTTTTTGTGGTTGGTGTCAAGGCTGGTTTTTTAGGACAGGTTTCAGCTTTAAATCCGTAAAATTTATACCCCGGAATTCACTAAACAGCTTTAAGATTTAGTATGATTTACATTAAGATCTTCTAGTTGATTAGTTGGGTTTGACAAATTTTTATCTTGACACTGAGTCTAAGTTGCCATTACACACACAAAAAATGGAACTTAAAGTTTATAAAATTATTTTAAAATAGGTACAGATTGTCTGTGATAATTCAGCTTTAAAGTGGGATATCCGTGACTTTAACCATATTTCCTCCTAAGGGAATAGAATGTTCAAAATACAACCATTTTAATTCTTTATTAAAGACGCGTCCACACAGGGGACGCCTCTGTCAATCGGCAGAGCCGAGCGACTTCTTTCGGCATGTGTGGACGTATCGTTTGGCCGATGCCGCTCAACCAAATTTGCCAAAACTGAAGAAGACTCATTTACCGACACCTATCGGTAAATTCAAAGAGGCTGAAGCCGATTTAAATAGTGCCAGGCTTTCGATTATTTCAGTCGGTTTTGGTGATCTGTTATTATAACACACAAGAAACTTTTTAGATGCAATGCTTTGTGCTTCAAGATATTTGGTTTTGCCAAAGTACTGCACCCTTCTCTGTAGAAAAATAGTCACAAAATTCCTCTCTTACTTGCTTTGCATTTAAAGAACTTTTTTGTGGCGGTTTAGCAAAATTACTTAATGCTTTATCTGTCGCGTCATTCCTTCAGAATCCTGAAATAACAATGTCAGTATTTGAGCACTCTCTATCAAAACTTCCTGCAGGACTGTATATATCTTTTGACTGTTTTCTTTTTAGAAAATTGTGCAGGTGAATAATTACCAAAATAACCTTGGTTGCTGCTTTGGGTTCTAATAATCTTGATTTTTGTAGAATTCTGATTATGGCCCATAATATTCCGAAAATATTTTCGGACATTCATCTAGCTCTACTTAAGCGATAGTTGAATATTCGTTTCTTTGATCCTTTATCTTAAATTCCTGCATTGTGTAAAATAAGATAAATAATGAAATGACTTTATAGACAAGTTGACAAGTTATTTATTATACCACCAGTTGTAACAAACGTTAAACTAAATTACAATACAGTAAAACTTGTGTTAACGGACACCCTTTTATATCGGCCACCTGTGTTATCGGCCAGTTTCAAGCTAACAAAAATCTTCTTTATAGGAAATCCCGTAAATAAAAACCCTTAGGTAATGGACACCCTTATAAAACAGCCACGGCCAGACGTACCTCAATTTTTATAACCTATTTCTAGGTAAATCAACCTTTTCATATTGGCCTGAATTTCTTTGGCCTAATTTGTATTTTATTATTTTATGATTACATTCTGCAAACTTTAAGGGTGGAAATACCCAACAATATTATTTTTTACCTGGTTCAAATAGCATTAGTGGTTATAGGGTGATTACCTACTTTGACGAATATGGGTGAAGTGTGTGCAATATTAAGAGATGTTCAAAATTATTTACTGTGTAATAACAATGGTGAACTAGCTATAGATGTCTCTCAAACTTTACTAAAATGCGAAGCTGAAGTTTTTAAAACAAAATTATAAAACCTAAAGCAAACAAAAATTGAAATGTATTTTAAAAATTCTTAAAAACACATAAAATGCATGCATAAAATTAAATTTGTTATACAATACATCTTGTATCCAAAAATAAATGTTGTAACTACATATATGTACCTATACTATTAACACTTATGCACATATGTACTTAGTTTTAGATAATGTTTTTGGTAGGTATATATTTTATAAAAACGTTTGTTCGCTATATGTACGTGAATATGCACCTAATTAAATAAAAAACAAATCTCCAAATGAACTTTTATTTTAGTTATAATTAAACTGTGATATGTAAATGTTATTAGATTGGCGTTATTAGGCTTTAGAAACCCCTCTGAGTAAATGTTTACTTGTTTGTACAAATAATATCTGTTACCTGGCAATACTGGCCACCCTTCTATAAAGGCCAATTATTCTTAATTTTATGGTGGCCCTTATAGACAAGTTTTACTGTATAAGGTATAATCAATAACACCAACTATACCTACACATTGGGCATCAACAAATGTTCCATCAGGGGAAAAGCAATATCCTGCAGGAATATATGCATTTGGCCATCTTGAACCATCTGATAAAATGAAGTACTGGTAAATACACCACCATTTGATATACGTCCCTAGTATCCTACAACATTAAATAAAATTATAGTTAGCCCCTAACATAGCAAAAAGTACTAAAGTATCCATTGTAATTGAAATATTCGCTCCTACTATTTACTGGCGCTTGTAGAGTTTGCTTCCCATCCATCGCTTCCAAGCAATTGGGGAAATTCCATATAGCATTATAATCTTCAGCAAGTACTTTCCACTACTACTTAGTGCTAGGCATCTGGAAATAAAAAAAATACATTGTATCTAAATTTTATGTAAAAGTTTTTGCTAAATCACGTGATTAATGATGTTTCAGTCATACTTCAATTTAAAAAGTTTGTTGTGTCGTTTACCTTACCTTAATATATCCACTTAAAGATTCTGTAAGGGTGGTGCACATATCTGGAATGAATAACGTGACCATTTATTTTTTCCTCAGAACGGAACGTCAACGGTTTTTCGCTAAAAAAGTCGATAAAAGAAAAACACATTATCCAGAATAAATTTTATTAGTAATTTTAATGAACAATGCACGACATGCAAGTATCTGTTATTTATGTAGTGTTAAACATTTCTGAGGAACAAATTTCTTTTATTATATCAGGTGATGATTTTAAGTAAGTGTGAAATTCACGTTTTATCGATATTTCACAAGTTTTGCTTTCAAATTAACGACGCGTTTGCAAACTTTCTGAAAACGGGACATTTTGCCGTCCCGAAGCTTTCCTTGGGGACAATGGAAGAGAGTACCGAAAAACGGGACAGTCCTGTTCAAAACGGAACGTATAGTCACATTAGGAATGAACCTAAAGAGATTTTAAAGCGGTAGCGAATGATATGTATCGCTCGTTGCCAAAAATTTGAGCAGTAAGGCTAGTTTTTTTTTGCGGGAATTGCTCTTCTATAGTTTCTGTCTTAATTAAATAATAATTTTTAATAAGTAATTTTGGTTCCAACCACATTCAGAAGAAATTCAAATTCGCTGCTTGACATTCTGAAGAAGTTCCTGAAACCACCGTTACACCTATATTTCAAATTCAATATATTTACATTATAATTATCGATGATCAGATCGTTAAGTAAGTCCATTCCACTATACCGAGTTCTATTCTGGAGACTCTTCTATAAAAAAAACATATCATAGCAAGCAAATAACACTAGTATTAGTAGACAATGTATTTTTATTTATTTTTTAAAATTGCAAATAACAGAGCCCTCAAACTCAAAAGAAAAACATTGAATACAAATATATGCCTCTCGAGAGACAGCTTTTAGCAAAAAGTACTCGAATACCTTTAAGCTTTTTCTTTTCCTTTGTAATTTAATATTCCAGACACAGACAGGAATAGGACATGCGGGAGACATTACAAATGCACATGTATAGTGGTCCATTAGCACCGAAATTGAACTTAGAGTTGGTGGAAATACAATAATGCAAGGAGTCCTGCTTGAAATTCCTTATACTATATAAAAGAGGATGATGGCCGCTTAAGTTAGTCTTTGGGGAAATTAATATTAATTTATTAAATATAAGAAAGACCGCATTTTATGAGCGTCACTATTTTAAACCTGGGTGAGATATGTTTTTAAATTTATACCTTTTAGTATTCCAATTAAGCCTCAACCATTTTTGTTTGATTCGTGCTATTTGATACTTCGGTTTATAATTTATTTGAATTGGGTATCTTTTTTCACTTTATTGCCAACCGACATGCTCTAATTTTTCTGTGAGATATTAGTGGTAATTAACAGGAGTGGTCCTGTTAATTACCAGCATTTTAAAAATGTTAATGGCTGATTAACTAATCTATTTCATCATTTGAAATTCGACGTTTTCCATTTGCATTATCTGTTATGGATCTATGTAGTCGTGCATTATTACCTTGAAAGTTGGAAGATGATTCTTTTTCCAGTAAATGCCACAATGTTCAATAAGCAGTATGAGTAAATGATTTAGGATATCATTAGGGTGCTGTCCGTATTCCCATGAATGGAGACAAAAAGCGGCCCTATCTTCAATACATTAATACTCTTTTAACATGCATTTTTGCTCTACTAGCATAAAATTTAAATATTCATTTTTCCATTATATTTTTATAGTAGATGGAATATAATATTTATATAAAATGCCTCATAGCAAAGTAGTTTCTGAAATATTTAAGAAAGAAAACTGCTAAATTTTCGAATGATCACAAACATAATTGAGTTACGTCACGTGCTATTACGTTCTGTGATATACTTACGGGACCCCTGCCAAGTTCAGGTTTTTTAATAGTGAGTCTCCTAGGAATGTTACAAGAGGTTCGTTACGTATACATCCCTTTACTGCCCAGCTCTGAAAGCCTAGAACATCCCACTTCTCTCGCTCACTCATACCTATCCAGATTATGGAACAAATTGCCTGCAGATATTTTCCCTTCCCCTCCCAACCTCCAATCCTTTAAATTCCGTGTTTATAGACTACATTTCCCTTCTCTTCAGACGCCCATGGTACGTTAGTACTTAGGCTTGAAGTATACGTTGGTTGTCTCAGATAAAAAACAATATAGTTATGCTCTACGGTCTCTCTACAATACGATACGTGACTTGGATTACGCCATAAAAGCTGCAAAGGAAATTTTATCTGTCTAAGCTGATTTGTAGTATTTGCGGAAATATTCTTATTTCCCTGGAACTCCGGTTAGGTAAGTATTAATGTAGGTCAAGACCGATTTCAATGTAATATGTATAAAGCTACAGTAAACTATTATGATTTTTCTACAAGCATGTTTATTTCTCAGTCTCTGAGTTTCTGTGCACGTTTTAGGAACAATTAATAACCACAATTAGCCAGTAGTATAAGTTATAGTGTTAATAATTTCACTGTTTAATATGACAGTAGTGAAAAGTTCAGTTTATTTTTTTTCTAAATGTCTGAACATATTTTAGAAACAAATAATTAGCCAAAAATTCCATTAATAGAAAAAAATAGTTTAGTTAGTTAGTTACTGTTGAGCGATTTTAGGTTATAGTATTGGATTTCTCTAACGACGAAACTGAAAGCGCTGGTTTTTTCTAACAGTTTATTTTTTCTCCGTCTCTGTATATATATCAGGGGCAATTAATTGGCCAAAAATTTTAGTATAAAAATATTTGGGAAAATAATTTTGTTTTGTGATTTTTCAGCTTGGTCTGCTAGCTTGAACTCAAGTCAGCAGAGTCACGTTTTTTTTTAAACGAAGAGCAAAAAAATTAAAAATGTGATAATAAATTAGCAATAAATTAGTCTTCATGATTTTAGGTAATAGTATTGGATTTCTCGAATGAGGAAACTTAGAAGCAGTTTCTTTTATAACAGTTTATTTTTTCTCAGTATCTGTATGTATATCAGGGGCAATTAATTGGCCAAAAAGTTCAGTATAAAAATATTTAAGAAAATAATTTTGTGGTCTTTCAGTGTGGCTCTGCTAGCTTGAACTCAAGTCAGCAAAGCCACGTTAACATACGTGCTAACATACCAGTTAGCAATAAGTCTCACTGGCATGGCGTCATAATGTACATGTAGGAGTTTTTGTGCCAGAAGAATTACACTTCGCCTTTTGTAGTTGGACGAGGATGTCCCGTTTGAGATCTATCTTCGACTTTTCTAAAGTTAGAAAAAGATTTTAGGTATTTATCACATCATCTTCCCCGATATCTTGACGCCAAATCATTTTTTGTTATCTTCTGACAGCCCACGAAGACCGAGGTCTAAGTACTATGTACCGTGGGTGTACTGGGGAATCGACTCACACATCCAGAGCTGAAACATCCGTTGGGATTTCACCAGCCCTTTTTTAAGAGGATGTGTGGGGTAGTACCACCTCGATCGAGGAAGAATTCCTCTACCACCTTCCACTTTTTGTGACAATCCTACTAAATGTCTGGTCACACTTTTTTTATTAAGCGTGCGGCCGGGCCAGGATTCGAACCTGGTCTAATGCCGGAGACGCGTCACAAACTCAGCGCATTGGACCACTGGGCTATTGCTCCGGCTTCCTTGCTGAAGAATAACGATTCGCCCTCTGTCGTTCATTTTATCTAATAAAATGTAATTAAAAGAAAACAAGACACCATTTTTTAAAATATGTAATGTTTTTAAGAACGTATGATCAGTCGCATTATATACTAAACTTGATAATTTATATTTATGTACCTTGATAAAGAGAGTAGAATGCAAAAAGTTATTAGCACGAACAGGCCAAAAAATTGCAAGGCAATAAAAGCGCAGGAGGTACAAAACTTGTTTGTTTTGTGTATGTAGAAGAAGTGTAACGAGAAGAATATTTCAGCATAAAGAAATACACTAGCGACGTGCCTTTTGTTTTAAAAAATTTAACACCTTACATAGCTTTGTGTATATTTTTATTAAGGATGGTCGAAATAATGTAAAAATCCCTCCGTACTAATATACTTCCCTAAGGACAACTTTTAGCAAAAAGGTTTCGGATACTAAGATTTTCCATTTTCTTGGTAATGTAATATTCTGGACACAGACTGAAATAGGACACAAGAGAGGTATTACAAATGTACATGTATAGTAGGTCCATTACCGCTAAGCTGAACTTTATATTGGTGAAAATACAGGAAGGCAAAGGTCATGCTGGATTTTTATTTTATAAAATACCGTAAAAGAAGATGGTCACTCCAGTTTTCTCGGCTGATAACCATGTGCCCCACTTTGTAATAACAAGTTGTGGGGGTAGTGGGACATTAGGACACATTTCTTTAAATTCGCGTATCATTTGTTTCACATATTCTATGCAAGGCGTGAGATAGACACTAGACATGTAAAGTGAATCAAATTTGGAAAATGTTTTTTACTGTCTTCCTGCTTTGAACGTATAGGCCGTACTATCTAAAACCAGCAAAACAACGTTTTCACTAATATTCGTATCTGGAAAGAGCAAACTATCAGTTTGTACTGCAGCTTCAGCAATTTTGTTCCACTATTGGTCTCAGAAAGAAATTTATTATTAATTACATATGAGTTTTCCGCTTCTTTAGGATTTAAAGGCCCAGCTATAATATTAACAACTTATCATCTCTTGATGTCGGTGGTTTCATCAACCACCACAACTTCTTCCCTTCAATATTGTGTCGTATTGTGTCAATAGTTTTTGAATATACGAACGTTATCCACATAACTTTTACAAAGAGTAGATTCGACTGGTACTCTGTGGTGTATTTTTATAAAAATTTCTTCATACATGAATTATTTATTTTATAAACAGGAATGTCAGCCGCAACAATGACTTCGTGCAAAACTCTGCTCGTAATACATCATGTTCTCTAGATGCGGTTGACCCCGGGTGAGATTGAATCTTCTCTAAATACTATGGACCCTTAATATGTCACTCGATGTGATTTGGTTTTGTACAAATAAATTCAGATTTACGCACTGCACACCAAACACCGTGGTCCCCTTTAAATAAGATAGTGGAATATGGAAGCAGCCACTCCACCTTAATTTTTTCACTTATACTCATTGCGGCTATTGTAAAGAGTCTATGAAACAAAATACTTTCAGCAAACAACTGACTTGTTTACACTGAAAATAAACACAAAAATAACATATCTCTACTTTAGTTTGCCATATCTCAAAAAATAATTAAATTTACAAGCTATAAACTCCACTTCAGAGTAATAAAGAATAATTATTGTATTCGAATGTCAATTAGGCATTTATTATTTATTTATTGACTCTCATGCCAAAATTTTTAGGAAAACTTTTACTTGTGTAAAACACACCGCTTTTTTCCTTATCCTTACTTATTTTATAGGTTCAGCCTTTTGTTCCCACAAGTAGGTACTACATAATTAAGAGGTTAACAACAAGGCTTGCATTGTGGTTGTGTTGTGTTAAGTATATTTGAAATACCATAATGGTGTACCTTTACTTATACCTAGTTAACGATAGGTATATATTCGGAAAATTACTTGATCTAATTGCAAAAATTCTAGGTAATGTGGATAACCTCGACAAAGAAATTTTCGGAGAAGACTGAAGACACATTTTAATAATCTGTCAACATAAAAAATGTTAGAAATTTATTTATTAAGGTGATTGCATCATCTGTATGTTCTCAGAACATAAAAATTAATTTGTGCCGATATTTTGAAAAAAAAAATTGATAAGCCAAATTTTTATTTCAGTACAAAGATCTCCACACAAAACTCAATTGGTAGGTATGCCCTGAGGTCATGTAGGGGATAGAACTGCTCTATGTATGCAAATAGCCTCAAAAAACTTTTTTCTACAATATTACACTAAAAACTAATTTTTTTTTGACAATAAAAACGACTATGGGTCCAGTTGTTCATTTAACTTTCTTTGCAAATGGAAAAACCCAAATTCCTTTCCCTAAATACCATTTAATTGAAGGGGAACAGCAATATCCATTTCTCAAAAAATTTTATACCCGACATAACTGTGTGTATATTGTTATTACGGATTGTCGAAATAATGTAAAAACCTTCCGTACTAATATGTGCCCCTAACGACGACTGTTAGCCCAAAGGATTTCAGACACTAAGATTTTCCATTTTCTTGATAATGTAATAATCTGGACACAAACTGGAATAGGACACAAGAGAGACATTACAAATGTACATGTAAAGTAGGTTCATTACCGCTGAACTAAACTTTATATTGGTGGAAATACAGAAAGGCAAAGGTCATGCTGTTTTTTTTATAAAATCCGGCAAACAAGATGATCAATTCAGTGTTTTCCGGAAAAATTATATTCATTGCCTTGCAACATCGAATAACACTGATTTGATTTTTAAGAGTTCATTTGTTCACATGGAAACAGTTACAACTAGTCAGAGTTAGTCTAAAATTCTACAAATCGAGTTGCTATTTTATGTACACATTTTACGAGTACAGTGGCGGCGCTAGCCCTAATTTTTTGGTTGGGCGAGTGCCGGTGGTAGCATCTAAACATTGGGCAGTACCTGGTTACTTTCATGTTCGGTGTTCATAAGTCGTACGTTTTTATTTAAAATTTTAGATGGGCGAATGGTTGGGCGAGCAGAATTTTAGTTGGGCGCGCGCCCAACCCTGCTCACCATTAGCGCCTCGACTATGTGAGTATAATCCCAAAATAAACTTCGAATAACGAGAAAAGTAGAAAATCGACCGATGAGGACGTTATACCGAAACATGTGATGGGATCCATATATCATTTTTAATTATACATATTTATTTAAAATATAACGGACAGATTCTCCAACGCTAGTCGGGTCTAATTTGACAACCAAAAGTTTTAGACTGACAAGTGTAAGAATATGACAACTAAGTTTTATAGTGTGACTTTGTTTCTAGGTTTGTTCGCAAATTTATGAAGAAAAGAGCAAATTTAGTATGTACTTTCGACAAGAATAGAAATAAATTCATTCTCTAGCAACCCGTTCCACGATGAAAATTATTTGGAAACCAAACAAATCGCTGAATTATCGGGGATAATACCACGAGAGCTTAAAAATTACCGATAATATTTCACGATTGCGTGTTTTCTATAATTTCACGAGTCCGCAGGACGAGTGAAATTTGCAAAGAAAACACGTAAGAGTGAAAAATTATCAGTAATTTTAAAGCTCGAGTGGTATTTAGGGGATTATTTCACGAATGAAAACACAAATTAATATGACAACCAAGAAAATGACAGGAAAAAATTATCGGTGTAATTTTTTTTAATTGACGTAAAAAAATTATCGCTGAAATTTTAAAAAACTTCACTCATCTTACGGGACTTTTAACACATAAGTGAAATAATCAGAATAATTTATCAGTTTTTAATGGCGACTTATTAACAATGACAGGACAAAAACTTGTCAAAACATAACTGATCAACTAGAAGATTTTAATTTAAACCAGTACTAAATTTTAAACCTTCTTAGTGAATCTGAACGTAAATGTTTATATGGATGTTAGAAATTCGTTTATTATCGCTTAAAAATTGAAGATTAGTGGTTTTATAGTGCACGGAAATTGATCAGTTCATCAGTGGAGATAAACTGTAAGCTAAAACCTTTTTCAAAAAAAAAAAAGTTATCGCAATTTTCCTTTCCTTTTGCTGATAAGATATATAAATGATCCATAAAAATCCCAAAACTTTCATATTGAACATTTTTCCCATTTTAAAAATAAAGAAGTTATAAAGCCTGTTCACTTTTATTTGGATATCCCTGTACACGCAAAATTACACCTTTTAGATTCATCAGATTAATCAGTGAACCAGACGACGCAACGTGAAGCGATGTTGCCACCCTTACTCCAAATTTCGTCACAATGCAATGGAAATAAATTACTAAAAATTTATTGGCACGAAAAATAATGGTATATTGGTATATTTTATGAATCGTTAATCATATGCTTTAACCTGTGGTATTTATAATTCGATTAGTTAATCGCGTTATTTTAGTAGAATCTGTCAATCTGCAAATATGCTACATAACTGAAAGCCTGGCAACAGCCGATCTAAAAAAGTAGGCGAGGTACCATATAGTTCGCGGGGTTATAAACAACGTGGGAAATCCCTGATTGCTCGGGATGTGTACTTAATTCTACAGCAAATAACTTATACCTATACCCAAAGACGCATACTATAAACAGAAACAATCATTTGAGCTTACTATTTTAAAATCCACAGCTGAAAATATCGAAACACATCGGTCAAAGATGGGTCGTCCTGCAACAGATACTACCGCACAATTTCCAAATTGTCAAAATATTATGGGGTCTCCGATGCGGCGCCAGCTTTGCAACCCAGAGGTTGCGGGTTCGAATTCCACTTCGGCCACGGATATTTTGTGATTGTTAATTGTTGGAAGGTGATAGAGGAATTCTTCCTTGACCGAGGTGGTACCACCCTACATATCCTCTTAAAGGGCTGGTAAAATCCCTAAGGATGTTTTCAGCTCTGGATCGTGAATCGAATTTCCATAGTACACCCACGGTATATAGTACTTAAATTTCAGTCTTCGTGGGCTGTTAGAAGATAAATATATATATATATATATATATATATATATATATATATATATATATATATATATATATATATATATATATATATATATATATAGTAGTTTGCTTTAAAATATGTACTTGATCGGCATATGTACATATGTAATGTAAACTATCATATTTAATCATCCATTGAATTAAGTATGGCAGTAATGAAAAAATTTCAACTTCGGCATATAATATGCTATTACATTTGACTATCATTGTTCGCTATAAAATATTTTTACCAACAGCCTAACTTTTTGAAACTACATTTGTTTATTTGTTAGAACGGCAGTTTTCAATTAGAACTTTTATCAAAATAAAATGGAATGCCGACTACCTCCATGTTCACTGAGCAAAACTTTTGATCAAGCGGGAAAAACAATTTCTGGTTTCTGTGTCCCAATTTAATAAGCTACAAATTGTAACGTGCATATTTGCTGTGGTTTTCTCAGAAAACTGTACCGAATAAATTCGAGTTTGATATGAAGCTAAGCTACAATATATAGGTACAATAACCTGTCTACAAACAATGTTTCTTCTGCTTCCCTCGTGAACCACGTATTTAAACATCCAATAGGAATCGTTGAAATATAAAAATGTGTATTCTGATAAAAATCTTTTAATTACTTTTTCTAAGTAAATACTTTTAATTATGGATAAAGATATACAGAGCCTTTTTTAAGTTCCATTCAATGACAGAAATTTCCCAGAGATTTCTAGAGTTAAAACCATTTAGTAGCATAAGAGTCAGCAACGTCAAAGCCTACAGATTTTTTTCGATGACAATTTCGAGTCTTTTTGTGTTTTAATTGTGTCTAAGTCACTTGTCACTAATATCTATCAGAATCCGGCTGGCGAACCTCGTTGCGCATCTACAGTGTGGTTCTTAAAGTTTGCAAGAAATGTGAAATTATTTTATTGAGTTTCTAGAAATTTAAGTACTACGAAAAGTTAGTGCATACCCTCCAACAAAATTAACCATTATCAGAATTGTGAAAAGTTAGATAGCATACAGGAGAGAAACAAAAATATGAACATCGCTCAAATTTTTTTAGGATGGTTTGAGCATAACTGTTAATTCTAAACAACTTTTTCTAATAACATTTTGCCATATTCAAAAATAAGGGTTTGTGACAATTATTGCTGCCATCAATAATTAATAGTTGTTATAGTAAAGGTCAAGATGTAATACAACTAGCCATCGACTAGCTTTAAGTGGCGGTGGCCGTGGTCATTTATGTCACATGCAACCACAGCGTGACCTATCTTACCAAAAATAAACGTTCACTCCTTAACATAATTGGTGTGAGCCAATAAACAGATCTAATTTGGCGCCACTTCCTCATCATAAACATATCACGCCAATTATTAAGGTCCTTTAAGTAAACTTAACAATGCACATAACACACGTTAAAAGTAAATTAAAGATTTAATGTAAAGAGAAAATCATTGTAAAATATGGATTAAATATTATGCAAAAGAAAATAATAATTTTGTAACCAGCTCGAGGAGGTTGCAACTCCTTTATAGTGCTAGAACACTACTTAAATTATTAATCAATTTTCCCAATAAAAATACTCATTCAAAGCATTTGGGTTTTCATGGCGATTATTTTTTTATCTACGACGTCCCACAGAGACTTCAAGCCTAGGTACTAACGTACCGTGGGCGTCTGAAGAGAAGGGAAATGTAGTCATTGGCAAGGGATTTAAAGGATTGGAGGTTGGGATGGAAAGGGAAAATATCTGCAGGCAATTGGTTCCATAATCTGAAGACCCTAGGTATGAATCAGCGAGAGAAGTGGTCTGTTCTAGGATTTTGTAGCTGGGCAGTAAAGGGATGCATACGTAACGCGCCTCTTGTTGTTCTGTTAGGAACAGTCAAGGGGAGAATAATACCTGCTAGTTCTTCAGAGCAAAATCCGTGGAAGAACAGATAGAAAATGGATAAATCCCCAACAGCGCGGCGATAAGCGAGAGCAGGGAGTTTCCTTGTGAGGACTGGGTCATTGATGAGTCGAATGGCTCTTTTGGACAGAATCAAGAATGTTAAGTGTCGAAGGTGATGCCGCTCCCGATATGTGAGAGCAGTACTAGGTTAGGTCTTATTTGGGAATCATCGAAAGTGTATACGTTGGAAGGGGAGAAGCATTTTCTGACTCGAAGGAGTAAACCAAGCTTTTTAGCTGCCGATGTGGCTATTGAAGTAATGTGTTTGTGCCAGCTGAGACCATGTTCGCGAGCGACGCCAACAGGATCGAACGTTCATGTGGATGGGATAAGCGTTCCCAGATTTTTTGCGTGACAGGGAGCAATACTGGGATTTGGACGCATTGAACTGAACAAGGTTCTTGGCACCCCAGTCTAAGATTAATTGAGAAGATCGTGGGAAAGGGATAGGTGCATAGATCTACGCCTATTATCAAACTCTTGATTCGAGACTTGTCTGGAAAAATTAATATTGGAGTGAAGAGTACTATCTTCTACTATAACTGTGGATGGGATTGGTAGTTGAAGAGAGCAGGTCATTAATGTGAAGAAGAAATAGGGTTGGTGCCAGGACTGAATTTTCGGGGACGCCAGCATTGATAGGATGGAAGTCAGATGAGTGACCGTCAACCACGACAGATACGCGCCAATTAGAGAGGAAGCTACCGATCCAGGTACATAGTTTGGTAGGAAGACCGTAAGAAGGTAGTTTGTTAAGGAGTGCGGCATGCCATACTTGGTCAGAGGCCTTGGAAACATCAAGAGCAACAATCTGAGATTCGCCATGAAATTCAAGAGACTTGTTACAGTTATGTGTGACAAAGCTAAGGAGATTAGCTGTGGATCTGTGGTGACGACATCCGTACTGTCTGTCATGGTGATTTTGTGTTTTTCTAGATATTTTAGAATTTGCAAGTTTCTCCATAACTTGGCGGACAACAGAGAGAAGAAAGATAGGTCTACATAATTGGATGGAAGGGACTTGGAACCTTTCTTCGGGACCGGCTGCACACGAATAGTCTTCCAGCTATCTGGGAAGATACCCTTGTCATAAGAGATCTGGAAAAGACGAGTTAAGATGGGTGTAAGTTCTGGAGCGCATTTTGTTTAGGATAATTTCTGGTATGCCGTCCAGACCGGAGGACTTTTTGGTGTCAAGGGATAGAAGAATTTTTTGAACTTGTTTGACCTTCAGTATTTTGTCGGTCATTTTGTGGTGTACAGAAGTAGCGGTTGGAAGAGCGAAATTGGCTGGAGGAATTAGGGTGAAATTGGCAGCGAATTATTTGGCAAATAGTTCAGTTTTCCCTTTAGAGGTGGAGATAATTTTGTTGTCAGGGGTCAGGGGAGGAAAAGTGATTCTACAGAAGTTTTGACTTATGTTTTTGGTAAGTGACCAGAAAGATTTGCTGCCGTTGGAACAGTAAATCACATTATCTCTTACGCGGTTGTTAAAAGCGTTTTTAGACTCTAAGATAGTTTGGTTGTATTCATTTCTTACCTCGGTGAAAATTTGACGATTTTCGGGTGTCGGATTTTGAAGATACCTTTTGTGAGCTTGGACTTTTTTGAGCCTGGCTTTTTCACAGGCCTTGAAGAACCATGACTTTTGATGGTGGAGTTTAGGTTTCTTACGGGTATGTGGAATGAAACCTTCAATACCTGCTTGAATGATATCTGTGATATGAGAGCAAATTCGAAGGGATCGGTAGTGGAAAAACAGACAGGGTTCCAAGGGAAAGCAGAGAAGAAGTTTCGAAAACCATCCCGGTCGGCAGAATTGTAGTGCCAGATCGTGCGTTCCGGCATGATTTCAACGAGCTCGGGATGTATGGGACAAGAGACGGTAATAAGGCCATGATCTGAACGACCAAGAGGAGCGCATACAGATGTGGAGTATGACTCAGGATGCGTGGTAAGAAAAGATTTAGTGTATTTGGGTTATAAAGATAAGATGGTCAATTTCCGAGAGAAAGTCAAAGAACTCATTGTAGGAGTTGTCTGATGGGAAGCGGTAGATGCAACAGATAAATTTAGTAGAAGATTTAAGGGTAAGTTTTAGCCAGAGAATATCTGGCTTGCTGATTCCAGGTTCGGGAGTCTGGTGCAAGAAAGACTGCTACGAACGTAGGCACATACTCCATCATGAAGACGAAAAGATGAGAGAAGTTCATAGCCCGAAAACAGGAGATGATTGGTTAAGGATTTGGGACTGATTTGGGTTTCTCTCAGAGAAAGAATGTGGGGTTTGCATGATTGGAGGTAGTGGTGGACAGAGCCCAAATTGGAATTAAGCCCGCAGATGTTGGCAAAGGTTACTATACTTTTGGAATTCTTCGATGATGGTCCCCCCTGAGCACCCCTCGCCTGGAGTTCCGAATGGAGGGGTAGTTTACCTCCGGAATTTTTTACCCCTGTGAGCGCCATCATCATGACTCACGCACCCAGGGCTGGAAGCATCCACTAAGATTTCACCAGCTCTCTAATTGGGTCCGTGGGGTGGTACCTTCTCGGTCGAGGAAAAGCTCCTCTACCACCTACTAAATAATATTATATAAATATTAGGTACATATGTGCTTATCTTGTTATATAGGTATTTATCTTGTTGTCATTTACAGCTTGGACCCTGAGACACCAGATTCTCCAACGCTAGTCGGGTCTAATTTGACAACCAAAAGTTTTAAACTGACAAGTGTAAGAATAAAACAACCAAGTTTTATTCTATGAATTTGTTTGATTGGGTTTGGTTGGGTTGGAGGTTTTTCGCAAATTTATAAAGAAAAGGGCAATTTTAGTATGCAATGTAATAATATGTTGTAATTTTAAATTAGTAAAAAAAAGATTTAGTTAACAGTGTGATTAGTGAGTTGTCTTAGGTAGTGCGCAATGCCCTAAAATATACTGGGTATCTATATCCCACGGTATTTTGACGTATTTCACACAAATGGCTCTTTTCACAGAGAAGTTGTTTACTTGCAGTTATATGGGAATGAGGGAGAAATAAGAACTGTGATTTTTAGAATTAAATTGACAAAAGCAGATGGATTGAAAAATGCGGGAAATAAAGTGTACTTTATAATTTTATTTTGAGTTATGCAGGAGTCAGCAATGACAAAATATTGTGGATGGAATGGAATGGAAAATTATCTGAAGTTAGGTGAATAAAGCAGATGTTAAGATAATAAAATAATTTTATTGGTGTCTCCAAATCAACACCTTACTATTTTTAGAGTCCTAAAATTTCAGAGCGTAAAATATCCTTATTTTACCATACAATCTAATCAAATACTGGTGCGGAAAACTTCTGCAACGATGAACAAAGCGGCTATCTTTACAGATATTTGTATCAAACCCAAACAATTTGTTCAAAATTCCTTTGAAATATTATTTCTAATAAAGATATATAATTCACAAAATCATTATGGGGCATGTTTAAGTTACCAACATTCTGATACGCTCTTTAATAATAAAATAACGAGGTTTCGTCCAAGTTTTGGCGAGCTTTCGAATACTCTTCACATAATATGGCTCTTTTATGAATATTTGAACATTTTTTATTAAGAAGAGAGCAAAGTCCGCGAAGTACCTTAAAAATTCGTTTCTGGTAGGCTATTCTTTGGAAAATCTGCCTGAAATTTAGGTGTGGCATCTTGTGGGATGAAGCTGATGATGCCAAAAAATCATCTTTTAGTAGATCCGATTATCAATCAATCAAGTATTGTAATAATGTAATTTAAATGTTATTTGTTATTTCGGGGTTTTATAATAATGTAATAAAGTAAATAATAAAAGACTCTTTTTAAATTTTAAAATAATTAGATGTTTGAAACTAGATAATTGTATAAAAGACATAAAAATCGTGTAATCAAATATTAGATACATATTATATTATCATAAGTGTATTTACAATAGTACCTAACACTCCGAAGATTGCTACCGCACTGACCGTTTCAGGGTACGTTTCGCTTGAAAACAAGAGAGTTATCCTTCTGGTTTACTATTTATTCTTGTGGTATTACTGTGACAATAATAATTTATTTACGATAAGTGCTACTTTTGCTGAAAGTTTTATCCTTTTAGAAATTCACATATCCGACCATAATGTATTATACTTTACAGGTGATCGAAGCTGCCGATGCCGGTATGAGATTGTAGAAAAGTAAATAGTCGTTTGTTCCTTGTCCTTTTTAAGTTAGAAAAGCTATTAATATGATACAATATGCATTTAGGGCATAAATAAAGCTCTATCATTTGGAGTGCGTTAAAAAGCATAGTCCTTTTTGAAAAAAATAAACATAAATTTTACAAACAACTCAATAGGTACAAAATTTAGGAATAAAAATATCATGAGCATGATAACATTTTATAATTTTGTTTCGCAGGTGTATGTAAATGGCTCCCAACTCGATATGAAATAAAAATGTGTAATTATAAACATATTATGTGAAATTGCTTCCGTGCCACTTAGTTTTGTAACCTAATAAGGTAATACATTTTTACTTCACTCGCATATGAAATATTGCATCCGTGACAAAATCGTGGAAGTTTCCGTTAGATCACGAACAATATGGTTTCCTATTTTCATCAGTCTGTATTTGACGCGAAAAATTTAAAAATTACTTGATTAAAGAAATTAAATTTTGCCTGTAGGCCCTTTACCACCGTATACCTCCATAGACTCTTTGTCTGTAGACGGTGCCTTTACCAGAGAAAAATAAGATAGAGAGAAGAATATCTCGTACGGATTACATTCATAAATACGATTTGCTTTCTATGACCTCCAAACCGACGTCGAAATAAGCTGCCATGGGCGTGCGATGCAGATTTTGGGTTATTAATAGTTATTATAAAGTACACTGAGAGTGAGTATTGAGACGCGCCGCAGAAAACTCTCTCTGCTTGCCGTATTGCTACCGCAGTGGCTAATGTCGGGGTGTATTGTGAGAATCGTGCGCGCAAATCTCGGGGTGTTGCCGTTTGAAGGCCATAGCGTGGTCGAGCTGGCGGGAAGAAGAGATATTATTCTCCCTATCTTATTTTTCTCTGCCTTTACCCTAGTTCAAAACCGGCTACACTTCCGATAAAATATATACAATTACGAGCATTTATGAAATTAGTTGCATTTTACTACAGAGTTTGCTGTTTTAAATAGTGTTTCTTTCATTCTTGCTTTAATTCGAAACTGTAAGTGTGACAAAAGTGTGTAGAAAGGGGAATAACATATTTGAAAATTT
This sequence comes from Philopedon plagiatum, assembly GCA_963971165.1. Taxonomy (NCBI): domain Eukaryota; kingdom Metazoa; phylum Arthropoda; class Insecta; order Coleoptera; family Curculionidae; genus Philopedon; species Philopedon plagiatum. Next base: position 71,296,429 of record OZ020194.1, read on the forward strand.
TGTGTATGAATAGTATCATGAACTCTGCGTCGAAATGTGCTTAAAATATTGATCAACATAGTGCAAGATTATTTATGCTATTATTGATTTTAAGAAAAATATTAATCAAGGTACCTATGCATATAACTGCTTTTCTCTGAACTACAATTCAGTCTGTATTTAAGTGAATTATAATAGGCTTTAACGAAAGCTGTGGTCGGGTTAACCCAACTATCAGCTGATATCGAATATTCTTTTATACTTGCAGCTAATAAAGACAACAAAGCATCAGCTACGGATCGGCTTAACTAGATCATAGTTTCCGTAAAGGCTTAAGATACGCGCTGATGGTACCAATTACTTCTTTTTTGCTTAATGCTTAGGTCTTGTGTGTCAATATATTACAAACAAATAATTCAGCACTAAATTAAATTCAGTTTTACAAGCTTAGACAAAAACCACCTGTGGGAAATTAATCTTTGTAATTTAGTATTTCCTGCTTTACGAGCTAGCAGGAATAATTATTGGAATAGTATCCCAATATACTACAATTTGACTTGTTACTAAAACTGAGTAGTTAATGCAACTTACGCGTAACTACGCCCAGTACGGTTACTACTTGGATGGGCGACCGCCTGGGCCGTGTCCCGCCGCTCTAAATAAGGAAGGTGGTATAGGAATTCTTCCTCGACCGAGCTGGTACCACCCCACACATCCTCTTAAAGGGCTGGTGAAATCCCTAGGGATGTTTTCAGCTCTAGATTTGTGAGTCGGATTTCCCCAGTACACCCACGGTACGTAGTACTTACTCAACTGTTGTAGAGACAAAATAACTTGTTAAAAGCTTATTTAACATTTTATGATACTTAGCTCCAGGAAAAGGTCCGTGCAAAGATTTTTGCAGATTTTTTTTTAAATGGCCTAGATTGACGTTTTGTAGAACTAAGAATGCTTTTTGCAACTAACAACCTTTAACATTTTTTAACTAAAATTACACTGGTTAACAAATTTAAATTTTTTTTGTATGTCTGACGAATTATTTTTTTTTTTCATTCTACTGAACCCACGAAATACCCTTAAACTTATTTATTGACTCAAAAAATATCTGTTAACCTATGATGTAAGATTTTAGTGTAGTCAACTCAAAACAGTTATTTTTAACTTCGTGATAAGATTAACCCTCCTAATACTAACCGGGGTAGTTTTGTACCCCAACTTATCTTTTTTGAGGTTGTTTTGCAATATCTTTTTTTCCGTTTGTTATAAATTGAAATCGTCCTAGAAATACTCATTTGAAGTAATTTCCGACATTATCTACAAGTTTCATTAAAAAATATATTTATACTGTATGTAATACTACAGCACAAAGTGGCTGGTGTGCAAGAATATCCCAGTTCGTATTCCGTATTAAATGATTTAACGCCTATGGTGGGAGTACTAAACACGGTACTATTAGTTTAGGACTGTACTAAACGGGATATTTGTAGAAAATATGCAAATCGAGTAAAAACTGCATTTTGTTAAAAGTATAGAATACTGTTTTTCTTTACTTTTTTATTTGTTATTATTATAAATCGTTTTCTAATTAATATGTTTAATTGATTTTCAGTAATGGGGGTTGTTTTTATTTAAATAACAAAACAAAAAAAGTTTTGTTGACAAAATAAGCTGATATCGGTTGGGGTACAAAAATACCCCAGTCAGTAGTTTATGTTGGTTAAATATGTCAGTATTAGGAAGGTTAAATATTAAATATTGCATTTTTATCACCAAATTAAACATTATTCTTGCTATTCTTAGCCTATTAGATGCGCTAGAAGTTACTTCTGGCACATTTCGTATAATAGCTCAGCAGTGTTCAGCCAATCTCTCATTCCATTTTCCCTGGTAGGGTTTTCTGACGATTTGGGTACATAAAACGTTTAACTTCGTTTTGGACCAAATTCCACTGTTGTAACTGAGATGCCAGCAGCTTTGCTTCTTCTTTGAACTGGACCAAATCCTTTATGAGGTAATTTAATTTGCTTTTTTTGTAAACCTCTAGTGGTAAGAACAAAATCGCGATTTTATGAGAATGATGGCTGGGCTAAATCGTACATCATTATCTGACTCGTTATCAAATTCAATGCTGTATTCTCGTGTAGATTAATAATAGACAAATCATAATTGTGAGGGACCGGGCAGATAGCAGCTGGTGGACTAGTATTGATGAGATTGAGACTTTTATTACCGCTCTTGTCTTATATAATAAGATTTCTTTATTATAACGCTTTTGGCTCAAAAACCTGATTATACCGTAATGGGCTTGTTCAGTTATTTCGCTTTTTTAATAAATATGCTAATTTATTAAAAAATTAGTATAAATAAATATTAATGCACAATCGGTCAATCGAAATACTCACACAAAAAAATTACGTCAGTTGGACGGATAATAACTGAAATATCAAGGTTTAAAATTCGACAAAATTGAAAACATTCAGTTTCTCCCTTCCGTCATCCTACGAAAAACAACTGAATGTAACGGGCTATGTTGCGAATCCAATTAAGGATATGGCAACACCGCCATTATCTCTTACCGGCCGTTTTAGTACTAACGGGAATGTTTATATGCTATTCTCTTTCATGTTTATATTCTGTATAACTTTTGTAGCATTTTTAATCTTCGAATTTAGGTTTATTGGCAAAATTTTAATACTTAAGTGTATTTAAGTATGAAGGATAAACTGCAACAGATCGTGGTGTAGCTTCAGCGTGTAGTGATTTGATCTCATTATTTGATGAACTATGGCTAATGATTATACATAAATATTCATTTTAGGTTATAAAATTTTGTAGTTTGACTATTTTCTCAAGTTTTTTTTAGCAGGTCGGTCTACTTTTTTGTTTTCTACATGAGTGACAAACAATTAGCACACGTTTATTAATACTTTTATGGGATTTGAAGTAATTACTATAGTCTATCCACTGAACGTACGGAGTAATCACGAGCAGACAAGGCGGTGCCGGACGGCCCGGTTTACACTGCACAAGTACTTGCAGAAGTGATAATGCGAAAATCATCAGTGGCGTAGTATATAGGTAAATTAATGAAAATATATTAATTTATTTTAGAAGGTTTGCCACAATATAATGGTTAATATTATAATAGTGACTTTAGTACTAAACTAAGCAGGCTGAATAATTGAAATGATTTTCTTTGTGTTGTGGACTTTTGTTGTGCCACGATGCCAGATTAACTCGATAGGATTAAATTCACAATGGTACGGCGGCAGGCGTAAAATTCTGTGATTGGTGGATTTGGCCAATTCATCAATGACATATTTGTCAGCACCTTTATTTTCTTTAACAAGAGTTAATAATTCTGCCTTGACCATATCTTCCTCTAATGAAATAATATGCCTTCTTAGCCATTCTTGTATTTCGGCCTTTCTTGTTCCGGTGTTCGGAGCTTTATCAATACGCCTACTGTGGTACGAAGCATTATCCATAACAATGACAGCGTTCTCTTCTAGATGGCTTAGAATATTTTTGAACCAATTTTCAAATAAATCAGCATTCATGTCTGCGTGGTAGTCACCCATCTGCTTTGACTCAAAAACTAATGAGCCGCCTTCTACGGAGCCGCCATCGGATCCGATATGTAAAATAATCAGGCGTTTCCCTTTACCTGAAGGATTTTTTAATCCTGTCGAAAGATCTTCCAGAAAGGCTTGCCTGGGATGCTCTATTGAAGCATCCACCCATACTTTACTAACAGTGTGTCCCGCATTGACCCAAGTCTCGTCTAGGTAATATATCTTCCTACCTTCCCTTTCCCTTCCGTTTTTCATAAACGGACAAAGATCGTTTTATCCGTTTCTTTGGTGGTAATTAAGGCTCATTCAATACGATATTCATAGTGAATGTTACTTATTCAAATAGAGCTGCCAGATATCCCGATTTTAAAGAAAGCACACCGAAAAAAGAAGCAACACAATATTTTTAAAAAGCATTCAACCAACAAACAAAATTATACGTACGCCACAGAACTCAGAATATAAATGAAACACCCGCACCAATTGAATATTGTAGGGTGTAAAGAGGACCGCTTAAATTCCGAAAATTTGACCTGATTTTACCTGAACCTGATTATCAGGTAGTTTTGTTACTCCGTACGTTCGGTGTACAGACTATAATTACCAGTTTTGTCTACCTATGTAAATGAGGTATCCAACAAAAAAAAATTTCTCCTTGATTGGGTATATGATTATATTTTCTAATGCAGAGATTACCTTTATGAACATCATTGACGATAAGAATATTGTTTACACTGAACCTAATGAATTAATACTGAACACTGTTCAACAATAAGAAACAAATAGTAAACCTGTAAAATAATAAAATTTCAGTTCAGTATGCCATTAATCCAGCCAAGAATGGTAAGGCCCTGGGACCAAATGACATACCAGTGGAAATTCTTAAGGCCATGGAAGAAGACTGTATTAAAAAAGTAACAAAGTTCTTCAATGAGATTTATAATGCTGGAATTCCAGATGAATGGCTATTCTGTCTACTTTTGTTACCCTGACGAAAAAACCCAACGCCCATGTTTGTGACGACTTAACAGTAATGAGTTTTATGAGACATGTGCTAAAAGTATTCCTAAAGATAATTCATGCTCTTATTTGCAGAAAATGTGAGTCAAACATTTCTTGGACCCAATTCGGTTTTCGTAGTGGTCTCGGAACACACGAAGCTTCTTTTCAATACAAGTCCTTTTCCAACGATGCAGATATGTCAATTGCAGCGTATATGCATGTTTTGTAGACTATACCAAGGCATTCGACAGATATCAGCATGGAAAAATGATGGAAGGCTTAGTAGCCGAAGTGTGAGTTAATACCAAGGATATGCAGATCATCAGCAACCTTTACTGGGCACAGAGGGAAAATGTGCGGGTGGAAGAAGAATATTCCGAGACTGTGGAAATTTATCGAGGAGTAAGACAGGGCTGTTTGCTGTCGTCTCTTCTGTTCAACCTTTACCTGAAAGCCTTTTCAAAAAGGCGTTGAGTCCAATTCGGAATTGAATAAGGATAATTGGAGAATATATTAACAACATTCGCTATGCCGATGATACAGTATTGATAGCTGGCAATCTGGAACATTTACAAGGACTTATTAATTCTGTTAATAAAGCCAATGCAGAGTATGGTTTAGAACTGAACCTGAAGAAAGTATATGGTAATCAGCAAAACTCCCGCACTACCTGAAGACCTCTTCGGTAATGGTAAAATCATTGAAAGAGTTTAAAAACTTACCTATTTGGGAAGCATACTATCAGAAATCTGAAATCATTTTGTTGAAATTAAGTACAGAATAGAAAAAGCACGAAGCATCTTTATTAAAATGAGACCACTGCTCGCAAGCAGAGACCTCAGTTTAGACCTTAAGAGATGCATTGCCCATGTCTATTCTGTGTTTCTGTAGTGTGTGGAGAGCTGGGCAATGTCCGTAACCATGCAGAACCGAATACAGGCCTTTGAGATGTGGATTTACCGTAGAATTCTTAAGATACCTTGGACGGATCATGCGACAAATGATGAAGTGCTTAATGGAATGAACTGTCAAACACAACTTATGTTAATTAAAAAAAGAAAGTTGGATTACTTTGGTCACGTAATGAGAAATGAATGTAAATATTGCCTCAGACAGCATATCATGCAGGGAAAAGTGGACGGTAAAAGAGGTCGAGGTAGAAGAAGAATTTCCTGGCTGACAAACCTTCGGAAATGGTATGGTGTGACGTCCACTGAACTATTCAGATGTGCGGCCAATAAAGTTCGAATAGCCATGATGATCGCCAACATCCGGAACGGATCAGGCAGAGGAAGAAGAAGAAGAATAAATTTAACAAGTTTTCACACACAGATACAGTAAAATAAAGGGTATATATTCACACGGAAAGTATGAATAGATTATGTTATATTACCAAAGTTAGTCGCAAAATTTTTGCAGCGGTGTCAACGCTTAAGATATTTCCTAAATTTATGTCGCTCATCGTGGGACTACGACACTGGATGTCATCGTCCCTTTTTATAATGAGCGATGCTTGATCGCTATTTTGAGGGTGGAGTGAATCTTTTGTTGATAAGCTTTTCGCATGGGGCATAATCTAAAGATTGAAACCGAACTAGCTAAGAATTTACAAAGTATATCCAACAGCGTACCCTTCTGTCACTAGAAAAAGATAAAACAAAATCGATTTTTTACTTAATCGCGTATTTTTCTAAATACCCTTCAATATAAGTATATATCAATTTTCTTTAAAAAAACATTTCAAACAACCTGTTTTGATTTACCTTAGACAGAATATACTTATATGTAAAAAGCGTAGAGAACAAAGGAAAAAATACAAAGCATCGAAGCTTTTCTTATTAAAGAATCTCACAAGGGTCCAATATTTCGGCAGGTAATTTTGTTTTTCTATTCGTCAGGTATACTCCCTTGGCAGACAGATTTAATGAAAAATATGGAAATTCTAGGAGAACGTTACTCTGTATTTGCTTAAGTTTTTAAAAACATAATAACAAAATAAAATTCACAGGTGTAACAGTCTTTTAATAAAATCAAACTTTTCATTCGTGCATATCCATTCGCTATCCGTTCTTACTATATTATTATATAGTTGTTAACTCGGGACACAGGATTTGCATGGTAATTGTTTCACCACACATATTAACTTTCGTTCTACTAAAAATTTTGACCAAATCTTGCCAGTTACACATTTTAGGGTCTTCAATTCTCGTTGGACGTGTTTTTTCAGCAGTTTCATACCAATTTCAGGAAAATCTAGGATTTTTTGATGGTAAATTACAGTTTTTTAATTCTTGTATATTAGATTCCTAAACACACCTGAACATACCTTCATGCCGATGACATTTTTTTGATATTTTTTAAATCATTGCTGTCATCACAGCATTATATTTGCTAAAATATTTTTTTAAACTCCAAATGAAAGAATACTGTATTAGAGGAATGTCATGTAGAGAAGTAAATCACTTTTGCAGTTGGATATCCCAATCGCCCCATTCCAAGGAACTCTACGGTAGACTGGTAGCAAGAGCAATTTCTGAGAATTGGTTGCGTGCATATTTCACATGTAAAACGCAATAGAAATCCAACTGTGGTAACAGAAGATTTTAAAATGAATGTGAAGAAGATCCATGGTCGAATGTAAGACAACTGGCTGAACAGTCGGCCAGTTGCAGGAACAGTTGCTGCAAGGCTCTGAAACAGGAAAAATATCGTTCCTACAAAGTAAAAAACGTTCAAAACTGTTATTTTCGACGCATGGAGTTTTGCGAACTGTGGAAGGAAAAAATCAACCGCAATCCAAATATTTTAAATTCGATTTTTTTTCCGATAAAAGTCCGTTTTCTACGAATGAGACTGTGAATAAACAAAAGTATCTGGGCTCGGCAAAATCCGTATGTTATACAAAAAAACCCATACTCATGACGGGAATGTGTCAATATGCGGGCTGGGATTTGCGGTAACGTCATTATTGTTTCCTTTTTTATAGACAGTTCGCCTACAGCAGTAAAATGTTTAGTGGTATTATAACTTAACGTAGGTCCCGCGGTAGTAGATGCAAGGGCAAACAGCCAAATAATCTTTCAACATGATGATGCACCGGCCCACAGCGCAGCAGCTGTAACAGAATACCTTAACCACACTTTTTCTGAAAGGTGGATTTGCTCCATTTAGATGGCCTGCCTGAAGCCCTGACTTGTTGCCCTTGGATTTTTTCTTTTGGGGATACATAGCTTCAAATGTGTTTGACACTATTACGGATAGATCACAGAATTCAGATGAATTAAAAAACCAGCTTCTGAAAATATTACTCTTCGCCAATTATAGAATGTCAGAAGGGACTTTTATGTTACGTTAGGTTATTGCTTAGTAGCAAATGGTGGGCATTTTGAACAATTTTTTTTAGAAGATTTAGAAACCATTATTGTTAAGAAACAATGTTTTTCTTCAAACGTCAATAAATCTGACATTTTTCTACTAATTTTTTGACATTAAAGTTTTCCTTTTTGTCAGTAGGCGGTTGTTATTTGCAGTGGAAGTAAAAGTACTTTTTCTGCCGCTAAAAGCGGAGGTAAAAGTATGGCTGTGTGCTCGTGAATAAATATAAAATATGTTGAACAATATAAGAGAGTTATAAAAAAATAAAAAATAAATAAAAATAAATTCTGAGTTTAACATTTTAATTTGGAGCAAGTGTGGTTTTAAAAAAGGTATTTTAAAAAGAGTAACAATTAATGAAAGTTGCTCGCAATAATATTCACTGACACTTGTCAAATCGAACGACGCATCGGTATCAAACAATACAATAATAAATCCATAGCAACACTAGGCCCACTCGAGACAACATTTTTAAATGAAAAAATTTTAAAAAATAGTACGTTTTATTCGTAGTAAAAGCAACTTCTTATGACTCGTCATAAAAGTATCGCTTTTACTCCTTATAAAACAATATACTATTTTTCTATATGTTTTTTAGGGTTAAGCTTTCTTTTTAATAATTTTCTGCAAAAGTTCGTTATATATTACATAGGGCTGATAGATGCTGAATATTGTATGGTGTAAAATATTATAAAATGCAGTCGCTAAAATCAACCTTGTGCCACTAAGCACGTTAGGTACAGTTTTGATACTTCCTGTTAGTTCATTTATATTTTGTAAATAAATGCACTTTTTTAACATAATAACGTGACTACATCGTATTTCTTTTTATAGGATGTTTGTAAACGAGAAAAGGAGAAAATGTGGCTTCACTACAAGCCGTCATTATTTCAACATATTGGAACTCATTCATCACTCAGAGGAAAAGTCCAGAAACTAAAGGTACAAATATGGTGAAGTGGAAATCTAATTTTATTTTAGAAATGAAGCTCCTATTTTCAGAAATAATTATCTCTCTATTTTCATAAAGTAATGTTACAAAGAAAAATGAAATTTCAAGTTCGCTTATTTTGCCAGACCATTTACTAAATAGCATTTCTTATCAAGGGAAGGGACTAGTTTCATTTAATATAAAATTTCCTCTACAATTTCCGGCAAATGTTGCCAGTCAGCGAGTCATTTTTTCCTGCGGCCTTATTACTTCATGTATAAGATTGAAGATTCAGTTTTAGGACGACAGCTACTTACAATAAAGCTTTGTTATAATGTTCCAGTATCCCAAAATGGCTTAAATTTGTCATTAGACTAGTTATGCGAATAAAAAAGCTGTAAAGTTAATTACTGTTAAGTTAATTAGAGAAGGAAATTTTTCAGTCAGCTGTTCGAATGCAAACAAAACAAATTCGAATCTTTCAAAAATCCATACATTTTAAAAAATAAAGTGACCTTCCCAACAACTACAAGGTATTAGATGTCATAAAATTCGAAATATATAATATTAAAAATAAATAGGATTAGATCAACACTGGGTATACAGGGTCATTAAATAAGAGTGTTAGCAGATAAACAACTGTTTATCAGAATCTCCAAAGAAAGGTTCAGCAGGAGTCTACCCTAAAATTTAATATGCAAAAACTACTCGACTGTGTATCGAACCAATAATGTCATTCATTATTTCCCATAGGAAAGGAATATCACAGGAAGTTCAAGGTATAGTTTATAGAATCATTATTTCATTACTAATTAAGGTTTCTATAATCCAAAAATAAAATCGTTACGTACAAAAATGAATTATAAAAGTGATATTTTAATATTTTATTAATAAATTAAGAGTGCTGTTTTCTACCTGTAACACATTGAAATATTGGAATAACTCATACGTTGTTAATGACGACTTAAACTTTTTTAGTGAATCTGAACGTTCATGTTTTGTTCAAACTAAACACTAATAAAATTAACGAAATTAAATTTGTAAGTTTTGCATCAAAATTTCAGCGATACGTATACATAAATTAATATAATAGTGAAAGACGCTGTTCTTGTTAAAGGAAAAATACGACAGTAAATCAAAAAACGAGATCTATAACGATCAGGCTGCAAAATCACGTCTAATGTGATATTCTATATAGGTCATTCCACAAGGTTTCTGAAGAAATGAAGAAAAAGATGTCTTTATTCTCCCCTGTATAATACACTACAGTAAATCATAGTTCGCATTTACAGCATTAAATTATTAAAGACATGGCTAAACATTAACAAAAATCGAAACAAAATGTATGGGAAACAGTGACAGAAAATAGTAAATATATTTAACGTTTGAATAATTGCCTTGTCGATAAGAATTAGGAAACACAAGTATGGCAGTCCAATGGGAGGAGCGTAATGTAAAAATATTTTCCCTCAATCCATTAATAAAGTGTAAGTTTTCACTAAACTTAATAAGCGCGAAAATTGATGATTTCATTTTTATTCCTTTATCAACTGAAGGTCATTTTCGTAACACCGTGTTAGGATGCATATGTTGGAGCTGCGATAAACAATAAGAGCGGCGATACTAGCAAAGCGGATTTTTTTTGTATAAAGCAACGCGTCGCTCCAATATAAGGACCTTCATATACCAAATAATGAAATCAGTCTCTCCGCTTCGCTAGTATCGCCGCTCTTATCGTTTATCGCAGCTCCAACATAAATGCACCCTTGGAAAAATAACACACGGTGTGATTATTGTGGCTTAGACAATCTAATGTGCCCCTAATAGTAGAATAAGTGTGAATTTAGAGGTAACCACCCTTGCGTTTCCTTAATTTTTACTTCGAATGTGACAGAGTAGTTGGAATTTCAAAATTTCAAACACCAAACTTTCTATTAGGTACTATATCTCTAGAAGCAAATCCCTAGTGACCCCAGTTTACTATTTAGAGGCATTAATTTTGTAAATGAAAATGAAAAAATAAAACAATTCTGATTTTATTTCTTACTATGTACTATTGTTTATTATGCAGTTTATTTTCTCACCGGTTGTTCCTTTTTTTTTGTTTCATCGTGCGGTCTGTTTATCTCGTGTTAAATATTTTATTTAGATAGCACTTGTCTTTCCATAATATTTACATAGATGTACTCGTACTTTTATTATGTAAATGGTAGCGTGAAATCTTATTCCTTACTATGCACATTTGCTTATTTTTTTCTTGTCGTGCCATCTCCTTTTTTTATTGTGCCTAGATTGTTAAATTTTGTATTTAGATAACATATTTGTCTTATCCTGTTGTAGTGTATGTAAATGCACTTTTTTCGTGCAAAGGTAGCGGGAAATCTTATTTATAACTCTATTTACGTTTATTTATTGTATTGTGCAGTTTTCCTTCTTATCGTGCAATCTTCTTGTTTCGTATTATATGTTTTATGCACATAGCATTTATTTCATTGTTCTCATTTTTACATAAATGCTTTTTTATCGTACAAAGGATAGCTTGAAATCTTATTTCTCACTATGTACTTTTGTTTATCATACAGCTTTCCTTTTTACCGTGCAGTCTTCTTGTTTCATTTTGTTTTATTTAGATGAAATTTGTCTAATTCTATTGTTACATAAATGCTCTTTTGTTGGGCAAAGGGTAGCGTGAAATCTTATTTCTTACTTAGTACTTTTGTTTATTGTGTTTCTTCTTACATTTCCCTTTTTTATAGTGTAGTCTTCTTGTTTCATGTTAAGAGTTTTATTTAGATAACGTTGGTCTATTTTTACCTAAATGCACTTTTATCGTGCACAGAGTAGCCTGAAATTTTATTTCTTACTGTGTAATTTGGTTTATTGTGCAGCTTCCCTTGTTACAGTGCATACCCCTTAGCGATTTTTCGTGTAGTTTTCTTGTTTCGTCTTAAAGATTTGATTTAGATGCCATTTCTCTAATCCTATTTTTACGTCAATAAAATTTTATCGTTCACAGGGTAGCGTGGACTATTTTAATATCCTTATAGATTTTCCGTTTTTAGTACCCATTAATCTTAGAAAGAACATCACGTCCAAAAACAATATAAAGTTTTTAACTCTCCTTGTCAGTTACGTCATATTGTCACGAAACTAAAGTTTGTATGTGGATCATCAATTTTATTTTAAAGTTTTTTGTCCTACTTCGTCTTGTATGGACCCCATTGTAAACTTTATTAAGCTTTGTCACTTCCGCAACTTTAATAGTTAATCATTGTTTTAAAAGTAATCGGAAAAAACACATCCCAATGTTTTAAGATCTTCCCGTTTTGGGGTTCCTATAAATTAGAAAAAACATGACTTTCCAGCTTTAGCCGACTTCTAAAAAGGTGGAGGTTTTTAATTCGATTGTTTCTTCTACTACAAGTTTTAGGTGTGATTATTTTTATTGCATGTTTACGGTGACACTGAAAGTACCGTCATCGCGGAATCAAAAATGTTTTATGTAAATTGATAGTTAATAGTCATACGAACAAAATGAGCTCGGTACGCCGGGATTCATTAAGCCGAAAGTATTTTTAAAGCAATTAATTATTATAAAAAAGCAAAAATGTTTTTTTACCCAGGGTGTTTTCTAATTGAATGTCAATATTTAAGGGGCGATTTTTGGGTCCATTCTAAAAAGAAAACTTCATATGAACGTATGTCCTAAACGTCTTAACTTTTGAGATACAGGGTGGTAAAGTTTTCAAAAATAAATAGTTTTTTATTAAAATCTGTAATACCACTTTAGATATTTTAATTAAACTTGGGATACATGTACTATGTATCAAGAGGCATTATTTACAGTACCACAATTTTTTTTTCTTTAAACCAGTGGCGTTCGTACGGAATGTCACCTGCCTATTTTGGCAGATATTGATGGTACGCCACTGATTTCTCGTAAAATTAAAATCATTCCTGAAATTCCCAATCATGTCTAAGCAAATTTGATCTCTTGCATCTTTTCAATCCGATGCACGGTTTTCGCTTAAAAAAATAAAAACCTTTTCTCTGCATGATCATAACAATATCGTTCATATAACAGAGAAAAGGTTTTTATTTTTTTAAGCGAAAACCGTGCATCGGATTGAAAAAATGCAAGAGATCAAATTTGCTTAGAAATGATTGGGAATTTCAGGAATGATTCTAATTTTACCAGAAATCAGTGGCGTACCATCAATATCTGCCAAAATAGGCAGGTGAAATTCCGTACGAACGCCACTGGTTTAAAGAAAACAAAAATTGTGGTACACTAAATAATGCCTCTTGATACATAGTACATGTATGCCAAATTTAATTAAAATATCTAAAGTGGTATTACAGATTTTAATAAAAAACTATTTATTTTTGAAAACTTTACCACCCTGTATCTCAAAAGTTAAGACGTTTAGGACATACGTTCATATGAAGTTTTCTTTTTAGAATGGACCCAAAAATCGCCCCTTAAATATTGACATTCAATTAGAAAACACCCTGGGTAAAAAAACATTTTTGCTTTTTTATAATAATTAATTGTTTTAAAAATACTTTCGGCTTAATGAATCCCGGCGTACCGAGCTCACTTTGTTCGTATGACTATTAACTATCAATTTACATAAAAAATTTTTGATTCCGCGATGACGGTACTTTCAGTGTCACCGGCTCCCGACCTATAACTTCGTGCACCGATTTTAATGATTTCTTTTGTTTGAAAGAGTATACTAGCGGGGTGATCCCGTGTAATCTGGATCTGTTGATGATCTCCGAAGGCAAGCCATGAAACTCCTCGACGGCTAACGGTGTACACAGGGTAATTGATGCGTAACTTCTGTGTGGGGGTAGCCACTTTGATAATTGATTTTTTATTTAAAAGATTATATTTGTCCAGTGGTTTCATGTAAATTTTACTATTAGGATATGCCGATAGTATTTAAGGGGATGAAAATTATTTTCAAAAAGATCTAATGGTTCGGTTTTACGCCACTTTATTGTTAAGGAAAAATTAATTTTATTATTTTTATCAAAAAATATATGAGGTTAGAAATGTTAACTCCTAAGTAAAATGTAGAAACACGAAATTTAAATAATAATCAATAAATTAGTACGCATCGTACCACCAGATGTCGCTCCAGCTGGTTTTCTCGGTAGTTTAAAAGTGATAAGTGATAAATATCTTAATTTATTTTCAAGCTATATTTGATTATTGTAAAGACGATTTATTGTTCTTTGTTTGCGCATGACACAATAAAATATTATGTATTCAGTAAAACCAGCTATAAATTGATGATTTTACTGATTATATTCTATTTTAGAGGACATTACCTATTACCAAACTAAAATAACAATAATAGTCTTTAACAATCAAATGCTGATACTTATAAGCCCTACACAGAATAATATGTAAAATATAACTTATATAATAAAACTGCAAAGTATGTACATTTCGGCTTTATTTACCAAACAGTTATTGTTATCACATTGTTATTAAAATAATAGCCCAAAATGCAAGTAAATAAAAAAAATACAAGTTAGTAGATTAAACAGGAAATAAAGAAAGGTAAAATTTCCAATTTATTTTATTTAGATACCTAAATACAGCTGGCGAAAATATTTTAAAAACGACACCCTCTATTCTGCAACTTGGCAGTTTGTCCTATATAAAAGTGCAATTTTTAGAACACTTTTGTTCACTAAATTTATATGTAAAACGTGTGTTAGGTATGTTCCTTTCACATATGAGTAGTTTTCCATGGAAATGTGTAATTTTTATCAAGTTGAGACCACATGGGTGAAACTTGAATTGAATAAGTGGAAACACGACCGGTACACCATTAGTATGCCATCGTAAAAAGAGGTGGCACTGTAGGATAATTCTTCTGCAACCATCATTTCACTCGTTCTTTGAACTTTCAGAATTTCAGACAGCTGACGACTTGCCAAATTTCGCCGCGATCTGTGACAGGTCGGTGCAATAATTATTTTGTGTTTTAAACAATTTCAGTCCCAATTTTTGTATTTTTTGAATTCATTTATAACGTAGAAACTGTTGCGAATTTTAGGATGGTTTTAAGTGAATAGAAGTGATGTGAAAGTGTATGTTGTGTTGTAATACTAAAATGGGTTTAAAGAACAATCGTAAGAAAAGACAATTTTTTGCCTGCCAAGGTATCAAACGTCAAAGATAATAATATTATTTATAATGGATTTTGACCTGCTGAACAACGCGATGTGATTAGACTTTACTTGATACTAAAGAAAAAGATGTTCCCGGAAGCATCCGGTAATTTTAATTGTGCCATCATGTTCAGCAGGTCAAAATTCACAAGAAATGTAATTTTTGTCGCCTGTCTTGATAGACCAAAACAGCCTTTTTTAACAGTGTTCTTTTTGGTTGCTCTTTAATAATTCTGCTTGTGTTTAAACAATATCTTTAATATCTGTTTTAAATAATGCTGGGTTGCAGTGCAGGCTGAGAAATTACTTAGCCTCGACTCAATGTTGTCTGTTAATTTTTTTAATTTTTCTTCCCTGCACCCCCAAATTTCTTTAGAAATCCTGGTAGACGATGTTTTAATGCTGGTTTTACATTTGTGTAGTTATCTATTCCTACATGAATTTCAGCATGCTAACATGAATTCGTATAAAAATGTGGATTATCTTTCGAGCTCAGGAGTTAACGGTATTTAGTAAAAGATATAGTCTCAACTTTATGAAAATTTACACATTTAGGTACATGGAAAACTACTCACATATAAAAGAGACATATCCCATTTATTTGCATTTTGGGCTATTTTGTAAATAACACTGTGATAACAATAACTGTTTGGTAAATAAAGCCGACATGTACATACTTTGTAGTTTTAATATATAATTTATATTTTACATATTATACTGTGTAGGGTTTAGAAGCATCAGTATTTGACTGTTAAAGACTATTATTGTTTTTTAGTTGTTTATAGGTAATTTCCTCTAAAATATAATTTAATCAGTAAAATCATCAATTTATAGCTGGTTTTACTGAATACACAATATTTTATTGTGTCATACGAAAAAAAAACAATAAATCGTCTTTAAAACATCAAATACTAGCTTAAAAATAAATTAATATTATATTGAACATACCATTTAAACTACCCGCCACGAGAAAAAGAGCTGGAGCGACATCTGAGAACACGATGGCATACTAATTTATTGATTTTTATTTAAATTTCGTGTTTCTTCAATTTACTTAGGAGTTAACATTTCTAACCTCTTATATATTTTTTGGTTGAGACTATATACCCATATAATACCCCTAAGCTTGAAAGATGACCCCAAATTTTTACAAATTCATGCTGAAATTCATGGAGGAATGGAATGAATGGATAACTACACAAATGTAAAACCAGTATTAAAAACATTGTCTACCAGGATTTATAAGAAAATTAGGGAGTGCGAGGAAAAAAAATTAACAGACAACATTGAGTAGAGGCTAAAACTACAATTAATTTCTCTGCCTCCACTGCAACCCAGCATTATTTAAAACAAATATTAAATATATTGTTTAAAGAAAAGCAGAATTCTTAAAGAACAAACAATAAAAAGAATAATGTTAAAAAATGGTCTTTTGTGTCCATTAAGTCAGGTGACAAAAATGATAGTTTTTGTGAATTTTGACCTGCTGAACATGATGGCGCACTTAGAATTGCCGGATGCTTCCGGGAAAACCTTTTTCTTTAGTATCAAGTAAATTCTAATCACATCACGTTGTTCAGCAGGTCAAAATCCATTATAAATATTATCATCTTTCACGTTTGATACCTTGACAGGCAAAAAATTACCTTTTTTTACGATTGTTCTTTAAATACATTTTATTATTAAAACAAAACATACACTTTCACTTCACTTCACTTAAAACCATCCTAAAATTTGCAACAGTTTCTACGTTATAAATGAATTTAAAAAATACAAAAATAGCCAATGAAATTGTTTAAAACTATACAATAACTATTGCACCGACCGGTCACAGATTGCGGCGAAATTTGACCAACGTTTACACGTCAACTGTCTTAAACTTCAAAGAACGAGGGAAATGATGGTAACCTACTTGCAGAAGAATTATCCTACAGTGCCACGTAGTGGTACGATGGACTACTAATGGTGTAACGGTCGTGTTTCCACTTATTCAATTCAAGTTTCACCCATGTGATTTTTATGTTATTAATAATTTTAGTCGCTACGCCAATAATAAAACTAATCCTGAAACGACAATTTTCTGTGCACTGTCAGTGACTTTTAATTATAAATAAGTATGCCTGACCCTAATCTATCAGTTATATAGTATATTTTCTGTCTTTTCGAGACATAATAGTTTTTTTGACGTTTCAAGGCCGAGTTTTATAATTATAAGTCACTGGCAGTGCTCATTTTCATTTCAGGATTTGTTTTATTTTTGTACTTTCAAGGGCAGTTATTTTATTAGATATTTGTAAAATATTCATTTTTCCGTAACAGTAGGGTGGCGTGACACCCGACTAATAGGTATTTTCAGTATTAATTCGCCACAGTCAGAGTGACATTACTTAAAATAATAAAAATATTTAATAATGCTTTGTGTATATCGTTGTTGGGATAATTGGGATCAAAAATCGAATTTTGCAAAGGAATTATTAAATCAATTAAGATGAGGTAAGAGGGAATAAGTGAATTTTTAAAATATTGAATAATATGTCGTTTTAGGGCTCGTGAAGCCAAAACAATAGTAATAGTATATAAGAATGATAATGCTTTGTGATACTGTAATAAAAAATATTAATATGAAATGGATATTAAAAAAGTAATGAAGAGATAATGGAAAAAGAGGGAAGTTAAGAGAGGTGCACTAAAATTGTCCTCTTAAATTATCATAGAAAATTTTGACATTTACGGATTATTAAGATCACCAAAAAAAAATTATTTAAACAAAATGAGCCGATTTCAAAAAGGCACTGAAATGATGAAATAATATTTTATTACTGAACTTAATAGTAAGCTTAATTAGGTTTAAATTTAAGTATCTTGTATGGCAAAGTACTAAACTTTGAAGTTTGAAGTTATGTACTTTTACATAAGAATATGTCCAAATTTTAATAGAGTTGCGCCGACTTTTGCTGTTTCTAACAGAAATATCTATGTGAGAGAAGAGAAATTGTGATTATATGTCTACTTTATGAGAAAGCGCCAAATCAGACAATACCGAGCGCGTAAAAATTTTTTTTAGCCCCGCGGGAAAGTATTTGCGGTGAAGCCGTACCATTTATATTTTCTGTGTATCTGTTTGTAGCGCGATAACTCAGAAACTACTTGTCAGACAAAATAATATTATGTAAAGTTCGTTCCAAGCTATTTCGTCGACCTAGTGCCTGCAATAAACTATTATCGACACCAGTTGTAATAAAACCCAGTAACTTTGCAAGAACTGTAAACAGGGGCGGCTCTAATAAAATAACAGGCAAAGATAGTTTTAATATAATTAGTTAAGGGTATCAATAAAGTATTTTTACCTGGTTTAATAATTTCGAAATATTTTGGTTTCGTTCCGTTTAGTAAACCGTGCAATTGTTATAATATATGATTTCGATACGACGTATTTTTTGGTATTCCGAACGTGCTAAAAAATTTAGCGTCCTTGAAAAGACGTTGATCATAGTGCCCCCGGTAGTGTTAATTTAAAAAGAAAATATTTATCGCCCGATGCCAAGCAAATTGTAAAAAAATGTGTGGTTCTTCATTAACTTCATTAACGAAAACTCCTTTGTCTACAGTTAAAGATATTGTAACAAAGCAAATTATAGACAAAAGGTTGACGAAAGCGACACAGACTTAATTCGTAGAAAAATATATGCTTTGTACGAAGAGCAAATTGTGCCTACGCGTTGGTTTCATTAAAGCAGCGACTAATGAAAGATAAAACCAACATTTCCTGCATCTGGACAAGTCTTTGGAAAGTATTATCTCAAATGGATTGTACATACTGGGACATTAATAAAAGACAAATCTTAATGGAACCACAACGATTACTACAGTGGCGCTTTGATTATCGAAAATCTATAAGAAAGTACTGATTAGAAAATCGTTCCATTATCTACCTCGATGAAACGTGGTTTGATATACATGACACCCCAGCAAAAGGTTGAGTACATCCATCAGGAAAATGGCAAACCAAAGCCCCATCCAACAAGGGAAAAGGATTTACCATTTTACGTGCTGGTTCCGAAGTGGTTGGGTTTCAAATTATTTGTGGTTGTCCTCTAAAAATATAAAGATTCAGCTTTGGACTACCATGACGACACCACAGCAGAACTTTTTAAAGAGTGGTTTCAAGATCACCTGTTACCCAGAGTGCCTAAGAATAGTGTCGTTGTAATAAATAATGCTAGTTATCATAGCCGTGAAATAAATAAAGTTCCTAATTAAAATAACACTAAATTAGAAATTCAGAACTGTTTGTTAAATAATGATATATATTTTGAAAATACATATCAAAAATGTGATCTTCTAGCAATATTAAAAACATTTAATACTAAGAAGAAATATGTATGTGAAACCATTGCTACCGATATGGGGCATTCGGTTTTACGCGTTCCCCCCTATTACTGTATTTTTAACCCAATCTAGCATCAGGTAAAATCAAATGTTACAGCAGAAATCACTTCTCCGTCTTTAAGTGCGAGCGTTGTGACATTAATTAGAAAAGTTGTAGATAGCATTCCTATAGAAAGTTGGAAAAAATCGATTAACCATGTTATTAAAGCCGAAGATTGCTATTTTTCATCATAAGTGTAAATATAAATTTACATTTGTTGAGGTACTTATCATTCTACGTAGATTTGGTTTTACTTCGGGCGAGATGAGCGAGGATGAGCACCTGAAGAAATTAATTTCTCTATTGTTTATTTAAATTAAATATTATACATTGTAGTGTATTGAGTGGGTTCGTAATCGGAAACGCTTTTTTTCAGATGAAAGTCTACTTTATATATTTCTGAGCACATGAATTATACCACATTTAACTGAAAAATGACTCGGGGTGAAACGCGAGATTTTATTTTTGCGGTAATTTTCCTAGTGACCTATGTAGTTTTTCTACTAACTTATTTTACTCTTTCGCGGTTTTTACTGGCTAATACTGGTTTTAAGGCCAGCTAAAAAATGGCCTTTAAAGAGTGACAAGCCTTGGCTCTATTTTAAAATTTTTGTTTCGATTTTACTTTCTGAAACAGCTTAGATGTTCTCATAACATAACTATTATTCGAATAGTTCCATAAAAGTGCCGGTATTTTATTTTAACCCAATCAAACAAAATGTGATGTATGTCGTAAAATTAAATATGAACAAGTTGTTAAAAAAGGGAATTCAAATTCAAAAAAACGTGTTTAATAAAATACCTATTTATGGCGATAAAACAATTTTCTTTCTGTGTACTGTCTAATGATTTTTGTGTCCTTAAACCTTAAACTAAGACAAACAAACGATATTTGTTTACGTGACCCAATAATAATTTTCCAATAATTCCAAATTTTGATATATTTGTGTTCTTTTCCTCGTTTTAATTAAAACGGGTAAACTTCAGTAAAATAATTATTTAATTTTCCCGTGGTTTTTACTACCCACTCAAGAAAATTAAAGCATATAAATTTATGTTTTCATATTTCCATCCGCACGAATATAATGTCTAAAAAAATTAGTTTTTGAGTGCTCTTACATCTTGTCCTGTCCTAACATCGCGTTACTGAATTTACCTTTACTTTTAGGTCATCAATTTTATTTCAAACTTTTTTACGCCATCAATCTTGTTTACACTTTAATATAACTTTTATTAGGCTTAGTAGAAGTCATGCATACATTTTTAATCTAAAAAAGTAAACGGCCAGTTTTAAGACGTTGTGGGTTGGAATCAGGCCAGTAAATTAAAGTAAACCCTTATGTTTTCAATGCCGTGGTTCCGGTTTACGAGTATTTCAAATTGTCCTCAGGGTTAAATAAAATCTTGTAAAAAATACTTTTTAAAACAAGTTCGCGTGGGCGGATCCTAATAAAAGTAGTAACAAAGTTATCACAAAAACTATACTTATTTTTTAGTTTTAGTACATCTAGATATTAAAAGCTTGTTTTAAAACAGTATTTTTTACAAGATTTTACTCTTCAATTTTTAGTTACGTCTATGCATTTCTGATAATGCATCATTATTACAAAGCATTCTACCTGTTATCCTATTCTACTTGTCAAACTATTTCATTTGATACCCATATCAAGGGGATTGTAAAGAAAACGGTAATTCGCAATGATTCGCAAGATGCAACTCTAGTGGAATGATTCACAATATGCGATTTAAAGCCCAAGAAAACCATTGCTTGGGTAGTTTTATATTATTTGTAATAGGGAATATGCATAATATGCATATAACCAAAATAAATCTGAAATTTCTTTTTATATTCTCTACATAAATTAAATGCTTATGGCGGTTGCTGTTCTAGTGGAATGATTCACAATATGCGATTTAAAGCCCAAGAAAACCATTGCTTGGGTAGTTTTATATTATTTGTAATAGGGAATATGCATAATATGCATATAACCAAAATAAATCTGAAATTTTTTTTTATATTCTCTACATAAATTAAATGCTTATGGCGGTTGCTGTTATCCATTTATTTAGGTCTTTATTAACAAAAAAAAAAAGGATTTAATACTGCAAATTTTCGCGCGAATTTCAAAACTTGTAAAACGTGGTCCCATTGGCTGTGTCGTCAAAACTGAACTTATAACTCATCATGAGTACATGGCGAATTCTAGTGTTGTAGAGTCATCGAAAACTCAATAAAAATGGCATTTAATGCGTAACTCATCCAATGAAATATTCCTGCACTTAAAGTAGAAGGTTCCTAAAATCTTATTCATGTATACTTTAAGCCGAAATCGGTCCAGGAACCTTTCAATTTTGCAACAAGCATTGGCATTTTTGACATATCATCTTAATAATTTCAAGTAAATAAACTGCAATTCTTTATTTTTATGGCAATCTTGGAAAATTCAAAAATTTTCATATTTTAGATGTCCCCGATACAAATAAACCTTTCTATTTATAACTTTACCGAAAAAATAAGCGATTTAAATTAGTGGGAGGTATTCTTAGATAATTAATGGATAAAATAAACCCAAAAAGAATCTCTAAATAGGGTAAATAGTGTGGAAAAATGTCGATTAAAAATAGGATTCGTCGGAAAAAATCAAGAAAATCATATTTTTACCCCCTAAATACGCTCCTGGATGACCCATTCGGTATTCATTTTACAGTGTGATTATCCCTTTATAAGATAGTGTTGAAAAATTGGGGACAAAATAGATAGGAAAAAATACAGAGTGATTCAAATGTACCGATATCTAGGGCACAACAAGTAAAAAAATCTAAATTTAATCGGCGATTGCTCCCTTCCTATAGAGAATGAAGAAATTAAGAACTATGGATAACACATACTTTGACGAGCTCTTTCCGATGACGTATATGGGATTTTAATTTGAACCATTTTGACCCCACAAAAAATTAAAAACCGCGAAATAGTTGGGTCAAAAATCTAAATTTCCGGTTTTTCCAAATATTTCCATTTTCCAGTGGTTTAGGTTTAGGTAAGTGTATTGCAAAAAAAGTATTTGAGATGTTAAAGTTTCCCTTATAAATCCGTTTTTCGATCTGACGTTTTGTTTTCGAGTTATTAGGTACCAAAGAGGGGTCTGGAAATGGCATTTTTCGACCTAAAAACATTCAAAAGTATTACTTGCCATTTTCTGATCCTCAACCAGTTTCAGCGGACTTCTGAAGCTCCGGGTCCCCTACAACCTCCGAAAATTTACATCGATTTAATTCACATTTGCGACCTGTAGCCGATTTCAACGGAAATCGCGGAAATTTCGACTTTGATGTTTAATAGCTCCGAAACGAAACATCCTGTATAACTGAATTTTTTACCGAAGCTAGTTGAACTATTCCTCTATCAACCCAAAAAATTCGATTTCTCTCCCTCTGACTGTTTTCGAGAAAATCAAACCTGTTCAACTTTGGGTTAAGCTTTACGTTAACATGTAGATTTTTGCTGATCTCCTGACGTCACTTTTCAAGGACAAATGTGGCTGCTTTTTAAATTGTAATAAGTTATACCGAAAACTAAACATTTTTTGTAGCTAAATTATCCTAGTAATTTTCTTCAAAATATTTTTTTTGGGTTTGTAATGACTTCCTTAAACGATTTATGCAATGAAAAAAATATGTGGATATTCCTTATTAATTACTTTTAATCAAAAATTAATATGCAATTTTTATCAAAGATTTTGTCACAAAAGAGACTAATTATTGCATTCGTTTATTTTTTTCCATTTAACTTCGCATATACTGCATATACTGCAAAAACTTTCGCCTAATTAACTTCACTTTTATAAAAAAAAATTTTAGCTCTAATAATCCTAATTTTAGTTTATCCCATAATCATCCATCACAGCTCCTACCTTCATTTCCTATTACCGGAAGATAGGTATAACTACTGAATTTAAATAACCCGACGTCCTTGCCATCAAGGATTAAGATGGAGAACGTAAAATACATAATTTATAAGTATTTTTTTAAAATTTTGATAATTCAGTTGATTTCTTCTCTAAAAGTTTATGATACAAAGGCATACATCTCTGAGGTGTATTTCTTTAGTACGGTTAGCTTAATGATCGGTTTCTTACAGCATTTATTGACTTTTAGAATCATCTTTAGCGATGACATTAATATGTGTGATGTCACACTACATGTATCCAGTTAGCTAATTAATCAATAAATAGCCATATGGACACATTGCTTTGAGAAACCCAACATAAGCTTACTTGTCAGTTTTCTAGATGACAAGTATGGTAGTTGTGTTTCAGAATACGTTTAAAGGTCTTATTAGATAGTCTGGCATAGTTTTGGCATTTTCAGTTTGCAGAAAATGTGTCTTCTGCTTCTGTCTTCGTTGTCCTAATTCACCTGCTTATTTACAGGTGTAAATGTCTACAAAATACTTGTCGAAAATAGATAGCATGCATCAGTTGAATTCCACGATGCTCGATGATTTAAGTATGCTTCGGCATTGGGTATTACAACAAACTATTTATCTACAGCTTCTTAGTAACCAGTAGTTAGAATAGGTATTATTTTAAATATCGAGTTATCAATATAATTGTTATAATCGAATTGTAATTCGAATTATATTACCTATACCACGCTGCCATCGCCACTTAATTCATGTTAGGCGGCCTATTTCGATTACTATAACCGATGTTTTCTCGTCACTCATTATTCTTGTCGGTTGTTATTCATAATTCAAATTTCTGCTGTTGCGAAGAGAGATTTGCTCTTGTTACCGATTCTTGCAGCTTTCAGCTTTTATTTTTACTCCAGTAGGTTTAGTGTTTGTAATAAGATTATTTTTTTAAGTTGGTATGTTTTTAATTCTTTGACATATACGCTTATTAAGTGGTCACTCTTTAATATAGCAGTGTGTGGAAAAAATATAAAAAGTACGTATCTTGTTGGGTTAAACCCTAGTTAAAAACTATTGCACTTGCACCATTATTTTTGTACCGATCAGCCCAAAAAACAGAAATTGCTACTTCATTCTGTTGTACATTAAAAGCGTTTGGGAAAATGTAAAGCATTTATGTTAATATAACCGTAAAAACATAATAGTAATTTTATTATAATTACAATAAGCAGTTTCAAAGGAACAAACAAGGTAAAGCTGCGTTCCAAGAGGAAGTTTCACAAAGCTAACTAAAAGCTTTGAAGCTGTCACTTCTCATACAAAGTCGTAAATTCGAAATTCAAAGGCAAAGTTAAGTAATATATAGCCGTGTAAATTGTTTGTGGGATTTCAAAATAAATATAGATCGGTGGCAAAGGGGTAATTTTCAAATCGCTTTTAAAATTTATTTCAGAAATTGTTTTTATCGTTTAGGATATCATCGTTTTTCGCGACGCGAAGGAGGCCCGGACCACCCTCAAATTTTTCCTAGCCACCCATACAATGAAATTTTTTGTTCTTTTTAAGAATCGCACTGGTCAATAACAGACTTATATATTTTAGTACAAACTACGAGAGAGAAAAAGTAAACAAAATTGACCTGAAAAACGTTGCCCTCGAGTTCTTTACGTACAAACATAACAACAGGAAAATTTTAACCTAAATTGTTAGTTACCTTAAAAATTTTAGTTGTGCATTCTTATTAAGTTCATGTTATTGTTTTCATTTTATTTCTCTTGATTGTTCAGATTTTATCTAAGACCCTTGAAAAATATCATCAAACTCTCAAGAGAGTGGTTATTTGTCACCAAAATCTGTCAGTTTCCAACCTATAACCACAAGTAACTCTGCTTCTAGCTGAAGAAACCAAATCAATTCCCATTTTATAAGCGGTGACGTTGAATAATTTCATCATTATTTGAAAACATCTGCGGGCTTCCTTTGTACATAGCTGGCTTATTCGAGAGGATAAAATTATGGCCCTAGACGAAACCAGGACGGATTTTGCGTTTGTTTTAAAAAGATAAAGTTTTAACTTCTAAAATATACGTTTATACGTACTTATAGAACATTAAATGGAGCTTTAATGGAGCTCATCAGTATTCCATTAACATTCGAACTAGATTATCTTGTCCGATATACAGGGCCCTAATGGAATATTTATGTGAATCATCAGTGTTTATTTAGTACTTAAATTGTGTATTTAATTCGAAGAAGTAGTCCATTTCTCAAAGAGACCTGATTTAGATTGCAAAAATAAAACTTTGTGATTTTTTATTTTTGCAATTGTGTATTTAAATGGATATTGAAACTAGTGGTGAGCAGAGTGGTATTTTAAAATAAAATTATCATCGTGGGATCGAATTGAAACTGTTTTTTAATACAAATGCTCGTCAGTCTTACCGAATCGCTACCCAGCGTAATGAATTGTTTCCACGCGTGATGTATACTGTAACCCGTGTCTGTATTTAATTTCTATAGACTCTAATTTTTCTTTCGTGGAACCCTGAGATAGACGTAAGATTAATATCAACAGTAAGTAATATGATGTGCTGATGCTCAGCTACAGCAGATGAAACAATTTGTTTCTTCTTCAAGGTGCGTATCCACCCAAGCAACATAGAGCAACTTTTTTGTTGCTGTATGTTGCCTTAAGTTCCAAAATGTAGGAACAAGAAGCAACATGGATAAACATTTCGTCTCCACCGAGGCAGCTAAAAAAGTAGAGATGCTTCAGTTTCTTTTTTTTTTATCTTCTGACAGCCCACGAAGGCCGAAGTCTAAGTACTATGTACCGTGGGTGTACAGGGGAATCGACTCACACATCCAGAGCTGGAAACATCCGTAGGGATTTCACCAGCCCTTTAAGATTATGTGTGGGGTGGTACCACCTTGGTCGAGGAAGACTTCCTCTACCACCTTCCAACAGCAATCCCAAAATATCCATGGTCGAAGCGGGATTCGCACCCGCGCCTCTCGGTTGCAAAGCTGGCTCCGTACCAACCCGGCCACCGGAGACCCAAAGTTTGTTGCTGTTGATCGGGTAAATGAAACAAAATGTCTCCACCGAAGTAACAAGGTTTCTCTAGTAGTGCAGTTCGAACTTGACAATTTTTTAAAAATATGTCTGCCGGTGAAGAAAATATTGCGCTAGCAGCAGCAGCTTATATTATTTTAAGCAAAAAAAAAAGAAAAGAACGCCCAAATTTTGGATGCGTCGCAGTCTTCAAGAAAGGAATCAATATGGCTTATTGTAGCTTCTATAGGCGCCCTAACGAGAGATAATGGCATAATCACCGATGGCCATATTCAAAATTTTATACGGATATCAAGTACCGATCTAGAATGGTTGTTGTGTGGCATTGAGAGCACATTATTTCAAAATCTGACACCAATTGTAGAGTTTCAATATCCAACTCCAGATTTTTATAAATTCGATACTTTTTCCTTTCTCTAAAAAACTGACCAACCAAATTTTTAATTTTTCTCTTTACTTCTACTTCATTGGCTCCAGTAAGCTCACACAACTTGGACCATGCATCATGTTTTGTGTTTCTGCATTTATATTTTTTACTTTTGGGATTCGACAGACACCCAAAACTTCGATATGATTCGAATCAAATCAAATCAAATCAAAATATGCTTTATTATCAAAAGAGATACTCTTATTAACAAAGCAGAAGTAGGAATACAAAAATTAAATCACAAAAGCTGTCTAAATACAAAAGATAATTTAAGATTTTTATACAAAACAGATAAAAAAACATTTAGATCTTAAACCTAGTAAAAATTAATATATGTATGTACATATACCCATATATACATATATACATACATACACATAAATACGCACACACATACATTTACACATATAATTTAAGCTATAAAATACATTTACTGTACATAAAAAAACAGTAATAATAATAAAAAGACAGTACATACAACAGTAAAACAAACGAAAAATATTTTTTTTTCAATAAATGAAATAAAAGTCAAATTCACATATAAAATAAAACCAATTGAGTCAGACAAAATAATGATAAAAAAGAGTATACAACAAAATCTTTTACTTAAGATAGTGACTCGTCATTATAATATACACAATGTGTTAACTTCGTGGGCTGTCAGAACATAAAAAAATAACGAAATTAACAGAAATCATTCACAATAAGCAAAACTATTTTTTGAAATACAGTATATTAACGTACAGTATACACTTCTAAAACAGTTGCTTGTAAAAATAAAAATGCAAAAAAATCCGATGCAAAATACATATTTCCTAATAATTTAAAAGTTAAACACTCGGTAAAACTTAACTTAGGTAAATAAATGTGTATTTGTTTATTCTTTAGCATTAAAAACATAGAAGTAAAGTTTGTCGCGGTTTGATTCAAAATAAGTATAAAATTTTAAACCGACCTGCCATTAAATATAGCTATATTGAATGACGTTAAGGCCAATATCCATTGATCGAAGGCTACTAGAACACATTTTCATTCACAAAAGGTAAAGAAGGTGAAATATGACCACCCACCTCCAGCTGTGCCCACTTATTATTTCCTTACCTTGATGATTCAATTTTATAAAAATCATTAATTTGGTTGTGCTTAAATTTGTGTTTTTACCTCTTGTTCTAGACTTTTAATTGGCAATAAACTTTTGTTTTTTGTGCTGAACCTTCAGAAGATGAAACACTATTTAAACAAACTTTAGGGCTATACCTTCAAGCTTCCAAATTGTCTTACTCAATATTCCAAGTTTCACATCAATAAAATTCAAAGCTCCGGCTTCTCCTGGGTTCAACAAACTTTTAAATTTTTATAAAAAATTGCTTTTCAGAAGTTTTCGTCAGTTCCCACAAACTTTTTTTTGATTTGTGTTTTACTTTCTCGATCCTTAGGGAATGTGTTTGTTAAAAGGCCTTGTTAGGGTTTACCTAAAGCCATCTCTAAAAAATTACCCGGAAAATTTAACATCCATAAACCATTTGTTTTAATCCCCTCGCTAGAGGAAGTATCGTATTCGTGAATCTCCATATATTGGGGTCTTTAAATCACGAAAAACATGATTTCGCATCTCCGTCGGTCTGTCTATCCTTTCGGCGCCAAAACTTAATAAAAATTGAACTAAAAGAATATATATATATATATATATATATATATATATATATATATATATATATATATATATATATATATATATATATATATATATATATATATATATATATATATATATATATATATATGTATATGTATATATATATATATATATATATATATATATATATATATATATATATATATATATATATATATATATATATATATATATATATATATATATATATATATATATATATATATATATATATATATATATATATATATATATATATATATATATATATATATATATATATATATATATATATATATATATATATATATATATATATATATATATATATATATATATATATATATACCTGGTGCTGTTAATGCTGAAGAATGAATGAATGCATATTTTAATCTTGGTGGAATTTGCGCACCTAGCTTTTTAATTCGCAAAACCAGGTCCACATTTCATCTTATATACAGGGTGAACAAATCCTATTATTTCCATCGCTGGTAGAAGCATCGTCTCCGTGAAAAAATCATCTCTCGAGATTTTTTCAGATCTTTATGTTTCGGGGTTTCTAGGTCACGAAAAACATGGTTTGCAATTTCCGTCGGTCTGTCTGTCTGTCGATTTGTCTGCCGGAACTGCTTAATCAAAGAAATCAAGAAAATCATATAAACTGGGCTTCAATCTGGCTCGAAACGGGCCACATTTCCAGTTAAATAGACATATACAGGATGATCACCTAAAAATAATAATTTCAAATTTTGTTACTTTAATTTAAACACGATGCAGGTGGTAGAGGAGCTTTTACTCGTGGAGGTATCACCACACACAACAAAGAGCTGGTGACACCTTAGCGGTGTTTCCAAGTTTCCGGCCCTGGGTGCGTGAGCCGATTTTCCTTTCCCTTTCCTCTTCCCGCTGTTATTCTTTCTCTCTTCTTTCTCTGTTATTTTTAATCCTATTTTCTTATAACTATCCACCTCAAAAAATATATATAAAAATGATGATGGCGCTCCCAGGGGTTAAAAAATTCCGGAGGTAAACTCTCCTATCGGATCTCCAGGCGGGGGTGCCCGGAGGAGCCCACCATCCAAGAATTCCAAAAGTAGAATAACCTTTACCAGCATCTGCGGGATGTGCCAATTTGGACTCTGTCCACCATTACCTCCAATCATGCGAACCCCACATTTTTTTTGACGGAAACCCAAATCAGTCCCAAATCCTCATTAAACTACCTCTTGTTTTCAGGCTAGAAGTGCTCTCATCTTTTCGTCCTTATGGTGGGGTACGTTCGCAGCAGTCTTTCTTGCACCGGACTGCCGAACCCGGAATCAGGCAAGCCTGATGTCCTCTAGCTTAAACTTACCCTTAAATCTTCCACTAAATTTATCTGTTACACTACCGCTCCCCATCAGGTTGGGTTAATGCGGCCTTGTAACCCTAACCTCCTTTTATCAATATCATTTTTATCGTCATTTTACTTATAAATTAATGAAACAATTTTTATTGTAACAAATTTAATATTTATGGTACGAAATTTCTAATTAAAATACTTTATATAACTTCTCCATAAGAAAGTTGACTTATTAGAATATGAATATAACTTTATTAGAAATCCTGCGACACCGGCTTTGAAATTTCTTAATCGGATTCAAAATTGCCATTTAATACTCCTCAAAAGGCTTATAAAACTGTATTAAGGTGATGTAATATTTAAATTTTCGTTATTGCTGGTGACAGAGTATGAACTTTCTTGCCAATTAATTATAGATTGTACATTTTAAAAGAGTATTTGCTATTCTATCCATAATGTTGTAGTCGGAGGTATAATTGATATTTTGTTGTAAACAATTTTCATACGCAATACGAATCCCAAAAATCTTATGTTATCTAATAGATAAATTGAGGACAGATGACGAATATTTTTTACAAGGATGAACACTGTGACCATTACTGGAAACCATATACTGGAAAAAAACCCAGACCGTTATAAGCTATGGATCAACTTATAATGTTGATGAACTATCAACCAAAAACTATTGACCAAAGGTCATCTGAAAACATGCCTCTGTCACATAGAATAGAACATATATATTTATCCTCATTTTTATCACATTTTTTTTAAAGTTCCAACTATTCTCTCTCACACCTTTTAGTTTCTACATATTAATAAAGACATTGACAAACAGGTCCATAAGCGTCATTACTGGTTAATATGTAGAAATTAGTACTCTGGTTAAAGGTGTAAGAGAGAATAGTTGGGACTATAAAAAATAATGTGATAAAACTCGTTAATTTTAATATTTAAATTTTTAATGAAATCCTGTACTTCGGTTTAAAGTTTAATTTAAAACATTTTTCATTTCGTTTTTGTTCTTCTGGTAGAAAACGATAAACGAGGTATGTTTACTCTTACGCAAACCCAAGCAAAATAACTTATTTTTTATGTTTCCTATAAAAAAAATGATAACGTCAATTTTATTTATTTTACTGGCAAAATTTTTTATTAGGAGTGGCATTTTACTTATCTTGGAAAATTTGGTCCATTATTTGTCCTCTTCCAAACCCCATCCGCGGATATACTGTATATTTCATTATGTCATTAGTGCAACCGTATCACTATTTTTGAGGGCGACAGGTTCATTTATATTTAATTTTGTTGATGGATAAATAATTAACAAAGTTCTTAGAACAAGATTGATTAGTTAAGCACCTACTAAAATCCAAGTATATGACTTCGTTGAATTTTTGTCACCGGTCTCCCCTACTATTTTTTCTGTTTGGCAAGGTAATGCAAGGGGTTGAAAACTACTTTTGTGTGGTGTGACGAATATTAGATGTGTATTCTGATAACTCTCTGCGCCCATAGTCGCTGGGTCAAGCAGGACTGTGCGTGGTGGTCAACCGTGGCCACGGGATGCGAGACGGTGCTAAAGCAGAGAAGAACCAAAAGCGACAAAACCGTCGAATCCTTTGTTCTTTCGCGTCCACGAATATTATGACAGTAATCATATTTCATTATGTCATTAGTGCAACCGTATCACTATTTTTGAGGGCGACAGGTTCATTTATATTTAATTTTGTTGATGGATAAATAATTAACAAAGTTCTTAGAACAAGATTGATTAGTTAAGCACCTACTAAAATCCAAGTATATGACTTCGTTGAATTTTTTATGTGGGAACTGACATTGTATTTTAGCTGACGTGTTTTTATTTAATGCAGTCCAGAAATAGATTTATTGATTACTACTAATTAAGTGTGTTGGAAAACAAGTGGAAATTCTATGGCTTATTTTTGTAATACAAAAAAAATTCCATTTTATCCTCAAAAAAATAAAACGTATAGTAAAATAAGCATTTTTTAATTAAGATACTTATCTGATCGAAATAAGTTAAGGATATTTCCGATTCCTCTCAGAAAAAATATCCCAAAAGAAAAAATGGCTTGTTTATGTTCCCTAATCTTCTTTTCGGAAAAAAATAATATTTATACACATTTAAAATTGTACCTGTAGAGTCAGGGTAGTCTTAGAACAGCTAGCATTGGATAAAATTGACTATTTGCCATTATCTCCACTCTCTCCAGATCTAAACTGAATTAGACATGTCTGGGACATGCTTGGAAAATCAGTAATTGATCGTCAACCGCCTCTTCGTGACGTAAGGACACCAAGGCAAGTTCTTCCAGATTTATGGAATGCCTTGGACTAGGATGAGGTAAATCACTTAATTCTAAGTATGCCTCGATAAGTCCAAGATGTTATAGACAACAGGGGTGAAATTATTCGCTAATAAATAATTTTCAATTTTTAAAAATATTTTCTGTTTTGTTACATATTAGACAAACATATCGTTAAATTTTGATACTAAACATTTTTAAGTTGAAAAAATGTCGTTTATTT
This sequence comes from Philopedon plagiatum, assembly GCA_963971165.1. Lineage (NCBI taxonomy): Eukaryota > Metazoa > Arthropoda > Insecta > Coleoptera > Curculionidae > Philopedon > Philopedon plagiatum. Next base: position 71,328,895 of record OZ020194.1, read on the forward strand.
CTAGAAATGATGAGGGAACACAGTGTCCTTAACTTATTTCGATCTGTTTATTAACCACTGAACTAGACCAGTTTAAAGTAGGATTGAAATACGTGTGAGCATTTTTTGATGCAGGTCCTGTATAGATTTTGTTTATTATTACTAGACAACAGGTCTTGAAATTATAAAAAATCTATAACCGTGTTTTATTAACATTGAAGATACATAAACATTGCGTATGTTTTTTACCAGAATTGTCACAAACTCTACTTATTTAAACAAGTTGTTAACTCAAAAAGTACTATATCATAAGGATAACTCTGGTTCTTAGAAAAAAAAGGTTTCTGTAATTTAATATAGGGGCAGGGGCATCATTAATATACGAAAGTACCGGACCATGTACCCGTAAATCAGAGAAAAATAAGATAGAGAGAAGAATATCTCGTACGGATTTCATTCATAAATACGATTTGCTTTCTATGACCTCCAAACCGAGGTTGAAGCAAGCTGCCACGGGCGTGGGCTACAGATTTTGGGTTATTATAAAGTACAGTAAGAGTGAGTATTGAGACGCGCCGCAGAAAACTCTCTCTTCTTGCCGTGTTGCTACCGCACTGGCTATGTCGGGAGGTATTGTGAGAATCCCACGCGCCAATCTCGGGATGTTGCCGTTTGAAGGCCATAGCGTGGTCGAGCTGGCGGGAAGACGAGATATTATTCTCTCTATCTTATTTTTCTCTGGTTAAATCATATACGTATTACTACTATATTGTTAGCATCCAATCTACCCGTTGTTAAAATTTGAAGCAAAGATAAAATCTGCTTTTCATTGGTTTTGTACCACATGACGTCTCAGCACTTTTGAAGTTTTGACGGAACTGTCACTGTCAGTTCTGACAGCAGTTTAAAATGTGAGCTTATCGGTTTCCTTTTCGTCTTTTTACCTTTCAAAAGTAAAAATAAATGTGTTTTTATTTGTGAAAAGTGGATTAAAAGTTAATTATTATCATATTTACGATAATGTCGTAGCTAATGTACCGATAATGCCAGTTTTAAGCAGCAAGAAGTAAAGAATTTACTTGTAGTTTTAGCGGCGGATATTCTTCACAAGAATGTAAACTGAAGAGTGAATACATCATTTTTAATTTTTAATTTGAGATTTTGGGGCAAAACGGGTAAGAACATTATGTAAAGAAAGCGAGGCATCGTTTGGAAATCTAAAAAAACACATTATTTAAGTTCGAATTAAAACTCAAAATACGTAAGTATAATTTATTGTAATCATTAATTTATATATAATACATTATAATTAGAATCAAAATGCAAAATCACTTTGTCTTTCTCAACTGACCGTCGATATGCGCAACAAGAAGTCATTTTCTATCTAAAATATTATTAACTCTGTTTCGATATTGTACTTTAAAGTATATAATAATTTATACTTACTGGTTTTTCTGATATTTTATTATAAATTAAAATAAATATTCACAAAATAACGCTACGGCGAAATCGATGGCTTGTCAGATTCAAATTGGAACTTTTGAATATGACAGGCGCGAGCGGCCATGTTGTCGTATTTGGTGTTTTGATTAGCGGACGGTACGTAGTATTGAGTTCACTGGCTGGGCAAATCACGTGGTGATTTATGAGGGATGTTCAGGGCATCACGTGACTGGTTAGCAATTGTTTCCAAAGGCTACGTCTTTGCTTCAACATTTTTTCGTCGTTCGCTATATAGTAGTAATACGTATATGCGTTAAATGATGACCTAACCAAACCTTTTTATATTTAAATAATATAATATGAACGTTCGTCCTGCTTTATAACCATCGAACCGAGAGAGATACAAGCGGTAAACAATATAAGGTGTCAACTCGGAAGTCCAGTCTTACATTGACCAAAGTATATCTATTTCTTTTTTTCAGGACAAGCAGTTTGGTAAGGTAGCCTTGTTCTTTCCCCACAGTAATCCAGAAGCCGAAGTTATCTCAGGAATTAAGCATTACAAGCAATATACTCTGAAACGAGCCTATTTGGGAGAAACTTTTTTCTGGGGTCTGCTTCCACAACCTGGAGATCAACTTATATTCAAGTTTACCACTCGTATACCTGTTAAAAGGTAAGTTTAAAAATATTTAGTGTGTTCAGTACCAGAACTAAACTAAACATTATGTTGTAGGGCTAGGCGATGCTTTTTCAATTAATTATTAGTAGACAGAACCGTATTAGTTTCAAAATTGGATCACCACATTATAAATTATTTTCATAATCGAATTATAGTCTACACTAATATATAAAATCCTTAAGTGACTCACTCACTCATTCACGACCCAGCTCAAAGCGCTTAACATAGAAAGCTAAATTTTGGCTTACAAGTTTATTTTAGGGTGTAGAGGTTCGATGAGAAGGTATTTTTCAGAACTCAATTTCCAAGGAGTTCAAAATAAAAATAATTTTTATCTCAAAAAGTATTTGCTATTTAAAAAAACTGCAAAACACCTCAATTTTATTTTATTTTTTTACACAGTATACTATTTTTTCTGTTTGGCAAGGTAATGCAAGGGGTTGAAAACTACTTTTGTGTGGTGTGACGACTATTAGATGTGTATTCCGATAACTCTCTGCGCCGATAGTCGCTGGGTCAAGCAGGACTGTGCATGGGGGTCAACCGTGGCCACGGGATGCGAGACGGTGCTAAAGCAGAGAAGAACCAAAAGCGACAAAACCGTCGAATCCTTTGTTCTTTCGCGTCCACGAATATTATGACAGTAATCAGGTCTCGTACACTGAGGAAAATGTTCGACCGCGTAAAAACTGCTTGTACACTGAGAAACTAAATGTATATTTTATACGAAATTGTACGAAAACAATCTGATTTAAAGTTTAGTGTATATTCCGTTCACACTTTGATCTAAATGTTATTATACATGGGTGCTAATAAAGTCTGAAATAATGAAGATATCTGGATAACGATTCACTTTCGGATAAAGTGCCTAAACCTCTAAACGACATCGTTTTTTTTTTCTGGCGCTCTTTTACTAAATAGGTATTTTCATGCTGATTTCACAAATACCGGGCTGTGTATAATTTTTTGTTTCCGATTTTAAACATGTTTACAAAGCTTCACTATAGAAGATGTTTTGCGTCTGTCTGTCGGTCGGCCTATCTGTAGACAACTTGTAGCGCTCTCAGCTCAAAAGCTGTTGGATCGATATTAATGAAATTTTGTAGAAAAGTTTGTACTGCCAAGTAGATGGTCCTGTTTTAAATTATCAAGAACTCGGTTGCGGTGGGTGTAAGAAAGAGGGCGTGGTCGAAAACACTTTTTTGTAAAGCGTTTTGTCAATTTCCTAACATGTCTTTAGACTAATAATCAAACTCAGCTGTCATACTGGATCACGCCCCTTTCCTAGGCCCAAAACTTTTAACCTTAATGTATAGCGGTAGCCAAAAAAGTTTAATTTTCAATGATTTTTCTAATTAAACTTTATTTTGTACCCCTTGTGATACATAAAATAAAGGGGGTTCTAAAATGCTAATTTACCTGTCAAAATAAAATCCTAAAAAAACATTGGACCTAAAACCTATACCAACAATTAGTTAAAATAAAATTTTAAAAAATCTTGTAAAGGGCTACGATTTACCCTGGGGTGCTAACTCTAAATCCAGCTTTTTCGGATACCATAAAATGTAAATGTATTTTATCATTAAGTTCCTTTTTTGCCATTAGCAATAGACATAAATCTGGTGTCAGTTTTCGGATATTATTCTTAAAAATTCTACCACTTAAGCCTTCTGGGGAAGGAAAAATTGTTCCTGCTTTAGACTACAGAAAAAGTGAGTTTGCGCTTTAAAAGCTAAAATGTTAAAAAAAATACCATTGCGCCAGATAATTTTAATTTAAAATCTGTTTTTGACCATACAAATAATTGTATTTAATACGAAAAATGCAAACGTAGGTTATGAAGCTATACCTATTTTTAAGCAATTACTTAATGAAGGGCAATTATTTTAGAAAGCTTATTTAACTATATAACATTATGGCTTACAGAATTTTTGAAGATATTCTTTTGTCAGACTGTTTTACCTGAGATAAGATTTTACCTAAAAGTGTCTTTTTGGGGAAAAGTAATTATAGCCATTTTATAAAAAAAATGCAAATTTTGTTAATTCAGATGAAGTAAACATTTACCTCATTTATTTATTAAAGCTTCTAAACTACAAAACACATATACCACTCCAATTTTCTTAACCATGTTTTACCCAGATAATTTTAATCAAAATGGACTTTCTGGGGGCTAAAATAATCTCATTTAACAAGAAAAGGACAAACTTGGGGCTATAATAAACAATGACTGTATACGGCTTTTATATATTTTAAAAAATAATAATAAATTAAACATTTCAAAATACCTAAACACCACTAATATTAAAAAGGTACATAAGTACTTAACGTTCAAGATCCTTTGGGAACGTAAACTTACTTATTTCTTGTCCTTCTTGAGTACTGCATCCGCGAAAGGCACAACAATTTCCGGGCATATTTTTGCACGACACGAGATAGCAAAATAAATCCTTAAAAACTTTAATAAGTCGGACAATAGCACTATCAACACAAACTAGACATCGACTACCAGACTAACCTGGCCAGTCGAACCTTTGACATTAATCAGGTCTTACCCCACTCCATTTCTTTTGCGAGAACGCGATTGTCGCTTCTCGTTCATGATGCTCGTTGATGGTTCTTCTCTGACTAAGGTATATAAGGATCCAGTGTTGCGGCGCTGTCTCCATTGTTGCATTGGTTAGCAGAGAAGTTCGCGTTGTAGCTTGGCTATTCTACAGCCAGAAAATATAACCGCAAACGTTGTTTATAAAGAGGTACTAAAATAACGTGAACGAAGTCGCGGGTATCAGCTAGTTCTAATAATTATATTAGCGATACCTCGCTGCCACTTATTTATTTTAGATGGCGTATTACGAATACGAAAACCGATGGTTCCTGGACACATTACATTACTCGTATCCGTATGTGTTATTCAAAATTTAAATTTTGGCTGTTGCGAAAAGCGAATTGTGTTGTTGCCCGTTCTTGCAATTTTTAGTTTTTAATTTTAGAAGTTTATTTTGGCAGACCCAAGTTCATTTTTGCTAAGCAAACTATCCCATCGCTAGTCATCAAATGGAATTTGTATTTCTTTTTGGTTATTTATGCCCGTTATGTTTGTCGCTCTGAAATTTTTATAAAAACAAAAATGTTACTTTTCTATTGTATTTAAGAAGCAAGAGTAGGCATAAAGTAAGAAAATAAAAACATTTCAACTGGCAAGCAATTATATATTTAGGAAAATTGAAGATAAAATAACAGTTTATGTTTAAAATAATTTAGCTTACAATGAACTTTTCGACTGAAGCAAATCGTAAGACTAACTCCGCCCAAAACTAAACTCCGAAAATGTACTTTAAATTAAACAGACATGCTAAAAATTAACTTTCGCAGTGGGATCAAAATAAGTTTGTAAGCAGTACCTTCTCGAATATTCGGTTTAATTTATAAAATAAATGGCTCTCGTCTTGTAAAATCTCATGTTAAAACTAGCAGATATTTCTCGCCCACTTCATGTTCTTAACTCCGACTTTGTGAGAGGCTGCGTTGACTTTTATAGTTTTCTTGTAACCCCTTAACAACTGCTTAGTCAGAAGTCTCAAGGGAAAGTTTTCCGGAACTTCTTATTAGAAATCCTCAATTCCAACTAATTAAAATTGTTTGTCATCTAGTTTCTTAGATGACTCCTCTTAAGAAATTAACAGTATTTCTATCTTTGTTAAATGCACTGTTTATCACTCCACCGTTACTAATTAAAAGTTATTTCGTAGTCAGGAAAATGTTCAGTGAGTTACCTTGGAATCAAGAATACCAATCTAATTCTGCCAATACCTACATCATACCTATGCCACAGATTACTCCTACCAGATGCGAATCTCTTGATAAATTTCCTATATCAAGATTCCGCGGTCTTGGCGATACGGACTGAGCTGCCGGTCGCTTCGAGCGTCGATGCCGTGAATGGAAATTTCCTCGCGTTTGGTAGGTTTTAATTCAGAGAAATTATGGATTATATTTTAAAATATTAAATCATGATATTGTGTGGCATTTTATATAAAATTATATCATTAGCAAATACAAAAACGTATATCGTTTATTAAAATTACACTTCAACCTTCAACAAAACTGATGTAATAACATTAGCCTGCTATCTATTCCACCGAGACGCTCGCACACGCTAACAGCGAGAAATTCACCGTTCGGCGACAGACTAAATACGGTGCATCGCCACCTTATAATTTCTCTAAATTGGGCCACCGTCGAAAGCGTAAGATTCGCATCTCATAGGAGTAATCTGTGCCTATGCACCTTACTACAATGTGTATGGAAAGTCTTGGACTAGCAAACCCGAGCAACCTGTCAAATTTATTACTCTTTGTAAAATCTGATACAATTAAAAAAAAAATAAGGAGTGTTCTTCATAAAAGAAATATACACTGACCGGCCATAACTTTTTGGGCTACTCAGTATATTCGAAATTTAATTCCATAGAAAAAAGAGGAGCTGAAAATACAATAGGCTCCTGTTTGCATATTAAATGGCTGAATCATGATTTGAAAAACGCTATTGGGTTCTTATAAAAGCATTGTGCCTTACGTATAACGCTACTTCCAATTGCTATACCTTCCTATCGACCCTATGTTTTATTATTAAAATATTTACAAGAAATGCAGTGTTCATGTGACCCTGGAATATTCGTTTTTGTTCCTTTTTTTTATACTTTTGGTAGTTGCGACTATATTACAGGCAGATATGTATGCTATTGAGGAAAGAGTAAGAATGCTGAAAAACGGCAGGACGGACACACGTAAAACAATAAAAATCTTTTCTGACGATCAAGCTGCTCTTAAAGCACTGGAATCCAGCTGGTGCACCTCAAAGGTAGTGTGAAACTGCCGCGAGGTGCTGACTGGAGTCGGAAAACAAAATAAAACCACCCTGGTGGACACCGGAACACGTAGACCTCAAGGGCAACGAGACAGCCGACCTGTTCGTTAAAAGAGGTGCAGCGTCGAAGTTCGTGGGTCCAGAGCCGGTGTTTGGCATCTCCTATACGACGGCTAAGCGTACGCTTTCGGCCTGGAATTATGTATTTTGCGGTTAAAATACTGTAATTGTTCGACTTAATGAATTACTCGTAGACTTGAAATATTTGTGTTTTTTATTCAAGAAAAGCTGGTAACAAACTAAGACACTTACAATATTGTATTTTTCTTTATATACTAAAATGATCCTAAAAGTGAAGATAAATCCTGGCATAAATAGATAAAATACGGGAATTACATGAATTAACAAATATCAGAGATTATCATAGTAGATATAACTCAGTATGAAAAGATAACACCTGGTATAATGTAATGTAAGGTAAAATTCGATAATTATCATAAAAAGATAAAGTCCAGCATGAAAGATAAAATACGGTAAAAAGGCGACGCAGCATCTTCTCGAGTCTTATCTGTTGGTGAGGGTATTCTCCAGTGGCGTATCCAGGTAGTTTGGTTGTGATACATAACTCCTCCCGTCTGAGATAAAGCCTTAGGGTTGAAAACGTTTTCTAAGGCTGCTCTTTCATTTCCAAATCTTCTATCTTGGTTTTCCTTTTACTTTTACATTGGTATGGATAAGGGTAACAGGTTCTGTAGTAGCATGTTACCGCCAAGAAAACAATCATTGCGACCATAAGGTATAAGAGGACATGGATCCATGTAGGCATCGATTTTTCCTCTAATAGTGCTGGATCTTCTAAAATGTTTACTTCATGTTGTGTATTTAACTTTTTGGTCAAATGTTTGATTTCTTCTAAGTCCAAACTGGTAAGTTTAATGTGAGTAGAGCATTCTGGCAGCAGTGAAAGGTTTAACTGAGGAAGCTGAATTACAACAGCAGGTGAAATGTGATCATTTCCAGCAGAGAACACTTCTTGGTTAATGAAGTAGTGACAATTACTTGGGATAGTGATTATATAGCTTCCAGGGATTAGTTCATGATGCTTTTCAACGGAACAGCTTTCGCTGAGGACGATGTCTTTTCCAGTGGTGAAGAGGATGTTTTGTGGGGTAACTTGGTTGGCTATTGCTTTGTCCAAATGAACTGGGACAGTGGTGCAGTTGTTTGGCTTATTGTTCTTCATGATGCTGACAACACAATCATCTTCTGTTTGCAGGTGATTGAGACAGTAGTGGATGTTTTCTACTTCTTCGCATGGTTCATTTTGATATTGATGGAGAACACTTCTCTCATTTAGGATAAGGTAAGGTTTACAAGGAAGAATTATTTTATTATTAATTGGAATGGGGTAAATAAAGTATGTTTTAAAATTTGGAGGTATTAAAAGTGGAAAGTGAATCAGAAAAATAATTCGGTCTTCCTTAAAGATTAATTGAATTCCCAAGAAAGAGTAATAACTATGATGGTCTGTAAAATTAACTAATTGATTGGAAGGGTAAGAAACCTTTATTTTTGTAATAATAGAATTTAGGTTTTTTAAAGGCAAAAATACAGGATGAATTTTATTGACATTAGCAAAACTTATGGCATTAGTTACTTCATTTAAATGAATCTGTAAAATTAAAAGAGAATTTATAATCAAGTTTAAAGTATTTACTTCATTTATTCCTTCAGAGAATTGATCGATATTTTGGGTAATCATTAACATATTAGATTTTATTTGCGAAATGCTATTATTTGTTATTGCCATAATTTCCGTTGCTAAAGTAATCTGTTCGTTAATCTTTTCCTGAAGTAGATGATCACTTTTATCGAGATGCTTAAGAATTAAGTCTATTCTTTTGCCATCTTCGGCATCTAAGGTTCCAAAAAGCCATTTGGATATTTTACCACCAAGGTCTATTAATCCGCGTTTTGATCTTTTGGGATAAATAATTTCTAAAGAACTATCAATATAGTGTATTTATATATAATGTATTTGCTTGTTTTATTAAGTTTAACGTATGAGAGCCAAGATTTTTCTTTGATATTGCAAAAGATAGTTGTGACTTTAAATGATTTCTTATATTAGTGAATTCTGAAATATTTAAATAAGTAACAAAAGTGTGTCTGCTTGTTATGATGCGTGTGGATTTTAAACTAACGGGTAAAATTGGGTTAGTAAGCTTTTGAATAGAGGCATTAGTACTTATAATTGTAAGGGTTAATAATAGGATGAGGAAAAGTCTCATCTGAAACAAAAGAGAAAACATTAGTGTTTTTTGCGTTTCTTTAAGTTATGTTTGGAGTATTTTGAAACGTCATTTTTAACTTTGTTTTTTGTTTGTGCTACTGGGATTATTTTTGTAAATCTAGGAGCTAGTTTATCTCTTGGTTGTTCTTTGTGATAAACTGCATCGTTTTCTGACAACGTAATTGGTTCTTTTCGATTAGCATTTATTTTGTCTAGTTGTTGTTGTTTCTTTTCTTTAACTTTTTCTGTAATTTCTTTATATTTTTCTTTGATTTTTTCTTTGTGCTCTTGCACATATTTAGACACAATATGTTTTTCCTGGACGTCAAATGGGTCTTTAGAGTTAAAGTGACCGGATACTATTTTGAATGGTGTATGATCTGTAGAAGAGTGAATGGAATTGTTGTAGTGTAACAATGAATACTTTATAATGTTAATAAGAGATTCTTTAGGGTTTGTTTGAGTTTTTATTCTTATCTGCTCTAATAGCGTGGAATGAAGTCTTTCAATGTAACTATTCGAGTTTGGATTCTTTGGGGTGGTATAATGGATCTCAATTTTATGTAGTTTGCAAAAATAAGTAAATCTATTGTTATTGAACTCTATTCCATTGTCGCAAATTATCATTTCTGGCAGACCGTAGTGTGATATAAAGGTCAATAAACCATCGAGAACATTAACTGCATTTACTCCAGGAATGTGATATACTTGGGCAAATTTAGAAAATGTGTCAATTATGGTTAAAAATTTTTCTTTTGCTATTGACAGCGTGTCGATATGGATTCTAGCAAAAGGTTTGAATCCTATTGGGATGGGTTGGAATTTAAATTCATTAGGCTTTCTCTCGTATTTTGACTTTTGGCAAATGATACAGTTATTTATGTAGTTTGTAACATCCTTGATCATGGTAGGCCAATAATAGTTTCTTTTGAGAGACTCTAAGGTAGTTGTTATGCCACGATGTCCAGTCTTATAGACATGGTGATAGTTCATCTTGTCTTGTTGATCGGTTTGTATCGTAACATCAGCCAGTTTTAAAGAACAAATCATTAATTGTGATGGGACTCTAGTGATTTTTTCTTGAATATGTTTAAGAAAAGTCTTTTCGTCATCTTTATTTGGAAAATGAAGATGATATTCTAAATCTTCTTCCATGTTTCTTCTACGGAGATTAATAAAATATCTTTGATTGTCAAAAATTTTGTCTCTTATGACTCTGGGTACTGGGGATGCGTCAGATATTTTGACGATCATTTGGTGTTTATGGTGATTTAATGGTTTATCACAATAGGGGTAGGAAAGTAGTCGGGGTTCGTCTGCAGAGTGTATTGTTGTAACATAGTTTTCATTGCTTTTGAAAAACTCTCGAATGGTGGTATCTATATCTCCTGATTCGTTCATCATTGAACCAACTTTGTCTATTTGTTTTTGAATTACTGTATTGATTGCTTCATTTATGGATGAAATGTTTCTGGATAGACTGTCAGCTACATTATTATCTTTGCCCTTAATGTAATCAGTATCAAAGTCATACTCGGATAGCAATAATTTCCACCTGACCAATTTAGAATTGGGCTCTTTCAGGCTCTCTAACCATTTTAAGGGTTTATGGTCTGTCTTTACTTTGAAATGTCTTCCAAATATGTAGGGTCGAAAGTACTTAATTGACCAAACAATCGCTAATAGCTCTTTTTGGGTGACTGAATAATTTATTTCATTTGGATTCAATGTTCTACTTGCATAGCAGACTGGTTTTCCATTGACTTAGAACGCTTCCAATGGCATATTTACTTGCGTCTGCAGTGAGTGTAAAGATTTTTGAAAAATCTGGATGGATCAAAATGGGCTCATTACAAAGAATCAGTTTACAGGTTTCAAATGCATTTTAGAAGTCTTCCGTATGTTCAACTTTTTTACCTTTTCTCAAACATAATGTCATCGGTTTTGTAATTTTTGCAAGATTATTAATAAATTTTCTGTAAAAGCCAACCATTCCCAAAAAGCTTTTGATTTCTTTATGTGTTTTGGGTAATGGCATTTTCAGTATAGCGTCTATTTTCTTTGGGTTAGGTTTAATGCCCTCTGTGGTTACAATATGGCCTAAGAATTCCGTTTCGTGTTTTAGAAATTCACATTTATCAGGCTGAACTTTTAAGTTGTACTCTTGAAGTTTTTTAAATATCTCCTTTAAATTAAGTATGTGTTCGTCTAATGTTGTTGAAAAAACTATGACATCATCCATGTAAACTAGGCAAGTTTTATTGATAAAATCTTTGAGAACTTCGTTAATCATTCTCTGAAAAGTAGATGGTGCATTTTTGAGGCCAAAAGGCATCCTTAAAAATTCATAATGCCCATGATCTGAAGAGAATGCTGTTTTCTCGATACTTTCCTTATGCATCTTAATCTGGTGAAATCCACTTGCCAAGTCTAATGTGGTGAAATATTGGCATCTGCCAAGTTTATCAAGTAAATCGTCGATATTAGGTATAAGAAATCTATCCTGAATAGTTTTGGAATTTAATTTTCGAAAGTTGATTACTAGGCGCCATTTAGGGACCCCACTGGCATCTAGCTTTTTTGGAACTATCCATATAGGACTTGACCAAGGGCTGGTACTATTTCTTATGATGCCATCTTCTAACATTTTTTGAATTTGATCCTTTACTTCCTTTTTATGGACTTCCGGTAGCCTATAAGATCTTGTATAAATGGGCTCTTCATCTGTAGTTACTATTTTATGAGTTGTCTGAGTTGTTGACGACAAGGGCTCATTCTGATTTTGAAATATTGAAGAAAATTGTCTGCATAGCTTTAGGATCTTGTATTTTTCTTCTTCTTCTAAATGACCTAGTCTTAGAAGATGCTCAATTTGATTTTGATCTGGGGTTGTAGAATCGGTTTCAATTTCTGCTTGGTATATTTCAAAGTCATTTATCGGTAAGACATTTAAAGGTCTTGGAAGGTTAAAATAGGTATCTTCAATGTTAACGTTGTGAATTTCAACTATGGCATGTCCATTCTCTACAGTGCTTATTCCTTCAGGTATAAAACAATGCAGGTTGATTGATTGGTAAGGTACATATTATGTACCATCTTCTTTAGCATTTGTTGGAAGTTTCATCCTGAGGACTTCATTCTCGTTTACTGTGATATTAAAGCAGTTATAAAATGAGGGAGAACACTGGTAAACCGGAATTTTAAGGTTATGTCTTTCAAGATAATTCTGTTGCAAATTCCAATTGAAACCCATATTTTTAAGATCTCTAAAACTTATTAAACCGTCGAAAAAAGGGTGAAAATCAAATAGGGTAAAAATTAAAATTTCATTTGTTTGAAATTCCTTAAATGCCGGAATTCGCGCTTCATATTTGGATTCTTGTTGACCACAAGCTGTTTTGATTATATTGGGTTTTATGACAATAAATTCAGAAAAATACTGTTTTGCAACATGGGGATTTAGTAACGAAATATGACTGCCTGAGTCAATTAATAATTTTAGGGTTTTGTCAAAAAAGGAAATTTTAATAAACGGAAGTTTGCGTGATTCTGTTTCATTTACTAGGTAGAATTCATTACAGAGGCTTCGTGATAAAAATTTTCATCTCCTGGGATTTCTGTGGGTATGTATGACGTCATTGACGTGTATTCTGCAGCGTCATTGTATTGTTCCTCTAATTCATTAGTATTAGTTTGTTCTGGGATATAATTCTGGTTTTCGAAATATTGCTCTTCGAAGTTCTGACAATATTCGTGTGAGTTGTCATCAGAATTTTCTAGGTTATACAATTCTTCGAATTGAAATTTGGGGGGTCTTGATTGTGGTTGGAATTTATTTGGGTTTGGTGATCTATACTGGAAATTATTTGTTGGTCTAAATTGATTTCCAGATGTGGGTTCTGAGATATTTCTTGGAGCAAAAGTTTGTCTAGTTACTATGGACATTGGAGTTGGTGTTTCTTTCGAAGTCTGTCCAGTCGGTTTGAAAACGTTGGTTTTATTAGGATTTCCAAATACTTGCTGGTTCGTCAAATATTTTCTTTCTGGTAATTGCCTTGGAAAAATATTTATCGGCTGATTTGGGAAATTTTGTTTAAATCCCGATTGTTGTCCTGTAAAATTTTGTTTAAAACCTGAAAAAGCAGGTGTGAAAGTCTGTGGTATGTGTCTTCCATACGTTTGTTGGTATCCTTGATTTGTAGGTGCTTTAAAATTTGGAAAGGGAATATGTTGACTGGTATTACTTTTAGTTTCGTTACATAGGGACAAAAAATTTTCTCCCTCTATTACATAATTCATCGCTTCTTCTATGCATGTAGGGTTCTTAAGCCTTACGCCTGTTTGAATTTGATGGGGTAGGTATTTTATAAAAGAAACCAAAAGTAACTTTTCTATATTGCCAATTTGTGCTATTTTTGCGTTAGCTTGTAGGGTATTATCGTTATTAATAGAGGTGAAAATCAGACTTCTAAAATATTGGCAGCGAATGCCAAAATTATAAGGTGTTTCTTTCGGGTTTGGTTTTAAGTTATGAAGTTCGTTTAACAAACAAGTGAAAGATCTTTGATCACTAAAAGAAAGCTTTAAAACATCTTTAACTTTATCCCAAATATCTAATTCTGTGCGACTAGAAATTAAAGTTAAAGCTTTACCTTTAAGTTTCCCTAAAATACCACGAAAAATAAGTTTTTTAATTGTGTCATTTTCATCTCTAAAATTACTAAAAGTATCATCGCATGCTGCGATGAAATTATTGAGCTCGCAAGGGTCGTTTTCAAATTGTGGTATAATATCCAAGAAAAGTCTTAACTGTTGATAATTGGTATTATTTACTGCCATGTTTGGTGATAAATTAATATTGGCAAGATTATTTATTATATCTTCTACCTCAGAATTGGATTCAAGGTCAAAATCAAATGCGTTACTTGGGTAATCAACCAGGGATGTCTCTGACAAGGTGTCAGTTTCACTTTCAGATTCTGAACTAATGTTGGCTAAATCCGTAAACTTTTTCCTAAATTCCTTATTTTTCTTAGCAGTTTCTTTTAATCCGCTAAACATTAAACATTAAGAAAACAAAAATGCAGGAAAAATAAATTCTATACTTATAGGATAAAAATAAAAAAGAGAAATTTTATAAATGAGAGAAATGCAAACAAACAATAATCAAAAATGAAACAATTGTTATTTCTTACCATGCGTCGAAGTTTCTTCTTTCTTCTTTGTGTTGTACACTGTGTCACTTAACTAAAGCCAAACAAGGGATATCCGTTCCGTCGAATGACTTGCTGTACCCCACTTTTGGATGTGCAGGCAATGTTCCAAACATAAGGCCCGGTGTGTCAAGAAAAGAAATATACGGTTTCTTCTTGAACACGATTTTTTTTTTAAAGTCCCGTTAAAGATTTGAAAACCACCTGAGTTCGTAAACCACTATCTGTATAGTCAGTACGGCACTATGTTTCGAAATCACTATCCATAAAGTCAATACGGCACTATGTTTCGAAGTTCACTATCCATACAGTCAATACAGCACTATGTTTTACTCATCTGTACAGGACAATCCTACCGACTGCGCCAATTATGTATTTTGCGGTTAAAATACTGTAATTGTTGGACTTAATGAATTACTCGTAGACTTGAATTATTTGTGTTTTTTATTCAAGAAAAGCTGGTAACAAACTAAGACACTTACAATATGCTATTTTTCTTTATATACTAAAATGATCCTAAAAGTGAAGATAAATCCTGGCATAAATAGATAAAATACGGGAATTACATGAATTAACAAATATCAGAGATTATCATAGTAGATATAACTCAGTATGAAAAGATAACACCTGGTATAATGTAATGTAAGGTAAAATTCGATAATTATCATAAAAAGATAAAGTCCAGCATGAAAGATAAAATACGGTAAAAAGGCGACGCAGCATCTTCTCGAGTCTTATCTGTTGGTGAGGGTATTCTCCTGTGGCGTATCCTGGTAGTTTGGTTGTGATACATAACTCTGGGCCGAAGAGGAATGGACAAGATACTGGTCGAGAATATCGGATCTAAGACACTCGAAGGCATTCAGAAAAACCCTTTGACACATCAAACAGCGGATAAACTACTGGAACAAAACAGGTTGCCCCTTAAAGTTCTAGTAGGCTAACATTTGCGAAGTTTTGTTTTCGTATATACGCAATAGACGAAGCTACATTATTTCTTCTTGCCCTGTATAGGGGTATGTTGTCATAAACGAAAATTTTTTACGTTTTACACAGTCTATGTATTGAACCTCACAACTATGTGAAAATAAATTGTAAGAAAAAAAAAAAGAAATAACGGAAATACATACGTTATATCATAAGGAAGTTGGTAGTTAAGGATTATATTATACTTCTAATATGCTTTTGACTCTAGTAGATGGTTAAAAAATATATAAAAGGTAAATCGTAGTTTATAGAATTATGTTGAAAAAATTTTAAATAGCTTGTATGTCGTGATTTATATAATTATGCAAAGTTTTACAACCCGAACTAGATATCAGCAGATAAGTAGATACTGTTTTATGAATACTTTGGTGAGAGATATGGGTCAGATGATTCTAGGAAGAAGTTTTATTTTATGAGGTGGTTTCTTAGGATGATACTAAAATTTTCATAAAGGCCGGCGTCTCCTCTGTCCAGAGGAGTGATGGAGCAAAGAAATCAGTTTTTGCCATTTTGTCCTTTTTCTATTAACTTTACGCCAAAGGGAGTTATATACAAAATAAAAGATTAGTAAATTCTTTACAAAAAATTCGGTCAAGTGCAGGCTATGCTTGTACAATTAGTGTTCCGTGTCATCAGTTCCCCACTTAACCTGGGCAAACGCTGTATCACATCGCGTATGCGCGAAGCCAAATTAAAAATTTTAAAAAATGTGTAAGGACAAAAGTTGTTTCTTACATCGTGACAAATATTTTTTGTTGAAAGACTTTTTCTCTAAATCCAATGGTTTAGCAGTTATAAGAAAATAAACAATTAACTTGTTTATAACAGTTGATCGCGCGAGAATTTTTCAATGGTGATAATTTTCGTTTAATCTACACCTAATTCCTAATGTTCATGATTTTTTTGTCAGATTTTTCAGAGCGATCTTTCTGGTAATAAGGGTTAGGGACAGCAATTTTTAAGCGGTTTTCCCAAAACAATCTTTAAAAAAAAATGCATATATATATATATATATATATATATATATATATATATATATATATATATACATATATACCGGGTGCCCACGAGTTTACTGGCCAGCTCGTTATTTTGTTAAGAAATAATATTTCGATTTTAATTTTTGGGAATTCGTATGGTTACTTTAGATGCAGATTTTGAGTGCTCGAACATCTGACTATCGTTTCCGGTTCAACCGGAAATACAGTCAACTTTGTTATTTTAAACGAAACACCCTGTATATTTTTTAAAATTTGGATTCTACGTAAAATTCTAATTATAAAACATGTATCATACCCCATACCTATCTTTAACAGTTTTCAAGAAAATGGCGTTTGAAAATGTCGGAAGAGCCGCAAACTATACTGTTTTAACATAAAACAAATGAATATGCGAAAAGTTTAATATATTATTTTTACTTCTTTTTAGGGGCCTTATATGCTTGTGTCATGACAATCTCACTTCCGGTGCAACCGGAAGTGCTACAAAATATGACATTCAGGCACAAATTACTTCAATAATTTCAATTAAACGACCTACTTTAAACCCTAAATTCTAATTTATCTTACTTTTCTCTATAATTTTTGTATACACCATCCCAGGTCTAAAGTAGATAGTTCTTGAGATATGGACAGCTAAAAATTTAGATGCATTCCAAGTTTCAATCTTTCTAATTTTATCTAGGTGGCTATGGAGACCATTTGCATTAAGAAAATGTAGAAATGATACACATAATTAATAATATCAGAGTAGTGCTTGAAGAATAATTTTATTAGGCTTTCATTATAAAAAATAAGAAATTAGTCATAAATTAAGTGTTCGAATTGTTGACCGTTTTCTCTCAGACGAACTCTTTGAAATTCCCTGAGCACGTTGTTCATTTGTTTTGGGGGTGATATTATTAACAGAAAATATGACAAGTGTCTTGTATTCATAGCCATCTTGATTAAATAATTGGAAATTGACATGGTTATGATCATGAAGCAGTTCAAGCGACAAATGATCTCCATAGCCGCCTAGATAAAATTAGAAAGATTGCAATTTGGAATGCATCTAAATTTTTAGCTGTCCATATCTCAAGAACTATCAACTTCAGACCTGGGATGGTGTATACAAAAATTATAGAGAAAAGTCAGATAAATTAGAATTTAGGGTTTAAAGTAGGTTGTTCAATTGAAATTATTGAAGTAATTTGTGCCCGAATGTCATATTTTGTAGCACTTCCGGTTGCACCGGAAGTGAGATTGTCATGACACAATCATACAAGGCCCTTAAAAAGAAGTAAGAATAATATATTAAACTTTTCGCATATTCATTTGTTTTATGTTAAAACAGTATAGTTTGCGGCTCTTTCGACATTTTCAAACGTCATTTTCTTGAAAACTGTTAAAGACAGGTATGGGATATGATACATGTCTTATAATTAGAATTTTATGTAGAATCCAATTTTTAAAAAATATACAGGGGGTTTCATTTAAAATAACAAAGTTGACTGTATTTCCGGTTGAACCGGAAACGATAGTCAGATGTTCGAGCACTCAAAATCTGCATCTAATGCAACCATACCAGTTCCCAAAATTTCAAATCGAAATATTATTTCTTAACAAAATATCAAGCTGGCCAGTAAACTCGTGGGCACCCGGTATATATATATTGTTAAATTCGTGCTTCAATAAGCTTTTTTTATTCGATACTCTACACGATGCCTTTGAAATTTTTTTTCATGTCCCACTTTACCCCCTGAAATTAATTCCCAGAATCAAAATTCAACTTTTTTATACTTCACGTCTATAATTGGTCCACTTCACTTTATCGCTGTGCTAAATTTCCAATTTTTACGTCGAATAGTTTTAGAGATAATCGCCAGTGACAGACGGACGGACGGACGGCCACCGAAGTGATTCCATAAGTGTTTTGTTTCACGGAACACTATAAAGGGTATATACATGTTTTTCCTCAAATTAGAATTTATTAAAATAATGATAATTCAATTGGAATAAAATTTGGTAACTGCTACTCTACTGGTCTTAATTAAAATTGAGTCAATTATTTTCTTTTAAATTTTGCAAAAAGTGAGCCATATGTTACAAGCACACAACATATTGCGTAAAATGAATTCGGGTGAGACCAAGTTGAAATTCACGCACGAGGGATTTCCCCTAATAGTATAAATTACAAGATTTCCCTTATTATATTTATTGTAGCATAACAATAATAAGTAATTATTTTCTTGAATTTTAGAATAAAATGCAATTAAGTATCAGCAGTTCTATATATTATTGTTTTATCACAATAAAAAGCAATGATTTCTTTTGTAACGTAAGTATTATTTGGAACTATAACTGATTATTACACACAACCCTTTTTAAATTCAACTTTGAGGCAAGCACATGCAATTAATGTTGCAATTTGTGTATGTACGTACATATATTTAAGAGTAGCAATCAGCTTGTCTTCCTGCTATTCTGACTTTATAAAATTATTATTGCTTAGTTATTGGCTATAAAATAGAAGTGAATTTCCGATATAGACATCTAAAAAAGGCATAAGGAAAAGAAAAGTACACAATAAAATTTTGATATCTTTGACAAATTATATGTTTTTTATGTGTCTGTCCAAGAAAATCGTTGATATTTTATACCAAACAACTGAACAATGCTGTTACAAAGACCAAATTAGTAGGGATGATATGTAATTACTATCCTTAGACAAATATAACAAATAACACTAAATTATACTATATCGTGCGTGAGTTGGCTGTTACCGGATATAAATTACAACAACTACATAATATAGGGTGGGACAGTAAGAGGGAGTTTTAAGGATTCCATGCTCACGAAGATAACAGTAACCATATGCAGAACACAACTACAAACTGATATTTGGACGTTAATATATTAGTCGGCTTAAAGTTAAGGAAAGTGGTACTAAGGACACTAATTAAAGACGAAGTAAATAAAACTGTTTCAGAGACATAAGTTCAAATCTCTAGATTTAATAGTAAAGTAAAAGAAAATAAAGAAATATAGCATCTGTGAAAAGAAATTTCTTTGAACAGAGCGTAAACTTAATTACTTTACACTTATCGAAGTTTTAAAAAACTTTAGGTGCTTTAAACATTTAAGTGCTATAAATCAGGAAAGACTTTATTGCCGTTTTGACAACTCATATACATTATAAAGCTAGAAATTTCGTCGCAGCAAAAAACTCTTGATTTAATTGATTTCTACTAAACGCTTGCAATTTAATGTACTTCTGCTAAAGTATATTACTTTTCAAAAGTTTAAAGCTTTTTGAGTCAAGTGTGTGGGTAATTGTTTATTTATGAAAGGCGAATCGTAGTTTATAAAATTGTAAACCTTTTTAACAATTCGTAGATCGTGATTTATATAATTATGAAGATATTGCACAACTCCGACCGGCTGGTGGTTCGGAGCAGAACTGCTAGGCGGGGTTAGAACTGATCGCCGTTGCCGCACGTGTTTTAATTTTAGTGCTGTAAGAATAAAAATGGGTGTGTGAACCACGCGCTACACAAAACCTCTGTTTTTGATAATCGTTTAATATTAATAATGTTAATTTCCTAGCATGTCCCACACATGCTCTATAGGGTTTGAATCCAGAGGACATGATGGCCCGTTCATTTTCTCAATGCCAACTTCCATCAAGTATTCAGTATCTTGCATCAAGATAAAACCATCGCCGATAAATGGAGCAATCAGAACTACGTGATTTGTCAATACCTCCTCAATATATCTCGGTGCGATCAAAGATCCTCCATCAATTAACATTAATTAAGTACAGGCCTCCCTTGATATTCCTACCCAAGCCATCACGGAACCTCCTCTATAGCTAAGCCGGGCGCTCAGTTTTGATAAACATCTGGTGAGTGTAGACAGAATCTAGACTCATCCGTAAAGAATACACTGCTCGATCGTGCCAACTTCCAATCTAAATGTTCACGAGCAACTTGTAATTTTGCTACTCTATGACGCGGGAGTAATTTAGGTCCAGCTGCTGGTCTGCAAGAGTGTCAATCAACCTACTGTAATCTTTAACGAACTGTCCAAGAACTTTTTTACCTCGAACCTCTTAAAGTCAAACGACGAATTCGAAGGGTATTAAAAAGAAGATATCGGTCATCAATGACTGTAATTTTGCGTTGCCTACCACCACCCGCACTCCGTTTATTTCTGCCTCTCTCTCTCTCTCTCTCTCTCTCTCTCTCGTTCAACTACTCTGTCGATGGTAGAGCGGCTGGTATTATGTACTCTAGCCACATACCCATAATTTCGCCCGTCTTCCACAAGAGCTGCAACTTTTGTACAATTTTTAGCACCTAAAACCATTGTAAACACACAAATTCACTGTCAAACTGACAATAATGCGACAAGCAACACATGACGCAGCCACCTTGTCAAATTAAACATTTAATTCATATTACATCAACAATTATTGACAAATTAAAATTATTGATACCGAGATCATTTCGAGTTTGTGTGAGAACAAATAATGCACGTAATGATATTAACCAAAAAATAAAATATCAAGAATAGATGACGCTAAATGAAAACTGGCATTTTGAAATAATTTTGCTACTTAATTATTTTACAGGGTGTTTTGAAATTTCAAAAAACATTTCGGTTATCTTTGTATATGTCAAAAAACCTTCTTCACTTAAAATTTGTACAAACATGTTAAAACTAATAACTGGATCTAAAGCTCTAAAGGAAATCACTAAAATCGGACTCAGAATAAAAAAAATTATCAAGCCTAAAACTTAATTAAAATTTTAGGATGACCGTTTTTTTGCACGTGAGTGTATAATTATAAAATCACAAAACCCGTGCACTTAAATATTTTAAGGGAAATAAATTTTATAATTAAAATTAAAATTAAGAAATATTGATTTAAGTAAATTAAAAAAATATATATGAATAAAAATATAAATAATTGAAAACCTTCTACAGGTTTCATTTATTTCCGTACAGTCAGCTCTCCAATTTATATAACAAGTATTTTCAAGTCTGTTATTAAAAAAGGAAAATACGTATTTTCTAAGCTCTTTACAATTTAACAAAAGCCCATTTTTGAGCAGTATTAAATATTTCAAGAATTTCTAATTTTGCACAAAAGCTGTTATTTAATGCAAAGAAAAGGTTTACTAACACATTTTTTGTATTTTTTTTTATTAGATAATGACTCATTTTTCACTTCGAGTTGAGCTTAAAATAAAAGCTTAGGATAATTGCCGCACTAAGTGAAATAACGCAGTTATGTTGAACCGTTGCGTTGTAGTAGACATTGTTTAAATATTTATAATTTAAAACCACGTTGCTGCAAAAAAGTAAGGAAGAGGCTGCAAATGAATCCTTAGAAGATATTAATAAACAATAGATCCCAGAAGATGAGAGGAAGCTCGAAAACGGTTTTATTGAAATTTTTCTATTTTCGTTAGAATGTATGATAATTTTAAGATCCATTATGAAAATAGCACGATGTATACTAAAGACGAGGCTGATTAATATATCCCAATATGAGTGAGAAATTTGCTAATCCAGTTTCATATACCTACCGGATAATTACACCCTGTCAGGCAGAGGACCTTTTCTCAGGTGGCACGAATACCTGTGCAATTTTAAAATCCTAAATTCCTAGCAGGTACAATATTATTCTTTGTGGCACAATTACCTCCGCCGGTACATAGAAACTAAAGCCTTATATTGAAATTGGCATTAATTAACGTTGGGTTAGGGAGACAACAAATTATATCCATTATTCAGATTAAATAGTAAATTTTAGAATCACCAGTTGTAATATAATTGAATTGAAAGGAAATATTAGAAATTATATTACATACATACATATATTTGCCTTAATTGGATTTATATCTTTTCAGTTTAAACTATTTAATATCATTTCGTTGAATCACAAACACGTGTGTTCGTCATGGTTTTGCTGGATGGTAGCCATATCATGATAACTATTTTTGTTTATCTGAGATAGCCCACGTCGACGTCAGGGCTCAGTACTAAGGTACCGTGGGCATCTGAAGAGAAGGGAAATGTAATCTATTGACATTGACATTTTTCAGGGCAAAATCCGTGGAAGTAGTAGAAAAGGGATAAATCTCCAACAGCGCGGCGAAGAGCGAGAGAATGGAGTTTTCTTGTGACGACTGGGTCACTGATCGGTCGAATGGCTCTCTTTTAGATAAAATCTAGGATGTTAAGTGTCAAAAGTAATGCCGCACCCAAGATGTGGGACGAATACTCTAGGCTAGGTGTTATTTGGGAAACATAGAGTATGTTATGTATTGTGTGTGGCTTGGCCTTTCATGGTATGTGTTGTCGGATTTTTACCATGACAGCAAGCAAGACTGGGTTTTGGAGGCGTTTAACTGAACAAGATTTTTAGCACCCCAGTCTAAGATCAATTGAAGATCTTGAGAAATCCATAAATCTGCGTCTATTAGCCAGCTCTTGATTCGAGACCGGCCTGGAAAAATGAATGTTGGAGAGAAGAGTACTATCGTCAGTTTAACTGTGGATGGGATTGGTAGTTAAGGAGTCAAGCAGATAAAATAAGTTATGCTTACCACTAAAAGTATAAACCCCTGGCAAAAGGTGAAAGTTATATACAGTTATGTTTCTCTTGTACCAGAAGTCATATCTGCTCAACCAAGTCATAGATGAGAAAACCCAGGAAGTAAGAGATGAAGGTCGCTATTGCATAATGTTTGAGGACGATATGGTAATACCCAAGCAAAGACATTGCACCAGCAGTAAAGACGTGGAAAGAAAAGTGAAGAGTTATAGAAGATCCCTAGAAGGCAAAGGATTCAGAGTCAACAGGAAGACAGCTAAGTACATGGAATTCAATAGAAGGAGGAAAAGCAGAAGCAAGGATGCAAGAAGTAAAGTTAAATAAATAAAGAATTTTAAATACCGTCACAGACGTTAGTACATTAGGTTATTGATCAAACAGTTTTGTCAGATCTGCAATTACAGATGAAGCGGTAAAATGACCAGTTGGTTAAATACATGGAATGAGGTTAGATGTGACATAAATGATCATGCTAAGATGGACATGAGGGCGCGTTAACAAGAAGAGTTAATATTAGGAGAGAAAGAATAAGGGGGACAAGGTTGTGAAAATATCAAAGAACATACAGGAAATGCTTACGTAAAGTGTGATCGGATTAATCCGGCTATCAGCTGATACTGGATGTCTCTTTCTCTATTGAGAAAGATAGGCGTGAACGCCTCGGAAGAGGTAATGCCAATGAAAGTGTATAAGAGCTAAAGTAGAGAATGATCAAAACAGTGATGGGTGAATGTAGTCAAGCATGATTTAAAAAAAAGGTTTAATAGGAGAAACTCAGGATCGGACGTTGCGAAAACGACTAGCTAGGAACTTCACCTTCATGTAAAGTTGGGAAGACACAAGTCGAAGGAAAAGAAGACCAAAATTAGGCTATTCAGTTTGTTCTACTGTGTTTTAGTTATTATGTATTAATAAAAAAATTCTAAAAAGATGCCATTTTGTAAGACTAGTCGTATCTATATGCCAGAGTGTTAAAATGTGTAACAGACATCTATGAAGTTATCCTCCAACAACTGAAAGATAAGAAATACAAAAAATATGACTTCAAGAAAATTAAATAGTACATTCGGGAAAATATTGTAAAAATTTGGATCTGTATACCTGAGCAAACTATCATGCGCACTATCTATCTACCTAATCAGTCGGATGAAGCACATTATTATGTATTATATAGGATGGCATTTTGATAAAATAAGGCAGTGTTGTTTAAGCTAAGTATTGGTGACTGGTAAATTAATTATCTTTAAAAATAACTAAAAAAAAATTCTTAACATTATATTTCGAAAATCGAAACTGTAAACGCATAAGAACCCTTAGGGGAGACCGGTGACAATTGTAACGAGTGTCAATTGTAACATTCAGTATATTCCCGTCCTCCGCCGGATTATCGCGAACCGAGTTACACATGTTCAACGGTTGTTGACAGATCTTTCTTTAGAGTGTTAGTTGCTTTAAGAATTCTGATGAATACTGTTGTTACGATCTGAAACGTGACTTTCAACACAAAAAGTAAGTATTTATTTTTATTTTCTTTTGTAAATAATTTCTTAGCCATATTTTCAATACATATTTAGAAATATACCACTGAAATATGGATTATATTGACTATATAATCTTATAATAAGAACACTTTAGGAATTAGATTACATAGTTTAATAATGTAAACAAATCATATATGTCCTTTGGTGTCAATTGTAACATGAATAAAGGTGACGATTGTAACATGTTACAAGTGAAACCAATGTCAAAAGTGTGTATCATCATAATGTATTTCTTTGTAGAACGCTTTACAATATGAAACCAAACATTTGTGGAGACCTCATACCGTGCATACGGAAGAAAAAATACTCTTATAATATTAACTTAAAATTAATAATTTGTAAATTTTTCCCATAAGAGTCTAAGCCAAACATTTTGAGTTAAAACAGTTTTCTTCCGCACGAACGATATACTTAACTCAGGTGAAGAGTAAGGTCTTTTAGTAATGTTAACATACCCACGTTCTTATCTAACATTTTTCATTTTACAAGAATATTTTACTTTGCATTTGTATATTTTCAAATATTGTTATTTATATTTTAATAGAAGTTACTAATACAGATTGTTACGAATTTGTCGTGTTTTTTTTGGTATATCTTTGTCGACTTTAACAACAGAAAAAAACTACTTTTTTATTTGTGTAACTCTTTGTTTATATTTTAATGTTATTATTTGTATTCAAATAGGATATTTAAAATAAAATATAATATGTTTGTACGTACTGTTACTACTGACACCTGTGTCCGTTACAATTGCCACCAGTCGGGTGTCAATTGAAACACATGTCACTGACTTGCATTATATGTTCTAAACAAGAAACTAGATATTTTTTCTACATTCTGAATTTATTAGGTTACTTACAAAGCTCGGGGACATCCTCAAAAAAAAAATCAATAAATTAGAACTGACAGGTAAGGTTGTAAAAAATCACATGTGTTTTTTGTTACAATTGTCACCGGTCTCCCCTATATAGTTTAAACTAACTTTTATAGCTAAATGGTAGAGTCATCTGCTTTAGTATTTATTGATACACAGGTCTATCGTGATTTGATGTGTCAAAAATTAGAGCAGATTTTAAGTAATTTCAACCTTCTGATACCAAAAATGTCTGTTTTGCCCCCTCACATCCAGATTTTTACAGAATGTTGGAAAATTTTGAAATTTTGGAATTTAGTATGAGTTTGAAAGTGGATTTTCTTTTTTTACACTTAAACTACGTCCCGTTATATCATGGTGCAGTGAGGAACAAGGTAAATGATTCCACCAAGATGTAAAGGAGCATTGTTATCAAGAACGATGTAGTGTGACAATGATTGTAGACTACTGCTGGATTTTACAATGTTGTTTGCCTGGTTAGGATTCGGTCAAATGAAGTTTTCAGACAAAACGACGAAGATTTAAGAATCACAACGTTTAGTTTTTTAAATTTTTATTAATTTTGTAATTATTAATAGAGTTTATTAAACATTTTTTGTTGTAAGAAACTCTTACATGATACATAAAAATACATTGTCATTTTCCATGTGTTCAACTTATTACCGACTTTCAAAAGCAACAGCTCCTTAACAAAATTGCTTGAGAAAGTTTCCAATTATCACGAAAAAGCTAATAAGCAAATCTTAGCTCTAATTAAGTTCTCAATTTATTTTGTTCCATTTATCGTTTTGAAGTTTATTTGAAACTGTAATATTGCAAATTAGGGAAACTGTTACTGTGTTCTAAAGTTTTAAAGCCTTTGAATAGCAGATGTCTCAAAACAATTTCTTGCGACAAGGCCTGCTGCTGAATAATAAATTCAATAATTAAATAAAAATATTGCAAAGTATTTGAATAAATTCCAAGTAAAATTGCCACCAATTTTAAGGCAGAATAAATAGGCATAGAAATACTATATTTAGTACTGTCATGATGAGGGTTTCTATCCGTCCCAATATATCGAGACTGCCATCGTTATTGGGGTTCATGTACCGACGTACCGACAAAGGTATCAAAAGTCCCGATCGACGTTATCAAGTTTTTTAAATTAAATTTTAAAAGCGCACCCACCAACAAGCGTGATTTTGAAAGGTTTTTTTAAAAAGAAAGCTTTTGCGTATAACGCACTACTACAACGTGGTGTAGTAAACATCTATCTTGCGAATTTGTGCATCGCGTCGCGTCGTTATCTTAATCCATATTCGCTGGTTGGTACCTATTTTTTGGAAATCAGTTCACTTGACGTCTAGCGGTTACTAAAGTTCAATTTATGATTAAACTCAGCGTTTCGATATTTGACAATCACAGATGACATCAATAGCTGATATTGGTTCCTTCGAGTCCCTAGTGTTCAAGTTTCCATATATTCATACAAATTAAACATGCAATTCTGACTTTGAAATTAGTTTTATTTGACTAAATTCAAAATTGACAAATTTTAATACCCGCTAAAAACAATAGGTAATAAATAATTAGATTGAACGTTGCTTCTTCAACACTGTCCCTCAATGGAAACCTCAAAAAATTTTGAAATCAAGTATTGAAAAGATTCTTTTGAAAGTGATTTCGTAAATATATCTGATAAATTTTCTGTGGATGTGACATACTTTAATTCTACATCTTTTTCAGCTATTCTTTCTCTTATAAAATGGTAGTGAACGTCAATATGTTTGCTTCTTTGATGATTGGCTGATATGTGAATTGCTGCTTGATTATCACACAATAATAAGGGTTTCTTACTTTCCTTTAAATCTATAAGAACAAAGGACATCCATATAGCTTGTTGACAAGAAAGTGAGAGAGCCATATATTCCGCTTCTGTGGTTGATACTGCGACACTCTGCTGTTTTCTTGTAGACCATGTTACTACTGCTTCACCATATAAGCCAAGATAACCTCCAATGGATCTTCTACTGTCTAAGTCGTTAGCATAAGAAGCATCACTGTATATTACCAAATGTGTGTCGGTATATTAGTCTTCTATGAGTTGTACCTTTTACTCGTAAATAACGAAATATGTGGTGTACCGTAAGTAAATGAGCTTCAGAAGAATCTATGAGCTTCAGAAGGATCTGTGCTAAACTGTGACATTAAATTGACTGCAAAAGCAATATTAGGCCTCGTTCCCATTGATAAGTATAACAGACTACCTATTTTTGATTGGCATAGCTGAATATTTGCCTTTCTTTCCAATTCTTTACGTTTTTGTGGTTTAGCTATATCTATGGGTGTACATGCAGGCTTACAGTTCAACAAATCATATTTTTCCAAAATTTTAAAAATGTATTGTTCCTGTGAATGGGTTATATATTGTTCCAAATCAACTTTCTTTAAAACTTCAATTAGCTTTTTATTCCATTGTCGAGGAGATTGTTTCAGGCCATAAATGATTTTACAATGTTTGCATTCTCATTATTCATACAAATTAAACATGAAATTCTGACTTTGAAATTATTTTTATTTGACTAAATTCAAAATTGACAAGTTTTAATACCCGTTAAAAACAATAGTTAATAAATAATTAAATAAACAAATAAGGGTGAACATTGCTTCTTCAACACCTAGATCAGTAGTGGGTTGGTAGTGGGCTGTATCAAGCTGACACGGCAGGTGGTGTCGTTTGATTTTGGCGTTTTGTGTTGGTGATGTTGGTGTTTCTGTGGGTGTTTTATTTAAGTTGAACGGTGAGTTCAAGTCTGGTTCTGTCTTTTTAACTAACCTCTAGACGTAAAATGGACCAGACTTCAACAGGGTGCCATAAATGACAAGTGACTTGGCCACCATATTGCGAGATCTAAGAAAATGTTTACTTATATATTAATGGTCCAAGTCATTTCTAAAATTCAACGATTTTGACTGGTTGGCATTGTCTGAAATCCCAGAACGTTAGAAGTTGAAAGAAACACTTATAATAAATCGAATAGTTTGATAATTTGAGAAGATCGCTGTTTTCAAAACTACCGATACTTTAAGAATTTTTTTATCTAAGACATCCCACGTAGACTTCAAGCCTAAGTACTAACGTACCGTGGGTGTCTGAAAAGAAGGGAAATGTCTATTGACACGGGATTTGAAGGATTAGAGGTTGGATGGTAAGGAAAAACACCTGTAGGCAATTTGTTCCATAATCTGGAGAACCTAGGTATGAATGAGCGAGACAAGTAGTCTGTTTTTATGGAGGAAAAGAACTCTTTAGAAGACAGGAAAAACGGTTCGATTGTAGGTAGACAAGGTGACCTTCCCGATTTGGCAGGGACAGGTTCCCGGTTTTGACATGCTGTACCGGAAAAAAAGTGTTCCGGAATATCCCGAAATTATAAATTTACAGTTAATCTAATACTCAGATAACGCCTATTATTACGATTAGATTTACAATGATAATGCTGACTTATTTGAAAACAATGTAACTTAGACGAAGACTGTTTCGTAAAAATATAGAGGTTGTAGAAAAAATGTACATTTTTTTGATCGTTGAAAATTGTTTTTTCTAGTTTTTCGGCAAAGTGTCGCGATTTTTAACTTTAGGGAGTTGGTAACCTTGAGGTTGATGGTTAAATTTCTTAAAAAGCACAGAACATTTAGATCAGAAATCGGAGTTACTTAAAATGTGTGAATACCTGTTGCACAATGCAAATTACGAAAGAATTTTTCCTTAATGTCCATCCAGTGATCAAAAGAAATAAATCGTTTATTTGAGTCCCATCTGCAATGCCAGTATAACTTTAAGTTATCAAGTGCAGAATTTTATAAATACATCAAAAATCAGAAAGATGTTCTAAAGAAAATCACCCTCATCGCAGAAATATAAACTGGCAAATCCTAAATAATTTTTGGATTCGGTGTTAAAGAATATCAGTTGTAATAAAGATTTTCGTTCCTAATATAGTTGTTTTTGTGTTTTGGTATTTACAGCTAGGTCAGTTTAAAAAATCACACTTTATTTATAAACAGATTACTTTTTCAGTAGTGACGAATAGACACTTTGTTGTTCATTGGACTTTGTTGCGACATTGACGGCCAGCTTAATTTCCTTAAACTTTACGGAGTAAGACGAGTTATGCTCACTTAGCAATGCAAAACGTTTAAGCTATAATGAATGTTTTATTTCTTCTTTTCTTCTAGATATTTAGATAAGAAGCAACTTATTTGCTAAGCAGTCGGAAGTTGAACATTTTAAATACTTTTATAGCAGTTTTATTTATGCGAGTAAACTTATTTAATCACGCAGAACTATACTGAATATTTATAGCTCGGGGTGACCTATAGTCCCCTAACGTATGTACAGTACAGCCTGGAAAGAAGCCAGCGTTATAGACATAAAGCATGAGTATAAATGTTTTAGAAAAGGAGATAAGAAATATATATGATTTAAAATTTAAAAACTGCGACGCAACGGGAAACAGTTTTAGACAACTTAGAGATAGTATGCAATTTCGCAACTGTTAATTTCATTACCGCTTGTATAAACCTTCCAAAATCGATTTTAAATCATTGGTTTAAGACTTAACAATACCTATTACTCTGGTGGTATGCAAAATCGTATTATTTTCAAAATTGGATTATTAGGTTGTAAATTATATTCCTAATCGAATTAGTACCTCTACGTCTACAACCCTGCCCCTTATAATTCATATTAGACGACTGCGTATTCCGATTTCGATAGTTGATGCTTCTTCATCACTCATTTGGACCGTTGTATGATATTTATAATTTAAATTTCTGCTGCTGCAAAGAGCGGATCACGTTGTTGCCGCTTATTGCAGTTTATGGATTTATTTTTACTTCATTCAGCTTATTGTTTTTTTATTGGTTTGTTGATATTTTCAATTGAGTGAAAGGTATTAGTCTTTTGACACATATACATTTAATTCTATATTCTAGTGATAATAAAATCCAAAAAGTTAAAGTACGTCGCTTATAATTCAATCGAGTAAGCAAGGTGGAAATACCTCGAATGATGAATTACGAACAAGATTTATTTATTGATTGTGTGGTAGTTTCATCCAGTGAAGCTATTTAATACATTTTGATCTTGCTAGTTAAAATCCTTTCTTTCTCTTTTTGAATTACTCGTTTTCGTTTACAATTTGATACCGATTATTTATTTAAAAAATTGGATTAAAGATAATTATAATTTAAATTATGCCATCGTTAATTTAATTAATTACACCATGTCGTTTCAGATATTTGTTTAAAAGTGGCAACGCGGAGCATCCGTCGGACAAATTTTACAATACGACGGTAGAAGTGTTACCAGTGGAGCTACCCACCAATTCAGCTTTTATGTCAGCAGCAAATATGACCAACGATGGTTACGTTATAGTTGGTAAGTCTAAATTAAATTGTACATCATATGTACGTACAGCCATTGACAACTTCAACTTTCACGCTTTACGTTTCCATTGAGACCTAAAAGTTTAAATTGTCATCATTGTACATTGTACATACAATAAATTACTTTTTTATTGAATATACAACTGGGACCCACGCTGTTCATCTTAACGTAGTTGTCATACAAAGCACCCAAAATTTAACAGGACATTCTTAACCCATTTTAGTACCTTATCTACCTAACTAACAAAAATCAGTGCATACGTTGGATTAATAATAAATCAAATTAGTAGACGTGGTACGCACAGAGCCGTAGCCAGGCGGGGTCTGGCAAGCTCCGCCTTGGTAAACAAGAATTAAGCCCTGGTAAAAATGTAAAGGTCTTTTAACGGATTTTTTAGGTTTGTTGGAAATAAAGATATTAATGAAAAAAAGTATATACTGATGATCCGTTCAACCAGAGATCCAAAAACACAAATCATTAGTAAATAAACCTTAACAAAAAAAAATATTCGCTATTGGGATTAATCAATTAATATAACTCTGTTAAAACCGATCACCCCTTACATTTTCCGTAAACTTTTTTATACAGGCCTGCGGAAACTTCGTTTTCAACTTCAACATCATTTAATTGGCCACAAAGATATTCTATATGAGTCAACCCGAAATGACCGATTTAATTTATTTAGCTTTTGAAAGCCGAAGAACAGAGTCACTGAAACTAGACCTATTTTTAAAAAATTCACAATCGTACGCAAAGAAAATTGCAACTGTTTTAGTTTTCTAGTTTATGTTTTCTAAAATGTGCAATTATATTTTAACTACTTTAAGACTTAAAGTTTAAGTTGTTTAGATATCCTGATTTTATATTTTTTGTGTTTTTGACGGTTGTATTACAGGGTGTCCTAAAAGTATAGGCACATATCTCTGCTATTAGTAAAGATAGAGACACCACATTTTAGGTCCATCTTATTGGTTAATTAATCTACTTTTTTGTGTAATTTAACTTATCCAACCCCCTTGAGGAGTGACGATAGAGAATTCAGGTCAAAAATTTCAAACGCAACCCTATGCCGTGTGGTAACTCATTTTAAAGGTCTTCAAAAAAGAAACACTTTACCGCAAACGCGAGGTCCGTATCTTAGTTCGTTTTTAAATATCGTGAAAAAAAGTTTAAATTGAAATACATGTATTTCTCTTATTACTTTAAAAGTTGTTCAATACCACCATGAATTTCTTGGCAGTAATAAAGTCGGATTTTGGAACCCACTTTCCACGTTTGGCAAGTGTTACTTCCTGGCAGAGATCCAAAATCGACTTTATTACTGCCAAGAAGTTCGTGGTGGTCCTTTGGAACAACTTTTAAAGTAATAAGAGAAATAAGTGTATTTACATTAATTTGTAATATTCTTTCTCACGACTTGTAATTTTTAAGAGCTTGCCATTTAAAAACGAATAAAGATACGGACTTCGGGTTTACGGTGAAATGTTTCTTTTTTGAAGACCTTTAAAATGAGGAACCACACGGCATAGGGTTGCATTTAAAATTTTTGACAACTACCTAACGTCAGCCCGTAAGGGGGTTGAAAAAGTTAAATTACGTAAAAGGTAGAGTTATTAACTAATAAGATACACTTAAAATTTGGTGACCCTATCTTTATTTATAGCAAAGACTTGCCCATACTAAGACTTTTCGAACACCCTACATAATACAAAAAATGCCTTATATTTTTGAAACCTTTTGTTTTAAGTTTAATTTATTTTGTTTGTATATTATTTGAATTAGCTATCTGTATCGGCGCGCGGCGTGTGTTAAAAAATAAATTTGCTTCAAGTTCATGAAAATTTTTCCTGTATGCGCAATTTGTAGTTTTAATTCATCCAGCGCACCAAATAAGAAAAATAGCGACAATATGGATACTACCCTAGTATTCATGTCTTAAAATATATTGGCTGCATCCTTGGTAAATAAAACAAGAAAATAAAATATCGGCCCTGGTAAAAAGACTATAAGCCCTCCCTAAAACTTGGTTCTGGCTACGGCCCTGGGTAACCATGGGGCGGTATTCTACCTACTGTTATAAAATTGGTAAATATGGGGGACGCTAATATACCAATAAACATTTTAAATCATAATATTAACAACCCGCATTATCACTTTTATTGATGTAATGCGCATGCTTGAATTAACTCCATTAAACGTGCCCTAAAACTGAGATTTTATTTGATATTCAAGATTAAATAGTTAACGCTCTGGTTTGAGCGACTTTAATTAGCATACTCTGTAATATGTCAGGCAGCTCGCTACGTTATAAAACTTCAAGTCAAATTTTCAAGAATCCCTGCTGAACGTAATAGTCCCTACCTTAATCCCATATAATTCTAATTATTACTGTATCCATCTTAAATCCCTTATATTATGTCATTCCCAAAGCTCCCTTAACATTCCATTAGCAGATAACCGGTGTTGATTCTCATTTGTTGCTGACAGCGTCAGCGTGATTCGTGTGAGTATGACATTCTAATGCACAAAAGCGTTTTGAATTAGAGCAAGCGGGTGTAGGCTGAAACAAAAGAGCATAATATATGTACTAAACACGGTTTTAAACATTGTAGTTACTATGTCATGTATATGTTCGTTTGCATTGTGTCGGATGAAGTGCTTTGAATTTAATGTTGAAAAACAGTAGGTACAGACGTTCGAGGAATTCGAAGCACATAAACAAATGCAAAATATTGCAGTTTTCTGTATATTCTTTCTTTAAAATAAAAGCTGTATAAGTAGAGTGGGGCTACAGTCAATTATAAAAGACCTTACTACCATGGACGCCGTTATGGCCATTGCAGCAGAAAACTTAAAACATTATATTTGTTTAACAGAAAACACAAATCAAATTATACTTAAAAGTCCATTATCTTCAATAGCACGTAATTTTGTTTTAACCTGTCGCATCATTTTCTGGACGGTCATGTTATCTATTTCGCGAATTTTTTTAAATATTCTGCGTCATAACACTTGTTCATTTTCGGCTTCCCAACCACTGTCGTAAACCTTTCTGCTCAATATTGCTCAAAAATCTTCAATAGGTCGTTCCTGAGGAGCATTTGGGTGATTGTCATTTTTTGGTACGAATTAGATAACTATCCCATTCGTAAATCCCCCAAATGTTCCTCAAGCAAATCCTATTGAATATTTTTGGGCAGTATTGAGCAGAAAGGTTTACGACAGTGGTTGGGAACCCGAAAATGAACAAGTGTTATGGCAGAATATTTCAAAAAATTCGCGAAATAGAAAACATGTCCGTCCAGAACATGGTGCGACAGGTTAAAACAAAATTACATGCTAGCTATTGAATATAAGGACTTTTAAGTATAATTTGATTTGTGTTTTCTGTTAAGCAAATATAATGTTTTAAGTTCCAAAGTAAATTATTTCAAAACAATAATTTATTTTTTCTATACTGCAGAAGAAAAAAATTCCGAAAACTTTTGTTACATAAGTTATTATCCTGATTATTGCAAATTCCTCTAAGGTTCTTAGGAAACCCCTTATTTTCACAAATTAATTAATAGCTGCAATAGGTTTGAACTCTATATGCCTACATACTTACACTCATGAAACATTTGCAATAATTTTTTTTAATGAAAGGTTTTTACTGCTACAAAATTAAGGTTGTATATCCTCATTCAAAAGTTACCTCTGAATGCATATTCGTGTAACATATGGATGTTTGAACAAGTTTTATGCGATAAAAAGCCACTAGCGTATGAACATTTTAAAAAGATTTACATGTATTGTACTTAATGCATATAAAACGCGCAATTGTATTTTCCATGAATATGGTAAACGTTTACTTTAAACTTTCAATGAAAATATGTGCTTTCAAAAGTTTTCTGGATCAAATTGCTGCGTTTAAGAATATGTTTTGTGATATTTAGAGATTAGTAAATAATATCTACCCATGAGCGATGAAAATAATAGTTGTGTCGAACACTTTTGACAAAATTTACTTGTTTCAATTCAACTGGTAAGAGATAAAGGTTCCTGCACAAAACAAGGAATACTCGAATTGGGAATCCTTTTCTCATAATATATGTCGTCTTTACATTGTTTTGGCCGGTATAAAAAATGTAAAAAAATAGAAAATAATGCATTTAATAAACAATAAACCTATACTCTCTTTTGTTGATTGATAAAACTCTTAAGTAAACCTCACATATTTTAGTATCCAAACTAGCA
Source organism: Philopedon plagiatum (assembly GCA_963971165.1). Taxonomy (NCBI): domain Eukaryota; kingdom Metazoa; phylum Arthropoda; class Insecta; order Coleoptera; family Curculionidae; genus Philopedon; species Philopedon plagiatum. The sequence continues at coordinate 71,364,051 of OZ020194.1, forward strand.
CTATGAAAGTTTTGTTTATAATGTAAGTAGATTGATCTGCAGGGCTTTTGCGACAAAATCCCATGATATTTCTTATGAAGGTCAATCTGTATTTTAGGTGCCATTTTAGGGCGTGGTCACTTTTGCCCTAGGCAGAATTCATGGCAAAGGCAGGGAAGACTCGGGAAGACTCGGCAACGATCCGAAGGGTAGGTTCAATGACCCAGATATATCAATAACTGCATCCGGGGATGGGAGGTCTCAGGAAATTGGCCGCCTTCAGGATTATATTGGTGTGAAAGGGCCAATGACCCAGTTACATCAACGTCTACATACGGGGATGGAGGATCTCAGAAGCTAGACTTCAGGGCTATATCGGATCAATCGTTCCTAGCAGCATGACACAGCAACATTTTTTCAATCTCGACGAGGCTATTTTATATCTAACTGTGATCAAAGGCAAGATGGCTGCGTCTACGGAAAATAAATATCTGCATACGGGGATGAGAGATCGCATCCTTCAAGGGTATATCGGATCAACCGTCTCAGCAACATTTTTTCAATCTCGACGAGGCTACTTTACAACGAACTGTGGTCAAGGGCAAGATGGCAGCGTTTTACGGAACATCACAGTGTGCAACCTTAAACGATCTATAACAAGTTCAACGTTTTACCTACAAGGCCCTTTACATATTCACGATAGATAATAGATGAAAGTAATGTAATAAATTTGCATTACTTTAATAACCTGAACAAAGCTGGACAAACTTAAAGGGATCAAAAATATTAGAATATAAAAAATCTCCGTACTAGCAGGTTTTATAATTATCAAATTAGCTCACTATCCCTTCTCTCGATAGGTACAACAGCTTCGCTGATCTGCATTTACAGGTACATAGAGATCCCTAAAATTTTAAAATATATAACTATTCAAAATTAAAAAAAAGAAATCACGAAACCTAATAATATTTTTATATCAGGGTAGTAATTAACTTTAAAAAGTGTAAGATATTTCCCAAATAAAATGAGGTATCTGTTTAAAGAAACGCGCGAAAAAAAATAACCAAATACATTTTTGCATATGACAAAGTAATAGATATAAAAAGCAAAATACATAGATATCTAATTAGGGGAAAATGTACTGTATCATAAAAAAATTGCAAACTAATAGTGATAATTAATGAAAAGTTTCTTATTCATTAACGAGGAAAAAAACTCATTTGGATAAATTGTTGACGATGACAAGTTATAAAATGTAGCCGTAAAATAATTGATATAAATTCTGAATTAAAATAAAAAAGTATGTTGTATCCATTTGAAGGTTTTATAGCAAGTCATCATCATCTGCAGTGACAACCTGAAATTATATTATAAAAAAATACATACCTTTGGAAAAAAATTATACAAATATTGCCAGAAAGATAGGGGGGGGGGGGGGGGGGTCATTTTGTAAGTATTGTGGATTTATTGGTATATCAACGCATGCATACGGGGATGGGAGATCTCAGGCGACTGGGCTCCTTTAAGGACCTTCATTGTTTTGTAATATTTAAGGTAAAGATTTTTCGCGATATTGAAGAGAACCAACATTTTTTAACATTTATAATGTATTCAGATGAGGCTATTTAGAAGTAATGGTGCTGTCAATAGACACAGTAGGTATGCATTATTATGCAACGGAGAATCTACACTGGTCGGTTAATGTGTGGTGCGGCATTCTTCACAACAGAAATATAGGGCAATATTTTTTTAATGAACATTTTAACGGAGCTACTTATTTATTTTTCTTGCAACAGGAGTTGCCAAGACTATTGGCAGAAGTAGACTTTGATGAACGTCAAAATATGTGGCTCCAACAAGGTGGTGCTCCCTCCACTTTTATCGTCAAGCCAGAGAATATTTGGATCAGCACTATCCTCAAAGATGGATTGGCCGCGGGGGCTTTGTTGAATGGCCACCAAGGTCTTGTGACCTTTTCCAGTTAAATTTTATCTTGTGGGGCTACATAAAAAATAGGGTATATGTCACACCACCTACGACAAGGCAGGACATGGAGAATAATATTAGGGATATATATGTCAAACGATCACACCAGGCATGTTATCCAATGTCCGGGAAAATATCATTAGAAGAATTGACATGTGTATTGAACAAGAAGGACATCTATTCGAACATATTTATTAAGAAGAAACTGATTTTTTTTGGGATACAGTTACAAAAATAATGTGTTCATTACGTTTCAGTGTAAATGTAAAGATATCTTATGTTTGTATTTGGTTAGTTTTACCTACAGGTTTTTACTTCTACCGCGAAGGGAAATAACCATTATCTATTGTATTCAAAATGTCAATCAAAATATTTCACAAACTATTAGAGATAGGAATAGGACATTATTTACAAAAGGTGGAGATTTTTTGACGAGCTATAAGATGGCAGAAAAATATATAGGCTGTTCCATTTGATAAAAGTGTCATTTTTTAATTAGAAGTTTTCTGAGCTTGGACCTAGAAATAAAACACCCTGTAAATGAGATGTCAAATATTTCATTGTGGATATATTTCTTTGAGATAATTTACTCAGGATACACATTATGAATCGCTTGGAGTCAAAATTTAAGTAGTATTTTCACAGCAAAGAGATGGTTGCAAATGCTAAATTTTCATTACAAGTCGAATAATTATCATGAAAACTATGACTGTTTCGTATATTAAACCAGTAGTGAAAAAGTTATGAAATTACACGTAGGATTCAAAAATCTATTCAAATACAGGTTGTCCGGTTTAAAAAAAATCTAACTTTGTGGCACCCTACTTTTTGAACGTTTAGTTCAAAATATTTTTAAAATGTGCAGTATATCCAACCATACCTTAAAACGAAAGCTTATTATCGACAAATCTAGATATAATAAATTTACTCCGCGCAATTGTTGACGATTTTGAATTTCACTTGTTACTAACTTGTTAGTCATAATATTCTTTTTAATATGCGATTACTTTATTATGGCCTAACAATGTTAATCACCAGCAAGGGCGTATCAGAAGCACTATGTTTAGGGGGGGGGGGGGGGGGGGGGGAGTGAAGGAAAAATATCCAACTAAGCGAAGAGCTAAACTGTCGATGTTTTCTTACAAGAACTTTGTCTGCGTTTGCTATAATTAATCTGTAATTGCAAACTCGAACATCGGTGGGAGCGCCCCCCCCCCCCCCCTCCATGAATACGCTCCTGAACCCCAGAACTTCTAGATGCTTCCACAATAGCTCCTTATTAATATTTTTTTGGTCCTTATTACTATTTCAGAACTTTCCGAGAAACGTTCCCTATTCTTTCTTTTCTATTGTGTTTGATAAAATGAAGTTTACATAATATACTGTTTTTATTTCCTGGCCACAAAAGCTCATGGTCTGGTATTTTCTTTTAGAGAAAACCTGTCTAACAATCTGTGAGCGGATAGCCTTTGTATGTAGTGTGTCGGTAATAATTCTTCCTCCTACTGACTTTTTTGTATCGGTATTGTGCTATATGTATATCCAAAACTCAGAAAATCTCATCTTGAATTTGAATTAATTGTCTTGGGAATTCTTTAAAAAAGTCCCTAACATATTTTTTCTCTTTCAATAGGTTTGATTGACTTGTGTCGAATTAAACTATTAATTATTATTATTGCAATAAGAGCGCGCATGATGTAAGTTAGATTTTATCGAAAACTATACCGATATTTCTTTTAAGTCCTGCGATGAGCAAGAAAATAGCATAAAAAAACAAAAGTCTTAGTAATGGCTCAATGGGAAGAAGAGTCCTTCCTTTCAAAAAAAGAATCATCAAGCTGTGTTTTGTAGAAGGTTCAAAACAAGGGCGACGACACAAAGATACGAAAAAAGGTCATTCTTTATAACAGTTTTTGCATGCTTTAAAAATAACATCCACGATGTCAAAAATTTGTTTTTTTGTACAGGGTATGCAAAAAATACAAAAACGTAAAATTTTGTTAAGAGTAAAGTTGCCTTTTTTAAATTGTAATGCAAAACGTTAAATAAAAAAGTTGTTTTAAGTTTTAAAAGAATTCTTATTCCAGATTTTTAAGTAAAAATTTGAAATTTCTAAATTATGCTTTTAAAATTAAAAGTAGTATTAAGTAACATTGTCACCTTTTTTATTTTTAAAATACTGAAAATGGTGAATTCTTTGTTAGTTACTAAATAAAACGTCGGAGCAATAGCCCAGTGGTCCAACGCGCTGGGTTTGTGACGTCTTAAGCTGGTTTTTTGTATCTATTTTTTCCAGCGATCCTTAAATTAATTGTATATATTTAAATAGAAACTTGTAAATAATAATAAATAATTTTTTAACCCTGTGTAAACTTAACCCCCATGACTCTGCAAGCCTGGCGGAAAGAGTCGCCTCCCCTGCATCTCCGCTACACCTGGCAACCAAGGGCCAACACCAGCCCCGGCCGCACTCCGGCTGCCTTGTCGGGTTGGACCTCCCCAGCTGGGGGTTGTAACCCGGACCACATTTGTATATAGTAGTTTTAAGTTGCCAATGTAGATGTGTAAATATGTAAGAAATAAATATGTTTGAAAGTAAAGGTTTGCGACGCGTCTCCGGCACTAGACCAGGTTCGAATCCTGGCCCGGCCGCACGCTTAATAAAAAAAGTGTGGCCAGACATTTAGTAGGATTGTCACAAAAAGTGGAAGGTTGGAAAAGTTGCAACTTGGTGATATTAATGATAATAACAGTTAGACGAGACACCAAATCCTAAAAAGAAATTAATTTTTTTTACCGAATTACTCCAAGAGTTATAATGTTCGCGAACTTTCTTAACTCATCTCGAACTAAGCAGCCACTGTAACCGAAGTATGTGATTCCAAATATGACTCAACTTTCTCTGAATGGTATTATTTAATTTATTAACAAAGTTTTCTATGTAATTATCCTGTCTAACTCTGGCACGGACGGTATAATTTTCTCAGGCGTCTCCTGCTCCAATTAATTTATGAGAAAGTCTGGTAACGATGTTTACTAATCTAATAAATGTGTTCTAAACCTTAAAAGAGAAAATAATGTAAAATTTAGTGCTAAAAATTAATGCTGATTCATTAAAAAGGTTTAAGATTTAGTACTGGTTTAAATTATGATCTTCTAGTTGGTCAGTTGGGTTTTGACAGGCTTTTGCCCTATTATTGGTAATAAGTTGTCATTAAAAATTTAATATTCTAATATTTAAGCGAGTTGCTTGTTTCCAAATCATTTTTATCTTAGAGCGTATTGCTAGAATGAATTTAGTTCTAAATCTATAAGATTTATTGTTTGGGTGTTACGCCACTCTACTGTTAAGAAAAATTAATATTTTTAAAAATAATAAAAGTCACTGCGTTTAAACAAAAAACAAATCCTGAAAAAAGAAATGTTCTGTACACTGTCAGTGACTTTTAATTATAAAAAGTATGCCTGACCCTAATCTATCTCTAGTGTAGTATATATTCGGTCTAAAACCTAATCTGAATAAAATATTTTTTCTGACGTTTCGAGACTTAATATCTAGTCTCGTTATCAAAGAATCCAATAAATTCAAACTAACTAAATTAAAAATGAACTAAGAAATTATAAAAAATAATTAAAAAAGGATACAAGCGTTCTCTGATAGAATTCTTCTGATCTAAATGTTTTTCTAATTTTTCTGTAGATATAAACAGAATTTGGCTACCAATACTTAGACAGGAAGTTAGTAAAAATAATTTTATTATTGAATAGATAGGTAGTTATATATTTTTTTGTCCTAGGGTACATAGTCATGTTTCCTGCATTACCTGAAGACTTGTTATTTTGACTAATGTCACAACTCATGCTGACAGAAAAGCACGAAACCAATATCAGAGAAATATTTTCGAAAAAATCAGAAGAATTCTATCAGAAAATTATTTTTTATAATTTCTTAGTTCATTTTTAATTTAGTTAGTTTGAATTTATTAGATTCTTTGATAACGAGACTAGATATTAGGTCTCGAAACGTCAGAAAAAATATTTTATTCAGATTAGGTTTTAGACCGAATATATACTACACTAGACATAGATTAGGGTCAGGCATACTTTTTATAATTAAAAGTCACTGACAGTGTACAGAACATTTCTTTTTTCAGGATTTGTTTTTTGTTTAAACGCAGTGACTTTTATTATTTTTAAAAATATTAATTTTCCTTAACAGTAGAGTGGCGTAACACCCAAACAATAAATCTTTTAAATATGAATCCGCCAGAATCATACAGACATTATTTGAATTTAGTTCTACTGTTGTGGAAAGTACGTACTAAAATTGTCCTATTCTTTATAAATTTGCCAATAAACTGAGAAACAAACTTCTAGTATAAAAATTAGTTGAATTCTTACACTTGTATGTTTAAAACTTTTGATGGTCAAGTTAAATCGGTCTAGCGTTGGACAATCTGGTTGTATATTATTATGTGTTTAATGGTGTGGGCTATAATACAGCATTATTTAAATAATCAGTTTTTCTCTAGGAACTGAATATAAACTCTTAGTCAATGGAAACGGAAACATAGTTACCAAGCGTCACTAATAGCACTAATGCACCTGGTATCTACTTTGAATGTAACAACAGCGTATCTAGCCTCTATAACTCGATTGCTACGGTGCACTATGGTATAAACGCAACTTTTTTGTGGCCAAAATTAAAAATTACATTTAATGTAAACCATTTTACAAAAATAACATTTATTTGATAAAATGAAGTGAAAATAAATAAGATATGGCTGTTTAATGAAAACTACAGGAAAATGAAAAAATTTTTTTTAGTCAATTGCGAATTTTTTCTTCCACTTGCGTGGGGAGGTCATCGTGACCAAAGCTACTAAGAACATAGTCCAAAACCGCTGATATTTTGTCCAATGCATTTGTTTCTTGACGCCAGACAGTGAAAAGGTCCTCATTTTAAAAAGTGTACTGTTCTGAAAATATATGTACATTTAACCGTGTGGCACCTCGTGGCAAGTAAACAGTATACGTTTGTATTTAGCAGGAATAGGCCTACCACCACATACATTTAGAAATGCTAGCAAGTGCTAGCGATTTTTTAAAAGTTAACCTAAATTTCTTGTTTATAATATGTATACAAACATTTTGCAATCATTTAATATTTTTGGGTTACGGTTCTTAAAATAATCATGTAAGGATTTGTTTTTGTTATAATTAAGTATAGGACATACCTTCCTTCAATTGTTCATTCTTACAACTTCAGTATTTTACCACACGCCACTATTAATCAACAACTAATTTTCATACTTATAGTTCATAACCGAATCCTACTAAGCACTGTACAAGCAAAACATGCACTTCAAGCATCCTTAAATTGAAACAGCATTTCTAAATGGGAAAAATACCTACATTTATTTAATGTGGTATATTTGCGGTACATTGTGGTTGAAAATGGGTCAGAAATCAAAAGTGCTTGCACAGGTTTTTGGCCAAAATTTAGGTGTTTATATACCATAGTGCGGTGGCAGGAAAGGCGCAAAAATTAAACTGCTATGTCAACCTTCTCCATGTGCCAACTAGATCCGCTGCCCCTACTTAAATGAAATTCTAATAATCTGATGCTTATATTGACAATACAATAATTGTTGAAGTTGGTCATTACCATGAAATCAAAATGGGTACATCAGCACCAAGAATTAGGCATACTACTATGATTGACTCATTGTCGTCACTTTTGAGTAGATACAACCGATCGGATGCAGATCTATCCACTTGAAAATGAGGTTACGATCAAATATCGTATTGTAATTTGGTCCTGTTTCGAAAGAGATTTGAACTGAGTTGTATTAGATGGATTGTTCTCTAAATCAATGTTTTTATAACGTTAATAAGGACAACATGTTAGTAATAAGAACTATATCATTATTTTCCTAGATATAACGCAAACTGTAGTTTGGAAACTTCAAAATTAAGTGAACTTTATTAGTGTAACAAGAAAAGGATAATTATTATGTAACGCTGCAAAATACGATAGCGAGCTTAAAAGCTCTTGTAAGGCGAAATTCATTAAAAATGCATACTCCAGCTAAGTACATTTAAGCATGAGGTAGATTTTCTGTAGCGCTTCTTTAGAATTTGGTAAAATAAGATTTTATATACTAAAGTTATGCGAAATGGCACATAATGCCCAGATATTTGAAATCGAAAAAATCCTGGACACTGGAAAGCTAAAAATTGTTTTAGATTTAACTCCTTTTTAACATATGAATTTTTTCACCAAATTTTTCTGTGTGCATTACGCAGTACAGGCAAGCTATAGGGCGCCAGTCAAAGCAGTTGCGTTGTACATAGTGATTTGAAAGTAATTAAAATGAGTACAAGTAAAAAATAAAGTTAGAGTAGCTTATTTCTTATCCTGATATATTATTTGAAAGTGAACACGGCGTATGGTGTTCAGTATGTAACTCTGAGTTTCTGTGCACAAAGCATAACATTGAGCGCCATGTAATCGGTCCACAGCGTTTAGAAAATATGAAGATAAAAATCTCTTCCTGTGCCATCTAAACCAAGGCAACAAGCTGTAATGCAAAAAGAATTTTACATGGATTTGTGTGCAGCCTTTGTTGCAGCTAATATCCCACTTCATAAAATGAATAATCCTTTTGTGAAGACATTTTTAGAGAAATACTGCACCCACACAGTACCAGATATGCATCAACACTTCGCAAGACTTATGTTGACGAAGTGTTCTGCAAAACTATGAACAGAATAAAAGAAAATCTTACAAAAAAAAGTTATGGTTCAGTATCGACAAAACTACCGACATCAATGGACGATACGTTGCCAATATTATAGTTGGACCATTAAATCCAATTCAGTCTGAACAATCATATGATTGCGAGTAAATTTCTTTCTAAAGCCAGTAGCGATACAATAACCCATGTTGCAGTAAAGAGTATCAGTACACTTTTTTCCGATAGAAATATTAGTGAAAACGTTGTTTTGCTTCTGTCGGATAGTGCAGCGTATATATGCTGAAAGCAGGAAGACAAGAATTTTACCCACTAATCAATAGTCTATGTCAGTGAGGTTAAAAAAGTCTTTCTTAAGTCACCTGCCAGAATTGCAACATTCCAAGAAATGTGCCCTAATATAGCATTACTGCCACAACCTGTGATAACGCGATGGGGAACATGGCTGACCGCAGTTACATATTACAGAACTCATTTTGAACCAGCTTAAAGAACGATGCCCAGAGTGTAAAAAAATATAAAGAAGTGATAAATGTACCAGACCTCAAAAATGATTTAGACTTTATTTGTGACAATTTCGGATATCTGCTAGATATTATTAATTAGTTAGAGCCAGAAAATGTACCCCTTTTAAAATCTTTTCACTTGTTTCAAACGACGCTAAATAAGCTTAAAGAAGTTTTTAATGAAATTGGTGTGAAACTGAAATTGCATATATTGCATAAAGGTTGCTTAACATATAAGGTTTCATTGGTTTTTAACGGATCGTTAAAATATAACAATTATTTGATGCCAGTATACCCTGTTCTAAATTCAATGCAAACTATCATTGAGTTCACTAGTTTATTTGTAAGAACCTCATTTGATGCAAAATAGCCATTATTGTTTCAATTACAACAGTAATTAATTCAATGTAACTTCTAATAGAAAAAAAAACATTTTCGTTTAAATTCAAACATAGAGGGTGTCCCTGGATGGGGTTACTCATACCACAAATGGACTGAATTTTTACTTTTCAACAAATATTTATTGTTTATAAAAATATCGTCCTATCGAAGGTGACCCGTCGTTAAAAATAAAACAGCCATCCCAAATTAAATTATCTATAAAATGGTAAAAGAACTAAAAATCGGATTAAAAACAAAAAAGTTATAAAGGACCAAACTCCAAGATGCCCGTATTTTTGTCCGGGAGTTTATTTAAAACATTTATACTTTAAAATATGGGTCGCCTCAGTATTTCTTGTGGCTTTTAATCTCCTTAAAATTAGTAACAGTGGCAACACAGCACACGACAGATATAAAATTAGTAACAATGGCAACAGTGTATACAACAGGTACATTAATTTTTTTGCTTGTATTTCAATATCTTTATATAATTTTGCTGGGACTTAAGCCCCCCATATAGAAAGAGACGACACCTATGCGCATGACGTAAAACTTGTGCGAAGTTAATTGATTTTTTTATTTTCTCATTTAGAATGTAAAAAAGTAAGAATGTGCTAAAGTTATTTTTTCTTGCTCTATTCAGTGCTACCAAAATCAAAATTTAGTGGAAGGACCCATTGTGAGAATGGCTTTGGTAAGGTCTGAAATAAAAAAATAAATGAGAATTTATTTAAAGAACGTTATTTCAAAGGCCGAGACTCTGTAACTGAAATCACAATAAGAAAATGGGGTAGGATAAGAAAAATGCAGTTATCTTTTAAAGCTTTGGGAGGGTAATAATTTAAGCTAATCCTAACTACATAGGTATTGCATTTTCCCCATCTAACGAAATCTATGTACAGTTACGGCAAATGAAATTAGAACACCAGTTTGACATTTTATGACATTTATGCACATTTTGGTAAACTAGGCTTCTACCTTAATTTCTGTCCACCTTTACTAGTGAAACTATAATGTAATGCACAGATGTGGGTATTTATTAAGATAAGCCACTTTTTGACACTGACACTCCCATTTTTAATTTAGGTAGATTTAAGGTATTTATAGGTGTTAAAAGCTAAATGGAATAGTAAGTAATTACAATATAAAAAAGTGCCGTCCGGATTTCAGCGCTGGGATTCCCTTTCACTCGATACGACAGCTATCGTAACGCTTTCGATACTCTATAGTCAAAGCGATATCAACCAATTCGGTATTCTCATTCGATGTCGCTTGTGCCATCGCTTTTTTCGTTATCGGAAACCTTAGTATTCGTAGCACGCATCCGTGGTGAACTATAACCTAAAATTATTTTGTGGGAAAACTTTTAACAAATCGGTTGAAAGAACGATCATTTCTAAATAATGTGTTTATTGTTTTGTTATCAAAAATGTTAAAAATCAAACATTTAAACTACAACCGAAGTATCCAACTTTAACTGGAAAAGTCTAAAATGTCTTTTTTTAAATACATATTTTTTTATATGATACTAGGTATATGTTTTACATATATGTGAAATGTTAGAAAGGACACAATAATTAATAATTTTATTATAGTCATTAATTTAAACAAAAAACTTGCAAAACCTACAAAAACAAATAATTCTAAACAAAAACTCACTGTCTTCTTCTCGAAATCGACCGAAAAGGGATCTCTAGAGGTATCGAAAGAAATATCGTTTTAGACGATCCGCGATCAGCTGAAAACGAACGGGAATCGGTTTTTTGCGACAAATGGAATATTTCGGTATCGAATAGCATTCTGGAATCCCAGCACAGTTGCCGTAACTGTACATATGTCAAAGTCATTTTATTTATTTCACTCTGTTCCGTAGATATAACTTGACATCATTAATTTTATTCCGGTAAATACGTTATTTCAATACGGGAACCGGAAAATTTTGCTAAATAATTTACACAGCGTTTACACAGTAAGTATTACTGGCAGTGACAGAGACATGACAATGACACTTCATGACAGTATTTTGTATTGTGTTCCCTGCAACTGTCCGCCTAGAGATTTTTAAAATGGCGTTAACTGGAAAACAAGTAAAAGCTATCGCTGCTATATTACCCATACATTTTTTTGGAACATGAAGAACAAAAGAAGAAACTTAAAAAAGATGGTGGTTTAAGCCTTTTCTAGCAAAAAGAATAATGTATGACGATCAGTTGACTCTACTGAAGTCATTTTGAATTCTTTACTCAGCTCTTTGTAACCCTTTTGCTTTAAATCCAGTATTTTGTAAATATTACTTTTATGTTCCTTAAACAATCACATTCTCCGTATTTTTTAAATCTGTCAAACTGTCTTAAATACTGCCATGAAAATTGTCACTTCAGCCGATGAAACAACTGTCATTTCAGCGATTGCTGAAGGACAGGTGGCGTTTGCTTTGCACAGCATAGCTGACCATCGCGTCTGTACCATTGCCAGTAATACTTTCCTGTGTAAACGGAGCGTTACCAGAATATTTTGACAAAATAAGACATGTTTTAAACTAATTTTGCAATTAAATAAACTTAAATTTACCAAATACACTTTATTAATTAAATGAAAAATATAATAGAAAATGTAAAATAACGGAACTAAATACATAGAGTCGTCATCTGAAAGACGCCTTCAGACCAAGTGTTGCGTTTACGCGAAGTCAGCGGTGTCGATCCCGAACCACTTCCAAAAAACCAAGCAATCCAATGTTTATGGCGTTCGACTTTCCGCTGATACAGGTGTCGATGACAGACATTTTAACAAAGAAAAAAGCAAACACATGTTATAGAATGAATTTGTATACGCGATCGAAGCTGTGGTTAATAGCTGAAATAGCCCATAATTAGTATGAGGGAATGTTATCTCCACGGACTGATTATCTACATTTTAAACAAAAAGTTGGTTTCAAAACTTTATTATTAATTTCACTTGTTAATTAAATAAAGTTTAGTGAACTGTAGCATATTAATTTGTATGCAGATTAGTCGAATTTTGTTATAAGTATTATGTGAATGTAACCATGTGTAATTAAATTGCGTTTTACAACTTTCCTGTATTTCATGTTTTTGTTAGTTAACGACCGTGCATGGGATTTATTACTTTGTTATCTGCATGTTAAATAAATAAATAAGCTTTTATTTCGTACGTGGTATGGAAAACGTCGGTGGGTTGCCTCCAGGAACAACATGTAATGGCTAGGCAATGCTGTTTTTTACCAAAATGAAAATATTACTTTAATAGTGTCAAAATGATATAATAATATGCCTTATACAGTATGTATGGCCAATTCTGTCAAAAGGATTAAAAACAAATATTGGATACGATTGACCGAAAAGGCTCGTTCAGCAAGAAATCGCCCACAATGCATCCTGTCTTCTCAGATTTAGCCACAATGCGAAATTCTTGTCGTGACATTGTCAAAAATGCTCATAACTCGTTTTAACATATTCAAATAGGCCACACGGCGAAATTGGTGTCGAGATTATTTTGATAACAATCGACCAAAACGCGTTCTGCACACAAAAAACACGAGACGGTCAATAAATCAATAGTAGACTAAGTAGGTGGGCTATTCCCAAATGACTACTATATTATAACGATTATGATTGATTTAAGAATAAGAACATATTGGCTTATATTAAGGCACTATTTGGGGCAAAATAATGTATACTGATTTTCAATAAAAGTTAAATTTAAGGCAAGACAAGCTACAATGCTTTTAAATATTTATTGTTTATTTAAAAGAGACTTAATTTTCTCAAAATGTCGGTATAGTGGCATTAAGAGACAGTGAAATATTATCTAGTGATATAAGCATTTACTGGCCATTAACGAGTGGAACGAATGTATCCAACCCTCAAGCAATCAGCACTACAGCATTTTACAAACAAAATGTAACGCAAAATTGAAGACAGAACAGCAAGACCTCGACCAGTCGTAAACACAAAATGATGTCTTTCACTGACACACTCACTGACTGACTGACTGACTGAATGACCGACTGACTAACTGAATGACGTATGAATGCACAGCCCACACCGCTGAGTCTAGAAACTTGCAAATTTAACAGAGTGAAATGTTTTTTACATTAATGGCTATATTTACCTGCTGTTTTGTTAGTGTTTGTTTAGATTTTACTCTAAAAGTAACAAACACATTAGTTTTCGTTTTTAATATGGCGGATAGTGATAAAAAGCCTGGAATATTTGTGTTTAACTTTTGTTAATTTTAATTATTAGTTGAGTGCTTTTTTTTCATTATTGATTGTACTGTGTTGTTACTGCTAAATATGACTGTATCAACAGTGGAAGGGTTTATGAAGGAAAGTGTATTATTAAGTTGTAAAAAATTACGCTTAAAAGTTAAGGACGATATGAATAAACCTGTTAATAAAGGCCAAATCTTCTGTTAAATTTGATTAAAAATATTCAAAAAGTACATTAAGTGTTAGGATTGACAATGGTTACTTATTAAAAAAAATTAGCAATAAGATAAAAATAAAATAGGGTGCTGAATTTAGCGACCTTACCTTGTGGAAATTAAGAAACTCAGATATAGCGAAAGAGCCCATTCAAACATGCAGATGTTCCTCCATTCAATGAATGTACCTAGACCCGACTTCATAGAATGCCTTAATTATTTATGAATCAAACCCTTCTGTCTAAAATATAATATATGGTTCCAAAATTTAAGTTTAATATAATTTAATGTTGCGCCTTAGCCGAGGCCTTACCCAAGCTAAAATTCGCATCTAAAGCTGTCTGCATGCCTACCTGTTCCCGAATGGAATTTATGGCTTAACAATTTCAGATATGAGCTTAATTAAGGGCAAACTTTCAACTTCTGCAAACTCACTGCAAAGTACCATCAAGAATTTTACAGGAAAATACGTAAATCATCCTTTTCTGAAATAAATCAGTATGTTATATAATTAAGGTGGCCAACTCTTAAAAAATAAAATCCAGGACAAGGGTGACAACCAAAAAAAACTCTAAATTATTTATTTCCAATTTTACTATTTATGTCATGGTATTTTTACATTATACAAATATTTGTAAACTACGTTGCCAAAAAAAACATCTTAAAAAATCACTTAACTATTGCTGGAACATACTTTAATAATACTTTCAACTATACAGGGTGTATTAAAAAAGTGTTGCAAAACACAAATAAAAAAATGTAAATAGAACTGTCTATTATATCTTTTTTGGATTTCCCATACACTATTGATTTTATGAATAGATAATGTTCTATACGAAAGGCTTGCTACTGCGCCAATTGGCGACTCAAATTAAGGAAGCCAGCTGCAATCAGCTGACTTTTAACGAGGAAGAAGGGCTCACTAGACGATAAAGTTAACAAAGATGCCAAATAACACGATAATGAAGACAAAGATGAAACGAAAACATTCCCTGTTATACTAGTTAGCAAATCGGCTGAAGAGGACGCCGCGTTTTTAATTTGAGTCGCCAATTGTCAAGAATGACCAATTTTAAGGTAACATACTTCGTAGCGGTTATCGTTTTAGAAATGGGAATAATTGCAACCTGAGTTGCTTATACGAGCCAGAGTCAAATGAAAATCCTAAAAACGTTGTTAAACAAAATTTGTTGAACCAATGTCAAAAATTACGTCATTTTTCCATATAGTCCTCATTACGATATATGCACATTCCCCACCGCTTTGGAAGTGCTTGAATACTTGAAGAAAAAAATTCTTTTGATCGACTACACAGCCACCTGCCACTGTCTCGCCTGAATCACTTCATCCTGGCTCTGAAACTTTTCCCATCTAATACCTTGACATGGTTGTCGCTTGGAGTGAGGTCAGCAGAATAAGGAGGATGAGGTAAAAACTCAAATTTCAAATTTTGGATGGTTGGCACCCTTGAACGTGCAGTATGTGGCTGCGCGTTGTCGTGCTGCAAAAGAACGCCAGTAGTCAGAAGTCTGCGCTTTTTGGTTCTGATAGTACGCCTGAAACGGTTCTTTAGGAGTGCTGAGTGTATGACACCAGCAGCAGTAACCTTATTACTTATTAGATATGTAGTCTTCCAAAATGTCCCCTCTATCATCCCAAAAAAGGGTAGCATATTATGCTTTCCTGTCGAAAGCTGTGTGCGAAATTTTTTGAGTTTTCGCGAAGAGGCCTGACGTCCTTCTTTGCTTGCTCTCTTGATTTCGGGTTGATGATAGTGCATTCAGGATTTATCCCCAGTCACATTCCTTGCCACAAAGGCATCTTCTTCCGCTTCATATCTTCCACCGTGCGTCGTTCGGCTTGGCAATTCCACGTGGGATTATATTTTTCCCAGAACGGCTGAAATGGTTCTTTGTCCAGTATATTAAACGACACACTACAAGCACTTAACGTAAAAATTAAATCGAAAATAAATTCCGCAAAAGGTCTCTGGCCACGCTTTTTATATTTTGGGGTTGCACTGTTTATACGTTTTTTACACTTAACTCTGTTCCGACATAACAATTCTTTGTTACACTTTCGGTTAGGATGCTTTCCCCCGCCAAAAAAACACTGCGAGCAGACCAAAAATGTCCAGCCTTAAGTCATTAGCAAGTCCTGCTAAATCTCAAAAATAAGATGTTTCCGATTTGTAAGGCGAGGTTCTGTTCCGTACATTTTTTAGGGCACTTTTAAGGTTTTCATTTGGCTCTACCTCGTATTTTTTTATATTGCTGTTTCGTAAGATGTATCTATAAAAAGCGACATTGTATTCGATATTTGGCCTTTTTTCTCTTCCTTAATATTAACTTGAACCAATACGTTTTTCAGAATGAGAAAAATAAGATATCAGAAGTTTGTTTAAGCCACGTGTGTAGGCTTTTAGTATATTAAATCTACCAACTGTGTGGGCGCAGTTATTAGAAAACTGAAAATTATTTGGTGCATTAAACTGCACGATTATAAACTCGTGTATACATGAACATAATTCAGGCTTAAGTAATTAAAATTGTTATTACCTTAATATCGAAATGGCATATTACCTGAAACTGTAATGATTGTTGTTTGTGATATTAATGTGGAATCAACTACAGCAAAGGCGTATTACATTAGGGACTTAATAAATTTGAGATACCAAGGATCAGAATGCCCGTACAGTATTTTTTCTTCGAGCGTGCGGGAAGTAACTACTTTCCGCGCTTATATGAGTGCTGAAAGTTGCACTTTTCCGCACTAGTGCTGAAAATATTTTCAGCACTATATTCTATCCAATTTAATTTACGAATGATGACAGAAAAAACAATTGAACAATAATTCACCCTATTGGTCAGTTCCAACCAGAACATATTTTAGCGATCACCATATTCATCCTTTCTTTCCTGATAATCACGGAGGAATCAGATTTCTTTCTATCTGAAAGTGCATTAGAAAAAGACAAATAAAAAGAGAATATGTTCAAATTTTTATCGTATCTCCTTTGCTTGTGGAAGTATTGCTGGTTATACACTTCGAAAGATTAGTCATCGCGAAATTCGTTTCTTTCCTGATAGAACTCCCAACGGAATCCGATTTCTTTCTATCATTGTTAGCAAAAGGGCGTTACTAAGAGACAAATAAAAACGATGTTGTTGCCAATAAAAAGGAATAATCAAACATTTTATCACAGCCGCTTTTATTCGTGCAAGTAGTTCTGATTGTCTACTGTGAAAATTTAATCGGAATTGTCATAAAAAAATAAATTTCTAATCGGGCAAAATACTTTCGTAAGTTTTATGATTTTATAGCAAAAGACCTTTGTTTTTACTGAACACAAACAGCATTTGCAAAAATCTCGTTCTTATTAAGCAAAAACAGTGCCAGCATAGACACTTTAACCTTCTTATTGTTTACCTACTACTTAAAATTATTTTTTCCTGCCCCTCTAAGTAACAATACTCCCTTTAAGCAATAATTTGCGATAAAAGGATCGGAGAAAAAGTTTTAAAATAAATAAAGAAAAAATAGCAACAATGAGTACATATTTTTATTACAGATAAGCAATATAATAATGATAAAAAATGTTCCCTATTCTCCGATATATAATGAAAATGGATCTATAATACACTTACCTGCGATCAGTGACGTTTGTGTGAGTTAAAGACGAGATAAAAATTGTTTAATCGAATATACCAAGAAGTTTCACAATTTTTAACTCTAAATGTTGAAAGTCTTAGTTCCAGAAGGATAGATACACTTTGTAATGGCACTGTGACTTCAGCTTTAAACTGAAACCAAACGTTTCTAGGGCGCAATTGTCACTCCTTTGTCAATAACTAAAGAAATCTTCTGTGATGCCCTCTGCAGGCGCTGCCCCTGAAATTTTAGATGTGTCGTATCTCAGTTCCCACGCATGGGACCCACACCAAATTGTAGGATGTTACTATTGGATACTCTAGAAACATTTTCGTAAAAAAATATTTAATTTTAAAATTTGCGAAAAAAAGTTAATTTTTTGGGCCGCTTCACCTGAGCTGAAGAAAATTTTACTTCCAAGCTTTTTTCATAAATTTTATCAGATTTGGGCCAGAAAACGGATCTAATTTGGCACCCCTTACAGAAATATGAAGGTATGAAATAACCCACTGTCCATTAAATTAGTTAATGCTTATGTGAGTAAACTTAAAAGGTACACATAATGAAACAGCGTTAAAAGTAAATTAAATGTTTAATTTAAAGAAACAAGCAAGGCATCGTAGAATATGAATCGAATGTATTTAATGAAAAGGAAAATCATCATTTTTAAGCTAGCTCTAGGACAAAGGTTCCCAACCTTTTCTGGAGCACCACCCCCTTTACAAGAAAAAAATTTATATCTCCCATAATAGTTATACCAAATATTAAAATATTGTTACACATTATCTATATTTTATCTATCTACTCGTATCTATTAAGAATCACAAAGTATAAATTAAAAAGACCACCAAAAGTAGAAAACTGTTTATTAAAAATTTAAAAATTAACACAAATATGGTAATAAAAAATTAATGAGATGGTTGAGGCTGGCGGAGTTTTATCAATTTGTTAATGTCGGGTTCCAATTTTGCTAACATCAGTCGCAAATCGCCACGCTCAGTGATCTGTAGTCTGTTCCTTTTCTTAGAAAGTAAATTTGCTACTGCACTGAATACCTATATCCAAATTTAATGATTAGAGGGAAAGCTACCGATCCAGGTACATTGGGAGGAAGGCCGTACGAGGGTAGTTTGTTGAGGAGTGCGGTATGCCATCAGAGGCTTTAGAAATATCAAGAGCAACAATCTGGGATTCGCCATGAGATTCGAGAGACTTGCTCCAATTATGTGTGGCAAAGGTAAGGAGATCAGCTGTGGATCTTTGGTGACGAAATCTGTACTGTCTGTCATGGATGGATTTTGTATTTTTCTCCATAACTTTGCTGACGACAGAGAGAACAAAGCTAGGTCTATAATTGGATAGAAGGGACTTGGAACCTTTCTTCGGGACAGGCTGCACACGCTGTCTGGGAAGATACCCTTGTCATAGGAGATCTGAAAAAGGCGAGTTATGATGGGTGCGGGCTTTGGGGTGCATTTTTTTTAGAACAATAATTGCTGGTATGCCATCCCGACCGGAGGACTTTTTGGTATCAGGAGATAGAATAATTTTTTGAACTTGTTTGAGCTTAGGTAAGTATTATGCCGGACATTTTGTGGGGTACAGACGTAGCGGTTGGAAGAGCGAAATTGGCAGGAGGAATGAGGGTGGAATTGGCAGCGAAGTGTTTGGCAAATAGTTCAGCTTTTCCTTTAGATGTGGTAATAATTTCGTTGTCAGAGGTTAAGGGAGGCACTTTTCCTTCTACAGAAGTTTTGACTAATATTTTTAAAGAATCAGCAAAATACGCAACACATGATGGTATTTAAAATTGCCTAAAATCGGAAGTAAATTTTAAGTGCCAAGGGCTAAATCTAACTATTTCTTTGGTAGTAAAAAACTGTGGAATTTCGTACAAACGTATTTGCGGTTGTTACTTTCAATTGATGAAATATCGTCCACCAACAACTAATATTATTGAAATGTCATCTATGGATAGTAAAGAAAATCTGATGAAGATGTGGCAATTCTTTTAATGTAGCTTTAAAATAGTGAAATTCAATAGTACCCCATTAAAATTGTGTCAGTGAATACTATTTCCAGGTCGTTTTATTTGCCAATATATCAAAAATTATATAAAAAAATAAAATTTGTATAAATTTTTTGTAAATTTGTAAATAAAAAAGCTACCCCTCCAAGAGATAACACTTACATTTATTTATTTTATACAATTTATATTTAATAATAATCTACTCTTTTAAAACAAGGAAAGAAATACAGTACACCGAAAGCAATTTCAGTCGTGGTAAGCATGATTGTCAGGACGTTTAGTATTTGTTCCAATTTTAAAATAGGATCCTGATAAGCAAAACTAAATCCTACAGTGGCAATTGTAATACATGTCATAAGGAGGGCGAAAGCAGTGACTGATTCTAAAAAGAAAGATAATATATTAAAAGAAAATATACATTGTGTGTTGTTTGTTTTTATTTCATAACGGTTGGCTAGTTAACCAAAGCGTTGTGAATAACCCAACAGGTAAAGATAATATAAGTGCAACAAATGAATCTTAGGATCGCATATTTTATAGTCATTTCTTGATAATTCCTTAGACCTTGAGGTACAATTTAAACATATCACCTAAGCTTGAGCAAACCTTCCCTTCCTTACTTAGTTATATTCAGTGGCGTAGTGAATGTTTCAAGCACCCTGGGGCAAAAATGAATTAATTATCATTGAGTTGATATTTTAAATAGTGTATTTTATTTTGAGCTGCGCCGGTTCTATAGAACCGACGCCCTGGGGCAATTGCCCCGTCTGTCCCCCGGTATCCACGCCCCTGGTTATATTCATGATATTGTCTACTGTTTCAAACAAAAAATTCATATCATTTTTATATCAAAATTTAAATTTTTGGCTTCTCTTATGTTCCTTTTTCTTTGTTTGTTATTGTTTTTCTTCTTTGTTTTGTTATTTCTAATGTACCATCCTCTTTTAAAGTTTGGCTACCATCTTCATTAATTTGAAGGTTATTAACTGCTGCTCTGACTGGTTAAAAGAGCAGGTGTATGTATACTATGCTCGAAATTTCGGATCAAGATGTTTTTTTTTCTTCTACCTACGATCGCTTTGCCTATTTATACAGGGCGTTTGCTAACGAGTGAGCCATACCTTAACAGTAGCTTTGTGGGGTCAAGATAGGTCAATTTAACCTACTAACTTACTTTAGTACAAAAGTTGATAGTAACGAAGATACAGAGAGTGAAATTGGAAAATTTATTTTTAATTCCCAATTAAGTTAGGTTGGTACCAGGTACAGCTTGTCAAATATCGATTTGTCTTTGACAAATTTTATACTTGCGCGGACGAGGAAGTGAGATAGCCTTCGGATAATAGAAATGGCAATATCTAGAGCCTTCTGCTTGTGTTTCAAGTACTGTCAGAACAGAAATTAAATTAAATAATTGCTTTGTAATATTCGGTATCATTTAAATAAGATTATCCTTTCTAGTCATTAATTTAGCATACATTATTTTAAGACAGGTAACAGTCAAGAGCAATTCTGTTTCTGGATTCTCCTTGCTTGATTCTGATAAAGAATAAAGACAAGTTATTTTGTGTTAAAGGGGTTTAATTCTGATTATGAGTGGTATCATAAAAAGTTTTCGGAAATTTTGGTAATTATATTTATGGTAGGTACTAATTACAACTTTTAATTCGATAAGTTACCTGATGCATATAATAAAGCTACCAATCTTATTATTATTGTTATTATTGAAGCCTGGCAATGACTTTCTTTATTAGGAGTCAAAAATGAAGAGCACTCGCCATTTACCATCTCACTTACTATTGTTCGAATTGTGCGAAGACATACGCCGGTACCAGTTGAAACACGCTCTTGAACTTTCTTTAAATCCTTGATGGGATTATTCGCTGCATCTTCTTGACGCATAAAATTAATAATATTTGCCAACATTTCACGACTTTGCCCAAATAACACTTTGCCTTTTACTTTAAACACGACCTATGTACGTACTGGAATGCACGTCACGACAGTTAGAACATAAATGAATTTAAAAAAGCATGCACTTTTATTATAGACTGTACCTAACCCCACCGATGCAACCGATCTATTGCGCATTAATGGACGGAGCTAACTCAGAGACAAAGCTGTATTTGACAAGCCGTACACCTGACAACTCTACCCGTATAATACGGCTTCTCTTATCCACTGCCATCTATTGATCTAAAATGTCAACATTAGTACTTGTACCCTCAGTGTTAAACCTCCTCACTGTTGCTTGTATATCTGGTTGTGCCCTGGTGGAAGGCCCGCCCCTTCCTTAGGAGCAAGTGGGCAGAGCCCAGCAGCCACAGGAGCGCCGCAAGGAACTTTGCACCAAAAATAACATAGACGGTTTATTTCAAAAGAAAGTTGCAAAAAAATCCATAATTGCAAGAAATTCGACAATTGGGAGCGTCAGTAGGCATCCGACGGCAATTTTGCCCAAGGACACTGCAAAGTCTTGGCGTGGCCCTAGTTACGGCCTATGCCTTATGCAGAAAAGTTTAAAAGGTGTAACATTATACAGTGTGTAACAAAAATATAGAAACTTCGAAAAATCTCGCAAACTGTTCATCCGATTTTTATAAACTTTTATATAGTTAGGTACGAAATTACGCCCGATCCAATGGTGAGTTCCGCATTGTTGTCAAGTTTACCGTTTTCCTGAAATCGACAGGAACTTTTTTTTTTAAATGTAACACTCCCTATTTTATTCGATTTTCGAATTCACCTTGTTCTGAATACTTCTTATTGGGAACATTTTATCCTAAAGTTAACAATTTTTGAGAAAATGGTGGTCAAAAATCGTTGTTTTTTTTACACGAGAGTTTGCCTGAAATCTGAAATGTCTGACATTATGAATTTCGTTTATTTACAAAATATTTCTCATTTAACACAAACCCAAAGAATTGAAATTTTAATAATACCTACTGGGTTATGGGGCCAAAATGCGAACGCAACAAGAAGTTTGAAATATTTTTAATGACAAATATCGTGACAGAAATCCATTAACTAAATCTACTGTAAGTAAAGTTTTAAAAAAATGTCGTCAAACTGGAAACGTAAAAACCGCTATACTATTTGGATATTTAGTACAAGAATAAACAATACAGGGGGAAATAATTTAAAAGTTAACGAAGAAAACTAAATCGAAAGTTTAAAATGTTGTCCATTTACTTCTTGGCCGCAAGCCAAATGCTGCGGAAAAACATGCAAAACTTTTAGAAAAATGTCAGTTTTCTGGATTCATCTACATTCTGTTTCTATCCTAAACTTTAAATCATCGAGGTCATTTGGCTTACTTTTGAAAAAAACATTTTTAAGGTGGTCCTACAAGAAGCAGTCGAGGGTCGTCGAGTCCTGAGAACGAGCTAGCCACTCGATTGTACCCCTACATAAAATCCATCTCCTAAAAAAAACACCATCGAGGTATTGCCGAACATTATGGGCATAGTGCGGTGGGGCACCATCCTGCTGAAACCATATTTCATCATTTGGTCTTTGATTATTGCCAAAAAATCATATTTAAATAATCAATACAACAGGTAAAATAAAGTAACAACACTTACTTACGATTATTTGGAAATAGTTGTGCAAGAACCGGGACAATTTCATTTCTTAGAAGATCCAAATATCTTTCTCCATTTAATGTCTCTTGAATGAAGAAGGGGCCAATTATTCTCCGACCTATTATACCAGCCCAAACATTTAGCTTTGGGGGGAACCGGGTAGCATATTTACAGATAAATTGACACAATAATAATATGTAATTCCGCAATCAGAGATTCAACTTTTAAGACTCTGGGAGGATTTTGCCATGATTAAAAGCAATTCCAAATTAAGATTACTTCATGTCCCGCAGTTTTAATGTTTTTGATGCGAGTGTTTTGATGGAGACACCGTGTTGCCAAATTTACTAGTTTTTCCCAGAAATTTTTATATCAGCTTTAAAAGGTGTATTGGCAACGGGTTAGGGCTCTGTTACTACATATTTAATTATTTTTTGTGAAATTTTGGCATTAAAGCTGTTCTTAGAAATAATATAATTTCTTCTTGTGGCCATAGAGTTGTAAAATACGTTCTCGAACAGGTTTGCTCAGTTTTAGGTTTCATGAGTATATATTTTTTAAATTTTTTATCTTTGCCGAGTTTTTTTACTGCGACTGCGCGATTCGTATTGGTATAAAATTTTGGCAGCACCGCATACACCTGACATTTTATTAAAAAAGATACTGATGAAACCTAAAACTGAGCAAACCTGTCCGAGAGCGTATTTCACGACTATTATGCAATTTTAATTTCTGCACCTTGTAGGGCCGATCTGGGTTAGCTTTTATTTCTTATTCATCTTAACATCTCACAAAACCAGCCTAATGCTGAAGGGCATGGATCTGCTCATTAACCTAATATTTTATTTTTATTTTGTTCGTTTGCTTTAATAAATATATTTTTTTCAATATTCCAACAACGTTTTATTGTTATTTTCCGTACAGGCACAATCATGGAAAAAGGTTATCTACTGCTCAGGTTATCTAAAACTGGTTTCAACACTATGATCGCCTCTGGTGTCCAAATCTGCTAGCATTTGTAAATGTACCGTTTTTCCAAACCCTCGCTGATTTCAACACCCTGGTGTCAACACATGCTAGCATCTGTAAATATGCAACCGGGTATGATTTTCGCATATCCAGTTAGGATTTTCCCTGGCCCAATATCGACAATTGAAGACCCTGATGCAAGAAGGGGATAAGTGCATAATTCTCCAAAATTGAGATAGCTGCTTATTTGGGTTTAAAAAGTTGCTCTTCTTGCCTGATGCAAGTATGGGATACGTACGGGTAATAGATACTGAATTATAATAGCAAATTACATATCCCCTGGTATGGTCGGGTGCAATAACGGTATAAGATATGTGTAACTTATCCCGTTCTTGCACCAAATTTTGTATTATTTTTTATATGTTGATAACTCCGTCCCACTACTGCACCGGCCAGTTTGTTTACGCGATCAGGTAATGTGTGTGCACACGACCCGAGTTACGTAGTCACCGAAAAACAGTTGGACAGTGAAAATAAGATACGTGCGGTGTAGTAAAATATTGTGGTATTTTTTATTATTTAAAAGAACATAGGACCAGGGGCGTACCGCTGGGGGTGGTTTTGGGGATACCCCCCTCCCATTAATCTCTTATAGTAGATACAATATATTTATTATAAAAATTATACAGCACGGTATTATTATATTTATAAAAAAATGGTTTTGTCTACCTACACCCCCCCCCCCCAAACCAAAAGTCACGGCCCGCCCCTGCATAGGACATTATAATGAGTTCAAGCAGTGAGGATGAACCATATCAAAGTTCAGGCAGTGAGTGCCTGCCTTCAAATTCCAGTGCGTCTGAAAATAATTTGGATGAAAAGCGGGAGCCCGCTGATAACGAGCCCGCTGATAACAAACGTGGACGAAAGAAAACAAGAAAACCGGAGAGCTGGAAAAGAAATGTGCAGAAAATGAAAAGAGCTAGAGGTGAAGGTTATAAATCTACGTCAACGGGAAAACTGGTGCCAGAAAGAAAACAAGGCGATGATTGCAAATGTAGCAACAAATGCATAGAAAAACTTTCAGAAGCCGAAAAATATATAAAAACCAACAAAAAAAATATTCATTTTTATTATTGGTTCACATTTAATAATAAAGTTTTTCTGCTGAAGATGGTTTTAATGTAACTTATCCCCTTTTTCCACCTGCTGTAAATTACATTATAAAAAGTCTTAAACTTATCCCATTACTGCACCACATTTTTTTTTTGCTTAATAGCTTTGTTATTTGGCTGTAAAATGCTGTAAAAATTATTTATAGCTGTTGTACTAGTTCGGTCATACTTCATGACCAACATGAATTTTAAATTTAAAATAAAAATTGTTTTTGCTTCTCCTGAAAGATTTAAATATTGTTACTTATCCCCTTCTTGCATCAGGGTCTTCAATTATGACTATTAACTTTTCCATTTAAAAAAAAATGTTGATTCGTCAGAGAAAATTATTCGGTGGACAAAATCTGGATTGGCGTTGCAACGTTCCATCATGGTTTCGCAAAATTTGAAGCGTCTGTCGTAGTCATCTTCTGAGAGCTCTTGTACAAGTCTTATTTTGTACGGATGAAACTTTTCGGTTTTCAGAAGGCAGTCTACGGATATGTGTGAAACGTTGTTTTCTTTTCCCAGTGTTCTGGTAGAAAGATGGAGGTTTTCCTCTAAACTGAGTAAAACATTCAGAGCCTTAGCGCCATCTATTGCATTTTAGGTCGGCCAGAGCGTATAGCATTTTTTACATTTCCAGTTTGACGAATTTTTTTTAAAACTTTACTTACAGTAGATTTAGTTAATGGATTTCTGTCAGGATATTTGTCATTAAAAATATTACAAACTCCTTGTTGCGTTCGCATTCTGTCCCCATAACCCAGTATTATTAAAATTTCAGTTCTATGGGTTTCTGTTAAATGATCCATTTTTTGTAAATAAACTAAACTGACAATGTCAGACATTTGAGGTAAACTTTCGTGTACAGGTATTTTAGGGTAAAATACAATAAAATTTTGACCACCATTTTCTCAGAAACTATTAACTTTAGGATATAATGTTCCCAATAACAAGTATTCAGAACTTTAAGCTGAATTCGTAAATGGAATAAAATGTAAATTGTTCCATTTAAAAAAAAAGTTTCTGTCGATTTTAGGAAAACGGTAAACTTGACAACAATGCGGAACTCACCATTGGATCGGGCGCAATTTGGTACTATTATGTACAAGATTTCATAAAAATCGGATGAACGGTTTGCAAGATATTTCGAGGTTTCTATATTTTTGTTACACACTATAATTTTTTTACTATAAGAGCCGTTGAAATTTGATTATGAGAAAGAGCCGAACACCAAAAAACACCAAAGTGACCAAAGTAATTATTTATCGAGGAATTTTATTGTTGCCAACGTGTCTTTAAACAAAAAAAGGTTTTGCTGTCATAAACATTTTTTCCTTTAACTTTTTTACTTCGAATTAGACCATTTTATTTTGCTTTCAGTTAAAAGCGGATATTACATTCCTGCCTAACCAGCGCGTTTCAAATTTAGGGTAATTGAGAAAGCTCCATTTTACCAATTTGTGTATTTGCAAAGGGAAAAGAATTCGTATATCCGGTTTTTAATAAGGTTTATTGTGTGGAATTTTAAAATTTGAAGCGTTGTCAAATATAAATTATAATAATATTTGCCCTATTCTTTTGTATTCCTTCTAGTATATCTTTATTTTACCGGAGAATTTTCAAGATGATCTACAACATATAGTTTTTGAGATTAGATCAATATAAAAAACTTAAAACTTCTTTATCCTAAAACAGTCATTTTGACATTGGCCTTTCGTGCACCAAGCCACAGAATTTTAAACAGCGAAATATCAAAAGATTCTTCTCAATTCCGCGAGTGATATAGGCTATATTAAATTGAAAACTAAACAAAATGGCGGATGCAGGAAACCATGTTCATCGATTGTCAAACGATTTGTCTTGGTCCCGCGAATTGCATATTTATTAAATAAGATGGCGGACGCAGGTGGCCATCGATATTGTCCAAACCGAAAAATTAAACGGCCAAATTCTCCAACGCTAGTCCTGCCTAATTTGACAACCGAAACTTTTAAACTGACAAGTGTAAGAATAAGACAACTAATGATTAGTGATAATTAAAAATTGTTAGTAATAGTAAATCGTAAATATTAATAAATAATTAAAATACCTCACTAAAGTGTATAATAAACCATAGTAAAATTTAACCACAATTTACGGAAGAACTAAAAATTGATAAGAAAAATT
Source organism: Philopedon plagiatum (assembly GCA_963971165.1). Taxonomy (NCBI): domain Eukaryota; kingdom Metazoa; phylum Arthropoda; class Insecta; order Coleoptera; family Curculionidae; genus Philopedon; species Philopedon plagiatum. Next base: position 71,391,669 of record OZ020194.1, read on the forward strand.
CTAACCATCAAAATCTAAACTAATATTGAGACCATACTATTAATTTGTTTCTGAGTTTTTTCGCAAATTTGTAAAAAAGGGCTGTTTTACTACGTTCTTCCGACAATAATAGAACTAAATTCATTCTAGCAACCCGTTCCAAGATGGAAATAATTATTTGGAAGACAAACAAATCGCTGAAATATTAGAATAAGTCATAGGTTTTTAATGACAACTTAGTGACAGAAGAAAAGCTTGTCAAAACATAACTGATCAGGTAGAAGATCTTATTTTAAACTACTTAGTACTAAATCTTAAACCTACTTAGTGAATCTAAAGAAAAAGTTTTAAAACCTGTTAAGCGAGGTATCAAGCGATTGGCTACATTATTAAATTAAAAGATAAACAAAATGGCAGACGAAAGAAGCTTTATTGTCCGAATCGAATAATTAGATTTTTCAGAGACCTATTAAATGAGGTGTTCAACTATTTGTCTCAGTCCCGCGAGTGATATAATTAGTTTAAAAAATTTTAGGAAGGCCGCCGATGCTTGATGGCATAAACGTCAAGAACAAAGACTAGATTTAAAATTGGATTAAGTTTTGTGAAGTAGGCGGTTAAACTTTACTGCGTAAACTTACTTCTCCATCTTTCCTTCCATTTATAGAATATCAACAACTTTAATAGTTCGGCAATAAGTCTAGTGAAACATACAGCACCGTCCTGTTCAATTTTAGGCGTGTCTTTGCTTTCGCTTTGGTATTTTGCTATCACCATTATAAATTCAGGGCATGCATGAACTGGATAGTAGAATGTGTTAATATAAATAAGCACTTCAAACATGAGCTCTGGATCCACTTTCATGTTTCTAATTTAATCTAAAAATACAAGAGATTTAAAAATGTATTGCCTACTTTATCAGGGGTATTATCAACTTGATACGATAAAAATCAAAATAAAATATAGATGCAAACGAAAACAAACAAAAAAAAAATAAGAGAAAATAAATACATTTAAAATTGGATGCTTTTTTGAGACAGAGTGACAAAAAATGTGTAGTCGAACATTTTTTTTTTATTTTTTAAAAATCTACTTTCCACAACTTTCTTAAATAAACATTTGCACTGTTGACTATACAGTGTATTTTTTAACCCGATATTAGGCCTGTTCTATTAGAAGTATAGAGATAAAACTTGACGTAGATTAATTGCAGCGCCTTAAGATTATGGTAAATTGCTAATTTCCCCCAACAAGCCCAAGAAATCCCTAACAAATACATTAATTTTTCACACTCCTCATATTATTTTTTTTTACCTTTTTGTACCCAGTGAAGGTAATACATTTTCTGACCCTTCAAGCTTTTAATAAACTGTGTTGATACTGAACTAGGTTCAACATCTTTTAGGTTCAACATTTTTTAAATATTTTGTAATTAAACTTTGAGAAGTCTATCTCCATGCTCTCGTTAAAAATGCTTTCTATTGGAATATATGTATATGTAGACGATGTTTTTCGCATTTGGAATGGCACAGTTAGAAATTTAGATCAATTTTTAGACTTCGTAAATTCACTGCATAAAAATATTGAATTCACGATGGAGAAAGGTTTCATAAACGAAATAAACTTCTTATATATCAATTTTAAAAATTCAATAACCACCTAGAATTTGACATTTATAGGAAACCATCAACGACAGATACAGTAATACATTACACATCACGACAGTTATGGAAAATAAAATTGTCTCCATTTCACAGTTTCATACACAGACTTGTCCCTTTTTCACTAAATAAAGACCTATGTGTCATCAAGCAGATAGCAGAAAGCAACGGATACCAAGAAAGCCTAATTTTGATAACATGTTAAAAAGAAACAAAAAAGTTATTAAGAAAGGAATTTTATAGTTTAAATCCGCCAAAAAGTAATAACTTTAAATTTATTAACTATACCTCTAAATTAAACAGTAATATTTGTAGGTAATAAATTAAGTAATTTAGGCTGTAAGACTGTATGTGTAAATAAGCTAACCCTAGACAGGCTACTAGTAAACAATAAGGACAAAATTGACAAATTAGACAAATCAGGAGTTACAAAATAAATTGTGCCGAGTCTAGAACTGTATACTCGTATGCAGGCCAAAGCGGTAGAAGCGTAAAAACGAGATTAAAAGAACACTAAACGTCTATTCTAAACAATAAATAAAACTAAGACATGTCCATCTGTATAAAAATTAATCATTTTATGAATTTATAGATAATGTTAAATTACTCCAGTTCGAAAATAAAGGCAAAATTAATTAATTAAAAATAATTACAGGATGTAAATTGGGAAATGGAAAAAAAATTATTTGACAAAAGCTTATTTGACAACAATGTATATGATGCATTTTTTATGCATTTTCTTAAACATTTTTTGGGAAAAACGCTTAAAAAATGCTGTCCCCCACCCTTATCACCAAAAGGATCGGTCAAACAATATGAAAAAAATTATAAACATTGACAATTAGGTCTAGATTAAGCCAAAATTATCAGAATTGAAGAATTCTAGCGCAATCAATTGTTATAAACAATTTAATTGTTTATTTCCTTATAACTGCTGAACCATTGGTTTTAGAGAAAAGGTTTTTCGACAAAAAATATTTTTCACGACGTGAGGAGTAACTTCATCCTTACATATTTTTCAAAATTTTTAATTTGACTCAGTCGAAATGTGAGTGCATTACTATTATTGGTGTCTCCCACCGTTATCACCAAAAGAATCTCTTAGAAAAATCTGAAAAAAATCACGAACATTGAGAATTAGGTGTACATTGAGCCAAAATTATCAGGATTGAAAAGTTCTAGCGCGACCAATTGTTTTAGAGAAAAAGTTTTTCAACAAAAAATATTTCCCACGATGTAAGGAAAAACTTTTGTCTTTACACCTTTTTCAAAATTTTTAATTTGGCTCAGGCGCAACGCACATTACTATTAATAATTTAAGTGGAAGGCTGATAGCACGGAACACTAGTTGAGCAAGTATAGCTTGCCCTTGGCCGTTCTGTTTAAGGGAAACCCGTCAACAATGTCAAATTTTACTTTCGTAAATCGGCTAATAAATGAAAATTTGCATATAATGAACAAGCTTGTAAGTGACATACACACATACACTCTTCTGCACACTAAATATATACTGTGCAGGGAACTGTTTAATAACATAACCAAATTGCCAGGAATTTAATTACAAGGGAGTTTGTAATTGAATTAAAAAATTTTATTATGAAATTACAAGGAAGAAGTTGGATAAACTTAACAAATTATCTCTTTACTAATAAAGTTTGCTGTTTTAAATTTATTAATTAATTAATAAGTAATTTTTAGCAGGACATTCAAGCGTTAGAAATTTAAGTAAGTATAATAAAAACGCATAAACATTTATTTTAGGCGTAATATTATGTAAAACCAGCAAATACATTTTACCAAACGATGTTTACTTACACTTCCACAAATGTTTTATGGGCCCATAAAATGTAAAATGCTGACACTACTTGATGTTTTCCTCAGTAAAGTACATAAAATCGGTAGGTATATTTATTTTTCCATCGGAAACCACTAACATATAAAGGCTTAGAAATATTGAGCACTACCTTTAATTAAAAACATTTATTCACCTATATTATGTATTCACACATTATCGTTTCTAATGATAAACAACAAATTTTGGCAGTAAGTAGGTACAAAAGTATCCACTATTCTGGTTTATTGAAACACAACAAAAATTTTTACGTTATTGTAGATAGGTTACATTGAAAGGATGTGTATTTATATATACCTTGGTGACAACACTGCTTTCGTCTCACTGTTTTAGATAGTATTTTTAGAAACTAGTATTGTATAATTTGGCGGCATGATACTAGAGTGTTGCAGATATTAAAGTGTGAACCACATGGGAGAACACGACCAGTAAGTTGGTTTATTAAAATTGAAACTGCGTGGCCTAAAATAAATTTGTTTAAGGTAAAAATGTGCTTACTACAGGGTCTGCATATTTTATAAACTCTTTATCAACACGAATCTTATTTATTATTGATTCGATAAATAATTTAAATATTTAGGGGAAATAGAAAACGTTAACTAACCCGCTTTATACGAAATTTATTTATATTATTATACAAGATGTTTCCCTTCCCGAGCGAAAACATTCCTCATGTAACTAGAAAATGACATTTATTATCATAATAAATTCTAGTTTAAAAAACTAAAAAACACTTATGAGTAGCGCACTAAAAAGTTTATTTTTCTTTTATAGCTGTACAGGTTAACAGAAAACCGGGATGTAGAGTTCCCGCAGCGTGCGGGAAGTAAATCAACTGCGCCTCCCTTTACTCCGCACACATGCATACCGCGGTTTCCTGTTAACTTGCACAGGGATCTTTAAATAGGTAATTAAATTTATAAGCTTGGGGCACCCACGACGAATAGCAACATCATCAGGATTTTCTATCAATACGGACCTGGGATCTTCCCTGTTAAGGCACAGTTCACAACCTATCACTATAGTTCGTGGATTTTGTGGTTGTGAAATGGCGCATTAACTTGAAAATTGCCAGGTCCGTACTGGTAAAATATCATGATGATCATGCTATTCTTCACCAAAACGTCGAAAAACATAATCAGGTGATACACAGATGTAAAGGATATGAGCATTCTTTCAAAAAATGCAGCAAAAAGTCCAGGTTCATATTTGAAGTATCAGTAACATGGTATAAACAAAACAATAACGCTACTGTAGAGAAGTTAAACAATCATGTGATTTTTGTTAAAACAATTTTTTTCTAATTATAATAGACTTCGATATATTTAAGAATTAAATTTTTGACTATTTTTAAAAAATCCCCTGTAGCTAAGAAAATATAGAGAATTTGGCAACTCAGTAAACGAAGTATGAGTAGGGAATAAAAATGGCACATTTTCTCTAATTTAACCGACCTCATATCCTTTACCGTTTCGGGGATAGCGATAGTGGTATCACCTATCTTAGACACCCTGTATATCGGTCTAGGCATAATGAACAAAATGTAATGTAGGTAGGTTCTAGTCGGCTGATAGTTGATCAAGTATGCGTTATCTAGTATTATACAGGTTGCAAAACACAGCAACGTAGAAAACCTAAAATTTCGATTACCGTTTTTTCCAGTTTTTGTATTACATTATAACGATGTTTCGAAATTTGAGTCGATATCTTGGGAGGTTTTTGGTGGATTTTTATTTTGTAATGAAAGTTGCGTTAATTTTTTTGAAACCCACTTGATTTTATATATATTCGGTCCCATTTCGGTGTATTCGAGAATTTGTCTATATTCTTTATTGTCTCTGATGCAAATGGGTGCTCCATTTGCATTTTTACCGATACTTGTGGTCCATTTTAAGAAAAAATCAATCAAAAAGACTTAAATTTATATGTCAAGTTTCTTACAAATTAAAATAATATATTGAGATAGTTACATACTATTTAAAAATCGCAGCAGCTTAGCTAAGTAGCATTTTTTAATAGTTATTGCTTTTTGTACTAAACGCCTAATTTTTTGTTTTAATAATAAATATCCAACCTAAGACTCCAATATAATCCTCTTACCTTTTTATTACGTTCCAGACCCTCTGAAATGTATTTCAGAAATAAAAACTACTCAACATAGACTCTCCAAATCCCATTATTTTCCAGGCTATTATTTCTACATTGTCACACAATAAATCTCGTCCGCATTTTGCGCGTCGCGATAAAAACCCTAAAACAAAAATAACGTGTGTCCATAGCTATAAAATGTTTCAGTAACATTTTTCACGGTCTTATCTTGTAAAATACATGAAAATCGATTACCTACGTTGTCATAATATATTGTATATGTTTTCCTTATTATGAGCTCACAAAACGAGGTGTAGTTAATGGAGAGTTTGTGAAATTTGCGTTAGTCCTGCACAGTATTTAAGGCGAGTATTGGTTTATACTGATTTAAAGACAAAATAAACGTTACTTTAAGGCAAGTGTGAGCATTTCAACAATTATATATTAGAATAAAAAATTTTTGTTCTAACATTGATTTTCCTGGAGTAGTTTTTCCAATGTTCTATTTTAAATGCTCTTATAAATATCGCCGTTCAATCAAAAAATTTACATTCAGTAGTACACACCTAAGTTTTATTCTGTGATTTCCTCCTTTGCCTATTATTTCATAAGTGAGGAGGTGCAAGTACACCCACTTGCAGCCCTTTTTGGGTCCTATGTTAAATTTATTAAACAGTCTACTAGCTCACATTGTTACATCACAGCACGTGTATAAATTGTCGGTTTTTAATAGATTGTGTACCTTAATGGTAAAATCTATAATTAAAATAAAAAAATATAATGCTCACGCCAGACCGTGAGTGTTCACTTTTATCTAGTACACCCGGAATATAAATTTTTTTTAACATTAAACCCTAAATTGTTTAGGATGTTACTTACTTACTAACTTATCCGCATCCTCTTCTACCATAGGTGCAGAGGCAATTATTTTTATCCATTTATTTCGATCTCTAGCTTCACTTTCCGCTTGGGTCCAGCTAAGTCCTTTCCTTTTTAAGATATGCGCAACCTCCTCGTTCCATCTTCTCCTTGGTCTTCCTCTCTTCCTCCCCTTCCCTGATTCAGTGTCCCATATTACTTTTACTGTCCTGTCTTCCTTCATTCGTACTCAATACCCGAACCACCTTAGTTCTTGTTGTTCAATCTTTTGTACTACACTTATTATTTTTAATTCACTTCTTATTACTTCACTCTATATTCTGTCGAGTCTGGTCACTCCCGCAATTTTCTTTAAAATTTTCATCGCGCATGCCGTTATTTTTTGTTTTTGTCTGATGGTCAGAACCCATTATTCGCACCCATTTTCTTTTTATCAAAAATAATGGTCTGCTTGAGTTCTATACGATGCAATCACTTTGCCTACTCTGTTTGTTATTTCTTCGTCCAATCCTCCATTTATTTTATTGATTGTCCCAAATATTTCAGCTTATTTACATTTTTTTATTGTCTTTCCCTGTACTTGTACTGCATTTCTTCGGTCTGATTTCCTATTTCCATTATTTCGGTCTTTTGTATATTTATCTTTAGTCCATATTTGCCTATCTCATTTCCCCATTTTTCCATTTTACTTTGTAGTTCTTATTTACTGTTACCAAATATTATCAAATTATCTGCGAACATCAACTTATTTATATAGACTGGTCTAAGCTTTCTGTATCCTATAGTATATGGGTTCTTTTCGTTTTTTCATTTGGTTTCTTTAATATTTCATCCATAATAAATGATAAAAAGCAACTGTTGTTTTTCCTCCTGCTCTTACAACATTTTCTGTTTTTCAATATATGCTTAACTATTTCAATGAGCTTTTTATTTACTCTTCTTGCCTTTGAAATTTTCCAAATTTCCTCTCTTTTTATACTGTCAAACGCTACGCAAAATCTATTGCTGTCATGAACATTTTACTATTTGTTGATGTTACAATTATTATATAACTCCCACACATTACCGTCTACGTTCGAACAAGCGTGTTTAGAATAATAATGTGTAAAATGAAAGCCAGAATATTTTGACAAAGGTAAATTCTCCTGAAATCCAACTAGCTCTGGGGGTCATTAAATCATACAATATGTCAAATTAAATTTAGTAACTGGAAGTTTTGAATAAAATTCGGGATTAAAATAAAGCAATACTGGAATATAGGACTTCATGATTATTCTTACCATTTCATCTCATATCTTCATCCGAGAGCTTGTAATTGTATTTAGTAATGAAAGTTTCTGATTGAAAATGTATAAAATATTAGATAGAGACTTTATTTTCAAACGCTCCGAAAACCACAGAACCGCAACATTGCGAAAGGAAATTAAGGATGTGACATCGTCACAATTTTATTAATAGCACCCTCCGGAGGGTTAAAACTCTAATAGAGGCCAAAAAAAGGAGGGTTTTTTACCTATCCGTATTTTTAACTAAAAATACAGGGGATAACTATCTCATATGTAAGAAGTGCTTTAAAATTATATACACTTATGTGTATAGAAATCAACCCACTTCACCGTTTTTATTTCGAATGTATTTTTTAGAACACAGACACACTTTAAATAAAAAAAACATCTCGATTGATTCGACCTTACTTTAAAGGGTCTTTCAAACAATATAATTTTTTAAATTAAACTGATGACTGGTTTTAAAAAAAATGCATTAGATTTTAAAAGTGGGACGATTTCTATGCATGTAAGTATATGTGTAGGAAATGAACACTGTTACTTAAAACTTCACGACTGTTAAATAGAAGCAAACTCAGTTTAGCGGTGCGAAAATACAGTTATACAGGGTGAGATTTTTAAAGTGCTATAAAGCGATATCTGGAAAACGGTTTAAAATATTTTCATGAAATTTTGGTGAGTTAATAGGGAGGTGGGGGACATATTTAAACATATTTTTGATATCTACCCCCTCCTCTATTTTGAGGGTTGGGGGGGTAACTTTGGAATTTTAAGTGAGATGATGTACTTTTGTTTATAAAATTCGAATCTACGTCAAAAAGTACGTACGTGTACAAGCTTTTTTCTCATTTGCTTTTTCGGTTACGGAATTATAATTTATTAGGTTATAAAATAAAAACATATTTACCATTTAATTTAAACTTATTTATCGTCTGTCATGCTTGAGAATTTGTTCGATGTCCCCCTTCAAACACTTTCTCATTCTTTTTATAAATGAATTTGGTACCCGCTGAAACATTTCAGGTGTAACTTAAGCAGGCAAAGCGGATTCGGTCTTTTATAACATCTAAAGTTGTAGGTGCAGTCGTCATCACTTTGTCCTTTATAAATCCCCACAAGAAAAAGTTAGGGGGGTCAAATCCAGGGACCCAGCAGGCCAATTGAGAAATAAACGTTGAAACGTCAAAATTCTCAACTGACTTAAGTAAATGCATTGCGATCAGGGTTGGCAAAAATCATGATTAAAAAAAAAATCAGATTTTTTTGATTTAAATCAGATTTTTTTGATTTGCCAGAATTTTTGAATTTTATTTAGGTTTGTATTATTTCATTATTGTTTGTTCAGATGTAACACAGTTACAATGATAAATAATTAAAATGCAGTAAATATTAAAACAATGGAGTAGAAAATATAAATTTAATAATATTGATATTAATTCAAACTTCAACAAACGAAACAGAAAACGGTAATTTTTAAAACACAAACAAAAAACAATACATATTATATAGCTACTTATACCCTATACCTATTATAATGGTCGATAATAAAATCAAGTCGAGTTAAAATAAAATAACCATTCTCGTAATTATTATATAATAATAAAATGTCATTATGAAGAAATTTTCATATTTAATGATTTCATCACAAAAACAAGTTTGGCGGCCTTGTCATTTCCAAGCCGATTTCTAAGTTCATTGTGGGATAGGTTGTATGTAGAAAATATTCTTTCTACACCTGCAGAAGACGGAATTGCAGATAGAATTTTTTTAATAAGTTTTAAATCGTCTGGTTATGCCATTTATAGAGTTGCCTTGATGCTTACATAAGTATAAGAAATTCAAAATAGGCAAATACATCTGAAATTTTTAAAAACGATTTAAATCATTGATTTTTTTCAAAAAATCACTTGATTTAAATCACGATTTAAATCATGATTTAAATCATTTGATTTAAATCAAACCAACCCTGAATGCGATGGAAACGAATAATAATTCTGAAATAAGTGAACTTGATTTATTGGTAAAATTTAATTTTTTAAAACTCAATCAAAATTTAGTTAATCATAATTCCGTAACAGAAAGAGCAAATCAAAAAATTTTTTGTACACATACGTAGCTTTTTACGCAGATTCGAATTTTATAAACAAAAGTATATTGTCCCATTTAAAATTCCAAACCACCTAATTAAAGAAGCCAAATTTTTTAAACGAAACAAATTCTTTAAGAACAAAACAAAACGGAGCAATCTAGTCAAAAATGAATTTAGTTTTGCCTAAGGCCTTAATCTGGTTTTGCAGGTTTGTTCTGTAATACTGTCCCCTTTGTCATTTTGCTTTAGTTAGACAAGGTTACCGGAGATTTAGCGAACTACTACACTGCTGTGTTATCTACGAAAACTAGGATCTAGTAACCCGATCAGTGCTGATGATTTGTCAACTTTTTCTGTTGGTTGCAAATAGAAAAATATATTCCTATCACTGTTTTCTTAAGAGCCACTTGGAATGCACTCAACAATCCATTTGCTTTACCTGTTACATAGTTACGAATTTTGGCATAAATAGAAAAGAATAAAAACTATCATAGCATGCCTTAAATTTAACGACGATAGTGCCTTAAAGGTGTTCGGAATGACCTCCATCTACATTTACTTTAAAACATTGTAAAATTCCGTCATGGCAGGAGTAAAATTTCGAGAGTTACTAAAGTACATTTTTTTATCCGACGTAGACTTCAAGCCTAAGTACTAATGTACCGTAGGCATCTAAAGAGAAGGGAACTGTAATCATTGACACGGGATTTAAAGGATTGGATGTTGGGACGGGAATGGGAAACATATGCATTTTTGTCGTACCTTTAACGCAGTAAACAAACAGGCTGCAAGCTTAACCGACTATTCAACGAACAAATACCAACAGCGCAATTCTAACCTCTCCAAAGGGTTTCGGCGAGCAATAGAAGTAAATGTTTCAGCCAACAGTAGAACCCATTGAATGAATATTTTTTATTATTTCTCTAATACCTTATATGTTTTATTGGGGTGTTTATTTTAATTAACATGATATAAGGATTATTGACCTAATTTTTAGATTTTCTATTTAAATTGTAGCTCTTGTTTGTTTAAAAAATATATTGTAATTTGAATCGCACCGCCTACAAACAGCTATTTTTCGCCCAATTATGCTTAAGCATTCTCATCAAATAGTTTAATTTTTTGGCTCTAACAATTCTATACTCTAAGGAACAATATAAATTTATCGGTTTCCAAAAATATTTTGGTCATTGAAAAAATGGTAATATAGTTTTCAAGGAGATAGAAATAATTTTGAACTCCAAGAATAAGTCTATATTTAAGGAAATATTTTTTTTTGGATTATTTCAATAACGTTTTGTTGAGACAATATTAACTCTAATATAACTAATGTGCCAGTGGTCAAAAATATCACTATTATTGAAAATAGCATAGCAGTTTTTTCTGTGTAAGGGAGTTTTTACAAAAATATTGTAACTAAGTACAATATCCCAGTTAAGAAAGAATAATGTGAATGCAGTATATGAGAGTGTAATAGAGGAAATTAGGCGAGGCGATAACAATTTCTATATCATTGTTGACGAAAGTACGGATGCTTGTGGTCGATATATCGCACATCCTATAATTGAAGCCCTAACAGAGGGTGAACCAGGAAAACCGTATTTAATAGCTTCAAAAGAGTTAGACAAAACTAACAATATGACCGTTACCCGATTTATTCAAGAGTCTCCGTCAGGATTCTTTACCAAATCAAGTTCTAACAGAAAAATTCCTAGTGTTTTGGTCTGATGCAGCACCGTATATGGTAAAAGTGGGACAAAACTTTAAAACATTTTGTCCCAGTATGGTCCATATTACTTGCCTTCTGCATGGTCCAAATCTAGTAGCAGAAACTGTCAGAAAAGAATATCCTTTGGTAAATAAATTGATCCCAAACTGAAGTATTGTCCTAATATATCAGTAGACGTTGAAAGGAGTTTTTCTAAACCAAAACATATTTTTACGGACAAAAGGCAAACATTTTTAATTGAAAACTTTGAAAAACATTTAATAATAAATTCATGTTATAGCATTTCTAATTAAAATATTATCGTTATATTTCTATTTTAGTTAATGTATTTTACTGATATCTTCGTTTCTTTTGTAGGTATTTTTTTATTTTAAAATAAATATTTAGTACAAATCGGTGGTATTTTTAATAGTATGAAATATTTTAATTCCTAGGGACTAAATGACCAGTTATAGTTCCTCTTTGGAAAATTTAATAGCTTAGTTCCAGAATACAAACAGTATTTTTAACTAATATGCAATAAGCATATTTAGTTAAAATTAATGCATATTTTTAATAAACTATATGCATATATAATATGGGCATATTTTGGATAAATTTAGATGCATATATTCCGCCCTCTACTTATCTACAATCATAAATACCATATGCCTAATGCCATATGCCCAAGGATTAATACAATATACCCAATATACCATTATTTTTAGTAATTTATTTCCACTACACGGTGTCGAAATTTAGAGTGAGAGTGCCAACGTCGCTTTACAGGGCGTCATCTGCTTCACTGAGAAATCTAATGCGTAATTTTGTTTGTACTTTCCAGGTATGTCTGAATATATGTACGTGTGTAGTGATATTTGACGTCATTTTTTGTTGGGTTTGCTTGGGTATAAGTATATGCGGAATGAAGCGTCAGTGGCAACTGTGTGGAAAAACGGATTCTTTTCATCCGGAACAGTTTTTTCAGAGGTTTTCTTGGTGGAATACAGAAAACAGGAAAGCCATTACGGTGGCGCGCCGAGACGGCTTTATAGCAGTTGGTCTTTGTCTTACACACGCACAATATATGAAGCAAACAAAAAGCTAGTTATGCATGACTGCTGTTGCCTTCTCTTGCTGGAGGTCAATGACTCTGTTGTTCCTATCAGCGATATTCTCGAAATTTCTGCTAACTTCTTTCAAAAGTGTAGTTTAGTAGCAAGAACTAGCGTATTTAACCTTAATGTGAATAAGATAACGGCAAAATCATATGTATGCCTCCACAATAACGGTTCATATCCACCTTTGAACATTTTATAATGCGTGCATAATATTTTTAACATAACACTTGCTCCCTTCACAGTAAGACGCTGTTAGGTTAAGTTTTATTTGAATTAAAACTTAGACAATAAAAAGACAGAGGAATCTACTAACTCTCTGCCTACAGTGAATTTCGGAAGCACTTGGAAGCGAATTTAACCGGGAGTAAATCTCACGGATTTACAATTACCCATCAATTTTTCTAAAGATTCCATCGGGATTAATTTAAAATTGTTTCTTTTTTGTTCTTTTATTTTCAGTTCAGTTTCAAAGTTTTGCGCGAATAGTTTCACGGATTAAATAGAGTTAATGGTAAATTAATTTTAATTTGGTTTTGCTGCCATGTCCGGCGCGCACTATAACTTTGGGGTGTCAAGCAAATGCGGCACCGAATTTCTTTAAACATTTTGTTTGGAGTGGAGCTGCGGGCGTATAGAGGGACAGCAAATAAAAACACTATAAAACTTTATAATAAAAATGTCAAGCACAAAAATCATTTTGAATGATTGCTCCAACACACAGTGCATCGAAGTAATGGGGAATTGGGACAAAAATTAGAACTCCGGAACGACTTATTATTTAAATATCATTTATTTACAGAATAAATGTATACTATTCGTCTACAATTAGCGCTAACAATATTAACACTAAAATAAATTTCAATAAAAAAAATATATACCTAAACTTACCACTACCAAGTTTTAAAATAACACTACATAAAAAATAAAAAGAATACGATATAAACGTACAGTAACTAGATGTTTAGGGGCTTAAGACAAATATGTACACATAAACGAATGTTAAAAATTTTACTCTGAATCTGAATCGCTTTTATCCATATCGCTCTCTTCGAGAATATTAGTAATATTTTTAGCTAATAATGGTTTTCTTTTATCCTTGCTGATCCAGAAATATTCTTTAAGGCTTTAAGATTATCATTGGCATGATTGTTCTGTGCGTAGCTAGTCATAGTTCTTATGTTAAAATTAGCCTAATCACCTTTGTTTCTCTTATTACTTTAGAAGTTTTTCAAAATGACCACCACTAACTTCTTGGGAGTAATAAAGTCGAATTTGGAACTCACTTCTCACATTTTCGAGAATGCCAGGTGTTACTTTTTGGCAGAGTTCCAAAATCGACTTTATTACTGCCAAGAAGTTCATGGTGGTCATTGTGAACAACTTTTAAAGTAATAAGGGAAATAAAGGTATTTAAATTTTTAATTTTTTCCACGATTTTTAATTTGTAAAGGCTCCAAATAAATTAATATGCGGACCTCGGGTTTTCGTTAAATTATTTATTTTCTGAAGACGTTTAAAATGAGGTACCACACGGCATAGAGTTGGATTTAAAATTTTTGACCTCAACTCCCTAGCGTTAAAGTTAAAGTTAATTTCCATAAAAAAGTAGATTTATTAACCTATAAGGTACACCTAAAATTTGATGTCTTTATCTTTACTAATAATAAAGATATATGCCCATACCAAGACTTTTCGGGCACCCTGTAGATATGTACATTGAAAAAGAAAAAGTAAACATCTATGCGATTGTCGCCTATAAAACTCTGTATAAAATTATTACAACTACTACTTGCCTTTGTATAATTTGTATTTTTTATGTCTTGTGCATTCCTTCGTCAAAAAAAAACTTATAGAATTCAATATGATCAATATTCAAACACCATACAATAAAAGAGAGTATACTTTTACAGCGTTTTTTATACCTGAAAAAGTAGCCTCAAAATGCCACTTTAGTGGCAATCACCCTTATAGATCTGTATAAAATTTAAAAGTGTACAAGAAATCCTTCGGTATCATGCCACTAGGTGCCATCGGTTTTACGCGAGGGTTGCAAGATCGTCATGACGGGCGTCTACAGGAAAAAATTCTATGGGGAGGGGTGTTATCTTTACCCTTGATTGAAGTCTGATTCCTGTTTGAAAAATGCAAATCCTACTAATATAAATAATACATAATAAATAAAGTATAAACGGTTCTTATGATTGACAATAAAAAGCTCTGAACTTGATAAAAAGGTAAATATAAAGTCCGATTACAAAAATTCATGAGCCTAGGGGGTAATTAACCCCATTAGCCTCTTGTAAAGACTCGCTTGAAGGTGCAAGGGTGTAATCATCACTCATCTTAGCTCTCTACGCAGGGTTCCCTTTTTTAAAGTGTTTCATGGCGATATCTCGAAAACGGTTTAAAATATTTTCATTAAATTTTGGAGAGTTAATAGGGAGGTGGGAGACATATTTTTGACATTTACCCCCTCTCTCTATTTTGAGGGGTGGGGGGTAACTTTGGAGTTTTAAATGGGATGATGTACTTTTGTTTATAATATTCGAATCTACGTAAAAAACTACGATGTTTAAAAAATCTTTTTTGATTTGCTCTTTCGGTTACTGAATTATGGTTAACTAAATTTTGGTTGAATTTAAAAATAAATTTTACCAATAAAGTAAGTTCACTTATTTCAGAATTATTATTCGTTTCCATGGAAATGCGTTATTTTTACTTAAGTCAGTTGAGAATTTTGACGTTTTAACGATTATTTCTCAGTTTATTGCTAGGTCCCGAACTTGACCCCCCTTGACTTATCCTGGTGGGGTTTTATAAGAGACAATGTGATGGCGTCTGATGCACCTACAACTTTAGATGATATGAAAGACCGATTCCGCTTTGCCTGAATGTTACAGCGGCATAGGCGGTTCTATATCTCTATTTTCGGGGGGGCTTAAGCCCCTGGTTTATATTTTGGGGGGGCTTAAGCCCCGGTTTATATATAGGCTTTTCAGTTGGATTTGAGGGGCTAATTGGAGATTTGGGGGGGGGGGGGGGCTTAGCCCCCCAGCCTCCACCTAAAAACGCATATGTACAGCGGGTACGAAATGTATTTAGAAAAAGAGTGAGAAAGTGTTTGAAAATTAAAGGGGGGCATTTTAAGAAACTTCTCAAGCATGACAGACGATAAATAAGTTGAAATTAAATGGTAAATAATTTTTTTTTATTTTGTAACCTAATAAATCATAATTCCGTAACCGGAAGAGCAAAACAAAAAAAAAATTACACATACGCATGGGCGCCGTTAAAAAATTTTCCAGGGGGGGCAAGATTTTCTTTTAAACCACAATATTTTTTATTAAATTTATTGAAAACACTTATAAGACTAAGGTATTCATTTCAGCGAAATTAAAAATACGTTTAACAAATAAATAACAATTAAACAAACAAATAATATATCGTACCTCAAAAAACTAAAAAAGCATATTTCAAACAAATTTTTAAATCTTATATTAGAATAATAAGTCATATTGCTAGAAAACTTTAAGTTTTTCTTTTACACATAAAATAAAACAAGAACACAAATAATACTTAAACAAAAATTATGAACTCCGTGGCTTGGTCAAGCGAATCAAGTTTCCTAATCCTACTAGTAGTCAAAGAAGAAAAAATATTTTAACTAAGTATTATGACAGTCATGGTCGCTGAAAAGAAATTTTAAATTTCTTTTCTGTACGCTAAATAAACAAAGAAAGTTTAAATAGATGACCAATGTAAATTTTGAGCAAATATCCTGGGGGACGGGGCCCCCGTTGCGCCTATGTAACGGCGCCCATGCACATACGTAGTTTTTACGTACATTCGAATTTTATTAGAAAAAAGTACATCATAATATTTAAAATTTCAAAGTTACCCCCACCCCTCAAAATAGAGAGAGGAGGTAAATGTCAAAAACATGTTGAAATATGTCCCCCATCTCCCTATTAATCCCCCAAATTTTTACAAATTGTTTTAAACCGTTTTCGAGATATCGCTTTGTAACACTTACCCTGTATAATTAGCAAATTAGCCAATGGATATAGGAGCGCGGTAATATTTAATTGCATATTATTTGATGTTAGGCGATCCTAACTACTGTAACACATTTATTTTATTTCTAAATTTTGACGGTTTTATAGATATTTAAGAGGTTGAAAAGCTACCCTCAAAACAAACACTAAAAAACATCTGTTTTAAATAAATAAAGACAATGTAATTTAAAATACATGCGTACACAGAGAGAAAGAATTAATTTACACAAGTAAATTTTGTTTCTTTCAATTAAATTATTTAATTGGTATCGAGCAATTAAATATATAATTCAGCGAATTTAATTATTTAATTGGCAGGTTTAATTAACTGAAGTAAATCATAATTTCTGTAAGTAAATTTACACGATAAAGTAAAATATGACTTAATTGTATCAATTATCATTTAATTCATTTAATGTGAAGATATGATACCTACAACTAATATTGGTTAATACAAATATCTTAGTTTAATTATGTGAAGTAAACCTTAGTTTTACTAAGAAAGATATATATATATATATATATATATATATATATATATATATATATATATATATATATATATATATATATATATATATATATATATATACTATTTGCAATCCCGATATAGTTCCCATTCAGTTTTTTTAGGTTTATTTGCTTTACATTAGCATTTGAAAAAAGTTATGTATAATATGCTATTCGTTAAGCAAATCATTATATACTAGTTTAGTATGAACGCATATGTCAATCTATTTTTTAAATGTTTGGCCCTCAAAAAATTTAGTGACATTTTTTCTGACACCATGATCGTAAATTTTTTGCGGGCCAAACAGTTAAGAAATAGATTGAAATATGCGTTCACACTAGCCTAGTAATGATTTGCTTAACGAATATCATATTATACATAACTTTTTTCAAATGCTAAAGTAAAGCAGATAAACGCAAAAAAACTGAATTAGGTTGACAATACCAAACATAGCGGAGCCAAGAGAACCTTAAGCAGTAAGAAAATATTTCTTGAGGTTAAAATATAGAGCTTTTATAAAACAAAAGATGAAAATGTCTACTTTCGTTTCACATATTTATTGCATTTAATGTGATACAATCATTTTTAAAATGACACAATAAAACCCTGCAATAAAGTCGCCATACAGAAAAGTATATTTTTATTTTTTGTTCTATAAAAGATCTATACTATAACGCCAACAAATATTTACCAAATACAAAGAAACTTTAAATTTTACTTATCACTGAATACATGCATATCTTGGTACATTTATAGGTATATCCCTACAAAATAAAACAACAAAAGGCTATTATATTATCCATAAATATATACACTAACAAAAATAGACCAAATGGCCGTCACTTTCACTGTTACTACCGGAGTAGCCGCTTAGTCTGCCTTCTCATCAAGGGACGATGGGTAAATGCGATGCACGCCGGGATGATTTATGTCGACGGGATGGCATGGCGGTTAGGGCTAGCGTAAAGAATAATTTTATTCTCATAAGCCGCGATTTAGTTGCCAGGAATAAACTTTAATTTTTGGAATTACATATTTAGTTCTGTTGTTCCCTTATTAGGAAAATTAAATTATAATTGTCAGTAGATTTTCTTCGTTATTGCGACAATACAATTTAATTTGTACAATGAAACGTTTAATACAATGTTTAATTATG
This sequence comes from Philopedon plagiatum, assembly GCA_963971165.1. Lineage (NCBI taxonomy): Eukaryota > Metazoa > Arthropoda > Insecta > Coleoptera > Curculionidae > Philopedon > Philopedon plagiatum. The sequence continues at coordinate 71,410,054 of OZ020194.1, forward strand.
CGAATTTTTCTATTAATTATTAAAGCTTTTGTTGGAGGAAAAATAATTTAATTTTTTTAAGAAAATATTTCTCAACTAAATATTTTAATTACAGTAATTATGCAAAATATAAAAGAAATTTTGTTGCAAGTATCGCTTTTTTATTTGAAATATGGTTTTATCCAGGGAATTATTTTTTTATTTAAAAAATTATAGAATGTGATTTAATACCCACCAACTTTTTTTTTCTCTCTGTGTACGGTGTACTGATATAAGGAAAGTTGGGGTAGCAGCTGGTCACTCTATTCTTTCGTTCTGATTAAACTCCAATTAAATATTTTCTGATAAATTTTGGGAACACCTGATATATAATAATGTTGGCTGGATGCCGGACAGGCAAGAGGCCATAGGAATCCTCGAACAGAACAGAACCTGATATATAATTGATTGCATCTAAATGATTGCATTTTAGCTGTAATTTATAATGACTCTCTATCTTTTTTGTAAATTATTGAATGTAAATAACCATTTTTCTTATAATATTGTTTTATTTTTAGGAAAGTTCGACAGCGTAGGTATAGCAAGTGGTACTATAGATGACTGTTTGGGAAAAATTCAAGCTATAAGATTACATGTTCATTCTGACAGCGATAACTGGGCTATTCTTAGTGAGGTAAATATTCATATGGGATAAATTAAGGTATATTTGTGATAATTTCAATTCTTTTCCGTGGAACTTCTTATTTATGGAAAGCTTTCTTATTACTACCCATCTTATAAACATATTCTTATGTAATTTATTTCAGATTTATGCTAATTTTTTGTAAAAAAAGCAGCATTAAGAAAAAATAAAACTATGGTAATTTAGTGATAAATCATTTAATTTCGCGATAGTACATAGGTAATTTGGTGATTAGATGTTTTCCATAAAAAAAACAAAATGGACGATAAATTTAACAAAGTACATTCAAGACGAGTGAAATTAATCTGTATTAAAACATAAACATTTCTTTTCTTGTAAATAACTAAATAAATCTATTTTCCTTGTTTCTAAAACAGGTGTTTGAATATAGCAAACCACAACTAAACTTGAATAGATAAACTAAACTGCACTATTTTAAAACTAAACATATTTTTGATCAACAACCAACTCAAAAAACCAAAAAAATAGCATCTCATTAATAAATAGGACGAGTGTAATGTTATATGACATAAAAGAAGCTCCAATAGGCTCAGTGCTGTTCGGAGTACCAGTCTATTTTAGGTCTCAACTAGCGACACGTACAATGGGCCGTACTGGGTCGTACGGCTTTGGTGCTGCAGTTATCCTCGCCGTTCATATGCAGGGTTATGATAGACTTGAATTACCCTTATACAAGGTGCTATGAAATTCGCTACGTATATTTGAACGGGTGACTCCTGGGGTAGTGTACAGACATATCCAATACTTTTTTCCGCAAATCGCATACTTTTTTATTTTAAAAAATACCCTGAACCACCCCCGTATCCGACGCTTCTAAAGAGTCTGACCTCATACTTTCTAATATTATAAAGAAAAAACCAATGATCCAGCCAGGGCATTGCTAAATTTAAATATTATCGTGACATCTCATCCCAGGGCGTGACAGGGCAAAATTCAACTTTTTTTCGCAAATTTCATAATATTTTTTTACCAAAACATTTCTAGTAGGCTCACTATCAAAACCCCTGAACTTGGCATGGGTCTAGTAAGTAGCAACAGAGATATATATACAACTTGAAAATTTCACGGGCCGGGCCTGATCTCAATGCAATAAGAGATAAAATGTTGACTTATGGAACAGTTTAAAGAACGTTAAAATATTTTAAGTGTAGACCATATAAAATTATGCCAGTTCAAAAGCTTAGTGCTGATCAAAAAAAAAGAGATATAATTTTGTCACAAATATTAACGAAATAATGCAAGATCCTAATTTATTTCATACTATCGTTTGGACAGAAGAAAATATAATAAAATCGCTAGGTCCTTTCTTCATTTCTTTCTCTTCTTCTTTTTCCATTGCCCAGAATTCCTCTTTCTTCTAGTCTTCTATTTGTTTTTAATATGGTGTTTAATGATGGAGTTCTTTGTCCCTCTTCAATACTTTCTTCATATTGTCTTTGAGCCGCTCTAACATTATTGTTATTTTTTAAATATAATTTTAACATTTTCTATCTGTTAGTTAGTTAACAGAATAACTCATTTTAATTTAAAAATAAAATAATAAATTCACGGTGACTAAAGTATTATTGTCAACCTTGACATTAACGGTGACTTACCTACGAAGAAAATTTAAAAAGGTATCAGGTATTTGGTTCGCAAGAGAAATAATTTTTAATTACAAATATTTCAGAAACGATTTAAAAATCGCATATCTAGGGTATGTTAAACAAAATATGTCTAGAACTTCTTCTAGAAATCAAAAATATGATAAAAATCATACCATCCAATTTAAAATAAGCGAGAAAATCGATGTTTTATTCTATAGTTTTTTCTTCGATGCTGAGTTGTTTTGCTGATAAGATATATGAATGATCCATAAAAATCTTCAAAACTTTCATATTTAACATTTTTTCCCATCTTCAAAAATAAAAAAGGTATAAGGCCTGTTCACTTTTATTTGGATATCTCTGTACAATGAGCACATCTTTCTTTCATTTTAGATTTAGATACAATGCCATCCCTGTTCAGGCAAAAAGTAGCACAAGCGCCATTAAGGCTATTTTGCGAAAAACTTATTTTTCATATATTTTTTACCGATTACTTAAGTTGTATTCATTTTATGTTACCCAAAACACTATTATACCCGAGTCCAACTTCAGACTTCAATTATATAATATAATTTTTCATGTTAGCTGAAATAAGCGGCGATTGCGATATTTTAAATTTGTCTTTTAAGGTCCTTGTGGAGGTTGCGATATTTGTGCTGTCGCTTACGATTGTTAAAATTTTAAGATCTGAAACGACTCCTGCAGGCCTACACATAACAAGAAACGTAAGCGCCAGTCGTGTGCGGCGTTTCAATAAAACACAGCAGAGACGATTACGATAATTCGCCAAAATACTTTATTTTGGCGCTTACGATACTTTGCCTGTACATGTATGACAAAAATGACAAATGATATGACAAAAAAAGGTTATCTTTAGACCCGTATTAATTAAAGAATACTTAACAGTACTTGATTATTATGATTTTAGATACACATTCAGGACGAACTAGCCAGCAGGTGACCTACAGAAGCCGACAAGGAATTTCCCATATCGCCCTTTATGTACCATCACGTACCCCGTCGGTACGTTCCTGAACGCTCGTCGTTAACAAATCTGTGATAGTTAATAAACCCCATTGAGTTTGTTGTATTAATTTTATCGAATGTTCTACTCTAGATCTGTATATTTTAATTATTTAACTTTTGTTTTTCATGTTTTAATTATTCCATAATATTTTTTAATTCTTGGATTTGGTTACAATTAATTGCTGGATATTTTCCCATGTGTCATCAACTTAGGAATCAAGCGGCTAGATCTTAGATTATGTAGTCACTTGTCATTTATGGCAACCTGTTAAAGTCTGGTCTATTTTACGTTTAGAGGTTGGCTAAAAGACAGGACTGGACTTCTACTCACCGTTCAACTTAAATAATAAACACCAAGAATATCTAGTCTCTGAAATCTATAAAGTACTAAAGTAAAATGTTTAAAACACACAATATACAAAAAACAACCACAGAAACACAAATACAAAACACCAAAATCAGACGAAAATAAAACGACGCGATCTGTCGTCTCAGTTTAATACGGCCCACTACCAACCCACTACTGATCTAGGGACTTTTCGAAGGAACTAATATCAGCTGTTGATGGCATCTGTGATTGTCAAATGTCGAAACGCTGAGTTTTATCATAAATTGAACTCTAGAACGATTTACGAATGAATAGTTTCATCTGTTACTTCCTCAATCTGAGAACTAGAGCAGTATTAATTATTAAGCATTGATTATTTTAAGTACTAGAAAAGTTATCGAAAAATATTTCAAGGCTGTCAAATTTAAAATAATATGAAATTAATTAAAATACAGCGTGTCCAGAAAGCATCTTAACAGATGGAAAACTTTTTTATTTTTGACGTTACGGAAAAAAGTTATTCTTCATAAATAGTTCTGCTTGTTGAGAAAATAACACTTAAATCAAAAATTTTGACCCAGCATGTCAAGGGTTTCAAGAAAAGTAAAAACGATAAATGCCGTAGAAGGAAAACTATCTTTAATTTTAATTGCAAAGTACAATACGAAAATGTGTAGAACTGAAAAGTGATCGAATATGAAATTTTTAATTATTTAAATTTTTTCATCAACCACCACTTGATATAATTAACAGGCTTTGGTTCCAACATGACGGTGCTCCATGTCACAGCTCTGCAAGAAGGACAGAATTTTTAAACCGGTTATCGGACATTTCCACAGAGGTGGATTGGACGAAGGTCAGAATTTGCTTGGCCACCAAGGCCTCCAGATATAACTCCCCTAGATTTTTCTTATGGGGTTCTTAAAAGAAGAAGTCTATGCCACAGACCTTTCGAAAACATAATCCATAGGGAATATGCATTTGACCCAAATAAATCTGAAATATATATTTTTTATATTTCTTACATAAATTAAATGTTTATGGCGGTTGCTGTTATCCATTTATTTTTGTCTTTATTATTAATAAGACAAAAGGATTTTCTGCTGCAAATTTTCGCGCAAATTTCGAAACTTCTAAAACGTTATCCCATTGGCTGTGTCGTCAAAAGATAATTTATGACTCATAATGAGTACATGGCGAATTCCAGTGTTGTAAGGTCATCGAAAAATCAATTAAAATGGCAACTCATCCATTGAAATATCCCTCCACCTAAATTGGCATTTTTGCGAAATTTTAACACATTACATCTTAATAATTTCGAATAAATAAACTGCAAACTGGTAATCTTCGAAAATTTTCAAATTTTTCATTTTTTTATAACTTTAACTTCATTTATTTATAACTTTAACAGAATAATAAGCGATTTAAATTAGTGGGAGTAATCTTAGATAATTAAAGGTTAATTAAAATAAATTCAAAAAGAATCACTAAATTAATAAGGAAAATAGTGTGGAATAATGTCGGTTAAAAATAGTAGGTATTTGTCGGAAAAATTAAGAAAATTCGGGTTTTCCCACTTAAATACGCTCCTGGATGACCTATTCGGTATTCATTTTAAAGTACGATTGTCCCTTTGCAATAGTGTTGAAAAATTGGGAAAAAATTAGATAGGAAAAAATACCGAGTTAGGTAGTGATTCAAATCTACCGATGTCGAGGGCGATTTTTCCCTTCCTATAAAGAATGAAGAAACTAAAAAATATGGATATCATGTATTTCGACGAGCTCTTTCCGACGATGTGTATGGGATTTTAATTTGAACCATTTTGACCCCACAAAAATTAAAAACCGTGAAATATTTGGGTCAAAAATCGAAATTTCCGCTTTTCCCCAAATATATCCATTTTCCAGTGATTTTAGGTTTAGGTAAATACATTGCAAAGAGAAAGTATTTCAGATTTTAAAGTTTCACTTATGAATCCGTTTTTCCATCCGACGTTTTGTTTTCGAGTTCTTAGGTACCTACCAAAGAGGGGTCTGCAAATGGCATTTTCCTAAAAAAAACCTAAAGAAATTCAAAAGAATTGAAATTCAAAAGAACTTCTGAAGCTCCGGGTGCTCTACAGCCTCCGAAAATTTAAATCGATTTAATTCACTTTTGCGCCCTGTACCGGATTTCAACGGAAATCGCGGAGATTTCGACTTTGACGTTTAATAGCTCCGAAACGGAACATCCTGTATATCTGAATTTTGTACCGAAGCTAGTTGAACTATTCTTCTATTAAACCAGAAAGTTCGATTTCTCCCCCTCTGACTGTTTCCGAGTAAAACAATCCTGTTCGGCTTTAGGTTAAGCTTTACGTTAACATGTAGATTGACACTTATTTTTGCTGATCTCCTGACGTCATTATTCATTAAGGACCAATAGCTGCTTGTTAAGTTAAATTGTAATAAATTATACCAAAAAGTAAACATTCTTTGTAGCTAAATTATCCTAGTAATTTTCTTCAATAGTTATTTGTGTACCAAGGCCGTAATGTTGATCTTTTTTGGCCGAATCTGAAATTTGTGGCCGAGGCGTAGCCGAGGCCAACAAATTTCAGGTGAGGACAAAAAAGATCATACGGCCGAGGTGCACACAAAATTTTTAAGCGAGTGTCTCATCAAGTAGGTAACAACTTTTTTTTACAATTTTGTTTCTAAACAAAGACGAAACTGGAAGATTAGATTCAAATTTTTATTAACCAAATGAAAAGTGTATTATTAAGTAACATAGATGTGTACAGAATGACTTACAGTAAGTATTATAAACAGAAGTTGGGTTATAAAGAAGTTAATAAATTAGGGCATTATTTGTTATAACTCAAATAAGCAAATTAAATGTGTCGAGTAGGCTGCCCTCATAATGACTTTGTTTGCAAAAGCGGCTGTAAAGTAAAAAAGCGGCCGTAAAGTAAAAAAGCGGCCAAAAAAGGTACACTTCAGGGACGTTAATAGATCCGTAAAACTTCATTTGTTGTGACACTCGCTTAAAAAATAATTTTTTGGGTTTGTAATGACTTCCTTAAACGATTTATGCAATAAAAAAAATGTGCATATTCCATATTCTCAGAGAATGTGTCCAAGAAATTACTCCTCAGATGGTTAGAAATGCAGTAGCGTAATTTTCACGACGTACAATAGTTTGTATGAAAAGAAACGGTAATCATGTTGTAGTATTTCATAAAATGTTATCGTTTTTTATATTGGTATTGTTATTTAAAAACATGTATTTCAAAAGACTTATTAAAAAAATTCAAAGGTACATATATACATCTTAATGACCATAAAGTTATTTTGTCTAATTTCATATTCGATCACTTTTCAGTTCAACGCGACCTTTTCTTACGTTAATGTACTTTGCAATTAAAATTAAGGATAATTTTCTTTCTACGCCATTTATCGTTTTTACTTTCTTTTATTTACTTCTAAAGCAGAGCTGAGCTATAGCTCAGCTCATCTATTTCAGCCAACAAAAATTACAAATTTTGCGTCTTATCCGGAATTAACTCTTAAGCACGATAATTTAAACACAAACAATACTTACAAGAATTGTCCTAATACTAAGGTGAGACATGGGAATAATTCAGAATATCTACTGTACCATACCCTAACGAAATTATGTAAATAACTGTTTCTACTCCGAGACAGCGTAATGCAGGGCATAAAAAGGTTCTAAGTATTGTCATGAGTATTGAATATGTTAACTAATGATAAGAATAATGATAGTATTATAATCTTCTAATGGTGATTAGAAAAAACCGAACAACCTTACTTCGGTTCTGTAACAAAATATGTGTAATGACATTTTTAACGCCATTGCATTGTTTCTTTCGCTTAGACAGGTGCTTGGTGGTCAGACCAGAAATGGAATTAAAAAGAAGAGCTATTGTGAGATCTGTCCCCACCAGGGAATACAGACTTTATTTTTTTCAAAGTACAAGCGATATCTGAGCCAGTACAGATATTTTTTGTTAAAGTAAAATTAAATATGTTAAATTATACAATGAAATAAAATCACAAACATAGAAATCTCTTAAATACTTAAGAAACATTGACTTGTCAAAAGTACTGAATCTCGATAATGCTTCATCGTGATGCAAGATTCATAATACTCGGTGAAATGATATTGGTTTGTGAAGCACTCTTTCCAAATTCCTTTCCTTTCCTTGACAGGAAACGAAATACGAAGCATACATTTTATTTAGCTTGGGTTTCTCATTCGATAAGACGTGAGCATTTTTTATTTTAACATTCATGTGCAACTCGCATTTAGAGTTGTACGATCTTTAAATACAGAATTGGTTAGACAGTTCTTATAAATATTATAAACGCAGTTAAATAAGTTTAGTCAGAAACCTTGTAACTAAAAATCCCTAAAATACCACTAACGATTGAGCGTTAAGCCCATCAAAACCCTCCATACTAAAATTATCATTACTTAGTAGTAGTATGTAATACTTGGGGGGTCCGCACTTAAGCAGTTACATAGCTTCGATATGTATGTAAGTTGTCAATATTGTTGTTGGAAGTATACTTCTGATATCAGAAGAGAGATAAGCAGCAGACATATAGTATGTCGCTGAATGGCAGAGATATCGTAACATTACTGTCATATCCACCAGATCTATTTTATTTGTAACTGTGACAAGTTGTATTTTTTTGCGTAGATACGACAAATAGTCACAGAATCCCGTTTTTAGTAATTAAAATATTAGTATTAAAACCTATAGTAAAAGCAAATAAATTATCTCACCATAAATAAAATCGATACAACTTTATTTTTACAAGCGCAGCCCCACTGTAACTTTAGAAAAAATACTACTATGCTCACAAAAACTAACATCAAACTGGAAGAGGTAGCTACTTTAGGTATAAATTGTTAGTTGTAAGTAATATTTGTATACATAATAATTGATATTCCTTGTTATGATAACATTGTTGCAATTTAATGTTAAATTAAGACTGAATGTAAAATCAAATTAAAATATTTTAATAGTGTAAATATCTTGTAAATAATATGTAATAAAAAATATTTGATATCGTTATATGTTGTAATATTCGGGACCACCATTTCTGTTGATTCAGTTAAATTCAGTGATTCAATCCTTGTAAATCTATTTAACTTGCAATTTATTTAGGTAATATTTTTTTACAAATTTTGCCTTTTTAAAAAAGAAGTGACTGAAAAATGAAACAAAGGAATTGGTAAATCTAATATTAAAATATTTTACGTTGTTAGACTAAATATTATCGATGTTTAAGATCATTTATGCGTAAATTATAAAGGTTGGGTTAGACTAAACATTTAGTCCCATAATTATTTCCCATTAAGTTCAATGTACGATATATTATCAGTGCTTCTGCTTTATCATTTGTGAATCATAATAGAGTGAGAGGTGTTAAAGACTTATGGGTGCGTAGTTTATTTATAAAGGCCAATACTTTGTAGAATCATATTTCCATCTTATCTGATAAAGATATTGGGGACTTGTCAGTGCAACAATGAGTAATAGCTCCAAAAAGTATCCTTTCCTGATTGGGGCTTTGTATCATAACTTCAGATAAGGAACCAGATTTTCGATTTTTCTTGAAATCGACAAATTTGTTTAACAGCTCTTACACTACAATAGCAGTAGTTATTTTCTACGTATCTTGTCTTCTTCACACATGCTGATATGCCGTGCACCGATTTTTTTATTATCGAGATAGACAAAACCGTTTAGAAACTATATCGTAAAATACCTATCCTTTATTATGGGACTAAAGGTTTGCTGAAGTTCAGGTATAACATAACGAAAGAAGTTAACACGAAGAGATACTTGTTTCAAGTATTTATAAAATAGTATGGAGCATATCTCAAAAATAAAATATATTTTTTATATTGTGCGTACGAAATCAAACTAAGGTAATGCAGCTCTGATTTGAACACGGCTATCTATGATTTTACTAGAGTTTAATTTTAATATTACATATACCTACTTTTTCTGAAATAACGTTTACCTACTTGTAAAATTTTTTTACTGGCCTTTAAATATGTGTTAATTTAACTTCTGTTCTTTTTTTATGATCTAAAAAGGATGATGCTTATGTAGATATATAGTTTGGAAAGTGAGTCTGTAACAGCCAAAAGAATTTAAAAAATGCGGGCAAAAGATTAAAACCCTTTTATGGTTAAGCTGTTATGTTGTCAGATTTTTTAAATTTCCATTACATTTACATTACTAATATAAACTTTTTTTAGTGACTTGAACACAATCATACACCCAACACAACACCCAATAATACTATTAAAGGAAATTCACTATTAATATTATAGGCACATTCTATTTAATTTACATGGGTATATTTAAGACGAATAATAAACTAAAATAAACCAATGCATTAAAACAACTATTTTTTGATATACATAACTGGCAACGTAATGCAGACCAGTCAAATATTATTCCTTAATGAATCCACTTATTGCAAAAGAAATGATGGCTGACCAGAATTGTACCGAGAGCGAGTGGCGATAGCAAGCGTCTTGGTTATTCTTCCATTGGCGCGGCGCAGAGTAATCATTCATCATGTATCAATTTATTTATGGAAAAACGCTAAAAAGTCAAACCCCAGGAGTGATTGCCAATGTTTATAGGGTCTGCGATAAAAAGGCCATTGTTTTTATTGTTAAGAGTTGTTGTTAAATATTTAGGTAAATGTATAGTCATGGATTTATTAAATAAAAGGATTCGATATCCGTATACTGTGAGCGTATCGAACGTGAAGCCTTATATTTTGTTGTTTGTTATTCTCTTGGGGGAGCAGTTTACGAACTACGAACATAGACAGGACTACGAATTACTACGTAATTGAATCGAGAATGGTAGTAGAAAGAGATAAAATAGCATTGGAGTGTTGGAGCTCAGAAGTGTTGCTGTCTGTGCTGGTTGTTTAGGAAAACGGCTGAACCTCGGTCTGAACACTCGGTTACACGTACGTCTTTGTCTAATGAACTAGAAAAGAAAAAGTGCGACGTATAGATTTATATAGATTTATAAATGACTCGGAGCGACTTTAAATAAACACCTTTAGAAATAACATAACCTATAAATAATAAAACCTTTTTAACTTAAATTTATTATTATTTAGCAGAAAATAAAGTAACTTAGGGCTTTTATTAATTTTAGCAAATCTTGTAATGCTTCTAACGTATTTTTTTGTACACAAATTCGAGGTAAAATAAGATGTGGCCAATGTTTACAAATTGTGTTTACAGTGTCGCTTAGAATGGTTTGTTTTGGCTTCAAAGAATGTTACATCATCCCGTATCCTTTTATTTAATAAATCCATGTGTATAGTGAATATTTTCGCTATATTTATTTGTTACCTTTTATTCAGCCAAAAATAATAAGCACGCCCATTTTCGGAGACTTTATTTGAATATTCTGGTCATTTTTGCGGCATTTCCCTCTTCGTTCTGTCACAGACTGATTTGCCTAACTTTACCTATACGTACTTTAAAAATTAATTTCTGATCCTATGTAAGACAGTAATTTTAGGTGCCGCCGGGTATGGTTTATTGCTAATGCAAGATATTAGGTATTAACAAAAAACACCTAGCTCTTATGCGGTGTATAAAGTATTTTCGATAACAAAAATGTTATTTAACTAAAATCAAAATATTTAATTTTAAATAATAAAATTTTATTCAAAAGTAAATAACTCCGAAAACATTATTTTCCCACGGATAAATTTTTCTCAGTATATTTTCGAGAATATTTTTTTCCAATAAAAAATGTTTTAAGAACTAACACTTTACTTTTACTAAAACAAGATCTGTGAATGAAAAAATTTCTCTAAATGATTGTAAACACTTTCCGGCCTAGTGATGTAATATTTCACTTTCCGGGCTCAAATTAATGACGTAAAGTGATATTTTCCGGACAGGGTTAAATAAAATTATATATCTAAACTATAGAACAATATCATAGTCAGAATGTAAAAAAAAACAAAGCACAAAAGCACATCAGAAAAACGACCTTTTCTCGTGTCGCATAATTTACGTAAAAGGGATGTTATAATTTAGCTAAATTTTGATTAGTTGACGCTAAGTGGATCTCTTAATAATTAAATTTCCCATGTTATCTACGTATCCCATTTTAGACACATTTTCACTACTTTGGAACCATCCTATAATATTTCGTTACATTATTGGATTATACAGCATCAGTGACATAGTTTAAAAAGTTATATTCAGCGGCATCTTAAACAATGAAGTTTCGCCTAAAAAGATTTGGTAGATTGTTGTTGGCAAATAGCACTTATTTATGCTATATTTTTGCATGTTGATTGACAGAACTAAAATGGCAATCCTAACACTATTGGCGTTATACTAATTATTTTTTATAAAATACTTAAATGTACCTATCACATATTATCAGCCTATAGAAATTCTGTAAAACAGTGATATGCTAATCTAGTGGCGTTATTTCAGAATATTAACATGGTAAAAAGCTTATAAACTAAGGATATTTGTTTTAGAAAAAATAACAACAGAATGCGCGTTTAGTTTAAGTGTGAATACGGGGAGACCACGAACATTTTGCCCAATATTTTTCACAATTATTTATGATATGAATCACACTTACTTACAAAATATTTTTCACAATGTCTCATAATTTCAGTCACATTTGTTTGAAAAGTTAATTACAGGTGAATGGGGGTTTTGTTCTTTTTTCTCAATATGCAAGGACAGTACGGTCTTAACGACACACTGTAGTCCAATAAATTTTAGCCAATAAAAAATCAACTACGGAAATAGTTTTGTTTTCCAAGTTATATATATATATATATATATATATATATATATATATATATATATATATATATATATATATATATATATATATAAGCCAAAGAATATTACGTAAATATTCAAGATCAGGTAAAAAGCTCTTAAATAGTAATTCAAATCGAATTAAAATTAAACCCAGACATTTCTGTTTTCATGGTAATCAAAAATTCGATTCTCAACTAATAATTTTTATCTTGCTTGTAAAATACAATTTGTGATGTGCCCCTCCCTAAAAAAGTTTTACTGATCACCTTTAGAAAGCACTCATTTGTGGAATATAATCATTAAAACATAAAATAACCAGTGGTTAAAATATACAGAATGCCTTAAAAATGAAAATTTTACACGGATACAGGTGTATAGTTTCCCTAAAAATCATTTTAGACGTGTGCGTAATAAAAATTTAATATAATGTGCTGACAATAGAGTTGTAGTTTCCCTAGAAGTTACTTTCATTTAAATCATATATTTATATTTGTATCGAAAAAATGTATCGTTTGGTGTAAAATAATAGATAATAGTACTGTATTGAATTAAGAGAGGCGCTCTAATAATCCTGTTTAGAGGCATTTTAATTGGACGTTCATAAATAATTTAAACATATACCTTCAATAAAAGGACTCACAATATCTTAGTTTTTTTTATTCTTTTCAAATCATCTTTGACTTTATGAATTTTATTCTCATCTCATAAAGGAAGCTACAGTTGTTTTTTAAATGTATATTTTTTCCTCGATATCAAAATTCAAATTGTCTTTAAAAGTCTAAAAATTAGACATACAAAGGCTTTTACACAAAGAAATTGAAAATCGGAAAAGGATTTTAATCTTAATATTGATATTATGTAAAAAAGAACAATCAATTTTAAGGTTGAAGAAGTTTATTTAGGTAGTATAGCTATTGTTTCAACATTTTTAGAACTATGACCCACGTTTCTCTCATTGTTTAGTAACCGGTTAGATTATTATTACCTCAGCTTTTATTAATTTTAGTTTAAAATAAACTAAAAAGAAGTATAAGACAATAATATATTTTTGAAATCGTAGGATATTATTTATCGGTTAGAAGTTTAAACAAAAAAAAAGTAATATTAATTATTCGATAATCTCACAATATGTTGATAAATAGTTTATTAAAAAATTGTGTTATTGTTGCTTTTAAGCAGGAATTATATTCTAGACTACTTCATGTAAATAAGTGTAAATATAACTGTCATATATGTATATCGTTAGAGATGACGTGGGTATTTTGATCAGTGGCCGAAAATGAAGAGTATTATTTTAGTTGTGTTTTTTTATTTAAGAGAAACTTAAATCGGCTAATGATATTACTTCATATACATATACATTCAAAGAATTTAATATGTTTCAAGCGTATTATATTCTTTGATGCAGCTGAGCTCCTAATACGAGTATATTAAAAAATTACGAAAAAATGTGGCTGTTCTAATTGTAAGTACTTGATTGATTTTTTAGTTAGAAATTTTGCACTGCAAAAACGATATAGGACAGTCTATTTTACACATTGAGTACTTATATGTATCGAAAAATAGTTAACCCATTGACAACGGAATATGAGGATGTAGATAATACGGATATGTAATGTTTAAACAGTTTTACCACAGGCCAAAATTTCATTTATTGCATTCGACGCGAGTTGCGCTAACCGTGTTAGGATGATCAGCAGAGGATTAATCGGTTAAATATGAGCTCTTTGAAAATTTTATTATTTTTAAGAATAAAATAATATTTTATTAGAAATATGCAATAATTTAAAAATAAGAGTAGTTTCTCTAATTGTCAGAATGAGAAAATCTGTGTTAAAAAATACAAATTACTTAGCTTGTACTTCAGCAATATTTTCATTCCCAAATTTAAAACTATTTTTTTAAAATACCTTAATGTAAACCTACTCGTTTTTGCAGTGTGGACTGTAATCCATCTATCAAAATGTATCGATAGCTTTCAAACTGCAGGAAAATTCAGTTTCGATATAGAGCCGAACGTGTCGAAGAAATCAGGGGTAGATACTTTGTTATTGAGTCAATTAGTTGTGATTCTACATTTTTACTAACTTTTATTTTATTTTGGTACTACACTTATTGTATAGTTTAACAAAAAAAAATGGTCTGAATTTTTTTCGTACATTCAACTCAAGACACGAATGTACATACAGATCAAGAAAAACTCTCTATATATGGCCTATGGCAATTTGTGAAGTGTGTACAATAATTTTTATTACTTATTTAATTATTTTATGTTGTTTTTAATTTTATTAACAAAATTTAATATAGTTAATTTTTGAGATATTAAACTGTTTTTGTTGATTTTGAAGTGGTTTTGTTAATCATTTTTGTTTTTGTAAATAATCTCTAAGCAGTAAATCATTTAAACAAATATATGTATTATCATATTAAAAATATTATTTTCTTTCGAAGTTTCCTATATGAAAAAATATGAAAAGCGATCCTAATAGCTTATTATCGTAATGTTGCCAATTACCCGTGAGGATAAAATTTGTGACAACAACCGAAGAATGGAATAATTTCATCAGAAAGTGTAATAGCCATTTCATGCGAGTTAAAAATTGTACTGTATAATTTTAGAGTTTTTTAATTTGCAGCAACAGCTATTTATCTCTCTTATTCCCCATCTTAACGTAACAATATTTAACTGAGATACAGGTATGTGTATGTTATGTGACACAAAAAGGAGGATACATAGCAGGCGCGGCCCGTGAGTTTTTTTACAGGTGGGTCAAAATTTTGTGGGCAACGTGATATCAGCGCAACAAGCAAAATACACTTTTTTAATTAAGAAAGGTTTTTTAATAATGTGCCAAGAAATTATTTACCTACAAATAAATACTGCAAAAATCATAAAATAGGTACTGCAGAATATTGAACATTACTACTATAGATGTTTATGGCTTTTTTCTATGTGTTTTAATACTCTAGATTAGTAGATTTTAGCGGCTTCCGTTTTGATAAGTTTAGCATCTCCTATCAATAGATGTCGCGCCGTGTACTAAAAGCCCAGAATATAAACAGAACAAAATTCTGAGCTAAAAGTATGATTATTCATAAAATAAAATTAGGAACGCTGCCGAAACTCAGTTTTCCTTAATAAATACAATGCTGGCGACTAGACGTAATACGATATGTTTACGCACGTGCAGGCTGTAAGCTGTAGTAAATATGAGATTGCCAACAATTTTAAAAATATTTTATCGAGGAACAACTTGTTGCCAATACACCTTTTAGAGCCGATCTAATTTTTTAAATAACAAAAATTTAAAAAAAGTTCTTGCCCCGACACAGATTCGAACCCTCGACCTTCTGATCAACTCATTTCAAACCTCTTTATTCATTTCTTGTTAAATATTTATAATACATCTTACAAACTAATTTTACAGTATTTCCCGGTACAATGCATAAATTAATACGGATTCACCGGGAAAACGCAGCCAGGCCATGACTGGGGCTGTTGTTAGCCCTTGTGGTAAGGATTGTATTACGCACAGAATAAATACAGTCGTTTCCGAGCGATCTTTAAGGACTATGAATAAATTTCTTGGACTTTTTACAGAGTGAATTTAGTATATACAGTTTCTATTTACAAAAATTTTTTTTGTTATTATTTACTGGAAAACTTTCCAAAAACCAGTTTTGCTGAGATTGCACCTCTAGACTACGCTGGTTATGTAAGAAAATCGGTCCGATACCGTTAAATTTGATGCCTAGCGCTGGCCTGACAGAAATCGTATTTATAATTTTTTATGGTTAACCGCTAATTAATATTATTAATACAATGCCAATACAATGCGCATATTAGGTACCTAATTAGTTTTTCTTTTTCCGAACCAAATGTTTTGAAATAGTATATTTTAGGGGGCGGTTTGAGAGTATTTCCATAGTGGGAGTGGCCAGATATTATTGGTGGGCCGTCGACCAATTGTGTCTCTTTTGAACTTCCTAAAGCGCTTATGTCTGTTTCTCTCTTAGTTTTAATGAATTTATATTGTCCATATAAACCTATAAAATCAATTTAAAATATGACCCAGCCCGGAGCAAGCTTGGATATCCTTTGACGATGGCTTGGCTTGATTCTTTCTTGGGGAGTTTTCGCATGGAACTTTGAAACAATAGATTCTTTTTTGGTTTTAAAAAATAAATTATTAGGTAGATCATTGAAAACTTTAGGTGGGTCATTGACCAAATGACCTTATGGACGGGCCGCGCCTGATACACAGTTCATCTCCTTCTAACAATTTAAAAACATTTATTCCTTTTAATTCGGAAAGACAATATAAATTAGGACTTTTAATTAAATTAAACCTATAACTTTAAACTCCTCTCTGTGTTACTTTGGCCTTAAACGAAGCTGGGCAAGGGGTAACGCCTTCAATAACTTTCAAATTTGGGGGACTCTCTGGCACTACATGAAAATTGAATTTTTGAAGAACCGCTGTTATAAACAGAAAAACGTTGGCACGTGCTAATGATTCCCCCATGCACCTAAAAATAGATATTGTGATTGTTATACGTGCTCTTGAATGAATAGGTTTTATTTTAGTATAAATTTATGACGACTCTAAGGGATTATGCCGTGTTCTAAAGATATCTCAATATTGTCTGATATTAAGAGCAGCGTTCTTGATGTTGTGTTAGGATAAAACGTACATACCTTCTTTTTCCTAGTCCAAATGGCATGAAATTATCAGGTACAGATATTTTGCCGTTTTTTAAATACCTTTCTGGTTTAAATTCGTTTGGATTTTCGAATCCAGAGTCTGGTCCCATCAAATACCCATGCATATTGGCTATTACAAGAACATCCTAAAAAATCATATAAAGAGAACTCTAATATATGTCTTGGTTAAAAACTTTCTTGTCTAGAACAGTAGGTACCTAAGTATACCTAATAAGATCGCTGTATTTTCCAGAGTAACTAAAAAATATTTTTAAAAACCAGACCATGTCTATTACTTATAGGGAAGTTGTAAGTACACTTCTGTGTTGTCAAATCATGATGTACCCCAAGATCAGGCTGCGACATACATTTATTAAGATAAAGTACAGGTTCAATTTATTTTGAAAATAGGAAAAACAATGTAGCAGTAGGATAAAATTTATTTTATCGTTAAAAAATAGTCGCTCAAACAGGCTTACAATAATGTAGGTTTTAAAAACTGGTACAGTGCCCTATGTAAAAACAAATATGCATTTATGCTAACCTTAGGAATAAAGTGGCCAGCAATATGGGTATCTTTTAACGCCCTATGCGGGACTGTAAAACCCCTGCCAGAAAACATTCTTAGAGCTTCCAGAACAACACATTCCATGTAGGGCATGCTAAAATAAAAATAAACATTGGCTAGCATCTAGCATTGCTTAAATGTGAACATTCTAAATATAAATTGTGAAAGTTGGAGGAAGCAATGATTATATTTCAATAATTTCATTTTAACGAATAAAAGATACCAATAAATCATAGGTCTTCTATGTACTAACTAAAATATATTACCTAATAAGAAATAATTTTGACATAAATAAAGTATATACAGTGTTTAGAACCTTCTATAATCATTTCTTAAGTTTATTTTAAGCATCAAATATCATATCCATTGCCTAGTAATTTTTACACAACCATGCAAACTTTTATTTCGATTTCTAGAAATTTTTACCATGTCACTTTTATCAACACAAGTCTGCAGTTTACAATATCTGTTCATCAAACAAATCCAAATTATTTATAATTTCAGAAATTCTTACTTTGGTCTATCATCCAAACTGGGCATTCTATCACCCAGTACACGATCTATTTCCTCCTGAGCCTTTCTCTGTACATCTGGATTTAAAATTAAATTCAAGAAGCCAAAACTAAGAGTGTTATTTGTTGTCTCTGTTCCAGCCATGAACATGTCCATGCAGAGAGCTAAAAGTTGTTCCTCTGAAAATGTTTCACCTGAAATAAAAAATAGAACAAACCAATAATATCAAAAAGAAATATTGTTAGACGTTGATATAGAGGTTCGAAGCAAGAAAGCCAGAAAGATAAAGCAAGTGCTATATTACTATAATCTTAATATCCGAATGAGAATGCGAATCCTCAGGTGATACATGTTCATGTGGTCTATTCTCTTGTAAGGTACAGAAAGCATAAGTGATGCATCATGCAGATACTTGAAGGTTTGGAGATACGGTGTCCTTTTTTCATTTAACGTACCATGTGCGTTTAAGGCTAAGATGATAGATGATAAATATGATCTATTAATACGGGATTTAAAAGATTTGAGGTTGGGAGGGAAAGGGAAAACCGGCGAAAAAAGCAAGAGCAGTGGGCTCTCTTCTTTCTGTTGTCTGCAAGGATGTGAGGAAAGTCGCAAATGTGAAAATATCTAGAAAAATACAAGTTTATCCACGACAAACAGTATCAATTTCGTCATCGAAGGCTCACAGCTGATCTCGTCGCCTTTGTCCCCCACAACTGAAACAGATCCCTCCAGTTTGTTGACGAATCCCAAATTGTTGCTCTTGACGTATCTAAACCCTTTGTTATGATGTACTCGTCGACAAACTTCCTGCCTACGTCCTTCCTTTTTACCTTTGTACCTTTGTACCTTTCTTTCCAATTGATGCATATCTGCCATGGTGGACCGTCACTCATCAAACGTATGATTCATTAAGATTTTCATTCTCAAGCAATGGATTACCGTTAAAATCAACAAGAAGGAACTGTCTCATGTCAAATATTACCAAGAGTGATAACATACGATTTTCATTGAAGTCAAGAAATATGATCGTATTTTACAGTGTACCAATGAGATTTTAAATTTTATTTTTAGGTATTAAACAAATTAGCTGATATCTTAGTTTACATACCATGATCTGGTGACTTAAGTATATTGAGGTAGACGTCCATTAAATCTCTAGGTTCTTCTAAGTCATGTGTCTTTTTGTGAAGTTCTAACTCTCTTCTTAAAAAATTCCAGATATGACGATGGGTATCAACATAGCACTTGTAGCCTGACATTTTTGGCGCAATATATTTTAAAACAGGAAAATGGCTAAAATGTTAAAAAATAGTAATAGTATTCAAGTTTATTTAAAGCTACTTTAATATCCAGGACAAATTTTTCTCTCGGCTTGAGAGGAAGCAAACCCAAGCAATTTAGGGCTTTTTACGATAGACGGTTGTCATAAGTTTGAAATGCAATATTAACAAATTTAAATATATAAAACTAAATCTATATTCAGCTTTAGATGATACAAGTCAAACTTAAAAGAAAATATATACATTTTATAGTCATAAGAAATTAAAACGATTCTAACACTACTATTATTTCTTTTGGAAAAGTCTTTTGACAACTTTTATACAAGTGTTTCTTCTAATACTGGCATGTAATTTTATTTCTAAAGATATCAGATTGACGATGACGTTGCGAGTTACAGAGCTACACAAATTTCAAAAAAGAGACATATTGTGCTTAATATTTATTTCTGGGGTCTCGCTTTTCTCCTATTGTAAATATCTTTTAGTTACACAAGATAAATCATTGATTACATACAAAATATTTCTGTACGTCTTTACCTAAAAGCTGCTCCTACCATATGTATTGTCTTAAACAAATCGGCCAAAAGCTCTTGCAATTTTATCATCATTTTGTCCTCAGGATAATATCTTACTCCCGCCATCATTTTCCATAGAGTGTTTAAAATGCTAACTCTGAATAAACTTTCCAACTTAAAAACTACTGAACCTAAAAAGAATTTGAAGAAATATTTTTGTAATTTTTAAGTCGTTTGTACGCAACGGAAAACTATGGATAATGTTCTGCTGTTTTGAATATAATTATCAATTAATTTTAGAGATTTATCTGTAATAATATATCAAGGGAAGGTGAAATTATCGAAAATGATGTCTGAAAATTTGTTGCCCAAGAAACTGCTTGAGTGCATTTATGCACGAAAGCAGTTTCATTAGGGCAACATATCTGAGGGAATGATTTTCTGATTATTTTACCTTTCCGAAATGTGTTTTTTTAGATTATTTACCGAATAAAAATTATAAAAAAAATTAAAACTCTATTTTATTTGGAATTGTATAAAGTATTACAATTAGAAACACAATTTGTATAAACTGTTGCCGTGCAGGAACAGGCATAAACTTCTGATTGACTACGTCTTGGTAGGGGTGATTTTTACATTTTGGTAGAGTGATTTTCACTTTTTGGAGGGCCATTTTCACTAAAAGCGGATGAAAATCGCCCCAAGTTTTATTCATATGAGGTACATAGTCAAGTCAAGTAATTTGACTTGACAATCAAGCTTATTAGGAACCGACTACTTGAGTGATTTTGATTTTCTGTAGCTACTACTTGACTACGTCGCGTGCTTCTACAGGAATGAATCCTGTCTTCTTGGTCTACAAGTTTTACTATAGTAGTTACATCCAGAATAACAATGGTAATACTTCTATACTGGGTGCTACAAATTCGAGTCTTTGTATGGGGATCATCGGTAACCGTAACAGATACGAAGTCGGGTAAATTGGGGCAAAGTTGCGCAATTTGATGCTAAATTATAAGCTATTAAAAGTTGGATAAATTACGGTTATTTCCGGAGATATTCGAAAAAAAAAAACGAAATTTTTGCAAAATCTCAAAAAACATATTTGAAAATAAATTGTATTTCGTCATGGGCACTTTTTATCCTCTTCAAGATGAAATGATTAGTTTTTTGATCTGACGTTTCGAACTTCTGGGACCATCACAGCTTTATTTTTTAAATACGGACCTGCACTTTTTATTTTATTTTTGGAAGGATTTTGTTATCCTCAATTTATTAACTTATGGCACTCACTTGTTAAAGTAGTATTAACGACAATCTCTATAGGTGCCCTATGTGTTAGACAAAGATGCAATATTGATGTTTACCAAATACTACTTTGCCTATGATAAAAGACATAGGAACGTCGAAAAATTAAATGATGAACGATTTTTACTTTATTTCAAAAATAAATATTTTGGCCATTTCCAAAACAGCCCAATTTTTTAATGAAAATTAGAAAAATTATTTTTAAGTAAGTGTAATAAATCATTGTTTTCAGGAGGCAAGGTGCCTTCGAAAAATGAAATAAAAAGTACAGGTCCGTATTTAAAAAAATAAAATGCATGATGGTCCCAGAAATCCGAAGCGTCAGATTAAAAAACTAATTATTTCATCTTGAAGAGGATAAAAATTGCCGAACAAAGTGCAATTTATTATCTTTTCAAATAGGCGTAGGAAAAAATAAAATAGATTTTGCAAAATTTCTGTGTTTTTTTTTAATATCTCCGGAAGTAACCGGAGTTTTTCAAATTTCTAAATAGCTTATAATTCAGCCTCAAATTGCGCAACTTTGGCCCAATTAGCCGACTTCGTATCGCTTACGGTTATCCAGATCTCCATACAAAGATTCAAATTTGTAGCACCCTGTATAGTAACGGCTATAGCAACTAAGATTTATGGGCTTGGGGACGTTTTATCTATTTATTTTGTCTATTTCTGCGGTAGACATCAAGAGGTTCTTTGAAAGAAAGATTCAACGCATATTATCGGCCGAAAGTCAAAATCTTGGGTCCATTATGCATCGCATATTATTGCCACCGCATCCTAATAAATTTTTAGTTTAGTTACTTTTACTATTTAGATCCAAATTTCATAGTTCTATTTAGGTTTATTTATAAAAGCACTGTATAATACACTTCAAGTGCATAATTTTAACATAACCAATGACAAAACATAATATTTTCATAATTTTATTACTCACCATTATTATTAATTGAGTTTTCAATAAACTTAACCAAATGAAGAACTTCTTCCTCTATTAGAACTGACATATTTTTTCTTCCAAAACCAAATTCTTTCAGATGTCTTATTAGAAATCGTTTTTGTTCTTGCCAAAATTCTTTATCGGTAAGTAAAATTCCTAAAATTAAAACGGCATTATAAACTACTGTAAATAAACTGCCTCGTTATTTAATACGTATCAATTATGAGTATCGTTCCTAACTAACTGCCAATATTTGTGTGGCACACTCTGATAATTTCTTACCATAATCAAAATTAACCCCTGCATACCTAATTTTGATGTATTTGTCAGCTAATAACAAATTTTATTTCTTATTTTCTTTAAATAGTCGGCGTAGTCGGGTCGTCCTAAGATTTCTGCTTTCCAGTTAAGAAGCAGTTGCAATGAGTCGAGACTTGTGATGGAATTACCAGTGACTATCAAACAACCAATGTGATATTTTTTCTAAGTAACTTTGTAAATTGCCTCTTCCACAAATTAAGTTTATGGTATTTTTAAAGGTTTAAATAGCATATTAGATTTTGACAAGTAGACTGCGACATTTGTAGAACTCGTAGGACTTTAGCAATTCTTTGGAAAGAATTCCTATTGTACAGGCTGTCCAATTTTCGACACTTCTGCAGGGTTTCTCGGTTATCTTTAAAGATAGAGAGCTGCGGTTTTCGCAGTACTGTGCTACTTTTTCGTGAAACGTATGATGCTACAAACAGAATTTTCGTAGCTTCCTTCGTTTCTGAGGTACAGATTGATTTTGAAAATGTTTTTGAAAATGTGTCAAATTGCTTTTTTCATGAGCTTTTCAAAAATATATAATTATTGGTATAATTTTGGAATAACTTTCGAATTTTACAATTAAAAAAAGGGGTATAATATTTCATAGTAGACCGGGATATAATAATTTGAAACAAATGAATAGAGACATTTAACTAACCCTGAGGTTTATTTTTAAAATCTTTAATCCCAAGAACATAACTGAATTAAACTTTGAATAAAAAAATTCACTGTTCCAAACAAATTTAGATAAAACAGGAAACAGATGTTTTTAATAAATTTAAAATGTAAATGTAAAAAATATTTGTTTAAATTTTATAAACCACAAAAGTTGCTCAAAATTGTTACCGTTTTCTCAAACATCCGCCCATTTTACTTATTCGTCGTATGGCACTTAAAAGTATGATCGATCGTCCCTGCAAATTTTAAAATTCGAGTATAGTGGCTTCACGCAGTTCTTCTATAGTGCGATGTCGAGACTTGTAAACTTTATTTTGTAAGTAACCCCACAAAAAAAGTCAAGGACGGAAAGATCGGGTGATCGTGGTGGCCATCTTACAGTTCCGTTGACCTATTCATTTTTCAGGAAAATTATATTCTAAAAAAGGGCGTATTATTCCGGCATTCCTCTTGGAAATATATATTGTTTAAACAAGCCAAGGGAACACAATCTAGTAATTCAGGTACAACACCTTGCAATATACCCAGGTAACGATTTGCTGAAAGGCTTCCCTCATAAATTCTATAAGTTCGTTGCCTGCTCAAAATGAAACAAGCAACGCTGAAACCGAATCTTCCCTGCTGTTCCCGCTCAAAATAAAGGTGATGGTTTTCTTGATATCAATGTCTGGTATCGTGTCTATTGAAAATACCAGAGCTTGTGAAATACGCCTCATCGGACCATGTCACAAATCTTCCAAAATTCACATTGGCTTGAGTTTGCTGCAAAAACCAATTGCAAAAAGTGAGACGACGTTCAGCATCCACAGGATGTAAATGCTGAACAATTTTGACTTTATATGGTCTAAATTTATATTTGTGTACCTAATATAGTTTGTGCTCGAGCCTTGTTCACTCCAACTTCTTTCTCAATAGCCCTACACGAAGTAGAAGGAGTTGCTGCTACACAGTAGTACACAGCCTAAAATGTTAACCTCGTCGATTTCTCGATTTTCCTTTTTATAGAATGTTGGCATTGGCTGCATAACGCACCATAATTAACTATTTTTTTTTTAATTTTAGAAAATATATCGGGAAAAGGTTGCCTTCTGTCTGGATTTTAAGAATGAATATAAAAAAACCAAAGATAAATTTATAATGGATATAAAATCGTACAACCTGTTAAAATATAGTTCTATGGCGTCGTGCGAATTTTCATTCGATTCAATATAACAAACTAACATACAATAATTTCAAAGTTTTGATAAAATCTCATTTCAGTCATTTTTTTAAACGAAAATACAGTAATAAATACCAAGTAGGAGTTTTGAGAACAATAATTTTTTTAAATGATCTCTTACAAATATTGACAAGATACTATTATATTTATTTGTTTCAATTCATTATATCACCGCCTACTATGAAATATAGATACTCCATTTTTTAATTGTAAAATTCGGAAGTTATTCCAAAAGATATAGTATACCACCAATTATATATTTTTGAAAAGCTTATGAAAAAAGCAATCGAATGAAAACAAAATATACAGGGTGTCCCACTTAAAAAATGCAACTTTGGTTTTTATCATTAAATTTGTTCCTTCTAGAAAAAACTTGACTACGCCACTGGATTCAACGCAAAACTATATCATAATCAGTTTTACCTTACCGATAAGTTAAAAGACAACTGAGATACCAGGGGTGCTTGAAATAATACATTTTCAAAATCGCCCTGTATCTCCGAAACGAAGGGAAAATTCTGCTTATAGCATCATACATTCACGAAAAAGTAGCACAGTATTGCGAAAATCGCGGCTCTCTATCTTTAAAGATAACCGAGATGCCCTGCAAAAGTGTCGAAAACGGGACACCCTGTACAGAGTCTTTTTTCGAACGATTTTATTATAATATTACTGATTTCTGACAGCTTATTACATTTCTATATTACATTTTTATGTAAATTAAGTATTTGATAACTACTTTAAAAATTGAATTCAATTTAAATTCTCTAAGTATAACTACATACCAACCTCTTTTTTTGCCCCAAGTTCTCATTTCGTAAAAAGGTCCAATGGGTCTTCCTATAAGATCATCTGACATTGAAAAATCCTTCATTTCTTGGGGTCCATAAATTATAACTAAAGGATCTTTTCCAATCTAAATCAAAATTGTTTTAAAAGAATTGAAATTTTAAATAGTTGTAGAGGTCTTCAAGGGGACAAAGTTATTTGTAGGAAAACTTGCATCTAACAGGACTTGTCCAGTGATAAACTCAGGATTATCTATATAATAACCTTCCACCAGCGCCCACGGTCTATATACCGAGCCGCGATCGAGGAAAATGTGTCTGTTGTCGCCGCTTTTAACAGATTCACTTTTCCATTTTTTTTTCTTGAAAGAGGCTAAGAGCGGGAGCAATCCAATTTTCTGCGTTAATAGAGAGATAGTTCGACTAGCTTCGATAGAAAGTTCAATTATACAGGATGTACGGTTTCGGAGCTATTAAACGCCAAAGTCGAAAATTACGCGCCTTCCTATGGGATCGATTACAGGTAGCAAAAGTGAATTAAAGTGATTTAAATTTTCAGAGGTTCTAGTGGACCCGGAGCTTCAGAACCCTATGGTAATTGGTGGGTATTGGAAAATGCCAAGTAATTTTTTTGAATTTTCTTAAGGTCAAAAATGCCATTTGTAGACCCCTCTTTTGGTACTTAATAACTTGAAAACGAAACGTCGGAGTGAAAACCGGATTCATGTGTGCAACTTTAAAATTTCAAATACTTTCGTTTTGCAATACATTTACCTATACCTGAAACCATCGGAAAATGGAAAAATTTGGCACTGGAAATTTCGATTTTTCACGGTTTTTAATTTTTTTCGGCATCAAAATGAATCCGAATCAGAATCCCATATACGTCGTCGGAAAGAGCTCGTCGAAATACATGATATCCATATTTTCTAGTTTCTTCAGTCTTTATAGGAAGGGAGCAATCGACGATTAAATTTCGGTCTCCATACGAAGATAAACTAAATTGAGTCGAATTTCAAGCAAAGGGTATACTATATTTGTATTTCTATGTGTCGGTGTTTGTATGTACCTCTGTAGCGATAGGGATACGAAAGGCGATCTATTCTCGATTATGTCCGAAGGAGTGTGATATATCTTCCTTAATACATGCTCTAGGAACACGAAATTTTCAGTAATGACAATGATGATATTGCCGATCTTTGGGGGGGGGGGGGGTGAGCGATTAGGCGGTCTACGAGTTTGGTATTCGATTCTATGCATTTTTTGGTATCAACTCGCCTAACTACCATTAAAAAATTTTTAATTATTTATTTAATATTCAATATACTTTATGTATCGGTGAACCTAATTAATACCTTTGTGATCAGGTAACAGACTGAAACGCGAATAGAGTGTATTTTTTATGTGTGGTGAAAAATGATGCACTGTTAGTACGCCAAAGGTCCAGAAAACTTACGTAGTTAGAGTTGCCACGTGTAAGAATAAGACAGCTGTACAAAATAGTTATTTTATGTTTTTTCTCCAACTTTTATATTAAAACCTGGGAAAAAGTAGTTAGCAGTGGTCTCATAAAACTAAATCCATTCTTGTAATAATACTCTATAGTAAAAAAAAAAGATATGGAAAATTAGATGGAAAACGAAAAATTCGTAAAAATAATAAATATATACAGATAGATTAAAATAGGTTTTAAATGTTACACTGAAACCATAATACTGCCAAAATCTTTTAAAACTTGACTGGTCTATTGATCAACAACGTTTAAATAAATAAAATCGAACTTTATTAAATTAACGAAGTTAATTTCTATTGTAAAAATGAACACTTATTTTAAGATCTGTGAATGAAATGTTGTTGATACCTTGAGTCCCAAGACAGGCCCATACTTCCTACACATTTCAGCAGTAGCTTCAAATAGAGACCCAGTTCTGGACCTGGCTTCTTGTACTTGAGGAGCGCTACCAACTATAGGATACCAGTTTGGGCCTGGCGGAAAACCTTTGGGTTTCCTTGTATCTAGATATGCTAGTAGTCCCAGGATTACCATAAAGAGTAATGCAGCTAACAATAACATATCTGAAAAAAATTATAGCAGTGTTTTCCTGTCGCACGATAAACTGGAGTTAATATTTTAACTCTTATATAAATAAACTAAAAGCAATTACGTATATGCAAATTAATTAATTAATTACTATTTTTTGAAAAAAAGGTCGAACTAGTTTTTCCGAAGATAATTTTCTTCTGTACAATGACTTTAAAATTTTTTATTGCTGTCAGGGCCTAGTTAATGCAGAAACTGACTAGGCTGAAGCGTGTAGAATGATGCTCAAATTCTTTTTCTAATCAATATATTAGCCCCCTGTTTGTGTGTGAGTTAGTAGTCTAACTCCAATTTTTTTATTTTGAGTTTATACCAGTTGTTAATACCTTGATCTACAAGGTGGTATCTATTGTATAAATGGGTTATATCATAGCCTTCTTGAACAAGAGAGCCATAAAGTAGATAATCTGGCAACATAGCACAGCAGCTGAAAACAATTACTGGTTAGAGCGTTCGTATATGCACGTGAAAAAATACCTAAAAGTTTAATAAAGATAAACGGCCGCGGCGGTTTTGTAAATTAAATATATTGTTTTCCATAATCGGCAACGGTATTGTTGAACAACAATTATAAACATTTTTACTCTAAACTGATTAATATACTATGTAAAGGGTGTTCGTTTGCTGTGCCTTTCTGGAAGTTTTGCTAAGAAGGATTACCAGTGACTTGGATTTTAAACTGTTTTAAACTGCTTCACGTCAAATAGATACCTACTATTATTTACATATGTCTGCATAGTTTATAATTTAGGCTTTTGTGGCTACGGATTGTTATTTTCTCTTGGTTTAAAGTGGTGTACTTAAATTGAATTTTAACATGCCGCGAAAATGGTGTGTGCCTGGCTGCAAAACCAATTATGATAGTGTTATTAAAACAGAAGGTTGGGTTGGGTTATATCATATGTAATGTATTGCATTACTAAAGAAGAAATCAAATTAATATTTTTCCACCTTTGTGACATAGTTAATTCATCCTTAGTAACAATGAACTGGAAGCAACGTTCTTACAACAAAGAACCGTGTATGAAATGTTAAATTTTTCACACTTAAATTGGCTTTGACATTTAATTTAAAAGTATAATTTTGCAATAAGAAGTTACTATGTAGAATGTTCAAAAAAAGTGAAAGACAGTGCGAGAAAATTTTCATCTAACTTACTAATATAATACTGGACTAAACCAATGGTAAAACTTTTATATTACCTATTTAAAATTTGTTACAACTTTTCAAATTATTTATTTCTTAGTTTAAAAAGAAGAACATAAAACGTTCACAATTTTACTCGATTTTACAGTTCAAATCATCTAAAATATTCTCGTATATTGTGTTTGATTGGGTTTGATTGGGTATTTTATAAATTATTTGGGTGTTTATAGAATTAAAAAAGGTTCCGAAACACGTGTTATTTTGATTTTTATATAATTTATATTCACTATATTCCCCCGTGTGGTATTCCATATTATATAATACATATTATTAATGAAATAAAATCAGTCCACGTGCGACGCCATCTGCGACGTTGCCATTTGTGCGTCATGGCTTCTTGTTTAAGAAGGCTATGGTTATATCAAACTTGGTAAGTAAGCCAATTAGTAAATGAATTTAGGTAATGAAATCAAGTGTCTAAGAAAATAGTAGTGTAGGTAGGCCACTTAATTTCTTGATTTTCCAAAAAAAAATTGTTAGACAATAATAGCCCAGGTCTTTATTATATACATCAATTTTTGATTTGCTTCAAAACCCAACGAAAGTGTTTCTACCTTTGATTTTTTATTAAAAACTAATCGAGATTGAAACACACAAAAGAATACAAAAAAGTAATTGTTTTTTGTTGAAATAAAGACAAAAGAAAAGTCTTACAGGAGGTTTCAGAAAAATAATTAATCCGGGATTAGCTAACACCGTATTAAATTTTAATATAGTGTACAAGTTTTGAAAAGTGAAAAGCTTATGAAAAAAGCAATCGAATGAAAACAAAATATACACGGTGTCACATTTAAAAAATGCAACTTTTATCTTCAAATTCGTTCCTTCTAGAAAACTACTATGCCACTGGAGTCTATGCAAAAAACTATATAATAATCAGTTTTTACCTTACCGGTAAGTTAAAAGGCAACTGAGATACGAGGGGTGCATGAATATGACACATTTTCAACATCGCCCTATATTTCCGAAACGAAGGGGCCATGAAAATTCAGTTTGTAGCATCATACGTTTCATGAAAAAGTAGCAAAGTACTGCGAAAGCCGCAGCTCTCTATATTTAAAGATAACCGAGATAATCTGAAAAATGTCGCAAATTGGACACTATAAATTAGCTTTATTTTTCCTACATTTTTATTATTTTGTGCATAGGTACTCCGATACAAAAGTTAATAATGATGAATTAAATATCCATCTGCAGTACAGAAGTGTGTAATTTCATTTTCAAATATTGAAGAAAAGATTTTTCTGTCAATTTTTAGTGTTCCGTCAAACGGAACACTTATGGAAGGAATCATTTCGGTGTCCGTCCGTCCGTCCGTCTATCACAGGCGATTTTCTCTGAAACTATTCGACGTACAAATTTGAAATTTAGCATGGAGATAGAATGTGGTGGCTCAATTATAGACGTGAAGTGTAAAAAGTTGACTTTAGATTCTGGGGGTTAATTTCGGGGGGTAAATTGGGAAATTTTTCAAAGGCATCGTGTAAGGTATCAAATGAAAGATTATTGAAGGACAAATTCAGCAATATATCGTGGGCACACCAAGAAAGCCGGCATAACCTAAAATTTTGTTTTTTTTTTCTGATTTTTGTATATTTCGCATCATAAAAGCTCATATTTTTATGGGAGAAAACGGCACTTGTTGAATGTGAATAGTAACCGAGAGAGGTCGCAAGAGTCACGTTCGCTCCATCCGATAATTGCGTTCAACAACCTTTAACAGATTTTTTAGATTAGAATTTTACTATCTAGTTTTCTCCTTAAGACTGAAGTTCCTTAAATTTCAATAGGATAGGAAGCTCAGAAGCTGTGCCAAAGCTTTACTTTATTTTTTATTCTTTCATTTAATTTCGTTTAATGACTGTTAATATTTTATTTTTTGAAATATCTTTTTTGTTTATCACTTTGGCTTATGACTTAAGTCTGCAATGTAATAATTATTTTTCAGGATTTTTGTTAAAAGATAATAAAAATCCACTTTTCGCGATAGATCTAGTACTTATTTAAATGTGAGCAGTTATAGTTGTTTTTAAAAACTGACACTGACTGACGGCGTTCGTGCCGTCGGCGGCGCACAGTGTGTTAAATCGACCGTTTAGCACGACATAAGCCCCCAATGTAATTTTGCATTATTCTTTACATAGTCTAGCAATCTATATTTAAAACAGTCCTAATAAGAAAAAGGCAGTCAAAAAATATAATATATATTTACAGTTCTCGGGGAGGGGGAGGCTTACCTTAGTGATATTTCGAGATTAAAATCAACCCATTTCTGTACATCATTTTCAAAACAAAAAATATGACACAGAACTTAGCAAATTTTTTACCAAATTTTTACATAAATACTGTTAATAATCAAACTGTTTTACAGTATAAAAACATTTTAAATATTAATGCCCTTCTCCTAGAAATTTTGGGGGTTTTCGATGTATCATTATATTTATGTATTTTTTTTTAACTCGTAGATCATACAAAAAAGTTTGTCGGAGTTTAGTTTAGTTTCCCTCAAAGAAATACAGAGTAGGATCCCTTTTAATAGAAAAGTAAAAAATTTTCTGCTCATAGGTGCCCATTCGAGACTTATGTGGCTTTAAGTTAGGTAAATTATTATAACTTTTTGAAGTTTGCAAAAATAATAAACATTCTGGGTCTATCAATAGTACTCTAGTAGACATTTAAGTACGTTTCACACATTGTTAATTTATTCATTAAAAACTAGTATTTTTGTAAAGATAATTTCTTAAAAATGTAAAAATATATAGGGTGTTAAACATCTAATTCAATGTCACACCCTGTATACGGTAAATGAGAAATTCAATAATTGATTAAGCACTAAAAGTCTTCATAATTTATCCAACTCATTAGTTTTTATTTAAGCGTGTTATTTCCATACCAGTACTAAAAAGTTAAGAAATACGCGTGTCCGGGTGCAGATGTTTGTATGCTTTTATAAAACATCATTCGGCACATAGGTAATCCAGTTAGTCTGAAAGTGTTCTCATTGTTTAGGTGGTAAATAAAATTATATGATATTATTAATTGAACATTGTTGGTAACTCTTTAATTTGTTTTTAAATCCCACAATGATATTTATTATTTACAATTCTTCAAAACTTACACCAAGCCGTACATTCAAATACCCTGTATATTGTATATCTTGCTCATTAATATTGTAATATCTGAATCTAAAAAGTAACACTATTATTTTTTCATGCTTCTTATAGCTATTACTTAATAATAAGTTTAAAATAATGTTTCATGTATTTTGAAATCAATAATTTTGTAATTAAGTTCCATAAAACATTACATTTTTTAATAGAAACTGAAGCCATTTTAATGACTGACTTCTTATTTACATTTTATAGCAAAAAAAGATTCATGGCCCTCCTAAAAAATGTCATAAGAAATTAAAAAACATTAAATCAATGTTTAAGTAATTATGTCGCGCTAGACGGTCGATTTACCACACTGTGCGGCGGGAGCACGACAGATTCGCGGAGATCGGGCGGCCGATGTTTGCTCAGGTTAAGTGGGGGGCTGATGGCACGGATGTGCAAGTATAGCTTGCACTTAACCGATGTTTTCTATCGGGATGTAAAATTTTGTCAAATTAACTAATATTTAATCAAAGATTTGGCCAGAGACATAAATTTAATCTCAGGATATTGTGAAATACATTTAATTTAGAGGTAAGTCTCTGTGTTAATAAAAACAAATGGAAAATAAGCATCTCCAAAGGTTTTGTAGGATTTAACACTGAATTAAAAGTTTTGTGCAACAGATCGTTTGTGTTTATTTCGATTTTCCTAGAGACAACTGCCAATCCTTTATTTCCCAAAAATTTAAAAATTGGACTTGCTTATTTTTATTAATTATACTATGATATAACAGCAAACAGTAACCAATACATCGGCGAATCGGAGAAAGTATTACTACCGTAAAAGCCGTAATATCCTGAACTGATATTTACAAATTCACAAATGCATACATAAATTACACTTACATACCATATTTAAAGTAACGAAAAATCTATGCACCTAAAGTGCATAGATGATAAGAACTTCCTGACCAAGAGAAAGTTGTTATTGAAATGCGCCTAAGCTAAGTTATATAACACAAAATGTATTTTATAATTTTGTATTATGTATATTGTAACAGGCCAAGTGGTTAGAAGTTGGTCAAAAATATATAAAGAACAATGCTTTAAACTGACCACTTTATGGGCAGAAATACTTATATTGTTCTCTTAATGGAGTATTTATTACAGTGTTACTTCTGCTAGGTAGAGTACTCGTAGTTTATGGATAAAATAATGAGGAATAGTTAAACCTAGAATTGCACTAAGGTATATATATATATATATATATATATATATATATATATATATATATATATATATATACCTTAGTGCAATTCTAGGTTTAGCTATTCCTCATAATTTTATCCATAAACTACGAGTACTCTACCTTGCAGAAGTAACACTGTAATATATATATATATATATATATATATATATATATATATATATATATATATATATATATATATATATATATATATATGCCAATGTTACACTTAGGTGCACAAAAATCGAACACCCTAAAATTT
The DNA here is from genome assembly GCA_963971165.1 of Philopedon plagiatum. Taxonomy (NCBI): domain Eukaryota; kingdom Metazoa; phylum Arthropoda; class Insecta; order Coleoptera; family Curculionidae; genus Philopedon; species Philopedon plagiatum. The sequence goes on from OZ020194.1 coordinate 71,443,276, forward strand.
TTTCTAAGTTTTAGGTTTTTAGGAAATTATAAATGCAAATATCGACTTTATTATGCTTCTCCAAATTTTCCATAAAATCTTTATTAGACATTTTATACAGGAATAATCGGAATGCTGCTTTTTGCCTAACTTTAAAACAGTGGCGCACCGAAGGGGGGCTGCCGGGCTGTAGTCCCCCCCCCCCCGTTTGTGACATGACAAAAAAATATTTCACTGAGTATTCTATTACTTTACTATATATATCATCATGTAGAGAAATAGATTTTATTTTTTAGATCAAATTTGCTTAGAAATGAATAAGTATCTCAAAAATTAGCTTCCTTATTCATTTCTAGGCAAATTTGATCTAAAAAATAAAATCTATTTCTCTACATGGTGATATTGTCATATTACCGATATTGTTATGATCATGCAGAGAAAAGGATTTTATTTTTTTAAGCGAAAACCGTGCATCGGATTGAAAAAATTCAAGAGATCAAATTTGCTTAGAAATGATTGGGGATTTCAGGAATAATTTTAATTTTACGAGAAATCAGTGGCGTACCATCAATGTCTGCCAAATAGGCAGGTGAAATTCCGTACGAACGCCACTGGTGGAAATAAAAAAAATTGTGGTACACTAAATAATGCCTCTTGATACATAGTACATGTATGCCAAATTTAATTACAATATCTGAAGTGGTATTACACATATTAATAAAAAACTATTTATTTTTGAAAACTTTACCACCCTGTATCTCAAAAGTTAAGACGTTTAGGACATACGTTCATATGAAGTTTTCTTTTTAAAAGGGACCCAAAAATCGCCCTCTTAAATATTGACATTCAATTAGGAAACACCCTGTATAATCACAAAATGTAATCACTAATCACGTTGTTGTAATACGAATGAGACTTACGTTCAGATTCACTAAGAAAGTTTAACATTTAGTACTGGTTTAAATTAAGATCTTATAGTTGATCAGTTATCTTTTGACAGGTTTTTGTTCTGTCATTGTTAATAAGTCGTCATTAAAAACTTATAAATTATTATGATATTTCAGCGATTTACTTGCTTTCCAAATGATTTTCATCTAGGAACGAGTTGCTGTAATGAATTTAGTTCTATTATTGTTGAAAGTACGTACTCAAATTGTCCTTTTCTGGATAAATTTGCGAAAAAGCTCAGAAATAAGTTCATAGTATAAAATTTAGTCGTCTTATTCTTACACTTTTCAGTTTAAAACTTTTGGTTGTCAAATTAGACCGGACTAGCGCTGGAGAATATGGCTGTTATTAATGTTTTACTGTAAAAATATTATTAACCACGGTATAGAAACTGGGTACTTTTTACACCCTGACAGTGTTTTTATTGTGAAAACGTGACGAAATTTGGTGGCCAGTTTATTTTGCACCTGATTGTTAAAAAATGCAGATATTGACATACACCTAATAAAAAAGCTTAGAGGATAGACGAGGCATTATCCCAAGTAGCATTATAAAATATTTACGCTGCTTAATTATTACACAGGGTGTTTTAAAGTTAGATGACAAAAACAAAATTCCGGTTACCCTTGTATAATGTGATAATTAACAGTTTTATTGAAAATATGAATAAACATAATAAAGCTAATATGGCATTTACAATTTTCTATAAAAATTATCCAAATCAGACTAGAAGTAAAAAGTTATCAAACCTTAAACCTAGCCAAAATTTTAGGATGCTCGTTTTTGTGCACCTGAGTGTATCATATCCATATTTTGGTTAACTCCTCCTCAAATTTTTAACTAACTTTTAATTTGCAGATGACTATGGTTCTTCCCAAATAATTAATCACTACAAATAATTAATCACTAGAAAAAGTAATAATATTTTCACGCAGCCTACGGCTTTTACCATTAGTTAGTCGGTTTAGTAAAATAATGCCATGTCAAAAAATATATTGCTTAACAACGTAAACGTAGGCGCATGTTTAAATTTGCTCAGGTTTGTTAAGGTTTTTATAAATAAATAAAATTTGTAAATGTACGAATAAATTATTGTATTTTTATTTATACTTTTTGTTTAGTGATTATTTTATAGCATTCTACAATTTTTCTTTTTTTTTAATAAACAATTTCCACATTGGGACCTCTCACTTAAGAAAAGTATTCCGCGCTCAAAATTACATATTTTTGAAAAAAATACTCTGATAATACTTTACTGCGAGATTAAATAAAGAAATCTTTTTTATACGTATCGTATCAATATTCACAATACACACAAGACAACACCATAATAAATCACAACACTTTATACGTTTACTTGCCGCGTTCATCATGTTAAACTTCTTTAAAACAACATTTTATTAAATAGATTTACCTCTAGATGACAAGATCATTCAAGACGTGATTACTAGAGGTAATAAAATTGCAAAATTTCTCTTAGTTCCCCAAGCCTTTCTTGATATACCATTTCTCCTACCTACCGCAAAATACCTACCTGCTTGCTAGTTTATAACGCAACTTATTGTCCTACAGTTAATTTAGGGTTTTTAATTTCAAATCAAGGCCTCGGGATTATAGGCATTAGTAAGGGGATGCTTGAGGAGTGGGCTAAGCCCCCCATAACTATAACTAGCTCCCCTAAAAAATTTTAGACACTTTTCGAGTCTTCGATAATATACATTGCCGTTGGTCTATTATAGATCAATTAATTATTATTAATGTAATGACATATATAACTGCATTGCATAAGGTAATATGGAATAAAAAAAAATTGTAACTATATTAGGTAGGTAATAGTGTGGCGTATTTATAATCAATATACACAATAATATCCTATACTAAGTCACATGGCTACGATGGGCCTTGTTGAATGGTGTTAGTATCACATGAAGACCGGTTTTATCAATGCAGCTTCCAGCTAAATAGAAGGTACGAAGGTACTATGGCAAATCCAACCATGTCTTCATTAATAGGTAGTTGTAGTTTCGAGTTTAGTGCCCAATTCAACCATAAATCGACTTTAAGTTAAAAGAAGTTGGAGTTAAAGTAACACAGAACAAAAATCATAGAAATACTCGATTTGCCGTATGAAGGAAGGTGGTAGATGAATTCTTCCTCGGGCGAGAAGGTACCACCCCATACATCCTCTTAAAGGGCTGATGAAATCTTTATGAATATTTTTAGTACTGAGTGTGTGCGTCGGGTTTCTACTGTATACAAGCCACGGTACGTTAATATTTAGACTTGCTGCCTTCGTGGGTTGTACCAAGATAAAAAAAACTCGCAACCCTGTCCACAAAAATTTAATATTTTCAACAATGCTTCCTTAAATCCAAGCAATGTTTACAAAGAAATCAATGTTGTTGGCATTGCCCACCATTGGTTGGGCATTGTCGACTTGGCCCCAAATCAATGCTTGGCCTATATTAAACAGGGCCAAGTCTGCTAATTAGCCGTCCGTCTCTGCGAACTTCGCCCAGCAGCAATGTGCAATGCTGGCATTATGGGCAGTGCCGACTCTGTCCACCCTACGGAGTACGGAATTTGTCCATAACATAACATATAAGTACACCGGAAGCCGGAAGGTTATTGGTTTGTTATAGGAGAGACTCGAGCTGTTGAATTTCAGATCGCTGAGTGCATTAGTTTCATTTAGAGAGCTAGCTCTTTAAACGAAACTAATGCACTGTTTACGTAAGAGCGTCCCAGATTTTTAACGACCTGGATAGTGTTCAAATTCATGCTGTTTTTAAGCACTTCTTAAAAAGATTTATCAGTACCCGACATTCATAATGAGATGAAGGACTCGACCCCTTCATTTTGCACTGTTGATAAATGGGTTCGTGAGTTTAAATGTGGTCGTACAAGTGTTACAGATGTACCTACCCCGTAGAGGACGCCCGACGCCCAAAATCTGACATTACAGTAGAAATTGTAAATAATTTTATAAAATAAAACTGTGCCTAATAATTAAGATAATAATTTTTATTTAGAGGCATATTCTTATTAAAATATATAGCTACAGAGTCTTCCGAAAATATGTTATAAATAAGGATTTTGTTTGTTCCTTATATAATTAGTCAAATATTTTTTTTGCTGTGAATGACATCTGTATGTTTGCGACGGAAACATGTTTTTTAGGATAGTTTTCTGGGGTTTCTTACACTTTAAATAGTAACTTATTAAAAATTATTGTATTTTGTATTCTTTGATTTTTCAAATTAAAAAAAAATCTTAAATGCCAAAAATTATTCTAAACAAAACATAAATATCTAAATTTATGAAATTAGGTAAAACAAGAAATTATTTTTTAAGAAAATAGCCTTTTTCAGTCTCTATGTTTGTCCTATTTTCTCGATTAAAGTCTGGTGATTCGTTACCGTGGTGATTTTTAATAATTGTTTGTCACAGCAAACTTTTTTATTGAAATGAGTTTGTAAAAACATTAAACACATACAATTTGTGCTTTAAATTACCTTCAATCACTTTCGTTAAAATGTCTAGAACAGATTCTAGCATTTTTCACATTAAACTTTTATCTTCTCGTTTGCACAGACGCTTCCAAACACTTTGTGTTTCTTTGTTTTTGGGGAAGCTAAAAACTTTAATACCCTTAAAAGTGATATAAAAACACCAACAAAATAAATTTAAAACACAACGCGATCTTAACAAAGACGTGTCTCGTTTACAAAATGTGGCGGAATTACTCACAGCGTGACGTACATGGCCACGCCTACCTGCGCGGTATCATCTTTTATTTGTGTCACGATAATCGCCAATAGTATCGCACCCGATTAGTTAGGTAACTTGATGCTGGATTATACGCTGAAAAACAAGGCCATGATAAAAGCAAAGAAAAAAGAAGACTACCGGTTCTAGCTTCATATTATTTAGTTTAACCTTATTTTATTTTGAATATTTTATGTTGTCATTTTCGTTTCGGATTTCCATGTTTTTTTTAAAGAAAAATGGACCTTTTAGAGACGGTTCTACGTAGCTGCGACGCTGAAAAGTATATAAGTAAATTTAGGGAACATGGCATAGATTCCTACGTTTTGAAAATTTTAATAGATGAAGATCTTAGAGTTATCGGCATTGAAGATGAGGCAGTCCGGAACAGAATTTTAAACCACTGCAAAAATTTACAAATTCCTACTGAGTAAGTTCTTTCATTATTTCTCGCTCCTTAGAATGTTTTAAATAAAAACCCGAGCAAACCCTCCTTCATGGGACCCAACAAAATTGAACAATGTTTAAAGAAAACCCTACCTATTAAAATTTTGAAATAAAGTCTTTAGTCTTTATTTTCCTAAAAGTTAACGACTGGGTGGGCTTTTAGAAATAAAGATATAAAAAACCCTAGATTATTTGGATAAACCAGAGATCATTTCAGACAAGCAGTTAAATAATCAATATTGGATGCTCGTCAACTGTAGTACCAACCAAGTTCCATCTTTTTATCATAGTACCTAAGTAAATAAGACCAAAGTCTGCTATACTAAATATAGAAAAATGTAATAAAAATAATTTTAATTTTTTACTTTTATACTCGGTGGTTTTCTTAGATAAGAATGACTCACTGATACATGAAGTAACTTACCTAAGTTACTAGAAAATACTGTAACATGTCTTGTTGTAGGAAAAAACGAGATATTACAGTTGACAACCAATATCTATGTTTGGTTTTAAGTCAAATATCAGTTCAACTAAATAAGCATTTTGCAAATTTATCTTATGCTGTGCAGCAGAAGGATATAGACTTCTGCTACATAAAACTAAGACCTGCAACATTATGTTTAGAAAGCTGTTTAATGTCTCTAGAGAAGGAAGTTACCAATGTGGAATCTCAGGTATTGTTTTGTGTTGACATTTCCTTTCTAACGAGCTTTTTTATATTCAACTGGCATTAATGTTTTTATGCCAAGCATTCAACCAGAGAACCTATAAGTTTTACAGTCTTGTCACTTGTCACATTTTATTACATTAAGATTAGCAATAAAAGTACTTAAACTTAATTACCTATTTTATGAAGCAAAATAACTTTAAAGCTGATGTGCATAAGCTTTAAAATATGTTAACATCTAACCAAAACAATTCTCGACTATTATCACGAACTTTTCAAAGAATTATTTGCAATGTCAAAAATAATGAATAGAAAGAAAAATGGCTGAAGTAAATATTTTTTTTTTTAGATTTTAAAGCAAGGCCCTAAAAAACGAAAACGATCACCAGCTCTATTGCTGAGTACAGTAGGAGCTACTGCCATTTTTATTTTTGCTTTGACAAGATATGCAAAATGGACAACACATTTGGGAGTATAAGTTTATATTTTCTGGTGCCTAATAATTTTCCCAATGTAAAATATTTAAAGACTGTCTCATAAATTTTTGATTACCAGTAAAATATTTTGTAAGCTGATCTGATTGTTTTATGTGCGATAACTGTGAGTAGGTATATTTTTTAATTTAGTGCATATATTTTTACTCTTTATGGTTTTTTAAAAATTTAGCACAAGGTCTGTGCACTTGATGCCTGTTTCGCTATTCTAGCCTCATATCCCTCAGGTCGAATTTTGGATGTCCAACCAAACTTATAGGCCGGACGCCAGCGTTCTTTTTCATTAAAATCAGATTTTAGGTTTGTGTTCTTGTGTACAACTGCTTTCTTTGTCCACAAACTAGTTTTTCAATTCCTGTCCTTGCTGATATATGTTTTATTTTCATAAAACACCTTTTTAAGCTTGTTGTTGATTATTCTTAAATCATAACTACTTTTTTTTATATCTACATTTTTTTTATCTTTTGGAGACTTATTATGTAGAACATATTATTGGGCTTGTAAGCCAAAATTACTGAACATATAAAAATATTATTAGAAATGAGAACGGAAAATTCTTGGTGTTAGTATTGGAAGAACTATATCTGTTCCCACACAAGTTTTTAAATCACTTTTATAACTTTTTTTTATTTTATATTTCAAGATTTAATTTTTCTTCTTAATTTAAGTAGTAACCAACATAAATCAGTTTCTATTATAAGTTTAGGTTAGCGGAGGAGCATGCCAAGGAATAGCGACTAAAGTGGAGAAGACTATTGGTAATGTTGAGTCGTGGCTACAAAATGCAAAGATCGGCATGATAAAAGTCTAAGATGAAATTATAAAGTACTCATCAATGCAGTAGTGGTTAATTTATACTTGAAATTAACATGCAACTCTCAAATTAAAAAGCCTACTCGCATAATACTAATAATTTTTTGGAGATCTGCAATAAAAATAATTTTTCGGAGATTGCATTTGGGAAATTACTCCTCATTTGTTTTTGTTCAGATTAGTACTGTCAAAAAGTACTACTTTTAAGCTAACGAGAAATAAAGAGGAAATCAACGAATCACATTTTCCAAAACATCAATTTTCTTCAGGTTTTTATGGTGAAATGGTTGTTGGGTTGGGTTTGATTGGGTTGCTTGAATGTTGACGTTAGTAATAAAACACCAATTCAGCCTTACAAATTTATTTTGTTGCTCTATGATTTGTATTATTTATTTGATAACTTGTTTGATATGCATGACTGATATGTGAAATACGTCAAGTCATCCTTAAAAAAGCCATCAAAATTAAAAGTTACAAACTTCTTTTGTATATATAGATACAAAATAACTTCACTATGTTATGTAAATATGGGTATTACATTTTAAACATTTACAAATAGATCCTATATTAAATATAACAAAGTAATATAAAGCATTGTAATTGAGCACACAAATTAGTTCGATCTTTTTGTACCATTTTTTTAAAAACTAGGAATGGCCAGGCCAACACATTTAAAAAATGGAAGATGTTAATAAAGTTTGGTGTGTATTAACTTTTGCCGGAATGTAATAAAAATATTTTTCTACTTTAATATTAGAAAAAGTTAATATTGTCAATTAAAAAACGGGAATTTTTATTTCGCGCGAAAACTGGCAACAATACCTATTATCTCTATGACGTAGTAGTCGTAAACTTCCACAGTTGTGCTATATATGTACCAAGTTTCAGTGCGATTGAGCTCGTTGTACGTAGTGTGTGAATTGGTGAAGTTTGGTAGGTATACCGTACCCGATCAAAATCTGTCAGGACTTTCTCAAGCTCATTGAACTCCAAGGTCGGGACGGGAGATGAAAGTTGGGTCTTTCAATATGGCCCTGAAACACGTCCGCAGAGAGTGGGTAGAAGGGGGAGAGCGACGACAAAAAGCACGAATGTCGCGATCTCAAATGAAGACGAGGCTCATTTGTTCCTTCGACGCCAAGGGCATTGTTCAAACCCAACCAGAGTTGCGCGGGTGCGTCCCGAATTGGCCCAATCTGGATGGATTCTCCATTTATGACAACGCGCCTTCCCATTCATCCTTACTTGTCACGCGGCTTTTCGCGAAGAGGCAAATTCCGGTGCTACTCCATCCTAGGGATTCAACAAATCTAAAAAAAATCGATATTTCGAATCGATCTTAGATCGTGATCATGGAAATCGATTCACTATTTAGATCGCCTTAAAAGATCGATGTTTTAAAAAATCGATCTTTGGAAAAATTTGGGCGTGGGAGAGGGGAGCCGGAAGAGTAGATAGAGTCCATTCCAAACCAATGCTATTTAAAACTTTTGAGGTATAAGTTGTACAGTTGTTAAAAGAAAAGAAAAATATTTAAATTATAGATTTTTTTGTGTTTACTTTTAAGTTATAGAAAGGGTATGGAGGAGTAAATATTTAATTCAAAATACTGTCATGAAAAACATACTAATTTATTGAAAACTAATAAAGTAGTAAACATTTGAACAGAAAAACAAGGTAATCATTAAAACTATGTAATAACGTAATTTGAGTCGATTCTGGGTAAAATCTCCGATTTCCTTGCAGGATCGAAGGGTAAACGATCGATTCTTAAAAATCGATTTTCATTTGAAAAAATCGATCTTTCCGAAATATCGATTTAGATCGTGAATCCCTACTCCATCCTCCCTATCAGGGCCTATTTTTCCAGTAGGCCCGGGCCTGAGGCCCTACTTCCAGAGGGGCCCCGCGCTCGAATGAAAGGATATCGTTTTGATACACTAGATGATGACCAGATGGGCACGGCGGTGGTTTTAAAGGAGTTCACTTTGAACGACTTCCAGCACTGTTTTCTAAAAAGGAGCATCATCATAAGTGCGGGACACTCGGAAGGGGCTACTGTGAAGGCATGAATTTGTTACATTTTTTATAATTAAATTTGTGCGAAGAAATTCCCGTTATTTAATTGTCATACCCACACCTCGTATTTATTTTTAATACACTCCGCAAGGTAAAAAGTAAAACCGATTGTTTTTGCAGTACCCCAAATCTATCAAAATCTTACTTAAAAATAAGTTAGAAAGGTGGTACCATGAAAAGTTAAAAAACTCAACCATTCCTAGTGCGCCATGCGGTTTGTATTTATGCAATATCAAGAGTTCAATGCTGCACTTTTTTTTAGTTTGTATGTATTAATTATTTTTTTATTTCAAATAAGATGAAAGGTTTGTTCATTTGTGTTGCACGAAACTGTCGCAACCTGCACTAATTTTTTTCTTCTAATGGGTGTGTTCTGCAAACAAAAGAATAATGTAGCTTAGTGCAGTTTCGTACCACACAAACAAACAGACCTAAAGTTTTTGCTTATTTTCTGCCATGTTTGTACCATAATTACTGACATTTCTTTTGTGGGATTTCTAATCCCGAAATCTTGAGATGCCGACTGATTTTAATTGTATGTACTAAATTTCATTTTTTTATCATCCAATGATCCAAATTTTATTTATTTTTACATATTATTTCATAAATACAATAGCTTTTGCAAAAGTATTACATTATTCAACTATTTGTTCACAACCATTCTATTATAGTAGGCACATTAAGGCACTCAATACATACTTGTACAGTGGCGTGCGGTAACAATTATAAAGGGGGAAGTCCGAACAAACTAAAACTCGCCGAAGGAAGCAGAAAGATGGCTGCCCTGGCTATAAAATGTTCCTGGTTTCTCGTGTAACGCGTGCCGTTGCCTGTAAGCGGGGTCAATTACAACCTACATGAAGGCGTAACAGGCGAACTGCGCTCATAACGAAACGCTCTTCCTGGCCCAGGCCACGATGGCGACGCGAGAGAAACGGTTGGATTTACGCAAATTTTTTAACGTTTATGCAAGATTTCATATTAGAGGAGGCAAGTTAGATCTGGAGAGTCGAAATAAGCACAAAAAATTATGCAATCGACAATACTAATTGGAATGGGTCCCTAAAGGTGCCCAGATGAACGTATGAAATTCTTTATAAAAATATCTCGTTGCTAATTTTTTATTAACACTATTGCAAAAAGTAGTTTTTTTTGTCTCTTTTCGATTTTGCCGTCATATCTCAGTTATTTATTAAAATAGCGGAACGCCGTTGGCACCACCGAAAAGGTGAGAGAATTTTACACAATTTTTCTACTAAGCACTGTTGTCCACGACCAACAGATTCGTCAGTATTTAATAAAGAAAAAACCGCTCCAAAAGTACGCCAATGACTTACAGATTAAATTAGCCTGCTGATATTTAAAGTTCCATTCATAAATACATATGTTACGCACAACATTTTAACTCCACTATGGGTGAAAATTAAGCTGTACATCAATGGATGCCACAGGAACGCGTGCGCAGTATACGAATAGCTTTTTTCCGAAGTCATCAACGACAAACCTATTCCAGTCGGTGAGCGTACTCTCCTTGTTTACATAACGCAGTTAAAAAAGGATTGTATTCTTTACCACGAGACGGGTTCGTCCGCCGGTGAATTATAATCGACACAACTGTATCTATGCAACACACAATACCTGGATCAGGGCCGAAGCAGCAGCCGAAGTCCATTCTTTGTCTGCTTCGTACGGGTAATAGTGTTGCCATGTCTAGGGATTTATCCCGAATCTAGGGATTTTTGTCATTTATAAACATAATCACAATTTTAAACATTATTACATAAAAATAATATAGTCCGCTGCGCGCTCGCGCGCCTACTTTTTGAGCGGTTTTTTATTTATTAAATACTGACGAATCTATTGGTCGTAGAAACAAGTGCTTAGTTGCAAAATTGTGTAAAATTTTCTCACCTTTTCGATGGTGCTAACGGTGTTCCGCTATTTTAAAAAATGACTGAGATATGACGGAAAAACCGAAAAACGATATGACAAAAATACTTTTTTGCAATAAATTGCAAATAAAAAAAAAAATAGCAACAAAATATTTTTAAAAAAAGTTTCATACGTTCATCTGAATACCTTTAGGGACCCATTGCAATTGGTTTCATCCACTGCATAATTTTTTTGCTTATTTCGACTCTCCAGGTCTAGCTTGCCTCCTCTATATAAATTATACGAAACCAAATCAATATTTTTATCAAATTATAGTATAATGTTAAAAATTATACATTATTAATGTATAAAAAAAATTTTATCTCCAAAAAATTTACGGAAGCGGTGCTTCCCCCGCTTCCATTGACTGTACGCCCCTGAAAGACAAAGTATGTCTTGTCTAAAAATAAATCTGCCCCTGTCACAGTCACGCAGTTTTTTTTGTCAGGAACTACGATAATTTCTTGCTCTGTTTTTAGAAATTTTTAAGAAACATAGTAGTCAATGTAATCGGGATTCATGTTACTACTTTCTGAATAGCCCCTGTCTTTTATATCAAAGCACCTAATAATAAGAATGTTTACAGGCAAGATGAAGGCACATTTTAAAGGCCCCATTACAGATATACTTTAATAGAGAAAGCCGGTCATGTGTGGGTCAAGATTCGCGCTTGTTAATGTTCGATATCTATGAAGATCCCTAAATAAATCGTAAAACCACAAGCTAAGCATAAATGAATTCGTTGCAATTCGACAGAAATTTGTTATACAACTGTTATTAAACTGTTTATACCGAAAATTACCACAGTGGGTATTCCTTGAGTATAGATATCCTGTTTCCCTGTTATTTTTTATATTGTAATGCGTTAACTTATACAGAGATATTACTTCGGTATGGAACACTAAAATAATAAAACTATATTAACTATTCTTATATACTATCTGAACCCTGTATTCATAAGAAAATCTTTCTATGTTTGTACCTAAAGCCCGCCAAACGTTTCAATACCGCGGTGCAATTTCATCAAATACAATTAATTAGTAAAACTGTACAACTGGGAGTCTAGTCGGCAGCGGTGAACTTGGACGATAGAAACACGGCTTTTAAAATCCAATTTCATTACACCTCAGTCATCGATCGATGAAGGTTCAGTTTTACGTTTAATATTGCGTTGTACTGGAGTTGAATTGAATCAATTTAGTCGATCCAGTTTATATTTGTTTCAAAATACTTTAGTTTCGTCGCAAATGTGTTGCGGCCAGAGCCTTATATAAGTTTTTACCGCCCTTAACTGTGCGAACTTTTTATTCTATTCATGTTTAAAACAAAACATTAATTAGAAAAATCTGAGCATACACTTGCCGCCCTAGACTCGTTTCTAAAACATCCATTTTAAAAATCATTCGCTATCGGTATTAATTTTATTACATATTATTATGACGTTTACGTTCGGTAACACACGTCTAAGCATTCAGATAACATTGATGACAAATGATCAGGTGACTTCTTACAAATTTTGTAATAACAAATCACGTGCCCAACACATCTACTCGGACGTGAATTACCGACCCGCGTATTGACTTGAGCTGAAGTTCATTGCTGCTTTACAAATAAGTCATTCACATAACCAATCACAAGGCAGTCTAGGCATTTTACTAGCTGGCCATGGTAAATAGCCAGCTGTTTTAAATACCCAATAATCGTACGACACTTTGGCTACAAGACCTAAAAATTAAATAAGACATATTAGAACCCACATGGACAATTTATTAGAACTAGACACAACAGGCAGTGATCTACCTTATTAAACCTGAATGTCATAATTTTAATATGACGTCATCAAATCAGGGTATTCTCAATCATTTGTGAGGACTTATTATACCATAAAAATAAATAAATAGCCAAATATGCCTACTTGTATTTGATGATACTAACATTTAATAATATTTACGTAAAATTTGTAATTGACTTTGGACTACTTTCTTCAGATTTCGGGTGTTTTTGGCACATGAAAAGAGTTTGGTCGGGGCACTTACAGTGGTATTTTTTCATATTGGCACAATATAATACTTATAGGGTAGTTTTAAATAAATCTGATTGTTTAATAAAAAGAGTTACACCCAAATTACGCTACAATCACAGATGAACGATTCGGGTTAGGTTAGTTATAGGCAACTGAATATACACTCGGGGTAGTGTTTATTATTTTTTGACATGCCCGTGACTAGTTGTAAACAATGAGTGTATTGTCGCGAGATCCCATTTATCTACCTTGAACAGCGTGTCACGTGTATGTCGCTTAATATATCAATGCAGATATCACGTGACTTCTAGTTCCCGGCCCGGCCGTCCATGGATGGTCAACGGGATCTCGCAAAAAAAATACCCAATACGATTGATCACAATGTAGGCTTGCCAGAGGTACCCCTTTAGGGGGTACAATACCCCTTTTTCTCGACATATTATTATTTTAAGTGTGCCGTTCTTTTAAAGATCTATATTCCCAAAACACCCCTTTTAGCCTCACCCAGTGAAGATCTCTCAAGAAACCAAAGCGAGTTCTCGAAAAGATCATTTTCAGTTTTAGTACTATGGTAACGTAAGTATAAGGTTAATTAGCAAACATTTATGTACTATAGTCTTCAATATGGAAATTAAAACTATGGCTATATTATACCCGTGACACATCACCTGTCCTAAAATCCCCCTTTTTCTGTTATAAATTTGTAAACCTTATCACATGGCTGTCAAAAATTCCGAGCAAGATAAAACTGGTTGAATTATTATGAACGTAGCACGCTGCAGCGACGCGGACAATAATTTTCTTCAAAAAAACATTTTTAGGTTTGTTTGTAATGACTAAAGAGTTGTGAACATAGGTTATTCCAGGGGCGTCTCTACACTATTTGGAAATAAAATTAGGATCCGATATGAAAATACAAATATACATTGTGTAATTTTAAACTGCGAAATACGAAAGCCTTCGGTTAAAGTAATAGAAAAATATTTTACTCGCCCAATGTATGGATACCACAATATACCCTGAGGCCAAAAGCGCGTAATTTAGTTTTGAGCCTGTGTAAACGCCTGTAGCATTAAAATACCTTCTACAGTAGACTCTTTTAATCTTGTACACTTTAAAGTCAAGATTTCCCTGTATTTTAAAAATGAACGCTCTTACATCCAACGATTTAATGTTTAATTTTAATAACAATTACTTACCCACTAATAATAAAACTTCTGCTGTAATAATGTAATAAATAAAGTCGGTCCAGTCCTGGGGACTTTGACATAACTTTGAAGCGTCCAGTTCTATAACTTTCATGTTCATATTTTCACACATAATGTCATCGTGATCAGGAATATGGCTAAGTTTTGATAGAAGCCACACCTTTAGATTGAAAATAACGTTACCAATTTAAAATAGATACCTGAACAAAATTGTTTACGTCAATAATAAGTAAGGGCATTACCTTTAGTTTCATGGTATTACAATCACAGTGCAGTCTATTAAACCCCAATTTAACTTTCCTTTGATTTAAATTTCGTTCGAACTGTATATTGTCCAATACATATGTTTCCAACTAAAATGCAAAATCGTTTGTGAAATACAAGTAGCAAACTCTAACTGATATTTAGTAAAATGACTTGGTTTTCTGTTATACGCCAGTGCCTAGGCATACAAAATCGGAAAAAATCTCCGAAAAGTTGAGTTTTTAGGATATATTACTACCAGTTTATTTTTTTCTAATTGTTGCCCATTGATTTATATATATATATATATATATATATATATATATATATATATATATATATATATATATATATATATACATACATATATATGTATATATATATATATATATATATATATATATATATATATATATATATATATATATATATATATATATATATATATATATATATATAATATAGATATAGATATATATGATATTAGCGGCATTCGGTAATTCAATTTTCTCCATCGTTTTGCTCGGAATTTTTGACAGGCACGTAGTCGGTCGTACTGATTACAACAATGAATCATGTGCCTGTTGAAAATTCCGAGCAAAATGATGAAAAAAATTGAATTACCGAACGCCGCTATTATATATATAGATGCGTAAAAAAGACATATGATTCACTAAAGAAATCAACAGCTAGGTTTACTACCGCTAGACTAGTCTAGTTTGACAATCAACGGTTTTAAACTGACAAGTGTAAGAGTAAGACAACTATAAGTTTTGTACTGTGAATTTATTTTTGAGTTTTTGTACAAATTTTTAAGAATAATACACTAAATATGCATTTTCCACAATAATGGGGGACTAAATTTATTTTAACAACTCGTAAATAGATAAAAATCATTTGAAACCCATCAAATCGCTGAAATAGTTTTTAATAACAATAAAGACTTAACAGTGACACGGCAAAAACTTGTCAAAACGTCACTGATCCAATTATATATTAATTTAAAATAGTATTAAATCTTAAACCTTTTTAGTGTATCCCGGTGCAAAATTATATGTACCACTTTTTCTGTTAAACCGCGTCTCGCAAAATTTCGATGCATCTGTACCAGAGACTATATAATAGTCTCTGGTCTTTACACTATTATTTGGCCTTTTTTACTTAAAGACTTTTACTAAAATCCTAAGAAAAGAGTTTATGTCGGGATAATTACAAAATAATATTAATTTTGGTTTCTAATTATTTTCATTTTTATCTAAACTTTATATATTTTCCCAATATAAATAATCTTTTTTTTTAATATATGTATACTATTTTAAATGTTTGTTAAATAGTATGGCATTCTTATTTTTTACACTCAATTATATTATAGCACACTTAGCTGTAGTCATAATAGTGGAGGTGAAAAATAGTAGATTTGAACGATTCTAATACCTTATTTTAGTTAATGTAATATTTGTAAAAATAATTTTATTTATAATCTGATAAATTATTTGCTTGATATTCAAATTTTTTGGTAGGTAAAATGGTAGTAGCAGTCTAATTAAAACTAAAAAGAATTTTGTTATTAGGCAAGGTGGGTATACTCTTCAAAATGGTAGCAACATTTTACATAATCATTTTCCACTTAAAAATTTCCACGCTCTTTTCCGCAATAAAAAAGAATTTAATAAAGTCCAACTTACACTTCAGACTAAAATTCAATGTTCGGAAAAATCCAAATTCGAAAGTCCTGAAAATTCAAAATTTAAGAAGGCAAGAAGGCCGAATGCGAGTAGCTTGCGCATACGTGCCAAAGAATGCCCTAGCTCAAATGCTGAGAGTAGGAAGGGGATAAAAGGGCGCCACGGTTTTATTAGCCGGGTTAAAAACAGAAACCCTCCTAGGTAACATTGGGACCTCGCTTTCAACTCACTCAGTAACTAAAGGAAACAAAAATTGTGAGTCGAATAAAACATCTAAATCCAAAAAAAATATGTACAATTTATTGTCAAAGTTTTTTCCTTCACATAAAAAAGAGATGTAAAGTTGACAAAGTGGAAAGCTTCCAGTAATTCGTTTAAATTTAAACACTTGGAGAAAAATAAATAACTAAATAAATATTACATTACCTATTAATTTAACGGTATTCAAAAGTTACTTTGACAAACAAGATAAAGACCAAAATTACTCGGTCACGTGACTCGCAGACCGGCGTAAAAGACGCAAAATAAGGTATGTATAGGTAGGTCACAAGACCAAGACCATTAAGCGCAACATACTCAACGCAAGATGGCAAAAGAAAATGCCATAAAAAAAATTAAAGTTCCTACTTTAAGCGCAACGCAAAAAAAGGAAAGAAATGTAAATATAGCTAGCTGATCCTGTCCCAACGGTATATCTTAAATAAATTGCTCCACAATGAAGAACAGGAAAAATAATGGTAAACTAACTAATGACAAAGGGGTGGCAGGGATTAGTCAACTAAATCGAGAAAAATATTTAGATAATTAAATTGTACCAAACATAATTACTGCAAATATCGGGTAAAGTTCGTATTAATCAATAAAAAAATTTTAAGAAAAAAAGGTTGCCTGAAGGGGCTCCGTTGTCCTCCGATGATAGTGTCCAGGCCCCAGGCTATGACGGCCTAGGCGTGCTGATCACCACCGTAGAGGACGCTCCAGTGAGCTGCTGGCTCTAGACAAAGGCCTAATTTTCCCGTTCAGGCAGGCAAGTCATTTTCCTGTCCCGGCATAAGCAGTGCACAAACAAAACAGGTGTGTGTGCAAAAAAAAAAAGATAAAGATGATATTGAGACTGGATTGAGAAGACTCCCTCTAAGTGAGACCCTAAAGGTTATTGGGCGAGTCTGAAGTGTGCGTGTCAGTCATACAGTTTTAAATCCATTTAAAAACGTTATTCTTAAGGACGTTGCGGCAGCAACAGCCAAGCCAATAACTAACCAAACGTAAGGTACACAAAAAAGCCCGGAAGAAATATTCGATGTGGCACCCCAGATCCACAAAGTGCCCTCAAAGGGCTTAAGGAATGTCCACCCACACTGTATTTGACTAAACGCAAAAATGGACCATCGTGGCTTGACACAGCCACGACGAACCCGATATTTATTTTTTTGTTCTCGTTATAGCAATGTGCAGGATAGTATTTATTCGATACTCTGCACTCGATACCTTCAAGTATCGACAGCACCGGATACAAATTCTAAAGAGCATCAGAATTCGGGCATCAAAATTAGACGCAAAAAAACATATTATGCCTTGCTTCGCTTGTAAGTTTATATCACGTTGTCTGTTATGTAAAAATGATACATCAAAATTGTAAAGTAAAAGTATCGATACAAACAGGTACCACTAAAAGTACGGGTTGCATATCACTACCCATTCACCAGAACCATCATGCGATCTAAAGTAGTAATCATTCCAACTCAACCAGCTATATAGTTTTTGGAACTCCAGAAAACACTAGTTCCAACGGAAGCCAATAAGTGCACTTGGTCATGGGAACCAAAGGTTCCAACCAAGCAACCACTTATAATTTCGGTAATAATAAAAATAATATAAATCCGAATGACTAAAACTAACCGTAATAAAATGTTGAAAAAGCTTAAAAAATTAAATACTCTGGCCTTAAAATAAGAAAATTTTGCAAAATATTAATTTAAAAACTATTTCTGAGACTTATTTTTGCTAAGACCGGTTTCGTATGACAATCAATGTTTACACAATTTAAGAATAAGACAACTAAGTTACTTCTACTATTGATTTCCGTGTCTTTTTGCAAATTTATAAAGAAAAGGACAATTAATTGAAATATGTATTTTGCATAATAAGAGAACTTGTTTACAATAAAAATTTAGTACTTACCAATTTAAATTTATTTTTTTGCAAACTCAAAGTGTCAAATTTGCTTATAAACTCAGTACCTTCCAAAGGTTGGATGGATGATATCTGATTGTTATCCGCATAGAATTTTCTTAAATTTTCGTATGACGGATCACCTATATCCTTTATAGATGTTATCTAAAAACGATGGAAAATTCCTCCTATTAAATACAATTTAACTATGACAAAAGTGTCAAATTTTCTAGATAATATCAATAAAGTGACGAGAAAGACTGTACAGTGGTTACTTACGTTATTATTACTAACATCCAAAAGGATGGTGTTATCCGGTAAGGGCAATGGCAATGAAATAAAGTTTTTTCCCGAACAATTCACTGCTACTTCAAAAGAAGGCAGCTTTCCTTGCTGCAAGTTAAGCCTATATGTTTCACAGGTACAGTTGTGATGGCATTTTTTCTTTAACTATAAACAATTTAAACTGCATAAAAATCGACTAAAAAGTTATATTTATGTCTGCATACTGCCATGAACTGAAACCAGGCCTGTAGCCAGGTTTTGATTTCAGCGGGGGCAACTACAGTTTTAGGGGTGGCAAAGATATATAATATTTTTCTAGTAGACAAGACAATGATTTTCTAGAGTGGGCAACTTCTTTCTGCATCCCCCCCCCCCCCAAGTAACGGGTCTGTCTGAACCCTGGGGATGAACAAATTCCATTTACTGTAACTTCAGGCCATCTACGTCATCACGTCGGTTACGCGACTTCAATTCCGATGTCCCTGCCTGCGGTAGAAACACAGATGGTGTATACATACAATACCTATACATGCGTGTATACAATATCTATAATACAAACAAATCAAAGAATTTTTATATTTATTTTGACATTGTAACTAGGGAGTAATAGAAGAACGATCCCCGTTATTTAGGCCATTCTAGTCATGAAATTCAATATTAAGGCAATGAAAGTAAACTTTGAGTATTTGTCATTCCTCGGCTGTTTTCCGTTGCTAGGAGACACCGCTACGGCTAACCACTTGCAAAGTTTGCTCATGATGACGTAAGAGGCTTGAATACAGTGAGTGGGTCCTACCATTTTACTTACATCATGAATAGCCTTTAGTTGGGAAAATGGTACATTTGCAGGGGTTTGAAACCAATCGAAATCCTTGGTCGTGCAACAAAATGTCTCGTTCTCGTTGGCGAAAGTAATCTCTGGATGTGTCGTGAGGGTATTTTTTAGTTTTGAGCAAATAAGGTTGGAGTTATCTAAAAGAAATTAACGCACACAGGCATTTTAAAACTGATGGAAGAAGTTTCAGTCAGGGTCGCTCCTGAAGCATTATGCATTCACGTATGAGCATAATTTAGTGTCCCTACGTTAATTTTCTTGACAAAAGGGTGAATAACAACTATCTGAACGTGCTGTGAAACAGAATAATGCTCTTTTTTGACAAATGCTGTAATGAATGAATTTTGGTTATAATTTTAAAATACTGTGAAGTTGTGCTCAATTAGTGTTTTTCGTGTTGATTTTTAACCTTTTTTAGCAGAAAGTTTAAGCTAGTAGGAATAATGCTCATCTCATTAATAACATAATATTGGGTAAGTCATAATTCTTTGTGTTGCCGGTAGAACATAGCCAGTTCCGTGCTGGTTACAATTTCAACCGATTTCACGAGTGGCCAATATTTTCCGATATTAAGTATAGAAATTGCTATTAAATTAAAATACACATTTTTGGTAAAATGCGCCTGTGGAATTAAAAATACTTTGAAATATTTTCGGTTTGCACTCAGTGATGAAAAAATAAGATGTCACGTTAATATTTAAGTATGGCAATGCGCCAGCTGGATTATTAGTTTTTTCTTTATATATTAGAGCCTAAGACGTCAGGCTCTTCAGAAGCGTCGGATAAGGGCTGGTATTTGGGCATTTTGTAAAATAAAAAAATCGATTTCAGGGTAAAAAAGGATGTAGCCTACCAGGAGTCACAGGTGCAGTGAAATATTTTATAAAATAAATTATTTGGTGTTATTGGTATTAAATGGCATAATTCACATTAGTTAGCTGTACCCCTATTATGCGTATTAGCTATATATTATTAGATAATATGCGATTGCGTACAAGTTTCGGATATTAGAAACGGGTAGAACAGGCTGCCAAGGATGTGTCCAAGACGCACATGTTTGTTTTATCAGTGTGGTTAAAATATGTTTGTTTGAAATTATGATAACAATGTTTATATGTATGGTCGCACCTCATTCCTATATTAAACTTATAGATTAGCAATAATATAATATATAAAGTAACTCAACAAACACGCGCTAAAAAATAATGTTTAAATTTACTGAAAAAAAAAAACTAAAAACTGATTCTAATAGCGTTTTTTACGTAGAATCCAATGACGCAAATAGTTCTTTATTAGATGCCCCACTTCTTAAGAACAAAACACATTCACTTAACTACTTCAAGTCAAACAGGGGAACATTTTTAGAAAATTCGGTAAAACTAACTGTTTTTTTGGAGCGCTAAGAATTTTGAGGTCGTGTTTGTTAAAGTACTTACTAGACATATCCAAAGTGACACTCTCCTTCCTAACACTTGGCACCTCAGTCAAGTTATTATGTGACAAATCTAATATACTCAAGTTATACAAATTTCCTAAGGCTCTGTCTTCTATCGCGTTTATATAATTCGAAGATAAATTCAGACAAGATACGCGACTATGCTTCGCAAACTCGCCGTCAATTCGGCTTATATTTCCATCTGTCACTGTCATATACTTGAGGAGCCTCCAGACGGTCTGCGAGAGGTTTAAATTAAATGATTCGAAAGTGGCATTGCGGATGTGAAGAGATTCTATTTCAATGTTCGAGCTTATGTCTGAAAGAAAAAACAACACTAATTAATTAATTGCAAAAAAGGGGTTAATCTACATTAACCTAATGAGGACTTGAAAATACTTGATATCCTGAAACCTCTGACGTACCAACATACCTTTACTACACACCAAAATAAAAAAATTCTCAGCGCCCGTTTTGCAAACGCAGACCTTATGATGAGGAGATGATAACAAAATGATGGTCACCAGGGCCTTATTTTAACGACGTGCAGTTGTGAACTAAGTTTGTGCAGTGGGAAATCGATTTTTGTGCAGCTAAAAGATAACCAACTGCCTATACTTATTTCGTGCCCCCCTTACCAATTTTGACTGACCGGGTTTCAGCTCTCGGATTGAAGCCTACTAACTATATTCTATACTGCCCCTCCAGTTATTAATTTTGAGTGGCAAGAACATTAATAATAAATTGCAGTGGGAAAAACACCTTGGAATAAGCCCTGGTGCTATGAATATGAATAGCAAAACTCGCGTCAGGTTAAAAAAAATCTTGTTTTGGCATCATGAGGTTGGGTTGATTGGGTTTCAGGACCATAGACAAAATATATTTAGACCATCACAAATATAATTTATCTTAAAGGCACTCCGGTGTTGAAGTGAATACACACACGGAGAAGTAGAAATATTTGTCAGTGACGTATATTGAGTGTGGTCAAGGTGTCAGAAAGGCACTGATGGGGTGTGTGTGTATTAGGGGCATTGTATAAGGGGTAAGATGGTGTAAGAAGGTCATATATAGTGTCAATGCCTCCTTCCCCTATATTGCATAAGGGTGAGTGAGTGTCCAAAAGGCATAATTGCGCTTTCGCCAAAGGGGCACTAAAAATACTAGTGGATTAGGGTAGAGGGGAGTATTTTAAAAGGGATGGCGAAAGAAAAAAGCGCTTTCGCCAAAGGATCGCTAAGATATCAGTGGGTTATAAGGGTGTGTGCCCAAAAGGCATATTTGCGCTTTCGCCAAAGGGGCACTAAAAATACTAGTGGATTGGGGTAGAGGGGAGTATTTTAAAAGGGATGGTGAAAGAAAAAAGCGCTTTCGCCAAAGGATCGCTAAGATATCAGTGGATTAGATTGACATGGGGCCGTACGTAAGTAGCGCTTTCACCAAAGTATCAAGTAAATAGGTGTAGAAATTTACATCTTACCATAGAACTTGGTTTGTTCAATAAGTATACAGGATGGGATGCCAATCCAATAAAATATACACATAGTTTTGGTAATTTTTTTATTTACTATTTTACTTCTTAAAACAGTTGCATATTTTATTTCTATTGTTTAGAATACTATGTTTATATTTTATATCAACTTTAAATTTTGTAAATGTAACGTTTAAAAAATTAAGAAGGGGACATTAAAGAGACGCACTGTATATGTATGAACTAAGCTATTTTCGAAGAATTATCGACAGTTTTGTATAGCAAGAAAACTCAGATTTAAGTCAACAAACTATACAATTTTTGTTAAAATCTCACTAATGGTTACATTTTTATCATTAATAAAAAGAATAATGACAAGTAATACATTTAGCATTTATTACTCGATAAAAGATTCACGTCATGTGAAATAAATTTTGAAGTACGGTCCTGTCTATCACAATGCAAACGTCCGACAAGGCGCAAGCCCGCAGAAGACCGTCTTTGTTTACGGATTCAGCTTGATAAATTTGCCACATTCGCAAATGGCATTATTTCTCTATTATATATTTTCGCTATGAATTTGCCACATTCGCATATTGACATTATTTCTCTATTATATATTTTCTCTATGGGTAGGACTGTAAACAGCAGGGCCGTCGAGAGCCGGGACAGGCCCCGGAGCAGTAAGGTTTTTCTGGCCCGGCGCCCCCTGGCTGATATGTAAATTTTGAGTTGCGGGCCCCTCAAAGCAGTGCGGCCCGGGGAATTGCCCCCCCCCCCTCTTGATGGGCCTTGCAAACAGTGAAGTACCTATATAATTTCAACTCAGAAAAATAACTCATACAGAAGCGACAGTCCTGTCGGTTCCTTTGATGAAGCAGCACGGTTTTTTCGTAACTTCGAGCACCCACCTTGCTATTTCTTACAACACTGAGCATGACCGAGACGTGTAGCAATCAGAGCTGCACTGAAAAAAATATATATTAAAGGTAACGCACACATCACACGGATCGGAAGCAGTCGGATCTACGATGGTATTTTATGCGGGCACTACATCTGCAGCATTCCGATTGCCTATCGGTACCCAGAATAAGGTTGATTACTGGAACTTAAAAAATTTAAGTTATGTTATGACTCATGAGTGGATGATGGTCATGTCGCATTTTCTTCGCCTACATTTTTTTTTGACGAGTGTAGTTGTCACGTCTATGTATTTATAACTTAAACTTTCAGATTCAGACTGTCAGTTCACGATATGTAAGTCTTTGCATATCGTTTTTGTTTCAGAGCAAACATAGAAATTAACCATGGGATTTACTAAATTTAGATCTTCTAGTTGGTCAGTTTTTGACAAGATTTTGTCCTGTCATTGTTAGTAAGTCACCATTAAGAACTTATGAGTAATTTTATTATTCCTGCGATTTGCTTGCCAAATAATTTTTATGTTGGGACTTTTTGCTAAAATGAATTTAGTTCTATTATTGTGACAAATACATACTTAAATTGCCCCTGTCGTTAAAAATTTGCAAAAAAACTCAGAACTATACCTACGTATGTATGTATATATTTGATCCAAAGTGTATCCGATTTATAATATTTTGTCATAGCTAAAGCTATGTGCAAAAGATTATTTTCTGAGTTTTCGAGTCAACAGACCAACGGAAGTGGGAAACCATGTCTTTCGGATTCTGAAATAGATTATAATACTTCTTTTGGGCGTAGGAAGTAAAATCTGTGCCATATGACAATTAAACAAAAAAATTAATTTCCGAAACCCATTGGTGAATAGGTCCAGGGCCATATGCTAACTTAAAAAAGAAAGCTACCTTTAAATGTTTCTCAAGTTTCCCCCTTGGAGTAGGTACCTGATTAGAGAGTAGGCCTGAGCTTTTGTAGCTCCCCTGATATATGCTTCTGGATAGACATGGTAAAATTTCTATTGATTACAAGACCTTTATATACAAAACCCAATGTTGATAAATGGACCCAGGGGCATATGCTAATTTTAAAAAAATGAAGGGGCTACCTCTGGCTGTTTCTCAGGTATGTCTTAAGTTTCCGTTTTGGGGTAAGTACCTAATAAAATTAAAGAGGGAGTCGGAGCATTTCTAACTCCCCGGATATACACTTCTGGGATAGACATGGTGAAAGCTCTATTGATCACAAGATATTTACATTTTAAACTAAATACCAAAGGCAAGCAACCGTATGAATAAAAACTAATTAGGTATCAGATAATGTGCCCTTTTTATTATGCTGTAATTTTTGTGAAGGAAAGGATTTGCGCTGCATAAAAGGCACTGTTATAAATTTCATATGTTTGTCAATGTCTTAAAACTGATTGTAGAAATAATTTATAAAATCGTTTTCCATTTTTAAGCACTGAACAAACCTACAAACAAATAGGCTGTTACCAAAGTATAGAGAATGACATATTTCTAAAGATCCAAGATAACTACTCTTTTGGTTGTTATTTAAATGTATTTACTTATGAAATTTGTAAATTGAATAAATTAGCACATATATAATAGAAAACTATTTTTAGTTACATGGCAATGTTTGTGTTAAAGTAACAAATATAGTTCAGTGTGTTAAAGGTGTAAGTGAAGCTACTGATAAAACACAAACTGCACGTAAGTTTTTCTTTTTCAAGGAACTATCAAGAAAATTTAATATTTCTTTACAAAGAAAAATGCCAGTATTAATTTATCTTAATAATAATAATATTCTTCCTGAAAGGAAAAAAATGTTGGCTAAATCTATGATGTTTGAACAAAAATTAACACGCTTTCCCAAAATGGAAATCAATACTCACAGCAATTGAACAAGTAAGAGGCCGATTTTTTAAATTCAGCGAATGGTCGCATCAGTTGTGTTCTGTCATGTTCCTTATGAATGTCTTAGAAATTAATTTGTTAACACTGATAAGTATGTACAGGGGTATCCAAATACAAGTGAAGAGGCCTTATAACTTTTTTATTTTTAAAAATGGGAAAAAATGTTAAATATGAAAGTTTTGGGGATTTTTATGGGTCATTCATATATCTTATCAGCAAAACAATTGTGCATCGAATAAAAAAATATATAGTATAAAACATAGATTTTCTCACTTATTTTAAATTGGATGGTATGATTTTTATCATATTTTTGAATTCAAGGAGAAGTTCTAGACATATTTTATATAACATTCCCTATGCGGTTTTTCAGTCGTTTTTGAAATATTTCAAATTAAAAATTATCTCGCATAAATATACTTTAAACGTAACTATCCAGGTTGCGAACGAAATACCTGCTACCTTTTTAAATTTTCTTCGTAGGTAAGTCAAAGTTAATGTCAAGGTTGACAATAATACTTTAGTCACCGTGAATTTATAATTTTATTTTTAAGCAAAATGAGATATTCTGTTAAACAATAAATGTTAATTTTTATTGGTTATTAATATTTGAAAGCATATAACCAGTGATTATAAACGATAACAAATGAATTATAACATAAAGAGATAAATGTTAACATTGGCGAATAAGTATCAAAAGAAATTTTCAACATGTACGCCATTTAATTCTTCGCACTTTTCATACATTCTTCTCTGCCTCTGAAGTGAGTTTATAATACTGGTAGTTTCTTGTAGTCAAACCAAGTATTTTGTTGTCTAACAGTGTTAGTCAAAATACGGCAAATTTTGGTATGTAATCCAGCGCTCGGAGGGGCAGGGGGTGTTGATATAGCCCGGAGAATAGCTGTTTTACCATGATTTGTTCAAATCCTTTTAGTATAAGGAATTTTCAGGTGGTTTAGAGAACTTATTCTCAATTTTTACGTATTTATATATGTACCCCTGACAAGTAGACTTCATTTCATTGTTGTAATATTTTACCTCACGGTAAATTCTACTCCGACTGCTTGAAACTGCTAATGGATGGCGCTGCCTGTTTTATACTGCTTATACAGTGTGACATGGCTAGCTTAAAGAGTATGCTGTTTCTGAAGGTAGGTATGTTCGTTTATCCTGTACTGATGAGAACTAAAGAGTTCGAAACCGGTATGCAGGTAACGACATCCTAACTAAAGAAAAAAACTACCTCCTTCCTGGTAGTTTCTTGTAGTCAAACCAAGTATTTTGTTGTCTAACAGTGTTAGTCAAAATACGGCAAATTTTGGTATGTAATCCAGCGCTCGGAGGGGCATATAGCCCGGAGAATAGCTGTTTTACCATGATTTGTTCAAATCCTTTTAGTATAAGGAATTTTCAGGTGGTTTAGAGAACTTATTCTCAATTTTTACGTATTTATATAATACTTTCAGCATCATTTTCGTTCAGATTTCTTACTTCATTTCTCACCTTCCTTTCAATTTCTTCCATATTTCTCTACCATATTTACCGATCCATTCGTTATATTGATGGTTTAAAAAATTGCGAATCTCAATTATATTGTTGCCATATAATATGTAGACGTTCTTCAAGTGGCAATTCGTCGAGAATATCTTCGATTTCATTTTCTAAATAATTAAGATAGGCCAGTTGCTCCCCGAAAAGGCGATGGTCCTAGAATTTTATCTTGTAATCTCCCACACCAAACGTTAATTGAATTACACCCCTGAAAAGCAATATCTACGTCGGTCAAAGGATTTTCATCCGACCAAGCATGAACGTTTCGTCTATTAAACATTCCCGCAGTTGAGAAAGTTGCTTTGTCTTTCCAAACGATAGTATGAAATAAATTAGGATCTTGCCGCATTATTTCGTTAATATTTGTGACAAAAGTATATCTCCTTTCTTTTTGATGGGCACTAAGCTTTTGAACTGGCATAATTTTATATGGTCTATACTTAAAATAGTTTTAATGTTCTTTGAACTGTATAAGTCAACATTTTATCTCTTCCGTATCTGAGATTCCGCACATAATCGGGAATTGATTTTTTTGGATTATCTTAAAATCATAATAAAATCGTTTGGTCCCTTTCTTCAATTCTTTCTCTTCTTCTTTTTCCATTGCCCAGAATTCCTCTTTCTTCTAGTCTTCTATTTGTTTTTATTATGATGTTTAATGATGGAGTTCTTTGTCCCTCTTCAATACTTTCTTCATATTGTCTTGAGCTGCTCTAAAATTATTGTTATTTTTTAAATATAATTTTAATATTTTGTATCTCTCATTAATGGAATAACTCATTTTGCATAAAAATAAAATTATAAATTCACGGTGACTAAAGTATTATGGGCAACCTTGACATTAACTTTGACTTACCTACGAAGAAAATTTACAAAGGTAGCAGGTATTCCGTTCGCAACCTGGATAGTTATGTTTAAAATATATTTATGCAAAATAATTTTTAATTTGAAATATTTCAAAAACGATTGAAAAACCACATAGGGTATGTTATGGAAAATATATAGAACTTCTTCTGGAATCCAAAAATATGATAAATATCATAGGTACCATCCAATTTAAAATAAGCGAGAAAATCGATGTTTTATACTATATTTTTTTTATTCGATGTTAAACTGTTTTGCTGATAAGATATGTGAATGATCCATAAAAATCCCGAAAACTTTCATATTTAACATTTTTTCCCATCTTTAAAAATACAAAAGTTATAAGGCCTGGTCACTTTTATTTGGATATCCCTGTATATTCTGGATTTGGTATTGTTTGTGGTTGATAACAGAGATTTATTTGGGGATACGTATGTCAAGCATGGTTATGCTACCAGAAATACAGAAGACTTACAGATAAATATAATATCAGTTACGTGCAAAAAAATGTTGAATTTTCCATTAAAAAATGTTTTAATACTTTTCCTGAGGGTATACGCAACATATCAAAAACTTAATTAAAAAAAAAGTACTAAAGCATTCTTATGCAAACATGCTTTCTATTCCTGGGACAAATTTTACGCCACCGATAAGAGCCGGTTAATGCCCTCGATGATGTCTATGGAGTGGTGCGCGTGTCCGTCTGTTATGGTCTGAGGGTTTGTCTTTGTAGATTGCTGTTCAAATGTTGTAAGGTCTGTTTCGTTTTATGTAGTATGTCTTAAAAATTGTTGGCAAACCATAAAGAAATTTTTAATATGCTGTTTAAATATATTATTTTGCCCATAAGTTTTCTTAATATAGGGTACAAATCCAGTAAAAGCAGGTTGCCCGCTTTTAGGTGGCCAGCGCCGACCAGGGCCTATAATTCGCATTGTTTTTAAATTTTCACTAGCGCATTGCTATTGATAATTTAAAAAACAAGGTAAATTGTAGGCCTCTGTTGGCGCCGACTAAATGAAAGCGGGAAATCTACTCTTACTGTGTTTGTACCCATAATAGACATGTACTGAAAAAATCAAGTGCAAGCTATACTTGCACAATTAGTGTTCTGTGCCATCAGCCCCCCACTTAACCTGAGCAAACCTCGGCCGCCCGACCTCAGTCCATCTGCCGCGCTACCCCGGCACCAACGCCACATCACATCGCGTATTCGCGGAGCTAAGTGGGTCACATTAAAAATTTTGAAAAACGTATGAGAACAAAAGTTGTTCCTTACATCATGAGAAATATTTTTTGTCCAAAAACTTTTTCTCTAAAACCAATGGTTCAGCAGTTATAAGGAAATAAACAATGACATTGTTTATAACAATTGACCGCGCTAGAATTTTTCAAGCCTGATAATTTTCGCTCAATCTATACCTAACTCTCAATTTTCATAATTTTTTTGAGATTTTTGTGAGTGATCCTTCTGGTGATAACGGTGGGGGACAGCTATTTCTAAGCGTTTTACCCGAAAAATGTTAAAAAAACGCAATAACAAAAATACATCATATATATCATTGAATTCGTGCTTCAATAAGCTTTCATTTGACACCCTACACGATGCCCTTGAAATTTCTTTTTCCATTGCCCAATTTACCCCCGAAATTCCCCCAGAATCAGAATTTAACTTTTTATACTTCACGTCTATAATTGGGCCACCACACTCTATCTGTGCCAAATTTCAAATTTTTACGAATAGTTTCAGAGAAAATCGCCTGTGATAGACGGACGGGCGGACAGACCCCGAAGCGGTTCCATAAGTGTTCCGTTTTACGGAACACTTCAAATAAGTAGAAACCAAAATATCTTTTTATGTTTTATGTACCTATTTCATCTGTGTTATTGTAGTATTTTATGACATTGTTCCATGCCCAATCTGTTTTTTTTATGTAGGTAACTTGCTATTTGTTACTGGGAAAAAATAAAAATTTATCTATCTATCTATGTTTGAACTTAATGGAATTTAAAATGCAATTGGTAAACTTTAGGATATCTAAGTAAAGTAAATAAAGTTTCCAAACCCAAAAGATGTGGCATTTGCACGTTCATAAGCTGTGATCTGACTAATGGATATTAAGATATCCTCATTATTATACCCCTGGTGTCCTAAGTCCTCAGTCATACAAACTTTCTTAGATCAATGATCAATTCCCCATTATCATAACACTCAATCTCTGAAGTGGTGTCTGGAAGTCTTAGGATGCTTGGGTTTATTAAAGAAGAGAACAAAAAGACTCTTAAACTTCTCTATAAAATAATTAAATTTGTAGTAGACTGTCCAACCTTCTTGTATTCAACCGATTGTGTTCTTCAGAAATACAAGGCCAACTCATATATTTTATCCGCCCTTTTATCGCACCAACTTCTGTTTAAACTCTTTTGTCCCAGAGCTGTAAAATTGACTAACCAATTTTCAGCTAAGTTTTTTTTATGACTGATGTTTTACATGTGATATTTGTATAAAAATTATTTTATTGTTTACTTTAATTTTACTGCTTGCTTGTATACCTAATTGAGTAATCTTTTACTGTTGTATGTTAATGTGTTATACAAGTTAAGTATACCGACAATAATTTATTATAAATTATAGTGGCATAGCCTCGGACATAGCCCATTTATAAATAAACTTTATCTGCTTTTTTTAAAAATACCTATAGATTTCATCTAGTTATTAAATTCAAGTTAGATAAGAATATGGGAGGAATCTAATTACCAAACCAAAGCTAGACAGAAATTTAAATGTTGGTTTTTATAACTTACTCGCACAGGCTAAACCTTCTCGTAAAGTAAAATTATTCACATTGCAGCAAATAGCAGCATTTTGACAATTTGGTAACTGACGACATTTACAAGTGCTTTCTGGGGGTGGACATGCCTCAGGGGGTTGATGGAAACAGTGTTGATTGCAACTACTATCGTCAGGAGGTAAACGAGACCAAGTTGGCAATATAAATGAAAAGAAAATCAGGAAGTGGAAGAGCTGCATCTAGAATAATAACAAAATATTAGTACTTCTTTCTTAAAAACTTTTACAAGACAAAATACTTATGTCTGTATACGACAGAACATTAACAATTTTGATATTATTTAGTTAATATAGGTACTTGGGAAACATCCAATAAACCCCAATTCAATAAAAGTAACCATCAAAGAAATTTAACAGCATAGCTATTTATAAGCAGGTACATTCATCGGTATTTAGAAAATATTTTCAGAACAATGTACTTAACAATTTATAATAATGCATTTTAATGAAGAACTATTTTATCTGGTCATTTTATTTTCAGAGTTCATCTGTTCATCTAACATAAGATATTACGGAACTAGTTTAGCTACATTACATTCTACTTTATTCTTGCCTGCAAATAAGATAAACAAATTTGTGCCCACTTCCTTATAAAAAAAGTCTATAAAATTATTAACTTTTAGCTAAGTAGGTACTCACTTTTCTACATGCTGAATATATTAATTGTTATTATATTCTTGAATCATACAACATTCGTTGTGGAAATAATACAGAGCTCATGAAATTTTTATAAATAATATGCAAATAAATTATTTATCAGATAAACAAGTTTATTTATAACCTGTGTTATTAACTTTTAAAACTTCTTCGTGGAGATGCAGCGCACAATGCGCTTGAGAGTATAACACGTTGCCTAATCCAGGGGGGGAGTGGGAAATTCAAAATTTTTCGCTGTACACAAACTCACCTTTTCCACTTTCCTGTATAATTAGTTTTAGGGTTCTTGTAACCTTTATAATTATGGTTAATATCAATAAAAATAATTCACAATGGGTAGGTAATAAATATTTTAAGAAATCTGGTAAATAGTTCTACGAAGACTGGGAAAAATGAAGGAATATGAAAAAGAAATGGAAAGTGATCTTGAACGCATAAATATTGACAAAATGTCTGGGGTAAATTTAAGGTGCGGTTAATCTTCTGCAAACAAAAATAAGTTAAACTTAAGCAAATTTATTGATCAGTATAATCCCAACGACGTCCTTTGACGTCGTTGTACAATACACTGTTTGCAGTAATTAATTATAATTAGTTACGCATCGGCAGGACCTTGAAATGGAATATTCAGTCGTTTAAGTTGACCTTGCAGGATAGCTTTTTAAATATTTATAATTAATGAATTCATAATTACTCTAAAATTATATTAAGTGTCATAGATTAAACCTTTAAAGTTAATCTATATATCTTAAATTTAATAAATTTAACACATTTCAAAGCTAAGCCAGAGGCGATTCGTGGGGGTCAGAGTCTCACTTCCTCATAGATGCTCTAATAAAGGGTTTTATTAGCTATTGGGATCCAGGCCCGTAGCTGAGGGGGGGGGGGGGGTGGGGCAGAGGCAGAGTGAAAAGCCCATCACTCTGAAAGAAAAAGTTGCCAAATCTAGAAAATCACTGAAATCATTGTCTTGTCTACTAGAAATATATATTTTATATGATTACGTAAATTACAATAAATTTGCCCCCTCTAAAACTTTAGTCGTTACCCCCTCTGAAATCAAAACCTGGCCACAGGCCTGTTGGGCCCTTGTACTCGCAGAAAAGTAAAGAATTTGCTTGTATTAAAAAGATGTCAGCACAATGTCGAGTTTTTGGAAAATTCGAAAAAAGGTCGACACTTTTTTCGGCAAAAGTAAGAAAAAGTCGACCTTAAAAAAAGATATTTTTTTTTCGGAAAGGACACTCAGTATACTTAGTAAACCAACGGCAATCTGGAAACGGTTGGCCGCCTGTCGGCACTGGTGGGAAGTCTGCGGCTCTTTTTGCCATTTTCTGACTGCATACGGTACGCGCGTGTTTTTCCCCAACCTGTTCGAATTCTGTGTTGCCAGCCATCAACCTAAAGCGTCATGGAATCGGCACTCCAGAAACGATACTTCAGTTTTGAATCGAACGCGGTTACGATTCGGGCAGCCCAGTTGCGAAAATCAGCTTTCACACCGCATTCGGTTCTTAACACAGAAAACCGAACGGTTTTCTGTGGTTCTTAAGCAGCTTTGTTGGAGACGGTGAAGCGACAAGTTACCGCTATCATTCCGCTTGTCAATGAGCATGCGTGATGGTAAATTTCCTATAGTTTACAGGACGGCACGACTCGACAACATGAACCGCCATTTTTTGTGGAAGCGTAGGCACAGAGCGTAGGTATTGACGTGTTTGGTGCTTTTTCGTGTGTTGTTCAGTTATTGGCATATATTTTTTTTTGGAATATGTATTATAGCATTTTAACTGGTGAACTCGTTTTTTATTTTCCTTGATTTGTATGTAAATATGTTTTTAAATAAATTTGTCCACTGCTTTATAAATTATTATAGATTAATATTTTTTTCCTTATAATATCTTCTACCATTTTACTATTTTCCTAACTAGAATAGATATAAACTAGTTTAAAGTGATGTTAAATTTACTATTTATACCTATCTCTTCCAATAATAATGAGCAAGGTTTATTAATCTGCAAATGGCTATTTAAATACTGATGGGAGCAGAGATGTTCAGCACGTTTTTATATTGAACAAAATGTGTATATAATTTAAGAGGGTTAACATTAGTTATTCTAAAAACATTTTTACAGAAAAAAATAAGTTAAAATTTCCAAAAATAATTGCATTTTAGCCTGGCATTATACCCCAAGTTTAGGGACAAAAATTTTGAATTCATATTTAAAATGTCTTGTATAGAATTGATATAAAAGCAAGTGCAAATTATTTTTGTTAATTTTCAGTGACTATTTTTTTGTAAAAGTCTTTCGAAAATGCTCAGTGCGGACCATCTTAACTTTAATATTAAAACCACGCATTAGGTACTGCACCTAGCCGTGTGCGGGCCAGCCACTGTACTTGGCTAAACCACCAGTGGACGAACAGCGGGTGTCCAACGGTTCTGCGGTGCGCCCTGTAGTGTAAAGCCCCTCATGGCCAATAAGCGGCATTTCCTTGCATGGGCCACCGCGCCAAAGAGGACATGCCCTGTCTACAATCCGCGGGGTTGGCACCACCTTGTGTTTACTTGGGACTAAAAAAAATCAACAGTTTGGTTCCAGAAGGCGCTTGTATAGTTGGAAATCCCCCCGACTGCTTTTGGTACGCCACTGAAGAAAGTCACAGCATGTGTGAGTGACAGAAAATCATGCAAAAAATGTATAATTTTCTGTAACTCCTCTGTCTCTGATACTATAGTTAGTATTAGAGACACAGAGAGTTACAGAAAATCACACATTTTTTGTATGATTTTCTGTCACTCACACATTATAAAGTTATATGAATGGGTTTATAAAGTCGCGAAAGTTCGCGACTTTATAACCGCGGCTTATGTTCTTGTCCTACAGGCAGCACCAGTTTACGCCTGAAATTCGTAAAGAGAACGAATGTAACCGTAACCTCAACCTCAAAGATTTGTTTTGAAATGTATTGAAAAACTTCAAAACTTGTCAAAATGTTTGGAAGAATTTAAACAAGCTATTTATTTTACAATGGGTGGAACAATTAAGGATATAGAATTAAAGAACTTTTTTATATTTAATTCTTCGTTTGGACCAAAAGAAGGGGAGGTAAGCAAAATTAATATTTAAAATTCCTGTCGCCTGTTCTATGTGCTGGGGTTAAAGCTGAGATACTGATTAACTCCAAGATATTAAATATTTGGGGCCTTACTAGTTTCTAAGAATTATCTGTTTCAGTAATCTTAATTGCCACTGACATTATAACAAAGTTCTGACCATTTATGGTCCCTTTTTAGGGACATGCATATTTTTTCGCTTCACTTGTCTGCATTTTATTTATTTTTACTGTATACTGTTATGTATACTGTATTACTTATAATTTGCTTTTTGATTTTTTTTAACATCATTTTTAGGAATTGCAGAAAATATTATACTATTATCCAATAACTGATAATACAGATGTTCAAATTAAAAATGTGGGACTGGTACAAGGAATTATTCAGTTTACAGAGTATGTATTTTTTCTTCATATTTTTATGGTATATTTTATTAGCTCTGTTTTAGAACTTTTAGACCTAAATCTTCTGTAAGTTCTTTACATACTAATAAAATTCGTCAACTATATTTTCAACCAGAATCAAATTTTTGGGTTGTTATGGTAAGTAAAATATAAATTTTTATTATTAATACTAGGGAAGTTACAGAAACTACATAGGAAAATCATCGTAAAGATGCAATAAACATTGTTCTAGAATATTTAATTGTTTGCAAATTGACTTGTAGACTTTTCGTAATTTTACTGTAAGGTCACTTTGTACAGAGTTTTGTACCATTACTTCACAGAACCATAATGGTTTATGAATACGTAAACCTTTTTTATTTTTGTAAATAATTTGATTCACATGCTAAGTTTTTATAGTAACAAATAGTCAGCTAAGCTCATGGTGAATATGTTCTCGTAATACCTTCACTTGTGACCTGATGATTTCTTTAAATATTTTGATCAGATCTTTAGAGGAGATATAATATTTATTTTAATTGAGAGATACTTAAGTATTCTCATAATAGATAAATAGACAATATTAGTAGGTCATACAGGCTATATTAAGAGCTATATTATTTGTTTTAGACAATTACATTGCCCCTAGTTACTAGAATCAAAGAAAATACAAGTTCTACTGAATACTTGGAAGAGGATGTACAGGATAATGTTTATGAAGCTGTTTTAAAGCAAGCATATAATATGTTTCGGCTGTTTTGGGGCACTTTCCAGCACACATTAAAAAATTATGATTTAGGCACTTTAAAAACAAGGTTACAAGTGTTTTTCAATGCTGTAAGTAACTTACATGTATTAAGGTTTCCAAGTAACTGTCAATTATTAAACATGGTCTAACTAAGCTAGATAAGGCTTAATCCACATTCAGAATGTTTAGGTACTTGTTTTCAGACAAAGGTGTCTGTAGAAGATAATCTAAATATGAGTTAAGGCAAATCTAAATCTGGTTTAAATATTGCTGTGCTAATAAAAGTAAGAAATAAGAATGTCCAGACATTATTTATAGGCAAAATTAAGTGTTTTCTAATCGAGTACGTTTATATGCATGGAGAATTTTATAGTATACTACAGTATAAATATTAGTTCATTTTCTTTTGCAACCATTCTATTTCTATGTGGTATTCTTTTAAAATTTACACCGATATTTTTCAGAGTATTTTATGTTTTGGGTTATTTTGTGTGTTGACTCTCCTTGGAACAGGTTTGTAATCATTAAATATGGGTGTGTGGCTCATCAAAATTTAAAAACTTTTGCATTATCTTTTAATTCCTCTGTTAATAGGCACCACATAAAATGTTTTTCTACAGTACAGTACTAAAGAAATCAAATAGAAAACAATAATTTTTACAGTAAGGATAGAGTTTATGTCTCATATTTTTTCAGAATAAGGTTACATAAAAGATAGAGCTTTAGCAGAAGTGTTACTTATATCATATTTTTGACAGTAAAACTAAAAGTTGTTAAATATATAAGAGAAGCTAAAATATTGATCAATCATTAAGTTAATCAAAAACTGTATTATTTTTGATATCATGCATTGCTGGTGTTCCTAATTGATTGAGGTGTCGTTCTTATGACTTGTTTAGTGGTAAACTTATCACATATTGTTGGAATTAGATATAGAAAGGTTTATGCAATTATTGTTACAGGATGGCCTATTGTAACAAAGGGCTGTAAAATTTATATTTCAAACGATATAATAATGAAAAAATTTACACTGTTGTATTTATTATCATAACTATTATTCTATAATTATGTATATATTGGTAGTCTCTTATATACTACTATTATTTGTGTTCCATTATTATTGTAAAGTGTTTGGATAAATAGGATTGGACACTTAGTTTTTTGTTTGTTTTAGTACTTAAAAACTCTAAAATTGGGTAATTCAGATATATTAAACATATTTGGAGGATTACAGTATTTACCATTAGACAGACAAACATTTTTAAAAGTTCAGTGTTTTGTCAATTTATTGGAATCATCTTGGAATTGTGTTAAATATACTGCTTTTTTATATAATGAACATGTAATTTGGTAAGTATTAAAATATTGTTCAAGGTCTACCCAGTAGATGTTTTTTGTTGATTTAAGTTTTTTCATGTATTAAGTCCAATTGATAACTTAGGTGATTTTAATAATAATAATTAATTGTGTGGTTCAAAAAATGATAAAATATACCCATGTGACATTCCTTCATATTTTACACTCTTTAGGTACTTCCTAAAAAATCTTTCTCAAGACAGTTGCCCCATTTAGTTACGTAAATTTTAATGGAATGAAATTAGGGTTTATGACCCTGACATATGATATACATTGTAAGTTAAATTAGCTTGTTAGATTTACATTTTTGGTTTAAGTTGAACCGTAAATATACACAAGATCAGTCAAAAAGACGTTACCACTGATATAGGATTTGAACGTTTTTATTTTTTCCTCAAAATATAATATTATTATTAGAGTTGTGCCCTGGTCAATTTGATTATGGTCAAATATATTAAAATTACTCCATGTTCAAATGAAGTTCGGATATGAGGCCGACCTATACAAACGCATTTCGGAGAATCACTGGCACCGATCGATGGTCTACGCGAGTTTCGGGGAAATCCCCGGCTTATTCAGTGACTTTGTGACGTTATTCGCCTTGAAAATTTAGCAAGTTTAGTTTATTTTTTTTTCAAACACTTTATGTTCCTTTATAATTAGTGCTGACCAACCCCTTTCCATTTAAGATTTTATGGGTGAAGCCCATCCTGGCCAAGGGGTTGCAGGTAGGGGTTTGAGTATGTGCTCAAAAAGTTTCCCCCTCGAAAACAAAATCGAAGTGTCCGAGCGTTTTTTTCATAGCAAATGGTAAACACCCAAAAAGGTCGACGTTTCGTTTTCGTTTAGCCACCCTGTATAAAAATATATATATTTAAAAAAATTTTAACAGTCAAAAAAAATATATGTACTTAATTTTAAAATAAAAAAATATAACATGCGCTTTGACCTTTTTAATGATGTTACATATCATACTGGCCACTTAATTTATTTTTCAAAGCAGCCTTTCATCGGTTTAAAGTGATGCTAAAAACAGCCTCGGATAGGATAGCCATAGGAACCCATATCGTTACGGTGTGCTTGAAGCAGCGATAGGTATAGACGAAATGATACCAAAAACGGGGTTGCTAGGCTTAATAGATAAGTATCAGTAGTTTCAAAATCCGTTTTAATTGAAATCCTACTCGTTCATATAGTCGAAATATCGCAAAATCAAATTCGTACACTGAAAAACGTGATAAAACTTTATATAATGATTTCTTTGTAATTTGTATGAAAATGTTTTTTATTCTGAAACGTTATAATAATGTAATATTATAGTTCAAAGAAAAAAACATTCAAATCTAACTTGAATTACGTGTTATTTTATTAGAACTTTTCAGGGTGTCATCCTATATACATTAATATATTATTTGTAGGAGTGGCGTTGATCCCAGCGATATGCAGATGATCTATCAATATTTAATAGGTACACTTTTACCTGCAAATGTAGAAACAGAGCTGCAAGGAGGTTCAATGCCAAGAAATTCTCCATCTCCTTTTGCAGCTTTAAGATATGGTAGATTTATAACGGGTCCAACGAACCTAAAACAGGCCAAAACGGTTGGAAAAGTTCCTAAAGTTTATTTATTTAGTAACAAAGTAGCTGAAGAATATCATTTTGTGGTCTATAGGGCTCTTAGTGCCACAGTTTGTTTACTTGTAAAAGGTATGCCAAATATAGGTTTAAGTAATTGCAAGTATAGAAAATATTTTGTACCCTGGCATGATGAAGTATGTCACTGAATGTCTGATTTTAATCATACAGGGCGGGCAACTTAAAATTTGGATATTTATTAAGTCTAGTAATACATAGTTAAATTGTCATCATATGTGAATTAAATAAGGAATATAATGTCCCTTAAGTGGCCACCAAAGTGGTCATCAAATATATCGGCATCGGCACGGGTTTTCTCACATTTGCAACGTGGTTCAGAGGTAGAGTCTCAGCTAGGGAACCAAGAGGCCGTGGGTTCGAGGCTGTGCTCGGGTAGACTTTTTTAAAATTTTTCTTATTTAAAAAAATAGATCAGCTCTAAAAGGTGTATTGGTTACAAGTTTAGCTCTTGTTCCTCGATAAAATATTTTTAAAATTATTGGTTAGCTCATATCTACTATAGCTGGCAGCTTGTACCATACTTTTAGTACAAGGCGCGACCTCTACTGGGGAGACGCAGACGTATTAAAACGGGAAGCCCCTAAAAATCTTAGACTAAAACACATAGAAAAGTAATACTACAAGTCATAAACATCTAGAGTAGCAATGTTCAAAATACTGCAGTATCTATTTTATGATTCTTACGGTGTTTATTTGTAGGTAAATAATTTCTTGCCAAAACTAGGCACATTATTAAAAAACCTTCCTTAATTAAAAAGCTTATTTTGCTTGTTGCGTTGATATCACTAGTTGCCCACAAAATTTTGACCCACCTGTAAAAAAACTCACTGGCCGCGCCGGTTACACAGTGTCTTGAATTACCTCAAAGCATGATGCCATATTTAACGCGACTATAAAATGGTGCATAATAATATGAAATAAGAACACCTGTACTAAAAATCGATCTTAATCTCTATATAGCAAAAGCCACAGAAAATAGCTTGAGACAAATATTGATATGCAACTCTCATCCCGAACTACCCTCAAGATATATACCTAAAAATTTTGTCGCTGGTACCCGTTGCAGGGTTTTAGAGTTAGCCTTAAGTACATCGGTCATAAACCAGTGGCGGTTCCTGGAATTTCAGATTGTCGTATCTCAGTTCCAACGCATGGAACCCACACCAAATTATAAAATGTTACTGTTGGGTACTCTACAATCATTTTCGTGAAAGAATATTTAGTTTTGAAATTTGCGAAACAAAGTTAATTTTTTTGGCCGCTTCACCTGAGATCTGAGAAAGCTCTGAAGAAAATTTTTCTCAGTATATTTTTTCATAAAGTATATCAAATTTTATTGACAAATTCCAAATTTCGTGAAAATATTCTAATTTTCCTTAAAGAAATGACATTTTAAATTATTTCTTAGACAAAATATTTTAGGGTAAAAATTTTAAAAACTAATTAATTTCAAGATATTAGAGGTAATTCAATCAAATTTGAATTCTATCGATAAAATCTGATAAAATTTATGAAAAAAGCTTGGAAGCAAAATTTTCTTCAGAACTTTCTCAGATCTCAGGTGAAGCGGCCCAAAAAATTAACTTTTTTTCGCAAATTTTAAAATTAAATATTTTTTACGAAAATGTTTCTAGAGTACCCAAAATAGTAAAATCCTATAATTTGGTGTGGGTCCCATGCGTAGGAACTGAGATACGACACATCTAAAATTTCACGGGCAGCGCCTGTCATAAACATTGCTACGTGGGGTAAAGTTAATAAATTTGGTCTTGCTTTCATTCAGGCATAACTCATTTTGATTAAACCATCGCACAAACCTACTGACCATATTTTGCGCTTGCAGCTGCACTACCCTTCGTATATGAGTTAATACAAGTCATATAGGGTTTCTATGGAAACATCAACAATCTTTAGTTAAGTGACAGGTGCTCTAACTAGGTGTATCCATAGAAACCCTATACGACTTGCATTAACTCATATTATGCGAGAGGTATGGAAAATTAGGTACTTAAGTTTCGTTTTCTTTCTTAAAATTATAGGAAAACAGTCAAACATCGGTGTAGGTAACTTAACATAAAATAGAGCTCAGCGAGTAGAATTAAAAAAATACAAAAAATATGGCAAGCCCTGTTAGCTCAAAACTCGCTTATTTGATTTTCAGTTGTTTTTTTAGTTACATTTCCTGATTGTTCTTGCACAAATCTACAATTTTTCTAATTTAAACATTTTTCTATCTCCAAATAAAAAGTTATATATTGGTCCAAATATAATCACCCTGTACATATTAGTAGAGCAATCTTATTTAATTCTTAAGATATTTTTCTCTGTAATAAATAAAATCTTCCTTCGATTGGATTATACTTTTTCATGCTTCACTCTTTTGTCCCCTTTTAGCTGAAATGGAATTGACATTAGATTTGTTCAAGAGTTTAGATGCATTTATTAATCCAAGGTTAACCTCCATTGTGACTGATATAGCTGAGTACTGTTCAAAACAAGTAGTAACACCATCCAATATACCTGAGACATCACCAAGATTTATATATTTTAATAAGATGAATCTAGCATATAAGAGTACAGTAAGTATAGTTTTCCTTAGTCCTAGTAGTTTTGCTGTTTAATATTATTTTCTCTTAGGTTTACAATATACATCGGTGAAAGAATTTTAAAAATTGGTTCATTAGTTTTTGAAAAATTTAATTCTCAGCAACAATGGCGTGCAGTTGGGGGGGGGGGGGAGCCCCCCTAGTCTGCTGTGTTTGTGCATTAAGGTATGGAGAGTCCAAAACAATGAATGTATTTTTTTAGACTCCTCGTACTTTACTGCCCTGAGACACTCTTATTTTCTTTGTTGCCATTTAATACAGACGTTACATTTTTTTTTATGTTATAGGTTCATTTAGACAATAAGCAAACAGGCAACATTGCTTGTAGTAGGGAGTCCCTTAAACTTATGGCTGATATAAAGGATACAAATTACTTGCTTGGTCACGCTGGCGAGACTATAGTAAAAACAACGAATGACTATTGGGTTGTTGGGAAAACTTCAAATTTAAAAGAATTTTACATTGTTTTGCAACAGAAAAATGCCAGTTTAATAGAGATCAGTGGTAAGTTTAAAATTATCGCCTATTTACAGATGGTTGCGTTAGTGTGTTCATGGGGTGTTGTAATTGTACCTAGCTTTAGTTTGGTGCAAGCCTTTATGTATGTAACTTTACATTGTTAGTAGTATAGTATAGTTTCAAATTTTTAACGGTAATTTTACCCACTTTCCTTTAAGACATTATAAATCTTGAGGTACGATACACTTTTACACTTTTATTTATGATTGGTACGTAGGAACTAGTACTATAATGTTCTGAGCATAATATATATATATATATATATATATATATATATATATATATATATATATATATATATATATATATATATGTATATATGGTGTCCGAAAACTCTTTGTATGTATCTTTGCTATTAGTAAGGATAGAGGCACATTTTAGGGGTATCCTATTGGTTAATAAATCTACTTTTTCATGTAATTTAACTTTTTCAGCCCCCTTGAGGGGTGACGCTAGGGAGTTAAGGACTAACATTTTAAATGCAACCCTATGCCATGTGGTACCTCATTTTAAAGGTCTTCAAAAAATAAACATTTTACCGTAAACCCGAGGTCCATATATTAATTCGTTTAGAAATGGGAAGCCTTTAAAAAATCTTGAAAAAAAGTAAAAATTTAAATACATCTATTTTTCTTTTTAGTTTAAAAGTTGTTCAAAATGACCACCATGAACTTCTTGGCAGTAATAAAGTCGATTTTGGAACTCTGCCAAGAAGTAACATCTGCCATTCTCTAAAATGTGAGAAGTGGGTTCCGAAATGGACTTTATTACTGCCAAGAAGTTCATAGTGGTTATTTTAAACAACTTTTATAGTAATAACAGAAATAAAGGTACTCAAATAATATTTTTTTTCACGATTTTTAATTTTTATAGGCTTACCATTTAAAAACGAATTAAGATGCGGACCTCGGGTTGGCGGTAAAATGTTTATTTTTTGAATGCCTTTAAAACGAGGTACCACACAGCATAGGGTTGCATTTAAAATGTTTGACCTCAACTCCCTAGCATCAACTCTCAAGGGGGTTGAAAAAGTTAAATAGATAAATAAGTAGCTTTATTAACCAATAAGATACACCTAAATTTTGGTGTCTCTATCTACAGGGTGGTCAAAAGAGTTTGCACCAAATGGAATTTTTTTTGACATTTCTCAGAAAATTTTGTTTTTGAGAAAAGTTGGTGCTTGTTTCGAAACCTCTATATACGATGACAAAAAAACGAAAATCGCTGAAGCATAAACTATCTCTATTTTTAAAAATTGATGAGAACTTTATAAAGGAAAATTGCTTAGAATAGCATTAAAATCCAAAATACAATTTGATGTTAAACTTACAAAGATTTTTGTTGCACGCTGTTCCAGAAAACTCGCATTGAAACAAAAAAATAATTATAATTTCATAATAAAAATAAATCATTAAATCTAGCTAGTAAAACTTGACAAAAATTGTCATTTTAACATTTTACCGTCGGCGTCGCATGGATAAGAGTTCCGCATTTAAAAAATAAAACGACTAAGGGCCGTACTCGGCCGATGTAAAATTATGAAAAATATGTCAAATTTTTTTCTTTAGAATTTTAGCTTCAAATTTTGAATTTAGGACTCTAATGAGATCCTCTCCTAGATCCTTTTTTCTTTTCTATTTACTTTTAATAAATCGGTCTGCCGAGTTATTGATACAAACCGCATCGTATTCTGTATAATAACGTTATACAAACCGCATCGTATTCTGTATAATAACGTTTTTTGTGCATAATATTTACTTTCAGTCTAAGAAAATATTTTATTATTACATTATGTCTACAACTTAGTTTTTGAGTTCATTTTCTAGGTTTTTTGCTATTTTGACCAAGGTAATTCATAGTTTTCTAATATTTTTATTAAAAGATACCTGACATTTTGACATTTTTATTTATTTGTTTATTCCCAACCAACTATACAGTTTATTACAGGGAATATACAAAACAAATACAATCAACATAATATAAACCAAGATTATACAAATGTTAAAAGTATAAAAAATAAACAATGATAAAGATGACTCAAAAAGTGTTCTTTTAATTGGAATTAAAATTTTTGGATTTTACTTATAACTTTTATATTTTCTGGAACGTTGTTACTCCTTCGTGAAGAATGGATTTCTTTCCAAAATTGCTTTTTACTTGAGCAATTTGTAAATTTGTACACGCTCATATACTATATGTTTGTGTATTTTATAAGTATTTACAGATCTTATATAAGAATATTTAATTTTTATTTTTATGGAGTGTATTAATACATTTACTTTTAATACACTTACTTTTAATTTGTTTAAATTATGTATATCTAAATAATCTTTAGGTTTATACAAATTATTCGTCGAGAAAAGGTAATTTACGAATACATTTTATTTCTCTATTTTGTAATTTTTTAAAGACTTAATTGTCTATGGTTGCATATGGTGATCGCAGGAGAACACAACAGGAAGTATGTGAGCTATTCATGCAGACCTATCCTAATCGGCCTGCAATAACCCAGTCATGTGTAAGCAAAACTGGTGAAGAAATTCAACCACACGGGAAGCGTAAAAGACAAACACAGGTTAGGCGGACCAAAAATAGCTACTGATAGTAATGAGGTTCTGGATATTTTATATATTTTACTTCGACAGTTTGGCTCAGACCACAGTGTGTGTCACCAGTCAGTTGAAAATTTATTTGACAGGGAAAAGATTCGCCCTTACAAGATCCACCCATTTTGGTTTAGAAGTTGATAAATTTTTACATCAAATGTTTCCAAATCAGTGGATAGGAAGGAGAGGCAAAATCGAGTGAGCTGCCAGATCCCCAGACCTCACCCCTTTGGACTTTTATCTGTGGGGTGATTTAAAGAATAAGGTTTACAAAAATAGGCCGGTTACTACTGAAGATTTAAAGGCTCGTATTAGAAATCAAATACGTGAAATTCGATGGGATACTCTTGAAAACGTCTTACGGGAATTT
The DNA here is from genome assembly GCA_963971165.1 of Philopedon plagiatum. Taxonomy (NCBI): domain Eukaryota; kingdom Metazoa; phylum Arthropoda; class Insecta; order Coleoptera; family Curculionidae; genus Philopedon; species Philopedon plagiatum. Next base: position 71,487,883 of record OZ020194.1, read on the forward strand.
AGAGACAGACATTTTAAACATCTTATAACGTATTTTTAACGGATTTTGCTTGGAACTACAAGAGGCGCGTTGCGTATGCATCCCTTTACTGTCCAGATACAAAAACCTAGAACATCCCACTTCTCTCGCTTATTCATACCGTGGAACAAATTGCGGGCAGATGTTTTCCCTTCCCCTCCCAATCTGCAATCCTTTAAATCCCGTGTCAATAGACTACATCTCCCTTCTCTTCAGACGCCCACGGTACGGTAGTACTTAGGCTTGAAGTCTACGTAGGCTGTCCCAAATAAAAAAAAATAATTTGTGGATTATTTCTATGATTTCAACATTACATATTTTTTTTAGAAGAAGTAAAGAAATTATGTGATACTGAGCTTAAAGGAATATTTTTCCACCCCATGTGACCCTGGTTGTTTCTTCAACATTTCAGCAGGATTGACAGATAAATAAATATTGAGATAGAAAAGTGTAGGACTGTAAGTACAAACGTTTAAAAGTGGAGAATGAATAATCGGGTGTCTTTACCGATGCAAGTTCTTTTTAATTTGGATTTTATTTAAAACAATGAATGTTTGCAAGACAAATTGTGTTATATCAAGAAGGAACTAAATGTGCTTAATTCAAATGCAGGAAATAAATTATCTGAAAATTTATTGGAAAATGCAGGTTGTAACTTTTGGTTATGCCGGGCGTTATGTACAATGTTCAACAAAATTGTATGAACTAATAGAAAACTAAGTCCATTAAATATAAGTAAAAATCGTTATATTAATGTTCATTTAAAGATACCTACTAATCAACAAAGCAATGTCAAAAATGTATTTATGCAAAAAAAAAACGTACACTATGAAATATTTACACCATACGTTTAATTATTATTTTAGTCTGTACAATTTCATTATTGACAGTAACATTATTACATGTCACAAGTTGTGTTGGTTACTTCAGCTACTTCGTAAATTTCTCTAGACGTATTGAGTTACGTGTTTTATATTTTTTAGAGATTATGTATTAAGATGGTTTCGTTAAGTGTTGTAGATCCAAAAAGTCCTATAAAAATATTTATAGCTAAACAAGATGTTTAATTTTAGTTATAACACTATTGCTTTCATTTAAGCTGCGGGGTCAGTTACTTTTTGAGATATTAACTAATTTTATGAAACAGTTGACTAGAACAATGCTTAATAAAAAAAACTTCTTCTGTTTACAATTCTTAAATAACTTTAGTTAGACTTTTTGAAACCTCGCATGATAAAAAATCGAAAAGCACTAAGTATTGCCAATGTTTGGAAAAAATTGTTGCAACTACGCCGCCCCATACGCCTAATATCTTGAAAATATAAATTGGAATTCGTGATTGTAATTTTTTTTTATTTAAAAATTGTGAAAAGCTTTTTAGCTCTACAACATAGGTTTTACCTGCCCAGTTCTTCTGGTTATTTACACATATCTGATCTATACATATAATTTTAGGTTCTGTTGTTATATTATGTATATATTATATAGGTAATTATGAAAAATTAAATATGTGAAAAAATAAATTGTTTTATTGAAAAAAACAAGATTATTTAAAATATTATATAATATACTTATCTGCCTCAAAATCATTTTGTCAGTGAATGTTTTACATTTGTTGATGCTGTTACAAATGACATTTACTGGTCATGTAGGTTGTCATGACAATGTGGAACTTCCACTGTAATTTTTTAAATTTCCACTTATTAATGCAGTACCTTTACATTGTTACACATGAGTGAAATATTCGCGACAATGATTCTGTCAAAAAAATTACCGGGACAATTTTTCAACCATCATATTTAGAAAAACACCAAAGTGAGTTAACATTTTTTTTATTTTTATTGCAAAATCTGACCGTTTAGTATTTACTTGCGTTAGATTTTCGATATTTTTGGATATTTTTCCATCGAAATGCTGCCAAAACGCGACAATTATTTGTTTTTTGACCAATTTGAGTAGTATGACAAATTACACCAGCTACTTTTTGTGACGACGACGTGGAAGTTTCACCTATACGGGGTGTCACAAATTTGGTTCATGAATTTCTAATACGAATTGGCCTAATACGTGCATTTAAAATTATGGACAAATCTGCATTCATGCGGTTTAGAGCAAGCAAAAGCATTCATGCACTACACGCACTCGTGCTTTTTCTGGCTCCAATCGCATTCATGTCGATTTCCCCAAAAATTTCCGATAATTTTCAATGCACTTGTTATATTTGAATATCTAACACAAAAATGTGTTCGCTCTGCCTGTTTTCTAGTTTATCCTTTCTTTGTTATTCTCTATTTTATCCTTTCTTCGTTATTCTCTATTTTGTTTAAAAAAATCTTTTTATGGGCAAACTAATACTCATTTCGTCTTGCATGAATTAATCGTCAAGTAATTTTTTTTTGTATTTTGATATGTATAAATTCAAATATATTAAAATTTGAAGTTTGTGACTTAACTTTTAATTTTTTTACATTTTCAAAAATATAGGGGTTGATGACGTGACCGGGGGAGACTTGCCAGGTCATGACTTTTACTTATGATTGCTCTTCAGTCATCACTATACAAATTTCCAGCTAGGTGCAAATACCGTTACTAACAGGGTTCAGTAGCTCTCCGGTTATAAATATTTAGTAGCATTTAACGATAGTTTTTTTAATGTTTATAAAAATAAAAGTTTACCTTTAATAAAATAATTTAACTGCAGGGGCTGGATTAGATTGGGGAAGATTAGCATTTAATCTATAAGATACTGAAGCAAAGGCAACGTGAATGTATTAAATACTAAACTTTAAAGTACGGTCCTATCTGTCATAAGTTCATCGTTTTACAATGCGCACACCCTAGCCCGTAGGACACCGACTTGTTTACATAATCTGCTCCGTAAATTTTGCTACATTCCGTAAGGGAGTTTACTGGTCCATAGATATATGTCGATGGGTGACCCCGTTCGCATTTTTTTGATTCCTATACGAATAGAGCTAATGACATGGGATACGCAAACTAACATGATACAAATAAAAGAAGGTATGATACCAAACCGTGTCAAATTCCTCCGGGTTCGCGCATGACGTCACGCCGTGACTTATTTTTGAACGCGCAATATAGAGTTTACGTTAGTTAAAGGCGATTTTATATAAATTATATTGGCAATATACTTTGCCTCCTCCTTATAATACAAATTTTATAGTATATGATTTAAATAATCATATAAATAAAGGGATAAATACATACATTGATTGATTGATTGTCCACATCACAACCATACACAGCACATCTCATTTTTACTTTTAAACTCCTAAAAGTAATATAAAAACACCAAAAATAGTTGAAAACACAACGCGATCTTAAAAAAGACGCATTTCGTTTACAAAATATCGCGGAATTGGTCACGGCGTGACGTAAATGGCCACGCCTACCTGCGCGGTATCATATCTTCTTTTAATTTGTATCGTGGCAAACTAATAAAATATTTCATTTCCTATGCGACTGGCGCACATCTTGTTTTAGCAACGGCAAGTATTACAAAAAAAGAGCAGTTTTTTATTTTTTAATAATTGAGGAGCCCCATTCAATAAGGGGATATGCGCTCGGCCCGGCCCGGCCGGATCCTACCCAACCCTGAATGTATGCAATCCAACCTTTGTGCGTAGCGTTTTAGAAACAATTAAAAAACAATACCTTAACGTTGATTCTCAGCAAACTTCCAGTGGGAAAGTTGTTCCTTATAGTCCAAAGAACAATCCAATGACAAAAAATAAACAAATTAGAGCAGGTCTAATCCAGCGTTGCGCGCCGCGCGTATATTTCGATGCGTGCGTAGTAGTAGTTTGAACATTACAGAAGATAATTTGACGTTTAAAATATTACACAATAATTGTAAAAAAGTGTTACAAGAATAAAAATTGTTTTATTAAAATTATATTATCGAATATAAATTTTTCTTAACACAAAGCATTTTAATACAAGTGATTTTTTAATATGAAACATTATAGCATTAATTTTTAAAACGTAGGAAAAGCATGCATCTAATCATTTCACTTTTTTGGGCTTACTGCCTGTAACAGCTGTGTTTTGAAAAAGGTTTTCATAAAATTTGCAACCTTCAGGACTAAGATATTTAACCAAAGTTTTCAAATCATTCAGTTTTTCGCGAGAAATTCCGACATCTTTAGCAAACGACGATTTTTCTAAATTTTCAAAAGTGATTACTTTCTCGAGAATAATAGTCGTAGGCTTTTCATTATAACTAAAAGACGTCACTGTGGCCATGTGCAAAATAATTAATTTTCACCACTTTTTACAATTTAGAAAAATCGTCGCTTGCTAAAGATGTCGGAATTTCTCGCGAAAAACTGAATGATTTGAAAACTTTGGCTAACTATCTTAGTCCTGAAGGTTGCAAATTTTATGAAAACCTTTTTCAAAACACAACTGTTAAAGGCAGTAAACCCAAAAAAGTGAAATGATTATGATGCATGCAAATGAAATCCACATATCCTGTTTTATTTATAAAATAATTTTAACTCAGAAACCAAGATATTTATTTGAAAAAATTGAATTCAGGAATAATATTCATAATGTTAATACTAGAAATCAGAACGCAATAGAAATACCTAAACATCATACTGAAAAATATAAGTCTTCGTTTAAATATACCTCTTCTGTAATTTATAATAATATTCCTTCTAGTCTGAGGGGCTTAAGCTATATAACTTTCAAAAAAAATAAAAAAAATTATTTAGTAAGGGTAGGATTGGAAGAATGATTTTTTATAAATCAAAACCCAACCTATTTATGCCAACTGGTATACTACTGTCATTTTTTGGTTTTCTTTTTTAGTTTATCATTTTTATATTTATATTTTTAATTGTTTTATTGGCATAAATAAACATCTTTATTATTATTATTTTCCTACGTTTTAAAAATTAATGCTATAATGTTTCATATTAAAAAATCCTCTGTAGTAAAATGCTTTGTGTTAACAAAAATTTATATTTGATAATATAATTTTAATAAAACAATTTTTATTGTTGTAACACTTTTTTACAATTATTGTGTCATATTTTAACGTCAAATTATCTTCTGTAATGTTCAAATATTACTACTACGCACTCATCGAAATGTACACGCGGCGAGCAACGCTGGATTAAACCTGCTCAAATTTGTTTATTTTTTGTCAAAATATCTCGTGCCTTCGCACGATTGTTCTTTAGACTATAAGGAACAACTTTCCCACTGAAAGTTTGCTGAGAATCAACGTTAAGGTATTGTTTTTTAATTGTTTCTAAAACGCTACGCACAAAGGTTGGATTGCATACATTCAGGGTTGGGTTGGGTCCGGGCGGGCCGGGCCGAGCGCATGCCCCCTTATTGAATGGGGCTCCTCAATTGTAGAATAAATTAATACAAATATACCAATATTTTGTTTATTTATAATTTATTTAATTTACAAAGAAAATAAAAGGTAAGAATAACATTTTTTAACATTATAAATTTTCAAATCCTTAATTAGTGTTAGCTTCCGCGACTTTTGGCATTTGGTTGATATAGCTTCAAAAGGGGGCAATCAGAATATTTTATAAAAGTTTTCTTTGTTTTCATTTTGTAAAGGTGCATACTCACTTGAGCATGTGTGCAAAATCTGCTGATGGGATCGGGATTTAGTAACCAAAATAAAACAAAACATACAATGTTGATCCCTTTATTAAAAAAGAAATTTTACACTTAATAAACGGTAGGCTTGCTATACCAAAACGTTTTAAGCTAAGCTAATTTAAACGACCAAAAGCATTTAATACGTTTTGAAATGGCAGGTCTTAAGTATCAACTAATACATAAAGAATCATTATTCATTATTGCATTTACATATAGGTGGCATTGAAAAAATTACTTTCTCTTTTACTTGAAAGAGAAAGTAAAATTTTTGTTTGCTTTAAAATATTATCTTCATAACTTATATATAAATAAGTATTTTCCAGTATATTTTCAAAATGGCAGAAACTGAATATGCAACTGCAATATAACGTATGCATATAATATCTATTATAGAGTCAACAGTAAGGTATAGGATAAATAATATGAAAAATAGATGAGTAAGTCTAAGTCTAAAGTAAAACTAAAAATCTAGTAAGTCTTAAATTTAGTCTTTCTAAGATTCGAATGAGTAGAAATTTCGCTTTTGTGCGTTCCGAGATTAGTTTTTAGCTATAAAATTTAGCTAAAAACAAAATCTTAGTCATAAGACTAAGCTAAAGCGAGGGATACAACACAAACATGTAATGTGATGACAGTGCCTTCAGGGAAAAATAATACAGTAGCTAATGGGAAAGTATTAACGATTTCAACTTAAGAAATAACTTGAGGGAAGTAATGTGCTTACCTTGGCTCAGGTTTTAAAATTAAAGCAATAATCTTAATCCTTTGACTATAGCCCTGTTTCCGAAATTTCGTATACTATGATTAAGGTTGGTTAACAAAACAGAAAATTATATGTAAGATGTCTTATACATTTTTGCTATTCTTATAAATTTAGTAAAAAAAACTTCAGGAAGTTATTTTCTGCAAAATGAGTTTTTGAAGAAATCTGTGGAAGTTTGGAAAAGGATTTCCAAATAACACCTAACTACATGTTTGCTATTCTTCGTTTAAATTTAGTGAAAAAAAGCTTTAGGAAAATACCATTCCTTAAAATGAGATTTTAAAGAAATTTGTGGACGGAAATAAACGGAAATTTGCTTCTAGATGGTTGAATATTACAAGGAAGGAACTTCGTGACTGTTTAACCAACCTTAAGCATCCTTACCAATATATTTACGTCTCTTATGGTTCTTTAGGAATAAATGTTAGGTCAGTGTGCGTTTGCGAGAAAAGAATATACAGTGGGGAATCTAAACCAATATTAGTTACTTTAATAACTTTAGCAGTATTCGATTTAGGTTCTTTACGCGCTACTGCAATACCAGATACTCTCAGCAGATAGGAATCTTGTTCACTCGAGCCTCCACCAGGTCTTGTTATTTGAATATGACATATTACGTCAATGTGAATGTGTTTTTCAATGGCATATAGACCAGATGGAGTTTTAACCTGAAACAAGAAAATTTTGCTGTAGAATTATTTTCCCATAGATTCAGACATGTACCAGTTAGTTTTGCATATTTTACACTAATCGGCAGTTTTTCTATTCAAATATAAATAATCTCGATTATATGTTATCATCGCCAACGTTGGGTTGTGATAGAATTTTGACGTGAAATATAAGCGTGTCCAGAAACCACCTTAACAAATGGGAATACATTTATTTTTGACTTTACGGAAAAAATTCCTAAAAAATTCTGCTCGTTGAGAAAATAACACTCAAATCAAAAATTTTGACCCAGCATATATGGGGTGTCAAAAAAAAAAATAAAAACGATAGATGCCGTAGAAGGAAAACTATCTTTAATTTTAATTGCGAAGTACAACAATGTAGGAAACTGGCGCACAGTGGGCGGAAACCGGGCCGCCAGTGAGACGAAACTTCTACAACAATCTGATTCAACGCAACTTAATTATTTCTACATAAAACCATTTAATTATGTTTATTATTTTCAAAATATGTCAAAACTATTGATTTTGTGGAAAACAAAAGCTGATTGAATACCTAAAATACAAGTGAAATGAAATCATGTTATATTAACACGTTTAACAAATTTGCAAAATAAACTAAATCTGCTAATTAAGTACAAAGTTTAATAATAATATTTACCGTTAAGAAAACTAACATGCCTGAAAAGTATTGCTATTTAAGGAGATGCCTATGACTATGAATATTAAAAAAAAATGTATACGGCATATTATATATTTTTAAGTTCGATCTTTGTTTAAATATTTATTTTCGATATAAAATCGTGGCGCGATTATTAAAGATACCCATCACATGGAGATGTATACGGTATACCTTATACACTCATGTTTTAGTTTTAAGTGGTTTGGCACATCATCGCGCCACGATTTTATACCGAAAATAAATATTTAAAAAAAGAAGTTAAAAATATATAATATATACATTAACGCTATTGTTCATTCTAGATTGTAGTAAACAGAGATCTGACAAATTATTTTTTACTTTATAGTGCAATTTTTTAATAAAATCGTTTCACTCAAAAATATTTTTTTTATATTTATTTTATTTTCATATTTTTAGTTTTAAGCCTATTAATAAAATAATACCCCCAAATTCCAATATTTAGGACAACCGCCTAAGGCCTAATAAATAGCAAAGTTAGCCACTTTGGATCGATCATCTTAATTTTTTTGTAATTTGAGACTAAAAATTATATTTGGCACTTGTAAAACCCCCAAATTCCAATTTTGAGACAAATCGGTTGATAACTAAGAAAGCCCGCCATTTTGGATCCGCCATTTTGAATTTTTACCAACAAAAAAAGTATGTTAAAAAGTAGTAAATATTTTACCAATCATAAATCTGAAAACAGCATATTTGCTTTGGTTCCAAAGTTATGAATTTACCCCCTTTACACCCCTCACCCACGCCCTACCCCCAATTTTTTTCGTCATATTGTATTGTCACCGGACCTACATTACGGTGCCAAATTTCATTAAAATCGGTTCCCGAAAACTTTCTGAAAAATGCACTAAAAGATTTGACAGCCAGACTAACTTCACTGCTGTCTGTCTGCAGCAGTGAAGCTCAATAAAGTCGTTAAAAATGGCTCAACGGGCAAGAACGGGCAAGTGATCTTGACATATGCCGAAGAGCAATTTATAAGGTTTTATTTAAAGTGAGAATTGAAGATTACTTTAGATTACTTTTTTTTTCCACCTCTGTCAATTGGCAAAATTATTTAAAAAATAAGTGATTCTACAACAGTCCAACAATGCAAGAGTGTAAACTAAGAAACCACCATAATAATTAAAATATATGATGCTTTGAAGTTAACTTACTTCTATTATCTTCAGCCATCAAAATATATTTTATTTAAAAAAAAAATTCACTCAAAAATTAACGTCAAGTTAGTTTCGCATATTTACGTGCAAAATAGACGCTCGCTTAGTTATAAAATATTTACTGACATTTTCACTTGTTTGTCGTATGTTCAAAGCCTCTACGTAATTATCTCGAGATGTATCGCGCAGGGTAAAGATTTGTAACTTTAATTTAGTAATAAAATGTTGAAAAGGGGCTAAAAAAATTAGGAGGTTTTGTCTCGCCGTACCACCCTCCTCCGCCCAATGTGTGGCGCCCAGAACTGAAAAGTGATCGAATATGAAATTTGACAAAATAACTTTCTGGTCATTCCTATGTACAGTGATATTCAAATAAAAGTGAATAGGCCTTATAACTTTGTTTATTTTTAAAAATGGGAAAAAATATTAAATATGAAAGTTTGGGGATTTTTATGGATCATTCTTACTTTCTTACATTTTTACCCGCAAAACAATTGAGCATCGAATAAAAAATATAGTATAAAACATCGATATTCTCACTTATTTGAAACTGGATGATATGATATGGTATTTTTGGATTCTAGGAGAAGTTCTAGACATATTTTGTATAACATATGTACCTATGCGATTTTTCAAGCGTTTTTGAAATATTTCAAATTAAAAATTATTTCGCATAAATATACTTTAAATGTAACTATCCAGGTTGCGAACGAAATACCTGCTACATTTTTATATTTTCTTCATAGGTAAGTCAGAGTTAATGTCAAGGTTGACAATACTACTTTAGTCACCGTGAATTTATAAAAAGAAATTATGCAAAATGAGTTATTCTATTAATGAGGGATACAAAATGTTAAAATTATATTTAAAAATAACAATAATGTTAGAGCGGCTCAAAGACAATTTGAAGAAAGTATTGAAGAGGGACAAAGAACTCCATCATTAAGCACCATAATAAAAACAAAGAGAAGACTAAAAGAAAGAGGAATTGTGGGCAATGGATAAAGAAGAAGAGAAATAAGTGAATAATGGGATCTAGCGATTTTATTATATTTTCAAGAGAATCCAAAAAAATCAATTCCCGATTATGTGCGGTATCTTAGATATGGAAGAAGAGATAAAATGTTGATTTACGGAACAGTTCAAAGAACGTTAAAGTATTTTAAGTATAGACCATATAAAATTATGCCAGTTCAAAAGCTTAGTGCCGATTAAAAAGAAAGGGGATGTACTTCTGTCACAAATATTAACGAAAGGATGCGGCAAGATCCTAATTTATTTCATACTATCGTTTGGACAGACGAAGCAAATTTGTCAACTGCGGGAATCTTTAATAGACGAAATGTCCATGTTTAGTTGGATGAAATTCCCTTTACCGTCGAAGATATTGCTTTTCAGGGGCGTAATGCAATCAACGTTTTATGTGGGATATTACAAAATAAAATTATAGGCCCATTGTTTTTTCAGGAAGCATTAACTGGCCAGCGCTATCTTAATTTTTTAGAAAATGAAATCGAAGATATTCTCGACGAATTGCCACTTGACGAACGTCGACGTATTATATGGCAACAGGACGGAGCGCCTCCCCATAATTGAGGTTCGCAATTTTTTAAATCATCAATATAACGTATGGATCGGTAGATATGGAACGTTACATTGACCTGCAAATAGCCCAGACCTCACACCTTGAGATACATTTCTTTGGGGTCATTTGAATGTCGTATACAGCAATCATAATGAAAATATATACGTTCGTTTTGAAAGAATACTGGTCACGAACTTAATTAAAAAGTGGGGATTCTCATCACTTTACCACCTACAGGTTTGGGAACACACCAGTTCATTTGATGTCAAATTTCATACTCGATCACTTTCAGTTTTGGACGACATTTTCCTATTACTTTGTACTTGTACTTTGCGATTAAATTTAAAGATAGTTTTCCTTCTACGGCATTTATCGTTTTTACTTTTTTAACACCCCGTGTATGCTGGGTCCAAATTTTTTATTTATTTAAGTGTTATTGTCTCAACAGGCATAACTTTTTATGAAGAATATTCTTTGCCGTGAAGTCAAAGATGAAAAAGTTTCCCCGTCTGTTAAGATGGTTTCTGGCCATGCTGTATATTATTTTCCCTGAAACTTAAAGTTAGGTCACTTGTTTGGGAAAACAATAAGTTAAGGCAATTAAAACCAGGTGTTGAGAGATTAATGATTATATAATATAGAACATCACAGTATAGTAATACAAAATAAAATGCATTGTCTAGTGAGTTCAATTTTTAAAGATATTTTTAATCTATTGTATTTTAAACATCGCATACACCATGTACATAAATGGTATTTTTACTTAAGGAAAATATTATCTTTAAAAAAATTTCAATAGATACCTACCTTTTCTGTTTTTTCTTCAAACTGAGGTTTATCATCCCTAAAAACGGTAGCTTCGCCAATAATTTGATCACCTGCCTTAACTATAAACTTCATTCCATTGCTTACAGCTCGTGGTTCAAGGCCAAGACCATCGGGATGATTATCAGACCACAGATAATTGTCTGGGTTTACAAGAGAGTCTGGTTCAAAAGTTAATCGCTAAAAGAAAAAAAATATAGGACGATGTAAAAATGGAATAAAAAAATAGGGACTTTTAAATACAGCGTCTCGCTTTCCATATTTTATTTAAATTTTGGAAGATGGAAAAGCCCTCTACCCTCTATTTCATAAGAAAATCTCAAAAATTGTTGAAGACACAAAAGTTAAACCGTTAGTAGTTTTAAACAAGAAGAAACCTTCGTCCAAAACAATTGTTATATTTTAACACTGAACACTGTCATCAGATTACTGTTAATCTTTATTAATAGGCCGAGACGGTGCACTCACTAACAGTAAGTCTGAGTTGGGTTAATGGTGGCTGTGTATAACTATAAGACAAAATACATTTGTTTTACAAATGTTTACAATGTTGTTGTTTATACAAATACATTTTTCGCAAAGTTAAGGTTTTTTAGTTATGAATGGTATTATAGTCAAAACCCACAAAACCATAGTAATCTAACTTACCCAGGAATTTTTGCTTAAATTAAAACCTAATTTATTTTGTCTTAAAATGACTGTTTTACCTTACAAAGTAGCACAGCAAATAAAACCTCAAGCCCCGTACATTTAAATCTTTTAGTTGATCAGTTACGTTTTGATACGTCCTTGTTCCGTCATTGTTAATAAGTTGTTATTAAAAAATGACGTGATATATTATTTTTGTGATTTGCTTGGTTTCCCTAATATTTTCTTTAGAACTTGTTACTAAAATGAATTTAGTCTATTATTGGCTGTATTCTTTTGAACAATATCATATTTAACTGATCGTGATCACTTAACCAACTGCAGATTTAAATGTGATGGTAAATATGATGTTACAAGTGACCACCTTTTATCACTTAGATCACTGATAATTGTCTCAATAGAATATTGCTTAAATTGTCATTTTCTTGCTAAATTTCTGAAACCCCAGAAATTCATAATAGTTGTCTTATTCTTACACTTGTCAGTTTAAACTCGACTTTCAAATTAGACCAGCTTTATCAATAGTAAATCTGCCTGTAATTTTTCATGTATGTATGGTAGCCTTCATTCTTTTGGGCATCCCTGTCTACATTCTTTAAATTTTAACTTGGACAATATCCCTTTTCTAATAGGCGACATATGGTGAGTTGGTAGGTACATGAAATACAATCGCTTATTTCACTCAGTTGTCATTCAAACATAATTTAACAGATTTTGTATTACCTTAGCATATCCCATTCCAATACTAATCAGTCTTAATGCTCTGCCTCCGAATAGATGGCGCTTCCTATTATTAGGGCGAACTTTGTAAGAAAATCCTGGAATCACTCTTGGATCCACATAAGTACCTAAAACATTGTTAAAATTACATAATTGTAAAATTGTCCTATAAACTAACTTTATCTCAATTTTTAACCATGGCTCATTGAACCGAATTCAATTTTTTAAGTGGTTAAATCTGGATTATTGCGTCTAAAATGATGTATCACCAGCCAGTAGTGTCATTTCAAATTTCAAAGTAATGGTAGCTAGGTGAGAAGGTAAAAAGTAGAATTCAATATTAATTGGTTTTAAACTTATTCTTTGATTTTTAAATTAACATGTTTTCTGTTTAAACCAAATTTACTTTAAATCAAGTGTTATTTAGGGCGACTAGTTTTAAAATGAAAGCAGTCAAAGCGGTTCAAAAAATAAAAAGGAAAGGCATCATTAAAGATGTGTAATTTAATTTTAATTCTTACCTACAACAGGTAGTTCATAGTGCTCCAATCCGGTCATAGTATATTTTGTAGGTACATCGTTAATATCTTGTCCTCTGACAGTGACTCTCCTATGGCTATTTTGGATACCGGGTATCAAAATCCATCTTTGTTTCTTGATATGAACATTTGTTACCTTAATAACTTCAGCTGAAGTATTTCCTTTGACTTTCAAAGCCACGACAGTGCCGCTAAGCAGCATAGGCTTAGCAACTCCTGTGTCGTAAAATTCGACTTTGCCTGTAAATTTAACATTGGCTCGTTTTTCGATGCCCTTAGTAAATGAGCTAGAAATTTCTAATTGAGGTCCCTGAAAGAGTGAGCATAATAAGCACATGTCAAGTAACTAGGTTATAATTTCTTATTTGAAAGACTTACGACAGCGCACTCGGTGCCCCTTGGCTCCAGAGTTTTTAGGTTAGGTGGGACTCAGTCTTAGGTGTTGGTAGCTTGTGATGGGTCTGATAAAACAACTGGTTTTTCGATATTGTGGCGCACTGGTTTTTCAGCGTCCCCGTATTATTACTTTTTAATCAAAGTTAAAAAAGATTTACATCAGTAATCTTACCGAAAAAACAATCTTGCGTGACTTAAAACAACATAATATGTACATACATTATTTGATCAGATTTTATAGTGATGTGCTTTTATTTGTTTAAATGTTCTTCCATTATTTATTAAAAGCTATTATTAAGTATTTCAGTGTCATCTCTCTTTATTATATTTAATAAATTTAAGTCTTCGAAAATAAACACTTTAGAATTAGCACTGGCCCAGGACATAGGCAGTTCGTTTGGCCTAAACATTTTTTGCAGAATTTTCAAATATTTATTAAAACATGAGGTTCCTAAAAATATTTATCATTTTAGCTATATTTACTTTTTAGAAAATAATAAAATATTTTTTTTTATTTTGCGATTCTGTTTTTAATGATCATGCCATCTTTCAACCTGTTAATATAAAACTTTTTTCTATTATAAAACAGAAGCAGGCCAAAATAGATTGTATTTGAAATTGTCTACAATTACATTGGCCAGTGATTACGAATATTTAGTTATAAATGGTAAAAGTGGAATTTGTCCCTCCTAGAGTATTTTCCACAAGCGTGGTACCGTTTAGTCATCTCCTTCGGTGAAAATAGACTTTTACACTGATATTTTTATATACAAATTTTGAAAAACGTGTAAGGACAAAAGTTGTTCCTTACATGGTAAGAACTATTTTTGTGGTAAAACTTTTACTCTAAAACCAATGGTTCAGCAGTTATAAGGAAATATAAACAATAATTAAATTGCTTATAACAATTATTGATCTTGCTAGAATTTTTCAATCCTGATAATTTTGGCTCTATCTACACCTTCTCAATATTCGTGAGTTTTTCAGATTTTTCTGAGCGATCCTCTTGGTGATAAGGGTTTGATAGCAATAATAGTAACGCATTCGCGTTTCGACTGAGCCAAATGAAAAATGTGTAAGGACATCGTGAGAAATATTTTTGTCGAAAAACTTTTTCTCTAAAACCAATGGTTCAGCAGTTAAAGGAAATAAACAATTAAATTGTTTATGATGCTCTAGAATTTTTTTGTCCTGATAATCTAGACCTAATTCTCAATGTGCATGATCTTTTTCAGGTTTTTCTGAGCGATCCTTTTGGTGATAAGGGCTGGGGCAGCAATTTTTAAGCATTTTTCCCAAAACATTTAAAAAGATGCATACACAAATACATCCTATAGGTATATAGTTGAATTCGTGCTTTAGTAAGCTTTCATTTGATACCCTACATGATGCCTTTGAAATCTTTTTCCCATTTCCCAATTTATGCCCTGAAATTAACCCAAGCAAACCCAAGCAATTTTTTGGCGTTACTCCCGAAAAATGTTAAAAAAAAATTATTAAAAAATACATCATATATATATTGTTGAATTCGTGCTTCAATAAGCTTTCATTTAACATCCTACACGATGCCCTTGAATTTTTTTCTCCATTTCCCAATTTACCGCCTAAAATTATCCCCAGAATCAAATTTAATTTTTATACTTTACGTCTATAATTGGGCCACCACACTCTATCTCTGTGCTGAATTCCAAATTTTTACGTCGAATAGTTTTAGAAAAAATCGCCTGTGACAGACAGACGGACGGCCGGACGGACGGACACCGAAGTGATTCCATAAGTGTTTCGTTTTGCTAATTTTAGCACGGAACACTAAAAACAGAAGGAAATGCTTCAAAGACACTTATTATTTCGACTTTAAAAAAATTCCATGTCAAAGTGATAATATTGGACATATCGGCATTGTTGCATTCTAAAATTCTCAAGCTGTGTATATATAGAGTTTAATTACACAGGACCACAAATGGGAACCGAAAAAAGTCCTTTGGCGAGATTGATATCCTATATGTATTTTGGTGCGCTGATTACGAATCCGAGGTCCATATAACCCCAGCACATCACGTTCAAGGTCATTTGAAGGTCAAATGCATATATTACGGAAAAACAGAAAATCTGACCACGGATTCGGAAAGAGCGGGAAATTTTACGTCCAAATATGTAGTTTTTATTTTTCCAACATGACCCTCCAAGGTCATCTGGGGGTGAAATGACTCACCGATAGACCAAATTCTTATTTCTCATATAGGTACATCATCACAACTACAGACTTTTACGTACAACTTAGTCAGGTATCTTTAGGTTTTTTGACGCGCTGATTACGAATCCGAGGTCCATATAATCCCAGCACGTCACTTTCAAGGTGATGATGTATATGGGAAATAAGAATTTGGTCTATCGGCGAGTCATTTCACCCCCAGATGACCTTGGAGGGTCATGTTGGAAAACTAAAAACTACATATTTGGACGTAAAATTTCCCGCTCTTTCCGAATCCGTGGTCAGATTTTCTGTTTTTCCGTAATATATGCATTTGACCTTCAAATGACCTTGAACGTGATGTGCTGGGGTTATATGGACCTCGGATTCGTAATCAGCGCACCAAAATACGTATAGGATATCAATCTCGCCAAAGGACTTTTTTCGGTTCCCATTTGTGGTCCTGTGTTATTAAAGATTTAAAGAAAATATAGCATATTATTATGAAAATAGTTAAGTGGAATTAAAGGCGAGAAGCAAGCCAAAATCGTCGGTGTGTCTACTCTTCACTCTGTCCCATTTGAATTCAAGAGATAGTACCAAATATTCTTTGTCAGATGAGTTGCAAGCGTAACGAATGATCCAAAATGAATACAATAAACTAAAATCAAATCAGGATAAAAGTAGATTATCACTTGAAACTGTATTGGATGTTAAAGCTTTCGAAAATTTTTAATATAGGCAGGTTATTGAATTGAAACCTGGCTAATTCAAAACAAATAGAAATAACATAATTAGTTTTCTGTTTAAATCAAATTCAAATATCAAGATCAATTTTTCGGTAAGACTTAAAAATTCTTTTACCAATGAAATAAAATTTCTGGCGTGATTTAATTGAACAAATTAAAATTAGCGAGATACAGCAGTAAATGTAGAAAATAATGCTTCATTGAAAACAAAGCTCAGCTTTTTTATTTCGTTAGAGTAGTAATATTTGGTATTCTTGAAGACCAGCGCTGACGTCGCACATGGATACCATATGGCTTCTCCGTTAAAAGAACTGTAATCCTCTTGATTTATGTATCTCTGGCTTTCGTCATTTTTTGCTTTGTCGCCTTTTCAAATCCAGATCATTACTAAACTAAGAAAACTTAAAAACCAGGCTTTATTTAAAAGGAAACATTTTTAACACTGTCATGAACAAGTTTTACTTAATCAGTAATTTATAATAAAGCCAGGCTAATTAATTAAAATAATGCCAACCTGAAAAAAACTGCTGTGGTCTCAAAAGTATCCTTTCGTTTATAATGTCTGAAAATGTTGTATTGATACTTTATTCTGGGGACGCTGAATTGATTTATCAAATTACAAAGTAACGTTTTTCAATAGAACAGAAACATACCTCGATTTTTAGAATTTCCACAGTTCCTTGGCATTCTCTGTTCAAGTCATAAATGCCAAATTTATCGCCTTCCGAAATAACTTCAAGTTCAAAAGCGTAACCTTCTGGTCTATTGTCGCTGTAAAAATAGTTGTCGTTTGAGTTAAGTTTTCCTTTGTCGGCTTGGAAAGTAAAGCGTCTGGCGAAACCTGAAAGATTAATGAATATAGTGCCTGTTATGACACAGGCTGTGAAAAAAATCGGTTTGGTTAAAGTACAGTGCACAACTATACAGTAGGCTCTCTTTATCTTAATAAATGACAAAAAATACAGTTAAACGTGACCATTAACCAAACTATTCTGATGTGTATTCGAACCCTATTGTTACTGATAGTGTGACAGACTAAGGAGGGTTCCAGGACAAAACTGATCATCCTCAAATTATGTGTCGATACAACCCAATTACATTGAAAACACTACAATTTCGTTGGATTCAGTATCACTACTACTGCGTGGAAACTTGTAAATTGGCTTTAAATTCAAATTAAAAGATGTAGGAGTTAGTGCAATAAATATTGTAACTTTAAACCAATATCTAACTATTCTTTACACAGCCTTGTGTATAAAGTGTACCGATATTAGCACTGGCAATATTTACAAAATAAAATCTTTGTTTGCCCAAGTTTCTAAACTTACCTCTACCAATGCTTTGCAAGGTTAAAGCCCTATCTTTAAACATACATCTGTTGATAGTGGATTTCTCTCCAACGGGTGGTAAGGGGCGGATCTTGTATTTAAAGCCTGGGACGATACGCCTGTCAATATAAACCCCACAGACGGGCATTTGGTGGGGCTGCAAGGAACAAATGATGTAATGTGCTGGCAAATCTCCCAAGGAGGATGCGTCGAGCTTAAGATGGGTCTGCTCGGTTTTGCAGTAAGGTTTTGTGTAGACCACTTGTTCCTATAAAAGAAAATAAAGGACTGGTTTTATTATATCACAAACTTACATTCACGGTCGTTTGCACCGTCCTCTGTTAAGCTTTGACATAAACCTTAACCTGTGACAGGTCATAGCATCTTAAGTCTAAGCCGGCCTAAGAGACTAGGTGCGAACGGCAATTAAAGTGTTACTGGTTCAATTCAAAAGTCATACTGGTATGTCAATAAACTTAAATCATTTCGAGCAACAATAACAAAGATCTAAAAACCAGTATTAAGTCTTAAACCGTTTTAATGAGTCACAGGATATTTTTGAGGTATTTTTTTTTGACCTCGACAACGGTGTGAGAGATACTGAAACTTCAAGTTTTGTATTTGATTAAAAAAGTAAACGTTTTTTGTGTATAAGCTTAGGACAGACTAGGTAAACCCCTAAAAAGGTAACTAATCAAATCACGGCTCAGGCTCCTATTCACAAAATATCGCAAGCTCGAGGTTTTCGACTACTTATAAAAAATAGGGGCTCATACGATGCAATATATTTCTTAAAGATTTTTACTATTAAATAATTTCTTTTTGACGAACATGGCGATTACAATATTTTGCGTGGCAGCGAACGATATAATACTACCAAAGAATTGTTGTAATAGTAAATAGTATGTTGTTCAAGTTCATAAATATAGAAATAGCCATGTGGTTAATAACACGTGAATTATTGTAACTACACATACTTATCGTAAATAAGCAAAGTTCATTTTAGTTTTGGCAAAGGCCCAGAGTCTAGAAATTATAATGAGGAATTTGTGTATCTAGTAATTATGATATGCTGGAAGCAATAAATTACCATAATATAGGTATATAGTATGTATACATATATTGTATTTGTATATACAGGGTTATTTCTTTGAAACCTGACATAAGCAAACTTTTTTATTTAAAGAGTTAGACCTATAGTTCTTTAAGCGAAATTTTAGAGAATAGTCCAACTAAGAAAAATGCGAAAACAAATTTTCACCAGTGTTGCCAGTTTGTAAGTTAATTCAGAACAACATATTTTCTTAAATGGCGACAATGCATTTTTTTGACAAATTTTGATACATCCCGTGATTCTAAAAAAACACAAAGAGTAAACATTTTTGATTAGAATAGCAGTTTACGAGCTATGCAAGAAAAGTATTTGTTAAAAATATAATTTGGGGTTACTAGGTTAATTCTATTAAGTTCGGTTTAAGGCAGGTAGGCAGCCATAAAAATAAATAAAAAAATTGTAATGATTTTCCAGTTATGTATTTAGTTTTATGATTGTTATACTTGAAATTAGTTACTTAGATTTAATTAATCTGACAAAATAAAAAAACGGTAGCAGTATAATTTTATTGCATGTCGTAAATTATAGGCAAAATAAAGATAAGGTAAATATAATCTATAGTCGTTATAAATAGACAGGAAAATTAAACATTCAGATATTATCAACTGGATAAAACTAGTTTTGTCCCTTTTATAGAAGGCGGATTGTACCTACTACTGGAAAAGATAAAATAGATTCAACAACTTTCCGCTTTTTCTGCATAGGTTTTCTCTGTTATATCGAAAAAAAATTGTATGATGGTTTTTCCAAAATAAAAATGTTTCGATCAAACGTTGTAGAAATTTTTTAATCGACCCAGAACAGCGAAAGCGGAGAAAAAATTTTACCTTCTTGTTATAAAAGGAATAATTCTTATAACAAAGACAGCTTTTTAATTCTAGAAGCTTTGGACCTTATTTTTAAGACTTCTACCGATAATTATAGGAAAAATATTAGAATTTTGTTATAAGGAACAAAATCTTTTGTGAAATTAGAAGATCTTGTGATTATTTACGATTTTATTACAAAATCTTTATTTTTTCATTATAATAAAGTGTATTCTCAATTTAAGGAACATTTTTGATAAAATGAGTTTCTTGTTTTAAATTTATAGGTCTTGAAGTTAAGTTATACTCTCATTTTGACGCCGTTATATACTTCAAACCCAGCGCAAATTTTTGAGAGAATTTGGAGCTTAATTTTAGTTATCTTTTTTTATTTAAAATAAGAAAAAACAACATCGCTTGATACTTACATTAATTTCAAATACTTCATTGTCGCTTTCGACATCGCTGCAGCTTGCTTGTTGGGGAGGCGGAACGCAGAAGTTAACCCACGAGTTCTAAAACAATAAAACATAAAAATAGTCACAAAACTTTTTTTCTTAAATTACCCATGACCAGAATTTTTAGAGATAAGCGCACATGATGTGAAATTTGCCATGTGCCAAAAAATGTGATATAGGTCGAGTTTAATAATTTATTACACTGGCGATGTTTTCTTTTTTAAGTTTAAAGTTAAAAACAACAAATGCCTGGTCATTAACTTAAATATCAACATTTCAATACTCTTGAATAAATTATTGAGAAATTTAAATTAATTATTGTAAATCCGGTTAAATCCGGTGTGTCTTTAGGTATTTAATAGCAACTTTCCCTAAATTTTTGTACAAGTGAAAAAGGTTAAGACAAGTCCTTCATTTATGTTGTTAGTACAGATTATTGTTCTACTCTTTCTTTAAAAAAGAATAATCTTTCTTTTAGATTTACAAATACTAAAAACATTATACTATACAAGGTAACGTCATATCCATTGGTGATTACTGATTAGTGAGAAAAAATGTTCTTATTAATTAACGTACGTCCTGAAACGCTTTATTTGCAAGATAAGGCGTCAAAATTTTATTATTTTTATGTTTGTTATTACATTAATTTACACTTTTTTACAGATTTTATGACCTTATAAAGTCCGTTTGTATATCCTTATAACTTATAACAGTGCGGAAATCTTTTGACTCCACGGATTTTTTGCCGACTCCATAACTTAGATTTGACTTTTTTATTTTCTGAATATCCTGAGCCTAGTTTTTTTCATGATATCTTGCACCATTTACATATTATCTATAAGTCATTCATATGCCAAGGTAGAAAAATATTAAATTAACAAAAATTATTATTTCTGACCTCCTTCCCCCTTCCTTTGCCTTTTGCACGAAGGATTATTTTGAATCTTTAAAAAATGTAAAAACAAGAAAATGGCCCTGTACCGAAAAAAAGCGTTTCAGCAAGTACCTACCTGTTGTTTTCAAATTCAGCTTTTACCACATGAAAAATTACAGGTTTAATTATTTTTACGTGACCGTGAAACATTGTCCAAAAAAATTTAGAATTTAGAAACTTGTGTGGTGTGTAGGTTTCACTTAAGGTGATATGGGTTCATATATTTTTGTTTTTTGTTAATCAAACAGACTTTTTCAAAATCGTATAAAACTAACTGACTTTGTAACAAAAATGTTTGTTACAAAGTTATCAATTAATTATTAATAATTTAAAAATAACTATAATTTTTTTGATAAGTAAGTATTAATATTGCCCAAAGTTTTTCCATGACGCATTTGGACTAAAATGTTTACATAAATTAAATTTGCATGTATGTATTTCCTACTTGGGTTATCTCTTTGGGTCAGCAGATTTTTTAAGCATGAGTTTTGTAGACGTGGAGTTTAACTTAAAATAACAGTTTTATTCAAGATCTACTTCGGAGCCGACCCTTCAGTTAGTTCTTTCAGATAAAATTTAACTTTGATCTAATTTTGATGTATTTTGACGTGATGCTATACACGGTGTAGTAAAAAGCTATATTAGTTACTGCATGGTTTTTAATCAACTTATACCTGTATCAAATACCTTAAAATATACATAAACGTAACCCGTGAATTTGATTTTCAACTGCTCTAAAAATATTTCATAATTTTGTCTATGTAAAATGTGAACCACCCTGTTTTCTTGTTTAAAAAAAATTAAAATAGTTATGATCAAAACTTTAGTTTGGGTACTAAAATATGTGAGAGCTACTTAAGAAAGTTCTTTGTTATTTTCTATTTTAATCCTTTTTTTAACACAATAACCGTAAAATGTCAGTCCCGTGTATTTGCCAGTCACGAGTTAAAATGATAACTATGAAATTTGTGTTAAAGGAAAGAGTTTTAGTAGTTCCTTCTATTTCTGCCTTAAAGGATATTCAAAATTTGGTCTACACTACCAGTTTTAAAAAATTTAAACAACAATGTTATCACGGTCGAAAGGCTGTACCTTAAGGAGCCCACACATTACATTCCTTTAACGCCGATTTACTCGAACAGGTAAAACTGTTCGGGTAAGAACGATGAACGTGAGTTGTACACACGCCACCTTCAAAAGACATTTTGTCAGTAGTCTTGATCGAGACATGAAATGAATTGAAGAGAACATATTTATACACAGTGACGGCGGCATTAGTCTTAAACCTAAAAAAGGGCGTACAAGATAGGTGAAGTTTTGGCTTTTAAAAAGAACCAGTGGTCACATACCTACTAATACTAATGTATTAAAAGAACTACTGTTAGAGCCTGGCGATTGGTTTAATTATTTACAAATGGACTATGAAACCTATTGTACCCTTTCGAAGTTGGTGACTCCATTAATTTAGACACAAGACACACAGTTAAGAAAAGCTATCTCATGAGATGAGAGAACATTAAGATTTATTGCAACAGGTAGAAGGTTTTCAGCTGTCATCTCACCTCAAGCACTTGGAGAGATCATAAGCCTGATCTTTCTTTAATAGAAGACTGTACTCACGTGACTTTACTTTTCACATGCATGGGTAACTTGGATAAATTTCTAGAAATTCAAGTAAAAATTCTCTATTTACTTGGCGAAGATCCGTCATTTTGACTTAATTCTCCATAATATAAATCAATTCGATATTGACGTACTAACACCACTGGAAAAACTGAGCTTCTTTAAATCTGTTTACGCCACACACAGCCGACTTGAACGAACACATCGTAAACCCGTCGGTTATAATCTGGTATTCTTGACCGTTGTAAGGACGTTTCTAGCCACACACTTCAGCTATGTGTTGTTCTTACCCGAGCAATTTTATCGTTTCGGATAAATCGGTGTTAACACAACGTAATGTGTGGACCCCTTAAGTTATAAGTAAGGTCAGTCTCGGGTGACCATAAAAAATATTAAAAACTGCGGGTAACATGAAGGCCGCCTTCGAAGGCGGCATCAAGCAAGCAAGTGCACATGTGAGTGTTTGCACTGTAATTTTTTTTTTACAAAAACAATTTTACTTTCTGTAACCCGCTACTACGTCAATTTCGTGCACTTTTATATTTATGTTTTCATGTGCCAGACAGTTGTATCGCTGGCAAATAAAAGTAATTGTGGTCTATGACACTTTCTACAACAATTTTTTTTAGTTTTGATTTGATATATCAGTTAAGCTGGCATTTTCCAATCACGTCCATGATGGCCAAATTAATTAAACATGGTTTTTCGGCTTCAAAAGTTTTAACAACAACATTATGAGTATATTAAGTATAGATTCACATCCAGCAAGCAATTTTCAGTCAATTATTTAAAGTTTCAAGGTGTATAATGATTTTATTCATAAAATTAATATTTTAAGAGATCTGTGGTGTCATTTTTTCTATCACTAGGACCTCAATATTCTTTTCAAATATTGTTTTCCTAAAATAAATCATAAAATATCTTGAAACTTTTATTAATACGTTAAAAAATACCCATGGAATGTGAATCTACGATTAATATTGTAAAAACATTCATACAAATGGAATATAAAGCAAAAAACTATACTATAATACAGTTAAGTTGGCAATAATGGGTTGGCAAATGCAGCCCTAGGAAAAAATTAGTTTCATGGCCGTCAGTTTTGTCTTAAATTTTATTAAAAGAAACTGGACGGAAATAGCATTAAAATATGACTCACTTGCGTGGCAATCATTCACGAGCACGAGTAATTTTTTACGAGGTAAAAATGAGTATTATTAAAATTTAGTTTTTACCTGTCTAGAAGCAGTCAAAATGTCTTCAGTCTCATTTACTTCTTCAAAGAACGCAGTAGATAAAGATGGGTTACGCCTTCCATGCCAAACACTCTGCATAGCATTGAGTTTAGCTTCCTCTTGCAAGTCTTGGTGGAAACTATACATGTTCAGTTAATCTGGAAAGAGATATAAAAAGTGAAATTCACAATGTTTTATCCACAAAGTGCTTTTAATTTATGTGTCCCTCTCTGTCGAGGACTATATATAAGTAAGTACTCCCCTCCAACGACGAGTGAATAAAAATATAATTATAATTGTTTTAAAGCTTATCTCAACCCAAAACAAATTAATACATTAAATAAGAGTACTCAGACAATAATATTGTAAAAATCGTGTTAAAAATTTCTTCATCGTCACAAGCCAAAGCTGCTGGGGGTCTTTGATATCATTTCATATTATGATTACAATAGTAATGTTTTTATAAGGCGGTATTGCATATTACGGAGAATTCCAGGGGATCAAGGTCAAATGTAATTTATAACATAACAAAAAATTTAAAGCTAAGTTTTGCAGCATTGTGGTAAAAAAGTCTGAAATTTAGCTAGATACCTACGTACTAGGGTTGCCACATTTTTTATGCGTCGAGGCCCAGTCCATTGTTGGTTGTATACGGTGAGGGTGGGAGAGGTGTTAACGGCATCAAAGTCTATGTCAAAATAAAATATGGTATGTTTTGTCATTGAATTTGGAATAAGGTAAAGAACGCTCAATATGGAAGCAAAATTGACAACCCCGCTTGGAGTTGATTGATCCAGACTTATGTAATCTATCGTGTTCTTTTTTTTTAATCGAAATTGTAAAAATTGAAGGTTTGGAAATTTTTTTGTGTTTTTTCGTAAGACGAACATTTTTTCCATCTACAACGTTCTGGGACACGCTGTATATGTATGTGTTAAAATTTAGTTTTTTATTAACAAAGTTGCAGAACGCATATTACTAGTTAGTTATTATAATCCATTCCATCTGTCTATTTTCTTCCACGGTAAAACTATATAATCGCAAATCTGACCAAGTTCGTGGAGACTTGCCACAGGCAGTTTAAGTAAGATTTTGTTTTTTGTTACCAGTCATAACAGAAAGCATCGAACACAAGCAACACTGTTTAAAATTCGTTGCTGTGCTAGCCTTTTAATCAGGCAGCTTGTTGACCGTCAATTTAAAATATTACATTTTTCGACTGATTCTAAACAAGCTGCGCCCTCCTGAGACCTCGTTCGGTAACTAGATGAAAATAGGCTATTGGCTGTTCTTAACCTATCTAAATTTAACGGTTTTGTATTGGGCAGTGTACTAAATATAACGAAAAAACTTAGTGTAGGCATTACCTTTTTATCAATAATATTACGATTGTCTTGCGAGGATTTTTGTTGCTAGACGAGGACAAGAGGTGAAGAGGACAAAGTATCAAAACGTCCTCAACCCTCAAACCCAAACAAACCCAAACGAAATGAGGACGGGTGGCATACGTAGACCAAAATGTTTGGGCATTAACTCTACAAAATTTTTACTTAGAAATAGTTTTTAATTCTTAGTGTGTTAAAACTGACATAAGTTGTGAGTGAAAAGCTCTTTTAGTCTGTAATCCTATATAATTTAGGCACATGCGATAAAGAGTGGCGAAATGAAGGAAAAAATTAAACAAAAATACATACTGATTTTTTGGCAATAAAATCTTAGCAAGGTTAAAAATGAGAAATTAAAAAACCCAATCAAACCCAACCTTAAACGTGGATGGTCGACATCCCCTTCTGGAAGAAAAGCTACACCTGGAATGGACGTTTTCCTCATTCATCTTTCAAATCATTACATGAAATTCTGCATAAAGATAGTTTAATACACTATCAAGCTAGTTCCCATAGATTTCTCGCAATTAGGGAAGGTTTTATTTACAATTAGAGTGAGAATAGGAGACCCTTATTTCTAATCCTTTTGAGAGTTCACTGTTCAGAAATCAAAACTACATATATTTTTTCTCGTCTAATTTTCCTGAATTAGTAATATTAATGATTCTCCTGAGTTAATAATATTAATGGTTTCCCAAAGCAATTTAATTAATTAACCTGCATACATGTCATGTGTCAGGGCACATGCTGATGTCATGAGTCCAGAGGTGACTTTAACGATTAATTAAATTCATTACTTGATTGGATGCTTTGAAAAACCGAGTATATATTATGTGGTAAAATTTTTTGGGTATAATTTGAATTGTTGTTACTAATATAATTTTAAATGAAGATTATGTATATTTTTACATTATGCAGTAACCAATTTAATTTTAAAACACCAACCGCTTTTTTAAATACGTACATATGTACATATGTATGTGGGTAAAATAAAAACAGTCACATGGATGTCGTCACACGTTCCATTGGTTAGCCTATTTTTTGTTGCGTGGATCATTTTCAGTGATTTCCACTACTCAAAAATACGTAAGAGTGAAAAGTGCAAATATTTATAACGTGAATAATACTGTGTATGAATAATTTCAAATTCATTTAGTTAAAAATATATTCGGTTTTCGTCTCGAGTCTGTTTACGAAGGCAATAAAATTGTACCAATAAAACACTTTATTGCCATATAAAAAGTATTTTGACCTTTGATTTTATTTGCTACCTACCAGCAAAGTTTACCGGCATGTATGTAATGATAATATTATTCTAGAAACCTACACGAAAATGATAAAATGCGTCAAATACCAGTCATATGGCAACCCTTGAGCTTTTTTTGCTTTTTGTTTTTAACATCAAATCAAACAGAAAAGTTCAATGTATGAGCCACTTTAATCGCTAATCTATATTAAAGAATATTTTGTATCTGCAGATAATGCTAGAATTTTAATTGAATTTTACATTTTAAGTCTATAACAGCCAGTCTTATTACATTGATATGAATAAAGTGACACCATGCGATTAATCATGCGATGCGCTACTTAAATACTCGATTATTAATTAAAAAAGTATCATTGTTTATTTAAGAAATGTAAAGGAAGATCCCCATTTAAGATTATTGAATGGAACTTGTGATTATAGTACTTTTTTAAGTGGTTTTAATAATGAAACCACTTAAGTAAAAGTATTGATAACTAGAATATGACGTAATAGTCTAAGCGGCGAGTCCAGTTTAGTCTACGTCATCCAGTACAAGAAAAGAAACTTTTTCTTAGGAAAAACACAGACTAGGTAAATAGGAAATCGTTGGTGTGCCGAATCTCTCCTTGTCCAATTTTGCAGTAACACATAGATGATTATTTTTGCGTTTATTCCTTTTTAATAAAAATACGTAGTCCCTACTTTATCCTAACCCCAACAAAGCAGTTTAAAAATTGTTGTGGCACGGCTTGTTAATTACATATTTGTTTTTGCAACTGACTTAAATGAAAAGTATTTATTCCTAAGTATAAAAAACATTTACCAAAAAAAGAATATTTGCCGTCTTATTACCCTTTACAGATAAGAATTATAAAACCAACAGAACGCAAGTAAACCTAAATCTTGCAAAACAACTCTAGCTTCCTGTCTATACAAGTACTGACATTGAAATTTTACATGTCTATAAAGTAGACGAAAACTACCAAAAAAGAATTACCATGTTTTAGTATTTAAATTAGCGGGAAGCCATGACGGATTTGAGGAAGTAAAGTGAGAGGGTACCGGTCAAGTGTGCAGCTAGCCTCGACTCTGTAAATGTCGAGTGAAAAAAAAAGGCTAGGTAAGGGAAGGGTTGCTAGCCAAAATAGCCATAGTTCGCCCAATACCAAAGCAGCATTGTCCTCGAACTGGAGGCGGATTGTCGGCTGCGGTGGGATTAAAAAATGCTCGTTCTATAAAAAATCGTTGTCAAAAAATTCTTTGCGCAACAATTCAGTCAAATCCGTTGACAAGATAAATTTCGTGTCTTCACTAAGAACGGGATTCTTGCGCGGTACATTGACAAACCATGTGCTCCCAGAGACCATTCGGGACCTGGAAAGCTAACAAAAAATACCAAGGTGTTTAGAAACAAATTTATTATTTTTTGGTATATATCAAGCAGGAATTATAATTACGGTTCATACTATTCCTGTACATAAAATAAATTTTAAATACAATGGTTTTTATTTGACGTACCTACCAAGACAGTGTATGAAGGCGTCACTGAGAATAATCACGGGGATGAGGTTTTAAAAACTTACCACGAAGTAAAAAAGTTCAGTTTTAATTTTTTTCGTAAAATGTGCTTAAAATATAGTTTAAATGATGCCTGTTGATCCTGTCTACCAAAATGGCATGTTTCTTGTACATTTTCCCTGGTGGGCTACGTATTAAACATCTCATAAGAAGCAGTTGCCTTCTTATAAAAACAGTCGGTTTTGTTACATTAACATAAATAAAGTGATATTATGTGTGATCATATCAATCATGCGCTACTTAGGAACTCAACTGATAATATTTATAATTAGAAAAATGTCTAGGTAATGGTTTACTGAAGTAGATACTTGAAAAGAAGCTCCGTATTATACACTGATGAATGCAAATTATCACTTGTAGTACTTTTTAAGAATTTTTATCAATGAATCCAGTTAATTAAGTCGCAGTTTAAGAAGCGGAATGTGACGTAAGGATATTTCACTGAAAAATTCTGTAAATTCGACAAAATACTTTGGAAGATAAGAAGAGACATGCAAATTTTTGTCGCATGTGTTTACGTTTATTTATTCTTATACAGTATGTTTTTCGTACATTGTCTTCTCTCTTTATGTACTTAGTTAAATATTTTAAAGAAAATAACCCCAATGCACAAGAATTACGCTAAATAGGGAAATACCATCATAATAATTGTAAAAATTAGCTATATACGACTATAGTAGTTTTTAAGTTTTCAACATTTTTTCAGTAAAAACAATAAGACTATTTTCTACTATTTTATAAAGTAGACCTACTGTAATAGAAAATTAACTTTTATTTTTGAATAGCCAGCTACTTGTGACAAATTTTTACATCATTTTATTAGCTGTACTGAAAAACTATCAGTACAAAACACCAAATACTTGGCCGAAAGATCAATTTTGTTACTTAATAAAATCTTATTATTAGATATGACTCTCTTGTATATTGAGAAATCGGCTTTAACAACTACGTATTTTTACTTTGAGTCTGTTGCAAATTTTTCCTTTTTATTTTAAGGACAGATTCTATATCTAAAAATATGAAAATAAGTTTATATAAACATGGATCCTCAAACGCTCCTTTTTCGAGATAGGTAGAGAGTTAGGAGAAATATGCGAAGACGATTTAGAGCAAGTATTGAAGCACGGAGAAGGTATTTCCAGCATTTACTATAAATTTAAATTAAAAAGCACTGTTTCCTGAAGAAAAAATATTTTTTAAAAAAATCATTTTCATTATTTGTTTCTATTGTAAGAAATAAATTAATTTTTATCTCGAAAACGGTGCGTCAGAACAAAAAAGTTTAAGACACACCTTTCTCGCGGCATTAATTGGGGTTAAAGAAAACGATATCAATTTTGCAAAAAATCAGTGGCGTGCCATTTTTTTCGCTAAAAATAAAGACTTACCAGCACGCACGCTACTGATGCAAGTACTTTGAAAACGAAATTTTTGCACGTAAAGGTACCCTTTAATCACATACTGGCGTGTACCAAAATTCATTTCAATATCTTAACGCATTTTCGAGAAATTAAAAAAATCATTTAAAAAAGAAAATATAAAACACCCTGTATCTCGAAAAAGAAGCGTTTGAGGATCCATGTTTATATAAACTTATTTTTATATTTCTAGATGTAGAATCTGCCCTTAAAATTTCTTAATATCTTTTTGTAACACTCTGTATATAGGTACAGCGTGTCTGCTTAAGTTCGCAGCATATGGGAAACTTTTTTATTATTAATTTCACGAAAAAAGTTCTGCATAGCCCAAAACCTAAAATGCAACCATCAGATATCGAAATTTCCCAGTCATATACGAGGTCTGTCAGAAAATATGAATTTTGCTCTACAGTAAAATACTTTTATACTTGACAATATCGAAAACTTTTCTGGAAACTTTTATTTAGAATTATAAACTTATTTCTAATAAACCGTTATCTCTTTATTCATTAAAAATTTGATAAAAATAAAAATTGTTATGATTTTGTACATTTTCCCATTCTCTACCCTACAACAGTGAACACATTGATATGAATGCATTTCTAATTAGGTTGCCATGATATTTACATATCTGCCATTAAACGTCAAATATTATTAACTTATTACGTAATTATTACAATATTAGTACCTACTGTATTCAAGTTGATAATTGTAAAATAAATTATTTTGTTATGTATCAATTATTTTAATGCATCATCAAAAAACTGCAACACAGAGGTTAAGAAACGTAAAGGTTATCAAATTTTTAATGAATAAAGAGATAACTGTTTATTAGAAATTAGTTTACAATTCTACATAAATTTTATTCATAAAAGTTTTCGATAGACCTCGTATATGACTGGGGAATTTCGATATCTGATGGTTGCATAATAAAAAATTTTCCCATATGCTGCGAACTTAAGCAGACACACTGTATATAAAGTGCTTAACTCGGGACACGGTATTTGCATTGTAATTGTTTTACCCCATGTTAACTTTTGTTCTACTAAAAATTTTGGGACAAATCTCGCCAGGTACATATGTATTTTAGGGTCTTCAGTTCGCGTTAAACGGTTTTTTTCCAGCAATTCCATAGCAATTTCAGGAAAATCTGTTATTTTTTGGTAATAAATTACAGTTACACACTAATTTAAACTATTTTAAACAATGCATGGAACTGTCACAACCAAATACCTGACGTACAGAAGTTAAAAATTACGTTTTACCAAAAAAAAGTAATTTTTGCATCTTTGGTAGCCTTACTGGTAAAAACAAGCCACGTCGCGTCTTCTAAGGATTTAGATAACTTCTGAAGCAAATTTCGTCTTATAGTTCCGAGTAGAACAAAAGTTAATGTGGGGTAACAAATTTACCACGCCAATCCCATGTCCAAGTTAACAAAAAGCACTGTATACATAGGTTTACATATTTAACATTAGACGACAGAAGATAAATATGTCACTTTATTTCGCAATATTATGTCATTTTGCATGTCATTCCTTATTACTCTAGTTAAATCATAATATTATGAGATACGACAAATAACACTGGATAACAGCAAATTATCATTGTTGAAATTATTTTTATCAGTCTGATCACGCACTTAAAGAACAAGTCTTAAGATCAGAATGACAATATTCTCGTCCTTTCAATAAGGAAGGTAAGTAAGCCTTGGCAGTATTTTAGGTAATTTGCTAAGGTTGCTTTTTTCTTGATTCAAGGTAAACACCGACTTAAATCACTTGATACATTATTATTAATATTATTATTTATTTTCACAAATTAAATGAATAACCGCTTGAAGAGTAAATTATTATTTTTTTCTGCGCGCTAGTGAGTGTTTTGATCACTTAACCTTTAGGAGTTAGGTCGGTCAGTTTCAAATTACACAGAGAAAATCGTCAATATGTCAAATGACTTTCAGCGCCTTGCATATTCTCAAAATTGGCGTTTATAAACCCGACATTGCTAGAAGCGGCTCAAACGCAAAAAAAACATACGTTTTAAACTGAGTAAAGTCTAAGCTAAATTAAGTGCTGTCTAAAGGTATCAAATATAATTTTCTTTATACAGATAAGATCAAAAAATTCTGGCTACGTAGTTTTACCAAATCTTCGCGGATCTTACCAAGGGGCGAAAGCGACACTTTCTTCGATTTTGACTTAGGGGCATGAAGTGATTAGATTTAAAGGTATCCACGATCTGACAAACTGGCGAACGTCCAACTCTAGCTGTTTTCAGTATAAGCAAATCGTCTATAGGCATAAGCGACACTAAACACATTATTAGGATCAGACGAAGGGACGAACATCCAAAAAATCCCGACCTGACCAAATTGGCGCTTTCGCCCCTTTGTAAGATCAGCGACGAAATATGGCTCATAGGAGTATAATGAAATGAACAATGAATGATTTAATCGAGAAGGAATATGCACATTTTTTTATTGCATAAATCATTTAAGGAAGTCATTACAATCCCAAAAAAAACTATTTTGAGGAAAATTACTAGGATAGTTTAGCTACAAAAAATGTTTACTTTTCGGTATAATTTATTACAATTTAACAAGCAGCCATTTGTCCTTAATGAATAATGATGCCAGGAAATCAACAAAAATAAGTGTAAGTGTATTCAATCTACATGGTAATGTAAAGCTTAACCCAAAGTCGAACAGGTTTGTTTTTCCCGGAAACAGGCAGAGGGGGAGCAATCGAATTTTCTCGGTTAATAGAGGAATAGTTCAACTAGCTTCGGTAAAAAATTAAGTTAATACAGGATGTTTCGCTTCGGATCTATTAAACGTCAAATTCGAAATTTCCGCGATTTCCCTTGAAATCGGGTACAGGTCGCAAAATTGAATTCAATCGATGTGAAATTTCGGAGGTTGTAGAGCTTCAGAACTCTATAGAAACTGGTGAGGATCGGAAAATGGTAAGTAATTCTTTTAGGTCGAAGAATGCCATTTGTTTTGGTACCTAATAACTCGAAAACAAAACGTCGAATCGAAAAACAGATTAATAAGTGAAACTTATCTCAAATACTTTCTTGTTGCAATACATTTACCTATACCTAAAATCATTGGAAAATTGGTATATTTGGGAAAAACTGGAAATTTCGATTTTTGACCCAAATATTTCACGGTTTTTAATTTTTTGTGATATCAAAATGGTTAAAATTAAAATCCCATATAGGTCATCGGAAAGAGCTCGTCGAAATACATCATATCCATATTTTTTAGTTTCTTCATTCTTTATAGAAAGGGAGCTATCGCCGATTACATTTCGATTTTTTAACTTTTTTGCCCACCACAAATGTAGGTACATTTACATCACGCTCTATTTTTTCCTATCTAATTTTTTCCCAATTTTTCAACACTATCTTATAAAGGGATAATCATAATTTAAAATGAATACCGAATATCTTATCCAGGAGCGTATTTAAGGGGTAAAAACAGAATTTTTTATATTTTTTTCGGCAAATCCTATTTCTAACCGACATTATTCCACACTATTTTCCTTATTAGTGATTCTTTTTGAATTTATTTTAACCGTTAATTATCTAGGAATACCTCCCACTAATTTAAATCGCTTATTTTTTCGTTAAAGTTATAAATAAATAAGTTTATTTGCATTGGGGACATGCAAAATTTGATAATTTTCGAAGATTGCCGTGGAAACAAAGAATTGCGTTTATTTACTGGACATTATTAAGATATGATGTGTCAAAATTTCGCAAAAATGCCAGTTTTTTTCCAAAATTGAAAGTTCCTGGACCAATTTTGGCTTTAAAAATACATAAATAAGATTTTAGGAACCTTCTACTTCAAGTGCAGGGGTAAGTTGCGCATTAAACGCATTAAATGCGGTTTTTATTGATTTTCCGATGACCCTACAACACTGGAATTTGCCATGTCTTCATTATGAGTCATAAATTCACTTTTGATGACACAGCCAATAGGATCACGTTTTACAAGTTTCGAAATTCGCGCGAAAATTTGCAGTAGAAAATCCTTTTTTTGTTAACAAAGACCAAAATAAATGGATAACGGCAACCGCCATAAACATTTAATTTATGTAGAGAATATAAAAAAAGATTTGAGATTTACTTGGGTTATTTGCATATTCCCTATTATTGGGCACATATTTTCATCTCGAATTCCATACCGGTCCTGATTCCATACAGGGTTAATTGAATTTATGGCAAAATAATAATCATAACTAAATCTAATTCACAGGTGAACCACTTAAGATAAAAAAATCTATTAGATGTCACATCAAAAAGGACCAAAACAGTCATCAGGGCTCTTTTCAGTGGCGTCTTGATGTTTAAAAAATTTGACTATTTATGTAGATATATAAACTCACTATTCCAAACATTCATACTGCACAAGCTTGAACCCGTCGAAATTCAACAGAAATATATACCTACATTATTTGTTATATCAGATTAATGGTTTGAATCATACAGATATTGTGAAAATTATGTATAAGTTACAGGATCTCTTTGAAAACATTACAGGTCATTCGCCATAGTGTAAGAACTATATATTACGTTAAAATTAATTGAACTTTTTTGGTACGTTATGCCTTATTTAGACACAAAATTCTTAGTGATGGCTTAGTGGGAAGTCATTTCTTTCAAAAAAAAAATAATCATCAAGCTGTTTTGTAGAAGCTTTAAAATAAGGGATATAAAATATGACATTTGCGTTTTAAATATATACATACATATATGTGTTGTGTTATAAAATATTGGATCAGGAAGTTCAAAATTGCGATGGTATTTTCGAAACCAAACAACTACTGACGTATTTTGCTATTATTTTGTCAATCATTAAATTAATAAAACTGAGACTGGACTGAGATCTCTGATATGATTACGATTAAACAGGATCAATTGGCACTAACAAGATGATGTGCATTTTACGCATTTATGTCTAAAAATAATAATCACATCCTACTGTTTCGTTGCGGCATGAGTGTATTTTTTATTGTTGGACTTTGGCGCCGATCCTTTTGAGTACGTTCACGTTGCAAAAGTTTCTAGGATTTAATCTTACATTAACAAGATTTATAAGAAACGATTAGAGAAACAGGTAAAATATCTATTTGATGTCACATAAGATAGGAACATAACATTCATCAGGGCTCTAAGCTAGTGGGCTATGCCAAAGAGAAATATTTTTATTTGTTAGGGTTTTGATGTTCAATTTTTGTTTTAATTTTTGATGTTGGGTTTGATGTTTAAAAAATTTCACTATTTATGTAGATATATAAATCCACTATTTTAACATTCATTCTGTCTGGGTTATGTTACTTTTAATAACGTATTGGATAGGTAAGGAAATTCAAAATTGCCATGCTATTTTCGAACCGAAACAACTACTGACGTATTTTGCTGTTATTTTGCCAATCTTTGAATTAATATAATTGAGATTGGACTCTGATATGATTACGGTAAAACAGGATCAATTGGCACTAACAAGATGGTGTGCATATTACGCATTTACAGATCTAATGTCTAAAAATAATAATCACCTCCTACTGTTTTGTTTGAATTAGAACTGCGGAATGTAGGTACTGTTGGACTTTGGCGCCGATTTTGTTTAAGTACGTTTACATCGCAATAGATTTAATTTATTTACATTATAACATAACAAACGATTAAAGAAAAATAGGTAAAATACTGGACAGGAGAATATACCAAGTTAGTACGGGAACAATTTAAACTCTTCA
Source organism: Philopedon plagiatum (assembly GCA_963971165.1). Lineage (NCBI taxonomy): Eukaryota > Metazoa > Arthropoda > Insecta > Coleoptera > Curculionidae > Philopedon > Philopedon plagiatum. Next base: position 71,523,396 of record OZ020194.1, read on the forward strand.
GACACCCACGGTACGTTAACTCTTTAAACTCTTTCAGACACCCACGGTACGTTAGTACTTAGGCTTGAAGTCTACGTGTGATGTCTTAGATATAAAAAACTGCATTATTTGAAGGAAAATATTAAAAATAAATTAATTAAAGGCAATATTCAGTCACCCAGAAAACATTTTCAACATTTGAAATACAAAAAAGCTAATAAATAACTTTATCAGGTATTGTTCCTGGGCTTTTACAATAATTAGTTCAACTATAATTAAGTTAATAAATTTTGTTCATTTATAAAAACAATAATTAATTGTTGCGTAAATCTAAATGTGAATTACACTTAACTTAGTGAGAGACAAACAGGAACGCTCTCTGTGATTCAGCATTATTTGTACTTGGCCCCACCAATGCTTTATAACTTGCATTTCGATCAAAGCGAATAAATCTAATATGATTATAGGGATGCATAAAATTCAAAATACATCGAAAATCGATGCATCAAATTTCGATCCATCGATATAGCAGAAACATCGACCTTAATTCATCGATGTTGAAAAAACATCGACTGAAAAGCATCGAAGGATCGAATTTATTGATGACTTTTTTTATTGCAATAAAAACAAAATAAAAGATAAAAACAATATTTTGTTTGTTTTTGTGTTATGTTAAATTCGGTGTTTAAATAATCTATCTTTATTAACAAAAAATTTTGTTTTAGTTTTATTAACTTTGTTTTTCTTTAAGAAGGGCTAATTATTTTTCATAATGTTTTTGTGTCATATTTTGTGTTTAAATAAATTATTTTATTACTAGAAATGTTTTTAGTTATAATAAAGATATTTTCTACAATCACAATAGGCTTTTGCGCTGGATGACTAATATTTTGCGCTTTGGAGCAAAAAATTTTAATTTTGCGCTTGCTAAATGTTGGTTTTCATGGCAACATTGGCAATAACAATGACAACTGTTGCCAGCTGTGTTTGACGTTTGACGTTAGATTGCATAACCTCAAATATTTAAAGATTTATAAAAAAAAATAAAAACTGCTTTATAGTTAAAAATCTAATTTGACTAGTTTATTAACTTTACAATAATCTTCATCGATGTATTTTGAAAAACATCAATATTTCCATACATCGATCTAGCCTACCAATTCTACCATCGATGTCATAACACATCGAATCAAAATCCATCGATGTCATTATGTCATAAAACATCCAGTCAAAATCCATCGATGTACAAACATCGATGTTTAGGTCCGATGTATTGATGTTTTCGATGTATCGACAAACATTGTGCATCCTAAATGTGAACAGTTGCATTAATATCTCTCCACTACGCAAACTGACGTAAATCCAGCTGAGCAGAGAGAACAGATAATCGTTGACGTTAATTAGTTTTTTATCATCCGATATTTTCGGTTTATTGTGTTTTGCTTGGTTATTGTCACTTGGAGAATAACTTTTTGAAAGTATATTTTACGAAAATTGAATTTTGATTAAAAAAAATAGAAAAAGGTCATGAACAAACCTGAGCACCTGGGTTTGGTCAGGATTTCTTTGGTCTGATCTTTATGTTTCTTTTATCAACATATCTGAGCCAGTGAACTCTAACTACGTTATTGTATAATGTATAAAATATAAATTAAAAAAAAATACTTTCGAAAGAACGCATTTATAAAAAAAATGGAAAAATGGGATTAGGTTTAACCACAAAAAATTTTCAATTTCAAAAAGTTGGTATCTTTAAGTGAATAGTCTCCAGACGTTAAAGGAAACAACACACGATTGGTAAGTTATCATCTTAAACACTCTACATCCTTATGGACCTATATTATATTGTTGGATCATCCTCAAATCTCCGCTTTCTTCTTATAATGTTAAACTCATAATATTAAATCATAAAGTTAATTTTTCTAAAATTCAATATGCAAAGTTACAGATCAGAATAATAAACACATATATGGTTTGATATTCATTGATTGATAATAATTTTAATACAGGTGCTAATTTATTGCATTTGCTTCTCAAGTGGAAAGCGGAAAGCTCAGGATGATCCGACATTATCTAGGACAGGGTTTTTTCCATTTGTTTGGCCGATACCGACATGTGTATCTTTTATTAAAATTCCTGGTATCTGGTGTTAACACTGTTTGGTAGTAAGATTTACATTAACAAAATGGGAATTACTATTAGGGAATACTAAACAGATCAATTAATAAATTATTGATGTACTAATTAGCGTTGTAGGTCAATAACCGTTAACAACCTTGTAGGAAAAACGTATTAAATATTTTTATAAAGATCATTTCCTATTTGATAGCCGTTCCCATCTACTTTAAGGTCATCATGTGCATGATGAGAATAAATGCTAATGATAGATTAGCTCCTCCTAAATAATGTAGTTTACTGTGCTGTTTTCTTAATAAATTTATAAAAATCATGCAACTAAAAAGTTGTTTCTTCAATATTTGGGCAAAAAAAAGATTTTTTTAATGTGTTCAACCTTTAATAAATTAATAAAAATAATTAATATTCATAAAACTCTAAAACATAATAAAGATTAAGTCATTTGTGAGTTTTTGACAAGAAATACTTCTATCAATAGAGCTAGTCAGTACTACTTTCACGGCCGAACAGTCATAAGAACTTGGCTACGTTTTACCTATATCGTTGGTTTTACAGTAGTCGTATAATAAACTGCATATTATGTCAGCATAACATCAGTCAGCAAGAAGCCTAAAAAATTAATAGCGATTTTTAGTCTTTTTTGTATTTATTGCAGCCTGAAAATCTCATAACAAAATTAATTGTCTCGACAAAAAATTAATTTTTCCATCCTCTTCTTTATTGATTTAGTTGAGTGGATAAATTTAATTAGGATTTTGTATTCAGCTACGTCAGCAATAAAGTACAGAGAATTGTAATAATTAAAGTAACCCACATTTTTATACAGAGGTTTTGCAAAAAAATGGCATAATATTTTCTAAGTTATTAAAAGTAGACCACGTACATACATACATTGGCTCACTTTTTTATACGACGTTCTTTGATTAGGTACTACACCATCTAAATATACGAAGTGCTCGAAAAGTCTAACAGCGGGTTGCACAAAACTTTCAAGTAGTAAATTTAATTGACGTTTAGAATCATATTTGGCAATGACGTTAGAATAAGTGCTGTCACATGACAAGTGTCTTATTAGTTTAATTCGTGATTGAATTGTTTGTGCAACCCGACGTTAGTATGAGCAAATATCTTTGCTATTAGTAACGATAGAGAGACCAAATTTTAGGTGCATCTTATTGGTTAATAAATCTACTTTTTTTATGTAATTTAACTTTTTAAACCCCCTTGAGGGATGACGCTAGGAAGTTGAGGTCAAAAATTTTAAATGCAACCCTATGCTCTGTGGTACCTCATTTTAGACATCTTCAAAAAACCCGAGGTCCGAATCTTAATTCGTTTTTAAATGGCCAACCTATAAAAATTAAAAATTGTGAAAAAAATATTCAAGTACCTTTATTCCTCTTATTACTTTAAGAGTTGTTTAAAATGACCACCATGAACTTTTTGGCAGTAATAACGTCGACTTTGGGACTCTGCCTAGAAGTAACACCTGAACACCTGTCATTCTCAAAAATCTGAGAAGTGAGTTCCAAAATCGACTTTATTACTGCTAAGAAGTTTATGGTGATCATTTTGAACAACTTTTAAAGTAATAAGGGAAATAAAGGTATTTCAATTTTTTTTTCACGATTTTCAATTTTTAAAGGCTTGCCATTTAAAAACTATTTAAGATACGGACCTCGGGTTTGCGGTAAAATGTTTCTTTTTTGAAGATCTTTAAAATGAGGTACCACACGGTATATGGTTGCATTTAAAATTTTTGACCTCAACTCCGTAGCCTCACTCCTCAAGGGGGTTGGAAAAGTCAAGTTACATCGAAACGATAGATACACCTAAAATTTGGTATCTCTATCTTAACTAATAGCAAAGATATTTGCCAATACTAAGACTTTTCGGACACCCTGTATATATTTTTCATTTTACAGCCAGATTACTGTAAATGTAGATAAGGTATTCTGGGGTAAAGGTAGCTATATCTACCGAAAGATAAACTACTAATAATGGAAATTATACGATGCAAGCCTATGTTTGCTGTTTCAAGTAAACAGTAACTGGATCGGATCATTATTTCTTGGTGACCCCTGTATTTTGAATAATAATTAAAACTTTTCTGTCTTTTAATGTCGCCCACGTCGTGTATGGCTTTGTAGGGTCGGTGCACCGAGCTGATCTATTACTGTATAGTCTGGAGAAAGTAATTATTAAATACATTGGAAGGCTTCGCTAAAGTAAAGTTTATACTAAATGAAGTTGTATAAAAAAAATGTACCCGCATTGATTCATTTAATTTTTTAAATGTATACAGGGTGTTACACAACGATGTTAAGAAATTTTAAGGGCTGATTGTCCATCTAAAAATATAACAATAAGTTTATAAGTATAATCATGGATCCGCAAACGCTTCTTTTTCAAGATACAGGGTGTTTAATATTTTCTTTTTTAAATGATTTTGTAATTTTTCGAAAATGCGTTAAGATATTTGAAGAATAGAATTTTGGTACACGACAGTATGTAATCAAAGGGTCCTTTTACGTGCAAAAATGTATTTCCTAATGTACTTGCATCACTGGCGTGCGTTCTGGTAAGTCTTTATTTTTAGCGAAAAAAATGGCACATCCCTGATTTTTTGCAAAATTGATATCGGCCTCCCAAAGTCCAATTAATTCTGCGTGAAAAGTGTCTCTTGAACTTTTTCGCTCTAACGCGCTGTTTTCGAGATACAAATTAATTTATTTCTTACAATAAAAACAAAATGAAAATGATTTTTTTTATTTCAGTTTATAAATAGATGCTGGAAATCGTTTCCCCGTGCTTTAATACATGCTCTAAATCTAAATAGAAATTAAAAAAAACATATATTAAAGAAAATATTAAACACCCTCTATCTCGAAAAAGAAGCGTTTGGGGATCCATGATTATATAAACTTATTGTCATATTTTTAGATGTAGAATCTGCCCTTAAAATTTCTTAAAATCTTTTTGTAACACCATGTATACGTTCTCCTGAAACCAAACGTTAAGCAACGTAACATTTTTAGTACACTTAGTACTTTATTTACAAAAAACAAATAGCGTCCGATTTTGGAATATTTTCGTAATCAAAATGTAGTTATGATTTCAAAATCACAAATAAAATTCAAAAATATTTTACTTCCTGTAATATAAATAAAAATAGGAAAAGTTAAGGACGAATCTTGTGAAATGAGGTGGACCATTTCTATTATGGAACAAAATTTAAAAATAGTTTGTTTCAATATAAATTTCGGTTCATTCAAAAGGTTAACATACTATAGCGACTACTATGGTCACAAAAATTTACTAGGTAATACTACATGGCTTAAATGTAGTGGACCTAATTAAGTACCTACATTAAGTCCATGTTTAAATAATACGATAATTAGTAAGTTTTTCGGTATTATAATGCTTCATTTTTGGCTGTGTCGTCAAAAGTGTTTTTATGCCTCATACTGAGTATATGGCGAATTACAGTGTTGTAGGGTCCTCGAAAAATCAATAAAAATGGCATTTAATGCGTAACTCATCCAATGAAATATCCCTGCACTTAAAGTAGAAGGTTCCTAAAATCGTATTCATGTAGATTTCAAACCGAAATCGAAAACTGCAATTCTTTGTTTTCATGGCAATCTTCGAAAATTCAAAAATTTTTAAATTTCATAATCCTATTTATTTATAACTTTAACGAAAAAATAAGCGATTTAAATTAGTAGTAGGAATTTTTAGATAATTAACGGATAAGATAAACTCAAAAAGAATCGATAAATAAGGAAAATAGTGTAGAATAATATAGGTCAAAAATAGGATTTGTCGGAAAAAGTCAATAAAATTCGGTTTTTACCCCTTAAATAAGCCCAGGGATGACCCATTCAGTATTCGTTTTAAAGTGTGATTATCCTTTTATAAGATAGTGCTTAAAAATTTAGAAAAAATTAAATAGGAAAAAATACAGAGTGATTCAAATGTACCGATGTCGAGGGCAAAAAAAGTCAAAAAATCGAAATTTAATCGGCGATTGCTCCCTTTCTATAAAGAATAAAGAAACTAAAAAATATGGATATCATCTATTTCGACGAGCTCTTTCTGATGACGCACATGGGATTTTAATTTGAAGCATTTTGACCCTACAAAAAAATTTAAAATCGTGAAATATTTGGCTCAAAAATCGAAATTTCCAGTGTTCCCCAAATATAGTAGGATCTATTTTCCACTGATTTTAGGTTTAGGTAAATGTACTGCAAAAAGAAGGTATTTGCGATTTTAAAGTTCTACTTATGAATCCGTTTTTCGATTCGACGTTTTGTTTTCGAGTTATTAGGTACCAAATGGTATTTTTCGACCTAAAAAAATTCAAAAGAATTACTTGCCATTTTCCGATCCTCGCCAGTTTCAATAGAGTTTTGTTTGTATAACTGAATTTTTGACCGAAGCTAGTTGCAGTATTTCTCTATTAATCCAAAAAATTCCAACTGTTTCCGAGAAAAACAAACCTGTTCGACTTTAGGTTAAGCTTTACGTTAACATGTATATTGACACTTATTTCTGCTGATCTCCTGACGTCATTATTCACTGAGGACAAATGGCTACTTTTTGAATTGTAATAAATTATACCGAAAAGTAAACATTTTTTGTAGCTAAATTATCCTATAATAATTTCCTTCAAAATAATTTTTTTGGGTTTGTAATGACTTAATTAAACGAATGAAAAAATGTGCATATTCCTTATCCCTGTGGTAAAGTCCTGTCGTTTAAATTTACAACTTGTTTACTGCTTCTAAAGGAACCCGAACGAAAAATGTTAAGTAGAAATTTCGATAACTTTTCCAATATTAAAACAATCAAAAGCGTTTGTTTTATTAATAATAAATTAGATTGTGCATGAAATTAATAATGGAAACAGATTTTTAAATTTTTATTTAGAGATATAATATATATTATCACAAAATGAAGATATTTTAGTTATAAATGGTTTAATAAGCAGTCTTTACAATTTGTGTTGAACTTTTGGGACGAGTTCTGTTGTGCTCTAAACCTAAAAGGCCACTCTTCTATTTTTTATTGATCTGCGCTTTGCAGCACTAAATAATGTGATCTTCCGCATGCCCGTGCGCCTTATTTGAAATTCGAATGCCATCAGGTATGTGAAGAAACACGTTGTTCAGCATGGTGGCCAAGTTCTCCCAGGCTACTTCGAGAATGTTCGAGAAAGCGTTTCTCAAATAAATCATTTTTAATGTAGAATTAAAGCGTAGTCCAAGATAAAATTTCTTCAAAAAAAACTTGTTGATTTAAATATTTCGAAAGATTTACATACATGCACGTGTAATCTTTATTAATTAAGTATCAACAAAAATGATTCAGTTCATTGAGTTAGAAAAGTTTAGTGGCGTATTAAATTTATTTACGTTGTCATTTACTTACGAATATTTGCTTAAGAATCCCTAAATGATTTTTGCATTCTTATCAGCATTTTTATACCTTGAAAACGTTGTAAATTTAGTTCAGTTCTATGAATAGTATGAATGCTTTGTCACTGCATGTTTTTATGGAAAATATGTAAAACAAAGAAATCAAGCATACATTAACATCATTAAGAAAATTCAAAAAATTTCCATTTCTTCTTAAATTAATGGTAAAGTGCTTGTATATTTATAGGCGTGGCCAGAAATGGTACAGGTTGATGATTTTAATCTAAACTCGACGACATAAATCTAATATTCAACAGCCTAAAACGTTTAACCTAGTTTGAGGATCCACTGTATAAATTTTTCGGTACAATTTTTTTTTGGAAAGTTTTCGGAAAAATAAATTAGTTTTTTAAACATGAATAAAACCCTAGCAGAATGCAATAAAATGTAGGTATTAATAAATTCTTTAAGGGCGCTTAAATTATGTGGGATACTGCATGCCCTACTTTTTTATATTATCAAAAAAAAATCATTTTGAGAAATCCCTATTATCAATACTTATTCAATTAAAATTCTACTACTACTACTTACCAAAAAATATAAATAGATGCAATTCACAAAAAAGGTAAAAGTAGTATATTATTATTTAATATTTATGAATACGCTTGGGAATCGTTGTGACTGTGTAAACACTTCCAAACTAGATGCGCTTCCAAACACGAATGACTAAAGTATGGAGCAGTCTCGCCCGGTAGACGGAGGTCGGGTTCACTCACTATTAGTCTATAGGGTGTCTCCGATAAATCAGTCAGTTTTTATGGTCGTGGAAGACCGATTTTGTTTTTTTATATGAGACAGCCCACGTAGACTTAAAGCCTAAGTACTGGCGTACCATGGGCGTCTGAAGAGAAGGGAAATGTAATCTATTGACACGAGATTTAAAGGATTGGAGGTTGGGAGGGAAAGGGGAAACATCTGCAGGCAATTTGTTCCATAATCTGAAGACCCTAGGTATGAATGAGCGAGGAAAGTGGGATGTTCTAGGCTTTTGTAGCTGGACAGTTAAGGAATTCAGACGTAACGCACCTCTTATTGTTTTATTAGGAACAATCAAGGGGGGAGTTATAGCGGCTAGTTCTTCAGAGCAAAATACGTGGAAGTACCGGTGGAAAAGGGATAAATCCCCAAGTGCGCGGCGATGAGCGAGAGAAAGGAATTTTCTTGTGAGGACTGGGTCACTGATGAGTCGAATGGATAGAATCAAGGATATTAAGTGCCGAGGGTGATGCCGCTCCCGAGATGTGGGAACAGTACTCTAGGTTAGGTCCTATTTGAGAAACATAGTCGAGTGTGCAGTGTAAGTTGGAAGGGAAGAAATATTTTCTGCCTCGAAAGAGAAACCCAAGCTTTTTAGTTGCCGATATGGCTAATGACGTGTTGGTGCCAGCTGAGATCATGTTTGAAAGCGATGCCAACAAGATCGAACGTTTCATTGTTCTGTAGGGCTTGGTTATTCATGTGGATGGGGTAAGTGTTCCCGGATTTTTTGCGTGACAGGGTGCAAGACTAAGTTTGGAGTCGTTTAACGGTTCTTGGCATCCCAGTCAGAGATTAACTAAAGATCTTGGGAAAGGGATAGGTGCATAGACAGATCTGCATCTATTATCCAGGTTTTGATTCGAGACTTGTATGGAAAAATGAATGTTGGAGTGAAGAGTACTATCGTCAGCATAACTGTGGATGAGATTGGTAATTGAAGAGAGTAGGTCATTAATGTGAAGAAGAAATAGGGTTGGTGCCAGGACTGAACCTTGGGGTACTACACCAGCAGGTGACAGGATGGAAGTTAGATGAGTGACCGTCCACCACGACAGATATGTGCCGGTTAGGGAGAAAGCTACGGATCCAGGTACAGGGTGATTACGTATAATGTCCCCAAATCTTAACTTTTTTATTTTTCATACTTAAAAAAGATATATGGTTATACAAGGTTTTCAAAGTAGTATTTGCAAGGGGTCGAATATCATTTTAGGTCTGTTTATATACAGGGGGGATCAAAATATATTTTTTTAAATGGGACATCCTATATATTAACTGATTTTCCAATTCTACGTCAAATTCTGAACGTAATTTATCTAATATACCGTATACCCAAATTCAACCCTTTTCGAGATATTGACATTTGAAAATTGGCAGGACCCTGTATCCCAAATATCGAATACCTATTATAAAAATAAAATAAAATCAAGATTGCAGTGGAAAATAAAGAACCGATAACCCGTGTCACTAATTAATTAATGCCAACAAACTAGTCTGAGATTTCACAAGTGTAAAAATGCCTTATTCTAATAATGGCATGCTTTCAAAAACATTGGAATGTAAGGATGCACAACAAGAGCTCCGGAGAAATAATGCACGGGCGCATGTTCCAGACAAGAAAACATTTTAAAAAATATACGCCAAATTTCAACAAAACTGAAATTTGCATAGGAAGAAAACGCATGTTCCAAGAGATGAAAATGGAGAGTTGAATGTGCTACTTGCTATCCTGGAAGATCCAAATAAATCTATTAGAACCACTTCAAGTGAATTACGACAAATAAATGATAATTCTCGAAATACTTCATACGGAAAAGTTTAAAAAAACACTGAAAAATGGCTGGCTACAAGACTTTTAAGATCAGACCCACTCCAAGGCAACAGCAAGGCAAAGAGAAAAAAGAAAATTGTCGCGTAACGATGGAGAAAATCAATACCAAAGATAATTATCTAAGAAGTATTCTTTGGACGGACGAATCTACTTTTTCAACAAGTGCGATGATAAATAGGAAAAATACTAGAAACTGGACTACAGAAAATCCACACTGCTACAGAGAGTGTCAGTTTCAGGGATGCCAGTCTGGTAACATATGGTGTGGCATACTGGACAACAAAGTATTGGGGCCGCATTTCTTTGAAGGGACTTTAAATTGTTATAACTATTTGCAGTTTCTACAAAATGACCTTGAAGACTATCTTGAGGAATTGCCGCTTAGAAATTTGAGGGCTATTACATTCCAACAAGATGGAGCTGCATCCCACAATGTCCTTATGGTAAGAACCTACCGATTTGGCGACTGGATTGGAAGAGATGCTCCTATTAAATGGCCGAACAGTCCTGATCTAACCCCAATGGATGCGTTTTTATGGGGTCATTTGAAGGATAAAATAAATGCGAATAATAGAGAACCTAAATCATCTCACCCATCTTGTTATAAATAGTCTGATTTTTCGTCTGAAGCTTTTGAATTAAAGTTCTGCTTTTTAAGATCACCCATTTTATTCCTGCAATTTTAGATATTTGGAATACTGGGTCCTGCCAATTTTCAAATGTCAATATCTCGAAAACGGTTGAATTTGGGTATAGGGTATATTACATGAATTACGTTCAGAATTTGACGTAGAATTGGAAAATCAGTTAATATACAGGATGTCCCATTTAAAAATATATTACATTTTGATCTCCCTGTATATAAACAGACCTAAAATGATATTCGACCCCCTTGCAAATACTACTTTGAAAACCTTGTATACCCATATTTTAAATTTTTCTCAAGTATGAAAAATAAAAAAGTTAAGATGGAGGAAGATGCATTATATGATCACCCTGTACATAGTTTGGGAGGAAGCCCATAAAAAGGTAGTTTGTTGAGAAGTGCGGCATGCCACACACTTGGTCAAAGGATCTGGAAATATCAAGAGCAACAATCCGAGTGAAATTCGAGAGACTTGTTCTAGTTATGTGTGACAAAGCTAAGGAGATGAGCTGTGGATCTTTGGTGGGTACCTATATATTTCGTTCTATAGTCATTCATTTCCTATTTCCTTTTTTTTTAAAGCAAGTTGGCTGAGTCTTAGATTATGTAGCAAAGGATAGATATAGATACATATTTACATTATTTGTTTTGCCGCCAACAATAATACCTTACAGTCGCTGCAAGGAGTGGGATATAGTAAACGGATACTTAATTGCAGCATTGCCTAAATGGGCAAAATTTTATTAGCATATTTTTTATTTAATAAGGTCTGCTTTTTCTAACATTGACATTTGACAACCCCATATGCCATTGTACGAGATAGTGACACTTGACTGGCCATCCCTGCTGTATCACTATAATAAAATAACTAAAAACTTTCGCAAAAAATGTACTTTCAAAAATTTATCTCGAAAAGTTTTTGTAGATCCGTTATTAATATTCTTTTAAATGATAAACGATACAGTTTATTTTGCAATGTTAATATTTCTTACCTTCCAACAAGGGAAAAAATTATATAAAGACAGAACAACATTCTATTATTTCTCATTTTTGTTTATGTTCCATTTTTTTGCTCTGGCAACGATAACCTACACATTTTATTTAATTTTGTTTAGTCTGTGTATACATGATAATAATAATAATTATTAATTACTATATGATAATTTAAAAAATTATCTATATCTGTATTACTTTTTAAATTGAAACAGCCTATAGCTTCAAAAAGAACTATGAAACAAAAGGCTCTCCATTGTTGACACGTTTATGACATGAAAATTCCTGGAAATCAAAACGGCCCAAGAAGTAGGTAGGTAATTTTCCATTCACCACAAGCTTTATGACTGTGACTATTCATTGTTCATCGTGTTTAAAAGAACTTTTTGACCTGCACGGTCAGCGACATACAGATTTGCACGGTAAGTTAACCCTCTTTTATTTGGTGCAACCTGTATTCAATGGGACAAATTCTGAACAGCTGAATTTCTTGACGCAATAGGGAATATGCATCTACTTAACCCAAATAAATCTGAAATATTTTTTTATATTCTCTGCATAAATTAAATGTTTATGGCGGTTGCTGTTATCCATTTATTTTGGTCTTTAAAATGATTTTCCACTGAAAATTTTCGCGTGAATTTCGAAACTTGTCAGACGTGATCCCATTGGCTGTCGTCAAAATTTCTCTCCCTCATAATGAGTAATGGCGAATTCCAGTGTTGTAGGGTCATCGAAAAATTTATAAAAAATAGCATTTAATGCGTAACTCGTCCAACGAAATGTCACTCCACTTAAAGTAGAAGGTTCCTAAAATCTTATTCGTCTATATTTCAAACCGAAATCGGTCCAGGAACCTTTCAATTTTGCAACAAAAAGTGGCATTTTTGCGAAATTTTAACACATCACATCTTAATAATTTCGTTTAAATAAAATGGCAATTCTTTGTTTCATGGCAATCTTCGAAAATTCGAAAATTCAAAAATCTTCAAATTTGGATGTCCCCGATGCAAATAAATCTATTGATTTATAACTTTAACGAAAAAATAAACTATTTAAATTAGTGGGAGGTATTCTTAGATAATTAACGAATAAAATAAACCCAAAAAGAATAACTAAATAAGGAAAATAGTGTGGAATAATGTCCGTTAAAAATAGGATTTGTCGGAAAAAATCAAGAACATTCGGTTTTTACCCTTTAAATTCGCTCCTGGATGACCCATTCGGTATTCATTTTAAAGTGTGATTATTCCTTAATAAGATAGTGTTGAAAAATTGGGAAAAAAATGGATAGGAAAAAATAGAGAGGGATTCAAATGTACCGATGTCGAAGGCAAAAAAGTAAAAAATAAAATCGAAAGTTAATCGGCGATTGCTCCCTTCGTATAAAGAATGAAGAAACTAAAAAATATGGAAAACACGTATTTCGACAAGCTCTTTCCGATGACGTTATGGAATTTTAATTTGAACCATTTTAACTCCACAAAAAATTAAAATCCGTGAAATATTTTATCAAAAATCGACATTTCCAGATTTTTTCAAATATACCCATTTTCCAGTGATTTTAGGTTTAGGTAAATGTATTGCAAAAATAAAGTATTTCAAATTTTAAAGTTTCACTTATGAATCCGTTTTTCGATCGTACGTTTTGTTATCGAGTTATTAGGTACCAAAGAGGGGTCTGCAAATGGTATTTTTCGACCTAAAAAATGATTTGCCATTTTCCGATCCTCACCAGTTTCAACAGAGTTCTGAAACTCCGGGTCCACTATAACCTCCGAGTCCTCTACAACCCCCGAAAATTTACATCGATTTAATTCAGTTTTGCGACCTGTGCCCCATTTTAACATAAATTGCGGAAATTTCGACTTTGGCGTTTAATAGCTCCAAAATGAAACATTCTGTATAACAATTTTTACCAAAGCTAATTGCACTATTCCTCTATCAACCCAAAAATTTCGATTGCTCCCCCTCTGACTGTTTCCGGGAAAAACAAACCTATTCGGCTTTCGGTTAAGCTTTACGTTGACATGTAGATTGACACATATTTTTGCTGATCTCCTGACGTCATTATTCACTGAGGACAAATGGCTGCTTTTGAAATTGTAATAAATTATACCGAAAAGTAAACATTTTTTGTAGCTTAATTGTCCTAGTAATTTTCTTCAAAATAATTTTTTTGGGTTTGTAATGACTTCCTTAAACGATTTATGCAACAAAAAATATGTGCATATTTCCTATTTTTAAATTTATTTCTTTATTGATCTTCAGTTTGCCGAAGAAAATATTCTCGATAATGTTTCTTTATTGTGTTCCTGTTCTTCTGGCATTTTGTTCTTCTGTCCTGTATCGTAGGATGGCTTCTCTGTCTTCCTTACTTCCCTGCTTTAATTTCCTTCCACATCTGTCTTATTTTATCTTCTATTCTTTTGTTCGGATAAGTTGTTTGCTATACCATTGCAAAGTTTTTTTAATTTTATCTTTCTTTTTTTCAGTCTGTTTCTCTTTTCATTCTCTGTATTCCTTTCTGTTCCTTAGATTAGTTAAATAAGCTGTTTCCTATATTGTATCGTGGCTTTTCTGTTGTACTTTCTTATCTTCTTTTTCAACCTATTCTTGTTTTTTCTTTAGTTTGTGTCTTCTTTTGTTCTCGTTTATTGGGCATTTTTCCCTTTTTCTCGTAGGCCTTCTCTTTCCAGATGTTTCATTTCCATGGCGTTCTATAATAAGCAAAAAATCACATTAGAAAATTATTGAAGTAAGTGAGCATTCGCTTTAGATGATAACAGATATCTACAGAACATTTTTATAAGAATCAGCTAAATGATACACCTTTCAATATACCTTATTTGCTAAGGTCAAGATTGATCTAGGTATATAATATAATATTAGCTGTCGTCGATTTTCGTGAAAAAAAGTATTTATTGTTAGGTAATGTTTTAAAAAGCGAAATTCTCAAATGATTTTAATTTCACTACTTTTACTACTTGATCCAGTACTTGACAACGTTGTATCTTTTATTTGCGTTGCAGAATGACGGGCGCCATTCTGCATGTAACTGCTCCCCTTCCTGCTAAAAATAAATCGTACACGCTTCGTTCACGTGAACAAGTTGTAAATTTCAATAACACGTCGTTACATAACTTTACCACAGGCAATTACTCTTCGTAAAACACTTGGGCGATTAAAAACCTATCGGTATTTCTATTGTTTTTAGAAACAATGCAGTTAGTTTTGCACCCAACTTATCGGAAAGGTACCTATTTATTTATAAAACAATTTATGGAATTTTACCATAACATGGGTGGCTCATCTGATAACTTATAACCATAAGAAGTCATAAACCTTACCTGTCTAAGGTGGCGACATCAGATTTTTTTGTATAATGCCGGCCGAGATGGGTCACTGGCCAGAGTTTTAAGGGAGGTCACGACGAGAACACGAAACACAAAAATATATCTCTTTTAATATCCTTCTTCAAAAATAAGCGATTATCGAATCTCTAATTGTAAAATGTAGAGCATGACTCATCTACTTGAAATACTAAATTACTATAAATTTTAAAACAGCAATTTCTAGTAAAACTACCCCTTTATCACAGTAGTAACATCTAACAGATTCAGAGGAGAGGTTTTTATCCTTTTGCTACCCATAGAAACCCAACGATGTCCTGTTCTACAATTTTCAGTTCAAGCAACTATTCGTTTTCGACAGTTGCGTACAACATACATATGGAGGACTGAAAATACAAACAGACCAAGTCCAAATTTTGTTTTTTTGGTTATCAATATACAGTGTGTGTATAAAGTCTGGAAACGGCTTAATAACATCACAATTTATTGGCCGATTTAAACCAAATTTGGTACGGTTGTGTAAGAGGATCTAACGCACGGAATGACGATATTGGCGTTGTTGCCAGCTATTCAGTTTGTCTGAAATTCGAACGAATTTTATATTTTTAAATATTCGAACGAATTTTATATTTTTAAATATAACCCCCTGTATATGTTTTCATTTATAGTTTTTATTTTAAATTTGTTACACTTTTGGTATAACATACTTTGTTCCTAATATCAGTAGTTTTCGAAATAACGACATGTTTTGAAAATACCAACAAATTGTGTTTTATTTATTAATAAATAAAACACGAGTTCAGTTTTGATGTAAAGTCATAAAAGCTGTCATTTTTATATGCAAAAATGTCTGTAACTGAAAGTGAAAGAATTACAATTCTTATGATGAGAGGGTATAGCGATAGGGTCAGGACTTTCGAAGAGGTTAAAAATCTATTTAAACGCATTTCCAAACCGAAATCCAATTTCAAAAGCAACTGTTCTAAAAACTGTCCGACGCGACGGTTTGAAGAAACTGGAAATTCTAGAGATAGGCGACGATCAGGACGACCAGCAGTAGTAGATGAAGAGAAAAGTTTAGAAATTTTACGACATGTTGTTGAAACCCCTGTTTCTTCATTAAGAAAAATTTCTCAAGTAAGTGACGTCTGCTTCAAATCCGTCCATAATGTTTTAATAAAACATAAATATCACCCTTTTAAAATACATGTAGTTCAAGAGTTATCAGAAGATGATTATGAGCGAAGAATTGAATTTTGTGATATTATGATGTCAAGGTTTTTGCATTGCTTCCACCGAGAAAAAAAATGAACACGTTTAGGTATGCTATTTAATATTTTTTCTAAACAAATTTTACATCATTTTGTCGACAATTTTTAAATTTAAGAGAAAAAAAATGTGTTTGTAGAAAGTTACAAGTCATTTGAATTTTTTGAAGCCTAAAATATAATTTCAAAAAAAAAATCAAATGAGTATAACTTTCTACAAACACATTTTTTTCTCTTAAAATTTAAAAATTGTCGACAAAATGATGTAAAATTTGTTTTAAAAAAATAATAAATAAATTACCTAAACTTGTTCATTTTTTTCCCGGTGGAAGCAATGCAAAAATTCAACTTTTTTCGCAAATTACAAAATGTTGTTTTTTCTTTACCAAAACATTCCTAGTGGGCTCACTATTAAAACCCCTAAATTTGGTACGGTTCCTGTAAGTAGGGACCGAGATATACAACTTTGAAATTTCACCGCACGGCCTTGGTTTATTTGTGTACTCCATTATTTTGTTTACATGTTATACCTTATTGTTTTTAATACAGCCCTTCCCTTAAACACCATTTTTCGTTGGAAAAAAATATATGTGTAGCATTTATGAGCCAAAATTATTTATAACCTGGTCTATTTGTATTCGGACAAAGCACGGAATACATCTAGACCATGTACTAAAAAAACTGTTCGGCATGAATTTTTTGAAAAATATCTAATCTAATAAAAAAGTAACGTTTTCACCTAAGTATAAAAACTAAAAACCCGATAAAATCCTAACATGTCAATTTACGGGAAACTGGAGATTTTGAGGTCATTTTGTGAAAGACAAACATGGTGGTCATTGATCTATTTCTATTCTTAGTCCTCCATAATATAAAAAATATTACAATTTGTGCGTCATACTTGATAAAATTGTTTTCAAGCATCTAATTATAGCATGATAAAACGTATTTGGAATGCTATTTTAAAATCAATTTAAAGGTATTCTGAGTAAACTTTAAAATTCCCGTATACGAATTGCAGAAATTACTAATAGTTATGAACATAAAGGACCATATAATATAAGGGAATGTGGTAGAGGAAGAATTCTTCCTCGACCGTGGAGGTACCATCCCACACACCCTTTTAAAAACGGCTGGTGAAATCCTTATGGATGTTTCCAGCACTGGGTGTGTGAGTCGGCTTTGCGACATACCTACAACCCACGGTAGGTACCTTAGTACTTTGGCTTGCTGCCTCCGTGGGTTGTAAGAAGACATAAGAAATACACGTTATCTATGCGGTGTTGTAAGTAATATTAAAGAACTTCAGAGACTGAAGACGTTATTAATGTCAAAATCTGTCATTTTTGAATTTGTAGTAGTACCAGTACCAGAAATCATGAATTAGAAGTAAAATTTTTATGCAATTTTAAACTAAAGTAAATTAATTAAACTAATAAATTATGATTACTCAAAAAAATATTCATCTTCGTTCTTCAGCTGATGAGAAATATTAACACTATATTATTTGAAATAGAGATGATAAGGAAATATCCATAAAACGAATTACCATTTTGGTTATAAGTTGTAATGTTTATTTTAAAACCAAATATCTATACAGACTTTCTTGTGTGTACATTAGAGTGTCCGTTATTTACCAAGTTGATGTTTTTTCTTGCGACGCCCCCTAAATTTTTAGTTTATCGTCTAAAAAAAATGTCAGACCAAAGTAAGCTCTTAATATTCAGAATAAACCTTGCCCTAAAGACGATACATTTCTCATTTAAATTACATCAGATTTTGCCACTTTTCACAATTTTTTTTTCTCGGACAAGATGGCTTATAGCAATGAGATTATACATATTCTTATAGGAAATTGAACGCTCTACAAAAAAGATCTCTCATAACTTTACGATTAATTCACTGTTCAAAAGTTATTCTGGGTACTAAATGCGACTTAGCGCGCTTGCGTGAATAGAAAATCCATGTGTTGGCGGGAATGCTTGTAGTGTAATTTTGAGTCACTTACTGTATTGAAGGGAAATTTCATGAAAGTAAACAAAAATTTATGAAATTCAATAAAAATTAGTTGACTGCGTGTTATAAATGAATAGTCTCAAAAATGATTCAGCTACCTGTTATGCGGTATATTATTTTCCATCTGTAAAATTTTTGTACCCTAAATAAACTAATAACTTTTATCGAAATAATAATCACTTTGCCGTAAAAGTAAGAAAATCTGAAAATTTACATAGAGTTCAAATTTGAATAACTTTTGAATGAGTGAATTAATCGAAAAATTATAAGAGACCTTTTTTGTAGAGCGTTCAATTTCCTATAAGAATATGTATGTCTCATTGCTATAAGTCGGCTTGTCCGAGAAAAAGAAAATTAACTTTAAAAAGTGGCAAAATCCCATGTAATTTAAATGGGAAATGTATCATCTTTAGGGCAAGGTTTATTATGAATACTAAGGGCTTATTTTGGTCTGACATTTTTTTTAGACGATAAACTAAAAATTTAGGGGGCGTCGCAAGAAAAAGATCAACTTGGTAAATAACGGACACCCTAGTGTACATGCATAAATAATGTAATAATATTTATGTGCTTTACATTTAATATCAAGTAAAAACTTAATAATATTAACTCTTTCTTCTTTACTATAAACTTTAATTTGTTAACTGTTATAGGTAAAATTGTTCTTATAATAAGTCATACTTCAATAATTTTTTTACTTCCAAAATAAATCATAAGCAACAACCTATTTATATTTACGTATTATGGTAACGTTTGCGGTGCATCTCGACTTTAGAAAAACTCATATTATAGGGGATCTTTTCAAAAAAATCCGTAAGTTACGATAATTTTCTTAATAAGAGGATGAATAACAAACTTTCTGAATGTGCTGCATGAAACAGAATGTGTTTTCTTTTTGAGAAATGCTGTAATGAAAGAATTTTGGGTCTACTTTTAAAATGCTATGTAGTTGTGCTTTGTGCTCATTTAGTGTTTTTCGTTTTGATTTTTGGCTTTTTCTTAGCAGAAAGTTTAAGCTAGTAGAAATAATGCGTATCTCATTAATATCGTAATATAGGGTGTCATAAATATTAGATAAAACTAAGGCTACTGACAAAAAGTATTCTTTTCGCAGTGGTCTTTTTACTATTTTTTTTTTGTTTTTTCTTAGGAAAAGGTTTAAATTTGTTTTATCTTTGTCTTAAATTACGGTTAATAACAGAAAATAAAGTGTTCTTAAAGGTTTATAATATATCTGGCAACGTTACAACAAATTAAATTGTTTTTAGTTTTGCGTGCAATTTTCCGTCAAACAAACACATACATATGTCAGTCAGGTGTGGCGAACAACGGACGAACGGTTTTAGGGTGTTTTTCAATATTTTTAAAATGTCCGATTCAAGAAGAAAAAGTATTAGGTATGTCTGTAGTGTCCCTGAGTCATCCATTCCAATATATGCAGTGAATTCCATAACACCCTGTATATAAATTATACAAGATTTCAACATTTTAAACATTTTTCGTTATGTATTACGAGTTCTGACTACATTGAAAATCAGTTTGATTAATAGCTTGGAATTGGGAAATTAAAACAGTAATAAAATTGTGCCAAACGGCACCAATGCCGTCACCATTTTGTCATCTACACATTTAATCATCATTTATCAATCACATGCATGCTGTCGTTCTCCTGTGATCTTTTCTAAAACCAGATAAATACTCAGGTAGTATATTATTAGCAGTGATATGGTTGTAGATTTGATAAAAGATGGCTTTATTTGCAATTGTTGAAAGTAATGGTAACAAACCCAAAGGCCGTAAATCAGACAAGGTAAAAGTTAGTCTAAGCCGGCGTCCCATGTGCGGAAGTCAAGGCGGAAATACGCAAAAATTAAGTTAAGTTTTTTGGCTGAAGATATAGTAAACAAAAGCAGTTGTTAGCTAATGATTTTGTTTTTTCTTTTTGCTGAAATTATTAATTAACGACAACATTAACAGTAAGTTGAAAATTTAAAATGGATTAAATTTTATGTGTCACTAAATTGGTTAAAAAATGAAGTTCAATTGATTGATTGTCAACCGCCACCATGACCAAAGAAGTCGTCTATAATATAGTTAATAGTTAGGTTACGTTCTGGTCTTGTGTATTGTGTAAAGCGGGGTTTCCACATGCAAAGATTACTGACGCCAGTTTACTGGTCCTATAGTGGCACCACTATACTCGATTTGAAATTGGTTGATAGTAATAAATCATTTTTAGCAGCCGATTCCATAGGCGCACCTACCTGACGTGCCGGTTTGAACCCTATTTACTTATCCGAATAATTTAGTAATCATTATTGTCATAACAGGTAAAAATAATTATGCCGAGAATTCCGGGAACAATTAATACACAATGTTACTTTTCAGGTAGTTACGAAAAATTAGGTACCTCTACTTATTGGTATAAAACTGTGAGTCATTTTAAGAGCGAACAAACCTAATGCGAGTATTCTAGGACACACATTTGGGTAATTTTTGAAAATGGAGAGTCTTTCAGGATTTATTCCAGGTAAGCGAGCTGCGAAATCAGCGCTAAGCATTAGTGAAAAGATTATTGTGCTTAATGTATTTAATGCACTTAGATATCAAAAAAGTGCAATAAGTATCGATTCTGCAGTGGAACTTTGTTCAAAGATGACAGGTATTGGAAAAGCAACCATCTACAGGCTGATGCGGGAAGAAAAGACAGGAACCGTGACGCCACCAAAACCATCTCCAGGAAGGCGAACAATACCGATCGATGAGGACGAAAAGGCCATCATAAGACGAAAGGTGCATTCATTCTATTTCAATAAGGAGATCCCTACTTTGGATAGAGTTTTAGGGGCAGTAAAAGAAGACTTTCCTGCAATCAAGAGAGATAAACTATGGAAAGTTCTAAGAGAAATGAATTTTAGATGGGAAAAACATAGTCGGAAGTCTCATTTGCTCGAAAAAGATGAAATAGTATGTTGGAGACGTAATTATTTGAGAAAAATAAGAAAATTTCGCAATGAAAACAAAACAATTTTCTATTTGGACGAAACATGGCTGAACGAAGGCTACACAGTTGGAAAAATATGGACAGACAAAAATGTGACTTCTCACCGGCAAGCATTTTTAGACGGTCTATCAACAGGAATAAATCCGCCCTCTGGAAAAGGAAAACGATTAATTATAACTCACATCGGTAGCTCCAATGGATTTTTAGAAGGTGGACTATTATCATTCCAATCAGTTCGTACAGGCGATTACCACGAGGATATGAATGCTGATGTTTTTGAGGAGTATTTCGAACAAATGATAGAGCTGATTCCACCTGGCTCCGTCATTGTGTTAGATAACGCTCCGTATCACTCCAGAAGATTGGAGAAGATGCCTACAACTGCTTGGCGAAAAGAAAAAATTATCGAGTGGCTTGTGGAGAAACAAATACAATTTGAGGACAATATGGTTAAAAAGGAGTTGCTATCAATTGTAAACACCCATAAACATCGGTTTCAAAAATATGTTGTTGACGAAATGGCCAAAAAACAAAATATAATAGTGCTTCGGCTCCCCCCCTACCATTGCGAATTAAATCCGATCGAACTGGTATGGGCTCATGTGAAAGGTTATGTGGCTAGAAAAAATACCACTTATAAAATGAGTGATGTTCAAAAACTCTTTGAAGAAGCGCTTCAAGAAGTCAACGCGGGGAAGTGGCAAAGATGTATAGAGCATGTACTAAAGGAGGAGGAAAAAATGTGGCAATTGGATAGTTTACTGGAGAAAACGGTCGAACCACTTATTATCAATTTAGGGGAAGAAGACAGTCCCTCAGATACTTCATTTTCTGATGATGATTAATTTAAAGCGAAGAACTGTAATGACTTACTATAAATTTTATAGAATTTCAAATAGAAACATTTTTCCAAATTTACTTGTTTATTAGTTGCTTTATTGTTATTAGTATTATATTTATTCAAATACAAGGGTAACAAATTATGCCACACATCCGAATGTTCACTAAATTATATAATTATTGTGTTTAATATAAACTTAAACCCACCCGAAAGCACGTGCATGAGTGCAAAACATCACAGGTAGAATACTACCGCTTATTGTTCGAGCCTCGGGTTAAGCTTTGTATTCGACGCCCTTATCAGATCTATAGGAATGGAAAGTTTAATAAATGCAAAAGGGTCTAGACTTTCAATGTATATACTATTTAAAACTTGGCAATTTAGGTGGACCACTCTGTGTACGTGTTTGACGGATTTTAATGATTTATTACTATCAACCAATTTCAAATCGAGTATAGTCGTTTTCACATGTTTACCTACTTTTGTACTGGCGTAGTTATTTCAAATGACGTCAACTGCAATTCTTCGTACCGGTATCAATGTTATGGTGCAATATATGTGCAAATATTAAAGAAAAGAAAGCGAAAAGATAAGTGTTGGATCTGTAACTGGATTTCACATAGAACTACTTTAGGTGCATCAATAGGTTGATTCAAGAATTCTCAAACATGAATATTACTCACAGGCCTTCAAAAGCTTAATAATTAACTGAGTAGACCGTTTTATGATTGATGACATTTTTTAAACAAAAATTTTTGACGAAGACACTTGTTTTTGTTTACAAACACGAAAACTGGCGCCAAAAAGTACACCAATTTTTAATTTGACAAGCGCATTGCAGTGGTGCAACTAAACTGGCGACAGTAGATTTAACACGTTTCCGTCTGCAAATAAGCTGACGCCAGTCGAGTGGCGCCAGTAATCTATGCATGTGGATGTGGAAACCCCGTTTAATAAGGGCGCCAAGATAGTATGTGATATTTTGACGGACATCTAAAAAATACTCCAGACGAACTTTTTAGGGAATGCAAGCATAACAAATTATTTAAGATGGCCGTGCATTGTTCATTGGCCAATAGAACCGCTTGTGCTTTCCGCTTCCGTCCTTATATCCGCACATAGAAAATCTGCTTTAGGGTAAGGATGTTATGTTAGCAGTTCTGTGGTCAGGTGGCCACGCACAGTCGGGCAGATACGTCTTAGATTTTACCAGATCATTTTTAGTGTTGTGTGGACATATAGAAACAAATAGAAGCAAATTTGTTTGAATTTACCTTTTAAAAAATTAACAAAAGGATATTATTAAAAATACAAATCAAAAATACGCATCAATATGATTCCAACCCTCCGTCTGCGGGTTGAGACCAGATACCTTGCTCGGATTTCTGCAGAAACTCTGCAAAACCTCCTTAACCGAGGGTTTGAATCTTGCTGGTGGGTGTTTTGCTTCTTATCGTTTTTGTTAATAGCATCCTTTTGTTAATTATCTAAAAGAAGGGGATAAAATTCAGTCGTAGTAAAAAACCATGGGCAGACATTGTATGCAATATTAATAGGATTTCTTCTCATACACCTGATTTAATGGCACAAACCCCAGGGTTTATCTTCTGGAAGATGCAAATAAGTCTTAATCTATGCAAATAGACGTCCGGTGTAACTTGCTTACAGCTGCTTCGAAAGAAAGAAAAATAACTTGTTGAGATTAGGTACTTTTCCAAATATAAATTTTAAAAAATATTAATTGACAAAACTAAAATACTCTTTACTCGTTCTGGAAAAGGAATAAGGCTTTTAACTGTAGGGATTTCACGCCATACCGGAAAAAAGTTGTTTTATATCATAAATAAATAGATATAAAATGTGACTGTGTAGTACAATTGAATTGCAGTCGCCCATCAGCATCACTACAGCATAACAGCAATTGTCAAGAACAAGAGGTCACCGAACAATGGTGGACGAGTTGGTATGGCGCCAGCTTCGCAACCGAGAGGCGCGGGTTCGAATCCCGCTTCCACCATGGATAGTTTGCGATGGAAGGTGGTAGAGGATTTCTTCCTCGACCGAGGTGGTACCACTCCACATATCCTTTTAAAGGGCTGGTGAAGTCCGTACGGATGTTTCCAGCTTTGGATGTGTGAGTTGGATTTCCCCAGTACACCCATGCTACATAATACTTAGACTTCGGTCTTTGTGGGCTGTCTGAACATAAGAAAAACAAGAGCGGTGAAATTCAAAATATATTTTGTCTAACGAAAACACTATAAAAACATAAAACCGGTACTCCTTTGTGAATTAGACCTGCAGAACATACCACTAAGAAACGTGTCAAGGAATTTCTCAGATGGCACGCAAACCTGCACATTACGCTATAATGAAATGAATATGAGCTGTGCATTTTACGTTACGTAAGAACTCAGGTGATTTTAGGGGGTTGAACTTAAAATACTTTTTATTACAACCTTAGATTATTTATTTTTCGTATATAAAGATTATACCCAGAAAATAAGTTTTATTTTTACAAAAAGTTAACCGTCTCGGGACTTAAACGGTAAATTTTCTTCCACAGCTCGATTCTGTCCCTTTCTGGAAAATCTTCGAGAATGGTTATTTGCTCCCCAATATCCACTATTGTAACGGCATTTTCATTTTTAATCGGTGAAACAGTGACTTCAAAATCATTGGAGGGTGTTGGGTTTCCAAATTTCGCAAAATTGGTCCACAGTTTTACAAATCTTTGTATTGTTACATGCTCTAGGGTGTTTTCTTTTATCTTTGGTAGCGACTGGATATTCCAAAGAAATCCAAGCTCATCTGCGTGACATGTACCTGTGTAAAACAAGATAAATTAATTGAAAATGGTCACATATTACTTATATTGTATTGTCTAAAAGTAGATTAAAATAATATCATGTTAATATTATTTACCATAATTTTATTAGCTAGCTAGGGGGTGATACTTTACTGTGAAATGTGGATTTTAAATTTTAGGGAGTCAGTGTATTTAGAAGAGTTGGTGCACTAGATGAGATTAGTTAACATTTCGGTGATATTAATGCTTGTGCGGTAATTCGGGTAGTACCATAGAGAAAATATGTATATAATAGAGAAACAATGTCATTTGCGAATGTGGCAAATTTACCAAGCTGAATCCGTAAACACAGACTGTCTTCTGCGGGCTTGCGCCTTGTCGAACGTTTGCCTTGTGATAGACAGGACCGTACTTCAAAATTTATTTCACATGACATGAATCTTATATCGAGTAATAAATTAATGCTACCTATATTACTTGTAATTATTCTTTTTATTAATGACAAAAATGTAACCATTAGTGAGATTTTAACAAAAATTGTATAGTTTGTTGGCTTAAATCTGAGTTTTCTTGCTATACAAAACTGTCGATAATTCTTCGAAACTAGCTCAGTTTATACATTACAGTGCGTCTCTTTAATGCCCCCCTCTTAATTTTTTAAACGTTACATTTACAAAATTGAAAGTTGAAATAAAATATAAACATAGTATTCTAAACAATAGAAATAAAATATGCAACTGTTTTAAGAAGTAAAATAGTAAATAAAAAAATTACCAAAACTATGTGTATATTTTATTGGATTGGCATCCCATCTTGTATAATTATTGAACAAACCAAGTTCTATGGTAAGATGTAAATATTTTTACACCTATTTACAGTGTGTGCACTTTTTTCAAGTGGTGAAAGCGCTACTTACTTACGGCCCCATGTCAATCTAATCCACTGATATCTTAGCGATCCTTTGACGAAAGCGCTTTTTTCTTTCGCCATCCCTTTTAAAATACTCCCCTCTACCCTAATCCACTAGTATTTTTATTGCCCCTTTGACGAAAGCGCAAATATGCCTTTTGGACACTCACCCTTCTAATCCACTGATATCTTAGCGATCCTTTGGCGAAAGCGCTTTTCTCTTTCGCCATCCCTTTTAAAATACTCCCCTCTACCCCAGTCCACTAGTATTTTTAGTGCCCCTTTGGCGAAAGCGCAAATATGCCTTTTGGACACTCACCCTTCTATAATCCACTGATATCTTAGCGATCCTTTGGCGCTTTTTTCTTTCGCCATCCCTTTTAAAATACTCCCCTCTACCCTAATCCACTAGTATTTTTAGTGCCCCTTTGGCGAAAGCGCAAATATGCTTTTTGGACACTCACTCACCCTTATGCAATATAGGGGAAGGAGGCATTGACACTATATATGACCTTCTTACACCATCTTACCCCTTATACAATGTCCCTAATACACACACACCCCCTCAGTGCCTTTCTGACACCTTGACCACACTCAATATACGTCACTGACAAATATTTCTACTTCTCCGTGTGTGTATTCACTTCAACACCGGAGTGCATTTAAGATAAATTATATTTTTTACCTACTATTCTTTCACATATTGATATAATTGAAATTTGGAATTAAACTATTTGTATTTATGCACTAATTGTAAGAAATAGACTACAAAATAATTCCTTATATTTAAAAGTTGGATACATAATTGGCGAAACATATGAAATGTCTTTAACACTTTGTAAAGACTATTTATGTATCGTAATAACAAGCTTCAGAGGTTCGCTATATTCGCCACCCCAACCAAAAATACCATAACATAAAAATGACTGAGATTTTTTCGGCCCGGTTCTGATCGCCGAGTTGCGTCATTGAGCTCAACAACCACTTTTGCGAGACGTCCCGAGGGCGCATGCCTCGAGAGAACCGTCGTTTAAAAACCTGACTGGCGCCATATGCGTACAAACGCACTTTTTCGCCCATACATTGGACGGATTCAGCTGGTGTCGCGAATACGTTGTGAACGTCTAAATATATTTTGTCTATGGGTAGTACCATGGGTTTCGCACAAACTTGTAGTTACAGTTAACTGTAGTTTATTTAGAATTGTTTTAGTGAACGTATTTGGACATACTTATTTACTTATTTTGGTGGAGGGACAAAAAAGAAAGCCCATCATAAATGGTTATCCGACAAATCTGATACGAACTAGAACAAGTATAAAAACAGAGAAGTCAGTCAAGCTATAAAAGAAGAAAAAACCAAAACCTGGGCAAGAAAGCGCTAATAAGTGGAAAGCTTGATGGGCGGGGCCGAAAGTACCGATGTTTGGAGCATGACTACTTGCAACTAACAACAGATTTTCAGAGTGACGATGTTATCACAGTATCCACGCACAACACAAATAAAGAATCATCATCACCAACCCTGAGTAATATTGCCGCAGAGCTGTTGAAGTACGGAGGTTAGAAAGTAATAAAACTTCTGTAATACAACTTCTCACCAGCTTATTATGCTGCCAGCATAATGAACTATCACAAGGGTTTTTATATTTTACATCGTGTCATTGTTCAAAAAGGGTAATCGCAAAGACCCTGGGTTTTATAGGGGACAGTTTCAATAAGTTTATTGTGAAAGAAAGGCGCACTCTCTCCTAGATTTACTCTAAGTGTTGCCAGTTTTCATGAAACACCCTCTTTATTATCAAAACGGGGATGGGGAAATTATAAAACTATGTTAAAATAAATAGCGATAGGTATCTTCAATTATACCGCATAGGCATAAAACAAATCATGGAAGGAACATCTTTACATTGTGTTTGTTGTCGTCCCTTTGTGCAAGCGAAGGAGAAACGTCTGAAAGGTATTTTAGTTCCACACTTACCTTCCAAAGCTTGATAACTGTGAATATATTTCAAAAAATTTCTTTGACATGAAACTGAAGTTCTGTAAACATATATGGGGCATTTTGACGTTTTTAAATGATTCATTATTGCAACTACATTGGCTGTGAAAAACATAGCGTCCATCATAACCTAAAAACCAATGCAAATGGTACATATCTGTATATAAATCCTAGTAAAAAAATTGTAACGGGCTTGGAACAATTAATATTTTTAAAAAATGGAAAGTAAATACCTATGTAAAACCCAAAACAAGAGGTTTTAAAATTTTAGTTTTTATGTTTAGATGCTTGTCTCTTTGGATGTTGTGTGCTATCGCATTATTTACATAAAAGACAATGGGTGGATTTTGACGAGTTTTCACTCTCATGCAGCTTGATCCCGAGATAACATTTACCGCATTGCTTCTTGGTCCCGGGATAAGAAAGAGATACACAAGCAAACATAGCGTTATTACGGCTTCTACATAGGTCGAACAAGGCTTAGCAACAACAGATTATTTAATATTTCATTAAAAACATAAATAAAAATAGGATGGTAAAGATTTTTCATATTCTGTTACGGTTTTTGCTTCTTAAAAATAATTAGTGAAAGTATGAAAAACATAAAATGCTTGCCAAAATAATTCTACTTACCATGTCTTTCCTTCTCAGTTCATCTGTTACTTTCGAATAAAAATTCGACATCAGCTCCTCTATTTGATCTGCTTGCTCACTATTGGCCTTTATCATCCACGGAATGGTTGCTCTATGAGTATATTGACTATCGAAATCTGGTACGATTTGTCTTAGAAGTTCCAATAATAAACCTTCATGAGAGTTATACCTACAAGTAAAATTTTTATTTGAATGCCGTTTTTTGTCTGGGTAGTATACTCAATATAAGGTAAGATTCTAATGGCGGCCGTTGACACATGTCAAAATATTTGCCAACTTATAATTTAAACTCTCCCTAATTCATTAAACGTCTCGCGGACACACACAATTACTGAATTGATACGAGATGGATACGTAAATGGCCATACATTTACATGTGCGCGACGAAGATACATATCGTTACCTTAATTCGCAATTGTCGTAAGTTCAAAATTCTAAATTTTACAGGAAATGAATAAAACGCTATCTTGCTTGAAGATGATCGATTCAAAGCATTTTTTCTTTATGGAAATTTCTTTTAAACATTCTAAATACGCTTGTTAAAAAACCTGTTACTGAGTAAAAGTGGCAACGCTATTTGACGGTTTACTACCAGTTTTACTATGAATTGAAAAGTGACACAAGCGACAATTCATAAAATTCGTTGACGTTTCTGACGTTGTTCGAAAGTGGAATTGTGTTGTTTTGTGTTTACGAGAGGCGTTTAAGTATTTTTCGTTGAAGAAGCTGACATTATTTTGCGAAAAAACATTTAAACATGGTGCAGCAGTGTCAAGTTTGCAATGTGTGAATTTCTGATAGAACAGAAATTCTCAATATCTGTGGCATCGTTGAAAGATATTCTAAACAGTCTAGTCACTTGCAGACTGCGCTGTAAATGCCGTTGCTCGCTTCTCGCCTAAGCCCGTAGCGCTGGATTCCTGGCAAAACCAGGCGCGGGTTGCACAGGGTAGTTTATGCTCGTGAAATTCGTGTGGCTAAAAAGGAAGTACCGAGTGCGCCAAATAAAATTTAGTTTATTTTTAATGGCGTCTCATCCTTGGCATTGTAGTGTCGATGGGTGTAATATTAGTGGTCGTAATAATGTTTTATTTTTTCGATGCTCTAAGGATCCTGAAAGGTAGGACTAAAAGAGTATGTAACTTTTATATAGGTCACATTTTTTTTATCTGTTAGATTTAAAGGTTAACTTTTCACTTGCACCAAATATATTTATTAAACAGATTGTCACCTATGACTTGCTGACAAAATATAATAATAATGATTTTAATTTTTTTTAATCTTCTGACAGCTCTCGAAGACCCAAGGTCTAAGTATGTACCGTGGGTGTACTGGGGCATCGACTCACACATCCAGAGCTGGACACATCCGTAGGGATTTCCCCAGCCCTTTATAGGGGATGTGTGGGGGGTACCACCTCGGTCGAGGAAGAATTCCTCTACCACCTTCATTTGTCTTTTCCATCAGTTACTTGAGTCTGACCCAGATTTTTGTGGCATGTAATATGAAAATCCGGTCTCTAATGTTAAATATGGAGTTGTATCTTTTAGGAGCAGATCTAGGTTTTTGCTCAGGGGAGGAGGCAATTTTCGTTCAGGGGGGGAATTTTTATTAGAGTTCTGTGTTCTGTGAGAAATTCACAATATTGTATGTGGTACGGTATCCTCTATGCGCGAGCCGAACTCGCACTTGACCAGTTTTTTTTAGTTTACACAATCACGGCAACGCTCATGAAGTAAATTATTTTTGATAAATACTGTACGAACTTAATTTTCGGCATCGACGCCTCTGGTAACAGATCAAACTGGCCAGGCTTAATCACGACAGATATGCGTCGATTAGAAAGAAAGCCACTGATACAGGTACACAGTTTGGTAGGGAGATCGTAAGGAGGTAGTTTGTTGAGGAGTCCAGCATGGCATACTTGATCAAAGGCCTTGAAAAAGTCCAAAGCGGCAATCTGGGATTCGCCATGAATTTCGAGAAACTTGTTCCAGTTGTGTGTGATAAAGGTAAGGAGATCAGCTGTTGATCTTCAGTGACGAAATCCCGTGGATGAGTTTGTGATTTTCTAGACTTTTCCAACGACTTTCTCCGTAACTTTGCAGAAAACAGAGAGAATAAATGGGGCTATAATTAGATGGTTGGGATTTGGAACCTTACATTTTATACTGCTCAGATCACCAAAAATAAAAATACTATTATCAAGATGATTTACCCAATAAATAACGGCACATGATTGTACTCTCCAGTTCTCATCAGTTCAATGGGATGGGTGGTTAAGAAAGCTGATTGATTTGGTTTTTCGATTACTGGTCCGAACGGTCTCTGTGATCCAAAAATTAGAGGCTAGAACAATAAAAAATCAAAAATTAGTTTTTGTTGGGCTAATACTAATTGCACCCCAAAGTATTGCAACAAAATTATAGGTTTATTCTTAAAAAGTTTTGAAACATAGTTGAAAGTCGTATAAAAGAGATAACTTACATCATGTATTTTTTCTTGAATTGCGAACACCTCTTCGCCTGACAGTGTTTTTAATATGTCTAATAGTTCCTTATCAGTTACATCTTTTTTATCCAAAGCAGTAGCTACTACAGCTCTACATGATGATGACATTGCCCAGTTACACAGCGAAACTCCACTTTCAAGAATAGCTTTATGAAAAAGTCCTAGAAATATGGTTAACTTTCTTTAAAAAATTGATTGAGTCGGCCGATACTTGGTGGAAGTCCATAACTAATATTATGGGTTAACCAGAAAACCTACTAGTTTGACTTAGTAGCGAAACATGTCAATAATTTTGTCAATATAGTGGAAGTTTACTAAGTCAAACTAGTAGTTTTTCTGGTTAACCCATAATATTAACTTTCTTTAAATATATTGATTCAACTATTTATCTGGGTTAAATGAATTATGTATTTTATTGGCGTAGCTGGGGGGAGGAGGGCTGGTGGCCTTAACTCTCCCTGTTGGAAAATTAGCCACTCCTAAAAATGTCCTGGCAAAAATCATTTTACCTATTTTGTTTCTATTTTAAACATCTATACTTTGAAATAAAACCCGCATCAATATTTCTTGTGGCTTTTAATCTCCTTAAAATTGGTAACAGTAACAACACTGCTTACAACAGATGCAAAATTAGTAACAAAGGGAACAATGGACGCAGCAGATATTATTAAGTTTTTTTGCTTGCATTTGAATATCTTTACATAATTTTGTTGCTGGGGATTAAGCCCCCCCAAATACACATATGCGTAAGTTAGGAGATAAGAAAAACTGCAGTAACTATCGAGGAATAGCGCTTAAAATATCTCAGGAAAAATGTCGGCTAGAATAAAAGGAAATATACTAAGCAATAAAATAGAGACCCAATGTCGATTTAGAAAGAACAAAAGCACACAAGATCTAA
This sequence comes from Philopedon plagiatum, assembly GCA_963971165.1. NCBI lineage: Eukaryota > Metazoa > Arthropoda > Insecta > Coleoptera > Curculionidae > Philopedon > Philopedon plagiatum. The sequence continues at coordinate 71,555,490 of OZ020194.1, forward strand.
TATTTACAATAAGACAAGCAAGTGAAAAATTTATAAATGAGAACAAAGACATACATATTAATTGTTTCAGAATGCGAAGAAGAGACATATGGAAAGAGAGAAGTAGATAGAATAACAATATATAAAATAAATGCTATGTTTAAGGTAATATAAATACAGCACGGAGAAATAATAAAGAGTCCAGAAAATTCGCTGCAAGGGTCGTAATAAAACAGGGCTGTATATTAAGGCCTGATATATTTTCAGTAGTCCTGGATAAAGTAATAAAAGAAGCAAAGTAGGGGATGAAAAAATTAACACTAGGATATGAAATGAAAGAAACGAAGATTACTGAATTGATGTTCGTAGATGACATGGCCATACTAGCAGAATCAGAAAAGGATCTACAACAAAACCTAGAAATATTAGACGAAGAACTAATGAACTTTATTATGAAAGTAAACGTTGAAATAACTAAAAGCATGATAATATAAAGCACAAAGAAAAACCACATAAGATTAGAAGGACGATAGAGTAGGTGAACTCAAGTATTTGGGATCAATAATTGACGACAATGAAAGAATAGAAAGATAAAGAAATAAACGACAGAATGAGAAAAATATTTAACATGATGAGGTCAACATTTTCAGGAAAAAAGAAAATATCAAAAAAAAAAAAAACGGAAATAATCAGGAAAGTGGTGAGGCCATCGGTCATGTACAGTAGCGAAACATGGACGCTTTCGGAAAGACATCAAAAGAGAGATAATGCAATGGAAATGAGGTTTCTTAGAAAAATAAAGAACAAAAGTAAAAGGGATAAAATCAGAAATGAAAGTTACAAATAGAACCTATAAATGAAAAAATCGTGGAAAGGCAGTTAAGATGGTTGGGACACGTGTGAAGTATGCCGGACAATAGAATGACAAAAATAGTGTTTGAAACGCAAGTGCCAGGAGAAAGCATAAAGAGAAGACCAAGGAAATCATGGATCAACCGAATTAGAAAAGAGGCCGACAAAAAGGGAATAGCATGGGAAGGAATTACTAAATTAACTCAGGACAGAAAACAATGGAGAAGAAAGTAAAAAACTAAATTCAAACAGCCTAACACCTAGCCAGTGGCGCACCCAGAAATTTTTATCGGGGGAGGGGCGCAATTTTTTCTTTTGGGTGCCACGCCCAATAGGTTTATAATTTAAAAAATGCGCGGCAAGCGAAAATTTCAAGTAATGGATGTGATGTATCGCATTCATAAGACATTATACGAAAGTCAGTAAACTACCTTGGTTTTTGTTATTATTTAAATCTAATTTTAGGAAAAACGTATATTTACGAATCCTAAGTTATAAGGGACAAGAGGGCGCCTTTACAACTTCAATCATTTTTTAGAAATCAAACTCGAAAACTCCGAAACACCTTGTGCCCATGCAAAACGGAAAACCGTGGGTGATGGCTTTTCGGGTTAGGCGCTCAAGAGCAGAACGGAACTCCGTATCCTTTCTCGAACGCCAGTCACTATGTTCTAAAATAATAATTATTAATTTTAGAAAATGAAAAAGTGTTAATTAAAATAAAAGATATTATTAATATCATGAAAATTGCTGTTAAAAATATTAACTAATAGAATATTTAATAAAATATTTCTTTGTCATATATACGGTCGGGGAGGGGGGGGGGGGCTGCAGCCCGGCAGCCCCTTCGCTGCGCCACTGCATCTAGCGGTAGAAAGGCTTAAGATTAACTAAGTAAGTAACAAAAATCTACATGTATCTATTTGAGCATGACACTACTCTTAACAGGCAAGACAAAATATTTATTTTAATAAAATGAAATAACGGAAAATATAAACTCACCTTTAGAAGACTGTGATAAAATATGATAATGCACAGATGCTGCTCCCGCACTTTCACCGAAAATTGTAACATTATTAGGATCTCCACCAAAAACTTTAATATTTCTTTGTACCCACTTTAAAGCAAGGGTTTGATCTTTGAGCCCTGCATTGCCTGGTACGTCGAGGGATTCATCCTCTAAGCTAAGGAAACCTTAAAAAGTAAACTTTTGTTGTTAAATTTTGCTCTATGATAAATTAAGAGTAGTTAGTACTAGCACTCACTCACTAGTAGTTTTTTGAATTGTTTTTTCTCCGTTATTTGCTACGGAACAACAATGAAATTCCTGTGTAAACACATAAAAAGACATAACTTATGTAAAAAATCAATTTTATTTGGTACTTTTCTTTTAAACCTCCGTGGCACACAAATTCCACAGATCTACACATACATATGTTGCAAGAATAATGCAATCGAAACTAAGATTGAGAAGAACATGTCATGTCTTTGATTTTATTAACCAATATGCACACCATTGCACACTCCTGATATATAAAGCTTATTCTGTCTTTGCAGCTTTATGTATAAGGTGGCCTATTATTAAAGTATTGGACAAATAAATATTCATTTCGACTTACCCAGTAACCCTAATCTGTAGTTAATAACAACCACAACAATATCTTCCATGAGCAGGAATTCTGGACCATAAATTTCGCTTTTATTGCAACCCATAACGAAGCCACCACCATGAATATAAACCATAACTGGCTTTAAGTTCTCTGTTTCACACTGATCTTAAATGAATTAAAATTTTTAAAACAAACCAGCATATAAATTATTTAGATTTATTTAGTACAATCTAACGATAAACACACCAACACGTTTACTTCTAAGACTGAATTGTAACAGTAAAATACTTAACATGTTTTTAAGTAGGTATAATATTCTTACACCTTTTTGTAAAAAGTAAATCTATGATTTTATAAAAATGTGTGACCTGAATCGAATTCCTACTCGTTTTCCAAGAAAAAAAAAAGAACAACAATTTAATGAGTCCATTCATCCTTTTGCCTAATAAGCCTCTAGAGCTTCCTTATAAGAGGAATCAATACCATTGATGGTGTAATAGTTTACAAACCGCTACGCTCTTTGCAATAAGTTTGTTAAGCAGGGAAATCTACTGACACTGCTGTTTTATTTTGTTGCAAAAATTAAAGGCGATTTTTACGATAGATCTGCATTCAATATACCAATTTGTGAAACTCTGGAGAGATAAGACTAAACACCAAGAATACCCAAGCCCTTTCAGACAGGGGCTATACTCAAAATGGAGTGCTTTCGCCCTTGCTGTGGACCTTGATTAAGGACCGTTTACTAGAATAACTAAAAAGCAATGGCTTATGGCCGTAGCACTGGCGGGTTTGCACCTGGCTAGTGCTCCGGAAGAGAAATCCTAGATCTGCAGGGATGGAAGAACAGTTCTCTCCACTAAAGAGAGGAAAACTGGAACACTACTAAATAACGATCATGCTGTCCGGTAGGACCCTGGAATACCAAACAAGGGTTGACTTATTTAGTTAATTTTGGACTCACTTGTGAACTGGAAGGAGCACGTGGAAGCCTGAATTAAAAAGGCCACATCCGCCTTTTGGTGTTGGCGAACACCATTATACATTAAAGTTGGCACCTGAAATTATATATCGGATTGTCTAATCGGAACGCCTTAAAGAATTTTGATACGCATGCTTTTTCATAAAATAAAGCCGCTTATCCTAAAAAAAATTAGTAATATCAAGTTTTCTTTCTAAACTATCGATCTAGGATTTTCATTTTTGACTTAAATTACTTAGGCCTCACCACTTTAACAAAATCTAAAGAAAAAATGAAAGTGAGAAGACCTTTGGGTTAAACTTAGTCGAGGCACTCCGTGAGCATCTAAAGAATAGCCCGATGAGGAGGACTGTTCCCATTTAATCATTGTAGGTTATGTTCAACTAGAGGAGGATAAAACAAAGACCGTCTTCCATATTCGTTGTGAGCGCTGTCCAGGTTAATAGGGACTTATTTCAGAAACCTGATGTTGATAACTGAGGTGCCAGATTCAACCAATGGAGCTGTGGAAATTCATAAAGGCGATCGGCCTAGAGTGAGTTTGTTTTATTGAGTGGGATGCTTGGGTTTACCAACTAAATTATGAAATTCCTTTATATTTCTTCTGTTAGGTACATCTTTTCATGGCTTCAGATCTCTTTTTATCTAGATTTTTGATCACAAATATTTACTTCGTCTAATTATCTACATTTGCGTAATCAGTATGTAGTATAATTTTGAGATCCTGAAATCCGATTTAGCCTAACATAAGAAAGACAAAGACAGTAACTGACCCTGCATGGTGTTTCCAACATTGATACTCTGGTAAATAAGGCGACCTGATAAAAATATTACATAAGGATAGTCTATATACTTAAATTATGCTATCTTTCGACCATTGAATTTCAGAATAACAGCAAAATAACAACTTGCGTAATATATTTTGTAACACAAAATACGTATAACAATAATTGAACTATTTAGATTTGTCCACGACATTTCTAATTGGGGTCATTAAAAATAATAATAATTAAAGAGGTTTAGTGTAACTGCTTCGGAATTCCTAATTTTAAACTGAATATGCATATTAAAATGAATTCTGGAGCTTTAGCTCATATTATATCATGATATGGGTGGTGTAGAAGTTTTCGGTATCAAAGTTAGAATGAGGAAATACTGTTCTTTTGGAGAACATACAATTTTTAGAGCAAAAGTGCTATTCTGCAATTTGATTACCTCTCTTTGGCTAATACCAAGCAATATGTAATTCTGCCGGAGTGTAAAAAGGACCTTTAAGGCAATAGAGTTAGACTCGTATGCGAAATCCTGAGAAACGTACCAATAGCGCCATGTTGGGGAGAGGGGGGGGGGGGAGATTCTAAGGGAATTTCACACTGTGCAAAAATAAGAATCCAACTACAACCCAAAAAACATGAACTTTTCTTATAAATGTTTACAGGAATCAAACTGTCGGACTTTCCCGAATTCTTTCCCGGAATAAACTTTCCACCTTTTTTATAAATGATCTTATATCTATCTCGTTGGTCCTATCCCGACCGTTCAGAGCCTTTGTTAGTGTACAGGGATATCCAAATAAAAGTGAACAGGTCTTATAACGTTTTTATTTTTAAGGATGGGAAAAAATGTTAAATATGAAAATTTTGGAGATTTTTATGGATCATTCATATTATCACCAAAACAATTGAGCATCGAATAAAAAATTATAGTATGAAATATCGGTTTTCTCGCTTATTTTAAATTGGATGGTATGACTTTTATTATATTTTTGGATTCTAGGAGAAGTTCTAGACATATTTTGTATATCATAACCAATGTGGTTTTTCAATCGTTTTTGAAATATTTCAAATTAAAAAATATTTCACATAAATATACTCTAAACGTAACTCTCCAGGTTGCGAACGAAATACCTGCTACCTTTTTAAATTTTTTTCGTAGGTAAGTCAAAGTTAATATCAAGGTTGACAAAAATGAATTGATTTTATAATTTTATAATTTATAATTTTATTTTTATGCAAAATGAGTTATTCTATTAAACAATAAATGTTGATTTTTATTAGTTATTAACTTATTAATATTTGAAAGCAATAACCAGTGATTATAAACAATAACAAATGAATTATAACATAAACGGATAAATGTTAAGATTGGCGAATAAATATCAAAAGAAATCTTCAACGTGTCCGCCATTTCATTCTTCGCACTTTTCATACACTCTTCTCTGCCTCTGAAGTGTGTTTATAATATTTTCAGCATCAGTTTCGTTCAGATTTCTTACTTCATTTCTCACTTTCCTTTGAGTTTCTTGAATATTTTCAATATGATTGCTGTATACGACATTTTTTTAAATGACCCCAAAGAAATGTATCTAAAGGTGTGAGGTCTGGGCTATTTGCAGGCTAATGTTACGTCCCATATCTACCGATTCATTCGTTATACTGATGGTTAAAAATATTGCGATCCTCAATTATATAATGGGGAGGCGCTCCGTCCTGTTGCCACATAATACGTCGACGTCCTTCAAGTGGCAATTCATCGAAAATATCTTTGATTTCATTTTCTAAAAAATTAGGATAGAACTGGTATAATTTTATATGGTCTATACTTAAAATACTTTAACGTTCTTGAAACTGTTTTATAAGAAAATATTTTATCTCTTCTTCCATATCTGAGATACCGGGCACAATCGGGTATGAATTTTTTTTATTCTCTTAAAAGCATAATAAAATCGCTATGTCCCTTTCTTCATTTCTTTCTATTCTTCTTTTTCCACTGCCCAAAATTCCTCTTTCTTCTAGTCTTCTATTTGATTTTATTATGGTGGTTAATGATGGAGTTCTTTGCCCCTCTTCAATAGTTTCTTCATATTGTCTTTGAGCCGCTCTAACATTATTGTTATTTTTTAAATATAATTTTAACATTTTGCATCTCTCTCATTTTGCATAAAAATAAAATTATAAATTCACGGTGACTAAAGTATTATTGTTAACCTTAACTTTGACTTACCTACGATGTAAATTGAAAAAGGTAGCAGGTATTTCTTTCGCATCCTGGATAGTTACATTTAAAATATATTTATACGAAATAATTTTTGATTTTACATGTTTCAAAAACGATTGAAAACCCGAATAAGGTATGTTATACAAAACATGTCTAGAACTTCTCCAATAATCCAAAAATATAATAAAAATCATACCATCCATTTAAAATAAGCGAGTAAATGTTTTATACTATATTTTGTTTAATCGATGCTCAATTGTTTTGCTGATAGTGATAAGATATATGAATGATCCATAAAAATCCCCAAACCTTCCATATTAAACATTTTTCCCATCTCTAAAAATGTACGTATTTCTAGGACAACAGTAAGACTATGTTATATTTTAGCCTGTGCTTCTTCCTTCTCCCCATCTTTCTTTTATGCTAAAACTACCGACAAGTAAGTAGGTACATAACCTTAAATATCCCTAAAAATGTTAAATATATAAAAAAACTTCTTATTTTCGAAGTTAAAAGCTGAAAGCGCTCTACTGGGATTTTAATAAAATAAAATTTGCTCGAAACACAAACCTTCTTCCCCTACTTTGATACGTGCACACCCCCCCCCCCCCCCCCCGGACCCTCTTTCCTTTTCTCAGTGTCTGGTCTCAGGACTCTTGACTCTAGAGTAACGAAAAGATGGATCGTATTCTGAAATGAGGTCAAGGAAACATTACTACATGCCTTAGCCCATCGTCACTATCCCAACCCAAAATCAGTTGGGGAGAAATAACTGAAAGGCTTACTGATGCCTTAGTCCTTAGTTGTATGAATAGTCATCATTTCCGGAACCCACATTATTACTAGATTTAATGATTTTTTTTTGAACTTACGTTTCTCGTAAATACGTTTAGTACTAGACAGTCCTCTCCACCCTGAATTTCTTCACCATGTTCATGAACTATATCTCGATTGTAACAGGCATTACCGTCTTTGGTAGCATCTTTTATTCCCCCCCACGGTTCAGCAGGTTGTGGGGCCTAAAATATGCATTTAATTTGAAAAACAATAAAAAATCACAAAATGCATTGGCCACTACCTCATTATCTCCTTATATCCAAAATTGTTTGTTCGATTTAATATTTATTACACCTATATTTAAAAAATAATACAAAAACTTCTTTTGCAATATTTTTCATGATTAAATTTGTTCAATATTGTTCCGGAGAATTTTTTCCAGATAAAAAATATTTTTCATTAGCAATGTATTTTCAAGCCCATTAGAAAATTTTATGAATAATAAGTTGCTGGGAGACCTGAGCATACTGCAGACTTTTTAAATATACTACGGTTGATAATACTTTACATCTTTTTATCTGAGAGAGCCCACGTAGACGTCAAGCTTATGTTCTAAAAAATATTTTGACTTATGACCTATTGCCGGAACCACTGTGCGATGTAAGGAACAACTTTTGTCCTTATACGTTTTTGTCGAAACGCTCCTCATTCAGCCTCGCGCATAGGCGTTGTGACCGAGAATCCGAGAATCATAGGCTAACAAAGTTTACCGAGAATAAAATAATCACCGGGTTGTGATACGGCGTTGGTGCCATCGGCGGCGAGTAGCACGGCAGATGGGCGGTGATCGGGCGGCCGACATTTGCTCAGGTTAAGTGGGGGACTGATGGCACGGACCACTAATGTGCAAGTATAGCTTGTACTTGACGAAAATTTTTTTTCCGACGGGATAACTAAATATATTTGTGCTTTGCGTTACAACAATCACATTCCATTATTTTTGCCGACTAGCTTGTCACATTTTTTGGTTGTTAAAATAGAAAACTGTAAGTTTTAATAACTGAAAATATGGAGTGCAAAAATAGTTTATGTTCCATGCAGCTTTTAATTCCTGGAGTAGTTGTGGCCCTCGCTAAGGCCCAGGTAACAAACTTCACTCTCGGGATTATAGGATACACATTAGTCCCTTGATATATAATATCCTATTTAAAATTCATTTCGACAGGTCTAAATGGATTGTGAATGCTAATGTCATAATCGGAAATCCTTTAATTGTTTTTTGAATATCAATTAAATAAACATAATTCGATTAAAATCCTTTAATCCTAAGAGATGTTTTAAATTATTAAAATTTTTAAATTCGTATCTACTATTGCCGCTTCATGCTTATTAAAAAGCCTTAAGATTTATTAAGGTCTAATAATAATAGTAAGGAATCAAAACAAGAGATAATAAATTACTTTAAAAAATTGTTTAGGTACTGGCATATTAAAAACACCGTTCTTTGCACCCTCAAACACAGCGTGCCCAGAGACCATCTTAACAGTTTTGAAACTTTTTTATTTTTGACTTTACGGATAAAGATATTTTTCATAAAAACTGCTTGTTCAGAAAATAACACTCAAATCAAAAATTTTTACCCAGCATATAGGGGGTGTCAAGAAAAGTAAAAACGATAAATGCCGTAGAAGGAAAATTATCTTTAATTTTAATTACAAAGTACAATAACTTAAGAAAGTATCGTCCAGAACTGAAAAGTGATTGAATATGAAATTTGACAAAATGACTTTATGATCATTTATATGTACTTTGAATTTAAAAAGAAATGTTTTGAAATACATGTTTTTTAAATAACATATTACCAAAATAAACAACAGTAACATTTTATGAAATACTAAGCTTCAACGCATGGATTTATTAAGAATGGATACGAGATGATTTAACATTCTTTGAAGCCAAAACAAACCATTCTAAACGACACTGTAAACACAATTTGTAAACATTGGCCACATCTTATTTTACCTTGTATTTTTGTACAAAAAATACGTTAGAATCATCACAAGATTTACTAAAAGTAATAAAAGCCCTAAAATATTTTATTTTTCTGTTAAATAATAATAAATTTAAGTTACAAAGGTTTTATTGTTTATAGGTTATCTTATTTCTAAAGGTGTTTATTTAAAGTCGCTCCGAGTCATTTATAAATCTATAAATCGCACTTTTTCTTTCCTAGTTCATTAGACAAAGATGTACGTGTAACCGAGTGTTCAGACCGAGGTTCAGCCGTTTTCCTAAGCAACCAGCACAGACAGGAACACTTCTGAGCTCCAACACTCCAATGCTATTTTATCTCCTTCTACTGCCATTCTTGATTCAATTACGTAGTTCGTAAACTAATTTCCTGGGGGAAATGTATTCATAACAAATAATAAATATAAGGCTTCACGTTCGATACGCTCACAGTATACGGACATCGAATCCTTTCTTAATAAATCCATGATGACCACAGTCTCTTTCCATACAAACTATTGTACGTCGTGAAAATTCCGCCACTGCATTTCTAACCATCTGATGGAAAATTTCTGGGACACATTCTCTGATAATTCTCTCTAAATGGTATATTATGTTTTTGAAAGGTCCGTGGGCATAGACTTTTTCTTTTAAAAATCCCAAAAAGAAAAAGTATAGGGGAGCTATAATTGGGGACCTTGGTAACCAAGCAAATTCTGACCTTTGTCCAATCCACCTCTATGGAAATATCCGGTTTAAAAATCCTGTCACTCCTGCAGAACTGTGACATGGAACACCGTTATATTGGATCCAAAGTGTGTTTCTTATATCCAGTGGTAGTCGATGAAAAAATTCAAATAATTCCGTGTTCAAAAAGTTAAAGTAAATTTTGCCGGTAATATTTTACAATAATTTTGCTCGTAAAAACTTCACACCAAACGTTTGCCTTGAAAGAATACTGGTCACGACACTGAATAATTCCAAAGTGGGGATTCTCATCACTCCACCAGCTACAGTTTTGGGAAAACACCACTACTTTTTTATATTTTAAGTAAAAACAGTATTTTTTTTATTGATTATTTTGATAATAAGTTATTTAAAAAACATGAATATCAAAACACTTTTTTAAAAATTCACAGCTAACAATGAATGACCATAAAGTTACTTTGTCAAATTTCATATTCGATCACTTTTCAGTTCTGGACGACACTTTCTTACGTTATTGTACTTTGCAATAAAAATTAAAGAGAGATGTCCTTCTGCTGCATTTATCGTTTTTACTTTTTAAAGTCAAGTAAAGTCAAAAATCAAAAATTTTCCATCTGTTAAGATCGTTTCTGGACACGCTGTATATAACTAATAATAACAAATAAAAATTTAAGGATAAATAACTAATTTAACAACAATAAAGATATCAGAAAACAAACCTTAAATCTTAACTCGCCAGCTGGTGGTTTTGCGTATCGCACTCCTAAAAACTTGTATATCACGTCTCCTTTAGAGTTTTTCCCAATAATTCCTTTGATTTTTCCTTCACTTAAGGCAACTATGGGTTCACCCATTTTAATTTTTTAAGCGTTTTTTTATTAAAATAACAATAATATTCAATATATGTGACGTCTTTCGAACACATCAAATTTAAAATGAGATGGATAAAAATAACAAATGAATGGGCAAAGGATGTTGACTGTGGACTTGAAAATTATTTCGATGACATGCACGAAATTTATGTGATGATCTAATTAAAATAGATAAATTTCGCGTTTTTCTGTGCCTTTTCATCCTTATAATTGATCACTTGGGTTGTCATCAATTATGTCTGGCAACAATGAAAAACTTTACAAGGTTAAGGCAATTAGTAGCTGAAAGATATTGTGTTGCAAATTTTTGTTTTAACATATTATTACGTTGAACTATTATTTCTGCTTTGAATGAATTTCTTTGATAGCTGGGCTCTTAAACAAAATTTTGGTGACGTTTTGTAGTAGAGAAAATATTTCTTCACGATATTTTAAACTAGCACTCGTAGAGCGCCTAATCGCCCCCCGAGGGGGCTCTATAAGGTCGGTAATATCATCATTGTCATGCCCTGAAAGTTTCGTGTTTCTAGGCCATGTATTAAGGAAGATATCACACTCCTACGGACTGATTATGCAGAATAGAGCGCCCTTCGTAACCGTGTCGCTACACACATACAAACACCACACGTAAAAAGTATTTTTGCCAACAAAAACCTTTTCGGACACCCTGTATACATACATACAAACATAAACACATATTAACACAAATGTATTCGATTTGCGTGAAATCCGACCAAATAAAGTTTATCTAAGTAATAATAGGAGTATTTGCCCATACCACGACTTTTTGGACACCCTGTATACGTTCAAACTAACACCGACACGTTTAAATAGGAATATAGTCGATTTACTTAAAATCCCAATTAATTAATTTTATCTCGGTATTAATAGAATTATTTGCCCATACCAAGACTTTTCGGACACCCTGTATACATACGTACAAACATAAACACATATTAATACAAATATATTCGATTTGCGTGAAATCCGACCTAATAAAGTTTATCTAAGTAATAATAGGAGTCCCATACCAAGACTTTTCGGACTCCCTGTATACATTCAAACTAACACCCACACGTTTAAATCGGAATATAGTCGATTTTATTAGGTTTATCTACCAAGACTTTTCGGACACCCTGTATACATATATACAACACATATAAAAACAAATATAATCGCTTTGCATGAAATCCGGTTTAATTACATTTATCCTGCTACTACTAGGAGTATTTGCTCCAACCAGGACTTTTTGGACGGCCTGTATACAAACATAATATATCTCCGTACACATAGAAATGCAAATATATACGATTTGCTTTAAATCCGACAATTAAGTTTATCTTTGTACAAATAGCAAAGGTATTTGTCCATACAAAGACTTTTCGGACACCCTGTACTATACATACATACAAACACAACAAACACGACACATAGTAATTTAAATATTTTCGATTTTCTTGAAAGCCTGCTCAATAAGTTTATATTCGTACTAATGGCAACGATATTTCCGCATACAAAGACTTTTTGGACATTCTGTATACATACCAACATAAAAACAACAACACAAAGTATAAAATGTATTTTCGAATCGTTCTGGTTACTTTAAAACGATCCGAATCAAGTCATTTCCCTAAAATTAAATTCAAATTATTCAATAATAACTAATAATAATATATTGCCACAAAGGCATACACGCTCATGGTTAGAAAATAAAATGCATATTTTTTTTTCGATGCCACTGAGCTCCATATTAGAATCTTCAATGATGCTTTGTAGCGTCATAGGAAAATCGATTAAAATGGTATTTAATCGGTATATTATGAAATGAAATGTCTTTCTACTGAAAGTATAAAGTCCCTAAATCCCTTGCCCGGTAAATTTCAAGCCGAAGTTGGTCCAGAGTCATTCCTATTTCGAATCAAAATGCTGACATTTTAGCCAAATTGTGACATTTCATACATTATAATTAAATTAATACATTTTCCCGTATAGAAATTGATTTTTATAATGCAATGTAGGGTCAACAAAAATTTCAAAAAAATGATATTTAATGCCCATCTCGTGCTACGAAATGGTCAGTAATAGATAAAAAAACGTCCATTCTATCAATTCCATGTATATTCCAAGCCGAAACTGGCTCAGGATCTTTAAAATATCGCTAGAAAATCTGGATATTTTGACAGCTCATATTTAACTTCGATGTAAAGCGTCACCAGTTCAATTGTTTTTTTTTTCATGGCATGGTTTAATATTCGCAGTTTTTAAAATTTTTCCTGCACCGAAGGAAGAAAACCTATTTATTTATAACTTTAACGCAAAAATATGGAGTTTTAATTAGTTAGCAGTGTTCTCAGATGATGACGGAAGAAAATAAACCAAAAAGGAGCTGTTAAATAAGAGAAATAATACATAATAATGCCATTTAAAGATGAATTTTGATGGAAAAAAACAGAAAAAATGTGTTTTTACCCCCTAAATCCGGCCCGGGATCACCCATTCGGGATTTATTTTAAAGCCTGATTATATCCCCAAGGGATAGCATTGAAAAAGTTAGAAGAAATTAGATAGGAAAAAATACAGAGTGATTCGAATGTAGAGATGTCATGAAAAAAAATGGTCAAAAATCGAAATTTAATTATCAATTGCTCCTTTCCTATTAGGAATAAAGGAACTAAAAAATACGTTTGTAACGTATTTCGGCGAGCTCTTTCCGATAAGGCACATGGGATTTCGAATTGGATCCATTTTGACCCCCCAAAAATTTAAAACCGTCAAAGATTTGCATGAAAAATCGTAATTTCCAGTTTTTCCCAAATTTTTCCAATTTTCAGTCGTTTTAGGTATAGGTAAATGTATTGCAAAAAGAAAGTATTTGAGATTCTTTTGTTTTATGTTCAAATACGTTTTTCTGTCGGATGTTCCGGCTTCGACTTATTAAGCGCCAAAAATGGCTCTGCAAAGGTCATTTTTCGACATAAAAAAATTCAAAAGAATTACTTCCCATTTTCCGAATACCGCCAATTTCAATAGGGTTCTGAAGCTCCCGGTCCTCCACAACTTCCGAAAATTTAAATCGATTTAATTCACTTTTGCGACCTGTATCCGATTTCAACGGAATTCGCCGAAATTTCGACTTTGGCGTTTAATAGCTCCGAAACGGAACACCCTGTATAACTGCATTTTTTATCGAAGCTAGACGCACTATCCCTCTAGTAACCCAGAAAATTTGAAGATTCCACCTGCAACCGTCTCGGAGAAAAAAAATTGAGATTGCCGAAAAACAGAATTGGACAACAAACATACATTTTTCTCACTCACGGGGCGTTATATAGAGCGCCTTTGGCGCTCTATAATAAATTTTTAAAAAATGCATCCTTACCTTCTATTAACTTGTTAATATTTATACATAATAAACACCCGCTATGCTTCTACAGTAACACTAAGAAATTTATCGTGAAGGGACTGTTCCATAAAAAAGCGGGAAGGGCGACGGGGGTAAATTCAGAAATAAGATGATCATGGGCGCCCATAGAGTAAATTTCAGGGGGGACAACGAGCCAAAAAACCGTATGTTACAAAATCACGAAGTTGCGTAGTTGTTAAAAAGCACCGTGGAATCCGACCCCAGGGGAAGGGCAACTGCCCCCTTGCCCCTCCCGATGGGCGCCCATGAAGATGATTAACATTTACCAAAAATATAACAGATTTCAGTTAAAGAATTCAGAGAAAGCTTTAGCAAGAGGATGTCGATCTTGCCTGATTTCAGGTTGGGGAGTCTGATGATACAAGAAAGACTGTTTCGAACGTAAGCACATAAAGGTTCCACCATGAAAATGGTAGAATGAAAGAAGTCCACAGACTGAAAAGATTAGATGGTTATTTAGGGATTTGAAAACGACTTATGTTTCAGTCTAAAAAAGGATGTGGAGTTTATTATGCTTGAAGGTGGTCGTTCCGAGAGTAGAGGTTGGAATTAAGCCCCCAGATGTTTGGAAAGGTTATTAGAGGTGGCACGTTAGATCTGTAGGGTCGAAATAAGCAAAAAATTATTCAGTGAATGAAACCAATTGGAATGGGTCCCTAAAGGTGTCCAGTTGACCGTATGAAACTCTTTGCAAAAATATAGTGTTGCTAATTTTTTTATTAACAATTTATTGCAAAAAAGTCGTTTTTTCTTCGGTTTCTCCGCCATATCTCAGTTACTTATTAAAATAGCGGAAAGTTGTTAGTGCCATCGGAAAGGTGAAAACATTTTACACAAGTTTTCTCTTGAGCACTTTTTTCTACGACCAATATATTCGTCAGTATTTAATAAAAAAAACTGATCAAAAAGTATGCGCGCGAGCGCGCAGCGGATACAGTGGTATATACCATGGATTTATTATATAAAAGGATACGGGATGATGTAACATTCTTTGAAGCCAAAACAAACTATTCTAAGCGACACTGTAAACACAATTTGTAAACATTAGCCACATCTTATTTTACCTTGTATTTGTGTACAAAAAATACGTTAGAAGCATTACAAGATTTGCTAAAAGTAATAAAAGCCCTAAATTACTTTATTTTCTGCTAAATAATAATAAATTTAAGTTAAAAAGGTTTTATTATATATAGGTTATGGTATTTCTAAAGGTGTTTATTTAAAGTCGCTCCGAGTCATTTATTAATCTATATAAATCTATACGTCGCACTTTTTCTTTTCTAGTTCATTAGACAAAGACGTACGTATAACCGAGTGTTCAGACCGAGGTTCAGCACAGACAACAACACTTCTGAGCTCCAACACTCCAATGCTATTTTATCTCTTTCTACTACCAGTCTTGATTCAATTACGTAGTAATTCGTAGTCTTGTCTATGTTCGTAGTTCGTAAACAGCTCCCCCAAGAGAATAATAAACAACAAAATATAAGGCTTCACGTTCGATACGCTCACAGTATACGGATGTCGAATCCTTTTATATAATAAATCCATGGTATATACTCATAAGCGTCGCGCGCTATAAACCAATACTTCAAGCTCTTTATTTGTAAACAAATTTTAAAAAATTAAAAAGTAAGTATTGTAATCTCTTCTTGAGACCACTATCTACGAATTCTGAAGGGGTGTATCCATAGGCTTCTAATTTTTTTTACGACAAATTTTCAGTTGTTAAAAATTAAAAAAAATTAAAAGAGATTTATTTAGCTAAAAGCTATTTACAAAAAACTATAATAATAAATAATCCATTATACATTTGTAATATACATATATTTTTTTTAACGTATTCTATTTATATTTGATAAAATTTGAATTTTTAATTTATTGTTAAATTTTATTAAACCATAGTTTTTAACAACATTATTTAAGCTGTTATATTCTATTAAACCTTTAAATAAAATTGAATTCTGTGTTGATTTTAAATTTTTTTGATCTAAAATTAAATTTTGATTTCCCCTTGTGTTGTGATTATGAATGTTGTTGAACGTTTGTAGAAATTTTGATAAATATGGAGCCGAAATATTTAATTTTATTTTATGAATAAAAATTAAACTATTATATTTTAACAAATTTTCAACATTCATCCAATTTAAGTTTTTAAGCATATCTAAAATTCTTGTGTATTTATCACAGGCCAATATAATTCTCATTGCTCTATTTTGAAGAATTTGTAATCTGTTTCTATCAGCTTGCCTAGACATATATAAAATAGAGTTACAAAAAATAAAATGAGGAAGTATGATAGAGTTAAATACCAATTTCCTTGAATTTACACTAATATAACCACTAACTCTATTCAAAATTCAAAATTCAATCAACAAACTTAAGATTTGAATCTATTATTACTCCTAAATATTTAAATTTATTAACTTTACTAATATTTTCATTATTTATTCTAAACTGATAAGCAAAAAAAAATGCATTTTGGCTTGGTCGCCGCTTAGGAAAACCAATCATTGTTTTTTGTTGTACTTTTTTTTGATTTGCTCTTTCGATTACGGAATTATGATTTATTAGGTTATAAAATAAAGAAAATTATTTACCATTTAATTTTAACTAATTTATTGTCATGCTTGCGAAGTTGTTCGAAATGTCTCCCTTCAACTTCCAAACACTTTCCCCACTCTTTTTCTCAATGAATTTCGTACCCGCTGTGACATTTCATTTGTTACTGATAAGCAGGCAAAGCGGATTCGGTCTTTCATATCACGTAAAGTTTTAGGTGCAGTCGCCATCACTTTATCCTTTATAAAACCCCACAAGAAAAAGGTAAGGGGGGTCAAATCCGGGGAACTAGAAGACCAGCTGACCGGTTCACTCGTCCACTCCACCTGTTTTCAAATATTTCATTCAGATGATTATGGGCCTCAGGCCTGTAGCCAGGTTTTGATTTCAGATGGGGCAACTAAAGTTTTAGCGGGGGGGGGGGGGGGGGAGCCTATGATAAAATATTTTTCTAGTGGACAAGATAATTATTTCAGTGATTTTCTACAGTGGGCAACTTTTCTTTCAAAGTGGACATTGCCCACTCCCCGCTCTAGCTACGACCCTGATGGGCCTGTATTGCATAATGGGGTGGAGCTCCGTCCTGTTAAAACCACATGATTATTTGAGCTGACTTAAGTAAAAATAGAAACGAATAATAATTCTGAAATATGTGAACTTAATTTATTGGTAAAATTTATTTATGTTTTAAATTTAATTAAAATTTAGTTAACCATAATTCCTTAACCGAAAGAGCAAATTTAAAACAAATTGTACATATGCTTGGTTTCTTACGCATATTCGAATTTTATAAAAAAGTACATAATCCCGTTTAAAATTTCAAAGTTAGAAATTATTATCGTACCTTAAATCTAAGTTCTCCAACTGGTGGCTCACCGTACGGTATTCCTAAGAATTTGTAAATCACTTTTGATTTTCCACAGATAGTTTCTCCAAGGCACCCTTTGATTTTTCCTTCACTTATCTGCACTACTAGCTCCACCATATTTACTAAAAACGATTTAACTTCTTTAATGATGCAAACTACGTAAGTTTTAAATTTATTAGGTACTAATTAATTTTTGGCATTGGGTATGGCTTGATGCCTGACAGACTTAAATTTGAAGAGCACACAATTATTATTAAAAATAAATCCATACAAAGCCATAGACAATTAATCAGGAGGGGATATTTTTAACTGCTTATGTATTCTATATACTTGTAACCTTTTATAAAGTATTTATTTAAAACGATATCTCTATCTTCCTCATAAATATTCGTATCTTCTAAGTGGATTTAACAGCAAACAATTAAATGTATGACATATTACTAGGAAGATTGAAATATGAAACAAGTAAAAAGTATTAAGAGCTGTGGAACGGCTTTTTTTATGAAGAATTATTTATTAAATGAGATAGTCGGCGACTTTGAAAATGTTCGTCAATCAGCTAAAAAGAATTAGGGAGTTTCTAAATCATTAAACAAATGTTTTATTTGAGATGTCCACAAATTTAAAACTAATTTTTACTTACAAATTTAATACCTTTAACACACCGGTAAACGTTTTCCTTTTCGTATTCACTTTTTGTCTTATCCCACACCTACTGACCCAGATGTACTACAGTAAAAAACTTATTTTTTAAGAACTTTTTACCAAAATACACTTAGCTGCAAAATTAACCCATGCATTTTTATTTAAAAAAATTTGTTTAACTAAGTAAATAAATACCCATTTGTTATCTTCGAAGTTTTTAAGCGACTTTTTGTTTGCCTTTCTGCAAAACCTGCAGAAGTTTACAATATTAGAAAAAATCGGTCAAATGCAAGCTATACTTGCACAATTAGTATTCCGTGCCATCAGCCCCTCACTTAACCTAAGCAAACTTCGGTCGCCCGATCTCCGTGCTACCCGCCGACGACGGCACCAACGCCGTATCACATCGCGTATGCGCGGAGCTGAGTGGGCCACATTAAAAATTTTAAAAAACGTGTAAGAGCAAAAGTTGTTCCTTACATCGTGAGAAATATTTTGTGTCCAAAACTTTTTCTTTGAAATCAATGGTTCAGCAGTTATAGGGAAATAAACAATTAAATTGTTCATGACAATTCACTGCGCTAGAATTTTGCAATCCTAATAATTTTCGCTCAATCTACAGCTAATTCTCAATGTTCTCGATTTTTTTCAGATTTTTCTGGGCGATCCTTCTGATGATAAGGTTGGAGGACAGCAATTTTTAAGCGTTTTCCCGAAAAATGTTTAAAAATGCATAAAAAGATATATTATATACAGGGTGTCTAAAATAGGTGATACCACTATTGCTATCTCCGAAACATTAAAAGATACGAGGTCGGTTAAATTAGAGAAAATGTGCCATTTTTAGTCCCTACTCATATTTCGTTTACGAAGTTGTTAAATTCTCTATAGTTTCTTATCTACAGGGGATTTTTAAAAATAGTCAAAAATTTAATTCTTATATATCTCGAAAACTATTATAGTTAGAGAAAAAAAATGTTTTAACAAAAATCATACGATTTTTAACCTTCTCTAAAGTAACGTTATTATTTTGTTTATACCATTTATTTTTATTGAGTTGCTGATAGTAACTTGTTTTTTTTTAAATACGGACCTGGACTTTTTGCTGCATTTTTTGAAAGAATACTTCATAGCCTTGACATCTGTGTATCACTTGATTATGTTTTTCGACGTTTTGGTGAATAATAGCATTATCAGTATATTCTACCAGTACGGACCTGGCATTTTTCAAGTAAATGCGCCATTTCAGAACCACGAAAACCACAAACCATAGCGATAGGTTGTGAATTGTGCCTTAACATGGAAGATCCCAGGTCCGCATTGTTACAAAATCCTGATGATATTGCTGTTCTTGATCAAAACGTCGGAAAATATTTTCAAGCTATACACAGCTGTAAAGAGTATAAAGTATTCTTTCAAAAAATTGAAAAAAAACCAAGTCCGTATTTGAAAAAAACAAGTTAGTATCAGTAACTCAATAAAAACAAGTAGTATAAACAAAACAATAACGTTACTTTATAGAAGGTAAAAAATCGTGTGATTTTTGTTAAAACAATTTTTTCTATCTATAATAGTTTTCAAGATATTTAAGAAATAAATTTTTGACTATTTTTGGAAAATCCCCTGGAGATAAGAAACTATAGAGAATTTGGCAACTCCATAAATGGAATATGATAGGCACTAAAAGTTTCAAATTTTTACGTCGAATAGTTTCAGAGAAAATCGCCTGTGACAGACGGAGGGATGGACGGACGGACACCGAAGTGTTTCCATAAGTGTTCCCTTTCGCGGAACACTAAAAAGATATTTTGATAAAATTCCTTTAACATTTTGTAGCTACCTATTTATTTTGCTTCGTATGCTTTCACAGTGAGTTCGGCATTTTTATTTAGTGAAACCAATAGAAAATTAACAACCAGGAACGTGGAGCAAGAAGGCTTTTACGAGGGGAATGTGGTTCTGCTGTTATGGGTTACATAACCCAAGATGAAGTGCAACAACGCCTCGGAGTAATGCAATCCACAATTCAATCCAAAACAGGCATCTACCAAAGGACAGGGACAGCCAAGAGTAACAACAGAGTTTTGTGCGTTTCCAAACTCTAAGAAGATGTCTCGTCATAAATACTTAATTACAGTAGGAATTTCGCCGTCGTCGCTACCAGGTCTTAATTAGTCTGGATACGGTTAGGGATGGGAATTTTTTTCGATATATCGATAGTTATCGATAACTATCGATATATCGACAATCGATAAATGTTTTAAAAAATATCGATATATCGATAACTATCGATATATCGATAACTATCGATATATCGATAACTATCGATATATCGATAACTATCGATCTATCGATATATCGATAACTATCGATATATCGATAACTATCGATATATCGATAATTATCGATAACTGCCGATATATCGATAACTATCGATATATCGATAGTTATCGATATATCGATAGTTATCGATATATCGATAGTTATCGATAAATCGATAGTTATCGATATATCGATAGTTATCGATAAATCGATAAGTATCGGCATATCGATAACTAAAACTTATCGATAGGTACCTTGCCGATGGTTATCGATAGGTAAAACCCATTATCGCCCAGAACTTGAATACGGATACGGAATCAAAATAAATACGCATTCGGGTGGTTACTAATGCAAAGTGCAAAGAGAAAACGGAATCGGGATCGAGTGTAAGCGAACAACACGGTCTGCGATTTGGCATATTTTTTGATCTTATGCTTTCTCTTTCTAATGACATTTTCTAAAAAAAGATACCATACTTATCGGGGTAACGGGTATCATATGGGATGAGACCCATTGGTCAAACTCGGCCAGCCTCGCCCGAACCGAATTCAAACGAGAACGAACGACGGTGCCTTACTATCCCTAACATTCGACTTCGAATCATATGATACCGCATCCACCCTATCCAAAATAATTGCGTATACCTGTTTGGTAACCGCATTCGCGCGGCTCAAGAAATGGATACGTATTCGCATGATGGATACGGATATTAGTTGATTCCGATTCCGTATTATCCGGATATCTAAAGAATACGGATATTTACAACATTAGTCCACTCCTCATCGTAGATCATCGAAGGCCGGCTTCAGTTCGGCTTCAGTTCGGCTTCAGTAATATTGTAGGAACTGTTACCTACAGCGGAGGGTCGTTTGTTATGGTAGGAAAGGCATCAACTTAGAGGCTCGTATGGAGTTAGTGATAGTTCAAAGCAGGCGCGGCCCGTTAGTTTTTTTACAGGTGGGTCAAAATTTTGTGGGCAAATAGTGATATCAACGCAACAAGCAAAATACACTTTTTTAATTAAGTAAGGTTTTTTAATAATGTGCCAAGAAATTAGTTACCTCCAATAAACACCGCAAAAATCATAAAATAGGTACTGCAGTATTTTGAACATTACTACTCTAGATGTTTACGGCTTTTTTCTATGTGTTTTAATTCTCTAGATTAGTAGAATGTTAGCGGCTTCCCGTTTTGATACGTTTAGCATCTCCTCAATAGAGGTCACGCCTTGTACTGAAAGCCCAGAATAAATTGTCCATTTATGGTCTGAGCTAAAAGTATGATTATTCGTAAAATAAAATTAGGAACGCTGCCGAAGCTCGGTTTTCTTTAAGAAATACAATACCGGCGACTAGACATAGTAATACGATCTTTGTCTACGCACGTGCAGGCTGCAAGCTGTAGTAGATATGAGACCCAAGTAAACCCAAGCCAACAATTTTAAAAATATTTTATCGAGGAACAAGTGCTAACTTGTTGCCAATACGCCTCTTAGACCCGACCTAATTTTTTAAATACCAAAAATTAAAAAAAGTTTACCCCAACACAGACGCGAACCCTCGGCCTTCTGGTCAACTCGCTGAGATTCTACCACTGGACCACACTGGTAATGTAAGAAAACCGGTCCGATGCCGTCAAATTTAAATAAAAAAAAATTATTAGGTAGATCATTAAAAATTCTAGGTGGGTCATTGAGCAAATGACCTTATCTACGGGCCGCGCCTGGTTCAAAGAGGTCGTCTGACAGCTGCTAGATACATAACAGATATTCTAGAACCCCATGTTGTGCCATTTTCCCCATTTATAGGAAAACATTTCTTCTCAATTCACGATACCGTACGGTCACACGTTGCTTCAGTAGTGCAAAAAATCTCCAGGAAGCCGAAATTCAAATAAGGGTTTGGCCTCCACAAAGCCCAGACTTAAACCCGATCGAGCACTTGTGAGATAACATGGGACGACGTATTCGGGCTTTAAAACCACCCTTGGCAAACTTGTTGGGACTCACAGAAATATGTGACCGAAGACGAAATCAGAAACCTCATTTTAAGCATGGAAGAAAGATGTTGGGACGTCATTACATCAGAAAGTGCCAATACCCGTTAATAAAGACTTTTTTGCCTATTTTTGCACAACTTTAAGGCCAATCAAAAAGGCAACTTTATTCCTGGTTCTTTTATTTTCAATATTTGCTTGTTTGAAAGATGGTATACAAAGAACTGTCCCACAGAATGTCGAAGATAACATGAATAAATATTTATCAACCATATTTGGTAAAACAATTTTTTTTAAATAAAAATGTAGCGTTAATTTTGCGGCGAAGTGTATATACTATGTACCTACCCTGTTTTCTGAATTATCTTAAATTAACAGGCGCTCATTTAGGGGGGGGGGGGGAGGGGACAAGCCTTTTTTGCATTTTTAATTTACCTGTATTAAATTGTTTCTGAAACCATTCTTTACATACTCACTGCGATCTTATCAAAACTAGCTCCCGATCGTTGTGGCTTTTAAAGAAAGTAGTGTCCCTTCCGTCCCTGTAAATAAACCTGCTTAAAATTTTTTTTTATATTCTAAATAATTCAAAAACTGTTGGACCCATCCATATATATTTTTAACCTGAACGGTTTGTGAGCGACGTTATAATTTTGATATTAACAATTTTAAAATGTTTGTGTTTTAAGCAGTTGCCAGGAAACAATACTAATTATACTTAAAATCGTTAAGGGAGAAAAGTGCAGATCAAATGAGCATTCCCTACCTAAGATATTGTAAAAGACATTTAAATATATGTGTATAGGGTTAGGTGGGGTAATTGGAAACACGGAGTAATTGAAAACAGTCTAAATATTTCCGTTAGAGTTTTTAAAATCTCGCCTCCGACTTTCGATGGTGGTAGATGTGTGCCTATTTCATACGCGCCATGTTTAACCGGCATTTAATCGCATTTTGTTGACGAGCCGTATCAGTTGATTTCATGTGCTACTTGAAAATTTAAAAAACGAGTGTACAGTGGTCGAATGTAGTTCTTTTTATCTAAATGCTGGTAAGGATGATATTATATAATAATGATATTATAAAATATGTGTTTAATTAATTTTTTTTAACCCCTAAACCCAAATAATTCTGGAGGACGTATTTTAGACCTGTTTACATTTACCAGTTAAATATTTCAGCTGGGGTAACTAGAAACAGGTTTATTATGATTTTAAATAATATTCCCTATTTGAAATTTTAAAAAATATATTTAAGGACAAGGGCTAAAACTAAATTAGGCGGGTATTTGAAAATCAACAACAAACTACGCTACGGTGGACAATCGGAGTCGGCGCGAATTTTGTCGATTCATACCGATTTAGCCTTCGATTCTTTTCTTCTTGTATTGTAATATTCGGCGGATTCTCGCTCGTCGTTGGCGATACACGTATCCCGCAAGAATAGATTTTTTTGGTATTCGAATACTTCGTTGAGAATCGAATGCATTCGAATACATGCCAGAAACGAATACTTCTATAATATCAATTCGAATAGTCCCTTCACTAGCGATACGTCTGTTTAGTGACTAGAAAAGCAAACTTAGAAAACAATAAATAATTTAATTTATCGTTTTTTTGCACGACTATTCAAAATAAAGTGGAATAAACCCAGGCACATTAATTTTTTTTTTATTGAGCTGTGTAATCATTTGCACAAGCTACTTTTTAATTAATGTTAATTTTTTTCATAAGCAAACATGTAATTTAGCAAAGAGTTATGCAAACTCTTAAGAAGTGTTAATTTCATGTGATTGATTACAGAAAAAACACTAAAACAGGACCTACAAAACTGGATTTTTTGCATTTTAAACTTTTCCTAAAGCAGTTATTGAATTTATGTTTAGTTTTATTTTTATAAATAAAATAGGAAAAAAAGGTCATTTTTTATTTTACAGGTGGCGTCTAGAAAAGTTAAAAAACAAAACAGAAGGCTGGTTATGAATTGTCTCCTTTTTCTGAAGGTCAATAGTAATTATTTAGACATCATGATGACTACAGGTGTCATGTCTATGACACGTATAGGTACAGGTTTTTAGCGAAGCAGGGAAGCTCTAACTACCGACTATCAAGAGCTCAATTATTATTATAAAGAGAAAAATATATCTAAATAAATTAAAAGTAAAAAAATGGATTTCAAATTCAGGATATTCTACAATAAATGATTATGCCTGCTATAAGAGCAAGTAGGTAGATGCCCGAAGTCTCCGGAGGCCTAGGGGCTAGTGTTGTAAGAATCCGGATTAAAATATCCGTTGATTCCGAATATCAAAATATCCGTTGATTCTGAATATGAAAATATTCGGATTAATCCGAATATCTCATACGTAATACGGAATCGGGTATTACTGATGCAAAGTAGACAGAATCGCTTTGCACGCTAAGTCGAATTGTCAAATACCGCGTATACCTACCGCCAAGTTCCGAGCGTCCCGTGCCAACACCTTCGTCACAGAAGACTAACTACAGGCACGGTAGAATTATTAGACGGTAGCGACACTCGCCACTTATTCTTATTTTTGCCGACTCTTCGCTAAACTAGTTTTATCCGGTTGCTGGCAACTCGTGGCGTCTTTACGGAGACAGTCAGAAAATTAGTCTGATTGTATGTATGTATGATGTATGAATTTCTGTTAAAAATGTATGAAGGGAAGAATAACCTAAATTTTATTTGAAACTAAAAGTTACTACGAACCATGAAAATCCGTTAAAATTCGGATAAAAATTTTAACGGCTTTTTTGTGGCTGTAGTAAATTTTAGTTTTAAATAAAATTTAGATCTTCTACTGCAATTCACACATTTTTAAAACAAATTTTAAAAATGTTCCCTTTTGAAGTCAAGATATCTTCCAGCAAATTAGCCCAAAACGCGTGATTTTACAACCAGGGAAATTCTTGTTAACCCTGTCTTAACCCGCTTTACGAAACAAGATATCATATTTTTTCTTTCACAGAAAATTGCCGAATTTATTATGCTACATTTTCTGTCGACTACTGTTAGACTAATCTTTTAAAATAAAGAAGCTAGAGCCCTTTAAAGGCACTGCGACGCGCCGGAGCATGCTAAAAAGGTGGTGTAGCGTACGATTGCCCTTAAACCCAAAATTTAAACAACTGTCAAAAATATATTTTTAGCTCAGACTCTTGTGCTCAAACCACTTAAACAGATGCGAAGTAAATATGTTTCATTCAGACTGTTATGTGCTTTATTTAGCATGTTTAGGAAACAACGCAAGGCTTCGTTAACTGCCTAGAAAAATATCTCTTATTATTTATTATAACTTTATAAGGCAGTTTCATGCCGAGGGAGCAAACCACTGATCCTTCAAGAATACAGAGGTCTCCAAGATATCGTCAAGACTTCCTACTAATAACCTGAAGTATCCATGAGATGTCCTTGGGAAGTGTATGAACGAGAATATCCATGGATATCTCGCAGTGGTTTAGTCCTCGTTTCATGCCCTCGGAATAAGTGTCTAATAAAGCCATTAATACTAATGAATCGAAATACTAAAGAGTTACGTACCGCCTTTTAAATTTGTATGTATCAAATAACCGACCAAATATTTTTTCGACTAATACTTATCGAACGTCCCCGTAATACGCTGCCCGGAGAACGCAGTGGGCATCGGCGTTTTGCTTTGATGCAGAAACTTCAAACGATTTTTGCTGAGTGTCGCTACTCCCCCATTTCTCTACTCTGCTACAGGTATTCTGTGCCTTCGTGTCTTTTATTCCGTGCCTGATTAGGATGATTTTGATATTCGGAACGTGAATTGTGAATGCATCGGCACCGAAGTCATGCTTTCTTTTTGTTACATTGTATATTTGCCGATCGGTGTAGGACAACGGCAATGTTTTTATTAGAAAATGAAAACCAGTAGCATCTCAATAGTGGATGTACCATAATAATTATTAACAATAATTATATGTTTAAAAATTAATATATTATTTTATGTGATAATTGAAAACTCTCTAATAACAATAATGTACAATGTTTGTGGGTATTGCTAGTTTCTTAGCAGCTCGTAAAACACAGTTTTAGCCTTGCCAACGAATGACTTGATGCTGGATCAAAACTGACTCCTGGTTTTTCAAAAAAATCTTGTCTTTAAATAAATTTATAGTGAACATTTTTCGCATAAAATCTCATAGTGGAAATAGTACTAATCAAATTTGATTATAGTCTTCTAACTGATCAGTTAAGTTTTAAAAGTTTTAGCCGTGCCATTAATTTGTTAATAGGTCAGTTCGTTTGTGTTGCATAAAACTGCGCTATTCTAAACTATTTCTTTATTTTTAGAAGACACTCATTAGAAAAAGAAATAAGAGCAGGTTAGTGCAGTTTCGTGCCATACAAACGAACAAACCCTATATCTGATAAAAATATTTAAAATATTTGTGCGATTTGTTAGTCTTCAAAATAAATTTCTATTCCGAAACTTGTTAAAAAATTGACTTTAGTGCTGTAAGTATAATTTTTGAGCAAAACACGTTATTTTTTATACTTTTTTGAAAACCCCCAAATTATTTGAAAATTAGACTAGTTCTAAGAAGTATAATTTGTAAGTTCGACATTTGTAAGCATGGATAATCATCACATGTCATGTTTCGTATTCCTTTTGACCTTTAATTTTTTTATTCCAAGTCAAACTGTAAAAATGTAACAAACTGGTTCTAATTGTGAATGTAGTCGTTTTAATCCGTTAATATTCTTAGAGCAATAGCCGACACGGTAGAAAAGGTCAGCCTTAAATGAAACACGATTACGTCTGAATATAATTTAAATATGGTTTTATATACGCTGCTCAAACAAATTAGAGGTACACTTCCTTAAAGTGGTAATAATATACAGATGAAACATGTGTATTCTGAAAGATACACATTTTTTTCCTAGTAAATCGAATAATGTAACGTTCAACTAACCATTTATTCATAAGATAAGACTAACAATTTAAGAAAAGTACGAAAAACAAAGTGAAGATGCAAGGATTCTATGGGTAGCCTTGCGCTATTTGAGCGTACCTATATGAAGTTAATTTTGCGTGCGTCCTCCATAAGCACGAATTACTTCTTGGCTTCTTGTTGGCATACTCAGTGGCGTAGCCAGACTCTAGGGGCGGAGGGGGCGAAATTATTTATGGACGCCAATTCAGTGGCGTAAAGTACACCTCCGCAAACCCCGTATAGCGGGGGGCGCAGCTTTCTAGGGGGCACAACGCCATCCACAGTATTAATAAATAAATGTCTATAATTCTGAATGGTTTTTTAAAATAGTTGTCTCAGGAAGCACTTGCCATTAAAAAATACATGAAGAAATTTGAATTTGTATTTTTATGGATTTTTCAGTGTGCAGTTTTAGAGCGCATAAATTTAACATCAAATACATTACAATCTGTTGAAAGAGATTTGTAAATCGCCAAAACAATGTTAAATTCTAATTTAACTTCTACTAGAAAACTTCGTGATAATCTTGAACGTGACGGCGCGGCGCGGCGCGGCGCGGCGAGTGCTTTGGCTAGGAAATGGAAAATCACTCCAGAATTCGAGAAAAAGAGACACAGAAACGTTAAGAGTTTTTGCGAGGAACTTAGTACTGACGAACGACAGCACAATGCTGAACGACTATTTGACGTTGATGTATAAAAAGCCAGTACTGATATTATTATAAGTCAATTAAAGAATCGTTTTGAGAGCATGAATTAATTGCACATGCGATAAATTTAATTTTCTTGCCTCAAAAAACTGCTGCTGATGATAAACTCCATAATAAAGCCAGTGCTCTTCAATAAAGCTATAGTAATAACTTATTCCCTGAATTTCCAGCTCAAATCAGTATTTGTGCAAGACTTACGTGAGTTGACTTTAATAAATGAACTGGGTAATTTTTAACCATTAAAAACCAGTGCGCAGAATCATGTTTACCTGATGTATGTAATGCCATTGTGTTGTTTATAACCTTTAATACCAGTTACTGTGGCAATGGCTAAAAGATGTTTTTTTTAAACTGAAAATAATAAAAAACTATTTACGTAGTACGATGACGAAAGAGAGACTTTTAAATGTCTTCCTAATTAGCATTAAACAGCAAGAAGCGAGAAAATTAGAGCTCGATGATTTAATAAACGATTTTGCAAAAAAATGTGAGGCGACAGTCGCGATGTAAAAAAAAATACAAAACTTTCAAAACTTTTGTTCAATTGTAAAATTTGTCACATTGATTGTCTTTTGCTGGTTAAAAGGCAAGAATTTTTTTAAATAAAAATAACGGTACTCATTCCATTATGCGCTCTGCATTGACTTGCTCAAAATATGACAGGGGGCACACATTTTGCGTTACGCCCTAATATATTTCCAAGTTTCTCAGAGGTTGATACTGAAATATCGGAGTGTGAAATATAGACTAATAACTAAATTATTTATTTACTTTAAAAGTACTTTTCATTTTAAAAGATCTGTTAAATTTATTTTTATTTATTTCATACGCTCATGCCTACTTATGTTATATGTATTAGCGGTTATAGAGGATTTAATTTTAAGTTTAGAATAATCTGCCGAGTACATGGGCTGGTGTGCGCCGACCAATAGAGAGCTGTCCCTCTCTTCGAGTAGGGCTTCTGTTAGTTGCTGAAGGATCTGAGGTGGATTTGGGCGCCGTCAAATACGTCAATCCAACATATCCCCCCAAGTGTTCAATGGAATTAAGGTCGGGGCTCGATGCTGGCCAATTCATTGTACAAATTTCGAGCTTACTAAAAAAATGTGTAATAATTGAGGCCTTGCATTATCCTGCATGAAGAGAACTGTATGGCCTACACCATGCTGCAGGAATAACGTGATCTGACAGAATGATATCAATATACCTTGCAGCTGCAAGACCCTGGTATCACTACAATATTTGTTTCTTCTTCTAAACTTATTTCACCCCAGATCATTACCGACGCATTCCAAATTTGGATACTGCTTGCATAGCAGCAGTAGAGAAGCGTTCATTGGGACATCTATACACACGTACCCGGCCATCACAACGGGTAGGACGAAATCTTGATTCGTCTGTGAAAAGTACAGCTCTCCAGTGTCGAAGTTGTTATCCCAAATGATCACAAGCAGAGTTTAATTGCAGTGTTTTATGACGTTTAATTAAAACATGGGCTTACATTGATCTTCTTGGCTTGAAATCGGCTTCTTGTAACCTGCTTCTAAGTGTGTGGTCAGAAATGGTTACTTGATGAGCCGTCCTTAATGCATTTTAAGGTCTCTAATTGTAGATGTTCGTCTACGCAAAGAAGAAACTACTAAATATCGGTCCTGGATTCGTGTAGTTTTTTGCTTTCGACCTTGTCCGTATCGTCTTTTATATCGTCCAGTCTTCCTATAGCTATCAAACACACGTTTGATGACTGACGGGCTGCGATTGAAGTTTCTTGCAACTTGCCAAATTTGAACACCATTTTTAGGCTATAGCACGAGCGACTTCCATCTCGCTAGAAGAATACTGAAGGTTACGCGAAGGAGGCGAATCCAGACGAAAAGGCGAACCTTTGTGAACAAGTTTTATGGACGGGACCAAGATTGTTGCTGAACTAGCGACGTGTGTAGCGAATTGCAGCTGGTCTCCAATTCTTGGGAAGTTGTCCGTTAAAAGATCCAACCGGATCGCATGTTCCGCGGACTCCGTGATGGCTGATAAAAGACGGGAATGCTGGTGAGCATTGCGTAGCAGAATATCAACCCCCATGACATCAAGCAGTGGTTGGGGACAACTCGCACCTTTGTCCGCTATTCATACTGTCGACAACGCGGCAATTTCATTTTTAGACTGGCGAGCTGCTTTGGAATGTAAAAGGGAAATAGGCAGCAACAAAATGTTAATGACAATTTCTCCTATAAAGGAAAGTTCCAACACTGCGTTAGAGGAATTGCGACAGGGGTATAGCAACCAGATAAATCTCAGCAAGCATTGTTCTCTCAGTGCGGGGTTAAGCTTTGTATTGTTATGCTTACAAAGATTATTTTCTTTCAAAATGGTTACTGGTCTCAATATTAAAAGTGCGTTAATCCCCAAGCTCATTTTTTTTCTTGTCTGGTTACTGCCATAGCAGGTCCTAATTTATTTCGGTCATTATGACTTAAAGACGATGGTATAATTCTGCTGGAGTGTCCTTTATGCCCAAGATATTAGACGCAAAGACCTGCTACTGGCTCCTTATAAGAGACAAGTTTTAATAGTTACCAATAAAGTATAAACGTCATTGATGGACTCGCCGTACTTTAATTAAAAATAGACCGCTTTATCTTCTTCAGGCCGCGAATCCAAGAACATTTTCTTTATTTGTCCATCAGAAAGTAATTTTAGTTAGGATACATTGTATTTTCGTAATATATTACGCTCAGTAAGAAATGTGTTAATGCATTAAGATCTTATTTTATTACCTAGGTAATTAAAAGCGTGCGTGACTTCAAATAATTATCAAATCAAATTCAATAAAATAACAGGATGTCGTCATATACGGCCTGTATTGTTACACTGAAGCTGAAGTATTGTTTTTTGTTCAAGCGTAAAAATTGTTTTTTTGGTATTCTAAATTTTCGGTTTTAAAGTCTATAATTATTTATCACAAACATAATTACAGAGTACAAAGAAGGATATGATTTTCCAATTAGTAAGCAGTTCAAAAGTCACGATATTTATCCTTATGTTTATTAGAATTATCGGTTATTCTACAAAACTAATAAAGCTATTTGTTCGTTATGAGCACATTCCAACATAACAATTTCGAGTCCCTTTCAACCCAATCAAACCGATCTCAGTCGCTCATATTAGGGTCTAGCTGACTAGCCTGGTTGCGGAGCTACAGGGTCCAAGAAGTTTGCTCAGGGGAGGAACAAATTTTTTTAAAATTGCTTATGGATAAATTTCCCGTAAATTTTTGAGATATGGGGCCAGCATAAATTTATATTTGAGCATAACTCTTAATTCTAAACAACTTTAACACATAACATTTCGCCATATTTTTAAAAATAAGGATATTTTACATATTTTCTGTTTGACTTTTCATGATTCTAATAACGATTAAGGGGTTATATACAGTCAGGAGGCCTAAAAAAAGCGATTTTTCAAGAATGCTTCCTGAGAAGACTTTTAAATTTATGAATGTAAAAATTTGTACACATATTATGATAACTTTTAGCTGTATTTTAAGATTTTTGTATTTGTAAAAATAATAATTTTGAAAGCTGCTATAGCTGATCTCCAGAAGTTCCTCTCAAAAAAGGCATCTTGCGGTGACAACGATATCTCTGGACTGGATCATCTAATATGAAAAAACCAAACGGATTTCGTTAAAGTAATGTATAATCTTCTAATTAACGGAAGGAATAGGCAAAATAATTTTTTTTTGCAAAATGGCGGCTTCTAAAAGAAAAAACGATTTTTGACCAAAATTTTGGCCTTAAAGTGTTTATATAAAAAAAAATATTTATCGGTGAGAAAAAAACCTTCCGTTAATTAGTAAAAAATATACTTAGGAAGCTTGTGTTAAAATTTGAGACTGATCGGTTCAGCCGTTTCCGAGAAATCTTCGTCACCGACTTTAAAAACACAGTTTTGAGAAATACGCGTTTAAAGTTTCAAAAGCACTTTACATAGCGTAAAATACAATCGCTCTGACACGTTTTTACAAATATGCGTGTAACTTCGAAAATAATCGCCGGATTACCTTGAAATTTTCTGTGTGTAAATATATGTACATTACGAAAATGAAATTAAAAAAAATCGATTTTTTGAAAATTCTAACTGTACCTATATAGTGTATATGTCGTAGGCAGAATGCAAATTTAGGCTTTTTATAAACTTCCTAGGCATTTCACAAAAAGCCGGCAAAACGCGAGCATAAAATGCATTTTTCGTTATGACTAACACCAATTCAGGCAAATTATTAAATGTCGGCAAAACAAGAACAGAATAATGTATATCACGTTGTGACTGATTATTTTCAGGCATTTTACAATTTGCCAAAATCGGTGCCGTCAAAACGTGAACATTAATCTAGTCGACTTTTGCACGCGAAGACGTGCAAATCAACACAGCCGAAGAGGACCCCAACCAACACCCTGGCGCACCGATCCCTCTTCGCCTGCGAGGAAAGAGACTTGTCAGGGCCCCTAACCAGGTGCTAACCTTGTTCCGACCTTAGGGTGCCCTCCGATCCACCGTTCGCATAAAAAACTTTTCTAAGTCGGTATAATTAGGGTATTGCAGATTAGTGACAAAACTAAACTTAGGTGACAGAAAATATTGTTCTCAATACATAATAGTATTTTCCATTTTATTTTCACGTTTTGACCGCACCGTTTTTGGCAAATTGTAAAATGCCTAAAAATAATCAGTCACAACGTGATATACATTATTCTGTTCTTGTGTTGCCGGAATTTTATAATTTGCCTGAATTGGTGTTAGTCATAATGAAAAGTGCATTTCATGCTCGCGTTTTGCCGGCTTTTTGTAAAATGCCTAGGACGTTTATAAAAAGCCTAAATTTGCATTCTGCCTACGACATATATATATATATATATATATATATATATATATATATATATATATATATATATATATATATATATATATATAGTAATAGTATTGTTTTTCCTGACCGTTTAAATTATAATATATGGTTTTATTTTTCCATGGGGTTGCGGTCAAAATGTTTACATTAAAACAATAGTCATCTTTGACGTTTCGGTTTATTGACTGACTAAACCATCATCAGAAAGTTAACTACAAATTTTTTAAAAAGAACTTATTTTATCAGGTTTACTAATAATAACACAAATAAACATACCTTTTAACTATGATGAACAAACTTAGCACTGATACTACTACATTTTAACAACCATGTACTCTCTACGAGACACAGAGTTAAACTATTATTTACTAACTTGCCTAAACAACCAAATTTGCATCGTACCTTTTAGAAGGTATAATGGATGGAAAGTCCACTGTAGGTACAAAATGTTTTGTGAATAATGCAAAAATTTTATTTTTATGACATAATTAGGCCTCCATAAACTGAACTTAAATTTTCGGTAAATTCAGGTCAGATACCGAAAATTTAAGTTCAGTTTATGGAGGCCTAATTATGTCATAAAAATAAAATGTTTGCATTATTCACAAAACATTTTGTACCTACAGTGGACTTTCCATCCATTATACCTTCTAGAAGGTACGATGCAAATTTGGTTGTTAAGGCAAGTTAGTAAATAATAGTTTAACTCTGTGTCTCGTAGAGAGTACATGGTTGTTAAAATGTAGTAGTATCAGTGCTAAGTTTGTTCATCATAGTTAAAGGGTATGTTTATTTGTGTTATTATTAGTAAACCTGATAAAATAAGTTCTTTTTAAAAAATTTGTAGTTAACTTTCTGATGATGGTTTAGTCAGTCAATAAACCGAAACGTCAAAGATGACTATTGTTTTAATGTAAACATTTTGACCGCAACCCCATGGAAAAATAAAACCATATATATATATATATATATATATATATATATATATATATATATATATATATATATATATATATATATATATATATATATATATATATATATATCTATATATATATATAGTAGAAAAATGGAAGATTTCTTGGCCTATAGGTAATATAATAAATGTAAATGCGAAGATTTACTTCTTCGCTAGTGCAGCGAAAAGGCCGTGAATGAAAAATAAAAATAATGTTATATATATATATATATATATATATATATATATATATATATATATATATATATATATATATGACCCCTTAATGTTGATTTTAGGTATGCACAAATTTTTCGTAATTTAAACATTTCGATACACTTATTAATAAAATAATTTCACATTTGTTGCAAACTTCTTGGACCACCCTATAGACCCGCAACGATGCATAATACATTAAGACTCATCAATTAAATAATTTACGTTTGATGCAAATTATCCTTTACATTATCCTATCCATTCAGCACCATATTTAGTATTTCTTATCATAAGAATAAAGAATAATTCATAACACGCGTCTGATGCGCCTTCAAAATTAAAAAAAAATTAAGTGTGATATCGGAAAAGGAACGAATAACATTTTTATATCTATTTATTAATTAGAATTAGAAAACTTGACCTTTCGGCACCTAAATAATCTGGTGCCGTCGCGTCGTCAAAAGTAAAAAAAAAAATAAATGCAATTATTTTCCAGAACAGACGCAGGAAATAATAATTTTTGATCGTAATAATTATAATTATTTTATTGTATTGCATTTTACAAGTAATTGAGAGTTTCATTACTTATGTTAAATATTTTCTTCCATAGCTCGATTCGATATCTTTCTGGTAAGTCTTCGAGAACAACTAGTTCTTTGCCAATATCCAACACTGGTATATTGTTTCCATCTTTAACTGATGACAATGTGACGTCAAGGTCGTTGGACGGCGTAGGATTTCCAAACTTCGCAAAGTTGGTAAAGAGTTTCACAAATCTCTGTGATGTCAAGAATTCAAAGGTATTTGGTGCAATCTTTGGTAGTGTCTGAACGTTCCATAAGAATCCAATCTCATCTGCATGGGATGTGCCTAGTAAATTATTTAAAATAACTAAAAATCCTAATTTATGTTGTTATGTAATACGTAATTTTTAAAAAGTATTATCGAGCCGAATTCCTTAATAAATAAGCTTTCAAGCCACGTATTAAGACAGGGCACATCTACATTTAAAAAAATTCAGAGAATTGTTTATTATTTCTTTGTCTTCTTTACAAAAATAAACTGTTTTAAGTTTTTTGAAATGGAACATCCCATATAATAATATGTAAAAGAAAATTACAAAAATTTGAAAATCATATCTTGCAATATTGAATTGAATGAAATTTCTCTTGTGACAAAGTCCATTGTACATGGATTTTTTTTTATTAATTAATCGAAATACATTATGACACTTTTTAAAAATAGTTTAAGAAGTCATTTACTAAGGTCTTATTACCTGATTTGCTTTATCTATGAAATTGATAAGCTTTTTAAAGTAGGTACGCGAAAAATGGCTTTTCTGCAGAATTTCTAAAAATTTTATTAAACTTGTTGCTTTCCTCAATTTCATTACCATATATCAACTTTGAACAGTTGCCGAACTTTTTGAATACTGGTTTCAAAATTATCTTTTAAATAATGTACTGAAAAAGAGTGTCATCTTCATGGATAATGCGAGCTGTCATAACCGACAGTTAAAAAAGGTTCCAAATACAGCCAGCAAAAAATTGGAAATAAAGGAATTTAAGCTGTGAAACGACATATACTTTGAAGAAAGTTATAAAAGACTGATTTGCTACAGGTACTAAAAGAATTTAATATCAGAACAGAATATGCTTATGACAATATTGCAAAAGAAATGGGTCCTATCGTTTTGCGACTACCACCATATTAGTGTGTTTTTAAACCGACAGAAAATATGTGGCACCAGGTTAAATTATATAGAATTAAAGCCCAAAATACGTCACCTACTCTTTGTTCAAATCAAATGCCATATAATTAATAAAGAAGGTTGTAAATGAAATCATAGTAGAAAGTTGGAAAAATTCTGTAAATCATACCATTAAAATTGAAAATACCTATATTGTTGTACAGAATAGTATAGAATCAATAATAATGTAAAGCTGTAATAATAGATTATTTTTATTTTACAATTATTGTTTATTTTATTTTTTGACATGTAGGTATATTAAAAAACGATTTTAATACTTAAATAATAGAGCAACTAAATATTAAAACAATTTTTTTTATTACCTATTAAAATTCATTTAAATAATCACATTAAGTTCAACCCTGTGCTGCTATGATCCCATAGCAAAGTACCCGAAGCAGAGTTGCCAGATTAACAGATAATATCGGCACAGACAAAGTATTTAGGAACCGTAGTTATATGTTAGTAAAACGTTATACTTTTCCCTGAAAATACAGGTTTGGCAACAGAGCAGTTTGCAAATTATTGCAGTCAATTTGTCAAACGGTATATCTTCGAACAGACTTTTCCTACCTTACCTTGTATACATGATAGAATTTAATAGTGTCTAATACATATTGCAATTTACCTTCCAGTCCCTGCAAATTATGAACATGTTTGAAAAAATTTCTTTCACAAACAGCTGATATCCTAAACACGTACACTGGGCATTTTGAAGTTACGGCATGGTTTACTATTGATGCTACAATTGTAGAGAACATCATGCTATCCATCATTACCTAAAAAAAGTGGTTCAAGTTAACTCCTATAACAATATCGGTAACGGTCAGGGAGACTAAATAAAAGTCTATGCGTGGGCCATGTTCTCAATAAACATTTGAAGGTGTGTTCCGGTTGCGGCTGACGAAAGTTACCTTAAAACGTCTAATATTGATTTGGGCATCCAGCTACCTAATACCAAATACCAAATACGTATATTTATTTTTTAAGATACCCTTAAAAATGCAAGGTGGTATGAAATTCAGTGCATATATTGAAACCGGTATATCCTGGTATGAATTCCGATTAAAGAAAAATAGCAATAGTTTACACTATATCTGTTGCCTCTGAATTTTCTACTGTTGTCGATTAAGTTTAGCACGCCGATTCCGAAAATGTAAAAATACTTTTTTAAAAGCTAGTTTTTGAGATACGGGGAACCAGTGGGAAAGAAATACCAACTTTTACTTAAGGAAAATACATTTATTTAAGACCAAATAAAAATCTATTAATCATCACCCAGTAAACCAACTACAGTTTCAGAAACATATCTGAAACCATAACTCCGAGATGTGAAACGTTTCGTATTTTTCTTCAGAGATATTTGTAAAACATCCCTGAAACCATAAATGACCTACCTAAAATATGTTTCACTGAAACATTTCAAAGATTGATTTCTGAAACATTCTTGAAACCATAAGTGATCTATCTCAAACACGTTTCACTGAAACATTTCAAAGATCGATTTATGAAACATAACCAATTTTTTATATATTTGTAAATGAGAATCAGCTCTCTAACCACCTGACGATACCTTATATTATAAGGATATGAAACAAATGATGTTAAAAACAGCTATTCTCTCTCCGGGCTATATGCCCCTCCGAGCGCTGGATTACACACCAAAATGTGCCGTATTTTGAAGTTTGACTAACACTGTTAGACAACAAAATACTTGGTTTGACTGCAAGAAACTACCAGGAAGCCTTTTCTTTACAGGATAAACGAACATACCGACCTTCCGAAACAGCAATCTTAAAAGCTAAACATGTCGAACTGCATAAGCAGTATGACACAGGCAGCGCCATCCATTAGCACTTTCAAGCAGTCGGAGGAGTAATTTTTAGAAAATATTTTTGAAACATGTATGAAACCTTCAAAAGAATGTTTCGAATGTTTATAAATATTACCAAATTGAAACATCCCATAAACGATTCGTGTTTAATGGAACATTTCCGAAACATGTATGAAACCTTCAAAAGAATGTTTCAAATGTTTATAAGTAAGACCAAATTGAAACATCTCACAAATGATTCGTGTTTACTGGGCATTTGCTTTCAAGAAACTTCGCTTCAACGCTTTCTTTACTTAAATATTCCAAATTTTCAGGAAATCGGTCGACATGACTGTGTAGAATTGTAGAAAGTGGAGTTTGATACTCATGTTACATCCTAAATTTTTCAAACTTAAAATCAGTTCTTCCACGAGAACAATACGATTTTCTGATTTACGGTTTCCGCAGAAGTTGTGCATCACTGATATCTGCTCAAAGACTACAGTACAGCTTAGAGCAGGGGTCCAGATACTTTTCAAAAATTTTATCGAGGTCCAGAGAAAAAAAAAGAAAAACTTCAAATAGACCGCAGGTAAATTTTTGTTTCTCAAAAAGGAACGTGGCTTATAAAACTCATATTATTAGATTTTAATTTTCATTTTTAATCTTAAAAATAAAATGAGTAGATTGGTATTTGTTCTTACAAATTAATTAAGATTTTTTGGCGGTTCAGGTTTCTACCTTCCGTAGTCCGGAGGTCCGGATCTGGACCGAGGTCCGCCAGTTGCCGACAGTCGGCTTAGAGCGTTCCGCTTCCCCTTCTCTCCTTTACATCCTCATTTCTGCTTATGATCCGTCCGTATGCTCAGTGGCGCGACCAGCCGTACACATTAATGATAAATAAGGTATTTTAAAAATCTCCCAGAAACTCGAGCTGTTGGACAAATTTTGAGGGTAGATTTGATAAAAATGCTTTAAAAGTATATTCAATCGGCCATTAAATTTGTAGCAACAGACAAAAAGGGAAATTTTGTAAACTAGTGTAATCATAA
This sequence comes from Philopedon plagiatum, assembly GCA_963971165.1. NCBI lineage: Eukaryota > Metazoa > Arthropoda > Insecta > Coleoptera > Curculionidae > Philopedon > Philopedon plagiatum. The sequence goes on from OZ020194.1 coordinate 71,594,485, forward strand.
ATGGCGCTCGCAATAAGCTGGTAATGGCCCCTTAAATTGTCTCTAACCAGCGCAGCGGGACCCGCCACAGCCAAGAAACCCATGATACGGAACAAGTTGCCAGTTCTATCAATACTTTTTTTTATCTAACAAGATAGCATGGGAAATAATGTTATTGTTAGATCCCTTTGTAGTAACATTTGACACCTTTGTAGTTAAATTACACTTCTTTTGAAAATGTTTAAGATTGACAAATGCCAACATACCAAAAATCACTGGCAACACAGTACAGCCATTAATTTAATGCAAGGAACCAACGCTTGGCAAATAATTAATACTGAAAGAAATTCCAATAACGAATCAAACACGAAATATAAAGATACCACGGTATTTTGTCACTACCCGCACTATTAAAAACTGACAACTAATGTTTTTGTTATTGTTAAAGTAAAATCTCTGTAAAATTCACTTGCCCTAAAAGATTTTTAGATTAAACTTAACACACTTATATGCAATAGTAATAAAACAGTAGGTATAGCCCTTAATAAAAAACATTCCACTAACGAATTAAGTACAATGCTTAAAAGAATCCAAGGTATTTTTTACCATTAGCAAAAAGCAGTGTTGAATCCAGACATTTTTGTCCGGGAGGGCATTTGATAATTTCGTGGGGGCACAATTTTCATATATGCATATACAATAATGCATATACATAAATAATCTTCGGGGGGCACTGTGGATCTCGGGGGGGGGGGGGGGGGGCTCAGCCCCCCCGGAGAGATACCTGGATTCAACACTGATAGTAAGATGCTTGCAACTAGCAATTGCATACACGCTAACCTATTAACGATAAAATTTGAAGGGGTGTTCCTATCACATAATTTATAAAAGATCTAAAAATTAAAAAAAATCTTTGGTAGTCTTATAAATTCATTTAGCAAATGAGGTGAAAACTTTGATTAAAATAACACTCTAAAACTCTATATTATATCGGTTAGGGGTAATAACTTTCAACGTTGAGCTTGGAATCTTTGAGAGGCACATAACTTTGTGTAAACAGTTCGACTAATCACGTGCCTGTAAAATATCAGGAAAACGACAGGAAAAAAGAGACGGGGGTAAGAACAGGGAAGCAAGAGCGAGATAACATGCGATTCAAATTAGGAACTTTGCGGCTATAGCGCCCGATTTGCTAACTACCATAGTGGGCAATGTTTTTATTTCGTAAGTAATAAGAAATGAGTGCCGGCTGCTTTTACAGTTTTTATCTAATGCGGTCAAATTTTAAAGCGTGGTTGACTGCAAAACTTTCACGAATTTTATGTTTTGAGCGGATTGTCGTATACAGGTAAGTATGTAGTTTTCTCAAAAATGTTAAGCGGTGTAGGATATTAAAAAAGGAACCCGTCCAGAAATTGTTTTTTTTTCGCTAAAATACACCCTGTATCTAATAGGTACATTTTTTAATACGTAAGAAAGTTATATCGTATTTCGCAACTCATGTAAGTAATTTTTGAAAGTACCTATAATGCGTTTTTGGCAAATATTAATTATTAATAGATTATTCTTGGACAGTTCTAGCGTAATTTATTTATTTTTTAGTGGAACAAATTTAAAACCTAATTATAAAAAATGCGCGCGTACGGTCTGGTTTTTGGATGTTGGAGAAAATTTTACAGTTGTTCGATTAAACCAAGAAAAAGTATTGAATGTGTCTCTAGACCACCCCAGGAGTTACCCATTGAATTTCATAACACCCTGTATATATTTGTTAAAATCATCACAAAATTTCTAATATTTTACAATTGAAAGAATTCTTAAAATATTTATATTTCAGTTGTAATATTGATTTTTTTTTCATTGTAATCATGTAAAAAATACTGTTTGAATATTTTTCTAGAAAAATATCGGTAATAATTTCTTAAGATAATCTTGCAGCGTAAAAAATAGATAACAACGGATGAGTTCTTTGAAAACTTTTTTCAGTGTACAAGCAACTAAATCCATACAGTATGTAGGGGAGACCGGTGACAATTGTAACAGGTGTCAATTGTAACATTCAGTATACGTCCGCCCTCTGCCAGATTATCGCGAACCGAGTTACACATCTTCAACGGTTGTTGTTCCTTCTTTAGGGTGTTAGTTGCTTTAAGAATTCTGATGAATACCGACTGTTGTTACGATCTCAAACTTGACCTTCAACACGAAAAGTAAGTATTTATTTTTATTTTCTTTTGTATTTAATTTCTTAAACATATTTTCAATATATATTTAAATTATACCACTATTGACTATATTGACAATATTGACTATATAATCTTATAATAAGAACCCTTTAGGAATTCGATTACATAGTTTAATAATGTAAACAAATCATATGTGTCCTTTGGTGTCAATTGTAACATGTTACACGTGAAACCAATGTAAAAAGTGTGTATCATCATAATGTATTTCTTTATAGAACGCTTAATATGAAACCAAACACTTTTGGAGACCTCATACCGTGCATACGCAAGAAAAAATACTCGTATATTAACTTAAAATTAGTAATCTGTAACTTTTTCCCATAAAAGTCTAAGCCAACCATTATAAAAATCTCAAAAGTCAAAAATTTTGAGTTAAAACAGTCTTCTTCCGCATGCACGATATACTTAACACAGGTGAAAAGTAAGGTCTTTTAGTAATGTTAATATACCCACGTTTCTTATCTAACTTTTTTCATTTTAAAAGAATATTTTACTTTGAATTTGTATATTTTCAAATATTGTTATTTATATTTTAATAGGAGTTACTAATACAGATTGTTACGAATTTGTCGTTTTTCCTTTGGTATATTTATGCCAACTTTAACAATAGAAAAAACTACTTTTTTATTATAATAATAATAATAATAATAATAATAATGTTTATTCTCTTTGTTTATTTTTTTTAATGTTGTTATTTGTATTCAAATATAATATTTAAAATAAAATATGTGTTTGTACGTACTGATACTACTAACACCTGTGTCCGTTACAATTGCCACCAGTCGGGTGTCAACTGAAACATTTGTCATTGACTTGAATCATATATTCTAAACAAGAAACTAGATATTTTTTCTACATTCTGAATTTATTGGGTTACTTACAAAGCCCGGGGACATCCTCAAAAATAAATCAATAAATTAGAACTGACAGGTAAGGTCGTAAAAAATCACATGTGTTTTTTGTTACAATTGTCACCGTTCTCCCCTACTTTTAAGAGACCCCTAAATATATATTTACCATATCTTTAGTTCTTGGATCTTCTGGATTTAAATACACGCTGGCCATTAGTTTTTCAATTTCATCAGCTTGTTCGTTGGTGGCCTTTAGTATCCAAGGAATACTTGATCTGAAGTTATACAATTGGTCGAAACCGGGAAGCGCCTTTCTTACCATTTCTAGTAATAAGCCTTCATGGGAAGTGTATCTATAAGAAAAAAAAACATTAAAATAGTTAAGAAAAGTACTTCCTTTTAAAAACTGCAGTGCAATTCTAGTCACAAAATGGTCATTTGCAGGTTTTGCAATTGGTTCTGTTGCTTTTCCAGAAAAAGATTTAAAATTAGGAAAAAGGTGAAAAGAAATTGTTCCATTTCTCTTGTTGTATTCGTTTTAAGGCAATGGATAATGTACCATCGAAAACACATGCCGGGTGGAAAAAGTTAGATGCCTACCATTGGGCTCTTGAAAATGATAATAAATACACCCAAGTTTAAACTACCTATGTCAAAAAGTCCGTTGAGCCTGTGTCTATAAAATTGCAATTCCAAATATTTTCAACGATAATCCTAAATAGCATACTTTGCAATTTAAATTTTTGCAAAATGTGGCTTTTTCATGAGGCAGACTAACGAGAAGTGCCTTCTACACTATACAGGCATTTATTTGTTCTGTATCTTATGGCATACGTAGTTTTTAAATTTTAACTGTTTTCAAGTTTTTGTATCTTTTTCTTTTTTCGCTAAAACCGGTATTTGGTACGGTACTAGTAATTGTATTGAAAATAACACTTTTAGGTTTGTAGCGACTTGCTGGAACAAATTGTGCAATCCAAAAATACATGCATATTACAACAGCTTAAACTTATAACAGCAAAGCTTGCATCTATAGCACTAATCCAGAAAACACAAAATAAGAATCGCAGGAAGGAGCACCGCTCCTCGCGTATCAGGACTTAACTTAACTTTACCTCCCCCTTGTTATTACGGACGTTAATTTTTTTCTATTTTTGTTAAAAACATTACTTACCCAATAAACATAGGCACATGGTTATAATCTCCACTTGTTATCAATTCAAAGGGATGTCTGATAATAAAGGCTGATTGATTTGGTTTTTCTATTACTGGTCCATATGGTCTCGGTTTTCCAAAAATCTCGTCCTAAAACAGTAGAGAAACTAATAGCGGCATTGAACTTGTACATATATGAAAAGATAATTGATTCAAAGAAACAATCTCGCCGTTTCTATTTTTTTTTATTACTTACATCCTGTATTTTCTCTTGCATTGCGTAAATCTCTTCACCAGTCATGTTTTTTAATATACTTAATACCTCCTGATCAGTTGCACCCTTCTTGCCTAAGGCTTCAGCTACAGAGGGTCCACTTGATAGATTCAGCGACCAATGACAAATTGCAGCTCCGCTTTCAAGAATAGCTTTATGAAACAGACCTAAAGAGATAAAAATATAATTTATATAGTGAGTCCTTTAAATATTATGTATCATAAAGATTTAAGATCAAACGATGGTTTGAATCTCTGGTTTCTAACCGTCAGCAGCTTAATGAGAGGGTTCCAGACTATAAACAAGCCTAGGATTTTATAGCTGGCTCTGACGAGGTCTGAACTGAGAGGTTATTCCACAGAGGTAGATATGAAATCATACTAACGTCTAGCCGGTACCAGGAATATGCCTCCCGAATTTTGCCGAACGATTGTTAGGTTTTTTCCGCACCGATCCTTCTTCGCTTGCGAGGAAAGAGACTGGTCAGGGCCCCTAACCAGGTGCTAACCCTGTTCCGACCTTAGGGTGCCCTCCGATCCGATTTTAAGTGACAAAAATTAAAAAGAAAGATCCGGCAGAGCCCGGATTCGAACCAAGACGTCTGGGTTGATAAGCAGACGCTTTACCCACTGGACTACGTGGCTCATGGTAGGAAATCGGTAAACTTACGAACACTATTAACGCATTTGAATGACTCGGCTTCTTACCTTCGGGAGGCATATTCCTGGTATCGGTGAGACGTTTCTTGAAAAAATCTCCTGTTTGTCTGTGGAGGATGTTGTAGGTGTTTATTAGGGTGGATCGAAAAAATCTTTTTTTGGATTTTCAGTTGACCTTACCTGCCGAAAGTTGTCAGTAGATATCATGATTGTTTTAGCCGAATCTCAGAATTTTCGAACATCATCTTCAGGTTCCCCGCGAGGGTCAAAGTTTAGGGAAAATGTCAATTTTTTACCTTTACCAAAAAAATAACGGAATGATTTTCTTTAATTATTTTACTTGGGCTGATATGCCCCATCAATGTTGTATTATTAAAAAAAAACTCGGAATTTTTGATAAGCATCTAGAGGTTCCCCTGCTGTATACAATTTAAGAAAAAAATTAAAATAAAAAACTTTTTAAAAAAATATATTTTGTGTAATTTTTGATAAGCAAATGATTTTTGTTTTGCTTGACAGACGAAACAAAATCATTTTGTGGTAGTAAAATATGGAAGCTTGTTCCTAGAATCTATTTTGGCCCTAATGAATCCGTCTCTAGCTTCTTGGCCTGAAACAGCTAGAGAAGCCTCTGTTACAAGCTTAATACTCCTCTCCACAGCTTGGGTGTGGCAAGGAAATGTAGGAAGAGGCATATTTTAAAATTTATGCCACATCCAAGCTGTGGAGAGGAGTATTAAGCTTGTAACAGAGGCTTCTCTAGCTGTTTCAGGCCAAGAAGCTAGAGACCGATTCATTAGGGCCAAAATAGACTCTAGGAACAAGCTTCCATATTTTAATACCAAAAAATGATTTTGTTTCGTCTGTCAAGCAAAACAAAAATCATTTGCTTAACAAAAATTACACAAAATATATTTTTTTAAAAAGTTTTGTATTTTAATTTTTTTCTTAATTTGTATACAGCAGTGGAACCTCTAGATGTTTATCAAAAATTCCGAGCTTTTTTTTAATAATACAACATTGATTGGGCATATCAGCCCAAGTAAAATAATTAAAGAAAAACATTCCGTTATTTTCTTGGTAAAGGTAAAAAATTGACATTTTCCCTAAACTTTGACACTCGCGGGGAACCTGAAGATGATGTTGGAAAATTCTGAGATTTGGCTAAAGCAATCATGATATCTACTGACAACTTTCGCCAGGTAAGGTCAACTGAAAATCCAAAAAAAGATTTTTTCGATCCACCCTAGTGTTTATAGAGCATGAAGAAACACCACTTAGTTTTCTGGGTATCCGCGAGGTCATTACACAGAAAAAAACTGCTATGCTCTTTTCAATAATAGTATTATGTTTGACCACCCCATTGGTTATGTTAAAGTTAATATTGTCTCAATAAAACATCATTGAAATAACAAAAAAAAATATTGCTTTAAATATAGACATATTCTTGGAATTCAAAAGTACTGCTACTTCTTTGAAAACTCTACTACAAATATTTCAGTGATCAAAATACTATTGGAAGTCAATAAATTTCTATTATTCCTTGGAGTGCAAAATTCTTACAGCCAAAAAAATTAATCTGATTTGATGCTTAAATATAACTCGGCGAAAAATAGCTATTTGTAGGCGGTTTGATTCAAATTAAAATATATTTTATTAAACGAACAAGAACTACAGTTTAAACAAAAAATGTAAAAATTAAGTCAATAATCCTTATATCATTTCAATTAAAATAAACACTCCGAGAAAACATAAGGTATAAGAGAAATAATAAACTATATTAATTCAATGGGTTCTATTATTGGCTGAAATATTACTTCAATTGCTCGCGGATGCTCTTTGTGCTGTTGTAGTTGGTTTTTGTTCGTTTAATCGTCGTTTAAGCTTGCAGCCTGTTTGGTTATGTTATCATTCTGTACGTATAAAACTTTAACAAAAGAATTTGTATTTGAAAATTATCACATTTTTAATGATATGAAATTTTAGAATATCTATAAAAAAATTGTGTTTAGTGTCTTTCTCTCTCTTCGGGTTTGCTCCCCTTGGCGGCCTCTGCTCTGTATATTCTTCTCCCGGATCTTAGTTGTTTTTTTTTGTCTCTATATCCCAGCAAACAACAAACATCCCCAGGACGTCCCATTTTGATCAGCAACGTCCCAGGTGGGATGATCCCAGTTAAGACATCCCTGGGACGTCCCCTGGACGTTAGAAAGATCCCAAATTGGTCAAAAAGTGACGTCCTACGGACGTCTCATGTTGCCGCCCCAAGGGCGTCCGCAATGGGATTTAAAAAAAAATTAATTTGGTAAAATGTTTTTATAATGTGTAAAAACAAAATACTGTTGGAATCTTTATTGTATTGATGACTCTATATTATAATGACCGATTCATTAGGGCCAAAATAGACTCTAGGAACAAGCTTCCATATTTTAATACCAAAAAATGATTTTGTTTCGTCTGTCAAGCAAAACAAAAATCATTTGCTTAACAAAAATTACACAAAATATATTTTTTTAAAAAGTTTTGTATTTTAATTTTTTTCTTAATTTGTATACAGCAGTGGAACCTCTAGATGTTTATCAAAAATTCCGAGCTTTTTTTTAATAATACAACATTGATTGGGCATATCAGCCCAAGTAAAATAATTAAAGAAAAACATTCCGTTATTTTCTTGGTAAAGGTAAAAAATTGACATTTTCCCTAAACTTTGACACTCGCGGGGAACCTGAAGATGATGTTGGAAAATTCTGAGATTTGGCTAAAGCAATCATGATATCTACTGACAACTTTCGCCAGGTAAGGTCAACTGAAAATCCAAAAAAAGATTTTTTCGATCCACCCTAGTGTTTATAGAGCATGAAGAAACACCACTTAGTTTTCTGGGTATCCGCGAGGTCATTACACAGAAAAAAACTGCTATGCTCTTTTCAATAATAGTATTATGTTTGACCACCCCATTGGTTATGTTAAAGTTAATATTGTCTCAATAAAACATCATTGAAATAACAAAAAAAAATATTGCTTTAAATATAGACATATTCTTGGAATTCAAAAGTACTGCTACTTCTTTGAAAACTCTACTACAAATATTTCAGTGATCAAAATACTATTGGAAGTCAATAAATTTCTATTATTCCTTGGAGTGCAAAATTCTTACAGCCAAAAAAATTAATCTGATTTGATGCTTAAATATAACTCGGCGAAAAATAGCTATTTGTAGGCGGTTTGATTCAAATTAAAATATATTTTATTAAACGAACAAGAACTACAGTTTAAACAAAAAATGTAAAAATTAAGTCAATAATCCTTATATCATTTCAATTAAAATAAACACTCCGAGAAAACATAAGGTATAAGAGAAATAATAAACTATATTAATTCAATGGGTTCTATTATTGGCTGAAATATTACTTCAATTGCTCGCGGATGCTCTTTGTGCTGTTGTAGTTGGTTTTTGTTCGTTTAATCGTCGTTTAAGCTTGCAGCCTGTTTGGTTATGTTATCATTCTGTACGTATAAAACTTTAACAAAAGAATTTGTATTTGAAAATTATCACATTTTTAATGATATGAAATTTTAGAATATCTATAAAAAAATTGTGTTTAGTGTCTTTCTCTCTCTTCGGGTTTGCTCCCCTTGGCGGCCTCTGCTCTGTATATTCTTCTCCCGGATCTTAGTTGTTTTTTTTTGTCTCTATATCCCAGCAAACAACAAACATCCCCAGGACGTCCCATTTTGATCAGCAACGTCCCAGGTGGGATGATCCCAGTTAAGACATCCCTGGGACGTCCCCTGGACGTTAGAAAGATCCCAAATTGGTCAAAAAGTGACGTCCTACGGACGTCTCATGTTGCCGCCCCAAGGGCGTCCGCAATGGGATTTAAAAAAAAATTAATTTGGTAAAATGTTTTTATAATGTGTAAAAACAAAATACTGTTGGAATCTTTATTGTATTGATGACTCTATATTATAATGACTTTACATTACCCCCCAAAAAGTGTTTTTTTTTTGTGTCAGTACTAGGACTGGTTGGAATTGCTATGAGATGGCGCTGCCTGTGTCATGCTACTTCAGTAATTCAACAAAATAATGTTAAATATTTACTCTTTGCACTCTGAATAAGTATTCTGTCATCTAACCGTGTTGGAACGATTTGATATGGGAAATACCAAAATTTCCTCTCTAAGGGGAAGTGCAGTAAATTGAAAATGCTATAAAATGTATCCAGAATCCAGACCCTTTAAGGGGTAGGGAATGTCCAACAATGATCCTAGATACGTCCCAAATATAGTCGCTATAACGTCCTAGTAAGGCCCTAAGATGATCCAATATATGTCCTGTGTAACCTTTATGGGATGATCCCAGATACATCCCGACCTGTTCCAAACGGACGTCCCAGGAACGTCCTTGGGATCTTATGGGACATTCCGGGACGTCCCTGGGATGTAGGATATATCCCAGACTTACGTCACTGGGACGTCCCAGGGACGATTTTGTGTTGACTGGGATTGTTTATCTTTATATTGTAGATTATTGTGACAAAGATAACTAAAGACATACAGATACACACAGATTGCTGCTCTGTGAGGTTGGCGATTTGTCAAACACAGGCTCCGTTATGTGATAGGATTTATCGAGCTTGTTCTTAAATGTTACACCACATCTTAACTTATTTTATTGTACCTATCTATATTATTACAAACTTATAATACTGTATAATATTTAACTTATAAATAAATCTTTGAATCTTTGAATCTTTGAATATCTTCAACAGATAAATGAAAAATTAAAATAGGCCACAATTAATATATGATTTTCCTTCCTGTTTAAAATGTCGTTAAGTCAATCTTGTAAAATCTTTAAAAAAATGTTACCTAGCGTTATCTTTTTGGCGAAGAAGCAGATGACACGGTGTAAAAATGATACAGGAGCCAGACTAAGGGCTTGCACTTTTACTAGACTATAAAATGGATAGTTACGACACTTTTCATCGTAATGAAAATTCCTTCTTAGAGAAAATAAAAAAAATAAATCAATTAAAAAATTACCGTTACCTACTCTGCATGTGAATATCTAAATTGCATTGTTATGCTAGCAAATATGTGAGAATATATATCTCTAACTATTAAATCTATGGAAAATAAATTAAAACTTACCTTTCGAGCTTGGGGATAGGACATGAAAATGTACAGAACTGGATCCAGCACTTTCGCCAAAAATGGTAACATTATTTGGATCACCGCCAAAAGCTTTTATGTTTCTTTGTACCCATTTAAGGGCAAGAGTTTGATCCTTAAGTCCTGCATTGCCTGGTACATCAAGGGATTCGTCGTCTAAACTGAGAAAACCTGAAATGTTTACCATTATAGAGCAACAGTGTTTTAAAGGCTTGTTGTATTTGTGCCTGCTTGTTGTTTTTTATTATTTTTTCACCCTTCCTCCTGGTAGCTATTTCAGATGAAGGCTCTGGGCCTGGTACATAGTATATCACTTTAGCTGTGATCTTTTTTAAGTAACTACAACAATTTTTATTTTTTTCCAAGTTCCCAAAGAATAGGCAAAATGTCTTATTAGATACGTATACTCCGAAATAGAATATGTACCTACATGATTTTTCTCTAGGTAAGGTAAATAGTAAAAACAAGATTGTATCGCTGGCAGTGAACCATTTTATAAATCTATGTTATGAAATAATTAAATTCATTGTTCCTTACTCACCTAATAATCCTAATCTGTAATTTATAACAACTACTACAATATCCTGATTTAAAAGCAGTTCTGGTCCATAGATTTCGCTCTTATTACAACCCATAGTAAAGCCACCCCCATGAATATATACCATAACAGGCTTCAAGTTGTCTGTTTTGTTAATCTTAAAACATAATATGAAATATATCACATCTGAAAGCTAAAGAATCAAAGTTTTCGTACAGAAATTTCCTCATAGAACAAAGTGCGTTTCGGGACAAGTACAAACCTACTTTATAAACAAGTTAAGAATTACTTTATAAGTAGTGCTACTATCTACTGGCTGGTATTGGCATAACTTTTACCTAATTTCTATTTGTTTCAGAATTTAGCTAAGTTACAGGATATTTTTGCCATCTCCCGGCCAGATTTCGTTATTCCACTATGTGGGTCCTGTTAATTCAGGTCATGGGATATCCTCACTAATATATTAATCACTCAAAATTTAACTCGTCTATTCTGCCGCTCTCACGTAAGGAAAGGCCATAAAAACTACAAACAAAAACCCAGATAGCGACCCAGGCAAACGCACACCTGCCACCGGCACCGGGCGTCGGTAGTGATGAATGCATCAATGTACTACTGGCCAAACATTGCTTATTTTAAGTAAAACTATTTTACCGTTGCCCACCCTTTAGATTTTAAATGCGTTTTTGGGTAACAACTAGCCAAAATTTCTATAAGTTAATCCTTCCTTAAACCACTATTATTAGAATACCCACCTATACAAAAATTTTAAACTTGAGTTTACGACTTGACAGCAACGAGTAAGCATTGATAATGCAAGTGAGATCTTGGCGAAACGTCTGCATCTGCCAGAATCCAATAGGAATTTAACAAACGAACGGATGTACTCCCGGATCAACATTTCTTCACATCTCTCCATCCGTGAAAGTCTACGTTCAAACGGCATTATGATAATGCTTGTAATGCCATTATCTACACATCTACACGAAAAATATTTTTGTGAAACGTGTCGTTGTTAATTTACATCAAAAATGGATAACTCCTATTTTAAGAGTATATGACCGCCAAATTTAAACAGCACTTCTGGTAAAGGTAATAAGGACTTTCGGAGATAATCGGCCTTATTCAGGTGTACATTGAAATGGAATCAATATTGACAAAATTATATTTGTCAAGTGAAAACCTCAAAACCGTTTTCTGGTGACATATCAATAATCTGTTTTATTTCAATGTGACGTCAGCTTACAGTTGTCTGAAAATTTGTCAGAATTGATATTCAGGTGGCCAATTTTTAGCAACATTGTATATTGTTTGTTGATAATTTGAAAAAGTACTACTGCCTACTTTTTAAGTATTGGTTATTGATAAAAAAATAAAAATGGCGGATTTGTTGGATTTTCCTTTACTTGTTCATGCTCTAATTAATGAACATGAGACGTAAGTTTTTTTGATAATCTCTGAAATTTAGGATTTTTTTAAGAGGTGTTGTACCGCCAATCGGTGGGTCAGAGATCCTTATTTTTTGTACATAAACATACAGAAAGGTAGTTTTTTATTTACATTGATATAACATTTTTTAGCCTAGAACATAATCTCTTGAAAAAGGAATTAAGGCAACAGTCAAGCCCTTTAGATCTACCCAATGGGGTCTTTAAGAAAATTTACAGATGCGATAAAACCACAGCTGAGTTTTTGATAAATGAACTAAGTCCACTTCTTCCGGACCCAGACAGAGATACGGAGGCAATTCCTAAAGATGTAACGATTTTATGTGCTCTAAATTTCTATGCACAGGGCAGCTATCAGAAGGCAGTAGGGCAGGACATGAACTGTCCAATGAGCCAGTCTGCTGTCAGTCGCTGTATAGAAGTGGTTACCAATGCAATTATAGAGCGCTTCCAACATAAAGTGAAATCGCCTTGTTTTCTCTAGCCTTCTTTCTGGTATGCGACTTCCATTCTGTAAATACCTAAAAAAATAGGCTAACTAATGTAACTGAACTTCATACAAATTGAATAAGAACATAAAATAAAGTACCACATGGAACTTTCAATTTTCCATACCTTTTTCCATGCTGCAGTATCTCTCACGGGGCCATCTCCACATGAATTTAATTTTAATGTAATCTCTTCCCAGATTTTCTCTATGATCCCTGGATTTGCCCTGGATCCTGACTTGGCTCTAATTTTCCAGTCCTCAGCACATTATAATCTTTTAAATATGTTAGATATATTTCAAATTGTGTCCTAGTAGTCCTTTTTTTTACAATTTCAGTCATTTTTGTCCAAAATATTATGTTTTTTTTTAATTAGCAAGATAACCCATACATACAACCAAAAAATTGAGGTTATATATACTGGTTCCGGTTAAAAAACAGCGCGCGATTTAAAATTTTTGACAGATTAGAATTGCATGCATGCCAGATGATTGAAGTTAATTTTTAATATTCATCCAAGTTTCAACTACTTTTCAACCTGGGCACCAGAATACGAAAAATAACCAATATTGAAAAGTTTCAATAATCAAGATTGATAATTGAAAAATAGTCAATGGACACCTGAATAACGTCGAATATGCTGCATCTTTTTTCAACCAAAATTTTTCTTTTGCCTACAAATACCTAAATTGTTAGGCTATTTTATGATTAAAAATTATGACATAATAATTTACCAAATTATTACATATTATCAAATATATTTTTTATCTGTTGTTTACCGATAGAAATATTAGATAGCTTTTATATTTGGAGTGGATTTATGTTATTGAAATTAAAGACAATTAAAAATTATTTTGAAACTATTTTATCTAATATTATTTCAATAGCGTTTCATTTAATTTTAATGATGCAAAACATAAAATTACATATTTAATAAACTTTATATAGATAGAAAAAATGCCGATCAGGTGCTGTTGCCAGTATTCATATATTCTATTTTTTTGTTGTTCAAATTGATTTCAAATAATTATGAGGCTCCTGAATCTTTATATAAAATAAGATTTTAATGAAAATATTTTTTTCGATATTAAACGCCTTTATAAACCTAAAGATAATATGGCGCACTTTTTGATCTCGTAGTTGTTTTGATTGGTAGAAATCGTAGACATTTTTAAAAAGTAATTTTTATTTCCTAAAAAAGCAATAGTTCTATCAGTTTTTCTTCTGTTTTTTTTTCTCTTTTTGTTAGTTTTGTCAAAACTGCAGGTTCCTCTTTCATTCAACATACTAGACGCCTTTGTTTTTTTTATATTCATTTAAAAACAAATTTTGTTTTGTGATTTTTTTTATACTGGAATTGCCCATGAAGGTTTAACCTAAGATACAAATGTATCGTCGAATTTTGAAAACAAGGAAAATGCATTCTGTTGCTACGGAACTTGAAGAGTTAAAGGTTAGAGGGAGGAAGGAGAAACTTCGGCTTCTGTAGTTGCATTGTGAAAAGTTGGTATATGATAATACGAGACGTGTTTTTTGTTGTTCTGTTAGGAATAGTCAAAAGAGAAACAATAGAAGCCAGTTTTGTTGAGCAAGAGCAGTAAAACTATTTGTATAAGAGGGACCGATGGCCCACAGCATGTCCGTAAATTAGAGAATGGAATTTTATGGAGGCTATCAGTATTCATGTAAATGGAATGAGTATTAATCTAAGTAATATATATATATATATATATATATATATATATATATATATATATATATATAGACTGCTGCAGCAGTCTGTCATCTCGTGCCGCATGGCTAAAATTAATTTCAAAAAACTGAGAAAGAAACGATTTTTAATTTTCTTCTTTTTTTTTAATTAATGACTTTCATGTAATTTTAATCTGTCTGCTATTGTGTAATAAATGTAAATTTAGAATAATTAAGTAATTCATGACGCTTGGTTTTCGATCCGACTCTGGAGTACTTCACTGATTCCCTAGATAATACTTTAACAGGTCCGTGAAGTTAGCGAACCATATACGGGTGCAAATTCTGAAAATGTATCCACCATTTAGCACCCAATTTGCACCATTTTGCACCGTCATTACCAACTTGATTCATCTTCTCAGTATCGATAAATTTTGAATTCCTTTTTTGGTTCGCCAACTTCACACCAGCGCACCATTTTTGTGAATATTAACCTTGTGTTAAAAATAAATAGCTTGGGATTTAGCACCTTCTTTGCACCATTTTGCACCTTCATTACTGATTTGATTCAGCTTCTCATTATCGAGAAATTTTGATTCCCCTTTTGGTTCGCCAACTTCACGCCGGCGAACCATTCTTGAAAATTTTACCCTTGTGCAAAAAATAAATAGCTTGACATTTAGCACCGATTTTGCACCATTTTGCACCTTTGTTACTGACTTGATCCATCTTCTCAGTATCGAGAAATTTTGAATTAATTTTTTGTTTCGCCAACTTCACGCTGGCGCTCCATTTTTGGGAATTTTAACCTTGTGTAAAAAATAAATAGCTTAACATTTAGCACCTCTTTTGCACTATTTTGCAGTTTTGTCACTGATGTTACAAACAATGTTCTTTATCCATATTAATGGTATACTCACTAAAGAAATCTGTAATATCGGCAATAACGCACTACTCTAGGCTACAGATGGCACTGTCTACTGCTGAACAGTATTTTCAGCTGGCATTGTAATTCACTCTTTAGTAATCATGTTTTGGTCGTAACTAGTTTGTGGTTATGTACATACAATAGCAAAAAGGCGGCAAAATTCTTTTGTTTGTGTGGCTTCTTTGTTCAACAAAATGAGCAAGGTGAGTTGGTATATATACTCGTACACTAATGTAAAGGTGTGATGTCTCGATGTCCCAGCACTACCATTTAGAACACCATCGACGAAAAAGTAATTCTCAAGCAACCAATCTCATGCTTGCGCGCGGTGTTACATCTTCTTTGATGTGCCGTTTTCTTCAGAGAGAAGGCATTACTTACCATGATTTTTAGCAGTGCTTTTCATACATTTTGTGTTATTGCTTTTTTCAAGATGCGTGAAGTTTGCGAACAATATTTTTCAAGGTAGTAAAAATAAAATGTTTTTTTTAGGGGCGCCCCAAACGTTATTCGGTAGATGCGCTTCAGGAACAGTTCATTCTTTTCAAAGATTGGCTTATTAATGATTTTAATAAAAAGAATTCCGAAGTTTGGACAAAAATCAGCACTAACTTGAACAATACTATCACTCCTTTGGGCGTTTATACCTACTTTAGGAAAAATTATAACAACTCTTGGAATCTGATAGGCTTAACTTCAGTTTCTGATCGTACATCAAGTTGTTCCTCTTCATCGAATGAATGTTGCCATGGAAATGGAAATTCGTCAGAATTTACCATTATAGTAGAACGTGTTTCATGGCTGAAAATCTCTCCCGTGTGGAGATCACTGAAAAAGAGAAGGCGATTTTGTTTACAAGAAGGATGGACTCACATATTTGCCGCTGCTATAAGCGAACAATCAGAGCTTACCTGCAATGTAGTTTTTGACAAACACTATGTTTCTCATGAGCGAAACATAATAAAAATTAATGCTCATTGTAGTGAATGTCCAGGATTGATAAAGTTACTTTGTTACGACTTCAGTAATGATGAGGATGGCGTTACTTTTGAAATGACTGGCGAGAGAATAGACGCCTTGTACCATACCGGAAAGGCAAGGAGGCCATTAAGCAATGTTTTAAGGAAGGATGCAGGAAAAGAACTGGCGTCTGGATTACCTGCTTCCGTTTGGCGCAAGAAAGCTGCTACACAATATTGTACCTCAAACGGGACCCAACGTAATCCGCGTACTTTATACTCATTGGACGTGTTAAGAAAGTGTAAATCCGAAAGTATGCCGTTTAGCGACTACAACAAAGTAAGTTGTCCTGTTAAAAATATCGAAATTTTAAAATATAGTCCTTCGCACATAGGTCACATACATAACTTGGCACTTGACAAGTTTTTTGTTCATTACTGGCTTCCAGAACAAATGGCAGTATTTAACAATTACATAAAGTCTTCACCACATGCTTTTCTTGCGATAGATGCAACTGGTTCTCTAGTTAAAAAACTGTCGAGACCATTCGATGACAAATCTGGAAATATATTTTTATATATCGGTGTAATTCACATAGGAGGCAATTCCGGACAGATCCCTGTTACACAGATGCTGTCCGAATCGCACACTATCAAAACTAATTTATATTTTATTATTTTTATTAAAAGTAACCCCGACAAATCCACGTCCAGCCTTGCTACTTTTATACCAACCTCGGTCATCAACTCTGCTTGATTAAAACAATAACAAGATCGTTGGATATAAGAGCAGCAGCTGGGCAGTTAGAGTTGGAAGTAGTAGCTGCAGTAGCAGTAGTTGCGGTGGTCGACAATCGAGTCATAGTGGTGATTCGGTGCGAGGGATCGAACAAGTGTCGATCCCTCCACAATCGACCCAACACATCGAGCCGTTATCTTACACTTATGGTGCAAAATGGTGCAAAATCGGTGCTAAATGTCAAGCTATTTATTTTTTGCACAAGGGTAAAATTTTCAAGAATGGTTCGCCGGCGTAAAGTTGGCGAACCAAAAGGGGAATCAAAATTTCTCGATAATGAGAAGCTGAATCAAATCAGTAATGAAGGTGCAAAATGGTGCAAAGAAGGTGCTAAATCCCAAGCTATTTATTTTTAACACAAGGTTAATATTCACAAAAATGGTGCGCTGGTGTGAAGTTGGCGAACCAAAAAAGGAATTCAAAATTTTTCGATACTGAGAAGATGAATCAAGTTGGTAATGACGGTGCAAAATGGTGCAAATTGGGTGCTAAATGGTGGATACATTTTCAGAATTTGCACTCGTATATGGTTCGCTAACTTCACGGACCTTACTTTAACACCTTTAATGAACATTCTCAACTAAGTTTCTCCCTGAAGATGAAAATAAATATTTTCGAAAGCTTGGAACAACTTTAAAGAGTATTCTTTCATTTGCTGCGCAACCCAATATTACTAGTTTACTTCCTAACTAGTCAGCAACGACTACCCTCTATATATACAGGGTGTCCGGGAAAATGTGGGAAATCTCCCGGATATGAAAAAAACACGTGAAAAGAGTACTACAAGTTCATATAAACTTTTTTCGTATAGGCCTCCTCTTCGGAGATATGGGCTCCCAAAGAGCTCCAATGAAATCAAGTTTTTTACACATAATTATTGAACCACCAGGTATATTCAAATTTTTTTTTAATATGATGTATACCAGGTTAGACCCTTCAAATTACTATCCAAGAAAGTATTGTGAAGTACTCACAGCTGCAGGGACGGACTAGCTCTGACATTCATGACCCCATTTTTTTTACGCCCTGTATGATAAGAACTTTGGACCACGTTTTTTACATACCTTTAACTATTGACTAAAAATTAAGTACTCTTCATTCATGTCGTTAATCCTAACCGTTTTCGAAAAATCGTCATATTTTTACATCATGTATTTGGCGTATTTCGATAACAGATACGTCTAATTCTGTGAATTGCAATTCGACCTAGGTTCGCAAAAAATGTGCGTTTTATTTTATCGGCCCCAAAAACAAAGTATTGCTGTTGCAAACGTTACTAGGTACGAAAGAAATAAATATCCTGCAGTTTAGAACTTGTCAACTTTCACATCGCTGATTTCGTGGTGAAATTAATTGTGAAATAATTCGAAATAACACGTTTATTGAGTATGCAGATATGCATCTGATGTGTGGTCTTGCATCTTGCAATGCTTTGGAAGCCAGAAGATTCTCTTCACGGACGAAGCATGAATTTACACAACTCACATGTATGGGCTGATGAAAATCCTCATGCAACTATTGTTTCGCATCGTCAACATCGGTTCCAATCAATTAATGTCTGGGCAGGAATCATTGGCAATCTTTTGATTGGACCATTCGTATTGCCGGTACGACTTAAAGGACAACTTTATTTGGAATTCCTCCAGAACGCTTTTCATGATTTAGTAGAGCACTTACTACATGAAATCCGCCGAAACGTGTACTACATGCACGAAGGAACACCACCTCATTTCAGCGTTGCTGTGCAGGAGCACCTGAACAACGTCTATCCAAATCGTTGGATAGGTAGGGGAGGACCTATTGCCAGGCCTCCTCGATCTCCCGACCTAACGCCGTTTGATTTTTACCTTGGTGTATTCTACTCCCGTCGATAGTAGGGAGGAACTTCTACGGAGAATCACGTTTCATTGTGATCAAATAAGGAACAATGCTGGGTTATTGTGGCGGGTACAGCAGTCCTCAGTTCGTCGTGCCCGCGAGTGTATAAGACTTCACGGGGCCCATTTTGAACCCTCTTACGAAGTTTTTAACTAAGCAGTTAAATTTTAACGTTTTATTGAAACTATGTTGGCGACAGGGAAAAATTCCTCTTTTTCATATTCAACCCGACAGAAGTTAGGGGACTAACAGTGTAAATAAAATGACGTTTTTTTCGAAAACGGTTAGGATTAACGACATGAATGAAGAGTACTTAATTTTTAGTCAATGGTTAAAGGTATGTAAAAAACGTGGTCCAAAGTTCTTATCATACAGGGCGTAAAAAAAATGGGGTCATGAGTGTCACAGCTAGTCCGTCCCTGCAGCTGTGAGTACTTCACAATACTTTCTTGGATAGTAATTTGAAGGGTCTAACCTGGTATACATCATATTAAAAAAAATTGGAATATACCTGGTGGTTCAATAATTATGTGTAAAAAACTTGATTTCATTGGAGCTCTTTGGGAGCCCATATCTCCGAAGAGGAGGCCGATACGAAAAAAGTTTATATGAACTTGTAGTACTCTTTTCACGTGTTTTTTTCATATCCGGGAGATTTCCCACATTTTCCCGGACACCCTGTATATATAGAGGGTAGTCGTTGCTGACTAGTTAGGAAGTAAACTAGTAATATTGGGTTGCGCAGCAAATGAAAGAATACTCTTTAAAGTTGTTCCAAGCTTTCGAAAATATTTATTTTCATCTTCAGGGAGAAACTTAGTTGAGAATGTTCATTAAAGGTGTTAAAGTATTATCTAGGGAATCAGTATATCATATATATATATATATATATATATATATATATATATATATATATATATATATATATATATATATATATATGTATATAACTTACGTTTTTCGTAAAGACGTTTAATACTAAACAGTCCTCTCCTCCTTGGATTACTTCGCTATGTTCATGAATTGTATCCCGATTATAACATGCATCACCATCTTTGATGGCATCTTTAATTCCATCCCACGAGTCAACAGGTTGTGGAGCCTGAAAATATGAAAAACTCTTTTAACATGCCTTGGTGTGATAATGGAGAAATACTTTTCTAGAAATTTTATATAAACAAGGTTATCTAGAACAGAATTAGTATACTTCTGTCACAGCTTCCGTCATTATAAGACTGGACATAAGAGTTGACAATCATCATTCGACATATACATCTCTCTGGATTCGATGTTTATGAAGCAGGACTATATTAGTGTGTCAAAAGAATTGTTCAATTTGATATTTAACCATAGGATGTTGTCTTTTATCTGTGGATTTTCTACTTTCTCCTGCAGTACGAAATATCTATTTAGGAAACTAAAAATTTTAAAGAAACTGCTGATTTTGTAATTTTGGGCGTATGAAAAATGTATGCAACATTATTAGTCACAGTCACATTATCAAATATTGGCACTGAGAGGCTTAAATCAGAGGTACTACTTACGACACCTGAGAAACCGTTGGCAGTTGACAAACCCCCACTTTTTTAGATTAATATAGGGCACTGATTTCAACTAATTCCCAACACCAAACGGTGGGATTTTTAAATACGATCATGATTTAAGGCTTGAATAATAAACCAATTTAAAATTAGTATTAGTATGAAATAAGGGCTACTGATCTCGGAATTCCGATTGATTTTAAGTACCTATTCTTTCGGATCGGAATTACATTGCTGTAATCCAGGACGCTTAAACGGGAAGCAATAGAAGCAAGATTCTCTTTATAACTTATACTTGAGCAATTACACACGCCTCTTAATCTTGAAGAGACATTTTTTACTGTGCACGTACAGTACGTACATACCTTAAATCTTAATTCACCAGTTGGCGTTTTTCCGTAAGGTACTCCTAGAAACTTGAAAATCTTTATTCCACAAACATTTTCTCCAATACATCCTTTAACTTTTCCTTCACTTAACTGTACTATTGGCTCCGCCATCGTTAACTACCTACGTACTAACTAAATTTAAACGACACAAATTTTGTTATTATATGCTTGAAATACTTAATTTTAAAATATACACAATTATAAATAAAAATTTGCAGATAGTCAACGGATAATTAATAAAAGAGGGGATACCTACTTATAAATCCAGTATAATCCTATCTTTTCAAAACATATATAATTTGCGTGACGATATCTTTTTCTTTTACATTTATGTTATTTTATCTAATGATTCAAACTTCCTTGTCAGGCTCAAAAAGATAGAATGTTGGTCAGTAAAAATATTAAGAGCGTTAAAACTATATTTTTTTTTATTTACTTCGTAATTAGATAATTAGGAGCACAATAAACAATTTTCTAATAAACAACCAAGTCCTTCAAATCAGCACAAAAAAGTTAACTTGCTTTAAACTTTATTTTAAGTTATTCGTATTTGTATGTGGACGATTTCTGCACTTTACAAATTACTTACATGCAAACGCTGCTTTCCATCTCTACCAAGAAAGGTGAGATTAAGTTATCCCTCATTAGTACCTATGTAGGTATTCTAAAATCTTCTCTGGCCATATTCTTAAAATCAGGCTCACTAAATATACGCACATCAACATAACCTTTGTGTAAAATTGTTACGTAAAATTTATGTAAATATTGTGTAATCAGTGTTACAGTAATATAAGATTCACATAAAATTGTTGTAAACATTTTATGTAAATAAGTAGCAATAAACAGTGAACCAAGTTACGTAACTGCGTCGGATATTTTGACTCCTCAGTAAGTTGGAGGTAAGATACCTGGGACCTTACCTGTTAAGTAAGGTTCAAATTGTTACATAATATTCAGATAAATGTTACATAACTGTGTTTGTTGGGAGAGTAGTATGTATTTCAAACATAGGACAGACCTCACATGATAGAGCAAATGCCTTCATACTATCACGTTTTTTTTTACAAAAATAAAACATAATATATTGTAATATACAATATATAATGCTTTTGAACGTTCCAGCGACGGCAGCTGTTCATTGGTGGGCACTAGGCTATGAGTTAGTAGTGCGGTTCACTTTTCTAACAAGGCGCCACCCAGTCTGTATAACTTGCTTTACGTGAAGAAGAACCCCAAGACTGGGAGATGAACTCTTAGAAAAGAAGATTTTAAAATAAAAAGCAGATTACCATTGACTAAATTTAATCAGTATTCCCAGTACTTATTGTACTATTCTTATTTATAATTAGAAAAAACTTAACATTTCTGAACGCAGAATTTCAATTTTTAAATACCCCCACCCAACTTAATTACGCATTCGAATGGTTGATTGATCAATCAATTTGACACGACAAAAATATATCACTAATATCAAATCAGAAAAGTTTTACATAAGAGAAGAATTTATGAAATTAATCCCATTTTAAATTAGGTAATAATACGCATAAAAAGTAAACAAATAACATTTAAAGCATGGCAGATCATATTTGATTGATGTTAATTCATACAAATACATGAAATATACTGGCCTTTGCTATAAGCATATTTCTTTGGAAGGAAAAGATCCATAAATGTTTGTCCGGAATTTCTTAGGATCATCACTAACCATGAAATACGTATTATTCAGGCAGGAAACATAAGTAGATAGGAGGAAAAACGTACTTGAACATTGTACACCAGTGTGTACCCCAATAAAAAAACTCTAGAATAACAATAAAAAAGCAATAAGTAATGACACATTATACATTGTTGAAGGTATCTTACCTCAAAGATATTTTGAGAGTTCTTGAATCAAAACGGGCATATCTTGACGAAAATACAGGAAGTTGAAGGTAGATAAAGGCATATTCTAATGAAAGAACTGAAATAAACGAATTTTCAAAAGATGATCACGAAAAAGCTTGATTATAATTACATTACATATCTGAATGAAGAATGAAGGCATGGAGGAATATAACTAATATACACTCTTTACCATTCAGCACTGTGTCCAAAAAAATTGTTAATAAGGTCATGTTATATTGTTAATAATGGTAATTATGACCCGAAAGACCCTTTCTATAATAAGAAACTTAAGATACAACAGCCCGTTCTTGGTAAGGGATGGTTCTCGTGTATAAAACATCACACTCGACACACGGACTCGCAGGAAGTGTCTCTCTTAGCAACAGGAAAAAAGCCTTTTTGAAGATCCCGCTCAGAGTACTCTGAAGTAGTACCTAGATATTGATTTTTTCCAAGTTAAAAAAGGGTAGCATTCAAAAACTACATTGTATATCCATGTTAACATAAGCAAATAAATTTCTACCAAGGAAGAGATACGCAAACTCCATTATATTGATTTTTCACGATATTTTTAACATCATAAATCTATTCGGAACTTCGGTACTAACTTATAAATATTTCTGGCGAATGCGCCAGATAACTAGGCAGTACATACCCATGTATCACCTTAAAATTAAATGTTAATTAATGTGTAATTTATAATTAAATTTACATAACGTTGTAGCGAAACGCTAGAATATCCAGGAGTTTTTTTTTTGAGTGAAGCTGCAAAAAAGGTAATAATATTTTATATTTAGCCGAATATTGCAACCATGCAATATGTTTGCAGATCGTTGCCATCAGAAGCTCTCACCTCTTGCCTCACCCTAAAATCGTACCGTAGCAGTGCTGTTTTAAAAGAACATGAAAACGAGAAAAGGACAGGTTTCTATACTTTACACTCATGCCATGTTACAATATTATCTTATCTAAACTTACCTTTGGAGGTCGAATTCGAATATCGTGCATGATTTTAAATGACCGCCTTCTTAAATTTATAAATATAGGATGTGTTAGGTAAACGGCTATTATTCCTAGTCTGAAACTAAAATAGTTCAAGGGTAAGAATATATTGTTCCCTGATATTTTAGATGTGCTTCTTTCAAGCCCACAATTTATTGCCCGATTTTAGTTAAAGATTTTTACTTTTTAATGATGATTCACCATGCTATTTTTTACCTAAGTACTGATATAAAGATTTACTTTCCATGAACTCATTTGTAAAACTGGAATTAGTACTTTTGCAATTCAATCAAGTGCAGAGTGTGTGTATAATATGTTGACTTTGACCTTTTTTCTGTTGTTTTGATGATATAACTTATAAAAAGATTATTCATGAGATCAATAAACTATTTTAAAAGAAACAACCAGCAAGTTCCTCAAATCAGGACAAAAAGATAACTTGCTCTAAGGTGGCATTTTCCAATCGCGTCTATGGTGGCCAACTTAATTTCATTTTGACGTGGTTTTTGGGCTTTAAAATGTTAAACAATAACATTATGAGTATGTTAAGTATAGATTCATATCCTGCAAGCAATTTTCAGTCAATTATTTAAAGTTTTAACATGTATAACTATTTCATTCAGAAGATTAATATTTTAAAAGTGATCTAAGGTGTAATTTTTTCTGTCACTAGTACCTCAATATATATTTTTAAATATTGTTTAAAAATAATTATTGTTATAAAAATAAATCATAAAATATCTTGAAAGTTTTATTATTACATTAAAAAATACCCATAGAATGTGAATCTTCGGTTAATATTGTGAAAATATTCATACAAATGAAATATAAAGCAAAAAATTATACTAAAATAAAATTAAGTAGGCAATAAATGGGTGTAGTCCGCAAATGCAGCCTTAAACTTTATTTTAAGTTATTTGTATCTGGACAGCGATTTTTGCCCTTTACAAAGTAAATGCAAATGCGGGTGGCATTCTTTCCATCTCTACCAAGAAGGGTGAGATTAAGTCATCCCTTATCAGTAGGTACTGTATTTTAAAGTCTAATCTGGCCATTTTCTTAAAGACATCAAGCTCACCAATCACATGAAGTACGTCAACATAATTTTTATGTAAAATTTTTACGTTAATGTATGTAAATATTTTATGTAAATCGTGTATAATCAGTGTTATATTAAATAAGATTTACATGAAAATGTTACTACGTAAAATTTTTGTAAACATTTTATGTAAATCTCGCCTATAAACAGTTTTAAATTAATATAACATTTATGCGATGTAATCGTGACATAATTGTTGTTACATTAATATAACCTTTACGTCTTGTTATGTGAAGTTTATGTAAATATTTAAGGTAAATCTTACGTAATCAGGGTTGTCATAACTTTTACAGCAGACAACATTTTGGTCGGTTTACTTAATATTATTTTATCCTTATTTAGTAAAATTAAAGCTAATTACAATACAGCTTCTATTTCTGTAACAAATAAGTAGCAATAAGCAGTGTTGTGTAACCAAGTTAGGTAACTGAACAGGATATTTTGACTTTATGGGCTTTATCTGCTACGTAAGGTTCAAAATGTTACATAATATTTAGATAAATATTACATAACAGTGTTTGTTGAAAAAGTAGTGTGTATTCAAAACATAGGACGAAGCTTACATGATAAAGCAAAGGCCTTGATACCCAGGAGCTTGTTCTTACTGAAGCTGCAAAAAAGTAAACATATTTTATATCAAGCCGAATATTATATCCAAGCAAGTATGTTTGCAGATGGGTCTCCGTTGGCCGAGTTGGTACGGCGCCAGCTTTGCAACCGAGAGGCGCGGGTTCGAATCCCGCTTCGACCATGGATATTTTGTGATTGTTGTTGGAAGGTGGTAGAGGAATTTTTCCTCGACCGAGGTGGTACCATCCCACACATCTTCTTAAAGGGCAGGTGAAATCCCTTCGGATGATTCCAGCTCTGGACATGTGAGTCGATTCCCCAGTACACCCACGGTACATAGTACTTAGACTTCGGTCTTCGTGGGTTGTCAGAAGATAAAAAACAATCTATGCCATCAGTAGCTCTGGCAGCTCCTTTCTGAGTCCAAAACTGTACCATAGCAGTGCGATTTTAAAAAAACACGAGACCGAGAAGAGGACACATTTCTATACTTTACATTCATGCTATGTTACATTATTATAGTATCCATACCTGCTACTCTGCTACATTTGGAGGTCGAATATCGTGCATGATTTTATGTGACTGCGTTCTTAAATTTAGAATAAAATCTTATTTAAAATATGCTTTTTAAAAACAAACTTTTATTATTTACATGTACTAAAACGAAAAAAATAAGTAGGTTTAGTTTTTTTATTGGGGCAATGCTGAATACTATTTATAAGTGAACGCAGTTCGCGTGGGTGGATCCTAATAAAAGTATTATCAAAGTTATCACTGAAATAGATATATTATGTTAAATTCATTGTCTTCACAGCTAGTCGAGCGCCAAAAGTTGATACAGGCATTAATTTTGTTTGGCAGAAATTGTAAGTACATACCTAAGTAAGTCTCTCTCTCTTCTATTCGCGCGACAAGCTTTTAAGACAATAAATTTAACATAATTTATTATATCTGTTTCAGTAATCACTTTGATACTAGGTACTCTTATTAGGATCCACCCACGCGAACTACGTTCACTTATAAATAGTATTCAGCATTGCCCCAATAAAACATTATACTTATTTTTTTTTTCGTTTTAGTACATGTAAATAATAACAGCTTGTTTTTAAAAAGTATTTTTAAATAAGATTTTATTTTGAAATTTGTGTGACTTTCTAACCTATGCATTTCTGATAATGCATCATTTGCATTTTACCTGATATCGTATTTGACTCGTCAAACCCGTTCCTTTGATATCCATATCGAGGGGATTGTAAAGAAAAAAGTAATCCGCCATATTGGGTCACCTAACTTATCGTATTCTCCTTGTCAAACTCTTTCATTGCATATACACATCAAGGGGATTGTGAAGAAAAAAGTAATTCACCATCTTGTGGCGTCCGCCATATTGGGTTTAGAATGACGTCACATAGCTTATAGTATTCTATTCGTCAAACCCTTTCATTTGATTCCCATATCAAGGGGATGGGAAAGAAAAAGGTAATTCGCCATCTTGTGGCGTCCGCCATATTGGGTTTGGAATGACGTCACGTAGCTTATAGTATTCTACTCGTCAAACCCTTTCATTTGATATCTACCTATATCAAGGGGATAGAAAAAGGTATTCCGCCATCTTGATTTGATTGCAATGATTGACCTAAACATACTAACTAATAAACTGACAAACTAACAGGTGAAGATAAATTAAAGCTTGTAAAAATAGGACGTGTCACGTAAGCAGCTATTATTCTTAGACTAAAACTAAAATTATTCAAGCGTAAGAATATATTATGTTTCCTGATATTTATGTGCTTTTTTCAGCAGGTACCAGCTTTCATAGTATGAACACCCTATGCAAGGATGCAAGGTATACAAGAACAGAGAAAATGGTATACGCTGAACCTCTATAGCTGGACAGTGAATCATGTAATAGGTGCGCGTCTTGTCTTGAACTATCGGGTACAGGAATAATAGAGGTTAGCCCTTCTGAGCGGAAGCCGTGAAAATATCTGTGGACCAGGGACAGATCACTTACAAACCGTCTGTCTCCTTGCCAGAGTTGATAATAAAGAGAAAAACGCAATAGAAATTAAAAATTTGCAAATTTCTAAATGGCATTTTAAACTGTCTTTTCTCAAGCTAACGTTGGTCAATATCGTACTTTGTGATATCACACAAGTATTATTCCAATTTTTTGAATCTATAGCGGAAAAATTTTTACCAGAGAAAAAGAGGAAAATCAAAAAAATGTATAAAAATAAAGAAATAAATATTTCAAAAAAGTCTTCAATTTTCCTTGCCCGACGTAAGAGTTGGCAATGAAAAGAGAAACACAACAGCACAATTAAAAGTTTACAAATTTCTAAATGGCATTTTAAAGTGTCTTTTCTTTAGCTAATGTTAGTCAGTGTTACTTTGTAATACCATACAAGTATCTTTCCTATTATTTTTTGAATATATGGCGGAAAAATTTTGACCAGAGAAAAAAAGGAAAAGCAAAAAGTGTAAAAAAATAAAGAAATACATATTTGAAAAAGCCTTTAATTTTCCTTGCTGGACGTAAGAGTTGAAAAAGGCTTCAATATTTCTTGCCAGGCGTAAGGGTCGATAATAACCACAGTTAAAAATTTACAAATTTCTAAGTGGCATTTTAAACCATCTTTTCTCCAACTAATGTTGATTAATGTCGTTCTTTGTGATACCCACAAGTATTTTGCCCATTTTTAAATCTTAATCTTTTTAAAATTTTTTAAAAGACTTCAAAATATTTGGTTTGGGTTTATTCAATGGATAACTTACCTTGTTCTCCATTAAAAAAATTCAGACAAAATACCCTGTATATTAGAAATTTATTTCAGGATATAATATTTGAATCCCCTTTTATTTTCCCCGAAACTCTTTTTTCTAGTTGGTACTGCTTTTTTTTAATACTACGCTTATTTAATTTAGCAGAGAAAAAAGGAAAAGCAGAAAAATGTATAAAATAAATAAGAATTTCAAAAAAGGCTTCAATTTTCCTTGTCGGACGTAATTGTCAATAATGAAAAGCATAATAGCAACAATAGCATAATTAAAGTTTACCAATTTCTAAATGGCATGTTAAACTGTCTTTTCTCCAGAGAATGTTGATTAGTGTCGTAAATACTTTGTGATACCCGACAAGTATTTTTCCTGTTTTTTAAATCTATAGCGTAAAATTTTTTACCATTTTTTGTATTTTCTGTAATTATAATTTTATTTATTTATTTATTTATTTATTTATTTATTTATTTATTTATTTAGTTACAATATCCAACAGGTTTACCAATTATAGGATAAGGAAAGAGAAGACATAAAATTAACATAACTTAAAAAAAAAACATAATCATAACAACGGTAATATATACTTATAATATGAAGAAAAGTTAGACAAATATCCTTTTAATTTGAGCAACGTTACAACAAAATATATCTACACTGTTTTCTATAGCATTATAATTCTTAAACATTTGATAAAACGGTGACGAAATAAGGATATTGGTCCGCGGCGCTGGCATTAGAAAAAGATTAGCTCTCCTAGCCTCCAATCTAGGCACCCTGATTTTTACATAATCTGTGAGGCCTATACATTTAATTTTATTATTTAGTATCCTAGACAAGAACACGACAGAATAAAGTGATCGCCTAATAGCTAATTCAGACAAATTAAATCTACTGAGCAGCACATCGTGCGGGTATCCGATCGCCGGCCAGAAGCCATCCAATATAAAAACAGATGCTTTCATAAATTTACGCTGAATTTTTTCCAAGCTAGAAATGTGGACCTGGTAGATCGGACTCCACGCAACAGATGCGTACTCAAGTCTTGATCTCACAAAGGCCATATACAGAGCACGAAGAGTAGAGGCCTGTCGAAAATCCCTAGAGTTCCGCACGATAAAACCCAACCCCTTAGACGCACTGTTAACCACGGATTCAATATGATCTATAAACGACAATTTAGGGTCAAAAACTACACCAAGATCTTTTATAGTTTTAGGTCTCGAAAGTACAACGTCATCCACATCATAATTATAAATTATTGGATTTAGTTTACGAGTAAAAGACACAACATTACATTTTGAAGGATTAAGTGGAAGTTTATTTTTTCGACACCAATCAAAAACCACATTCAAGCTATTCTGAAGCCTAATAGTGTCCTCTGGAGAGAATATTTCGCACAAAAGTTTAAGATCATCAGCATAAAGCAAGCAGTCGACCTCCAATCCCGAAACAATGTCATTAATAAAAAGATTAAAGAATAGTGGCCCAAGTACGGATCCTTGGGGCACACCAGAAGACTGCTGAAATCTGACAGACCTGTAACCACGGGACTGCACATATTGATACCTGTTGTAAAGATATGACCTTACTAATTCTATTAACGGCCCTGAAAAACCAAAGAATGTCAGTTTACTAATCAAAATGGCATGGTCAAGTCTGTCAAATGTATATAGTATTAAGTACTTTTTAATTTGCTACTATCTGAAAGTAGCTCTTTAAAATATTTGAACGCTGAATTTGAATCCTTTAGATTCTAAAATTGTACGATCGATAGATTCAGAAAGAAAATCAAATTAATTTCTAAATATTTTTATTTAGCAGGTATACTTATTTTTAAACGATCCACCGATGTGTTAATTAAAATATGACAAATCAAAAAATCAAAATTCAACATAAATTCAACAACAATTCAACAATTCGTTCATTTATAAAAAATTAAATTAAATAATTAGCAGTGTTATCACTTAAATTAAATGTGTTTTTCCACAGCTCCACTCTGTCTCTTTCTGGTAGGTCTTTTAGAATGGTTACGTCTTTTCCAATATCTAAAACCGTAATGCTAGATCCTTGTTGTAAGGGTGGCAAGGTAACTCCAAAATCATTATTTGGCGTCGGATTTCCAGATTTTGCAAAGTTCGTCCATAGTTTTACGAACCGTTGTACTGTTACATGTTCAAAGCTATTTTTTTCTATTTTTGGCAGAACTTTCATGTTGAATAAAAATCCAAGTTCATCTCCATGAGCAGTTCCTAAAAAAGATACAAGAAATAAAAAATAAAATATTGAAAACAAGAACTCGATTATGCTAAAGGCCAGTCCAAAAGGTCCACTCTATATGTGAAATATTATTTTTTTTTAACAAATATTTGTCCTGTTATTATGGCAAATACACATATACAGTGTCATTTTCTTTATAAATTTGCAAAAAGACACAAATAAATTCATAGTATAAAACTTAGTTGGCTTATCATACACGTGACAGTTTAAAACTTTGGTTGTCAAATTAGACCCGTTTAGCGATGGTAAATCTCGCAGTATAACTTTAAAAAAAATCCTACAAGTATTATAAAGCAAATGTTTACCACATCTATTCATACAAAATTATTTCGTTACAGCATTAGGATATACATATACTGAGACGGCAATATTAAAGTTTTACTATAAAATTTACTCACCCTCATGCTCCCACAGATTGGCGGTGTGTTTTACAAAATTTATTTTACAAACAGCTGACGCCCTGTATACGTATATTGGATTCCTTAACGTCTTGAGATGATTTATTATAGATGCTATAACTCCTGCTAGTATTATACTGTCCATCATAAGCTAAAAAGTATATAAAGTTAATAATAAGCATTTATGTTTAAAATCCCAGATTCAGCTGAGTCTTTTAAAAACTAGATAAATTAGCGAAAAATGATTTAGATAAAAGTTGTAGGGCTTTCAAAAGACTATAATTTAACATTGGTGTGAATAGACGGAGTTGAAAAAAAAAATATGGCTAACAAATTTGGATTTCTTTTATTAAATTTGTATTTCTTTCGTTTAAACCTGTTTTTTAAAGATTTCAAAATATTTAGTTTGAGTTTGTTTTGTTTTTTATTAACCAAATCCAAACAAATTCCTTTATATTCGAAAATTATTTCAGGACAAAGAATTTCAATCCCCTTATACTTTTTTTCGAAACTGTTTGTTCTAATGGGTACTATTTTTGTTACGTTTCTTTAATTTTACTGGTTCCAGACCACATAAGCGAGCAAGAACAAGGACATGTTCTCTACGAACGCTCAAGTGATGTGGATGGATCCGCGAGCGAGAGAATGCTTGCTCACTCGCGCTCGATGATAATCCACATGGTGTCGGTACTTCAGAGAAAATTCGTATTCTTGCATGTTTAGTTCACAAGAATAAATGAATAACCAAAAGTACCCTGAAACGGTCAGTACGGTAGCAATCTTCGGAGTGTTAGGTACTGAATATTCCAACCATTGATAACCTACTTAACTGCTTCTTGTCTGGACAAAACAATAAAAACTACCTATTTATATTAAAAATTTTGCCCAGACTGTTATCAAATTTACATTTTACAAAGCTTTTGCTATTATTTGTGCCATTAGGAACAACACTTAATTTTATTATCTGTCTAGACAAATTGTTATATTGTTACTTTTATAAGACTGGCCAATTACAAATAAGAGTAAACTACCTCCTCCTGCTCCGCCTTTTGGGGGTGGAATCTAATTTTAGCTAGGATAGAAGTTGTTGTAAAGGAAGTAGTTTAGCCGCTGTCCAAGACAGTGGTTTTTTATAAATTTATAATAATTATAATTTTTAATAAACATTTTTGCCAGCGCATAACAGTACGTTTGAAGTTAAACGAAGGGCAGTTTTTCTAGTATCGTTATGTATCTTTTAAAAGTTCATTTTTGTTTTACGTTTGAGATTGCTTGGAGAATTTTTTTGGACCCGTCAAAATGCAAACTGCAAAAATCCTACGCCAATACAATTAAAAAAAAACATTAAAAAAATTATTTTGAATTAGAATTTTCAGTTCTGGTAATGAAAATTGCGAAACTGATGCGGATAACGTTCTATTAAAATTATCAGATCTACTAAAAGATAACGATATTCCTGTTTCGGCATCAATTTCATCACCACAAAATGCCACACCTAAATTGCAGGCTCATTTTCCAAAGAACAAATCATTAAAAACAAATTTTTTAAAGTACTTTGCGGGCTATCTTATTAAAAAATGTTTAAATATCTATAAATGCGCCATATGTGAAGAGTATTCGAAAAGTCACCAAAACTTGGACGAAACCTCGTTATGATGTACATTTTGTAAATATTGGTAAAGATAGCCGCTTTGTTCATCCTTGCAAAAGTTTTCCGCGCCAGTATTTATTTGATTAGGTTGTATGTAGAGTAAGGTTATTTTACGCTCTAACTGAAAAGAGCAATTTGTGTGAAATACGTCAAAATACCGTGGGACATAGATACTCGGTATATTTTAAGGCATTTCGCACTACCAAAGACAACCCACTAATCACATTGTTAACTAAATCATATTTTTTTACTAATTTAACATTACAACATCTTGTTTCCTAGGTAGGTACGCTTTGGGGAATATCACAACATTTTGCTTCAACACTGACTCAAGGTCCCTCGGCGTTAGAGGCTTAAAACGAACTTGCCGCTCGAGAGTTATCCTTCTGGATATTTATTTATTCTTGTGTTCAATTCGACGAGATATTTAGTGTGTGAATTTTAACGATGTATGCTTATTCAGAAAATGCAGTGGCCGAATGAAATTGTGCTACAATCTAAAGCTTTGCAAACGGGGGTAATTCCAGAGACGGCTCTAACCTAGTTGGAAATAAAATTAGGATTCGATTTGAAAATAAAATACAAATATTTATTTACCCACATTGTGTTATTTGAAAGTGCGAGATAAGAAAATACCATACAGGGTGTCTGAAAAGTCTTAGCATGGGCAAATATCTTTACTATTAATAAAGTTAGAGACACCAAATTTTAGTTGTATCTTATTGGTTAATAAATCTACTTTTTTATGTAATTTGACTTTTTCAACCTCCTTGGGGGGTTACGCTAGGGAGTTGAGGTCAAAAATTTTGAATGCAAACCTATGCCGTGTGGTACCTCATTTTAAAGGTCTTTTCTCAGATGATATTTCTTGGCAGAGTTCCAAAACGGACTTTATTACTGCCAAGAAGTTCATGGTGGCCATTCTAAACAACTTTTAACGTAATAAGTATGGCAGTCACTGTTGGTCTGTTACCAGAGGCGTCCCAGGCGTAACCTAGTGTTGCTCCAGTTTTTGGAGCAACACTGGGTGAACTAGTTGGCGCGAGCCACTACATCTTACCCGTCCTTTCCGATCGTTTTGGATATAAAGTCTCTCTTTGATTCTGGTCAAAATGTGGTCTCTTCTGCAGCCACCCTGGGGTGTAAGCCTGCCCAGATGAAGGGTAAGGGCCCAGAAATCGCGATAGCAGGAGGGCACCCAGACCAGAATCAAAGAAATAATCCTCATTATTTTTATTTTTCATTTTACGGCCTTCTTGCTGCACTAGCGAAGAAGTTAATTTTGCATTTACATTTAATGTTACCTATAGGCCAAGAAATTTCTATTATATATATATATATATATATATATATATATATATATATATATATATATATATATATATATATATATATATATATATATATATATATATATATTATATTATGCATAATACAAAAATTGATTAGGAAATTCCAAATAATTATAATTAAAGATGGTTAAAAAATGTAAATGTCAGAAGCGGCTCACATGGGAAAGTAGGGGAGAGTAGTGTACGAATCACTTACAAATGTGCAAAGAAATTAAAAGTAGCACTAGTGACACTAGCGTTAAAAACATATAAATAAGAATACTAACGGTGCTTACCGTTTACAAATGAAATATAAAAGGCTAATTGATAGATTTGGAATAAAATTAAAGCATTAACAAGCCCTCCATATTGGTTTCGGTCAACCTTCGACGATACTGCGAGAATGTATGCGCATAATGAGAAAACTATCTCTGTGCATCGTACGAAGTGAGATTTGCATATTTCAAATACTGGCCACTTGTTTCAAGATTTTTGCGAATTATATTTTGATGTAAGTTCTTGAAATCCGGGTTTTTATTTAAAACTACACACAATTTATTATATGCCTGCCGTCCTGGAATGTCATTTAATTTATACTGTTGAACGCACTCTCTAAATTTTGTATAATACTCAATGACTCCTCGGCAGTGACATTTGATTTTTGTAAGTCTGAAAGAGAGTTTAACAACAGGGAATACTCTGCGAGAGATGACATCTAAATCGTCTTGTACTTGGGGATCTTCAAAAAGTTTTTACTGTAGTGAACAGATTTGGCTTCTTGGGGATTGAATTTACCGAGGACAGATTTTACTTCATGGTTATATTTGCTATAATATACTACTGCTTCGATCCATGTTCCCCACCGTGTCACTATTTAGAAAAATTTTAGGACAAACAGTATGAAACATACGAATCCGTTTCGGTGATTTTAAAAATCCTTTTTTTGTTTCGGTTATTAAGTTATCCACTGCTGGGTAACATTTTCGGGCTGTTTCTGCTACTAAATGACAGGCATGGAATAAGCATGTTATATGAAGCAGTACATAAAAGATATGGAAGAGGAGAACCGTTCACAGTTAAAGTCGCACTAAAATGTTAGCAATACAGCTGTTCCAACTATTGGTCGTATCGTACACAGTTACCCATATTTGTTTATTTTTCAGCTCAGATTTTATGAGCACTTCAACCGACTTTTTACGTCTGGCAACTGATACCGTAGTTG
Organism: Philopedon plagiatum; assembly: GCA_963971165.1. Classification (NCBI taxonomy): domain Eukaryota; kingdom Metazoa; phylum Arthropoda; class Insecta; order Coleoptera; family Curculionidae; genus Philopedon; species Philopedon plagiatum. Next base: position 71,629,701 of record OZ020194.1, read on the forward strand.
ATTTCGGGTTGGTAGCTTCCACTTTGGTACATAAGTTTTCCAAAATAATTTAAATTGTGCATTTTCAACTCTTGCCTGCGGAATGATACAAACACTTATTACAAAAACTAAATCATACAGAAATTTCCAATAGGGTATGGCGCTTTTTCTATTTTCATTGTGTTTTATACTCTGCACATCTTGTTGGCAAGTTAATTTTTTTGAATGCACAAGAAACACTTGACAATATTTGCAAAAAACTTACCTCCCCATATAAGTTAAACCAAGGAAGCGACTAAGATATTTATTTACTGTTGTAACAAAGGGTAACACTTTTCGCGACATTTTTACCGCCACGGTGATACTGAGCAACCCACAGTTCCCCTACACAAATCCGCCCTGCTTCCTGCGATTGTAAACTTCAATGCAAGTGAAGGTCGTTTAGCTATCCCTCTTATTCTTTTGACAAATACACAACAAAGATGCACGTACGCTTTGTGCTTGTAGATCAGGAAGTCAAGCACCGTACAAGGTCAACTCTAGCGCCGGATGGATCACCGCTGTGTTGTCGGCTTGCTCGCTTTTTACTTTTATAGTTAGCCTAAACTACCTAGTAGGTGGCATCAAAGTAGATAAGTATTTTAAAATTCTAAATAAAAATTCTTAAGACATATGGTTGACGTAACGTTACATAATTTTTAAAATTAGGAACGGCTATTTTCACGAGTCTCACGGATTTTACGCTATTTTTAATTGAATGCTAAAGTCAATCTTGGCAACACAGCGTCCCGCCACTGAAAGTGCATAAAATTCACCACTCTTAATTATAATCCTTTAATGCTTTTATTGCTTTCCGCGCAAGTGACCAACAGCCTTTTTGACCACCATTTTCTCAAAAACTGCTAACTTTATGCTCCTAATAAGAAGGATTCGGAATTTTAATCTGATTTCGAAAATCGAATAAAATATAGAGCGTTCAATTTAAAAAAAGTTTCAATCATTTTCAGGAAAACGGTAAATTTGACAACAATGCGGAACTCGCCACTGGATCGGGCGTAATTTAGTACCGAAGTGTACAAAATTTCATAAAATTCCGATGAACGGTTTGCAAGATATTCCATATTTTCGGAATACACTGTATAAAGATTATTAATTACCATATCCTTATTTTGTGGCTCCTGAAGCTTGGAATACCCATTTGACCAAAGTTCTACAATCTTCTTACGTTGTTCTTCATTGGCGTTCATGTACCAAGGAACAACCGCTTCGTATGTGTATTGGTTAAGAATATCTGGAGACAGTTTTGCGAAAAATTCCAGCAGAATACCTTCGTGAGAAGTATACCTAAAAATAGTATGTAAAAATGATGGCTGTTTAATTCCATTATAGCCCGAGAGCATGCATATCACGAAAATCTACTTTGCAGATTAACCAAAGAGTTTATGGCAAATTTGAAAGAAAATATCAGAAAGCATAAAACCGGTTGCAGACCTTTACTAATTCTAGACCAGGTGTCTCTAATTAACTAGGAATGAAAAGAGAATTATAACAACAGACGACAGCTAGCAACATTACTTTTTTATCTCTCATTTATATTTAATCTGAGTATTTCATTCTTATAATTTTTACCTCTTAACGCAGGTAATCTGCCCCTTATAGTTACACATTGTTTTTTATACTCGCTGAAACGCCAGTTTTTAATGTAGTAGGCCGGAGGGCGCGGGGACAAAGTAGGAGGTGGCAACCCAACTTTTTTGTAGTGTAAATGGAGCTCATAACATTTTTATTAAAACAATTATTGCAACAATTTGTTTAGTTAGAGACATCTGGCCTAGGATTCGCAAAGGTCTGCCAGCAGTTTGATACTTTTTGATATATTTTCTTTGAAATCTACCAAACATTTTTGGTAAATTATGTCTTTTGATAAAAAGAATGAATGTAGAAAATACCCAAAAAATAAGGGCACATGGTTGTAATCTCCACTTGTTATTAGGTCGATGGGATGCTTAGTTAAAAAGGCTGATGGGTTTTCTTTTTCTAGTACTGGAGCAAATGGTCTTTGTGTACCAAATAATATCAGCTAAAACATAAAAAGTTATGACAGCAATATATGTTCATTTATATGATTTCACCAATATAAAAAGGGAGATAGCAAGGATTGCTCAAACTTTAGAGGGATAACGCTAAGTATAGGAAAGTTGGAACAATATATTCCAGAATATTGGAGCATAGACTAAAAACTAGACTAGAGAACGCATTATGAGAAAGCCAGAGCGGATTTAGAATAGAAAGCGGGAATAATGACCACATATTTATACTTAGACAACTGTCAGAAAACACAATCACAACTGAAAGACGGATACATGCTTGTTTCATAGATATGGAGAAAGCTTTCGATAGAATAAAAAGATCAGATATCTGGAAAATTTTGGAAAATAGGGGAATTGAAAAAGAGCTAATACGGAACGTACAAAGTCTATATGAAAAAATCTGAAAGTTATGTAAGACTAAGAAATGAAAAATCAAAAACCATTTCCAGTAAAATCGGACTCATACAGGGGTGCATTCTGAGCCCACTGCTTTTTAATTTAGAAGTGGATGAAGTTAAACAAAAGAAAGATAAACTAAAACCATATAATGACGGATATTGATAGCTAAGTTACATTCGTTTAACAGAACTATGCAATGCAGATGACCTAGTAATATTGGAAGAAACAGAAAAACAACTGCAAGAAAATATCAATATCCTTTATGAAGAATTTAAATCACGAAATATTGAAATAAGTAAGCTAAAAACTAAAACAATGGTATTCGGACAGCAAGGTGAAAGACACAGTATACAAATGGACGGCGAAATACAGGTAGATAAATTTATATACTTGGGAGTAATAATAAACAAAGAAGTACGAGATAAATGAGAGAATAGCAAAAACCGGGAGACTATGTAATAGCATAATATAGGTAACTTTTTAGGTAGAAAGAAATACCAAAACAAATAAAAACAGAAATGGTTAAACGAATTGTAAAACCGACACTAACATATGCTTGCGAATCCTGGACAGCAACACAAAAACAGAAAAGCAGACTAGCAAATCTACCGTCATAACGAAGAGGGCAGTAAATGGAACCCATCTATACTTACTGCCCTCTTCGTTATGACGGCAGAAGTACGGAAATGAGATTCCTAAGAAAAATAGAAGGAACTACAAGAAAAGATAAAATTTGAAATTAGGTAAAACAAAATATGACATTTTTAATAAGCGGCAAAACGACTGATACGTGACGTCAAAAAGAGTCAAAATCTATGTTTCCAAATATGCAGTGAGTACAATCTAATAAACACTACTACTATTGCAATGCATAATAAATATCTAATAATATACCAAATACATACATATAATATGATAGTTTGAAGGATATTGTTTATCACAATGCCAAAACCAATAACCCTGGAGTAAAAAAAATACTCTGAAAATTAATAGGTTACTTTACTGCTAATATTTACATATTTATGTAGGTAGGTATTTTGTATTGTGTGTACATACATAGTAAATGACAAGCGTAAAAGCGTAAAATTGCCGAATAATCAAAATATAGTACCTAGTTGGCTTTAAAACATTTTAAAAGAAGAATCCAGATTGTTACTTCATGTACCATTCATAGTACATTAAAATTAGCAGTGACTGATGCGAGAATCGCCAAATTTTGATTCGCACTATTCTTAAAAGTAACTTCACCTAAAAGCGTAAAATATTAATTTTCTTCCATATCATGATTATTATTGACCCAGTGCAGTGGTAGTGGATATACTGTGTATTCGCATGCTGTAAAATTTACTGCATTATTTCAAAACTGATGGCTAATTAATATTTAATTTTCTATATTAAAATAGTACAATTATGAAATATATATAAACCCAAAATACATTATAGTATATAAGTAGGTATATTTGTTCTCCATGGATTTGGTAGCGTTTTACTGCTTACTGACATAAACCAATTAAAAAAGTATATGAAAATTTAAAGATTCTGCAATTCTTTCTTAAATAAATATTTCACACACTACTTTATTTTGAGGCATTTTTCACATTGACATCAGACTCCATCTAATATCAAAATATAATGAAATTAATATTTGTTTTGTGCACGTACAACCCTATTGAAGTGCCCTAAGTTTTGTCAATATTTATGTTACTTATATACCATTATTATCAATTTTCAAAAACACCTGGTTAACAATACTTAATTTCAATAGTCATCCCGTGATATTTTTTTGTCATATAAATAACTTACGTCCGGTACTTTTGCCTGAAGCTCAAACAATTCTTTACCATTCATATTTTTTAATATATTATAAACTTCTCTGTTAGATGCACCTTTTTTGCCTAGAGCATCAGCTATAATAGAGCCATTTGTTGCACCAAGTGCCCACGGATTTAAAGCGGCACCGCTTTGAAGTAGTGCTTTGTGAAATAGACCTAAAAGTAATTAATATTGCATGTGGTTGTAGATACAGCACATATAGATATTTTCAGATTTGTCCAAAAATTTGGTATATAAATACAAATAATGCAAGTCATAATACGGTTTTTACTGCACACACCTATGTCTTTTACACGAGAAAATACATTTTTAACTATTTTTAGTTTGGTATATGAGTCAGACTATGACTAATGCAATTTCATTTACAAAACTACCCATTTTCAGAGTTCAGGTTCCCTGAAAAGAAGCTTTCATACACCACTGGCACCGTTACAGAACTGGTGTTCTAATAGAAGATGTCACATGTATTGGCGTGGCAACCATATCGGTAAAATGATTAATTTTTCAACAAAATTTCACTGTTTATAAAAATTTGGCATCTTATAAAATAGCATTCTTTTTCTCGAAAAATATCTTGTTAATTCCACCCGGGACGCATATTTACAGATGCTAGCGTATGTTGACACCAGGGTGTTGAAATCAGTGAGGGTTTGGAAAAACAGTACATTTACAAATGCTAACAGATTTGGACACCAGAGGCGATCAGAGTGTTGAAACCAGTGAGCGTTAGATAACCTGAGCAGTAGATAACCTTTTTCCATGATTGTACCTGTACGGAAAATAACAATAAAACGTTGTTGGAATATTAAAAAAATATATTTATTAAAGCAAACGAACAAAACAAAAATAAAATATTAGGTTAATGAGCAGATCCATGCCCTTTAGCATTAGGCTGGTTTTGTGAGATGTTAAGATGAATAAGAAATAATAGCTAACCCAGATCGGCCCTACAAGGTGCAGAAATTAAAATTGCATAATAAAGTCAGTTGTGAAATACGCTCTCGGACAGGTTTGCTCAGTTTTAGGTTTCATCAGTATCTTTTTTAATACAATGTCAGGTGTATGCGGTGCTGCCAAAATTTTATACCAATACGAATCGCGCAGTCGCAGTAAAAAAACTCGGCAAAAATAAAAAATTAAAAAAAGATACTGATGAAACCTAAAACTGAACAAACCTGTCCGAGAACGTATTTTACAACTCTATGGCCACAAGAAGAAATTATATTATTTCTAAGAACAGCTTTAATGCCAAAATTTCACAAAAAATAATTAAATAGTAACAGAGCCCTTACCCGTTGCCAATACACCTTTTAAAGCTGATATAAAAATTTGTGGGAAAAACTACTTGTAAATTTGGCAACACTGTGTCTCAATCAAAACACTCCAATCAAAAACATTAAAACTGCGGGACATGAAGTAATCTTAATTTGGAATTGCTTTTAATAATATCAAAATCCCCCCAATAGTTTTAAAAGTTGAATCTCTGATTGCGGAATTACATATTATTATAGTGTCAATTTAACACTGGTGTCAACATCAGTTAGCATCTGTAAATGTATGCCCACTACAAACGCTCACTGGTTTCAACACTCTGATCGCCTCTGGTGTCCAAATCTGTTAGCATTTGTAAATGTACTGTTTTTCCAAACCCTCACTGATTTCAACAACCTGCATGGTGTCAACACATGCTAGCATCTGTAAATATGCATCCGGCACATATTACATTATAATACATTTAACAAAACTTTATCATAAAAGCATCAAGTTAAAAACGTAAAATTTATTTCCTATATATTTTTGCTATTTTGCATTTTTTTCAATAAAAAAATACACAGTTAAAAAGAAAATATGACACAAATTTTTAAAATTTTTATGTCAAAATTATATGGTGGTAATATTTTCAAATTATTTACCACAGCAGCCTTGATAAATTATATAACAAATCATTTTATCATACATGACTACACACCGCATGGCCAACTTTTAAAGAATAAAAAAGCGGTTTCATAAAAAGCTTGTTACGATACTGAAAACGATATCGAAAAGGCTTTGACATAATTTATGAAAAAAAAAAAATAGAAAAAATTATTTAAGTAATCATTTAATCAATAATTATAAATTCATACATATGTGTTGATATTGATGTGTTTGCTACCGCTTAGCGCTAAACTTTAATCGCAAAAATTTCGGCACTGGCTGATCTAGAAAACAAGATTTTTATCACGCTCGGTATAAGACCGTTTGTTCTTAAAAATAGCAAATATGTTTACAATATTTTATATGCAAATCCCGAGACTTTTGCGTTTTAAAAATTATGCCAATCATTCATTAGCAAAAAGTCCCCAATAATACAAACAGTAACTTAAACCTTACCTTTGGACGTAGGAGATAAAATCTGAAAATGTACAGAAGCCGCCCCAGCACTTTCTCCAAAAATTGTGACATTGTTTGGATTACCGCCAAATTGTTTTATGTTTTTCTGTACCCATTTTAAAGCAAGAGTCTGATCTTTTAGACCTGCATTCCCTGGCACATTTAGTGATTCGTCTTCCAAACTAAGAAAACCTAAAAAGATTATTCTTTTAAGATGCTGCCGTTGGCGTTGCATCAAAACGATTAGCGACTATTTTTTTGATCTAATACAGTATACTTTTTTGTTATCAGTTTTACGAAAAAAAAGTTATTCTTAATAAAAAGTTGTGCCTTCTGGGAAAGAAGTATTAAAATATTAAACCCTGCGATAACGTGTACTTGTACTTGTGTACAGTATGTGTCACAACGGGCTAGCATTGTGGGAAAAGCATCTATATTACATTTTAATATTTGGAAAGTTTGCGTTATTGGTGCGATAACTTTAAGTCAAATTTGAATGAATCTTTTTAAAAACTAAACATTTTTTACGCAACATACGCTATGATTAGCTTTTTCTGTTCTAACAAAAGCTTATTTGAGTATTAGACAGAGAAGTAAATTATCTAATAACATATAAATAACCACAAAATTTGGTTCCGAGTGTTTTCAAATTAGTCTTTTTCAACGCATGGGAAAAATATAATATTTTAATTTTTTCAATTATTGGAAACATGCTTATTTTTGAATATCTTCGGATTCTACAAAACATTTTAGCATGAGTTTATATAACACACCCTATACCAAAAAGCAGGGCCCCCGCAACCGCGTGTGCAACGCGTGCACTGCACGCGGGCGCACTCTGTAAGGGGCGCCAAGAACCAAAGGTTTTTGGTTAATTTTTTAACAATATTTCCAACGAGCAAGGCACCAAAGAAATCTTTTTTTTCAATAATCTAAGCGAAGTTTATGTTCATAAATATAATTAGGTACCTATCTAATCTAATTCCCTATTAAAACAGAAAACATATTTTTAAAATCAATCATCACTATTCACATCTGAATATGCAATATCATGATCCAATATCCAATACTGGTATAAATCGACAAGTTTGCGTAGAAGTTGTTAGAACTTGTTACCTACTTGCCGATTTTCCTGTCCAGACTCGAATACTCTGTAGGAGTATAAAACAGCGGAAGGCGTCGTAATCCAAATAATTGATATTTTATTTCGCAACGTTTAAGGGTCAAGAAGACGCAGAAAATTATAATATTTAGATACTTAAAAATTAAAAAGATTGATTTGTATTTTGTGTTATTGTGTTTTGTTGTGATTGAATAAAATTTTATGAAATGGTAAGTACCTACCCACATGCAGTATTAGCATTTTCTAAGGTCTATAAAATTCGTTTTTTTTTTAATTTTTTCTGTTTAAAATAGTGCACATCCTTAATTAGCCCATACCTTTATACCATAGATAATATTATTTTTATTTCCCTCAAATAGGAAAGTATTTTGTATTCGTGGAAAAATCGGATAGATTTTGATATTTCTTTAGACATTTTAGATTTAAAACCTGACGTTTCGCCTTGGAGCCACCATCATACCGTTTGACTTTCTGAAAAAATTTATATTTCATCTTTGCCAAAAATTAATTATCAAATTATTATACCAGGAAAAGTGTATAGGGTAGGTATATGCTTCAGATTGGTCTTAAGTTCGTTTAGCCGTTTAGGTTTAAAGGCTCGCGTTTAGAGTTTAGATTCATAAAAATAAAAAATTACGGGGCGTTCTCAAAAAGATGGGTCTTGTGCAAGGGAAGTCAAGGGTAAATGTCCTTACCAATTTTTGATCTAGTGTTCCTTAAATTCTAGGAGCCACAGAAGAGAAAACGACCTTCTGGTGCAAAATTTCGAGAGCAAAAAAAAGTTAGAGTCCAAGAAAGGGAAAAGATGGCTGGGAGTATGAAACATTTTTTGCAAAAAAGTCAAGTTTACAAGACTGAAACGATAGAGGTAGAAGAAAATACAGTTTCTAAAGCGGCGCCATCGCCATCTTCTGCAACATGTGAACCATCGACATCAACATCAACACGTATTGAAAATATAGCCTCTGTAGAGTCAGCCATCCTAACAACTACGACTACAAGTGACACTTCTAGCAGTTCTAGCGATGAAGCTTCTACTGAAGGGGAGACTGAGATTACTATTCCTAGTATTCTTCCATCAGAAGATCCCGGTTTATGGCCCAGAAGCATCACCAATGATGAAGTCAGAATATTGGTTGATCGTGGTCCTCCCTTGATAGGACGTAATTATCAATTTCCTGCTAATAAAGACAAAAGAAAATTTTCAAGTAAGTACTTTGTTAGAAAACTAGGAAATGGAGAAGAAGTGGAAAGAATTTGGCTAGTTTACTCAGTTTCGAAAAATTCGGTATTTTGTTTTTGTTGTAAACTTTTCAGCAAGACTTCTACTAGTTTTTCTGATACTAGTGGTTTTTCTGATTGGCAACATTTATCCTTAGCCATTATAAGACATGAAACATCAATTGCACATAACGTTCACATGAATAAATGGATGAATTTAAAAAAAATGTTGAAATTATCTACAACTGTAAACGATCATCACTTACGGGTTTTAGAAACTGAAAAAAAGTATTGGCATGACGTTCTAGAAAGAATTATTGCAGTTGTTAAATTTTTATCCAGACAGTGCCTAGCTTTCCAAGGTTCATCTAAAACACTTTTCCAATATGATAATGGGAACTTCCTCAAAACTGTCGAGATGATTTCATCTTTTGATCCTGTGATGAGAGAGCACATAAGTCGAGTGCAAAACTCACAAACAAATTCTTTAAGAATGACCCATTACTTAGGCTACCAGATACAAAATGAAATTATTGAATTAATGGCTTCTAAAGTAAAAAATAATATTTTGGACATGGTTCGAAGCTCCAAATATTATTCAATAATTTTAGATTGTACACCGGATGCAAGCCATACAGAGCAAATAAGCCTCGTTTTGCGTTATGTCGTTCTAAATGACAGTTCTAAAAAGGTCCAAATACAAGAGAGTTTTATAGCATTCAACTCAATAATCGACTCTACAGGGGAAGGGCTATGTAATTTTGTAATGGGACTTTTGAAAAATTTAAATTTAGATATTAAAGATATGAGAGGTCAAGGGTATGATAATGGGGCCAATATGCGCGGAAAACATATTGGTTTACAAAAACGCATACTCGATGCTAATCCTAGGGCATTTTTTGTACCATGTGCTGCACACAGCTTAAATTTAACAGTAAATGATGCTGCTAAGGTTTCAAATGAAACAGTGAATTTTTTTAATATTGTACAAGAACTTTATGTATTTTTCTCTTCATCCACAAAAAGATGGGATGTTATGAAAAAGCATGTCCCTCAGTTAAATCTAAAACCCCTAAGTGATACTAGATGGTCAAGTAGGATTGATGCTATGAAACCGCTAAAGTTTCATTTAATTCAAATATGTGATAGCCTTCTAGAAATAGCAGAAAATGATACTTATAACATAGAAACTAGACATAAAGCAAATTCTCTTTTATTAAATATTCAATCTTTTAAATTTATTTGTAGTATAATAATTTGGTATGATGTTTTATTCCAGATTAATATTGTAAGCAAAATGATGCAAAGTGTAGCGATTGACATTAAAGTGTGCCAAAACTATTTAAAGAATTTAGTCGATCATTTTAAAAATTATAGAAATGATAATGTTTTCGAGGAAAATCTTGTTGAAGCTGGAAAACTAGCGGCTGCTCTTGAGATAGAGCAATGTTTTCCCCCATTAAATAATGTAAGACGAAGGTATAAACCGAAATTGTTCGATTATGAGCACACGGATGAGACACCTCAAGATCCAAAAACTGCTTTTAAAATAAATTTCTTTTTAAAAATAATTGATCAAACACTAAGTTCTTTAAATAGTAGGTTCGATATGATATCTGATTACGAAAACGTTTTTGGTTTTATTTGTGATATTTCTAAATTAAATGACGAAGATCTTTTAAAATGCTGTCATGTTCTTCAACAGAAGCTAACTGATCAGGAAAAGCAGGAGGCTGACGTGGAAGGAAATGGTTTATTTAACGAGATAAAAGCCCTAAGATTGTTTTCATTGCCTGAAGTATCAAATCCCCTTGAAATTCTTCAATATATATTTGAAAACAATCTAACTTCATCTCTACCAAATATTAGTATTGCTCACTTTACCTGTGTCTGTTGCTTCTGGTGAGAGATCATTCTCAAAATTAAAAATAATTAAAAATTATTTGAGGTCTACCATGTCACAAGAAAGATTATCTGGTTTGGCAATCTTAGCTATAGAGCAAGAGATACTCGATAAAATAGATTTTGATAATATTATAAAAGAATTTGCAGCGGCCAAATCTAGAAAAACGCCCATTTAATTTCTGTATCCTAATAATAAGGTATGTTTTATTTGTGATTTGTTTATTGTTTGATTTATGCCTTTATAAATAATTTAGAGAAAAATAAAGTTTTGGTTTTGAAATCTCTGTAGTTTCCTTATAAAATGAGGTTTTAATCGATTGCCTAAAGGAAAAAAATTAAAAATTAAAAAAATACATATGTTATCTAAAACTAACAGCATACTGATCTTAAGGCATTTAAGAAAGGTTTCTGATAGTTTTTTTAACTACTCTACACTAAATTCCAACAAAAACTGGACAAATTTGGGCACCCCCAATTTTTTTGCCGAGTAAGGGGCGCCAAAATATTTTTGGCACGCGGGCGTTGATAACCCTTGCGGGGGCCCTGCCAAAAAGCAACAGTTTTTTTTTAAATAAGAACAATCTTCATTTCTCAGGTTTACTGATTGCACGTTTCCGTCTTTTAAATCGCTTTGACTTTTTTATGTACAGTGTGGTCCACTAAGTGTGCAACAAATAGGATTTTTTTATTAGTGACACTACCTAAATATAAATACCATAAATTTTGTGCATGTCTAAAAAACCATATTTGCTGCACTTGGAGTCACTTAAATTCAAGCAGCATAGAGTGTAAGCTAAAAAATATGACTGCCATGCAAGAGTAAAGTAACCTTATTTCAAAAAATACGGAAGAAAAAGTTGTTTGAAATTACAAGTTATGTCCGAATTTAAAGTATACGAAAAACATTAGAGCAAATTCGAATGAACCCCGAATTTTGTTTTTTTTTTTTATTATTAAAACCTAGGCCCGTATTCAAGTAGAGCAAAATAAATCACATACGCATACTTTTTTAAAAATTCGTTCAAATCGGTGTTAATTTAATTCAACTTCTTTTTTTTTTAAGGAACCATAGACTCTACGGCTTGCAAGGATGGTTAAAGTAACTCCAGAATTTAAAATATGATCTTTACTTAAAGCTAATTACTTAAATATCGTAACGCATATCTCAAAAAGCTTTTATCTAAATCCAGGAAAATAATATTAAATTCTTTTATTTAAATATCAAGGACAATCAGATTTTTCAGATAGGAGGCTATGACTTTAAATTTGGACATAGCTTTTAATTTTAAACAACTTTTCTTTATACCACTTTGCCCTATTTTTTGAAATAAGGGTACTTTACTCTTGAATGATTTTTATATTATATTTTATATACCCTGCATGCTGTTTGAGTTTAAACGACTCCAAGGGCAGCAAATAAATTTTTTAGTCATGCACCAATGTGGTATTTATATTTAGGTAGTGTCACTTATAAAATAAATTTGTTGAACACTTATACTACTATATAAAAGCACATATTGTATTTGTTCCTTCTACACCGTCAGGATCAGTGCTGGACTTTTTTATTTACCAAGGCGCTAAAACTTGGCCTGATGCTGGACCTGATAAAACTTTATGAATTGGAGGCTCTGTCGTAAAAGAGCTATTACATGATATATCCGCAGGAACCACGTTTTATTTTGATAGGTACTTTACATCAGTAAATTTGCTTGACCACTTATTAGATGGAGGGATTCTTGGTGTACCATCATGAACAACTGCATTCCAAAAGCTCTTCGAAACACAATGAAAAAGGATTCAGATTTGTTGTCAGAAGGACATAGTTCTCACCAAGAATTGGTACGAGCCGATAACAAAATGTCAATTTTGAAATGGATGGACAATATATAGATCTATTATGATGGCCTCCACATCTTCAGGCGCTTTGCCGATAAGTGACGTTCGAAGATGGGATAAAAAAAATTCCAAATATATTCTGGTACCTTGTCCGGACACCGGACACAATTGTTAAATATAATCAATCAATGGGTGGTGTGGCTTTGTGCGATAGATTGATTTCCTATTACAGAATCTGCATGAGAACGAAAAAATGACCTGTACGTGACTTCTGGCAATCACAAATTTTTTGGCATTTGGTGACAGAAAATCGTCGATAATGGATTTACTGGAATTTAAGTTGCATGTTGGGAGAACACTGGCATTAGGTTGAAAATCCGGCAGTCAAAGATTGCTTGAAGGTGCTGTGCCAAATTTTTCTGAGAATACTGAAGTAACTTCCTCTAAAACATCAAAAGTTGTCGAAATATCGCCGATAGACGTTAGAAAAACCAATAGTGACCATTTACTCATGTGTAGTCTAAGTAACAAAAACTCATAAATGCGTTGTCGAAATCCTGGTTGCACTAAAAAAAAACATTTTCTTGTAGCAAGTGTCAAATATTTCTATGTATATCTCCAGAGCGACAGTAATTTTTGAATTGCACACGTAAGTGTATGAATAATATCCTAAACAAAGACCTTTGTCCAAAATACTGGACTGGATGTCAATGTATGGTTGTCAAATAAAAGTTTCAGTATTTTAAATTTTTTTATAACCTTTTACTCCAATAAAGAAGAAATAAAAAAATTGCAAAAACATATTAAAATAGAACTTCGGGACTGAAGAGGCTAGAGCAAACGCAAAGAGATGCCCTGTCGCAAAAAAGGAAAAAGTGGCCAGTGGTGCGGAGGTAATAACTTCCCAAGCGGTACTAGAAAGGCTCACAAAAGAAAAGGAAATGACAGAAAAAGGTGAATAGAACGCAATAAGGAAAAATAACAATAACGGAAGAAAAAATAAGCTAGAAGGAACGAAAATTTTAGTAGCTTGAGCTCAGAGGAAGAATTCGAAGATCCTGTTTTCATGGACTCGGATGTTGACCCTGAAGTATTTGAGGAAGAGGACGAAATTGCGCCGCAAATTGCTGTAAGAAGATATAGAAGAATACAGAACTAAAAAAGCCCATAAAACATTTTGTTGGGCAGATTACAAGCAAATAAAAAAAGGATGGCTAGTAATGTTCCTAAAATATAAAGAAATCTGCTTTTGCTTGGCCAGAAATAGAAAATAAAGACACTGTAGTTGAAGAAGACATAATTAGGGTTTTGCCTGATCTGACTGAAGACAGAAGAAATAATTTTCAGTTCCAAGTTAATTTTGATAGTTTAAATTTATAATTTTCAAAAGTTTGTAATTCTTTTTCCATTAAAGGTATTTAAAAAAGAAAAATTGTCTTCTATATTTTTTCAGAAATTTTCACCCTTGCCCCCAGTTGCTTAAATATGAGCATGTGTGAAAAAACCATAAGGTGAGGTCACATTTTCCCCTAAGTCGATGGGGAGTGTGACCCATATAATAAAATTGTAAAAAATGTTGATCTTTTTCCATTTACTTCTTCTTAATCATGTTAAGACAGGTACATTTAGTAATTAGATGTTCAGGCATAATAAAAAAAATATTCAACTTATGAAGTTACAAGAAACATGAGAAGGCAAAAAGCAAAAATTAACTAAGTAAATATGAGGTGACACCTGCCCGAGTTTATCTTAAGTAGGTATATGAAAAAACAATATGCAATTAAAATTATTTTAAGTAATGACTATATTTAAAAAAATATATAAATACTTCATGATAAATTGATAAATACTCCCATTTATAGAAAAAATGTTTCTTATCTCAAAATTTGTCGTAATCCCAGAGTATTGTATTTCTAAAAATATTTATTATATTTCTTGATTGTTTATTCAGGCCTGAGATAATGGTAAATAATGACTTCTTAAAATCATTTTCACTTATTTTTATGAAAATTTTATACAAAAAACAGACACTTACCAAATATTCCTAGCCGATAGTTTATGACAACTAAAACAATATCTTCCATAAGGAGCAATTCTGGACCATAATATAAATCACTTTTATTAGAACCCATTATAAAGCCGCCACCATGAATATACACCATGACTGGCTTCAGATTTTCTGTAGGTTCGATCTTAAATATTATTCATTAATTAATTTTTTTTTATTATGGGTATCTTGGGATGCAATTTACTGATGCAGGACTGCAAGCATTGTAGATTAGGGAAGGGAAAACATCTAAAGGAAATAGACGTAAATGAGCGGAGAAAATGAATTTTTCTGGGCTTCTCTAGAAGAAGCCTAAGCGCATTGCCAAACTTAAATATTATCGTAAGATCTCATTTTTTTATCAGTTTTAGTGCAGTGTCGGACTGGCCTACCGGGCAACCGGGCAAATGCCCAGTGGGCCAAATGCTTTGGCGGGCCAAACCAATATGGACGTTTTCAAAAACTGTAAATAATTTTACTTATTTAAATAAAGTAACTGAAATACCTACTATAAACATACAAAAACATGTATAGACCTAAAGACATTAATAAATAACATTATGTTAAGTAACGTTTAGTATTCAGATGGACTCAACACAAGATGTTACTTCCTCAGAACAGTGCTCAGTAATATGTAGATATGTATACAATGGAGAAATCCGTGAAAGGTTATTAGCTTTTACCGAAATAATATCAGATTCCTTGATTCCTATAAGAGAATGGCCATATGGAAAGAGAAAATAGGAGGAAACAATTTGAAACGCATGAAAAAGATTTGCAACACAAGATGGTGAAGCAAATCGAAAGCTTTAGAAGTATTATTTTACTCTTACACTGATCAGCAAAATGAAATATATTCCACGTTATTAATTGTTTTATATACAATCTATACTAGTGAAGAATCTGACAGTAAGACAAGTTCAGAAGCAAAGAGTTTATTCGACTCCTTCGTTAAATTTGATATAATTGTGGTATAATTCACTTATTTGCGTCTCTTCCAGTATTTAACACCGACTTCTAATTAGTTATAAACAGAAGGTTTAAACTTTCAACAAGTTTTTCATATTATTAACAATGCAAAAAAAAAGTATAAAAGATATGTTTAGTATAATGTTATCGTCGATAGTGTCAGAAAATTTGTAAATAGTATTACGCGAAGAAAATATAATAATCAATTGTGATATTTCAGTCTAAATTGAATTTTCGGAAATGAGATTGAGAAGAAAGAAAAAAATGCTCGGAGAAGCTTGCCAAGATGAAGTATCAGTGATGCATCAAATGGGAAAAATTGAGATTGAAGGTTTCAAAATTATACTGAATCAAATAATACCCATTTTGCATTCTAGATTTTCTGATCACAAGGCAATTTATAAAGAATTTTCTTACTTTGATTCTGCAACTTTTAAAGATATTGCTAGTTTAGATGCGAAAAACTTTCCTGAAGATGCTTTATCATCAATTTCTAATTTAACGGGTACCTACATATAGAAGGAGCATTAAAGCAAGAATTACTAAGTTTTGCAGAAAACTACGACAATCTTAAACTAGAAACTTCAGAAAAATATAATTTAATGAACCGACCATCCTCCACGAAATCTCGGCTTCGGGAGAGCTCGGAGTCGGGCTCAAATGAATTTTAATCTCCAAAGCATACCTCAGATATATGCTGGGTGTATGTATTGTTGTTTTTTTATTTTACATAAATATGAATTGCTCTCCTTAGCTTACAGTAATTTGTATAAATATTTCTTATGAATATTTATCAACGTTGTCTTGTACATAAGTTTCTTGCGAAAGATCTTTTTCAAAATTAAGGATTATAAAAACAAGACTAAGTAAGATCTGCCCTTCGTCAAAATTTATTAGAAGTATTCATGATGCTTAATATAGAGACTGATCTTAAAAGAAATTAATTACGATAAAATAATTTTATCATTTTACATTTTATCCACAACTTCATCTTTGCTAAAGTCTAAACTCTGTTCAGCTCAGCTTGATTAATTTTATAGATTAAAAATAAAATTAAATAATTTTAATTTATACCATACCATACTTAATATTTTTGTTTATCTATTTTATTCTAGGTTAGCTTAGTTTTTTTATGATTTTCACTTTCTTTATTTTCGAGATTTACTCAGGAATGAAATTTTAAAAAAATCATGCTGTTTTATTAGATTATAGTTTTTTTGGTTGTTTCCATTAATACATGTTTTTATTTTGCATCTTTGTTTTACAATAATTTATAAATAAATATTGCATGTTTTTTTGGTTTTTATTATAAAAGATTAAATAGTCTAGGAAAACATTGTAATAAGAAAGTATAGGGTGGTGGGAAGTAGACCACTTTCAAGTTTTTCCCGGTGGACCAAATAACGCCAGTCCGACACTGAGTTTTAGTGAAAACCAAAAATAATCCAAATTATTTTGAAGTCCACAGACGTATTTTACCAAAAATATGTATTTTAATTTAACAGCTATTCTTTACTTAATATGGGAAAATATGAATCTGTTGAAATTGTAACCAAAACGAACCAGGCTATGTTATACCGGCAACGCAAAGAATTATGATACCCTATATTACGATATTAATGAGATGAGCATTGTCCCTACTAGCTTAAATTTTCCGCTAAAAAAAAGGTTAAAATCAAAACGAAAAACACTAATTGAGCACAACTACACAGTATTTTAAAATTATAACCTATATTCTTTCATTACTATTACAGCATTTGACAAAAGAAACATTATTCTGTTTCACACAGCACTTTCAGAAAGTTGTTTTTCGCCCTTATGCCAAGAAAATTATCGTAACTTTCTTACTGAATTTTTTGAAGAGATCCCCTAAATGAGTTTTTCTAAAGTCGAGATGTATCTAAATCGCTTTCTTGCACCCGCAAACGTTACATAGTACGTAAATATTATTAGTCTTAAATTTAATTTATTTTTCAACCCTATTAGGCTAATTTAAGAAACACTATAATCACCGCCCAAACTAGATGAAACTAAGCAAAGTATTAGCTAACAACGGGAACGGATCGGCGAAGATCATTTTCTAGGTAGCAAAAAAATACATTATTATTTAAAACTAACTTCACAAGGAAAAATATTGATAACATTCATATTATACACGCGTGTTTGTATTGTTGCCCATGCATCAAATAAACAAAAACCAGACAGGTGTAAAATTATTTCACACATTTAGATATTTCGACGCTAGTCGCAGGCTCGCAGGAAGTTTCTTTTTGCATCATGTAAATGCGAATTGAAAATTGGCGAAAAAACGATAAAAAGATTGAGTTGCTGAACGCTGCTATTATTGTTTCAACACAACTTTTTTCCTATCTCTTATATAGAAATAACTACTGGTAGTTTTTTTTTGGGTTGCCTATCTTTTGCTACGTCACGGGTAAGTGTATTTGAAACAATTGTTATTATGTCAAATAACTTATTTAGGCAGTACCGCAAGAGTTGTGTTGTTTAATAAATAAATAACTTTTTAGTTTTTCAGTGCTGATAGTAAAAAAATACCTTGGATTCTTTTAATCATTGTGTTTTAATTAGTTAGTGGACCGTTGTTTACATTAATGGCTATAGTTACCTACTGTTTTGGTAGTGTTGTATAAGTTTAACGTAAAACCTAAAAAACCTATTCTATTTTCGTAGGTAAAATCTTTCTACAGGAAGTAGTGTATTTTACAGAAATTCTACTCCAAAAGTAACAAAAACATTGGTTTTGTTTTTAATAGTGCGGAGAGTGACAAAAAAGCGTAGAATCTTTGTATTTAACTTTTGTTGATTTTAATTATTACCTAGTCGAGTGCTCTCTTTTGCATTAATGGCTGTATTGTGTTATTAGTGCGTATTTGTTAACCTAAAGTATTTTTAAAAGAAGTGTATTTTAAAGGGATTTTACCTTAAAGGCAAAAAAAACATTATTTCTTATGCTGACTTGTAGCATATAAAAAACTGTTGAAAGAATTGTCAACTTATTTTTTGTACTATGTGTTTCTTGCCAGTGGCGGGTATCGTCCGAGATATCGTCGGTTAGAGAAAGTTTAAGGGTCGATTACTAGCTTATTTATCGGGAAGCGTCATTTATGAATATTTGTCTCCAGTCCGAATTCATACCAGGATCTACCGGTTGCAATATATGCAGTGAATTTCATAACACACTGTAATATATATATATATATATATATATATATATATATATATATATATATATATATATATATATATATATATATATATATATATATATATATATATATGTATATATATATATATATATATATATATATATATATATATATATATATATATATATATATAAAAAAGAGAGGAGAATTATTGTGGGCATGTCCGCTA
Organism: Philopedon plagiatum; assembly: GCA_963971165.1. Lineage (NCBI taxonomy): Eukaryota > Metazoa > Arthropoda > Insecta > Coleoptera > Curculionidae > Philopedon > Philopedon plagiatum. Next base: position 71,648,872 of record OZ020194.1, read on the forward strand.
GCAATGAACAGTAAAATGAAAAGTTAGACTGGTAACCCGTACGACACGTGTTTCTGCTCATTGGCTTCATCAGGCCCACGTATGTGACTGTGCCTCTCAACATAAGTCGAGATGCACAACGTCACATACGCAGTTACGGGTGTAACCTTAAGAAAAGGGAAAAAAAAATATATTTAACGAGGACCACAAACAGGAGCCAGTGCACCAATTTGTGGCTTCAGCCAAAAGACCCCTTTTTTGGGGGCAACAATTAGCGTCGCCGACGGAGGCAACTATAGCCAACTGTCGTGGTATCCTATAAGCCCAAGAGAAGAAAAACAAATGCTAGAAACTAGCGCGGATCGATACATAAAAAAAGAGAGGAGAATTATTGTGGGCATGTCCGCTAGCAATGAACAGTAAAATGAAAAGTTAGAATGGTAGTAGTAAAGGTTGATGCTCCCCGAGTCTCCGCATGCGCAGTAGGGTCGACCTTGAACGCCCAGGTGTGCTATTGTTATTTGGCCTTGATATGCGCAGGTGTTATTCCAAGGTCAAGGTCAAGAACTTGGCCTTGAACGCGAGCAGATGTTTCTTTGTTTGGTGATGACCAGGTGTACGATGCTTATTTCAAGGTTACATTTGCGGTGCATATTTTCAATGAATGCGAGCAGCTGTTTCTTGCTTGGCCTTGAACGCGAGCAGATGTTTCTTTGTTTGGTGATGACCAGGTGGACGACGCTTATTTCAAGGTTACATTTGTTTTGTATTTTTCGAGGTCGTCGGATGTATTCCTCCCACCATAAATAAATACTTGACCTTGGATTACTTCCTAATAAATATGGCTCATTTCGAAAATAGCTTTCATTGTCACTCATACATCGTATGCGTTAACTGTTGCTTTGGCATATAAAGTATTGTGTTTGTGGTGTGTTCTACAAGTGTTTATTCAAGGTACTTGACAGTAATTGTTTTTATTGTATTTTAAATCATGAGCATTTCAAAGCAGACCATAGCCGAAATTAATAATATGATAAACCAAGATATTCAATTTCTGGAACGTAGAAAATTCTCTACATTAACGGTGGGCAAAATTTATATGATAAAAAAAATTAATTCTTTGACTTCACGTTTTGGAAAAGCCATTATCGTCACATTGTTTGATCCAACACATCAAGCAACATTTGAAACATTTTTACCATCACGCGTAGCTGAAATTCTGACAGAGGATACTATTGAAATGATGAATAACTCCGGTGATCAGTACACCTTAACTTATTTGGGGCAAAGCTCACATGTATTCTCTGGAGGTAATACTAGAGCGTTGTTAAATTTTGGTTGTTTGTAATATATTGTTGATTAGGCTATTTTAATGTTGATTTAAAATGTAATAAAATAGTTCTTGTTAAGTATATATCGAAAAACACACACTCACACACAATCACATGTCCATTATTTTCTATTTAAGATGTGTGACTGCCCTACTGTCATTGAAAATCGAGATATGTACATTAATTGGTTATCATGTAAATTAAGAGAGCTGGCTGAAGAAATACTACACTTTGCAAATTATGGTAAATCCGATGTGGGTTTTAGTGAAAGTCAGTATAGGAAGTATATGAAAGACGCCGTAAATTTCACGGCTGGAGCACATACGTGCGAGAAATACCTATATGGAACCATTGATCTGGACGAATTTTGCGCTGGAATGATAAATGAAGAATTGGGAAGCTACCTATTCGAAGTGCCTCATTTACCCGATGAATTAGCTAGAAAATATGGCTTGGCTCCCGCAGATGATACCACTATTCTTGATGACCTTGGAAATAAAGCAGTCACCAATGAAGTTGATAGTAAAGCATTGGGTACTGTTAGCGATGACGAGATGGAGTGTGTTCAAGAAGATGAAGAAAATCTTTAATTCATTGTATAATATAATAACATGAGATGTTAAATAAATGATTATGTACCTAAATTATTGTTTAATTTTTTATAAATAGGCAACCTTCACAAAAATCACATCAGTTTAAGCTAAAAATGGGTCGTGTTAACAACACAATTGATAAATTTGGGCGCCAAAAATTTAATGACCAAAATCACATTGTTCTTGTTGGACAACCAGGAGTTGGATTTAGATTGACCGATGATGGTCAATATGATATACAAGGGAAATCTTTAACTAATGTAGCACCACCAAAGAATCCTGGGGATGCCGCTAATCAGGAATATGTTCTTGAACAAAGGCGTGAAATTATTAAAAAACTTAGTGAATTAGTGAATAATGATGTTTTGGAATATGTTAGAAAAGAACTTAATGAAATGAATAAAAAGCTTGCTGAAGAGGCGAATGAAGATTTTTTGCAATCTGTTACAAAAAGACTTAAGGAAATCGATTCAAAATTGTTGAATCAAGAAAAAGCTATTCAGCGTATACGTATTACGCGCATGTAGATAAAGAAACAAGTCTATTCTGTGTATGGTGACCTCGATTTTACATGGGATATGAGAGTGGAGGGGTTTGAAGGTCACCTAACAGATACAAATAGAGGCACAAAACTTTCTTGTTTCAGTCTGCATTTCAGTACTTCCAGAATACTACATAGTAATTTATTTTCTCAAAATGCAGTCACCAAAAAGTGAACGTCAAATTGCAGTTGTTCGCCCATTCTCTGTAAACGGTCGTCAGATGTGTGCCAATTGCGAAAATTGGGAATTTATTAGTGGAATAATGGGTTTCTGTGAATGGTGTCAAAATGAGTACCATAAGAAACATGGGATGAAATCACCGCAACAAATATCTCGTGAAAATTCTAGTGAATCTCTGCAAAGTCTCGCTGTCTCAGTGGGAGGTTCATCAGAACATAATAATCACGATACGCCGGAATTCAGTCAAGAAGGGCAGCGCTGGACTTCTTCAAGCAATTTTGAAGATCTCGAAATAATTAACGAATCACCGCAAAGTCCTGTTTTCTTAGAAGGAGGAGGAGGAGGAGTAGGGGGAGGAGGTTCATCAGAACGTAATAATAGTGAGACCATGGAATTCGACCAAGAAGGGCAGCGCTGGTAATTCCGAAAAATAGAGACAATTTAGATATAGTGTAAAAGTTTCTTATGATAGTCATGTAATTTTAAATTTATGTGAAAAAGTGCGTTTTTCTAATGATAGTGTGTATGTATTATTTAAATCTTAATAAAAATCTTTTTGTACTAAATATGTTTATTATTCACCATACATTTGAATTAACAAATCGCTCTTGATATATATTATTTCTGTGGTTCCGTTCTAAAATCCTCGCTAGCATTACATCCATTTTTCCAATTCTCCTTTGAAAACGATATCTATCAAGTATTAGTTGCTGAAAATTACTTTGTCTGGCTTGTCTATATGCAAAACACCAAACAGACATACGGTGGATAATATTTCTTTCTTCGTCAAATCTTACTTGCTTCATGGTGTATTGTAAAATGAATTTTTATTAGTTATGTCATTTATATATAGGCTGAACATAAAGAGAGTGAATTAGTTTTACTTTAAAATGGGTCGTGTTAACAACACAATTGATAAATTTGGTCGACAGAAAACTCCTGTTTGTAACAACTTATCGCGAGGGTTGCCCGGAATCGGATTTAAACTTACTTCAGATGGACATTTTGATATAGAGGGAAAATTATTAAGGAATGTTGCCCAACCGATAAATGATAATGATGCTGCTACCAAAGAATATGTCCTTACGGAAGTTCATCAACTTGGTTCGCAGATAAATACCATACTTAGTAATGTGCTAGTACCGGTTTTTCAAAAAATGTTTGAAGATGATGAGACCAAAATTACGTACCTTAAGGAAAAAATGTATCAAATTCACTCACATGCTGCACGGTATACTACAACGAAGATAAAGGATCCAAAAAAACCAAAATGGAAACCAACCTAGATAAAGTTCTATTTAAAAACATAATTATACTGTTAAATTGAAAATAAAACGAATAATTATGAAAAGCAATATTTATTTTTATTATTTATAATGCATACATACGTAACGTAAAACCTATTTGATAATATTTATACAATATCTGATTTGTCTATCCAAGAATTAAATTGATTTGGAAAACCTAACCATTTTACAAACAATTGATCGTTTTGATTGTTCTTGCGTTTTCTAAGAATTTTCTCAACTAAATAAACACCAGGGCTAGCTGTCTTTTGCAGTTCTGCTTCGTAAAAACATCCTTTAATAGGTTGACCTTCCAATGATTGCAGCAAGTAGGTGGGTGGATTTGTAATATTAACTTTTGCTATTTCAAACAGTTCCGTGGACCAGGAAGGCGTATATCCTTTGTCAAATACACCTTTGTACTTGCTAATGCGAACAACGTCACCCAAATGAAATTTTTTTTTCTTCGGAGCAATTTTCAAATAGTCATATGCTTTAATAGGGGTATCCTCTTTTACACTGTTAGGCTTCATTCCAATGGTGCGGTGTTTAGTGTTATTATAGGTCTTCGTTATAGCTGGTAATATTTGTAACCATCTGTAAGAACCTCTAGCCGAGAATTGTTTATATAACTTATTTTTCAAAGTTCTTATAACACGCTCAACAATTGCCGCTTTTTTCGTGCTATATGTGGAATAATGGTTTATATTATATTTTTTCATGAGGGCTTGAAAGGTGCTATTATAAAATTCCTTTCCTTGATCACTCTGTAAATTGTTTGGTGCATATGATGCTTCTTCAATGATGCTTTTCATGGCATTCGTAACTTCAACACCGGTCTTATTCTTAACTGCTTTGGTGTACACGAATTTGGAGTAACAGTTTATACATACAACAATGTAACGGTAACCATCATTGTCAGTAGCATATTGCTGCATTTCCGCCAAATCAATTTGCCACAAATCTCGATATCCTTTTATGACTGTACGTCTTCTAACAAAATTTTTCCTTGCTGTCCTATGTAATTCATTTACGACTTTAATTTTTTCTCGGCTAGGATCCATATTATAAGGTTCCACGTCTTATCAGACACTGAGGATGGCAACTACGTGCAAAACTTAATATATTATTCCTTCTTCTCGAAGCTCTTCCATAATTGACATAATCTCATTATCATGTCCGGTATGTCCAGCTACTTTTGACCCCCACAATAATCGTAATCTATCCACTAACTCCTTAGGTTTATTCCAATAAACATATTGAGATGATTTCGACGATAGGCGCTTTTTTGCTGGTAGTTGGATTTTGTTGTCGCCTTTTTTTCTTCCTACACCACCACCACCACCCAGTTTAGTTCCCGTAATTAGCGGTTTTATGATTCGTAAATATTTTCTCCATCGGGTTTCTCTTAAACCACGTTTCTTGTCATAACCGTCGTATGCCGCATCGGTCAATTTCAAAATGGTTTGGTATTTTCGAAGTACATCTAGATTAATTTCGTCTTCATTACCTAGGAGTGGTGGATTTTTTAGAAAAATCAAATCGTAAAGATCAGCCGTTCCATCGAATTCAGCAATGTTTGTTTTGTTCTTGTATAACACCATCTTTCCGTTTGTTAGAAAACGAACCACTAAGTTGCCAATATATTTTGTTGATTTATTTTCTTTTTTACCAAAGCGTACACCATACACGGTATCATAATGAGATGGCTCCAATTTTAATCCATTTAAATAATCTTGAATAGTTTTTGCGGCTGAACTGCTACCACTTGATGTGTGTGGTGATGTGTGAGATGATGTTATCGTTGAAGGGGAAGGGGTTTCGAACAGTGACCCACGATTTCCACGTTTCGGTGTAGGAATCGGTGTAGATGTTTCAAAATCCGCTTCTGTTGGATGTTCTTCAAACATTTTCGCCATTCCCACCGAGCTGCTGCTGCTGCTACTCCGACTTTGTGGTTTAGTCGTAGTACTTGATTTTTTAGTTACGTACTGCTGCTGCTGCTGCTTTACGGCTTTAGATATAGATTCTAGTGGTTTAGAAACTGGTTCATAAAACTTTTCCAAATCATGTTCATTCTGCACTTTAGCTGCTTTAATTTGTTTAAATTTTTTTCTAACCGCATTTGTAGTTTCCAGTAGCTTTCGTTTTAATTCGATTTCTTCATTCATGATGCTTTCAAAGCACCGTTCAACGATGAAATGATTATCCAAGTTATTATTATAGGAATATATAACTATCGAATCCCTTGCGGTATCTGCCCGAATTTACATCACTATCCTTGTCAATAACTAAAAAACCATATTTATTATCCCAACATTTAGCACACATCTCTTGAAATTGTGTAAACGTCAGGTCGGGTGAAACGTGATCGGAAAATATATGTTTCATATTCATCTCATCTTGTTTAAACATAATAATGAAGTTGGCATTATCCCGGACGAGCTGCTTAGGAACACGAGAATACGTTTGCGCCAAGTAAAAGGCATCCACATTTTTGTGACGTCCCATGCTAAAATACGATCTTATAACGTCCTGTTTCTCACACATAACGTCATCAAAAATAAATATTGAATTAGGTTTAGCATCTGACGGTTCCACAATGTTATTTGCGTCGCTAAAAGCGTAGTAGCCAAGACCTTTGATTGGAGATAAAATTGTCTTTAAATATTCATATTTTGGTTGATAGAGCGACTTTGAGTAGATATAAACATTTTCGAAACGCAGTCCCGATGGGTGAGTAAGCAGCGAAATCATAACATTTGTTTTTCCACAGTTTGAAGGTCCTATTAATAATCCACGAATAGATGACGGTAGCAAAGGACCATGTCTTTTAAATAATTTTTGTTCTAGTCCAGAGCCGACCTTTACATCGAGATTATCGACGGGAAGTTTTTGTTTAAGATTGACGATACGCATCTTAACAAAATCTATATTTTATACTGAACTTTCACGTAAACTATCATTCAGATGTCGCTCGTCAGACGAAGTAGACGGTCTCGTTTATCAAGTAAGACTGGAAGCGGTATTGTTAATTCAGTAATTAATAGGCTACCGTTCGAGTTACACATTCCAGGCTATCAGTATTGCGGGCCCGGGACGAAAATAGTAAAACGTGTGGCAAGAGGAGATCAAGGAATTAATTCTTTGGATGTCGCATGCAAAAAACACGATTTAGCCTATTTGCGTAATAGTGAAAATTTAAGTGCTCGCCACCAAGCAGATCAGGAACTCGAGCAAAGCGCGTGGAAAAGAGTAAAATCTAAAGACTCTAGCGCTGGTGAAAAAGCTGCAGCTTGGTTGGTAACCAACATTATGAAAGCGAAACAACGTTTTGGTATGGGTGTATCATCATCAAAATCGAGAAAAGCATCCACTAGAGGTAAACGTCGCTTCCAGCGCCGCCGCCGCCACACTAAAGGAAATGGCGTCGGTAAACATAAGCGAGTACACAAAGTAGCTTTTGGATCATCTATTAGACGACCCGTTCGATCAGAATTGTTAAAAGCTGGTGGGAAAAAACTTATCGAGAAAAATATCATGAAAGCATCGAAAATAGCTGCAGTAGCTGCACGTAAATCCCTAAGAATAGCCGGTGGCAAACGAAAAATTCGCACGCCTAGAATCATTCCAATTCCGAAGACTGGGGGGATATTACCGTTAATACCAATATTTGCAGGACTATCGGCCTTAGGTTCATTAGCAGGTGGTGTAGCAGGCATCGTGCGTGCCGTAAAAGCAGTAAAAAAGTCGACTGCAGAAAAAATAGGTACCGGCTTACATCTAAGTTCAAGAGGAAATGGATTATATTTGAAACCATATCGCACAGGTTTGGGATTATTTATAAACAACAGCAAAAATAAGAAATCAAAAAACTAATAGAATCCCTACCTCAAAGACCACTATCCAATATTGATATAGAAAAGTACGCCTTAAAAATGAAAATACCACACTTTCGAGGCGTATATATGAGAGATTCATTACCTGTACGCGGTCCCAAACGTTATGAGGCCGCCATTATAAATTTGGATAGTATGTCGGGTGTAGGGACTCATTGGGTAGCATATAGAAAAAGCAATTCTGATGTAACATACTACGATAGTTTCGGTGATTTACCCCCACCTATGGAATTGGTACGATATCTGCAGATGGGTTCCGAAGCGACGAAGAAAATTTACTATACATACGACCGTCAACAAGAATTTGGAACAGTCTGGTGTGGACATTTGTGTTTGAAGTTTCTTTTACAATCATAAAAAAGTATGTCTTTGACACCCCAAATGGAACGTGACAACTACACCAAAATGTTGCTATCACTTAAAGCATATCGTGAAGTCGGAGGATTACAAAAAATGACAGCTGAACAGTTAGAAAATACGCCCAAAGAAGTGTTGATCGCATTAGCTCCAAATGAAATAGCACTAGTTTGGGATAGGTTACCTAATCACCTAAAAAGTGACGTCGATATATTGAAATATCAATACTGTTTCGAACATTATAATAGCAATAATTCAGATTCGGACGAGGGCGATGGACCGATACCAAAAAAAATATTTTGTTGTTATTGCAAAATTAACGATGTGAATATAAAGGCAGAAAACAGTTTAAAAACGTCCAAAGGAATAAAGCAACGCTTCAGCTTAAATCCATTTAACTGTTGCAAACAGCAATAAAATAGCTACACAAATAGTTTCGTGGTCAGTCATGTCTTACACATTCACTCTAACAGGACATTCAAGTGTCTTAAGTGCGGATTTTTACCCACCCATCGAGTTAAATACAACAAGCAAATATGGAGTTGCACTGCTGGGATTTTACACATATAATTCGATTTTTAATATCGACGAAAGCAATAATTCATTCAGCCATTTGAAAACAGCTATACCAAAGCATTTAAGGATTCCACCAGGAGCTTACGAAATTAATGAAATAGCAAAAGCCATGTACACCGCTTTAAAAGAGTCATGCAATGAAGTTGGTGCCGATTTATTTTCATTAACAGCCAATAATAATACGTTAAAATGTGAGCTAAAGTCAAAATATAGCATCGATTTCCGAGGTAGCAATAGTATCGGCAAAGTGCTCGGATTTGGCTCTGTGTTGCTGCAAGGTGGACAAAGACACGAATCAAGTACCATCGTGGACATAATGAAAGTGCGCATCGTACGTGTGGATTGTAATATAATTTCCGGAGCATACCTGAATTCTTTGGAAAGTCATACGTTATTTGAATTTGATATTGACGTCGAACCCGGTTACAAAATCTCTAAAGAACCGCAAAATAATATTTATATGCCGATAATGCCGGATGGTCGTCAGTTTATCGACAACATTACTCTACGCATCTTGGACGATAGCGGTGATTTGATCGATTTTCGAGGTGAGAAAATAATAGTTAAACTAGAGTTGAAAAAAATCGTATAATGGGTTTTTGCTTTAACCGTCAACTGCATAAGCTGTCAACAATTCAAGATTCAGTTAAACGACATAAAAGTAAGCAGACAACACAGTCAAGGTTCATTCGCAAGTCAGACGGACGATCGAAAACACATCGGCACAGCAATCGCCAGCTCTCCGTGAAAGATTGCAAATTTCTACAATCGATCGGTTTGAAAGTGAGAAAAATTAGAAAATGATGGCCGCTAGCAGTGACAAAATCGAAGTTTTTACCGAACCCATTTTTGATAACTCCATTATTAGTTTTCAAGAACACACATATAAACCTTACGGTTCTCCAACATTCCGCAATTCCGATGAAATTCGTATACCTGTACACTTTCAAGATATCATTTTGGATATATCGGATAGTTACATTTACATCGAAGGAACATTTAAACCCAAAGATGTTAGTAAGAAATGTTATCTATCAAATAATGCCATCGCCTTTCTATTCGACGAATGTCGTTATGAAATGGGAGGGGAGCAAGTTGCCGTCGTTCGGAAACCCGGAATTACTACAACGATGAAAACTATGGTGTCATTGGGTGCCGCACAAAATAGAGCTCTCATGGCATGTGGATGGGGTCTAGACGAAGCAAATCAAGGTATACTAGATTCCACAAGTAACGTGTTCTCCGGCAAGCTTCCTCTAAAATATCTCATGGGTTTCGCAGAGGATTATTCAAAGGGTATTTTTAACGTCAAGCAAGAGTTGATTTTAATTATCGCCCGCACTTTCAACAATTGCTATATCGGCGAAGTAGATGCAGACATTTCAATTGAAAAAATTGAATGGAAAATTCGTCACATTATTCCAGACGATCGACAGAAGTTAAAGATATTATCACGCATGAATAAAGGTGGCAGTAACGCAAACGTTCCAATGGCTTACCGTAAATGGGATCTTTACGAGCTACCTTCTTTGAGAGAAACATCGTCAGACGTATGGGCCTTAAGAACTAGCACGAGTCTCGAAAAACCGAGATATTTGATTATCGGTTTTCAACCAACTAGCTCTTCCGACAACAGAGCAAAAGATAGCACACAATTTACAACGGCCGATATAAGTGATATTAGGCTCTATCTGAACTCTGCCGTATTTCCGTACGAAAGATGGAATTTAGATTTTTCAAAGAAACTGTATGCCGCAGCCTATTATAATTATGAGAATTTTCAAGCTAGCTACTACCAGCGAGAACTGAGCGATCCTATGATGAGTTTTGCCGACTATCTGCAAAATCCGTTATTCGTAATCGATTGCAGTCACCAACCAGAAGCCGTTAGGACGTCCACAGTGGACGTGAAATTGGAGTTCGAAACACGCAAAAGTAAATTTCCTAAAGACATTAAAGTGTACGCGTTAGTTATTCACGATGCATTTTTTAGCTACAATATACTTAATGGTTCTGTTACTAACAAATCAATACATTAGTTTGAAGTTGTGTAATTCTCCAAATTATGTACTTTACATATTTAAAATAAACTTATAAACGACACATTTCAGTTTTACTTTTACTACATACGACATATTTGAGGCTTATTTTAATACTTCAAAGGTGGGGCTTGGGTAAATAAGGTTATGAGGTGAAGAATAGAGAGAAATTTAGGAGAGGGGTGGGGAAAGAATGTATATAAGACGTGATTTAGAAAATGAGATTCACTCGAAGCCAAGATGTCATCAAGCTCGGATAATGGTTATTCCAGCGATGACGATCAGGCAATCGCACATAATGCGCAACATAGGGGTGTACGCAATACGCGTAGGTTTAGACCTAGGTATTGCATCTGGCACTGCTATGTAAAAGTTGGACCCCACCTCATCTATTGTATGCACTGCTACACAGGATTTAGGGGTCAGATAGGTGCTAGATTCATATCGTGCCATTTCACAGTGGGGGCACGATGTGAGCGTATGCAGAACTACTCGAGGTGTCGTCGGTGTCGGGAGAGACTGTTTACAGTCACTCACCGGAACTCATGCCTTATTTGCAATAGGACTTAAATTCCTATTACAAATAAGGACCCTCAAATAACAACCCTGCCTGCCCCCTGACAAAATCAGTCCTTTTCAGGACTACAGAATATTTGATCGTAGTTTGTAGTTAAACACTATGTTTCCTAAGGAAGATATTTCTCGAAGGAAAAATTGTGTTACTTTGGGTGAGAGATGCATTATGTGTTTAAATCATACATAGATAGTGAGAGAAAGAGCATTTGCAAGATTTAGCTTGTAGTTTTTATGTATGATAAGAACGCATATGCCTCTAGTTATTCAAAGTGACATAACTTTCTATCAAGAAACATATTTAAAAAAATAAATTCACTCTGGGTTGATACGCTCAAAAAGATACATCAGAATTTTTGTCGTTTCACATAGAACGTTGGCAAACCTGCTCTTAAGTATGACAAAAACAGACGTATCCTTTCAGTGTAACAAAATATTTCGAACAAGAAATCTATTCTATAGGAAATATTTTGTTACTCTGAAAGGATATGTTAGAACCGTTTAGCCCCACTCTCACCCCCACTCTCACCCCCCACCATCCTAAATGCTTTTAAAAGCGGGAGCAGCCATCACAATTTTCATTTCTCAACCAGCCATGAAGTGGGACAGGCTGATGTTAAGGACGACAAGGGAGTCCAAAATAAGTGAGTTTTGGGAGGCTTGGCGTTTAAAAAACGCGAATAAGCCAACGGCGATCGTACAGCCGATTCCAAGACCGCCGCCACCACCGGAGCCGGCTCCAACAGAGCCGGTGGAAGTGGTGGAAGGACCCCAGATGCTGCTGGGTCCGGAAGAAAGGGAGGCTCTCTTACAAGAGCTCACGGAGCGCCGTCGGAGCCGTCGCAGCACGCGACTGGAGGCACGAAGACGGCGCGCCGCACCGCGATCGGTTCAGATCGCGAGAGGGGAACAACCACTCTAGGTTTCCCTCTCTAACCCAACCCACCGCGAAAACGGTCCTTTTCAGGGCCACAAAAGATTTGATCGTAGTTTAGATATTCTTAGTCACTTTGTGTTTGACACTGAATCGGTGAAAAATGCAAAGATGACCAAGGATGACAGTTTCAGGACGTTTAAAAATAGACGTTGACATTTTTGCATAACTCTTTTCGATAATTTACCTAGAAGTGTCTAAAACTTATTTTAAGTTAAAGGTCCAAAATCCGTTAAAATTGTTATTTTTCTAACTTAAAAATTGTATCCATTTAGTTATTTCCGAGACGTATATTTTTGGAACTAAAAATCGATATTTGTCGGCCCACTAAGATTTTTATTTTTGTATATTTGTAACAAAAAAAGCAACCACATTAACCCTTATATAACAAAAATATTTTTATTTCGGATCAAAGCAATGACAACAAGCACATAACTTGTGGGTTTGCTCAGGTTTGCTTGGGTTTGTTTAGCCAATACAAATAATAAGAATTTTGTTATTAATATTATTATTATTATTTGATAGTTCAAGGACATATCAGAACATTTGACATAAAACTTTTTATGATCAAAATGATCAGACTAATCAAAATTTCAAGAATTAAGGGGTTTGATCAGGTTTGCTCAGGAATAACGGGAGAAGTGTAGCTCAGATCGAAAAAAGTTATAGGAAAACATTGTAGAGTAAACGTTTTGTGATAGGAAACGACTTTTCAAAATTTAATTTGGAAAGAATTGAAAAAGAGATTTTTCAGATTTATAGTGAATTCAAAAGGGTAGTACAGGGAAGCTATGGTGAATAGGGCGAAGGCATGGGGCGAGACGGGTCGCATAATCGTTTTTAAATAAGACCTGAGAGATCCGAGCCATAAAAAGTAAAAAGAGGTGGCTCAAAAAGACCCATAGTGTAGGTATGTTTTTTTGGGAAAAGGGGGGAAAGGGGGGAAAGCATAATATGGAGACAAAAAAGTTATAAGAAAAAAGAGTAGAGAGGGGGTTTTAACACAAGAAAATATTTTTCAAAGTGAAAAAAGTCGAAAATTCAAAAAAGAGTTTTGAAAAAGATAGGATTTTCGAACTTTGAGGCCTAATAACTTCGTAACGGTCGGTAGGAAAAAAAAACGCCGAACCACGTGTCCAATGAATTTTAGCAAAGAATCGAACTGAATGGAAAGAATCTTTGTACGGGGAAGGAATCGAAAAATAGAGGGGTGTCAATGTGAAAAAACAGGTATAAGGGGGTGTCGGAAGGATGCGGGAGTATGCGGAAACGACATTAATACCCTAGGGGTGTGAAGTACACTCGGGAAGGGGCTTGTGGGGGGCACCACCGACAGGTGGGGTGGTGGGCATAGGGGGGTGGGTATGGAACGTCACGACTTGGAGGTTTTTTTTTTTTAAGTCTCAAAGCCTGCGCAGTAGCTATTACCCCGCTAATTTTTTGGAATTTTTAAGAAATAACCTCAGAAATGGGTTAAGGGCAGTAAAAGAAACGTATTAGTCTTATTCAAGTTTTTCATAAAATGTCGGGAAATGCCTTAAAAAAAATTATGAAAATGCTAAAAAAATTGAAAATCTTTATTTCTTATTTTTTCGAAATTTAAAAAATGTCAAAAAATAGTTCAAATTAATCAAAATCTTTTGTGCTTTCCACTTTTGCCGTAGATGGTCGGGAAATGCCTTAAAAAAATTGATGAAAATGGTGAAAAATCAAAAATCTTTATTTTTCATTATTTTCAAATTTTAAAAATGCTAAAAATACTTTAAATCAATCCGCTATGCTACACTGGGGGTGGTAGGGGTGGGGGTGGGTTGTGGTGGGGGAAGCTGAGCTCTTTAAAAGCAGCTCGGCTCGACTGCTTACTTCATTACATTCGCTCATCTCAACATGGCATCATCAGATGATGATGGATACTTAAGCGATGATACTCCTAGGAATTTGGATAATTGGGCTCTAAGACAGAGGAAAGTTTTCCCCGTCCGATCCCGCCGGGTGTGCAAGACCTTAAACCTGGTGAAGGTGGGTAATGACGAGTGGTGTATTGGCTGCTATGCCGACTTGGAAAACAAGTCGGCTGGTGACCAATTCTTCAGTGGTCATGTAACCCAAGATTTCGGTAGTCGCGCGCACATACCGAACTGCAAAGGTTGTGGAGTAGCTCTTGGTACTCTACAACATCAGAGTGCGTGCCTTATTTGTAATCGAGCCTGATTACAAATAAGATATCCCGTGAAAAACGGTCCTTTTCAGGGCCACAGAATGTTTCATCGTAGTTTTAGTTACCTAATGCCATAGTATATGTGGTGTTAGATAGAAAATTATATAAGTCCAGTTGGATTGAGTATAATTTTCCTTGCAAAATCCGTCCTTTTCAGGATGACAGGATATTTTGATCTTACTTGTATTTATCTAATGTCACGACATCTGTGACATTAGATAGAAATTATGTAAGTCCAGACGGATCGAGTATAAGTTTCTTTGTCGGTCACATTTCCAGAACACAATTACACCATTTTTGAGAACTAAAAGCAGTTTTCGACAGTGAAGTCCGACAGTATCATTTTTGGATGGAGGGCATTTGTATAATAAACTCTAGTTTGTTAGAGGTGAAAAGGTGGGGATGGAGTGGTGGAGGGGGTAGATTATCTCTATTTAAGCGGTTGCGAGCGAGTCACAGAATCACTTCATTTTTAAATCTGATAGTTACCAGATCTAAATATGAATCCTGAACGTCCATTAAGTCGTGGTTCGTCGATTTGGAGCGACGAGACGGTCGACATGAACGAAGTCGACGAACAAGTCTTTGATGACTTTGACGACATAGAGCAGGGCATATTGGATGCTATCGAGTGGGACGAGGATGATCTGCGACCACTCGAAGAACCTGAGTTCGATTGGGGAGTCGAACTGCCCAACGACGATGCAGAGTTGTCGGCTGACGAGATGGAGCCGGACTCCAGTACCGATTGGGTACCACCACCGCCGCCGGAAGATCATGACGGTCCGGCCGATTCATCCACTTGGTGGATCACGGACCATCAGGATGAAGATGGTCCAGCGGATTCCACCAACTGATCCCGGAACCATGCCCGCCCCGACCTACCCCGACAAAATCAGTCCTTTTCAGGACTACAAAATATTTGATCGTAGTTTGTAGTTGATTCATGTCACATCTCATGTAACATGATATTTCTCAAGAATTAATTTCTTTTGGAAAATATTGTGTTACTCTGTAAAGACATGTACGTTCTTACCGTACGTTAGAACTAGCTAAATTTCTAGTAAGTTCTCTACGAAAAGCTGAGAGTTTGGTCTATTATCTTACTTGTAGTAAAATTCACATTTTATTACAAATAAGATGCATGTTTTTGGGCATTGTAACGGGTAGCCTCTCTTCACAGACATAACACTTTATCGCATACTTAAGTTGTGTGCATCTAACGATTACACACCTAAAGTTACGGCCCTACATTTTCCGTCTATTCGTTTTTTCTATTTTGCATTTTTACACTATTTTTGTGTGTAACTTCCGTATACTTATTTTAGAAATAAAAAATATTGTTTCATTTAACTTTTTTTTATTATCATATATACAAAAACATTTTCTTTTACTTATATATATATATATATATATATATATATATATATATATATATATATATATATATATATATATATATATATATATATATATATATATATATATATATATATATATATACATTACTATTACAAAAATAACTTAACTCTATATTTACAATAAAATTCTAAAACTACTTCTTATACGTTAAATTATTTATTGCTTCGAGTCTTTTAACGCACTTCTCTCTTGTCCTTTTATTTTCCTCCATTTTCACCCGCAGTTCATTCATTTGTCTTTCAAAGTCCACCTCATCACTATCACACTTTTTTAGTTCTCGTAGTAGTTTTTCCCTAGCACTATACGCCGCGGAGAAGACGCACTTTTGGCTCGCCGAAAACTCGTTCAACCAGTCCGGCTCTTCAGCAGTTGTTGTTGACTGCTGCGATTCCTCGTACGATCGCTTGCATCGCATCTTGACCGGTTTGCGGCACTTCCCACGTCCTATTGTTGGTGATAGTGGTGCACCCGCGATCGGCGATTTTTCGTCAGCGTCGGCCACCAACACCATCGGAGGCATGGACTGCGGCGGCTCGGGCGTTGTCGAGTTTGGGCCTTCATTAATTATGACGACCGGTGACAGAGGCTTCGGTGGTTGTGACGTCTCCAAAAAATCGGGGTATTGGACTGGCACTGTTGGTCGCTTGAACACGAATTTCTTCTTCTTCTTCTGTTCACCCTCCATAGCTGCATAAAATTGACTTTTATTGCTGCCGGCTGTCTTTGGCAATTTCAGCAGCTTTTCCAACTTCGTAGTGGGTTGCCGCCTCGCCTTCTTTACCACCACATCACTTATGATATTGATGCGCCCGCCGTCCTTCTCCGTCCAGTTGTTGACGTAATCAACCGCCGAAGCTACTTTTTTTTCACCCACATTCTCTTCACCCACATTCTCTTCTTCCACAAACGCAGTGTTTAGCACGTCGTCATTGTGCCACTCGTCAAACACACCCGGGGTCAGCAGGTCAATAACGTCCTGCCCCATCAACTCTGCTTGGATACTTCCATCCAAGTTAAACGCATTTAACAATGACTCACTACCGGAATTCATTTTTCTAACTAACTCACTGCACTAAACTGACAAATGTATTTACTTGGCGAACTGTTCTAGCGAACTATGAAATGCTCTGCCTAGCAAACCAAATTTATACTTATCACCCCACCATAAACTCCCCCACTCTATCTGACGGTTGATGCTTTGGAGGCCAAACAAGTTCATTCAACTTACAAGGTTGCGTTCTACGGCTAAACAGCGATTCAAGGACATATTTTCAAGGTAATCGTGTGTCCTTACTTCTGTTATTGTTTGTGCTCTCAAGGTTATATGACCCAGACAACCCATATTTATAGACACTCTCTTTCCTTCGATGCCTATTATCAGAAACTATAATGTTGCCCGCAGATCAAGATAACAGTCGTCCAGCTGAGACTTTTTCAGGAGCACAAATAATAATTTCTGCTGTTTGCTATAATTGTAAAAGAGAAGTATATATTTGGACTGACCACATGCAATCTTACAGTTACATTGAATTGTTGAGAGTAAGGATTGTTAAGTGTCATTACTGTGGAACGCTGATGTGTCGACGAGGGCCGATTAGCAGATCTGATATGTTGAGAAGACAATGGATGCTACGAGAAGTTTATAAGCCAGACATTAATTAATTTTTATTTTTGTAACTTTATTACTATATTGTAAAATAAAACAACATATTATTGAAACAATTATCTATGTATTTTACTATCCTGCGTTATACAATTTCAACTATTGCTATTACTATAGTGGTTAATAAAACTACGTGACATTGGAGTTAATATTTTTTTATTTTTCTAAAACACAGGCTTTCCAACATTTTTCTAATTATAACTAATATTTTCGGGTAAAAAACTTTGCATAGCTTGTATTAACATATTTAGGTTATCTTCAGGGTTTGTTTCGTAAAACTTTATGTCTGGGTGCCCCCAAGGTAGAGTTTTTGTTGTTGATGGTATAATATAACGTTTATCGTCGTGGTGAGATAAAGCAACTTTATTAATTATTTCGGTATAAACGTCGTGTTTATAACTTCGAAAGGTTTTCATTTTTCGAAATATCTGACCACCACGTTCTACGATATTCCGATAATCTTCCAGGTGAAGCTGTTTTTCAATTACACGTTTTTTTATACCTTTCGCTTTTTTAATTTCGCTACTGATTGAGTTTATGTAATAAGCTTTGGCTCCGGTACCATAAAAACTTATTATTGGATCACCTGGAAATTCATCCTTCATTCTACCTACTACTGACTGACTTTTTTTTATGTTAAAAATATTTCCTTCGGTATAATTGGATGTATCGAATTTATCCGGATTTTCTGCAATTATACGATAAAAATTTTCGGTGTAAACTTTTAATATTAACGAATCTGTGTCGGTATACAGTAAAGAAGCATTTTTGCCAAATTTTGCTTTAATGAATGAGTAGAAAAAATCATAAATTACTGTTTTCGACATGTCCAGTATGGAAAATCCGATATAAATTGGTTTATTATAAGTTACCTTTAATCGATCCATATGAATGGCAACGAATTCTTTATTAAAAACCGTTGAACTTTTAAAATAAGGACGAGAAATTAATGCTCGTGCCCCAATTTTACTCCTGTCATTTTCCCATCGGGTAACTAGTTTTATATCATTACGATTCTCCACATTTTCCATGGTCTTGCCAAAAACAGCATTAATGATTAATTTAAAAGTGTCTTTACCAAACTTTGTTGTTGCCCTATTGCGCAAATCTGTATTTAAGTCGATATATGTCTTTAACCACGGGGATTGATTAAATTTTAAAATTCTGTGTGTTTGCATTACCATTAGGCCGTTATTGATTGCTTGTTTTAATGTTCGGTAATGAATGATATATTTCTTTTTATCGTTTAAATTCGGAATTAACTTTGAAAATTTTGCCGATTCCGTGGGTGGTACAATATTTTCAACTAAAAAGGGTAAGTCGGAATGGTCATCATATAGCGTATCCGGATAATGAACGTCAACTTCCAAAACGTATCCTTCTGGACCACTATCATCCACATCCATAATATTTAAATTTAAAATTTCATGCTCTGATAACCATCTAAAGCCGCCAAATGGTAATGCTTGCGACATACTATGACCGTACAGATTTGTTGCATCAAGATAAACAATGAAAGATGATGGTTCGTTAGGATCGTAGTTTGGTACATATATGTTGTTGGCAGCGTGCATCCTTTCTGAACACTGACTTATACCGCCTCGAATACCTTTTTTGAAAAAATGAACCATGTCGATATCAGTCAATAGCTCTAACTCTACCTTAGAAATACGCAACATACAATCAAACGAATAACTTGGAAGGGTATGGTACTGTGCTGGATCCAGTTTATACGTTTCTAAACAAGTATCGCGAAACTGTTCAAAAACATCGGTTAATAATAAAACATCAGATTTCAAATATAAATCCGAATAGTCCCCCAAATTCTTACAATTAAATGTGTCCCACACCTTTTTAGCTCTGTCATAATCTTCATCGCTAATGTGCTCCTCTGACAAACTATCATAAAACTGATTTTTTGTGGGTAAAGTTGGATGGTTCATTTTCTCCATTGAATCGACAAAACTATAGGGAAAAACACCTTTTTTGCGCATTAAATTAAACTGCTCATTATCAGAAAAATATTTTCCTGTTTCCCTGAAACTACCCACAGCTAATCCATTACCCAAATTTTCCAGCGAAGTTGATAGAAATTTAAAACTATCGATGAACCGCAATTTCACATATTTTTTCTTTATTGCCCCACTTTTATTATCGACATAATCGTGAACGTAAATACTTTTCGTAAACGAAATATACTTTTCCTTGCTTTGAGCTAAAACATCGATCTTGTCTCCGTGACGACACAACTCTTTAATAAACATGTGGCAATCGTACCCGCTCAAGTTATGAAATATAATTGGAATAAAATTGGGTAACTTATAATTTAAATTGCAAATCGAATGAGCAGCACCAGGTCTTTTTTTCCCAGTTATGTGACAGTGGTCCTTTACTTTACAATTATTATTTTCAAAAGGTCGTTCACATATACCACATTTTGTGGCATTATTGAACTCCGCTATTTGGTCAGCCGTTAAAGTTTCCATTGCTCTTATATCTCTTAAGTATGTATTGTAAAGAGATCTTAAATCACTTTCAAGTCGCGAAACGAAAACCTGGGCTGCGTCGTTTCCCCGGTAGAGCTCAAATTTTGAAATCGAATCGTCAAAGGAGCACTTTATTAAATACGCAAAAGAATACGGTTCATGTTTGATGCTTTTGACTAAGTAAGAATTTGTGGGATTTGGTTCCACTGTATCCAGTGGTTTAAGCACCGATTCGAAATCCGCGTAAACAACAAACGGTACACGCATTTGCTTTTCTATGTTTTCAAATTTTAATATATTTTCACTTACACTCCTTCCAAATTTATCTATTTTTAAATTTAGTGATGGTGTTAATGAATATTTGTGGTTACAGTCATTTTTTTGGTGTAATATCAAAGATGATTGTGAACTAAAATATATCAAACAACCATCACAAAAATACATTTTATCTCTACGCGATGTAATTTGACTGGAACATAATTTCGATAAGTCTTTTATCCAACAATAATGACTTTTAGAACAACGCGTATCACAAATATGTTCATCATCATCTTTAATACTACAATCCTTTGTTATTAACAACAAGTTGACATGTCTGTTAAGTTTTCTACCCGAATACCTTAATGGACCGACAACTTCGTACTTTAACATATTATTTTCGAAAATTTTTTGCAAACCATAAACGTTAACTGAAATATTATTCATTTCTTCAAATTTTGATATATCACGCAACTTTACTGGAAAGTCTATACCTGTAAAATTCAGCACTCTTGAATAGTGTGGATAAGATCGAATCTGTGATGCCATTCTAGTGGTGGGGCACAAAGCAGACACGATTGACCACGCAAAACAACACTCATCTTGATTAATCACATTGATGATGGCTTTTTTCAATTCGATGAAACGGGGTAGCTTTATATATGAAGATCCACCAAAAGGTTTATATTCATTGACATTTACTTCCAGGTATAGAATTTTTTCCAGAGCCCAACCTACGAAAACACAAAAAGATTGACATAAGTATTTATTTTATTTTTAGTCGTTAATTTATAACATACCTGAATCTTTTTCCTGAAACTCAGTCGATTGAGTCTTCATGGCTTCCACTAATGATTGATATATTTCTTCCAAATCGCTTCCTGAAGTAACAATTTCATTGCGTGTATTAAATGACTTGTCACTGTACATATTATCTTGTGTTGGTAACAGATACCGACCAACAACCACCATATTAACTTTCAAAGCACAACGCACTCTTACTAGGTCACTTACTACCTCTAACACTTTTGCTTTAATTTCATCAAAAAAGAATGAATAGTCAGTATGTTCATTATCACTTGATATACGGTATGTGGCAATCCTATTTCTAAAAGCACTGGACACTAGCTCAACACCAGCTGATATTGGTGAACATGCATTACTTTTATGGTGTATTGTTCTTTGATGAGCTGCCATTCGATTTGCTGGTATGGTTATATTGCAGCAAGTGCAAGTACGCACCTCGGATGTTGATGCCCCATCGTCAACTTTTCGCTGTTTTCCACCATGCATATTTTCAAATCGTGCTACGCACGATTCTCGTTTATGTCGTAACATATTATAACTCCGAGTAAATGATTTACCACAATTTTCACACACGTACGCCATGACTTTCAAATTAACTTGCTTGAACCGTTTTACTCAACACAATGTTCTATACTAAAATTTAACCCCCCCTACCCTCATTTATACCGATCCACATTTAGACCCCCCACTCGATCTTCATACCAAAACATGTTACACCCCAGTAATAACTCAAGGTAAACTAACATCACAAATGTAACCTTGAAATAAGCGTCATCCACCTGGTCATCACCAAACAAAGAAACATCTGCTCGCATTCATTGAAGATGTGCACCGCAAATGTAACCTTGAAATAAGCGTCGTCCACCTGGTCATCACCAAACAAAGAAACATCTGCTCGCGTTCAAGGCCAAGCAAATGTAACCTTGAAATAAGCGTCGTACACCTGGTCATCACCAAACAAAGAAACAGCTGCTCGCATTCATTGAAAATATGCACCGCAAATGTAACCTTGAAATAAGCATCGTACACCTGGTCATCACCAAACAAAGAAACATCTGCTCGCGTTCAAGGCCAAGTTCTTGACCTTGACCTTGGAATAACACCTGCGCATATCAAGGCCAAATAACAATAGCACACCTGGGCGTTCAAGGTCGACCCTACTGCGCATGCGGAGACTCGGGGAGCATCAACCTTTACTACTAATGGTAACCCGTACGACACGTGTTTCTGCTCATTGGCTTCATCAGGCCCACGTATGTGACTGTGCCTCTCAACATAAGTCGAGATGCACAACGTCACATACGCAGTTACGGGTGTAACCTTAAGAAAAGGGAAAAAAAAAATATATTTAACGAGGACCACAAACAGGAGCCAGTGCACCAATTTGTGGCTTCAGCCAAAAGACCCCTTTTTTGGGGGCAACAATTAGCGTCGCCGACGGAGGCAACTATAGCCAACTGTCGTGGTATCCTATAAGCCCAAGAGAAGAAAAACAAATGCTAGAAACTAGCGCGGATCGATACATAAAAAAAGAGAGGAGAATTATTGTGGGCATGTCCGCTAGCAATGAACAGTAAAATGAAAAGTTAGAATGGTAACCCGTACGACACGTGTTTCTGCTCATTGGCTTCATCAGGCCCACGTATGTGACTGTGCCTCTCAACATAAGTCGAGATGCACAACGTCACATACGCAGTTACGGGTGTAACCTTAAGAAAAGGGAAAAAAAAAATATATTTAACGAGGACCACAAACAGGAGCCAGTGCACCAATTTGTGGCTTCAGCCAAAAGACCCCTTTTTTGGGGGCAACAATTAGCGTCGCCGACGGAGGCAACTATAGCCAACTGTCGTGGTATCCTATAAGCCCAAGAGAAGAAAAACAAATGCTAGAAACTAGCGCGGATCGATACATAAAAAAAGAGAGGAGAATTATTGTGGGCATGTCCGCTAGCAATGAACAGTAAAATGAAAAGTTAGAATGGTAACCCGTACGACACGTGTTTCTGCTCATTGGCTTCATCAGGCCCACGTATGTGACTGTGCCTCTCAACATAAGTCGAGATGCACAACGTCACATACGCAGTTACGGGTGTAACCTTAAGAAAAGGGAAAAAAAAATATATTTAACGAGGACCACAAACAGGAGCCAGTGCACCAATTTGTGGCTTCAGCCAAAAGACCCCTTTTTTGGGGGCAACAATTAGCGTCGCCGACGGAGGCAACTATAGCCAACTGTCGTGGTATCCTATAAGCCCAAGAGAAGAAAAACAAATGCTAGAAACTAGCGCGGATCGATACATAAAAAAAGAGAGGAGAATTATTGTGGGCATGTCCGCTAGCAATGAACAGTAAAATGAAAAGTTAGAATGGTAACCCGTACGACACGTGTTTCTGCTCATTGGCTTCATCAGGCCCACGTATGTGACTGTGCCTCTCAACATAAGTCGAGATGCACAACGTCACATACGCAGTTACGGGTGTAACCTTAAGAAAAGGGAAAAAAAATATATTTAACGAGGACCACAAACAGGAGCCAGTGCACCAATTTGTGGCTTCAGCCAAAAGACCCCTTTTTTGGGGGCAACAATTAGCGTCGCCGACGGAGGCAACTATAGCCAACTGTCGTGGTATCCTATAAGCCCAAGAGAAGAAAAACAAATGCTAGAAACTAGCGCGGATCGATACATAAAAAAAGAGAGGAGAATTATTGTGGGCATGTCCGCTAGCAATGAACAGTAAAATGAAAAGTTAGAATGGTAACCCGTACGACACGTGTTTCTGTTCATTGGCTTCATCAGGCCCACGTATGTGACTGTGCCTCTCAACATAAGTCGAGATGCACAACGTCACATACGCAGTTACGGGTGTAATTTGTTTTTCTTCTCTTGGGCTTATAGGATACCACGACAGTTGGCTATAGTTGCCTCCGTCGGCGACGCTAATTGTTGCCCCCAAAAAAGGGGTCTTTTGGCTGAAGCCACAAATTGGTGCACTGGCTCCTGTTTGTGGTCCTCGTTAAATATATTTTTTTTTTCCCTTTTCTTAAGGTTACACCCGTAACTGCGTATGTGACGTTGTGCATCTCGACTTATGTTGAGAGGCACAGTCACATACGTGGGCCTGATGAAGCCAATGAGCAGAAACACGTGTCGTACGGGTTACCATTCTAACTTTTCATTTTACTGTTCATTGCTAGCGGACATGCCCACAATAATTCTCCTCTCTTTTTTTATGTATCGATCCGCGCTAGTTTCTAGCATTTGTTTTTCTTCTCTTGGGCTTATAGGATACCACGACAGTTGGCTATAGTTGCCTCCGTCGGCGACGCTAATTGTTGCCCCCAAAAAAAGGGGTCTTTTGGCTGAAGCCACAAATTGGTGCACTGGCTCCTGTTTGTGGTCCTCGTTAAATATATTTTTTTTTCCCTTTTCTTAAGGTTACACCCGTAACTGCGTATGTGACGTTGTGCATCTCGACTTATGTTGAGAGGCACAGTCACATACGTGGGCCTGATGAAGCCAATGAGCAGAAACACGTGTCGTACGGGTTACCATTCTAACTTTTCATTTTACTGTTCATTGCTAGCGGACATGCCCACAATAATTCTCCTCTCTTTTTTTATGTATCGATCCGCGCTAGTTTCTACACAGAAAAAAAAGAAAAGGTTGGATCAATAGTTCCATGAATGTTAACGTCCACATGGTTGATTGAATTAAAAAACTGTTAGAAGAAAATTTATTTCGATATTAGGACGAAATTCAAAATTTGTTAAACTTTATTTGTTCATCTAACAGATATGCTCTTGATTAAATATCTCTTTTTGCTTAAACTAACCGCCTTGGAGTATAATACCATAAGGTAATACCCGAGAAGAACAAATCGACGAGAAGCGACAGTTTTGTCGGAACCTTTGAGTTTGCTGGGGTCGATTTTCGTGACCGTCGAACACCATAATATCACTGCACGAAAGTTAAAATGGGTCCGTCAGTCCCTATTAACACTGCTGAACCATTGATATGGTATTAGTAAGAGGGTAAATTTTAATGTATGTACTTACCTTAGACAGTCTTGTGAAATGAAGAGACTGACTCCAGACCCAGTTTTTAACAAAGAGCCAGGAACTGCACAAGAATATCCAACTATGTCTGTCACATAAGCGCACACAACTAATTTTATTTACGGCTCCATGTCAATCTAATCCACTGATATCTTAGCGATCCTTTGGGGAAAGCGCTTTTTTCTTTCGCCACCCCTTTTAAAATACTCCCCTCTACCCTAATCCACTAGTATTTTTAGTGCCCCTTTGGCGAAAGCGCAAATATGCCTTCTGGACACTCACCCTTCTAATCCACTGATATCTTAGCGATCCTTTGGCGAAAGCTCTTTTTTCTTTCGCCATCCCTTTTCAAATACTCCCCTCTACCCTAATCCACTAGTATTTTTGGACCCAGCAACTCAAAGGTTCCAACAACGCTGTCGCTTTTCGTCAATTTGTTCTTCTCGGGTAATACTTCATTGGACTGTTTTTGTCTGTCAAGTCAATTAACAAAAGTTAACATTTTCTGATGGTTTATTTAATTCCCAAAAACCATTGCTTGTATTTAATATTCACAAACTGTTAAATTAAAGTTTTTTTCTATGATTTCAACAGTTTATTTTTTTCGGTGTAGCATTTGTTTTTCTTCTCTTGGGCTTATAGGATACCACGACAGTTGGCTATAGTTGCCTCCGTCGGCGACGCTAATTGTTGCCCCCAAAAAAGGGGTCTTTTGGCTGAAGCCACAAATTGGTGCACTGGCTCCTGTTTGTGGTCCTCGTTAAATATATTTTTTTTTTCCCTTTTCTTAAGGTTACACCCGTAACTGCGTATGTGACGTTGTGCATCTCGACTTATGTTGAGAGGCACAGTCACATACGTGGGCCTGATGAAGCCAATGAGCAGAAACACGTGTCGTACGGGTTACCATTCTAACTTTTCATTTTACTGTTCATTGCTAGCGGACATGCCCACAATAATTCTCCTCTCTTTTTTTATGTATCGATCCGCGCTAGTTTCTATCATTTGTTTTTCTTCTCTTGGGCTTATAGGATACCACGACAGTTGGCTATAGTTGCCTCCGTCGGCGACGCTAATTGTTGCCCCCAAAAAAGGGGTCTTTTGGCTGAAGCCACAAATTGGTGCACTGGCTCCTGTTTGTGGTCCTCGTTAAATATATTTTTTTTTTTCCCTTTTCTTAAGGTTACACCCGTAACTGCGTATGTGACGTTGTGCATCTCGACTTATGTTGAGAGGCACAGTCACATACGTGGGCCTGATGAAGCCAATGAGCAGAAACACGTGTCGTACGGGTTACCATTCTAACTTTTCATTTTACTGTTCATTGCTAGCGGACATGCCCACAATAATTCTCCTCTCTTTTTTTATGTATCGATCCGCGCTAGTTTCTAGCATTTGTTTTTCTTCTCTTGGGCTTATAGGATACCACGACAGTTGGCTATAGTTGCCTCCGTCGGCGACGCTAATTGTTGCCCCCAAAAAAGGGGTCTTTTGGCTGAAGCCACAAATTGGTGCACTGGCTCCTGTTTGTGGTCCTCGTTAAATATATTTTTTTTTTCCCTTTTCTTAAGGTTACACCCGTAACTGCGTATGTGACGTTGTGCATCTCGACTTATGTTGAGAGGCACAGTCACATACGTGGGCCTGATGAAGCCAATGAGCAGAAACACGTGTCGTACGGGTTACCATTCTAACTTTTCATTTTACTGTTCATTGCTAGCGGACATGCCCACAATAATTCTCCTCTCTTTTTTTATGTATCGATCCGCGCTAGTTTCTAGCATTTGTTTTTCTTCTCTTGGGCTTATAGGATACCACGACAGTTGGCTATAGTTGCCTCCGTCGGCGACGCTAATTGTTGCCCCCAAAAAAGGGGTCTTTTGGCTGAAGCCACAAATTGGTGCACTGGCTCCTGTTTGTGGTCCTCGTTAAATATATTTTTTTTCCCTTTTCTTAAGGTTACACCCGTAACTGCGTATGTGACGTTGTGCATCTCGACTTATGTTGAGAGGCACAGTCACATACGTGGGCCTGATGAAGCCAATGAGCAGAAACACGTGTCGTACGGGTTACCATTCTAACTTTTCATTTTACTGTTCATTGCTAGCGGACATGCCCACAATAATTCTCCTCTCTTTTTTTATGTATCGATCCGCGCTAGTTTCTAGCATTCTAACACCGAGAGGTGTATGGTGTTAGATAACACAGTCTCAGATCACCGGACCATTCTTTTTCAAACAAATTTATTTAACAATAATAAAAGTGAACCTTTTTTTTATGAAAGAAGGATTTTTTCTGTTACACATATCTCTGATTTCTATGACGCTTTATCCAGTTACGATTGGAGTGAGCTGTACGTGACAGAGGACATCGACGAAGCGTTCAGCCTATTCTTTCAGATTTTTATCGGTTATTTTGCGGATCATTTTCCGGTGACGCGTTGTAGTAAGGGGGGCTCTGATGATAGTAAAAAGTGGGTTACACCGGAGGTGAGAAGCTCGAGTGCGGCCTTAAGGGATCTCTATATATTATCTAACAGTAACCCCAATTTGAAGGAATTTTATCAAGTGTCAAAGAAGGGTCATAATAATTTAGTAAAAACATCAAAACAAGAGTATTATCAGTCCAAGATTTTTTCTTCAGGTAATCCAGGTAAGATGGCCTGGAACGTCGTCTCCGATCTGTCAGGCAGGTTAGGAAATAGGGACAGAGCGAATATTGTGGTGAAACATAACGGTGATTTTCTAGAGGATCCGCAGGATCTTGTTGATTTTTTTAACAATTTTTTTGTGGATGCCCCGAAAGGAATTCTTAATAACATAAATCATTCTGGGAGCTATCAATGCGGAATTGTCGATAATGAATCTTCATTTTTTCTAAAGCCTTTGTGCAAGGCCGATGTACTTCGCATTATAGATCGTAAACTGAAAAATAAATGGTCTGCCGGTAACGACGACGTGCCTGTTTCGTTGTTAAAGAGAATAGGAGCGGCGATAGCGGAGCCCCTCGTTTATCTTATAAATTTAAGTTTTTTGGCAGGTAGATTTCCGAGTGGCCTTAAGACCGGAAAAGTGGTTCCAATTTTTAAGAAGGGCGATCCCCATTTAGTGGAGAATTATAGACCAGTGTGTGTGTCCCCTTCATTCTCAAAAATTTTCGAGTATGCATTTTTGGATTGTCTTTTGCCGTTTCTGACAACCCATAACATCATTACAGACAAGCAACACGGCTTTCTTGGTGGAAGATCTACGAATACTGCAATTCACAACTTTTATGAGAAAGTACTGGAGAGGCTGGACGTCGGCGAGTGCCCTGTTGGGATCTTCTTTGATCTTAGCAGGGCTTTCGACTGCGTCAGCCACTCTAAACTGTGTGACAAACTATCTAGGTATGGTATCAGGGGCAATCCTCTGAGTTGGATCAAGTCCTTTTTGAATAATCGCATGCAGTATGTCAGTATTGAACACGCGTCCAGCCGTGGGAGTAGCAGGTTCGAGTCTGGAATGCGCGAGGTAGACGTGGGCATACCGCAGGGTTCCGTTCTGGGTCCGTTGTTTTTTGTTCTGTATGTTAATGATCTAGTTAATGTTGCTCCCAATATCCATTTCACATT
The DNA here is from genome assembly GCA_963971165.1 of Philopedon plagiatum. NCBI lineage: Eukaryota > Metazoa > Arthropoda > Insecta > Coleoptera > Curculionidae > Philopedon > Philopedon plagiatum. The sequence continues at coordinate 71,677,687 of OZ020194.1, forward strand.
ATACGCAGACGATACTTCCATTGTCGTCTCAAACAGGTCTCTGGACATCTTGCAAATGGATTGTAATAGGGATTTGGAGCGATTACACGAGTGGTTTAGTAGCAATGACCTTTATGTAAATGCAAGTAAAACCCAGGCTCTTCTTTTTCAGTCCCGCCAAAGGGCCTGCCAGGCGCCGCCAGGCTTAAATATTGACGGCAGTCCGATTGAGTTTGGCGATGTCGCCAATTTCTTGGGGGTAAGTGTCGACAGGTATCTTTCCTGGAGACCTCATTGCCGGGCTGTTTGTGCGAAACTGAATTCAATATCTTACCAGTTTAGGATGTTGTATTCAGTGTTGACTACGCAACAACTTTTAGCCCTCTATCACGCTCAGGTGGGTAGTCGAGTTTCATATGGCGTCTGTTTCTGGGGTAGGTCATCTATGGCCAGCGATGTGCTTTTATGTCAAAAGAAAATTTTGAGGAATATTGCGAATGTGCCATCTACTTATTCCTGTAGACCTCTTTTTAAATTGTATAACATTTTAACTGTGACGTCTGTATTCATTTTCGAAATGTGTGTATATGTGTTTTTAAATAAAGCTAAGTTTAGGCAAAATTCTGCGGTGCATAATTTTGATACGAGACATAAATCGGACTTTTGTATACCATACTGTAATCTAAAGGTAACCAGAGACTCTCCAAATGTTCTAGGTCTTAAATTATACAACAATCTACCACTACACTTAAAAAATTCTAATAGTATATTAAGTTTTAGAAAAGGTTTGAAACATTTTCTAACCAATAGGACTATCTATAGTTTGGATGAATTTTTTTGTACCTGATTTATAAAAATTTTTTTTTACCTTTTTGACACTCTGTAAATCATATTAATGCTATTGACGAAATCTATACATTGTAATAATGTCCACAGATCAATAAACATTTATTTATTTATTTATTTATTTATTTGTTTTTATATATATATATATATATATATATATATATATATATATATATATATATAATAAATGTAAATGCGAAGATTTACTTCTTCGCTAGTGCAGCGAAAAGGCCGTGAATGAAAAATAAAAATAATGAGGACTATCTATATTATATTACCTATAGGCCAAGAAATCTTCCATTTTTCTACTATATATATATATATATATATATATATATATATATATATATACATATATATATATATATATATATATATATATATATATATATATATATATATATATATATATATATATATATATATATATATATATATATATCAAATCATGCTGTTTTATTAGATTAGAGTTTTTTGGTTTTTATTATAAAAGATTAAATAGTCTAGGAAAACATTGTAATAAGAAAGTATAGGGTGGTGGGAAGTAGACCACTTTCAAGTTTTTCCCGGTGGACCAAATAACGCCAGTCCGACACTGAGTTTTAGTGAAAACCAAAAATAATCCAAATTATTTTGAAGTCCACAGACGTATTTTACCAAAAATATGTATTTTAATTTAACAGCTATTCTTTACTTAATATGGGAAAATATGGACCACCCGTAAAATCTGTTGAAATTGTAACCAAAACGAACCAGGTTGGGTTCGTTATATATATTTTTTTTTTATTCTGGTCTGGGTACCCTCCTGCTATTGCGATTTCTGGGCCCTTGCCCTTCATCAGGCAGGCTCACACCCAGAGTGTCTGAAGAACAGACAACATTTTTACCAGAATCACAATGAGACCTTATATCCATCGGTTCGAATAGGATGTTCGATATAGTGGCTCGCGCCAACTAGTTCACCCAGAGTTGCTCCAAAAATTTCCGGCTGCTAACACAAACCAATAAGTAGGTATATGTCGAATTTCTTCTACAGTACAAATGCACCATTGTACAACAACAGTAAAAAATGAGAAATTCCTTCGGTCTATAGCTAATATACTAAATGTAAATGCCAAGATTAACTTCTTCGCTAGTGCAGAATAAGAAGACCGTAAAATGAAAAATAAAAATAAAATAAGGACTATTTTTGATTCTCGTCGGGGTGTCCTCCTGCTAAGGGCCCTTACCCATCATATTCGAACCGATAGATATAAGGTCTCATTTTAATTCTGGTAAAAATGTTGCCTGTTCTTCAGACGCCCTGGGTGTGAGCTTGCCTGATGAAGGGTAATCGCAGATAGAAGGAGATAGAGAGACATCGCGATAGCGGAGGGCACCCAGACCAGAATCAAAAAATAGTCCTTTTTTTTAATATATTACCTATAGACCGAAGAAATTTCCCATTTTTTAATATATATATATATATATATATATATATTATATATATAATATATATATATATATATATATATATATATATATATATATATATAATATATATATATATATATATATATATATATATATATATATATATATATTATATATATAATATATATATATATATATATATATATATATATATATATATATATATATATATATATATATATATATATATATATATATATATATATATATATATATATATATATATATATATATATATACAACAAAACTAGCTTGTCTAGGGGTAAGTATAATTAAATTTTAATTCTTTAACTTCAGTAGTAGGTATTCGTCAAAAAGTTTAAGTTCTTGCTATTGGCTAATGTTTAGTTTCTTGCTAGTGGGAAAATTGGTTATATGTATATTCGAGACATAATTTTTTCTACAGGTTAAAATAAAAAAATACTTTCAAAAATGGAAACACATGCTTATGAAACACAACAAGTTTCTTAATATAGGATTTTACTAAAAGAATAGTTACCACGGTAACACTATAATAATGTCAACCTAATTAAAACCCATAACAATTTTTTTTATTTTTAGACATATTTTTGTTGCCAATATTTGAATGGATAACAGCAATGAAAATACTAGTCATGTTCACTAATTAAGTGAGCTTGTTAAATGTAATCAGTAAATAGCTATTTCGATAATGTTAAATAAATAAAGCTTAGGTACCAAATATAATAAAAATTGTAAAATGTTAATATTAACATTTTGTTTTAAAAACAATGAAGTACAAAGATAGATGTGCTGAACAGAAATGAAATGGTACATGTCTTGGCACAAAACTTTCCTGGCGAAATAAAATTTTAAAATTAAAGGTTACTAATATCGAAAAAGAAAAGTACACAATGGTTAAATGTTTTCGCTGTATAATAAACATTTTTTTTATCCAGCATCTATATCACATTAAGAATACCCCTAGTTTAGGCCACCGTAAAGCAATTTAATGAAATCAAATTTCTTATATCGTGGCCAAAAATGGTTTTTAAATTATACATATCCCATATTTTTGATTTAAAATTATTCTTTAAAGGTAAAGGCCCAAGCCATAAATATACGAACATATTATACACAAATAAAATAAAAAATCTAAAGGCTTAGCCCAAGATGATGGTTGATTCTTTTATATCCAAATTATTTTAGTTAAATTTGCTAATTCAAGTTAGAGAAACAATAAACGGATTTTATTTTTAAAATTTGCACATCCTGTACAGGGTGTCCAATTTTCGACACTTTTGCAGGGTATCTCGGATATCTTTAAAGGTAGAGAGCTGCGGTTTTCGCAATCCTGTCCTACTTTTTCGTGAAACGTATGAAGCCACAAACAGAATTCTCATAGCCTGCTTCGTTTCGGAGATACAGAGCGATTTTGAAAATGTGTCATTTTCAAGCACCACTCTCCGTTGTTTTTTAACTTATCGCTAAGGTAAAAACTGATTATTATATGTAGTGTTTTACGTAGACTCCAGTGGCGTAGTCAATTATTTACTAGAGGGAGCGATTTGAAGATAAAAACCAAAGTTGCATTTTTTTAAATGGAACACCCTGTATATTTTATTTCCATTCGATTGCTTTTTTCATAAGCTTTTCAAAAATATGTAACTGTTGGTATAGATCTTTTGGAATAACTTCCGAATTTTACAATTAAAAAAACGGTATAATATTTCATAGCAGGCCGTGATATAATGATTTGATACAAATGAAAAGAGATTTTTAACTAACATTGAGGTTTATTTCAAAAATTTTAAATCGCAATAGCATAATTAAATTAAACTTTGAATAAAAAAATTCACTGTTCCAAAGAAATTTAGATAAAACAGGAAATAGAGGTTTTTACGTAAATTTAAAATGTAAATCTAAAAAAGCTGTGTTTATATTTTATAAATCACAAAAGTTGCTCAAAATTGTTACCGTTTTTTCTGACACAAAACTCGCACATTTTACTTATTCGTCGTACGGCATTTAAAAGTATGATCGATCGTCCCTGCAAAATTTTTAAATTCGTGTGTGGTAACTTCACGCAGTTCTTCTATAGAGCGATGTCGAGACTTGTAAACTTTATTTTGTAAGTAATCCCACAAAAAAAACTCAAGGATGGAAAGATCGGGTGATCGTCGTTGCCATCTTACAGGTCCGTTGGTTCCTATCTATTTTTCAGGAATATTATTCCGGCATTATGGGCAGGCGCCCCGTCCTGTTGGAAATATATATTGTTTAAGTAAGCCAAGGAAACACCATCTAGGAATTCGGGTACAACATCTTGCAATATACCTAGGTAACGGTTTGCTAAAAGGCTTCCCTCATAAATTCTATAAGATATCTGCTTTCCCAAAATGAAACAAGCAACGCTGAAACCGAATCTTCCCTGCTGCTCCCGCTCAAAGTAAAGATTAGGTAGGTATGGTTTTCTTGATACCAATGTCTGGTATTGTGTCTATTGAAAATATCAGAGCTTGTGAAATAAGCCTCATCGGACCATATCACAAATCTTCCAAAATTTTCACTGGCTTGAGTTTTCCGCAAAAACCAATTGCAAAAAATTAGATGACGTTCAGCATCCCCAGGATATAAGTGCTGAACGATTTTGACTTTATGTGGTCTAAATTTATATTTTTGTAATATAGTTTGTGCTCGAGCCTTGTTCACTCCAACTTCTTTCTCAATCGTCCTACAAGAAGTAGAACGAGTTGCTTCTACACAGCCGAAAATGTTAACCTCGTCGATTTCTCGATTTTGCTTATTATAGGATTTTGGTCTGGCCTGCATAAACGCACCATAATTAACTATTCTTTTCTAATTTCAGAAAATATATCAGGAAAAGGTTGCCTTCTATCTGGATATCTAGAATAAATATAGAAAAAAGCCAAAGAAAAATTTATAATGGATATATTCGTAAATTCGTACTACCTGTTAAAATATAGTTCGACGGCATCATGCAAATTTTCCATCGATTCAATATAGCTAACATATCGGACTTTTCAAAGTTCTGATACACTCTCACTTTAGCCATTTTGTAAAGCGAAAACCACAGTAATAAATAACAAGTAGGGGTTTTGAGTACAATAATTTTTTTAAATAATCTGTTGTGGGTGGGTGGGTGTGCGTGGGTGGGTGTACGATTCGGGAGTTATTCCAAAAGATATATACCTACAATTATATATTATAAAGCTTATGAAAAAAGCAATTGAACGAGAACAAAATATACGGGGCGTCCCATTTAAAAAAATTCAACTTTGGTTTTTATCTTCAAATTCGTTGCTTCTAGAAAAAAATTGACTACGCCACTGAATTCTACGTAAAACACTATATGATAACCAGTTTTTACCTTACCGATAAGTTGAAAGGCAACATGTATCAGGTGCTTGAAAATGACACATAGTCAAAATCGCCCTGTATCTCCGAAACGAAGGGGGCTATAAAAATTCTCTTTATAGCATCATACGTTTCACGAAAAAGTGCCGAGTACTGCGAAAACTGCAGCTCTCTATCTTTAATGATAACCGAGATACCCTGCAAAAGCGTCGAAAACTGGACACCCTGTACAATAACAACTAGTTTAGTCTAGAAAGTGAATAATATTTTTCTTATTTAAGTTAAAGCAAAATTACACAATTACTTTTAGGTTGTCCACCATGTATACAGACTGAGGATTTGCGATATCCCAAAAGAGGTTTGAAATTTTTTAATACAAATTTTGCAATGTAATTAGGAGGCTAGGAGACATATTTTAAAATATGTTTGACATTTACCTCCCTCTACATTTTGAAGGGCGTGTGACAAGCTTGAAATGGAGAGGTATACATAACCTGAGCAACGGTTTTAAAATCCATTTTTGACGGCACCCTATTTAATGTTTCCGTAGTTATAAATGTACATGCTTGTCGAATCCGGTTTTTACGTTTTCTGTAGTCATAATTTTTCATCAATAAATCCCCACAAGAAAAAAATCTATGGGGGTCAGATCAGCAGACCTTGCAGGCCAGTTTACAAGACCACAAAGTCAAATCCATGGAAACAGAATATTTTCATTGTCTGGCAGTTCACTGGGTGTGAGGGGGGGTCATTGTATTCTTAATGACCACCCCTCAAACTGAAACATGACCGCCACTGTTCAATTAGGTTAAACTGATTAAATTGCGTATCGGCTATTAAGTAACAGTCATTAAAAGGTCAGTACTTGGTGCAACTGCTTGATTTATTTAATTCGGCATCATAGCGTGGCAATTGACAATAATTGTTAGTAACTAAATATAGAACTAAAATTAAATCATCTAAAATATCATTGCAAGTTATTACAAAACAGCAAGATTGGGAAATGTCTACCAAAAATTTACGGCCTGTTATTTTTTAGTATCTCCACTTATCTATAATATTTTTAGTATATATAAGGCTTTAACTTTATAAATCAGATATTTTTTTAATAAGACCGGATTCTCCAACGCTAGACCGGTCTAATTTGACAACGAAAATTTTTAATTGACAAGTATAAGAATGAGACAACTAAATTTTATACTGTGAATTGAGGCACGTAACTAGACCGACATTTTTGGAGGGGCACAGAGACCTGACAATTAACACAGCCATTATATATTTGGCATAACTTGACAAGCAATTTTGAAGGATATACATTATGTTTGCAGATCCATAAATGGATTTTACAAGAAGACAAATGAATCAAATTTTGAAAGATATCAAAAAAAGTTACTCTTGATGATAAAAAATTTGCTTAAAAAAGATTCAACCAAAGCATAGGTTTCTATAGGAATAGACATGTAAATAGAAGATTTTCCAAATCTCGTATGTTAATTCCTACATACCGAGCGCAAATCATTTTTTGCCGCTGCTATAAATATACCGACAAAAGGGGGCTTTCCGAGTATGGATCGCAAAAAGCCTTAACGTCGCACAGAGGGGCCAAAAGCATCCAAACCTGACAAAAAGTACTATAAATTCCACCCTATTGTAATGTAATAAATGAAGAAATGAACCAGGTACCTAGAACCACTTTTGGTTTTACAGGTCAGTACCTGTGGGTCTAGGTACGCCAGTCGAAAGTTGTATTTCCTGTGAGTTACATGCTCTTGGTTATTTAATAGCGTTGCTGAATAGTTGTGTTTTTGTGGCTTTTACATTGTGATAGCTACGTGTATAAGTTCCAAATTAATATGTCGTTATCGGCAACAGGTAACCTCTAATATGTTTAAGTGTAATTTATATTTTTATTTTACACGTGGTTGTATTTAATTCTTGAAAATTGCTATTAAAAATGATCTCATTTTTAAAATTTATTTTTGAGAAACCGTAGATATTTAGCTTACCTACCGATAGGTATTCATGGCCCATGAATCATGGGTGCTTCAAAACTAATTTTATATTGCTGATTATAATGTCGTCTTTCATGCCGACCAAAAAAGTTTGCACATCATATTTGCTGTATTTTGAATAAATGGACCCCAATTCAGGAAATGTCTATTCTTTAAAATCAAGTTAAAAATCTAATGAACGTTTCATTCTGTTGGCAAAATGAACGAGTCAGGTCACACTAAACTGGATGATAATGTTTTTTTTAAATATTTGAAAGGACGACCTAATTGCCCGGAGTCTAAAGTCTCGGAGCCGCATAATAAAATGTCATTTTTTATTTCTGATTTCAACAAGAGATGGTCCAGTTCTTATAGAATGAAAGAAAGGTTTCTGGATAAGAACACCAATTGGCTATATTCATCAAATGGGTTTCCAAACTATGCAGTTCTGGAAAACATAAAAGCAGGAAGAACTAAACTGTCCTCTGAGGAGACTTCAGAGAGGACTAAGTTTCTGAAAACACAACAGTTGCGTTCTAAATACTTCGACAAGGAATTAGGTTATGCAGCTCAAATGAGTCTACGCTCCTCGGGTGCAACTGATACAGCAAAGTTGGTGAAAGACGTTACTAGTGCATTTAAAAAATATTCATGGTACCCTATGCCTTCTACCATCCGTATGGTATTAATTCATGGTTCCATTATTATACACAAAGCAATATTGCCTATTGGACAATTAAGTGAGGAAGTCCAGAAAGCTAATAATAAAATGATTAAAAGGCACAGAAAAAGGTTTTCTTGCAAATTTGCTCGTGAAAAAACAACAGAGGATATACTTTGTCGTCTACTTATTTCATCAGATCCACTAATCACCAGTACGCAGCAGTCACTAAAAAGACAATTCACTTTAGACCAAGCTGTTATGTAATTGATAGAAGAATCAGATTTTATTATTTCGAGTCAATCTTCAACAGATCAAGAGTTATCAGACGAAAGAGAGGAGTCAAGTAAATACATGTCGGTTTTTAAAATCAAATTTTAATTAGAATCTACTTTAATATAATTATTTTAAATTTTTCCATTTTTGAATAAATGCATATTTTCGTATTATGTTGTTTTTTACTACTCTTCGTTAAAAAACCTGCAAATTTAAGGTCCATAACTTACCTTTTATTTGAAAACATAAATAAATAATAACAGAATACATTTTTATTGCCATTAGATATCTGAAATAATTTTTTCCAACTTTCGACGCGATTGGCCCCTCTGTGCGTCGGTCATACCATTGAAAATTTTATGAAATACATATTTGATAATGATAATATTTTGCTTACCGAACTTAAAAAGTGATTTTCTTGCAGTTGTTTCTGTTCGGTACAGTGACGGGGTAAAAAATTAATATTTGCAAATAAATAAATTTTTGGGTGATTTTTTTTGCAGTTCTTTCTGTTCGGTACAGAGTGACGTGGTAGAAATTCAGTATTTACAAATAAATACATTTCTAAAATTTTTTGTGTGCACTACGGTGGGCACCACCATATTTTGGGTAGGCCTGTGCTCACCCAGGCGCACCGGTAGTTACGTGCCTGTGTGAATTTTCTCTCAAGTTTATAAAGGAGATGTCAATTTTAGTACGTACTTTCCACAATAATAGAACTAAATTCTTTTTAGCAACACGTTCATCTGGAAACAAAGTAAATCGCTTAAATATTAGAATATCTCCCAAGTTTTTAATGAAGACTTATTAACAATAACAGGACAAAAAACCTGTCAAAACCTAACTGATCTTAATTTAACCCATTAATACATCTAAAACCTTTTTAGTAAATTTGAACGCAGGTACCTATGTGTTTGGAGAAAATAAGTTGTTCCATCAGCCAGTCGCCAAAAACCACAAATGTGTGACCTTCAAATACTACTAAGAGCAAATTTTAATTAATTTTTGCAGAAAGATAATTGTATATTATCTCAACAAGCGGACACATCAAATTGAAGATAGTGACTTGAAGAATATAAATAAATATTCGACTTATAGGTACCTACTTCATCAAATTGAAGACAGTGACTTGCAGAATATAAATAAATATTACACTTATAATTAAGATGATAAATTTATTTCTACATCTATATTTTTTTATACGATTGCTGAGAAGGATTCATCATGCAGGTTAAGATCGTTATAGAATGGCGGTATAAATTCATACATGAATTTCAAGGATGCATGGGCGTATGTAAACAACGTAAACTGATAGAGATAATACTGTAAGAGTCGGCATTTTAGAACTTTTACATTTTTCGGCAATTTTTAATGAAAAGAAAAGATATATCAACATTATCTGTTATTTTAAAGAGAAGTCCTTGTTTAATAGTTTATATCTACTTATTGCTCGTGCATGGTTTTTGTCACTATACTACATCCGCCGACATAAAATTCGATCCATCCAAAATTTTGATCCAATTTAATTTGTGATTGATGTATCAGTAGTCCAATTTGAATGATTTTTTTTATAACTTGTAGATAAAGGTATTGATTTTAATTAATTTCTTTCAAGTTTCTAAAGAAGAGTAGGTATACATGTTGAGATATACAAGAAAATAAGTGTTTTAGTTAAGTTTGTAACACCCTGTAGAGTAATTTTGCAATCTTAACTCTACTGAATACGCTTTTCTGTGGAGTCTGATTTATTTTTAACATTTTACTTCTTTATTCATCTCGATATTTTTCTCCGTTCAAGAGATATGAATTTTTAAAGAAAACACTACACATTTGATCAAAAGTCATTAATTTTAACTGTAACTTAAAACTAAGGGTGTTGTGGCTTTATAAATTAAGTCACATTTTGACAGTTGTCATGCTAATTATTCTTTGGTGTTTAAATTTTAAAGTGTCAGCTAAAAATTATGGTTCTTTTGCCTACTGATGCAGCAATGGTAGTGGCTTTAGCAAATGATGGAAGGTTGCAGTGTGCTGCTAAAGTACTGGGAAGTACAAGATCTAGCGTAGCCATGGAACGTTTTATCGAAAACGGCAATTTTTTGAGGAGAATAGGATCTGGCAGAAAATGATACACAAATGCTCAAGATGATCGTTTTTTAACTCAATGTATTACGCGATAGAAATACCCCTGCTGTTATTGCATGAAATCGTTTGGAAGAAGTACCACAGATGAACGTAAATGAAATAACTAACTGGCCCAGAGTTGACTAGAAATCATAGGACAGGACGTCTTCGATTTGCTCGGGAACATCAAAATTGGGGCATCGAGAAATGGAGTAAAATTTTATTTTCCGACGAGTCAAGGTTTTACCTAAGGTGGGGGATCTGTAACAGTATGGTGTGGCATAAATATGGAAACTCGTACTGACTTAGCAATGGTTGATCGGGGAATCATGTCGGCTGATCGATATATTCGGGACATTTTAGCACCACACGTCAACATTCCGTTTGCACCCTTTATTGGAAACAACTTCATGGTGATGCAAAATAATGCTCGTCCTTACATTACAAGTACGAAAAATTGACTGGTCACCAAGTAGCTCATACCTTAGTCCCATAGAGCATGTCTGGGACATGATGGGCAGAAAGATTCGAAAATGAGTTTCGCCTCCGAATAACCTGGAAGAATTAAAAGAAGCAGTAACCCAAAAATGGGATCAAATCTATCAAAATCAGATTCGACACCTCATTCAAGGAATGCCAACGAGTTAGTTTATTATTCGTGTTCGGGGGGGGGGGGGGGGGGGGGTACCCGCTCCGCTACTGATGTTTCTAATAATTAATATTATTTTGTTTTTTACCTTATGGCTAGTGCTGTATTTTTCTAAAAATTAAAAAATGTTGCAAAATGTGTTTTTTTTTTAAATTCATATCTCTTGAACGGAGAAAGCTATCGAGATGAATAAAAATGCAAAATGTTAAGAATTAATCGGACTCCGTAGAAAAACATATTCAGTAAAGTAAAGATTGCAACAGGGTGTTACAAACTTAAGTAAAAAATATACATGTTTATTTTCCTATATATTTCAACATATATACTCTTTTTTATAAAATTGAAAGAAATTGATTAAAACCAATACATTTATCTATAATTTAGAAACAAAAATATTTAAATCGGATAACGGCAAAAAAGTTATTATACATTAAATTAGATTAAAATTTTGGATGAAATTTATTTTCATACATGACATAATATATTATTTTAATATGATTTCCGATTTCTACCAATTTCATGACCAAATAATAGTTACCGAAATTTACTGATATCTTGAAAAAATTGTCACAAATTTTATCCTTGTACTGCATCATTACCATTGTATTCAGTTAAAACTAGCATACGGAATCCCATTAGGTCAAGTTCACGGCTACCTTATTTTTATTTATATAAAAGCAACTTACGTTTTGTGTAAATACATTTAATACCAAACAGTCTTCGCTTCCAATAATCTCTAAAGGATTTTCTTGGATAATATCCTGATGATAACAGGCATCCCCATCTTTTGTGGCATCTTTAACTCCTTTCCATGGTTCAATGGGTTGTGGGGCCTATAAATATCAATTTAAGTTTTATGAAAAACTAGTATTATAATAGTCTTGTGACCCATTTGGTTTACCGGCTGTTGGTCACTTGCGCGCGTGGTCAGGTTTTTGTGACCTAATAAATCATAATTTCGTAACCGAAAGAGCAAGTTCAAAATAAAATAGTACACGTACGTAGTTTTTTACGTAGATTCGAATCTTATAAGCAAAAGTACACCAACCTATTTAAAATTTCAAAGTTAACCCCTACACCCCTCAAAATAGAGAGAGGGGTTAAATGTCAAAAATATGCTTAAATATATTTCCCCATCTCCCTATTAAATCACCAAAATTTCATGAACATATTTTAAACCGTTTACGAGATATCGCCTTACAACGGTTTAAAAAACTCGCCCTGTATAAAAACTACACATTAAATACATTAGGAACCCAATAATATATTATTAGCACACTAAACATAGCCAGTAGACCCTAACTACGTTATATTAAATAAAATTTTCAAAAATCATATTTGGGCAAAAAGTTTTCAAGAATTATTGTTTCTCCAAAAGTAGGTGAAATGTTCTAAGGTAAACCTATGATTTGAAATCTAAACTTAAATTAATTTTTTAACAAACCTTGAATCTTAGCTCACCAACTGGCGGTTTGGCATACGGCACTCCCAAGAACTTATATATGGTTTTTCCATTGAAGTTTGTTCCAAGAACTCCCTTAATTTTCCCTTCATTTAGGCTAACTATTGGTTCTCCCATTTTAATAACTTTTTATTAAACGCTTCTCAACAAAACTAAAGTTCGAATGAATAATACGAAGTTCAGCGGTAACAAATAATATGTGAAACTTGTTTTGACCACTTCAACAAATCATTAAAGTAGATAAGTCAAATTATCTTTTCTATGTACCACTGAATGGTACAATTGAATAAATAACTTGATTCGCGTTATCAGAAGACAAGATAAAGGTGTTTGTAGTGGTATTCTTGGAAACACGCCGATTTAAAAAAAAATTGTCTTCAGGACATTTCGAACAAAAAACCCATATGGGTTCATCTTTTAAATTAATAATAAAGGCATTTGGGCACTTTATTCCTCCACGTCACACTGTGGTCTAAGATATATATTTTAGGACGACAAAACTATTATACATGGTATTATTAAATATAATAATAATAATAAAACTGTTTATTTATGCCAATAAAAACAATTTAAAATATAAATATAAAATTGATAAAAGTAAAAAAGGAAACCAAAAAATGACAGTAGTATACTAGTTGGCATAAATAGGTAGGATTTTGATTTATAAGAAATCATTCTTCCAATCCTACCCCTACTAAATAATTTTTTATATTGTTTTTAAAAGATATATAGCTTAAGCCCCTTAGACTAGAAGGAAAATTATTAAAAATTACAGAAGATGTATATTTAAACGAAAACTTATATTTTTCAGTATGATCTTTAGGTATTTCTATTGCGTTCTGATTTCTAGTATTAACATTATGAATATTATTCCTGAATTCAATTTTTTCAAATAAATATCTAGGTTTCTGAGTTAAAATTATTTTATATATAAAACAGGATAAGTGGATTAATACACCACAATAATTACACATTTTATAAATTAACATTATATTATTACAATAATCTACATACATGTAATAAAATATTATATTATAAATTTGCCCCCCTAAAACTTTAGTTGTCCCCTCTGAAATCGAAACCTGGCTACAGACCTGTATCCAAATAACATTCGTCAAAAAATCAACTAATTATGTCGCGTTTCGGCAGCATTTCGATAGAAAATATATCCAAAAATATCGAAAATCTATCGCCAAGATAAATGGTCAAGATCGTCGATATGGTTGTAGTTCGGATAATTATTTTGCAATAGAAATAAATGTTTACTCACTTTGGTGTTTTTCTGAATATGACTTTGGCAGAAAAATTATCGGGGGTAATACCACAAGTGCATCAAAATTACCGATAATTCTGCTTGAGAGCCTATTGTATTGAAACTGCACGAGTTTATTTTCATTTTTGATTAAATCCGAAGGATCCCGACTCCAAAGGAGGAGGGCTTTTTCGAGATTTAATCAAAAATGAAAATAACGGAATGCAGTTTCTTATGACAGAAAGCAGAATTATGGTTATTTCTGATGCACGAGTGGTATTCGGTGGAATATTTCCGGAAAAATTGTATTTCATATTTTAAAATAAAACAATAGTAGCATAGCGAAACAAATTTATTTTAACTTGAATAACAGCGAACACAAGTATAATAAAAAATATACTCAAAATTAGGAATAAAATGTGCTTTCGCTAAAAGTACAATTATTGTAATAATTAACAATGTGATTTTGTATTGACGTGACCGCGGTTTTCGTCATAGACATCGACGAAGAAGGTAACGGCTGCCGCTGCTGAACAGATTCTTCAAAGTCAGTAGGATTGTTATCCCTCATCTTCACAACTATGTTCTCATGGTGGTTCTCATCCATTTGAAAATAAGATGAAATGGATTTCGCACTTGAATGGCCGGTAATTTGAATTAACTGTTGTTCGCCAACTCCGCTCTCAGCTAATTTGGAAACTACTGTGACTCGTAGAGAGTGAGGTAATTTTATTTGTTGCCTTGTCCAGTCCAGCTTTTTAGCTTCCCGGTTTGTCCATTTACCTAACTTTTTTTTTCGACAGGACTATTTTTGTACCATTTCCCGCTACACTCCCAAAAACGACAGGCTGTTAAAATGGACGGTCATTTTCAATGTCATGATGTTTTTGTTGATATTTCTAATACAAACGTAATGGACAGAAATCTGGAGCTGCTCGGTTTTTAATCAGCCATTTTGAACTTACGCAGGGCTTTGAACCTCCTTGTCTGATTTTAGTGAATAACGGGTTTGATACCCTCGAGAAAGATTTGACTTGTGTCCCTGTTTGGTCTCTTTGAGGTAGATTAGTGATGAAGTACGCTCCACATAGAACAAGGTCAAAAGAAGTACCTTAGTTTAATAATCGTCATGAAAAGCCAAATGTTTGAATGAGAATTTTTGATGGATTTTATTAAGAATGGATGCGGGATGATTTAACATTCTTTGAAGCCAAAACAAACCATTCTAAGCGACACTGTAAACACAATTTGTAAACATTGGCCACATCTTATTTTATCTTGTATTTTTGTACAAAAAATACGTTAGAAGCATCACAAGATTTACTAAAAGTAATAAATGGCCTAAAATATTTTATTTTTCTGCTAAATAATAAGAAATTTAAGTTAAAAAGCTTTTATTATTTATAGGTTATATTATTTCTAAAGGTTTATTTAAAGTCGCTCAGAGTCATTTATAAATCTATAAATCGCACTTTTTCTTTCCTAGTTCATTAGACAAAGACGTACGTGTAACCGAGTGTTCAGACCGAGGTTCAGCCGTTTTTCTAAGCAACCAGCACAGACAGTAACACTTCTGAGCTCCAACACTCCAATGCTATTTTATCTCTTTCTACTACCATTCTTGATTCAATTACGTAGTTCGTAAACTAAACCCCTAGGGGAAATGTTTTCATAACAAACAACAAATATAAGGATTCACGTTCGATACGCTCACAGTATACGGACATCGAATCCTTTCTTAATAAATCCATGGTATTTTTATAACGAAAACTTATTTAAAATGTTAAGAATATCCAATTTCTACTGTACTACATTTGCCCTTTTAAGGCTTTGCAATCCCCAAGGCTACCTAGAAGTAAAATTACCATTTTTATTTTTTCTGTTTAATTCATACACTGAAAAAATAGGCACTCTTGGCCCAAAGTACTGAACGCTCTTGAACGTTAATTATTACTGACAAGAGAAAATATCTGTATGTAAGAGAATTTCTATTGTTACAAGAGAAAAGTTCTTCGTTTAAGAAACATGGTTCTCTTGAAAAATCTTCTAATTTCTCTTGGACGTTTGGCTCTTGAAACAAATGCAAGTTATCTTGCTTCAAAAGCTATAAAATTACACTATTTAAGCACTTTATTTAAGAGATATATCTCTTAACGTAAGAGATGTATCTCTTCGCGTAAAAGATATTTCTCTTCGAATCTTTATTTGAAGAAATTATCCTAATAGCATCGACGCGACAACTTTCCCGTAGACCCGCAAGCGCAGTAATTAATTCGCAGAAGCCCAGCAGCTGGAACGGGTTATCGATTGATTGTGATGTGTTGTCTTGTATGTACGGTACGCTTTGGCAATAATGGAGGTGAAAGAACTTTTAGAGAAATTTAACTTGAAGCATTTGTTTGAAACTTTCGAAGGTAAGTCCATCCTTTATTTATATGCCTTATTTTTATACGTATAATTACATATTTGACAAAAATCAAATGTCATTTCTTGCCAGTATTGTTTTAAAGATGCATGTAAATGTGTAGTTGATTTTTAGGCTGTTTGCAATAAACTAAAATGGCGTCTTTCGTTTCGTCTAAAAGTGCCCTGTGTTAACGTATCTTGTCGGTATCGTTTTAAAGAGGCGCGTAAATGCGTGCTTTATTTTTAGGCTGTTTGAAATATGTACATTAAAAATGGCGTCTTTTCGTTTTTTTTTGTGTATGTAGAGTTAGGTAAAAAATATTATGCAGTTCACCATTTGTAAAGGTCGTTATTCCAAAAGATTAAACAAATCCGTGTTTGCCGAAACGCCAACAAGGGCAATCTATCATTACAAATAACCCATCTTACTAGTGTAAATGGTCAAAAATATATTTAACTCCTAACTTGGGCGCAAGCAGATTAGATATCTTGATCCAAGAGAAATTGTACTTAGCCCAAAACCCTACTGCTGGATTTTAAAATAGAATGGTATTGTAACAAAACCGGTATAGCTTCAATTAAAACCTTAAGGTTTTGTGACAATATAATTTTCTCTTAGGGAGGAATTATGAAGCCAAAGTTAAACTGAACCAAATTAATAAAGAGGAAGAGAAATGTT
Source organism: Philopedon plagiatum (assembly GCA_963971165.1). NCBI lineage: Eukaryota > Metazoa > Arthropoda > Insecta > Coleoptera > Curculionidae > Philopedon > Philopedon plagiatum. Next base: position 71,694,821 of record OZ020194.1, read on the forward strand.
CCCTATTCAATTAGACACATTTAAAAATAAACTACCTAGATTTTTCTCTAATTTTTGACGCACGGTTTTGGTCAGAACTCAATAGATATTAACTAATGGCAGGTATATATCAGCTGTTGTGTTTAGTATGTATATATGTTGAAAATAAAGTTATATCATTATGCGCATGTAATTTGATCTAATTTTCGTTATTTTGTTAGCACAAAATGGACCCAACAAGTATAATAAGTTAGTTTACTTTTTTTTAACTTTAGAAAATTGTTGGAACATTTTCTACCGACTTAATTTAATTGATTGTCCCTATTGACCTTAAGAAAATCCCATGTTTTTTTTTACTTTAACTTGCCTATGTGTATTTGTAGAACAGAAAATTGATGATATTTCTCTGTTAAAAGATTTAAACGAAGAGCAAATAAACGTTTTAGCCCCTAACATAGGGGACAGAATTCGATTGAAGAAAGCAATTCGCAGCCTTAAGTGTGAATACCATGTAAGTATATTTAAGATTACTTATATTAAAAGAATTTTTTATTTATGATTATGTTTGCTTCCCTTGGAAGTCCAAGACCCTACTGTAACGTCACTGACTTAACAAGGAATATTTCCTTTTATTTTATTAATTACCTATTGTCTCAAGAAATAAACTTTTTTTCTAATATATGTTTTTTTGTAAATAATGTATCGTGTTAGTTACTAGAGCTACATAGAAAAAACTTTAAATAGAAAAAGTTTTTTAAAAGAGAAGATGAATATTTTAAAAATATTTCCATTTTTACAGGGAAATTCGCTGTATGCTCTTTGTGACTTCAAGTCATTCTAAGTGCACCTGATATGGTTATCGGACATGCAGCAACTTTTGGCTGTATTTATATTTCGGTTGTGCAACTAATAAAAAAATTTACCATTTGTTGCACGCTTAATGGACCACACTGTATAGATTTACGTTACCGTTTTTGCATTCGTTGAAAATATTATGCGAGTATATACGTGATGTATACTCTGCAACATAATATATGTCAGTTTATATTTAGTAAAATAAGTTTGAGATGTTGATGTTACTGATAGAATTCTTGTTATTTCTTTAGATTAGATCTTCTGATATGTTTTGTTATAAACGTGTTATATGATATTTAATATATTTGACATATTTGTTAAATTTATGAATTTTTATTTTTGTCAACTTCTTCTGAGAATGCATCCTGCATATACATTAGTTTTCCATTGAAATTGCGGGAGACCCAATCTATTGTTTTTTTGAATGACCAGCACTATTTTGTTCCTGCATATGAAGGGCTGGGATCTAGGTATATTTTGTACATATTTGATATTTTATTTTGTATGCCTATATGGTCAAGTTCAAGTAGATCGACAATACACATTTGAAATAATTTTTAGTTATACAGAGTAGATAAAAAGGTGTTATAAAAGTTTTGCATTTTTTCTTAATAAAACAGTAGATACTTATATGGAATTGGATTTTTGAATTCTGATGAAAATTCTATTTTCTAAAAAGGTCTAGTCTCAATTCTAAGTTTTTATTTTATGCATTTAGAGCTGTACATGTTAACATGTACCATGTCTACAACATAAAAATTCCAAAATATTTTATATTAAATAAATTTATATATTCTGCATTTTCATTTTACATGCTATTAGAAAACTATTTTGTTTGTATGGAAAAGTATTAATCCTTATATGTATATGCGCCTCAACATAGCAATATAAAAAAATGGTTATAGAAAAATTGAAACTAACGGTTAACAAAATTCAGATCAATTTCCAGTGTCATCAAGTATCAGCAAAAAAATTGCTAAGGCCTTTTAGTTTTCTATACGGAGTAATCCAAATAAAGTGCGCACCATTGGTAAGTTATTACTAAAGATAGAAAATCAGTTGAATTAGCAGACTGACTATTTTTTTTTCTTTTATATTTCCTACTAATCGGAGTAAAAAAAATCCACTAGTTTGCTAATTTAACTGATTCGGTATCTTTAATAATAGCGAAATTACTAATGGTGCGCACATAATTTGGATCGCCCTGTGGTTGGACAAAGAGAAATCCGTTTTTAACTCAAGAACAAATACTCTTGGGTCAAGAACAAACACTCTCGGCTCAAGAGCAAACACATTCGGCTCAAAAACAAACACTCTTAGCTCAAGAGCAAACACTCTCGGCGCAAGAACAAACACTCTTGGCGCAAGAACAAGCAGTCTTGGCTCAAGAACAAACACTCTCGAATCAAGAACAAATACTCTCGCATTAAGAGCACACGCTCTCCGCCCAAGAGCAAATACTCTCATCTCAAGAGCAAACACTCTCAGCTCAAGAACAAACACTCTTGGCTTAAGAACGAACACTCTTGGCTTAAGAACAAATACTCTCGGCTCAAGAACAAACACTCTCGGCTCAAGAACAAACACTCTTGGGTCAATAACAACCACTCTGGTCAAGAACAAACGCACTCGGCTTAAGAACAAACACTCTTGGGTCAATAGCATCTTTACGTAGCGGTCTTGAGCCAAGTATTAAATGACTTTCAACCAAGAAATTAATCATTTATTTCAAGTTCTTATGGAATATTTATAGCAAGAGAATTACGGCTTTAAACCAAGAGAGGTCGCATTTGGACCTATTCAAAAGCGCGAAGCTTTTGGATCAAAATCGTATTCATTTCGTTCAAAAGATTCTTTTTTTCAGTGTAGGATGCCTTTTTATTCCTCCTTTTTTTTTAATCAAACATTTCAATTTCTTTGAATCTTTCTTTCATTACGACGTATTCTTTTTAAGTTTACTCACAGGAGCTTTAATTATTGGACAGTGGGTTATTTGATACGTTTATATAACTGTAAGTAGCGCCAAATTAGATCTGTTTAGTGGCTCACACCAATAATGTTAAAGAGTGTAAGTGGGTAAGTATATTGATAAAGTGGTAAAGTAAGTAAGTATATTGATAAAGTGGTAAAGAGTGTAAGTGGGTAAGTATATTGATAAGTCATTGGCATGTGGCATCAATGAACTAAAATTAATAAACCTCCTCTCAAGAATGTAACATTAGAGCTAGCCGATGGTTTGTTGTCATATATCCTAGCCCTTTACAATAACAACTAGTAATTAATGTTGAGAAGAAAAAATAAAACGCCGTCTTGTTGAGTTTACTAGCATGACTAACTTTTTTTTTATTAAACAACTTCAATGATTGCTAGATACAAAACAACAATTAGTACCAGCACATTTTTGAAATACATCCAACACCCCCACTATATCAAGAATTTACTAAGCCTAAACTATTAACAAAATTACTATGCTTTACATGTGGCAAACTTTTTGTTAAAGTATCAGCTGTCATAGTAGAGTGTTTATAGGCACACGATATCAATCCAAATCCATATCCCCCCACTCTTTTATATGTACATATATGGAGATACTGCACTCAATTCCAGGAAATGGCATCAAATCCCCCCACTCTTCACCCCACCAAATCCCCCCACTCTTCACCCCACCAAATCCCCCCCCCCACTCTTCACCCCACCACTTCCCCCCACTCTTCACCCACCAAATCCGACCACTCTAAATCGTTAAACATCATTACACAAAGCTTCACTCATAGTTAATTTCATCGTATTATAGCGCGTTACTTAAAAGGGTAAGTGCGGTTAAAACGCAAGTGTTGTACTAATGAATGACAACAATACACAGGTCAATACAGCAAGCTCCACCCATATGTAGAAAAAAGCGGTAGAAAGGACCCACCCAAACAACAAATTTTTTATTTGTAGCTTCACTATTGGAGTTATATTCTTAAAAGTGGGTTGGTTGGAATGTATACACCAAAGTACATCCCCTAACACTCCGTGCGCATGTCTAGCACGGTCGGTGTGCGCGTGGTACGCATTTTGGTCTACTGCGCAGATAAAAAAAACTGGCGTATAAAAAAAGCGGCGTGTAAAAAAAAACTGCCGTATCAAAAAAAACTGACGTAACAAAAAAAACACGTTATTTTTTTATATTTTTCGTTTTTTACATCTGCGCAATACAGATGCGCATGTGCATGCTCCGCCCAGGCAGCCGCATGCAGGCTGGTACTGCGGCCACCGGTTGTCGACGCCCTGACGGATTCTTTTTATATTCTCTTTGCGCTTCTCATTCTTAAGTGTCTGCAGTCATACCTTGAGCTCGATATAATACAGTTGTGCCTTCTTACATTCCGCTCAATATATTTATCCTACCACTCTTATAAGATATCAAATTCATTATTACTGGACCAGGGATATACATGGATATATATGGATATACTGCATTCACTTCCAGGAAATTCCATCAAATCCATTTCAAGGGAGCCTAAAAATGAGCTTTCAAAACCATTCCTCCTACCAGCTTTTCCCACACCACTTTTATTGCTATAAATTCTCAACAGTATTTAACACAATTCAGATCATGTCTGTAGCAGTCCCTATTGATCTCTCCTGGGACGCAGAACATTGCGAAAGCTATAATCCACAAGAGTACATAGAAAACAATTTAATAATAATAAATCCACCTCCCAATCTATCTAAGAGTGCTAAAAAAAGTTTCGAACTTATAAAGAAAGTTCAAGAATTGGAAGCAAAAAAGAAAAACTATGTCTTGCCCAACAGCAAATGTAATGTTTAGTCATGTAAGCGGAAAGAAATCCTTGCAAGATTTTATGACAGATGAACTAGAAATGTTACCTTTGGAATATCTAATTAATTATGCAGACCCTTTGGAACTCTTGGATGTATGGGGAAAATTACCAATGTCTTATAAATCAAGTTTTAATCTTCAAATTAAATTGCCATGTTTTTTTCATTATAAACGTCCTGACTGGAGCACGCACTTTGATGGGCCCCCTGTATCTCAGAAATCATGTTTCGTGTGCAATAGAAACATACGTATCACATCTCAAGTAGACTAATAGATAAACATTTACTTGTATTTTAATGTATTTTAATAAATGTCAAACAAATAATTAGAAGTATTATTCATTAATCAATCTATCACCAATCACCATACCAAATCCCCCACTCTTCACCCCACCACTTCCTCCTCTCCATACCCCACCGCTACTTCCAATCCATATTTAAAGCCATAACGAACCGTTTTGCGGTTAGTTATGTATCCTAAGTGGTTTATTATTACTACATATAACTTTAGTGTTTTATCAAGGTGTCGTTGTTCAGTTTGTAAAACACGAATAGTAAATAAATCAAGTGCTTGTATTCAATATTGTACAAATTGTTGTCAACTAAGACCAGTTAAAATACAACAAGAAGGTGTTGATTTTTATAAAAGAAGAAAATGCTAAAACACGAAGTAAAAATAAAAGTGTTGGAACTCCAATATCATCTTATTAAAGTAAAATACAGACTTTTTCAGAAAAATTATGGTAGTGAAATACTAACATTGTACGATGAAGCTATTATTTTATGTGATAATCTACTTAAGGAATCGATAACAGTTAAACAGTTTAATGATCATTTGACGATAATAAATTTGGGATTAGATTCACATGAATCCTATAATGTAATAAGTAGATTGATTGCTGAAGAATAAAAATCCATTATAACGTTAAATTCATTCAGTTCTTAACATCGCCTCTGTTCATAATGATGTTTTCGTGCAGTGATTGTAATAAAACTTTTACTCATCAATCGAACGTGCATAGACATAAAAGAGAATCGTGTGCCATGAGACCATCTTGTTCGCAAGAAAAAAGGAATGCTAATACCCAGGTATGTGATGTGTCCATGAAAAAAGCTAAAATAGAAGATAGACCCCCAATACCTAAACTTACTTTATCGCGATGTAAAGATTGTGATACTTGGTATGTGAAAAATAAACTTGCTGCACATTTACGTTCAAACCTACATAAAAGTGCACTTAAAAGTGATGATAATGTAAAAATTTTAACTTCTGCGTTTAAAAACAAGATTCTGTCTTACATGTTGCTGCCATCGAAAAAGTACGTGGACATTGAAGAGTTTTTTGATGAAGTACAACAAAAGTTTGTAAGTTTACTTTCCGAACAGTTAGTTAATCATAGAAGTGTTAAGATTAATATAGAACTATTTGGGCAATATCTCTTACAAATAAAACAGACAATCGAAACTAAATCGTTTAATACGAAAAATAAGGTCATAACTTCAACAACATCAGATTTATCTGATATTTATAAAGAGTTTTTGTCTGAAATAAAAGAAAATATGTCAATATTTGCGGAGAATGGTTCAGGTTGGGCGTTGGAAAAAATATTACATTTGGAACTTAACATAAATAAATTTAATCCAATTAGAGCTTCACAGCTTGCGCGCACAAACATATAAGTATTTTGGAAGAGAAATCCAAGACTGATGATGAGATGGTTAATAATGTAAGTGATATTCTAAAAGATTTAGTTCGTGATGAATATAAAACATAAGAACCCTGGAAAAATAGTTTATTTTGAAAATGGCTCTGCTACCAGTAGGAGTTCTATTTCTATCAGCATTCGTTAACAATACTTTGTTCATACAAGTTGATCATAATGTTCGAGAAGCATTTATTTGTCTATCTGTTAATAATGTAAATAATGATAGTTGGCCTTCAACATGGAAAAGAATGAATATAAATAATGGTTTATTTACCTACAAAATAGATGATAATATTATAAATGATTCTACCATTGTACAGTATAAGTTAAGATTATATTATTTCAATAAAACTTCAATAGTGACACAGGAATGGAATCAGTTGTATAGAAAATCTTGTATAGAAGAATGTAATTCAAATGTGTGTGTAGTATTATTAAGTATATTTTAATTATTGTTTATATGTTCAATAGGATATATATTATTCAAAGTATATTTGTATTATAAATAAAATTCTGGAGTCAATAAAAAAACATATTTATAATAATGGTTTTTATTCATAACAATGTCTATAATTATATAACAATTTTACGTTTGCTAATGCACAATGCCATGGATTCACATTTTTGTTAAAATAACATTCTGGAATTTTCTTAAATTTACTTAATTTTGGTTCCTGACCAATGGGAATAGCGTATATGAAATCTTCATCCAAAAACTTTTTTAAGAAGTTTATTTTTTCATTCTCTTTCACGTAAATTTTGGGCGATTGGTAAACTTCTAGCACATGCTTTAAAATATCATCAATTTCATTAAGTTCTATATTTCCAAATTCCCATTTTAGTCCATGATACTCTTCGGCCCATTTAACCATTTTGAGATCGAGAGCAGATAACATATTTTTTTGAGATGGCGATTTAAACAGATAATTGGAGCAACGAATCCCATCATAAATCACTAATTCTTTTGGAATGTATCCAAAGGAACAGTTGAATCCTTGAATGTCGAAAAAAGTTCTGTCTTACACTCATTCATGGTTTGACGCTAAATGATGTTTAAATCTATAAGATTAGTGTTTAAATCCCCATACCACTCTTGCTATCCCCCACTACTCTTACTATCGCTACTACCACGCTTGCTTATTTAAGCACTCACCCACAGTTCTACAACCATTATTTTAAGCAAGCATCTGAAAATGTATCAACCAACAAACTATAACCAACAAGAGTTTAGTAGGAAGCGCAATGCAGCTCTCATCAATGAAACAATTTACTACATAAACAAATCCAAATCCAAATGGGTCAGCATTGGATTTTCCTTAGAGAGAAAATATATTCCTGTTGTTAAACTCTGTGGATACAGATATAATCAAAACGTGATTTTTAATGAAGATCAATGGATTTCCTTCCTAAATAATCAAGGAATTATGTTAAGTTTCATTTATTCCAACAACACCGGGTGGCAACCCATGAAGGGGAATGGTTATAAGATTCACTTTGTGTTTATTGGTGATGCAAGAATAATTAAGGTTACACAAGATGGTGGTAATGAAGTTTTCCTAGCTGGTGATACCATAAATGAATTAGTAAACTTGGCAAATTTAATCAAATATCGTTTTGATATCTTAAAAATCCAGGAATTTTCCAAATATTACAATATTTTAGTTAGTGGAATCTCTATGAAAAATGGCGATTTGTTAAAAAATGTATATGATGTTATTTCACCTATAGAAAATAGCTTAAATGTTTGCTGTGTTTTAGAATTATTAAACTTTTACTCAGATTGTGTTGTGGAGGATGTAGAAACATTTGCATGTAGTGAATTTGTATGTATGTAGTGAGTTGTATTGAAAATAAAAATTTATAAATATATTCTTTTTATTCCTCCCACCTCCTAAATTACTATTTAAAGCTCTGAACTTATTTTAAGTCTGAACATTCTCCAACAAGATGTGGTTAGCATATACATATCAACGAGTAGCATATAACCTAACAAGTGCTATAGAAAATCTATCACAACACTTCAGTAATTTAGAATTTGATGCTGCCCATGAAGCCGAGTATGGATTCGAAAGATTTTATACGTATGAAGAATGTATAGAAATGGGTAGAAAATATGAAAAAGCCGCAGAAGCCTGTAACATATATTTACATACTTCTGATTTAAAGTCTTTTCTGTACACGATGAAAGAAATGGGATTTAAGGAGCATTTGGATGAAGTAAAGAAGTTTTTGTCACCTGAAATTATTCAAGAAGTATTTGAAACCTAATTTATAACAAATAAAAAACTTTATTTCATTTATGTGTTTTATTCAATCATTAAATAATTATTATATAAATTGTATACATTAGCAAGTGCGCATATACATGGTGATTTAGAATGATAAAAACAATGAGCTTCTCCTTCTTGTAATTTTGGATTTTCATCAAGTTCTATGACTGGTTTTAATGAATATTTTCGAATGTATTCGGATTTCTCTCTCCCTTTCACATAAACTTGATCCACCTTTTCTGTTAGATTCTTGATTATTTCAGAAAATTTGTGAATTGGTGTATATCCTTCATTCCAAGGACTACAGTGATGATTTTTCATTAACCATACAGCTTGTTTATGTAAGTCAGGTGGTAGGTATTTTATATCAAATGGTGATTTAAAGATATAGTGGCATATTTTGTATCCATCATAGGCAGCCAACTCTTTGGGAATAAACTTCTTATTTTCTATGTTAAATCCTTGCACATCGACAATTAGTAACCTCATAATTTCAAAAATGAGAATTGTTTAATCATAGATTTCTTGTCAGAATATTCTTGTAGTTGTTGTTTTAATTTTTTCAGTTCTTTTAAAAAGTAGGATAAGCGAAGTTCCAGTTCTTCACCCATAATTGTAGGAAAGAATAGTAGAGCATTGATTTTATATAGTTAGACATGCGCTTTAAAGTTGTCTAACATTTTTGGTTAATGGATTGTAGCTAAATACTTTGTCGTGTATTATAAGACAATCAGCAGATATTTTGTCTTTAAGATCATCATGTAATTCAAACTCAACTCTCATAACAATAGGTCCGGATTCAATTGTTTCTTTCTGATGTGAACAATCGATATATACGATAGGAGCATAAGTATTAAATTCCTTTGGAGAAAAATGGGCTCAGGTGTTAATCCATAGTAAGATTTTTGGAATTGTGAAAACATTTCATATAATGATGCAAATTTATTTTTAGCAAGGTCTAAAAATAGATCGTTGTAGGGATATCTCTCAGAGTTTAAAAATACTTTGATGTTTCGTAATTTAACGTTGGAAAATAGAGTCATATCAGTTGTTGATTTATCACTTAAGTCTTTTTGAAAAGCAATTGCTACATGACGTGGGGTATTAACTTTCGTAGATGTTTTGACAGGCCAGTTATGACGATTAGTTTTTAATAATTCTGGGTATTCAATCAGTTACCAGCTCCGGAAAGCAATTATTATATCAGTATTCTTATTAATTATTCTAGATAGTGCTAATTCTTGAGGAATAGCTACTGAAATGTGAGGTATATTCCAAGTTAGCTTAGTAAGCTCAATTTTTGGATTTTCGTCTGCAGTATTAATTGTTGCATTTTTGTCTGAATTATCTCGTACTAAAATAAAATAATTTTTTCGTAGTCTTCAAAAAAACCATTAAGAATTTAAGCGGAATGCAAACATTAAATAATCCTGTTGCAGCATCAACAACTTGTGAAGATTCCATAGGGTTGTGAACGAGCTTGGCGAGCAAAATATTAAGGTTTACATTAAGCTCTAGGCTTCAAAGATTTTAACTAAAAATAAATACCTATTAAGTGATCAAATAAAACATCTGCTTGTGTTACTATCTTTATTTAACCCATCAGTGTACATCTTACTTAGTAAAAACATTATTGCATTCACAACTAAAACTATTAATAAAACTCAATAATTCCAAGTTGCTCCAGTTCTCTTAAAATACTCATAATTTCAGGTGTATTAATGCCATCCGTATTATTCTCTTCCAAACATCGAAATTGGTCTATCATGTCGTTGACATCTGTGTACTCTAGGATAGGACTCTCCGTCTAACTTCCTGAAGCCCTCCTCCCCATTTTCTACTTCGTAGTTCCCATCACTAGTGTCTTGGCTTTCTTCGATTAATTTTCTCCTTTGGATTTCTTTTTGAAATTTTAAAAACTCTAAATATTTCGTATTTTTCTTTTTAGCCACTATATTATCCAATTCTTTATAAGTGCTTCGGGGAGGAAATAGCTTTTTAATAATATTTACATACTTCCAACCAGACGATGAACTAATGCGTTCACACCGTTTAAAGTTTCTTTTGTGGGTATTTGTTAGAACTAAAATGTTTCTATATTGTAAGAGGTCGTTATCGGTGTACTCTACAGGGTGTTCCTCAGTCAGGAGATTTAGTAGGCCATGTGTTAACTTAAACTCTTTCTCACTAGTAATTAGAGTATTTCCTTTAAAAACAGCTGGTACATTTCCAAGAAACCAACTAGAGCACACCTCCCGGAAACCAAACACGTTTTTATTTGGCATTTCCATCAACTTTAAAGTTATTTTGTTGCTAGCCATCTTATCTCTTTGACGTCTAACTTGATAATGAAGCTTTCTTAGTGATAGTAGGATATTTATTAACACGTAATGGCGTCGTAACATAGACGTAAAATACTATTTACGTCTATGTTTAAGGTTAAGTTGTTTCATTCTTAAAACAATTACACTGTACCTGCATATATATATATATATATATATATATATATATATATATATATATATATATATATATATATATATATATATATATATATATATATATATATATATATATATATATATATATATACAGGGTGGTGCAACCAAGATGGGGTGGACGATTGTGAGTAAACGGTGAGGAATTTCGAAAAAATTTGTTTTGGATATTATCGATAGTCAGACACGCTATGTTTTAAAATTATTGCCATAATACAGGGTGGTCCGAAAAACTCGTGGCGAACCAAATTTGTATTTTTTTAAATGGGACACCCGGTATATTATTGTTCCAATTGATTCTCCTGTTCGTTACGATCATTTTGATATAGGGTTTATTGGGTCTAAAACTTATAGTAAGGGAATGGGAGGCGGTTAAAGTTGAAAAAATGCTCACAGTTCGGCCATTTTTTAAAGAAATTTGAAACAGGTATGGAAAAACCAAATATTCCATAAAACGTTACATATCCTTGAATACATTAATCACTTGCAATTTGTTTAACATTATTCACTGTTATACAGGGTGGTCAAGTTTTGCAAATACGCCCTGGACTCATTTTTTTTAAATGGAACACCCTATATATTTTATTTTCATGTTAAAGATAACATTACTAGCTTTCAAAAAATACCATACATGATGCCTTTCTGACCAACAGTTTTTTAGTAAACCAGCCGTGAAAGCAAAGTTTCTTCATTCTAATACGATTATACTGAATTTACGTTGTTTATTATTGAAATGAAACAAAAGATTGACGAACTTGTCAAAGCTACTGCCGCATAATCCATTATTTACAAGTTAAGTGTAGGTGGCCCAATAATTATGAGGTAAGAAAACTGAGACCCGAAACTTTTACATGTTTATTAGAGATATTTCAAAAAACAGGAAATATTGTTTTTAGGAAATGTAAAGTAATTAATAAACAAAGATAATCAGTTATCAGTATTACTAATAGTGTAAGGAAATTAATTAAGCAAAAACAGAACATCTTTTAAAATTATTTAGGTATGTACTTACTTGTTTAAATTAAATTAGGTTTACAAGTAAGTACATACCTAAATAATTTTAAAAGATGTTCTGTTTTTGCTTAATTAATTTTCTTACACTATTAATAATACTGATAACTGATTATCTTTGTTTATTAATTACTTTACATTTCCTAAAAACAATATTTTCTGTTTTTTGAAATTTCTCTAAAAAGCATGTAAAGGTTTCGGGTCTCAGTTTTCTTACCTCACCCACGCTTAACTTGTAAATAATGGATTATGCGGCAGTAGCTTTGACAATATTTTGTTTCATTTATAATAGTGTCATGGCCTCCTAATATTAGATATTTAATAATAAACAACGTAAATTCAGTATAATCGTATTAGAATGAAGAAACTTTGCTTTCACGGCTAGTTTACTAAAAAACTGTTGGTCAGAAAGGCATCATGTATGGTATTTTTTGAAAGCTAGTAATGTTATCTTTAACATGAAAATAAAATATACAGGGTGTTCCATTTAAAAAAAATGAGTCCAGGGCGTATTTGCAAAACTTGACCACCCTGTATAACAGTGAATAATTTTAAACAAATTGCAAGTGATTAATGTATTCAAGGATATGTAACGTTTTATGGAATATTTGGTTTTTCCATACCTGTTTCAAATTTCTTTAAAAAATGGCCGAACTGTGAGCATTTTTTCAACTTTAACCGCCTCCCATTCCCTTACTATAAGTTTTAGACCCAATAAACCCTATATCAAAATGATCGTAACGAACAGGAGAATCAATTGGAACAATAATATACCGGGTGTCCCATTTAAAAAAATACAAGTTTGGTTCGACACGAGTTTTTCGGACCACCCTGTATTATGGCAATAATTTTAAAACATAGCGTGTCTGACTATCGATAATATCCAAAAAAAAATTTTTCCAAATTCCTCACCGTTTACTCACAATCGTCCACCCCATCTTGGTTGCACCACCCTGTATATATATGATGTAACATAGACGTAAATAGTATTTAACGTCTATGTTACGACGCCATTACGTGTTAATAAATATCCTACTATCACTAAGAAAGATTCATTATCAAGTTAGACGTCAAAGAGATAAGATGGCTAGCAACAAAATAACTTTAAAGTTGATGGAAATGCCAAATAAAAACGTGTTTGGTTTCCGGGAGGTGTGCTCTAGTTGGTTTCTTGGAAATGTGCCAGCTGTTTTTAAAGGAAATACTGTAATTATTAGTGGGAAAGAGTTTAAGTTAACAGATTGCCTACTAAATCTCCTGACTGAGGAACACCCTGTAGAGTACACCGATAACGACCTCTTACAATATAGAAACATTTTAGTTCTAACAAATACCCACAAAAGAAATTTTAAACGGTGTGAACGCATTAGTTCATCGTCTGGTTGGAAGTATGTAAATATTATTAAAAAGCTATTTCCTCCCCGAAGCACTTATAAAGAATTGGATAATATAGTGGCTAAAAAGAAAAATACGAAATATTTAAAGTTTTTAAAATTTCAAAAAGAAATCCAAAGGAGAAAATTAATCGAAGACAGCCAAGACACTAGCGATGGGAACTAAGAAGTAGAAAGTGGGGAGGAGGGCTTCAGGAAGTTAGACGGAGAGTCCTATCCTAGAGTACACAGATGTCAACGACACAACGACATGATAGACCAATTTCGATGTTTGGAAGAGAATAATACGGATGGCATTAATACACCTGAAATTATGAGTATTTTAAGAGAACTGGAGCAACTTGGAATTATTGAGTTTTATTAATAGTTTTAGTTGTGAATGCAATAATGTTTTTACTAAGTAAGATGTACACTGATGGGTTAAATAAAGATAGTAACACAAGCAGATGTTTTATTTGATCACTTAATAGGTATTTATTTTTAGTTAAAATCTTTAAAGCCTAGAGCTTAATGTAAACCTTAATATTTTGCTCGCCAAGCTCGTTCACAACCCTATGGAATCTTCACAAGTTGTTGATGCAACAACAGGATTATTTAATGTTTGCATTCCGCTTAAATTCTTAATGGGTTTTTTGAAGACTACAAAAAAATAATTTTATTTTAGTACGAGATAATTCAGACAAAAATGCAACAATTAATACTGCAGACGAAAATCCAAAAATTGAGCTTACTAAGCTAACTTGGAATATACCTCACATTTCAGTAGCTATTCCTCAAGAATTAGCACTATCTAGAATAATTAATAAGAATACTGATATAATAATTGCTTTCCCGAGCTGGGAACTGATTGAATACCCAGAATTATTAAAAACTAATCGTCATAACTGGTCTGTCAAAACATCTACGAAAGTTAATACCCCACGTCATGTAGCAATTGCTTTTCAAAAAGACTTAAGTGATAAATCAACAACTGATATGACTCTATTTTCCAACGTTAAATTACGCAACATCAAAGTATTTTTAAACTCTGAGAGATATCACTACAACGATCTATTTTTAGACTTTGCTAAAAATAAATTTGCATCATTATATGAAATGTTTTCACAATTCCAAAAATCTTACTATGGATTAACACCTGAGCCCATTTTTCTCCAAAGGAATTTAATACTTATGCTCCTATCGTATATATCGATTGTTCACATCAGAAAGAAACAATTGAATCCGGACCTATTGTTATGAGAGTTGAGTTTGAATTACATGATGATCTTAAAGACAAAACATCTGCTGATTGTCTTATAATGCACGACAAAGTATTTAGCTACAATCCATTAACCAAAAATGTTAGACAACTTTAAAGCGCATGTCTAACTATATAAAATCAATGCTCTACTATTCTTTCCTACCATTATGGGTGAAGAACTGGAACTTCGCTTATCCTACTTTTTAAAAGAACTGAAAAAATTACAACAACAACTACAAGAATATTCTGACAAGAAATCTATGATTAAACAATTCTCATTTTTGAAATTATGAGGTTACTAATTGTCGATGTGCAAGGATTTAACATAGAAAATAAGAAGTTTATTCCCAAAGAGTTGGCTGCCTATGATGGATACAAAATATGCCACTATATCTTTAAATCACCATTTGATATAAAATACCTACCACCTGACTTACATAAACAAGCTGTATTGTTAATGAAAAATCATCACTGTATTCCTTGGAATGAAGGATATACACCAATTCACAAATTTTCTGAAATAATCAAGAATCTAACAGAAAAGGTGGATCAAGTTTATGTGAAAGGGAGAGAGAAATCCGAATACATTCGAAAATATTCATTAAAACCAGTCATAGAACTTGATGAAAATCCAAAATTACAAGAAGGAGAAGCTCATTGTTTTTATCATTCTAAATCACCATGTATATGCGCACTTACTAATGTATACAATTTATATAATAATTATTTAATGATTGAATAAAACACATAAATGAAATAAAGTTTTTTATTTGTTATAAATTAGGTTTCAAATACTTCTTGAATAATTTCAGGTGACAAAAACTTCTTTACTTCATCCAAATGCTCCTCAAATCCCATTTCTTTCATCGTGTACAGAAAAGACTTTAAATCAGAAGTATGTAAATATATGTTACAGGCTTCTGCGGCTTTTTCATATTTTCTACCCATTTCTATACATTCTTCATACGTATAAAATCTTTCGAATCCATACTCGGGTTCATGGGCAGCATCAAAGTCTAAATTACTGAAGTGTTGTGATAGATTTTCTATAGCACTTGTTAGGTTATATGCTACTCGTTGATATGTATATGCTAACCACATCTTGTTGGAGAATGTTCAGACTTAAAATAAGTTCAGAGCTTTAAATAGTAATTTAGGAGGTGGGAGGAATAAAAAGGAGAATATATTTATAAATTTTTATTTTCAATACAACTCACTACATACATACAAATTCACTACATGCAAATGTTTCTACATCCTCCACAACACAATCTGAGTAAAAGTTTAATAATTGTAAAACACAGCAAACATTTAAGCTATTTTCTATAGGTGAAATAACATCATAATATGATGTTAAAAAAATGTATATTATACATTTTTTAACAAATCGCCATTTTTCATAGAGATTCCACTAACTAAAATATTGTAATATTTGGAAAATTCCTGGTTTTTTAAGATATCAAAACGATATTTGATTAAATTTGCCAAGTTCACTAATTCATTTATGGTATCACCAGCTAGGAAAACTTCATTACCACCATCTTGTGTAACCTTAATTATTCTTGCATCACCAATAAACACAAAGTGAATCTTATAACCATTCCCCTTCATGGGTTGCCACCCGGTGTTGTTGGAATAAATGAAACTTAACATAATTCCTTGATTATTTAGGAAGGAAATCCATTGATCTTCATTAAAAATCACATTTTGATTATATTTGTATCCACAGAGTTTAACAACAGGAATATATTTTCTCTCTAAGGAAAATCCAATGCTGACCCATTTGGATTTGGATTTGTTTATGTAGTAAATTGTTTCATTGATGAGAGCTGCATTGCGCTTCCTACTAAACTCTTGTTGGTTATAGTTTGTTGGTTGATACATTTTCAGATGCTTGCTTAAAATAAAGGTTGTAGAACTGTGGGTGAGTGCTTAAATAAGCAAGCGTGGTAGTAGCGATAGCAAGAGTAGTGGGGGATAGCAAGAGTGGTATAGGGATTTAAACACTAATCTTATAGATTTAAATATCATTTAGCGTCAAACCATGAATGAGTGTAAGACAGAACTTTTTATCGACATTCAAGGATTCAACTGTTCCTTTGGATACATTCCAAAAGAATTAGTGATTTATGATGGGATTCGTTGCTCAAAATATCTGTTTAAATCGCCATCTCAAAAAAATATGTTATCTGCTCTCGATCTCAAAATGGTTAAATGGGCCGAAAAGTATCATGGACTAAAATGAGAATTTGGAAATATAGAACTTAATGAAATTGATGATATTTTAAAGCATGTGCTAGAAGTTTACCAATCGCCCAAAATTTACGTGAAAGGGAATGAAAAAATGAACTTCTTAAAAAAGTTTTTGGATGAAGATTTCATATACGCTATTCCCATTGGTCAAGAACCAAAATTAAGTAAATTTAAGAAAATTCCAGAATGCTATTTTCACAAAAATGTGAATCCATGGCATTGTGCATTAGCAAACGTAAAATTGTTATATAATTATAGACATTGTTATGAATAAAAACCATTATTATAAATATGTATTTTTATTGACTCCAGAATTTTATTTATAATACAAATATACTTTGAATAAT
Source organism: Philopedon plagiatum (assembly GCA_963971165.1). Classification (NCBI taxonomy): domain Eukaryota; kingdom Metazoa; phylum Arthropoda; class Insecta; order Coleoptera; family Curculionidae; genus Philopedon; species Philopedon plagiatum. Next base: position 71,712,202 of record OZ020194.1, read on the forward strand.
ATATGTCCTATTGAACATATAAACAATAATAAAAATATACTTAATAATACTACACACAGATTTGAATTACATTCTTCTATACAAGATTTTCTATACAACTGATTCCATTCCTGTGTCACTATTGAAGTTTTATTGAAATAATATAATCTTAACTTATACTGTACAATGGTAGAATCATTTATAATATTATCATCTATTTTGTAGGTAAATAAACCATTATTTATATTCATTCGTTTCCATGTTGAAGGCCAACTATCATTATTTACATTATTAACAGATAGACAAATAAATGCTTCTCGAACATTATGATCAACTTGTATGAACAAAGTATTGTTAACGAATGCTGATAGAAATAGAACTCCTACTGGTAGCAGAGCCATTTTCAAAATAAACTATTTTTCCAGGGTTCTTATGTTTTATATTCATCACGAACTAAATCTTTTAGAATATCAATTACATTATTAACCATCTCATCATCAGTCTTGTATTTCTCTTCCAAAATACTTATATGTTTGTGCGCGCAAGCTGTGAAGCTCTAATTGGATTAAATTTATTTATGTTAAGCTCCAAATGTAATATTTTTTCCAACTCCCAACCTGAACCATTCTCCGCAAATATTGACATCTTTTCTTTTATTTCCGACAAAAACTGTTTATAAATATCAGATAAATCTGTTGTTGTTGAAGTTATGACCTTATTTTTCGTATTAAACGATTTAGTTTCGATTGTCTGTTTTATTTGTAAGAGATATTGCCCAAATAGTTCTACATTAATCTTAACACTTCTATGATTAACTAACTGTTCGGAAAGTAAACTTACAAACTTTTGTTGTACTTCATCAAAAAACTCTTCAATATCCACGTACTTTTTCGATGGCAGCAATATGTAAGACAGAATCCTGTTTTTAAACGCAGAAGTTAAAATTTTTACATTATCATCACTTTTAAGTGCACTTTTATGTAGGTTTGAACGTAAATGTGCAGCAAGTTTATTTTTCACATGCCAAGTATCACAATCTTTACATCGCGATAAAGTAAGTTTAGGTATTGGGGGTCTATCTTCTATTTTAGCTTTTTTCATGGACACATCACATACCTGGGTATTAGCCTTCCTTGTTTCTCGCGAACAAGATGGTCTCATGGCACACGATTCTCTTTTATGTCTATGCACGTTCGATTGATGAGTAAAAGTTTTATTACAATCACTGCACGAAAACATGATTATGAACAGAGACGATGTTAAGAACTGAATGAATTTAACGTTATAATGGATTCTTATTCTTCAGCAATCAATCTACTCATTACATTATAGGATTCATGTGAATCTAATCCCAAATTTATTATCGTCAAATGATCATTAAAATGTTTAACTGTTATCGATTCCTTAAGTATATTATCACATAAAATAATAGCTTCATCGTACAACGTTAGAATTTCACTACCATAATTTTTCTGAAAAAGTCTGTATTTTACTTTAATAAGATGATATTGGAGTTCCAACACTTTTATTTTTACTTCGTGTTTTAGCATTTTCTTCTTTTATAAAAATCAACACCTTCTTGTTATATTTTAACTGGTCTCAGTTGACAACAATTTGTACAATATTGAATACAAGCACTTGATTTATCATCTGTTGGAAGGTACTTAACTTCTACCAAATTATTCGACACTGCTTCCCTGATAAAATGATATCGTACATCGATGTTTTGATCTTTGGTGAAATACTGGGTTTAGGGATAGTTTTTGAGCACTCTGATTATCATTAAATATAGTAATGCTGCTACTATAACCTATCAATTCAGACAAAATGTTTCTTAAATATATCGCTTCTTTGGTTGCTTCGCTTAGAGCCATGTACTCAGCCTCTGTGCTCGATAATGCCACTGTTTTTTGTTTATTACTCTCCCAAGCAACAGCTGCCCCAGAAAGTTTAAAAACAATCCCAGTATATGATTTCCTATCCTTTTTGTTACTGGCCCAGTCGGCATCAACATAGCCCTCTAACTTACAAGCATCTTTAGAAAAACACAATGCATAAGACTTACTACCTTGCAAATATCTTAACACCCGCTTCGCACATTTCCAATGCAATTCTGTATAACAATTGTTATACTGGCATAGAAAACTTACAGTATATGCAATGTCAGGACGTGTTAAGACTGCAAGATACATCAAACTGCCTATAAGTCTCTGATAAGGTACATTTTTATCACATGCACTGTCATTTTCATCATTTTCAAAACAAACATTATTGTCCATGGGTGTACTAACACTTTTACAATCTGTCATATTAAATTTTCTCAAAATCTGATCTACATAAGCTTCCTGATCTAAAGTTATTACATTTCTTTCCTGATCATGTATAATCCTGACACCTAAACATTGCTTAGCCTCACCAAGATCTTTAATCTTAATCTCAGCATTTAAACATTGCTTTAGAAAATTAGTATTTTCTATGTCATTTGAGAAAATAAAAAAATCGTCAACATACAAAGTCACGATAGTTAACGAATCATTCTGCTTTTTAGTATACAAGCAAGGTTCAAGTTCTGATTTTTTATATCCTAACTTTAACAAAACCTCATCCACTCTCTTATTCCAAGCTCTTGAGGACTGCTTAAGGCCGTAAATATCCTTTTTTAATTTACAAACTTTATTCTCAAAACCTTTGAGAATAAAGCCTTCAGGCTGCCTCATGCAAACATTTTCCTCTAACAAGCCATTAAGAAATGCAGTCTTCACATCTAAATGTGTAATTTTTAAATTTAACTTAACTGCTAATCCTACTAATAACCTTAAAGTAGAATGTCTGACGACTGGTGCAAAAGTCTCACTATAATCTATGCCTTCTTTTTGAGTAAAACCTTTTGCTACTAACCTGGCTCTGTAACTAATCTGATTTTCACTGTCACACTTTACTTTAAATACCCATTTCCACTCCACTATGGTCCCTGCTTCTGGTATCTCAGTTAAATCCCATGCATCAATCTCTTCAAAAGATTCCATTTCGTCCATCATTGCTTGTCTCCATTTCTCACCATCGGGTCTCGACAAAGCTTCAGACACTGTCACTGGTACGTCTTTAATGTCAGTTTCACTTGAAGTTTCACTTGCACATATATAAGTAATGTAATCATCATAACTCTTGAGTTTACGTTGTCTTTCTGACCTTCTTACAACTGCTGGCACTTCATAAGGCATAACATACTCACTATCACTGGAAGTCTCGGTAGTGGTATCATTCTGGCTCTCATCCCCCACTGAAACTGATAACCTTTCTGCATTTACTGACTGTCATTTACTACCACATCAAGCTTATTCACAATATTCTCCATGATAACTACATCCCTACTAGTGATCGCATCTTTACTGATTGGGTCATATATAGCCTATAGCCTTTTACATGGTCGCCAAAACCAACGAAATACATCTGCTTGGCTTTTTTGTCCCACTTGCTTCGTTTTTGTATGGGTACGTGTACCATAACTTTACTTCCAAAAATACGAATGTTGCTTACATCTGGTTTCTTGCCTGACCATACTTCTACTGGTGTTTTGTTATCAAGCCCTGTAACCACTGACCTATTACGTAAGTATACTGCAGTATTTACAGCTTCAGCCCAAAACAACTTGTCAAATTCAGCATCACAAAGTAAACATCTTGCTTTTTCTACTATGGTACGATTCATACGCTTCAACATACCATTTTGTTCAGGAGTATATGGATTGGTCTTCTGGTGTACAGGTGTACTATGCCATTTTTGATTAAAAAATTCTCAAAAATTGTACTGCAAATCTCCCCACCATTATCTGTTCTAAAAACTTTAATCTGCCTACCTTTCTGGTTTTCTGCAAAGTTTTTAAAGTCTTTAAATCGTTCGAAGGCCTCATCCTTACTTTTTAAAAAATATACAAAGGTCATTCGGCTAAAATCATCTTCTAGTAGTAAGAAGTATCTTGAACCTCCTAAGGATGTAACTTCCATTGGTCCACTCAAACCTCCATGCACTATTTCTAGCAACTCAGTTGCTCTACTACCTTTGTTCTTGAAGGATAATCGTGCTTGTTTTCCTTCACAGCATACTACACATGCCTCATTACTATCAATTTTGCCTTTGCAATTTAAACCATTAACAACACCATTGTTCATTAAATTCAGGTCTTTATAATTAAGATGACCAAAACGCCGATGCCAAGTTTCACCTGTTCCTGCCATTGCTGCCAATAAATTATGTTCTGATTTCTCGAAGATTAGTCTATACACATTATTCAGGAAATTTGCCCTTGTCATTAATTCATCCTGATAATTGTAAATTTCACAACCAGTCTTCCCAAAAAACACTTTGTTGCCATTTTTTATCAGCTGGCTAACAGACAATAAATTCGTAGTTAGTTCTGGGACATATAAAACCTTGTTAATCACCACATCATGTCTTTTTCTGTCAACAATTGTAGTTATTTCTATGTCACCTTCACAAAGTACAGCAATTTTTGTCTTATTTGCAACAATTATTTCCATTAATTCAGGTTCCTGCTGGACATTCTTCAGCCAGTCCTTTCTAGCTGTCAGATGAACACTCGCACCTGAATCTATGTACCAATCTGTATTTTTAAAATCACCATTTAAGAATACGACACTAAATGCATTCGTCGATTTCTTGTCATTATACTGCGGTCGTGAACCCTTATTTTTTGTAATTTCAGGGCATTGACTCATAAAATGACCCGGTTGCTTACATTTGAAACACAAGTTATTTCTGACGTTTTGTCGGTTGACATTGACATTGACATTACTGGTATTGACGTTTCTGTTTTTCTTCTTGAAATCTGCTTTACCTACAAAAGCTCCGCCTCCAGATCTTCTTCTTTCGCCATCCATTTTCATATCGAGCAGCTTTGTCTTTATGACATCCGTTTTGATGGAGATGCCTGAATGTTCGATTGCCATAATCATGGGAGAAAACTTCTCTGGCAAACCTGCTAACAAGAGAGAACCAATCCACTCATCATCAATGTTGAATCCTGTACGACGTAACTTTTGAGAAGTTTCAACAACTTGGTTAACGTAGGATTCATGGATTCACAATTTTCCAAGCATAACGATATCAAGGCACGAAGTAGACCTATTTTTCTTGTAAACCCTTTGTCGTCAAATAGGTTTTTCAGCATAGACCATAAGTCTTTTGGCGTCTTCGCTTCTTTGATATGCACGTACAGCGAGGCATCTATAGTTAGGACTAATTTGGCTTTGGCTTTTGCCAATTTATCTTCATCCCGCTCTGTACCGTCGATGCACTTCGACAAACCATCTAGTACTAGAAAATTCTCCACCGGCGAACGCCCAGTCGTCGTAATTTTCTCTGCCCAATAACTTTGGCACACTAGACATGTAATTTACCGCCATTCTAAACCCGTACTACAAAATTACTACGTTTATCGATCTCAGCGTGGGTCTGCGCCCATAACCTGTTGAGAAGAAAAAATAAAACGCGGTCTTGTTGAGTTTACTAGAATGACTAACTTTTTTTTATTAAACAACTTCAATGATTGCTAGATACAAAACAACAATTAGTACCAGCACATTTTTGAAATACATCCAACAATTAATGACAGCAATTATTGTTGTTAGATTATTAATTTATTTAATGGCTAAGTAAACACATATATTACCAAGTTAACTTTTTTACAGATATGAAGACCTGTTTGACATAATTACACAAAATATTAATCAAAGTACCTAAATGCACTAAATGCTTTTTTACAAAAATCAAAATATCTTCTGTTATACATCAAGAAATCCCGTATTGCAAAACAGTAAGGACAAGTAGGTTTCCGATCTCTCAACTGACCATGTACCAAAAATTTGCAAATTTAGCTAATGTATTTTGAATAAGTTATCTCTTTAGGAACAATACTAAAATATATTCTCTGATAACTGTTTTTGCTTTTTTTGCCGCCCTAAAAACAATTTTTGGATTACAGTGCGTTGAAACCTCGGTTGAAACACTATTAATAATAAAAGTTTCTTCCGCACTGTACTTCGCCATGATTGTCAAAAACAAATTAAAACACATGGCAAAAAGTGCCTTCCTCCAGTTCAAAAATCTTATAGAAATTCTTATAAGGTACTGTAGGGTAATAAGGCCGGCCAGGTAATAAGGCTGGGGATCGGTTTTAGTGCAAAACAAATTATAAAATGATACTCCAAACGTCATCTCTGTATGAGAAACCTTAAACTAGTAGGGACCATGCAGAACGGCTAAATTTATAACGTTTTCGGTTAGCTGTGAACACATGTTTTTAAATTTGGTGCAATATTTTTTTCAGTGTTATATAAAACGTCTTAATAAAGTAAGTTATTATTACGTTAAAATATTTAGATTTTTGTTGATATTTGATTGCATGTATTTATGGGGATATGAACCACAGATTCAATAAAATATTTTGGAATTTTAGATGATCGGAAGATAAAGATTACCTAAAAATATTAAAATATACTAGACATGCAGTAAGGCCACGGCCTTATTACCTGACTTTGCAGTAGTGTACCATACAAATTAATGTCAGGTATTAAGGCCGGCAATAAAATAAATCTAGATATTTTAGATTAGATTTTTTATTTTGCAGTCATGGGGAAGAAAAACCGTGGCATTAGAGCTAAAGACACTACTTCGTTAAGAAAATTATCTAATTTACCAAGCACCACTAGTGCTGCAGCTAGTGAAGCATGGACGTCTTCAGTTTGCAATGATGACTGTGTAGCTGATATGAGAGCATGTTCATTATGTGGCACATGAGTTCAAGAGAAACGCGTAGGGCTCACCAGTGAAGACAAATAACTTTTCATCTTCCCTGAATGGATGCCCTAAATTAAATTTTGTTTGTCAACTTTATTACCTGCCTTGATTTTTTGTCGATTGCCTTATTACTTGACTAGTTTGGTAATAAGGCCGAAATACGAGCTTTCATATTTTTTGTCGTAAGAATTTGACTTTAGTTTTTTACATTTTTATGTCCCTGTTTCGTTAAACAATAAATGTTTATTAACCGTATGATATAAGTTGTGAATAAAAAATATCTTTCGTTTAATAAAAAATATTGTTTTTGTACTAAGCCGGCCTTATTACCCTACAGTACCTTAAATGTTTTTAACATTGTAGGATCTAATTTCGAAATACAATTCAAGAATAGCGTTATGAAATGGTATCTATAAAAAATTTCTTATGGCTACATAGTATATTTACAATACTGGACAGAAAAGATATGGGTAAAGTCATCGGCCTGTTATAAATTAATGGAAAAAATCTATTCTTTAAGTCAATACAATAACATTTGGATATTAGCAATTTTGTCATAATTTTGTGGTTCTTAGTTTAATTAACCTTAACGTCACTAAAGATGTTACACACAAAAAAGAGGGTACCACAACTTCTAATTGCTATATTTTCGTAATATCTTTAACAAATGTGTATTAACATATTTTTTGTCTACATCTTTTCCCCATACAAAGTCCATATGGGTCCACTTCTCATAATGCACTTTCTACAAATCCACTACGTTAGGTAGCATTTTGGCCAGGGTTGCAACATCCTAAAAAACACATCATATTAATATGAAGAAGGTCGCTCTTAGTTTTATTTAATAATAGTCCATTTTTGTTTTTAATTTCGTACAGGTAATAGTTAAATATATCCATCAACTTATGTTCAAATGGATTACTTAGCTTTATTGTTAGATTTTTAACTTTATTTTTTTCCATAACTAATTGCTGCAATTTCGATAATATATATTTGTTATGTCGTTGGATCATTGATAAGTTCTTGGTCAATAAAAGCCTTATACTAAATATTTTTAGTTGCAAATGAACATGTTCATATTCATGATATATGTATGTATTTTGAGAGAAAGAACTTTTTAATTCATTGGAAAAATAGATTAATATTGACTTGTAATACTAAGTCATCCAATGATCTTTCAATCCCCAAGAACGAATTTTACTGGCTTGTCATTAGTGTCATCATTCTAGAGTCAAGGGGATAGGTCCATTCTATAACTAACTTATTTGCAATGGATAGTGACACGTGGCTCCCGCAAATTAACATCCCAAGACGCTATAAAACCCAGGGTAACTAGGACAGTAGTTGTCCAGCGAATAACCATCAGTCAGGCAAGTTGGTTTGGTACACCCACGATACACTTACAACGGTATGCTACGTTGTGACGTCACTTCGAGAAAAAATCTTAAATTGACTAGGCGCATACCTGAGCAAATGAAATATGACAATGATATTTTAATAAACGTCAACTCAACACCTATCCGACAATAAACTGACCTGTAATAATATTTTGACAAACGTCAACTCAACACACTACCCAACAATAAACTGACCTGTTCTTATGTAAAAGGGGTGCAATCGTCTAGTCAATTTAGGATTTTCCCTCGAAGTGACGTCATAGCGTAGCATACCGTTGTAAGTGTATCGTGGGTACACCGATGGATCCAAGACTGATAATGGAACGGGTGTGTTAAAAAATAAATACATGGAAATGAGTATTGGTGAGACCAAGAGTTATGGAAAATTGTATGAAGAGTAAAAAAATAAGACTGAAAAACAGAGAAATAGAAAATGAAAAAAATAAAAAGAGAATAAAAACATGGAAAAGGGGATTAACTTAATTGATTTTTCAAAAAATTTTGGCATACATTCAGAGTTAAGTTACCTATCAAAGGCAATATGAATGTTGGACAGTTTATAGAAACAGATAAAATGTTTAAGTAACACTTAGGTACTTGAAAGAAAACACCATAAAAACCTTTTTGACATGTATCTATTTAAAAAATTACAAGGCTTTAAATATCGCATTATTGCCTATTGGTTCTCCTTATACCAGCAGCTCAACCTACCTCTTTAGCTATTAAAGTGTCAGATTCATCCAGAGAAACCGGACATGTTACCACCGAATATATAACACATAGAAGGATCACTCTCCAATAAGCGCGAACACGCCCGAGACTGCGCGACGAAATTTTCCCTTCTCATCTCGTCCCCGCTTGAGGGCAAATTCGCCCGAGTTAATTCATTCGACGACGCGTGGTGGTATAAAGTGGATCAAATAAGCGGACGGAGAGTTCTGTGTTGTTTATATAGGGGTGACTGAATAAATTTAAATTAATACTTTTTTGTGTGTTGAACATTTTTTTACTTTTTCGTTCTGGTGGTGGTGTTAATCTCTTTGTGTAGTAAAAATAAAAACAAACAAAAGAATTGCATACCCTTAAAAAATTAAAGAACGTAAAACTAAATAAATAATGTTTATTAATTTAGCTCCCAAAATCTTTTGTCAATAGATTCGGAACGGAAGGTCGATGGTCGAACATCGAAAGATAATCATCGATATTGGCATCGATGTTTATGACCCCTAACATCGATGGCAAAACATCGAATATCAATAAGAGAACATCGATGTTTTTTAAACATTCTAACATCGCCCAGCACTGCGCGCAGACGAGCATTAATATGGCGAGACGTTTTGGGTCACGCGGCAGCCGAATCTTTCAATTTTAACTAACGATAAGTTGAACACTATAAGTCGTAGAAACTGCGTTTTTTTTTTAAACTTCGTCGATGATTTGGCTTTCCTTCGTATGCAGATGGTATGACCAAATTCTTTAAAACATAAAAGTTTCTCGCTTACTGAAAAAAGTGCTGCAATTAAAGTACCTACATGTTGAAGTTTCACCAAGTTTTACAAAAAAAAAACGAGAGTTTTCAAAAAAACAAAATGACTCAGTAGCCTTCGCTCACATTTCTTCTATGGATTAAAAAATATATAACGGAACTATCTCGATTAGTTCGCGAGGTATGTGTAAAAATGTAAGAGACATTAATTTTGTCACATTTATGACATTTTTCGTCATAAAACAATTTGACCTTCCAAAAAATGTTGTAATTGGCCATTTCAGATAGCCTAGACCCTAGCCAATCATTCTGTGAAGGTCCCATGTAGTTGTACCTTACAATTTTTTTAAACTTATATTTGTCGAATTTTTAAATATTTTATTTAGAATGACAAACAACGTTCCTTTTGTTTTGCTCCTATCGTCAACATACTGCCATGACAATAAGGCATGTACCGAAATAATCGATTATGATCCCAATATAATTACAAATTAATGTGCCTTCTTTTATGAATATAATATATACCACTTGGAACTTGCCTACCTTTAAACAGAACAGTAGGTAAAGAAACAAAAACAAACTTTGTCACTTTGTATAACTTTCTCATAATATGGTTGGATTCATTAAATATTTAACTATTCTTCTATAACTGTCATATTAAATTATAAAATTTAACCAAAAATCTTAACATTTTAATTTTTTATAGTGTTCACCGTGTATATATTGAACACAAAGGATATACTTTTTCGAGTAGGGTTAAGGCGTACTTTGCATACAAAATTTCATCCTTTTCCGTCAACTAGTTTTGGAGCTGTCGGGCTAACAGATAGACCGACAGACAGGAAGACGGAAATGAACAACATACATTGTTGTCATCTAGGAACCCCAAAACGGTAACATCTGTCAAAATCTCGGAAGGTCTGTTACGCCGTTAATAATTTCTTAGTTATTTTAGGTATATTATATTACCACTCGTTTTTTCAGTATTAACTGATTTCTAATAAAAAACAAACTTAGTATTTAATTTATTTGTAGGTGCTGGAACTTACTTTACGCAAATTATATTGTATATACTTAGGTTAAGAAAAAACAGTAATCCAATAACTTTTTCTTTATTTCAAATTTAACTAACTATAAGTAAAGAACGCAGCTCAACTGTGTGTTTTTAAATAAAGATATTTCCCTACATGTATTTAAAAAATATATTCTCAGTTTCTTTTTATCCGATATATTAAGTTTATTATTTGATCGATCTAAAACACACTTTAATGTTGTTTCTATTGTAACTACTTTATTGTAGATAAATAATAGTTTGCAGTGTTGTTGCTAACAAATTGAACTGCGTTCTTATAGTAACTTTATGTTAATACAACTGATTAATTAAAAAACTGTAGTTTACTTTTAGTTTTATTCCGTTCCTACAGAGTAACCCTCGTAAAACAGCTCGGCCCGCTTACACATATCGCGTGCACGTATCGCCCTCGTAATTTGGGATTTCCGTCTGCGACCTCGCAAGTCTTAAAATTCGAGAAAATACATTCGGCTGCTGGCGGCGATGCTTTGATCTTAGAACATCACAGTGCCGCGCAGGAGTGACCCTTCTATGTGTTATATATTCGGTGATGTTACGTTGGCCAGATTATAGTCGGGTGGGATCGGCGAGTTATAACGATTCTTGTTCTCTTTGGGACCCCAGTCGTATTGCACAAATTTACCTATAAGAAAATGTCTGTAAGTGAATGTGGTAAGTTACTATTTATTGACTAGTTTTAGTTACCACTGGTAACTAAAACTACTCAATAAAATAGCGCTTGAAAATCAGTTTTTTTTTACGAAAACACAGATGTTCTTTCTGGTTTATCTAACTCTAAAGTCATCAGAATATTATATTAGTTATCTTTCCAGTCATCAGAATGATTGTCTTGATTTTAAAGTCTCCTTCCTTAGTTTAGCAGTTAATATATTAACCCTGGAACAGCACAGTTATTTTATCTTACATATATTGCACAGTGGGGTCTCCAAAACCCCAAGGGCTTTTTAGTTCAATTGAATAATAATCATTGTTTTTTTTTTAAATATATAGGGTATAAAGCGACAAAATAATAATGTTACATTTAAGTTAAATGTTTATTGAAGAATTTTTTTTACAAAATTGAAAGTAACAAAGGCAGAAGCAATTTATTGCATATATTTTTATAAATATTAAGGTATGCCAAAAAAATTTATAAAATTCCAAAAAATAAAAACTATTTACTTAAAAAACCTTTAAATAAAAAATAAAACATAAATCCTGTGATATATACTAATTTTTTACTCATACTCAACGTTCATTCTGACACTCGTAACACAGTTGAGCTCTGTGTTCTAAACAGTACGGTTTGTGGCACAATGAACAGGCAAAACTCGTTTTTCTGTCTCTACCACGTGCACAAAAATTACATCTAACCTTTTTGGGTAAATTAGTATCAAAATGATCCCTTTGAGGTACATCAATTTCTAATATTTCACATATCCTTAGTCCTAGGGATGTTTGTAAATTGGCAACCTGTAAGCGTTCCCTTAGTTGCGGTTCAATTAGTCTCATTGAAAGTTCTTTTAGAAATGTTTTTCGATTGTTTTGGCGTTCTTCTTTCCATTGGGGATTTGCAAGTGAAAATAGAATCATAGCATTTATTCCGCTGGCATCCAACATATTGAAAAACATTCTAAGAGGCCAGCGTCTGGTTTTGCGAGAAGTTGTGTAAGAATGACACATCTGATCAAAGGTGTCTGTTCCACCCTTTGTCTCATTGTAGGAATGTATGAGGTTTGGTTTGCCAGTTATAGCATTTAGTGACGAATCAGGATGCAAAGTTGACAAAAGCAGCACTACTTTGTTTTGTTTTGGAGTGTACGAAACTAGCGTTTTATTTCTGTCGAAAGCAAATAAAGATGTTCCCACTTCTTTTTTCTGTACAAACTTCGGAGGTATCTCTCGTTTATTTTTTCGCAAAGTTCCAAGAATTGTTAATTGATGCTGTTCCAGCATTTGCTCACTTAAAGGTATAGACGTGAACCAGTTATCTATTGTTATGTTCCGGTGGGTACCGTGTATGGGTTCAGAAAGCTTCCTGACGTAAAATGTAGGTACTGGCTCATTATTTTCGACATCAACTTTTCCAACGTACGGAATTGCATTTAGCATATAAAATGTCTTCGAATCATTTATCATCATTATTTTCATTCCGTATTTATCAGGTTTGCTAGCCATGTATATACGGAATGGACATTTCCCACGAAAGCTTACAAGTTGCTCATCTATGGTACAGTTCTCATAGGGTGTATAGTATGTCTTGCAGTTATTTATAAAAATGTCCCAAATTTGGCGAATATGGGTAAACTTGTCCACTAATTTTCTAGCATTTCTGTCCGTTTTATCGTCAAACCTTAAGCAAACAGCTATAAACTGGAACCTTTGCTGCGACATAGTTGCCCGAAATAGTCCGTTGCCGTATTTTATTGACCAAAGCTCATCCAAATTACAATTTGATACTCGTAATGCACCAGCGAGATACAGCAGACCAATAAATGCTTTTACTTCTGTTGTATTGGTTGGTTTTTTGTAACTTTGAGGTAAACCACTCTGGCACTTCCTAAGAATTTCTTGATTTGTATGCATCACAATAATATCCAGAATCTCTTCGGAAAACAGTAAATTCCATGATTCTAAAGGACTGCGAACATTTCTAGCTTCTTGTTTTGGGCCAGGCAAATGTAAAACAATGTTTTCTCGTCTTGGGCGTCCTTGGCGTGCCGGTGCCTGGGTAGTCCAACGATGCCCATTTTTTCCTAATATGCTGGCGACATTTCTCTGAGAGGTACTGGGATCTCTTTGTTCTTCATCATCATCCTCAGTCTGTTCATTATCAGTATCAGATTGTTGTTCAGGAACATAATTTTCGTCTTCATCCGATGAGTCTCCAAAAATATCGTTGACGGTGTCAGGTTCTTCTTCATTTGCCCACAAGTTTTCAGCTTCCATTTCTAATTCTTGTTCAGTCAATGGACGACGATTTTCTCTCTGGTAATGAGCCATATTACCAAATAACAATATATTACCCTGGACTTTTTACAGCCGTTAACTGCACACTGGGGTCTGAAGTACCCACAGGTCCAAACAGATCGTAATTACTAAGTAGAAAATAAACGAATTCGGCGTTGCGACTGTCTCTGACCGTGGTTAGCTCTAAACTAAATTTACATGCAACGGCTCGTCGAAACATGAAGATATGCGCGACTTACATTAAACGAATTGTGCGCCTGGGTCTCTGAGACCCCACTATGCTGTTCCAGGGTTAAACACTTAGTACCAGTAGCTAAATACTATCTGAAATAAAAGCATCTACTTTACGAAAAGACAGACTACTTAGTGGAGAACTAATTTGGTTGTTGTCGACTATTTCGACTGTCGACTATTTCTTCAACCTGTAACAAAAATTTTCTGCCATTTTTTGTATTTTCTGTAATTATAATTTTATAATAGTAGGCACTTTTTAATTTTCTACTACTTGAAAGTAGCTCTTTAAAATATTTGAACCCTGAATTTGGTAAATTATCCTTTTTAGATTATACAATTGGACGATCGATAGATTCAGAAAGAAAATCAAATTAATTTCTAAATATTTTTATTTAGTAGGTACCTATACTTATTTTTAAATAATCTACCAAAGTGTTAATCAAAATACGACAAATCAAAAATCCAAATTTAAACAAGCAGTGTTTATTCATTCATTTATAAAAAATTAAATCAAATAATTGGAAGTCTTGTCACTTAAATTAAATATGTTTTTCCACAGCTCCACTCTTTCTCTTTCTGGCAGGTCTTTTAGAACGGTTACGTCTGTTCCAATATCTAAAACCGTAATGCTAGCACCTTGTTCTAAGGGTGGCAAGGTAACTCCAAAATCATTATTTGGCGTCGGATTTCCAGATTTTGCAAAGTTAGTCCATAATTTTACGAACCGTTGTACTGTTATATGTTCAAAGCTATTTTTCTCTATTTTTGGCAGAACTTTCATGTTGAATAAAAATCCAAGTTCATCTGCATGAGCAGTTCCTAAAAAAGATACAAGAATTAAAAAATAAAATATTGAAAACAAGAACTCGATTATGCTAAAGGCCAGTCCAAACAGTCAAACTGTATTTGGTATCGAGCTAGACTAAGGTCCACTCTATATGTGAAATATTATTTTTTTAACAAATATTTGTCCTGTTATTATGGAAAATACACATATACAGTAGGCTTATCATACACGTGACAGTTTAAAACTTTTGATTGTCAAATTAGACCCGTTTAGCGATCGTAAATCTCGCAGTATAACTTTAAAAAAAATCCTATAAGTATTATAAAGCAAAAGGGTACCATCACATGTATTTTATTCATACAAAATTATTTCTTTACAGCATTAGGATATACTTATACTGAGACGGTAGTATTAAAGTTTTACTATAAAATTTACTCACCCTCATGCTCCTGCAGACTGACAGTGTTTTTTGTAAAATTTATTTTACAATCAGCTGACGCCCTGTATACGTATATTGGATTCTTTAACGTCTTACGATGATTTATTATAGATGCTACAATTCCTGCTAGTAGGACACTGTCCATCATAAGCTAAAAAGTATATAAAGTTAATAATAAGCATTTATGTTAAAAATCTCAGATTCAGCTGAGTATTTTAAAAACTAGATAAATTAGTGAAAAATGTTTTAAATGAAAGTTGTAGGGCTTTGGAAAAACTATAATTTGACATTTGGTGTGAATATAGAGAGTTGATAAAAAAAATATGGCTAACAAATTTGGATTTCGTTTATTAAGAAAACTCTTTGTGTTATGTGTGAAAGTTTAAACACTTTTTAAATTTATATTTCTTTGATTTAAACCTGTTTTTAAAGATTTCAAAATATTTAGTTTGAGTTTGTTTTGTTTTTTAATAAACAAATCCAAACAAAATACACTTTATATTCGAAAATTATTTCAGGACGAAGAATTTGAATCCCCTTTTACATTTTTCGAAACTTTTTTTTCTAATGGGTACTATTTTTGTTACGTTTATTTAATTTTACTGGGTCCAGACCAAATGACCGATCAAGAACAAGAACATGTTCTATACGAATGCTCAAGTGATGTATATGGATCTGCGAGCGAGCGAATGCTTACTCACTCACGCTCGATAATGATCCACGTGGTTTCGTTACTTCAAAGAAAATTCGTATTCTTGCATGTTTGGTTCATAAGAATAAATGAATAACCAGAAGTACCCTGAAACGTACCCTGAAACGGTCAGTGCGGAAGCAATAATTTTCGGAGTCTTAGGTACTGTTGTAAATGTAAATACACATAATATGCTAATAATATATATCCAATATTTGATTACATTATTTTTATGTCTTTTATACAATTCTCTAGTTTCAAGCATTTCAAGATGTTTTCCCTTCCCGTTAGATGTTTTCCCTTCCCGTCCCAACCTCCAATCCTTCAAATCCCGTGTCAATAGACTACATTTCCCTTCCCTTCAGATGCCCATGGTACGTTAGTACTTAGGCTTGAAGTCTACGTGGGATGTCTTAGACAAAAAAAATCTAATTATTTTACAATTCAAGAATAATCTTTTATTATTTACTTTATTACAATATCATAAAACCCCAAAATAAGACACAATTTCTAAATTTCATTATTCTAACAATACGGCCTAAATATTACAACCTCGATAACCCACTTAATTGCTTCTTGTCTGGACAAAACAATAAAAACTACCTATTTATATTAAAAACTTTGCCCAGACTGTTATCGTTTTTCAATAGGGCTAAAAAAGTATGATCACGTATCACCTAGTTTTGACCAACATAATTTAATTAAATTAGAAAAAAGACGCGAAATCCACATATCCTGTTTTATTTATAAAATAATTTTAACTCAGAAACCAAGATATTTATTTGAAAAAATTGAATTCAGGAATAATATTCATAATGTTAATACTAGAAATCAGAACGCAATAGAAATACCTAAACATCATACTGAAAAATATAAGTCTTCGTTTAAATATACCTCTTCTGTAATTTATAATAATATTCCTTCTAGTCTGAGGGGCTTAAGCTATATAACTTTCAAAAAAAATATAAAAAATTATTTAGTAAGGGTAGGATTGGAAGAATGATTTTTTATAAATCAAAACCCTACCTATTTATGCCAACTAGTATACTACTGTCATTTTTTGGTTTTCTTTTTTAGTTTATCATTTTTATATTTATATTTTTAATTGTTTTATTGGCATAAATAAACATCTTTATTATTATTATTATTATTATCAAATTTACATTTTACAAAGCTTTTGCTATTATTTGTGCCATAAGGAACAACATTTAATTTTATTGTCTGTCTAGACAAATTGATATATTGTTATTTTTATAAGACTGGCGAATTACAAATAAGAGTAAACTACCTCCTTCTGCTGCACCTTTTTGGGGTGGAACCTAATTTTAGCTAGGATAGAAGGTGTTATAAAGAAAGTAGTTTAGCCGTTGTTCAAGACAGTCGTTCTTTATAAATAATAATTTTTAATAAACATTTTTGCCAGCGCATAACAGTACGTTTGAAGTAAAACGGAGTTCAGTTTTTCCAGTATCGTTATTTAACTTTTAAAAGTTTATTTTTGTTTTACGTTTGAGATTGCTTGGAGAATTTTTTTTGGGTCCGTTAGGCAACAAAATGCTAACTGCAAAAATCCTACGCCAATACAATTCAAAAAATCATTTAAAAAATTATTTTGAGTTAGAATTTTCAATTCTGGTAAAGAAAATTGTGAAACTGATGCGGACAACGTTCTACTAAAATTATCAGGTCTCCTAAAAGATGATGATATTCCTGTTTCGTCATCAGTTTCTTCGCCACAAGATGCCACGCCTAAATTTCAGGCTCATTTTCCAAAGAATAGCTCCTTAAAAACAACTTTTTTAAAGTACTTTGCTGGCTATCTTATTAAAAAATGTTTAAATATTTATAAATGCGCCATATGCGAAGAGTATTCGAAAGCTCACCAAAACTTGAACGAAACCTCGTTATTTTGTTATTATAGAGCGTCAAAATGTTAATTTAGATACATTTGGTAACTAGATGCCCATTTAAAAGATTGATTGTTTGGGTGTTACGCCACTCTACTGTTAAGGAAAGGAATATTTTTAAAAATAATGAAAGTCACTGCGTTTAAACAAAAAACAAATCCTGAAAAAAGAAATGTTCTGTACACTGTCAGTGACTTTTACTTTATAAAAAGTATGCCTGCCCTAATCTATCTCTAGTGTAGTATATGTTCGGTCTAAAACCTAATCTGAATAAAATAATTTTTCTGACGTTTCGAGACCTAATATCTAGTCTCGTTATCAAAGAATCTATATTTAAACATACCCAATCAGGAACTGAAGCAAAAATGTTGCATTCCGTTTAGGAAAATATATCTTTGATCCGTCACAACTTATTAAGCAACCTTGTATATTCCAGATAATTTTAAAATTTGATTTTTAAAAGCCCTAGAACTTGTATGTAAAACATTTTTCGCTAACTTGTTTAGTTTTTAAAATGATCAGCCGATCAGAGGCTTTTTGCACGCAGTGTATAGGTCGTTCACTCAAAATTGAAATCGCATTATTAGCTATCGATATTATATCATGACTATTTGACTAGCAATCAGGGGCGGCTGGTACATAAAGGCTGCAGAGCTGCAGAATCACCAAAATTTTCAAGCCACACTTTCATACTTTGCAGTAAATAATTAAGAATTCCTTAAAATAAAAATAAGTAAAATTGAAACACCGAATTTTCGGCCGAGAATGCTAGTAATAGGCCAGCACTAGTCAACATACACCGCGCCGACTCGCGAAGTATTAATATAATTTTTTCGCGACATTACTCGAGTGCCGAACTGAACTGCTTTTATTCGTGCCCAGCACTTTTGAACCTAATGAATATAGGGCAGAAATCAGCTCCACTCGGCTGTTTATAACATTTAATACAGGAAATTCTGTTAGTCATTTAACTGCATTCGTGACAGTCGTTACTGATTATGTAGATTGCACAATTTGAAATAATGGATATTGTGTATAATTTAGTGAACGTTTAAAGATTTTTTAAATATATTTATGAGGAAAAACTTGAGCCAAAAATATAGAGAGGCCATAACCAGATATTAATATTGAGATAGCCGGTGTTAGCGGAGGATACTTACACGCGTCCCTTTATGAGAGCTATTTATTCGCGAAATGATTGGATTTGTGGATGCAACAAGAATTGCCCTTTTTTGCTTTAAAGAAGGAACGTTTAAAAAATAGAGTAAGATTCCAATAATAATAATTTTATAGACACATACCTTAATCTCATCAGTATTTTGAAAAAATTAAGTAGGGTTTATTATTGATGAAGTGCGCGCCAAAAATTACACGATATTTATTTCGTTAAATATTAATGTTTTAGAGTACTTCTATAAAGTATCAAGTTAATAGAAGCATCTAATATTTTTCTTCATACAAAGTTTGAACCCCTGTTTCATCCCCTTAGGGGTTTGATTTTGAAAACCCCTTCCTTAGTGCATGCCTACGTTATAGTGTATAAAAAAATATGGAAACCTCGAAATATCTTGCAAACCGTTCATCTGATTTTTATGAAACTTTATACAGTTAGGAACGAAATTGAGCCCAACCCAATCCGTTCCGCATTGTTGTCAAGTTTACCATTTTCCTGACATCGACAGCACTTTTTTAATAGAACGCTTTATATTTTATTCGATTTTCGAATTCAGCTTAAAATTCTGAATACTTATTATTGGGAACATTCTATCCTAAAGTTAACAGTTTTTGAGAAAATGGTGGTCAAAAATCGATATTTTATTGTATTTTACCTTGAAATACCCGTACACGCAGGTTTACCTGCAATGTCTGACATTGTCCGTTTCCTTTATTTACAGAAACCCAAAGAATTGATATATATATATATATATATATATATATATATATATATATATATATATATATTATATATATATATATATATATATATATATATATATATATATATATATATATATATATATATATATATATATATATATATATATATATATATATATATAATATATATACAGGGTGTCTAAAATAGGTGATACCACTATTGCTATCTCCGAAACGGTAAAAGATACGAGGTCGGTTAAATTAGAGAAAATGTGCCATTTTTAGTCCCTACTCATATTTCGTTTACGAAGTTGCCAAATTCTCTATAGTTTCTTATCTACAGGGGATTGTTTAAAAATAGCCAAATATTTAATTCTTAAATATCTCGAAAACTATGATAGTTAGAAAAAAATTGTTTCAACAAAAATCACACGATTTTTTACGTTCTCTCAAGCCATGTTATTGTTTTGTTTATATCATTTGTTTTTATTGAGTTACTGATACTAACACGCTTTTTTCAAATACGGACCTGGACTTTTTGCTGCATTTTTTGGAAGACTATTTCATACCCTTTACATCTGTTTATCACCTGATTATGGTTTCCGACGTTTTGGTGAAGAATAGCATGATCAGGATATTCTACCAGTCCGGACCTGGCATTTTTCAAGTAAATGCGCCATTTCACAACCACAAAAACCACAAACCATAGCGATAGGTTGTGAATTGTGCCTTAACATGGAAGATTCCAGGTCCGTATTGTCAGAAAATTCTGATGATGTTACTAGTCGTGATCAAAACGTCGGAAAATATTTTCGAGTTATACACAGTTGTAAAGGGTATAAAGTATTCTTTCAAAAAATGGAGCAAAAAGTCCAGGTCCGTATTTGAAAAAAACAAGTTAGTATCAGTAACTCAATAAAAACAAATGGTATAAACAAAACAATAACGTTACTTTCTAGAAGGTAAAAAATCCTGTGATTTTTGTTAAAACAATTTTTGTCTAACTGTAATAATTTTCGAGATATTTAAGAATTAAATTTTTGACTATTTTTAAAAAATCCCCTGTAGATACGAAACTATAGAGAATTTGGCAACTCCGTAAACGGAATATGAATAGGGACTGAAAATGGCACAATTTCTCTAATTTAACTGACTTCGTATCTTTTACCGTTTCGGAGATAGCAATAGTGGTATCACCTATTTTAGTCACCCTGTATACATATGTATATGTATATATATATACATATATATATATATATATATATATATATATATATATATATATATATATATATATATATATATATATATATATATATATAAGTAGGATAACGACCGTTATAATAAAACTTGCAAAATAACGGGATATCGATCAATAAAATAGTATATTAGCTACTCTTTTACATATACCAAGCTTTCGTAACTATTTGGTTACTTCGTCAGGGCTAAAATTATAAATTATTAGGAACTATAAACATATTTTTATAATGTTGATATTTTACCAATGCGGTGAGTTATATTTTCCTTATTAAAAAATTATTGTTATCAGTAGATATCATATAAAAGTTTGTATAAAATAAAAATTTAATAAAATGGTATGAATCCTTAATAGAAAATTGTAAAATGTTGACACTTCTGACTTTTCTTATAAAAATTATCAATTTGACGTAAATAATTTTTGGTATTTCTTTGAAGGTGTAAAGGTATAAATCAGGTATTTAAAAAATTTTTTTAAAAATATATAGTTAAATTAGTGTTCTAATGATAAAAGGTATGAGTAAATTATGCTTAAATCGTTAATGTCAGTTTTAAGATTGATGGAATTTCCATGTTTATATATTTCAGCCATTTCTAGAAAAAGTCTTTTTTGTATGTTAGGTAGAAATACCAAAAATTATTTACGTCAAATTGATAATTTTTATAAGAAAAGTCAGAAGTGTCAACATTTTACAATTTTCTATTAAGGATTCATACCATTTTATTAAATTTTTATTTTATACAAACTTTTATATGATATCTACTGATAACAATAATTTTTTAATAAGGAAAATATAACTCACCGCATTGGTAAAATATCAACATTATAAAAATATGTTTATAGTTCCTAATAATTTATAATTTTAGCCCTGACGAAGTAACCAAATAGTTACGAAAGCTTGGTATATGTAAAAGAGTAGCTAATATATATATATATATATATATATATATATATATATATATATATATATATATATATATATATATGCATGATACAAAAATTGATTAGGAAATTCCAAATAATTAAAATCCTTTAATGCTTCTATTGCTTTCCGCGCAAGTGACCAACAGCCTTTTTGACAATCATTTCCTCAAAAACTGTTAACTTTAGGATAAAATGCTCCCAATAAGAAGTATTCAGAATTTTAAACTGAATTCGAAAATCGAATAAAATATAGAGCGTTCCATTTGAAAAAAGTTCGAGTTATTTGCAGAAAACGGCAAACTTGACAACAATGCGGAACTCACCATTGGATCGGGCGTAATTTCATACCTAAGAGTACAAAATTTCATAAAAACAGGATGAACGGTTTGCAAGATATTTCGAGGTTTCCATATTTTTGGTACACACTGTATAACTATTATTAATTACCATATCCTTATTTTGTGGCTCCTTAAGCTTGGAATACACATTTGACAAAAGTTCTACAATCTTCTTACGTTGTTCTTCATTGGCGTTCATGTACCAAGGAACAACCGCTTCGTATGTGTATTGGTTAAGAATATCTGGAAACAGTTTTGCGAAAAATTCCAGCAGAATACCTTCGTGGGAAGTATACCTAAAAATAGTATATACAAATGTTGGCTGTTCCATTCCATTATAGCCCGAGAGCATGCATATCACGAAAATCTACTTTGCAGAATAACCAAAAAGTTTATGGCAAATTTCAAAGAAAATATCAGAAAACATAAAACCTGTTGCAGACCTTTACTAATTCTGGGCCAGGTGTCTCTAATTAACTAGGAATTAAAAGATAATTATGAATACAGACGACAGCTCGTAACATTGCTTTTTTATCTCTCATTTATATTTAATCTGAGTATTTCATTCTCATAATTTTTACCCCTTAACGCAGGTAATCTGACCCTCACAGTTTTATACTCCCTGAAACCACAGTTTTTAAAGTCGTAGGCCGGTGGGCGAGGGGTGGGGTTGGGACAAAGTAGGAGGTGGCAACCCAGCTTTTTTGTAGTATAAATCGAGCTCATAACATATTTTTATTAAAACAATTATTGCAAAAATTAGCTTAGTTAGGGACATCTGGCCCAGGATTCGTAAAGGTCTGCCACCAGTTTGTTACTTTTTGATATATTTTCTTTTAAATTTACATTTTTGGTAAATTTTGCCTTTTGATAAAAAAAAAGAATGTAGAAAATACCCAATAAATAAGGGCACATGGTTGTAATCTCCAGTTGTTATTAGGTCGATGGAATGCTTAGTTATAAAGGCTGATGGGTTTTCTTTTTCTAGTACTGGAGCAAATGGTCTTTGTATACCAAATATCATCGGCTAAAAATCAAAAAGTTAGATAGATATTCATTTATATGATTTCACTAATACGGGTATAAAAAGGGAAATAGCAAGGATTGCTTAACCTTCGGAGGGATAACGCTAGATAGTGCTGTTGAAAAAATACATATAAGCCAGAATGTTGGGGCATAGACTAAAAACCAGACTAGAGAACACATTATAAGTAGAGTTTAACAAATGGGGGTAATTCCAGAGACGGCTTCTAACCTAGTTGGAAATAAAAGTAGGATTCGATTTGAAAATAAAATACAAATATTTATTTACCCACATTGTGTTATTTGAAAGTGCGAGATACGAAAATATCATACAGGGTGTCTGAAAAGTCTTAGCATGGGCAAATATCTTTACTATTAATAAAGATAGCAACACCAAATTTTAGTTGTACCTTATTGGTTAGTAAATCTACTTTTTTACGTAATTTGACTCTTTCAACCCCCTTGGGGGGTTACGCTAGCGAGTTGAGGTCCAAAATTTTGGATGCAAACCTATGCCGTGTGGCCTCTTCGTTTAAAAGTCTTCAAAAAAGAAACATTGTTTTAGTATTTTAGTATTTATTTATTATTGTAATTCATTTTTAAATGGCAAGCCTATAAAAATTATAACTCGTAAATCGTGTAATCGGGCGGGGCACAAGTCGACCATTAGTCGGCCACTTGTGCCAAACAGTACAAGTCGGCGCTGCTATTTTTTGTTTTGTAGGGCACTTTTTTCTAACTCTTTTCCAACTTTACTTCTTCATTTGTCGTTTTTATATGTTTTGTTTTTTGACATCTGCGCAGTAGACCAAAATGCGTACCACGCGCAAACCGAGCGTGCTAGACATGCGCACGGAATTTCAGGAGTTGGACTTTGGTGTCTACATTTGAACCCATTCATTTTTCAGAATATATCTCCAGTAGTTAAGGTACCACTACGTATTTAACTTTATAACTTTGTTCCCAAGTTTTTTTCGACTTTATTTTTCATTTTTTGCCATGTGCGCAGTAGACCAAAATGCGTACCACGCGCAAACCGAGCGTGCTAGACATGCGCACGGAATTTCAGGAGATGGACTTTGGTGTCTACATTTGAACCCATTCACTTTTAAGAATATATCTCCAGTAGTTAAGGTACCACTGCGAATTTAGACAACAAAGTACATCGCCTGAAATTTCGTGCGAATGTCTAGCCCTCTTGGTTTGCGCGTGGTACGCATTTTGATCAATGGTAAAACTTTTTCCCCAAGTTTTTTTCGACTGTATTTTTCGTTATTTGCCACCGCGCAGATAGCAAAAAAAGAAAAATAAAATCGAAAAAACTTGGGAAAAACGTTATAAAGTTAAATACGCAGTGGTACCTTAACTACTGGAGATAGATTCTTAAAAGTGAATGGGTTCAAATGTAGACACCAAAGTCCATCTCCTGAAATTCCGTGCGCATGTCTAGCACGCTCGGTTTGCGCGTGGTACGCATTTTGGTCTACTGCGCAGATGTCAAAAAACAAAACATATAACAACGACAAATGAAGAAGTAAAGTTGGAGAAAAGTTAGAAAAAAGTGCCCCACAAAACAAAAAATAGCAGCGCCGACTTGTGCTGTATGGCACAAGAGGTCGACTAATGGTCGACTTTTGCCCCGACCGATTATACGATTTACGAGTTATAATTTTTATAGGCTTGCCATTTAAAAATGAATTACAATAATAAATAAATACTAAAATACTAAAACAATGTTTCTTTTTTGAAGATTTTTAAACACGGCATAGGTTTGCATTCAAAATTTTCGACCTCAACTCCCTAGCGTAACCCCCCAAGGGGGTTGAAAAAGTCAAATTACATAAAAACGTAGATTTATCAACCAATAAGGTACAACTAAAATTTGGTGTCGCTATCTTTATTAATAGTAAAGATATTTGCCCATGCTAAGACTTTTCAGACACCCTGTATGGTATTTTCTTATCTCGCACTTTCAAATAACACAATGTGGGTAAATAAATATTTGTATTTTATTTTCAAATCGAATCCTAATTTTATTTCCAACTAGGTTAGAAGCCGTCTCTGGAATTACCCCCATTTGTCAAACTTTAATTATAAGAAAGCCAGAGCGGATTTAGAAAAGATAGAGGGACTAACGACCACACATTTAAACTTAGACAAGCGTCGGAGAAAGCAATCACAACTGGAAGACGGATACATGCTTGTTTCATAGATGTGGAGAAAGCTTTCGACAGAATAAAAAAAAGATATCTGGAAAATTTTGTAAAATAGGGGAATTGAAAAAGACCTAATACGGAACGTCAAAGTCTACATGAAAAAACTGAAAGTTATGTAAGGCTAAGAAATGAAAAATCAAAACCATTCTCCAGTAAAATCGGACTCAAACCGGGGTGCATTCTGAGCCCACTGCTTTTTAATTTAGTGGTGCATGAAGTTAAACAAAATTAAGATAAACTAAAACCATATGATGTGGGATATTGATAGCTATGTTAAATTGGTTTAACAGAACTATGCAATGTAGATGAAATAGTAATATTGGGAGAAACAGAAAAACAACTGCAAGAAAATATCAACATCCTTTATGAAGAATTGAAATCACAAAATATTAAAATAAATAAGCTAAAAACTAAAACAATGATATTCTGACATCAGGGCGAAAGACACAATATACAAACAGACGACGAAATACTGGAACAGGTAGATAAATTTACATACTTGGGAGTAATAATAAACAAAGAAGGACGAGATAAATGGGAGAATAGGAAAAACCGGGAGACTATATAATCGCATGATATAGGTAACTTTTTAGGTAGAAAGAAATACCAAAACAAATAAAAACACAAATGGTTAAACGAATTGTAAAACCGACACTAATGTAGCGAATCTTGGACAATACAAAAACAGAAAAGCAGACTAGCAAGTACGGAAATGAGATTCCTAAGAAAAATATAGGAAACTACAAGAAAAAATAAAATTTGAAATTAGGTAAACAAAATATGACATTTTTAACTAGTACGGGTAGACCGCCTAATCGCCCCCCGAGGGGGCTCTATAAGGTCGGTAATATCATCATTGTAATGCCCTGAAAATTTCGTGTTTCTAGGCCAAGTATTAAGGAAGATATCACACTCCTTCGGACTGATGATGGAGAATAGACCGCCCTTCGTGACCCCATCGCTACATACATACAAACACCTACACGTAGAAACTATTTTTGCCAACAAAAATACTTTTCGGACACCCTGTATACATACATACAAACATAAACACATATTAATACAAATATATTTGATTTGCTTGAAATTCGACCTAATAAAGTTTATCTAAGTACTAATAGGAGTATTTGCCCATTCCAAGAATTTTTGGACACCCTGTATACATTCAATCTAACACTCACACGGTTAAATAGGAATATAGACGATTTTCTTGAAATCCGCCTTAATTACGTTTATTTTGGTCGTATTAAAATGAGTTGCAAATACTAAGACTTTTCGGACACCCTGTATACACACGTACAAGCATAAACACATAGTAATACAAATATAGACGATTTTCTTGAAATCCGCCTTAATTAAGTTTATTTAGGTCCTAATAAAAGGAGTTGCACCCTGTATACACACGTACAATCATAAACACATAGTAATACAAATATAGACGATTTTCTTGAAATTCGCCTTAATTAAGTTTATTTTGGTCCTAATAAAAGGAGTTGCAAATAATAAGACTTTTCGGACACCCTGTATACACACGCACAAGCATAAACACATAGTAATACAAATATAGACAATTTTCTTGAAATCCGCCTTAATTAAGTTTATTTTGGTCCTAATAAAAGGAGTTGCAAATAATAAGACTTTTCGGACACCCTGTATACACACGTACAAGCATAAACACATATTAATACAAATATATTCGATTTACTTGAAATTCGACCTAATAATGCTAAGTACTAATAGGAGTATTTGCCCATTCCAAGAATTTTTGGACACCCTGTATACATTCAATCTAACACTCACACGTTTAAATAGGAATATAGGCGATTTTCTTGAAATCCGCCTTAATTACGTTTATTTTGGTCGTATTAAAATGAGTTGCAAATACTAAGACTTTTCGGACACCCTGTATACACACGTACAAGCATAAACACATAGTAATACAAATATAGACGATTTTCTTGAAATCCGCCTTAATTAAGTTTATTTAGGTCCTAATAAAAGGAGTTGCACCCTGTATACAAACGTAAAATCATAAACACATAGTAATACAAATATAGACGATTTTCTTGAAATCCGCCTTAATTAAGTTTATTTTGGTCCTAATAAAAGGAGTTGCAAATAATAAGACTTTTCGGACACCCTGTATACACACGCACAAGCATAAACACATAGTAATACAAATATAGACAATTTTCTTGAAATCCGCCTTAATTAAGTTTATTTTGGTCCTAATAAAAGGAGTTGCAAATAATAAGACTTTTCGGACACCCTGTATACACACGTACAAGCATAAACACATATTAATACAAATATATTCGATTTACTTGAAATTCGACCTAATAATGCTAAGTACTAATAGGAGTATTTGCCCATTCCAAACTAAGACTTTTCCAACACCCTGTATACAAACATATAAATCCGTACACATAGAAATGCAAATATATACCTACGATTTGCTTTAAATCCGACCATCGAGTTACTATTTGTATGAAAGGCAAAGGTATTTGCCCATTCAAAGACTTTTCGGACACCCTGTATACATACATAAAAACACAACACAACACGACACATGGTAATTTAAATATTTTCGATTTTCTTGTAAACCGACCCAATTAATTTTATCTTCGTACTTATGACAAAGTTATTTGCGCATATAAAGACTTTTCGGACACCCTGTAGGCATATACAGAATCACCCACATGCCGAAAGGTATAAAATGTACTTTCGAATCGTTCAGGTTACTTTAAAAGGGAGTCAATTCATTTCCCTAAAATTAAATTTGGCAAAGATATTTCCCCATACAAAGACTTTTTGGACATTCTGTTGTGTACCAACATATAAACAACCACACAAAGGAATGAAAAATTTACGATTTCCTTGAAATAAGACTCATTTAAGTTTTTCTTCGCTCTAATGACAAAGATATTTGCGCATACAAAGACTTTTCGGACACCCTGTAGACATATATACAATCATGCACATGCCGGAAGGTATAAAATGTATTTTAGAATCGTTCTGGTTACTTTAAAACGATCCGAATCAAGTCATTTCCCTAAAATTAAATTAAAATTATTCAATAATAATTAATATATTGCCCCAAAAGTATACACGCTCATGGATAGAAAATAAAATGCATATTTTGGGATTTTTTCGATGCCACTGAGCTTCATATTAGAATCTTCAATGATGCTTTGTAGCGTCATAGGAAAATCGATTAAAATGGTATTTAATCGGTATAATATGAAATGAAATGTCTTTCTACCGAAAGTATAAGGTCCCTAAATGCATTGCCCGGTAAATTCGAGGCCGAAGTTGGTCCGGACTCCTTCCAATCTCGCATCAAAATGCTGACATTTTAGCCAAATTGTGACATTTCATACATTATAATTAAATGAATAAATTTCCCCGTATAGAAATTGATTTTGACATGCATTTGCATGGTCTGAGAAAAATTTAAAAAATTCGTATTTAATGCTTAAATCGTCCAATGAAACGTATTTTAACTAAAAATATAAAGTCCATTTTACCTTTGCCATGTATATTTCAAGCCGAGATCGGTCCAGGAAGCTTCCAATATCGCTACAAAAACTGTTATTTTCATGACATTTTGACAGGTCATATTTTAATTTCGATGTAAAGAGGGTCCGTTCAATTGTTTTGTCAAGGCACGGCTTTTATATATGCACTTTTTAAAATTTTTCCTGCACCGATGCAAAAAAAGGTATTTATTTATAACTTTAACGAAAAAATATGGAATTTTAATTATTTAGGAGTGTTCTTAGATGATTAGGGAAGAAAATAAACCAAAAAAGAATCGTTAAATAAGAGAAATAATATATAATAATGCCTTTTAAAGACGAATTTTGGTTGAAAAAAACAGAAAAATTGAGTTTTTACCCCCTAAATTCGGTCCTGAATCACCCATTCGGGATTCATTTTAAAGCCTGATTATATCCCCAAGGAATAGCGTTGAAAAAGTTGAAAGAAATTAGATAGGAAAAGATACAGAGTGATTCAAATGTAGAGATGTCATGAAAAAAAATCGTAAATAATCTAAATTTAATTATCGCTTGCTCCTTTCCTATTAGGAATGAAGGAACCAAAAAATATGCAAATCACGTATTTCGGCGACCTCTTTCCGATAAGGCACATGGGATTTCGATTTGAATCCATTTTGACCCCCAAAAAAATTAAAAACTGTCATAAAATTGCACGAAAAATCGTAATTTCCACTTTTTCTCAAATTTTTCCAATTTGCAGTCGTTTTAGGTATAGGTAAATGTATTGCAAAAAGAAAGTGTTTGAGATTCTTTAGTTTTAAGTTCAAATACATTTTTCTGTCCGATGTTCCAGTTTCGACTTATTCAGTGCCAAAGTGGGGTCTACAAACAGCATTTTTCGACATAAAAAAATTCAAAAAAATTGCTTCCCATTTTCCGAATACCGCCAGTTTCAATAGAGTTCTGAAGCTCCCGGTCCTCCACAACCTCCAAAAATTTAAATTGATTTAATTCACTTTTGCGACCTGTAATCGATTGCAACGAAAATCGCTGAAATTTCGACTTTGACGTTTAATAGCTCCGAAACGGAACACCCTGTATAACTGAATTTTTTACCGAAGCTAGCCGCACTATCCCTCTATTAACCCAGAAAATTTGGTTGCCGCCACTCTAACCATTTTCGAGAAAAAAAATTGAAAAAGTGAAAATGTCGAAACGGACAACATACGCACGCACGCACGCACGCACATACGCACACACATTTTCTGACCAAGGGCTCGGTATATAGACCGAGCCTGAAAGGCGGTCTATAACTAGTACGGGTAGACCGCCTAATCGCCCCCCGAGGGGGCTCTATAAGGTCGGTAATATCATCATTGTAATGCCCTGAAAATTTCGTGTTTCTAGGCCAAGTATTAAGGAAGATATCACACTCCTTCGGACTGATGATGGAGAATAGACCGCCCTTCGTGACCCCATCGCTACATACATACAAACACCTACACGTAGAAACTATTTTTGCCAACAAAAATACTTTTCGGACACCCTGTATACATACATACAAACATAAACACATATTAATACAAATATATTTGATTTGCTTGAAATTCGACCTAATAAAGTTTATCTAAGTACTAATAGGAGTATTTGCCCATTCCAAGAATTTTTGGACACCCTGTATACATTCAATCTAACACTCACACGGTTAAATAGGAATATAGACGATTTTCTTGAAATCCGCCTTAATTACGTTTATTTTGGTCGTATTAAAATGAGTTGCAAATACTAAGACTTTTCGGACACCCTGTATACACACGTACAAGCATAAACACATAGTAATACAAATATAGACGATTTTCTTGAAATCCGCCTTAATTAAGTTTATTTAGGTCCTAATAAAAGGAGTTGCACCCTGTATACACACGTACAATCATAAACACATAGTAATACAAATATAGACGATTTTCTTGAAATTCGCCTTAATTAAGTTTATTTTGGTCCTAATAAAAGGAGTTGCAAATAATAAGACTTTTCGGACACCCTGTATACACACGCACAAGCATAAACACATAGTAATACAAATATAGACAATTTTCTTGAAATCCGCCTTAATTAAGTTTATTTTGGTCCTAATAAAAGGAGTTGCAAATAATAAGACTTTTCGGACACCCTGTATACACACGTACAAGCATAAACACATATTAATACAAATATATTCGATTTACTTGAAATTCGACCTAATAATGCTAAGTACTAATAGGAGTATTTGCCCATTCCAAGAATTTTTGGACACCCTGTATACATTCAATCTAACACTCACACGTTTAAATAGGAATATAGGCGATTTTCTTGAAATCCGCCTTAATTACGTTTATTTTGGTCGTATTAAAATGAGTTGCAAATACTAAGACTTTTCGGACACCCTGTATACACACGTACAAGCATAAACACATAGTAATACAAATATAGACGATTTTCTTGAAATCCGCCTTAATTAAGTTTATTTAGGTCCTAATAAAAGGAGTTGCACCCTGTATACAAACGTAAAATCATAAACACATAGTAATACAAATATAGACGATTTTCTTGAAATCCGCCTTAATTAAGTTTATTTTGGTCCTAATAAAAGGAGTTGCAAATAATAAGACTTTTCGGACACCCTGTATACACACGCACAAGCATAAACACATAGTAATACAAATATAGACAATTTTCTTGAAATCCGCCTTAATTAAGTTTATTTTGGTCCTAATAAAAGGAGTTGCAAATAATAAGACTTTTCGGACACCCTG
The DNA here is from genome assembly GCA_963971165.1 of Philopedon plagiatum. Lineage (NCBI taxonomy): Eukaryota > Metazoa > Arthropoda > Insecta > Coleoptera > Curculionidae > Philopedon > Philopedon plagiatum. Next base: position 71,743,909 of record OZ020194.1, read on the forward strand.
TATACACACGTACAAGCATAAACACATATTAATACAAATATATTCGATTTACTTGAAATTCGACCTAATAATGCTAAGTACTAATAGGAGTATTTGCCCATTCCAAACTAAGACTTTTCCAACACCCTGTATACAAACATATAAATCCGTACACATAGAAATGCAAATATATACCTACGATTTGCTTTAAATCCGACCATCGAGTTACTATTTGTATGAAAGGCAAAGGTATTTGCCCATTCAAAGACTTTTCGGACACCCTGTATACATACATAAAAACACAACACAACACGACACATGGTAATTTAAATATTTTCGATTTTCTTGTAAACCGACCCAATTAATTTTATCTTCGTACTTATGACAAAGTTATTTGCGCATATAAAGACTTTTCGGACACCCTGTAGGCATATACAGAATCACCCACATGCCGAAAGGTATAAAATGTACTTTCGAATCGTTCAGGTTACTTTAAAAGGGAGTCAATTCATTTCCCTAAAATTAAATTTGGCAAAGATATTTCCCCATACAAAGACTTTTTGGACATTCTGTTGTGTACCAACATATAAACAACCACACAAAGGAATGAAAAATTTACGATTTCCTTGAAATAAGACTCATTTAAGTTTTTCTTCGCTCTAATGACAAAGATATTTGCGCATACAAAGACTTTTCGGACACCCTGTAGACATATATACAATCATGCACATGCCGGAAGGTATAAAATGTATTTTAGAATCGTTCTGGTTACTTTAAAACGATCCGAATCAAGTCATTTCCCTAAAATTAAATTAAAATTATTCAATAATAATTAATATATTGCCCCAAAAGTATACACGCTCATGGATAGAAAATAAAATGCATATTTTGGGATTTTTTCGATGCCACTGAGCTTCATATTAGAATCTTCAATGATGCTTTGTAGCGTCATAGGAAAATCGATTAAAATGGTATTTAATCGGTATAATATGAAATGAAATGTCTTTCTACCGAAAGTATAAGGTCCCTAAATGCATTGCCCGGTAAATTCGAGGCCGAAGTTGGTCCGGACTCCTTCCAATCTCGCATCAAAATGCTGACATTTTAGCCAAATTGTGACATTTCATACATTATAATTAAATGAATAAATTTCCCCGTATAGAAATTGATTTTGACATGCATTTGCATGGTCTGAGAAAAATTTAAAAAATTCGTATTTAATGCTTAAATCGTCCAATGAAACGTATTTTAACTAAAAATATAAAGTCCATTTTACCTTTGCCATGTATATTTCAAGCCGAGATCGGTCCAGGAAGCTTCCAATATCGCTACAAAAACTGTTATTTTCATGACATTTTGACAGGTCATATTTTAATTTCGATGTAAAGAGGGTCCGTTCAATTGTTTTGTCAAGGCACGGCTTTTATATATGCACTTTTTAAAATTTTTCCTGCACCGATGCAAAAAAAGGTATTTATTTATAACTTTAACGAAAAAATATGGAATTTTAATTATTTAGGAGTGTTCTTAGATGATTAGGGAAGAAAATAAACCAAAAAAGAATCGTTAAATAAGAGAAATAATATATAATAATGCCTTTTAAAGACGAATTTTGGTTGAAAAAAACAGAAAAATTGAGTTTTTACCCCCTAAATTCGGTCCTGAATCACCCATTCGGGATTCATTTTAAAGCCTGATTATATCCCCAAGGAATAGCGTTGAAAAAGTTGAAAGAAATTAGATAGGAAAAGATACAGAGTGATTCAAATGTAGAGATGTCATGAAAAAAAATCGTAAATAATCTAAATTTAATTATCGCTTGCTCCTTTCCTATTAGGAATGAAGGAACCAAAAAATATGCAAATCACGTATTTCGGCGACCTCTTTCCGATAAGGCACATGGGATTTCGATTTGAATCCATTTTGACCCCCAAAAAAATTAAAAACTGTCATAAAATTGCACGAAAAATCGTAATTTCCACTTTTTCTCAAATTTTTCCAATTTGCAGTCGTTTTAGGTATAGGTAAATGTATTGCAAAAAGAAAGTGTTTGAGATTCTTTAGTTTTAAGTTCAAATACATTTTTCTGTCCGATGTTCCAGTTTCGACTTATTCAGTGCCAAAGTGGGGTCTACAAACAGCATTTTTCGACATAAAAAAATTCAAAAAAATTGCTTCCCATTTTCCGAATACCGCCAGTTTCAATAGAGTTCTGAAGCTCCCGGTCCTCCACAACCTCCAAAAATTTAAATTGATTTAATTCACTTTTGCGACCTGTAATCGATTGCAACGAAAATCGCTGAAATTTCGACTTTGACGTTTAATAGCTCCGAAACGGAACACCCTGTATAACTGAATTTTTTACCGAAGCTAGCCGCACTATCCCTCTATTAACCCAGAAAATTTGGTTGCCGCCACTCTAACCATTTTCGAGAAAAAAAATTGAAAAAGTGAAAATGTCGAAACGGACAACATACGCACGCACGCACGCACGCACATACGCACACACATTTTCTGACCAAGGGCTCGGTATATAGACCGAGCCTGAAAGGCGGTCTATAACTAGTACGGGTAGACCGCCTAATCGCCCCCCGAGGGGGCTCTATAAGGTCGGTAATATCATCATTGTCATGCCCTGAAAATTTCGTGTTTCTATGCCATGTATTTAGGAAGATATCACACTCCTTCGGACTGATGATGGAGAATAGACCGCCCTTCGTGACCCCATCGCTACATACATACAAACACCTACACGTAGAAACTATTTTTGCCAACAAAAATACTTTTCGGACACCCTGTATACATATATACAAACATAAACACATATTAATACAAATATATTTGATTTGCTTGAAATTCGACCTAATAAAGTTTATCTAAGTACTAATAGGAGTATTTGCCCATTCCAAGAATTTTTGGACACCCTGTATACATTCAATCTAACACTCACACGTTTAAATAGGAATATAGACGATTTTCTTGAAATCCGCCTTAATTACGTTTATTTTGGTCGTATTAAAATGAGTTGCAAATACTAAGACTTTTCGGACACCCTGTATACACACGTACAAGCATAAACACATAGTAATACAAATATAGACGATTTTCTTGAAATCCGCCTTAATTAAGTTTATTTAGGTCCTAATAAAAGGAGTTGCAAATAATAAGACTTTTCGGACACCCTGTATACACACGCACAAGCATAAACACATAGTAATACAAATATAGACAATTTTCTTGAAATCCGCCTTAATTAAGTTTATTTTGGTCCTAATAAAAGGAGTTGCAAATAATAAGACTTTTCGGACACCCTGTATACACACGCACAAGCATAAACACATAGTAATATAAATATAGACAATTTTCTTGAAATCCGCCTTAATTAAGTTTATTTTGGTCCTAATAAAAGGAGTTGCAAATAATAAGACTTTTCGGACACCCTGTATACACACGTACAAGCATAAACACATATTAATACAAATATATTCGATTTACTTGAAATTCGACCTAATAATGCTAAGTACTAATAGGAGTATTTGCCCATTCCAAGAATTTTTGGACACCCTGTATACATTCAATCTAACACTCACACGTTTAAATAGGAATATAGACGATTTTCTTGAAATCCGCCTTAATTACGTTTATTTTGGTCGTATTAAAATGAGTTGCAAATACTAAGACTTTTCGGACACCCTGTATACACACGTACAATCATAAACACATAGTAATAAAAATATAGACGATTTTCTTGAAATCCGCCTTAATTAAGTTTATTTTGGTCCTAATAAAAGGAGTTGCAAATAATAAGACTTTTCGGACACCCTGTATACACACGCACAAGCATAAACACATAGTAATACAAATATAGACAATTTTCTTGAAATCCGCCTTAATTAAGTTTATTTTGGTCCTAATAAAAGGAGTTGCAAATAATAAGACTTTTCGGACACCCTGTATACACACGTACAAGCATAAACACATATTAATACAAATATATTCGATTTACTTGAAATTCGACCTAATAATGCTAAGTACTAATAGGAGTATTTGCCCATTCCAAACTAAGACTTTTCCAACACCCTGTATACAAACATATAAATCCGTACACATAGAAATGCAAATATATACCTACGATTTGCTTTAAATCCGACCATCGAGTTACTATTTGTACGAAAGGCAAAGGTATTTGCCCATTCAAAGACTTTTCGGACACCCTGTATACATACATAAAAACACAACACAACACGACACATGGTAATTTAAATATTTTCGATTTTCTTGAAAACCGACCCTATTAATTTTATCTTCGTACTTATGACAAAGTTATTTGCGCATATAAAGGGTTTTCGGACACCCTGTAGGCATATACAGAATCACCCACATGCCGAAAGGTATAAAATGTACTTTCGAATCGTTCAGGTTACTTTAAAAGGGAGTCAATTCATTTCCCTAAAATTAAATTTGGCAAAGATATTTCCCCATACAAAGACTTTTTGGACATTCTGTTGTGTGTACCAACATATAAACAACCACACAAAGGAATGAAAAATTTACGATTTCCTTGAAATAAGACTCATTTAAGTTTTTCTTCGCTCTAATGACAAAGATATTTGCGCATACAAAGACTTTTCGGACACCCTGTAGACATATATACAATCATGCACATGCCGGAAGGTATAAAATGTATTTTAGAATCGTTCTGGTTACTTTAAAACGATCCGAATCAAGTCATTTCCCTAAAATTAAATTAAAATTATTCAATAATAATTAATATATTGCCCCAAAAGTATACACGCTCATGGTTAGAAAATAAAATGCATATTTTGGGATTTTTTCGATGCCACTGAGCTTCATATTAGAATCTTCAATGATGCTTTGTAGCGTCATAGGAAAATCGATTAAAATGGTATTTAATCGGTATAATATGAAATGAAATGTCTTTCTACCGAAAGTATAAGGTCCCTAAATGCATTGCCCGGTAAATTCGAGGCCGAAGTTGGTCCGGACTCCTTCCAATCACGCATCAAAATGCTGACATTTTAGCCAAATTGTGACATTTCATACATTATAATTAAATGAATAAATTTCCCCGTATAGAAATTGATTTTTAAATGCCTTTGCAGGACCTCAGCAAAATTAATGAAATTGGTATTTAATGCTCAAATCGTCCAATGAAATGTACCGCTATTAAAAATATAAAGACCATTTTACCTTTGCCATGTATATTTCAAGCCGAAATCGGTTCAGGAAGCTTCCAATATCGCTACGAAAACTGTTATTTTCATGACATTTTGACAGGTCATATTTTAATTTCGATGTAAAGAGGGTCCGTTCAATTGTTTTGTCAAGGCACGGCTTTTATATATGCACTTTTTAAAATTTTTCCTGCAGCGATGCAAAAAAAGGTATTTATTTATAACTTTAACGAAAAAATATGGAGTTTTAATTGGTTAGGAGTGTTCTTAGATGATCAGGGAAGAAAATAAACCAAAAAAGAATCGTTAAATAAGAGAAATAATATATAATAATGCCTTTTAAAGATGACTTTTGGTTGAAAAAAACCGAAAAAATGAGTTTTTACCCCCTAAATGCGGCGCTGGATCACCCATTCGGGATTTGTTTTAAAGCCTGATTATATCCCCAACGGATAGAGTTGAAAAAGTTAGAAGAAATTAGATAGGAAAAGATACAGAGTGATTCAAATGTAGAGATGTCATGAAAAAAAATCGTAAAAAATCGAAATTTAATTATCAATTGCTCCTTTCCTATTAGAAATAAAAGAACTAAAAAATACGTTTCCAACGTATTTCGGCGAGCTCTTTCCGATAGGGCACATGGAATTTCGATTTGGATCCATTTTGACCCCCCAAAAAATTCAAAACCGTCAAAAATTTGCATGAAAAATCGTAATTTCCACTTTTTCCCAAATTTTTCCAATTTCCAGTCGTTTTAGGTATAGGTAAATGTATTGCAAAAAGAAAGTATTTGAGATTCTTTAGTTTTAAGTTCAAATACGTTTTTCTGTCCGATGTTCCGGTTTCGACTTATTCGGTGCCAAAGTGGGGTCTACAAACAGCATTTTTCGACATAAAAAAATTCAAAAAAATTGCTTCCCATTTTCCGAATACCGCCAGTTTCAATAGGGTTCTGAAGCTCCCGGTCCTCCACAACCTCCAAAAATTTAAATTGATTTAATTCACTTTTGCGACCTGTAATCGATTGCAACGAAAATCGCTGAAATTTCGACTTTGACGTTTAATAGCTCCGAAACGGAACACCCTGTATAACTGAATTTTTTACCGAAGCTAGCCGCACTATCCCTCTATTAACCCAGAAAATTTGGTTGCCGCCACTCTAACCATTTTCGAGAAAAAAAATTGAAAAAGTGAAAATGTCGAAACGGACAACATACGCACGCACGCACGCACGCACATACGCACACACATTTTCTGACCAAGGGCTCGGTATATAGACCGAGCCTGAAAGGCGGTCTATAACTAGTACGGGTAGACCGCCTAATCGCCCCCCGAGGGGGCTCTATAAGGTCGGTAATATCATCATTGTCATGCCCTGAAAATTTCGTGTTTCTATGCCATGTATTTAGGAAGATATCACACTCCTTCGGACTGATGATGGAGAATAGACCGCCCTTCGTGACCCCATCGCTACATACATACAAACACCTACACGTAGAAACTATTTTTGCCAACAAAAATACTTTTCGGACACCCTGTATACATATATACAAACATAAACACATATTAATACAAATATATTTGATTTGCTTGAAATTCGACCTAATAAAGTTTATCTAAGTACTAATAGGAGTATTTGCCCATTCCAAGAATTTTTGGACACCCTGTATACATTCAATCTAACACTCACACGTTTAAATAGGAATATAGACGATTTTCTTGAAATCCGCCTTAATTACGTTTATTTTGGTCGTATTAAAATGAGTTGCAAATACTAAGACTTTTCGGACACCCTGTATACACACGTACAAGCATAAACACATAGTAATACAAATATAGACGATTTTCTTGAAATCCGCCTTAATTAAGTTTATTTAGGTCCTAATAAAAGGAGTTGCAAATAATAAGACTTTTCGGACACCCTGTATACACACGCACAAGCATAAACACATAGTAATACAAATATAGACAATTTTCTTGAAATCCGCCTTAATTAAGTTTATTTTGGTCCTAATAAAAGGAGTTGCAAATAATAAGACTTTTCGGACACCCTGTATACACACGCACAAGCATAAACACATAGTAATATAAATATAGACAATTTTCTTGAAATCCGCCTTAATTAAGTTTATTTTGGTCCTAATAAAAGGAGTTGCAAATAATAAGACTTTTCGGACACCCTGTATACACACGTACAAGCATAAACACATATTAATACAAATATATTCGATTTACTTGAAATTCGACCTAATAATGCTAAGTACTAATAGGAGTATTTGCCCATTCCAAGAATTTTTGGACACCCTGTATACATTCAATCTAACACTCACACGTTTAAATAGGAATATAGACGATTTTCTTGAAATCCGCCTTAATTACGTTTATTTTGGTCGTATTAAAATGAGTTGCAAATACTAAGACTTTTCGGACACCCTGTATACACACGTACAATCATAAACACATAGTAATAAAAATATAGACGATTTTCTTGAAATCCGCCTTAATTAAGTTTATTTTGGTCCTAATAAAAGGAGTTGCAAATAATAAGACTTTTCGGACACCCTGTATACACACGCACAAGCATAAACACATAGTAATACAAATATAGACAATTTTCTTGAAATCCGCCTTAATTAAGTTTATTTTGGTCCTAATAAAAGGAGTTGCAAATAATAAGACTTTTCGGACACCCTGTATACACACGTACAAGCATAAACACATATTAATACAAATATATTCGATTTACTTGAAATTCGACCTAATAATGCTAAGTACTAATAGGAGTATTTGCCCATTCCAAACTAAGACTTTTCCAACACCCTGTATACAAACATATAAATCCGTACACATAGAAATGCAAATATATACCTACGATTTGCTTTAAATCCGACCATCGAGTTACTATTTGTACGAAAGGCAAAGGTATTTGCCCATTCAAAGACTTTTCGGACACCCTGTATACATACATAAAAACACAACACAACACGACACATGGTAATTTAAATATTTTCGATTTTCTTGAAAACCGACCCTATTAATTTTATCTTCGTACTTATGACAAAGTTATTTGCGCATATAAAGGGTTTTCGGACACCCTGTAGGCATATACAGAATCACCCACATGCCGAAAGGTATAAAATGTACTTTCGAATCGTTCAGGTTACTTTAAAAGGGAGTCAATTCATTTCCCTAAAATTAAATTTGGCAAAGATATTTCCCCATACAAAGACTTTTTGGACATTCTGTTGTGTGTACCAACATATAAACAACCACACAAAGGAATGAAAAATTTACGATTTCCTTGAAATAAGACTCATTTAAGTTTTTCTTCGCTCTAATGACAAAGATATTTGCGCATACAAAGACTTTTCGGACACCCTGTAGACATATATACAATCATGCACATGCCGGAAGGTATAAAATGTATTTTAGAATCGTTCTGGTTACTTTAAAACGATCCGAATCAAGTCATTTCCCTAAAATTAAATTAAAATTATTCAATAATAATTAATATATTGCCCCAAAAGTATACACGCTCATGGTTAGAAAATAAAATGCATATTTTGGGATTTTTTCGATGCCACTGAGCTTCATATTAGAATCTTCAATGATGCTTTGTAGCGTCATAGGAAAATCGATTAAAATGGTATTTAATCGGTATAATATGAAATGAAATGTCTTTCTACCGAAAGTATAAGGTCCCTAAATGCATTGCCCGGTAAATTCGAGGCCGAAGTTGGTCCGGACTCCTTCCAATCACGCATCAAAATGCTGACATTTTAGCCAAATTGTGACATTTCATACATTATAATTAAATGAATAAATTTCCCCGTATAGAAATTGATTTTTAAATGCCTTTGCAGGACCTCAGCAAAATTAATGAAATTGGTATTTAATGCTCAAATCGTCCAATGAAATGTACCGCTATTAAAAATATAAAGACCATTTTACCTTTGCCATGTATATTTCAAGCCGAAATCGGTTCAGGAAGCTTCCAATATCGCTACGAAAACTGTTATTTTCATGACATTTTGACAGGTCATATTTTAATTTCGATGTAAAGAGGGTCCGTTCAATTGTTTTGTCAAGGCACGGCTTTTATATATGCACTTTTTAAAATTTTTCCTGCAGCGATGCAAAAAAAGGTATTTATTTATAACTTTAACGAAAAAATATGGAGTTTTAATTGGTTAGGAGTGTTCTTAGATGATCAGGGAAGAAAATAAACCAAAAAAGAATCGTTAAATAAGAGAAATAATATATAATAATGCCTTTTAAAGATGACTTTTGGTTGAAAAAAACCGAAAAAATGAGTTTTTACCCCCTAAATGCGGCGCTGGATCACCCATTCGGGATTTGTTTTAAAGCCTGATTATATCCCCAACGGATAGAGTTGAAAAAGTTAGAAGAAATTAGATAGGAAAAGATACAGAGTGATTCAAATGTAGAGATGTCATGAAAAAAAATCGTAAAAAATCGAAATTTAATTATCAATTGCTCCTTTCCTATTAGAAATAAAAGAACTAAAAAATACGTTTCCAACGTATTTCGGCGAGCTCTTTCCGATAGGGCACATGGAATTTCGATTTGGATCCATTTTGACCCCCCAAAAAATTCAAAACCGTCAAAAATTTGCATGAAAAATCGTAATTTCCACTTTTTCCCAAATTTTTCCAATTTCCAGTCGTTTTAGGTATAGGTAAATGTATTGCAAAAAGAAAGTATTTGAGATTCTTTAGTTTTAAGTTCAAATACGTTTTTCTGTCCGATGTTCCGGTTTCGACTTATTCGGTGCCAAAGTGGGGTCTACAAACAGCATTTTTCGACATAAAAAAATTCAAAAAAATTGCTTCCCATTTTCCGAATACCGCCAGTTTCAATAGGGTTCTGAAGCTCCCGGTCCTCCACAACCTCCAAAAATTTAAATTGATTTAATTCACTTTTGCGACCTGTAATCGATTGCAACGAAAATCGCTGAAATTTCGACTTTGACGTTTAATAGCTCCGAAACGGAACACCCTGTATAACTGAATTTTTTACCGAAGCTAGCCGCACTATCCCTCTATTAACCCAGAAAATTTGGTTGCCGCCACTCTAACCATTTTCGAGAAAAAAAATTGAAAAAGTGAAAATGTCGAAACGGACAACATACGCACGCACGCACGCACGCACATACGCACACACATTTTCTGACCAAGGGCTCGGTATATAGACCGAGCCTGAAAGGCGGTCTATAACTAGTACGGGTAGACCGCCTAATCGCCCCCCGAGGGGGCTCTATAAGGTCGGTAATATCATCATTGTCATGCCCTGAAAATTTCGTGTTTCTATGCCATGTATTTAGGAAGATATCACACTCCTTCGGACTGATGATGGAGAATAGACCGCCCTTCGTGACCCCATCGCTACATACATACAAACACCTACACGTAGAAACTATTTTTGCCAACAAAAATACTTTTCGGACACCCTGTATACATATATACAAACATAAACACATATTAATACAAATATATTTGATTTGCTTGAAATTCGACCTAATAAAGTTTATCTAAGTACTAATAGGAGTATTTGCCCATTCCAAGAATTTTTGGACACCCTGTATACATTCAATCTAACACTCACACGTTTAAATAGGAATATAGACGATTTTCTTGAAATCCGCCTTAATTACGTTTATTTTGGTCGTATTAAAATGAGTTGCAAATACTAAGACTTTTCGGACACCCTGTATACACACGTACAAGCATAAACACATAGTAATACAAATATAGACGATTTTCTTGAAATCCGCCTTAATTAAGTTTATTTAGGTCCTAATAAAAGGAGTTGCAAATAATAAGACTTTTCGGACACCCTGTATACACACGCACAAGCATAAACACATAGTAATACAAATATAGACAATTTTCTTGAAATCCGCCTTAATTAAGTTTATTTTGGTCCTAATAAAAGGAGTTGCAAATAATAAGACTTTTCGGACACCCTGTATACACACGCACAAGCATAAACACATAGTAATATAAATATAGACAATTTTCTTGAAATCCGCCTTAATTAAGTTTATTTTGGTCCTAATAAAAGGAGTTGCAAATAATAAGACTTTTCGGACACCCTGTATACACACGTACAAGCATAAACACATATTAATACAAATATATTCGATTTACTTGAAATTCGACCTAATAATGCTAAGTACTAATAGGAGTATTTGCCCATTCCAAGAATTTTTGGACACCCTGTATACATTCAATCTAACACTCACACGTTTAAATAGGAATATAGACGATTTTCTTGAAATCCGCCTTAATTACGTTTATTTTGGTCGTATTAAAATGAGTTGCAAATACTAAGACTTTTCGGACACCCTGTATACACACGTACAATCATAAACACATAGTAATAAAAATATAGACGATTTTCTTGAAATCCGCCTTAATTAAGTTTATTTTGGTCCTAATAAAAGGAGTTGCAAATAATAAGACTTTTCGGACACCCTGTATACACACGCACAAGCATAAACACATAGTAATACAAATATAGACAATTTTCTTGAAATCCGCCTTAATTAAGTTTATTTTGGTCCTAATAAAAGGAGTTGCAAATAATAAGACTTTTCGGACACCCTGTATACACACGTACAAGCATAAACACATATTAATACAAATATATTCGATTTACTTGAAATTCGACCTAATAATGCTAAGTACTAATAGGAGTATTTGCCCATTCCAAACTAAGACTTTTCCAACACCCTGTATACAAACATATAAATCCGTACACATAGAAATGCAAATATATACCTACGATTTGCTTTAAATCCGACCATCGAGTTACTATTTGTACGAAAGGCAAAGGTATTTGCCCATTCAAAGACTTTTCGGACACCCTGTATACATACATAAAAACACAACACAACACGACACATGGTAATTTAAATATTTTCGATTTTCTTGAAAACCGACCCTATTAATTTTATCTTCGTACTTATGACAAAGTTATTTGCGCATATAAAGGGTTTTCGGACACCCTGTAGGCATATACAGAATCACCCACATGCCGAAAGGTATAAAATGTACTTTCGAATCGTTCAGGTTACTTTAAAAGGGAGTCAATTCATTTCCCTAAAATTAAATTTGGCAAAGATATTTCCCCATACAAAGACTTTTTGGACATTCTGTTGTGTGTACCAACATATAAACAACCACACAAAGGAATGAAAAATTTACGATTTCCTTGAAATAAGACTCATTTAAGTTTTTCTTCGCTCTAATGACAAAGATATTTGCGCATACAAAGACTTTTCGGACACCCTGTAGACATATATACAATCATGCACATGCCGGAAGGTATAAAATGTATTTTAGAATCGTTCTGGTTACTTTAAAACGATCCGAATCAAGTCATTTCCCTAAAATTAAATTAAAATTATTCAATAATAATTAATATATTGCCCCAAAAGTATACACGCTCATGGTTAGAAAATAAAATGCATATTTTGGGATTTTTTCGATGCCACTGAGCTTCATATTAGAATCTTCAATGATGCTTTGTAGCGTCATAGGAAAATCGATTAAAATGGTATTTAATCGGTATAATATGAAATGAAATGTCTTTCTACCGAAAGTATAAGGTCCCTAAATGCATTGCCCGGTAAATTCGAGGCCGAAGTTGGTCCGGACTCCTTCCAATCACGCATCAAAATGCTGACATTTTAGCCAAATTGTGACATTTCATACATTATAATTAAATGAATAAATTTCCCCGTATAGAAATTGATTTTTAAATGCCTTTGCAGGACCTCAGCAAAATTAATGAAATTGGTATTTAATGCTCAAATCGTCCAATGAAATGTACCGCTATTAAAAATATAAAGACCATTTTACCTTTGCCATGTATATTTCAAGCCGAAATCGGTTCAGGAAGCTTCCAATATCGCTACGAAAACTGTTATTTTCATGACATTTTGACAGGTCATATTTTAATTTCGATGTAAAGAGGGTCCGTTCAATTGTTTTGTCAAGGCACGGCTTTTATATATGCACTTTTTAAAATTTTTCCTGCAGCGATGCAAAAAAAGGTATTTATTTATAACTTTAACGAAAAAATATGGAGTTTTAATTGGTTAGGAGTGTTCTTAGATGATCAGGGAAGAAAATAAACCAAAAAAGAATCGTTAAATAAGAGAAATAATATATAATAATGCCTTTTAAAGATGACTTTTGGTTGAAAAAAACCGAAAAAATGAGTTTTTACCCCCTAAATGCGGCGCTGGATCACCCATTCGGGATTTGTTTTAAAGCCTGATTATATCCCCAACGGATAGAGTTGAAAAAGTTAGAAGAAATTAGATAGGAAAAGATACAGAGTGATTCAAATGTAGAGATGTCATGAAAAAAAATCGTAAAAAATCGAAATTTAATTATCAATTGCTCCTTTCCTATTAGAAATAAAAGAACTAAAAAATACGTTTCCAACGTATTTCGGCGAGCTCTTTCCGATAGGGCACATGGAATTTCGATTTGGATCCATTTTGACCCCCCAAAAAATTCAAAACCGTCAAAAATTTGCATGAAAAATCGTAATTTCCACTTTTTCCCAAATTTTTCCAATTTCCAGTCGTTTTAGGTATAGGTAAATGTATTGCAAAAAGAAAGTATTTGAGATTCTTTAGTTTTAAGTTCAAATACGTTTTTCTGTCCGATGTTCCGGTTTCGACTTATTCGGTGCCAAAGTGGGGTCTACAAACAGCATTTTTCGACATAAAAAAATTCAAAAAAATTGCTTCCCATTTTCCGAATACCGCCAGTTTCAATAGGGTTCTGAAGCTCCCGGTCCTCCACAACCTCCAAAAATTTAAATTGATTTAATTCACTTTTGCGACCTGTAATCGATTGCAACGAAAATCGCTGAAATTTCGACTTTGACGTTTAATAGCTCCGAAACGGAACACCCTGTATAACTGAATTTTTTACCGAAGCTAGCCGCACTATCCCTCTATTAACCCAGAAAATTTGGTTGCCGCCACTCTAACCATTTTCGAGAAAAAAAATTGAAAAAGTGAAAATGTCGAAACGGACAACATACGCACGCACGCACGCACGCACATACGCACACACATTTTCTGACCAAGGGCTCGGTATATAGACCGAGCCTGAAAGGCGGTCTATAATAAGCGGCAAAACGACTGAAACGTGACGTCAAAAAGAGGTAAAAGCTATGTTTCCAAATATTTATGCAGTCAGTAAAATCTAATAAACACTACTACTATTGCAATGTATAATAAATTTTAATATCTAATTCTAATAATGTACCAAATACAATCATGTAATATGATGGTTTGAAGGATATTGTTTATCACAATGCCAAAACAAATAGTCCTGAAGTAAGAAAAAATATGCTGAAAATTAATATGTTATTTTACTGCTAATATTTACGTAGATATTTTGTATTGTGTGTACATACATAATAAAAATGACAAGCCCAAAAGCACAAAATAAATATACTAACCGAAGGATATCTCCGATCCCGTGATCGCCGCCTGCTCTTGGCCTTCGAGTGCATCGAACCCGAAATTCTAGGCCGAAACTGCCAGTGCAGTACCGACTCTCACGTCAAGAGGTATAAATGATGTATGATGATGCGAATGAATTTTATAGATTTCCGCAAGAGGTTGAAAGCTAATATAATACATAATATGTAGGTAAAGTACAGGGCGTTCCATATTCATTGTTACTACGGGATATCCCAGTAACTGTTAGACATAGAAAGTTGCCGTTTTCACAATATTCGTTTTTGAGATACAGAAGTATTAATTTTGAGAGTTACTTACAAAAACTATTTAATATTTGGATAAGGTTTAAACTGCATAGATTGTGTAAGTAGAATATCTTGGTAAAAACAATTTTTATGTACTGTTTTTGAAATACCACCCAAACTTATGATTTTTCTTAATAGAACACCCCGTATTAATTTTAAACTTTAGTTGGTACTTTTTTTTAATGGCAAAAATTTAAAAAGTAACCCTCTCAATGTAGTGCAGGGTGTATATTTTTACACTCCCTTTAACTTTTTAATTTTAAGGGTTGAAAAAACAAATACAAGAAGAATCAATGAGAACCCATTAATTAACATTTCTTAGTATTTATTAAGGACTAAAAATTTTTGCAAATAGTTATATATCTATATATATATATATATATATATATATATATATATATATATATATATATATATATATATATATATATATATATATATATATATATATATATATATATAAACATAATTATGTCGAGCACGAGTCGTTTCTTTGAAAACACTTTTCAAGCCGTACGTAAGATATTCCAAAACGGTTTAAAATAAAGGGGTTTTATACATTTTTAGTTGATATCAGTACAGTGACATTGGAACACCTGTAATCTAGATGCTAAAAATAAATAAAATCTGAGATTTCATTGATTATATTTATAACTGTTTTTTTTAAACCTCAAGATAAAAAAGTTAATGGGGGTGTAACAATATAACCTTAAAATACTTTGTATAATATAGCACAAAAATATAACATAAAGCTGTAAAATTAGAAATCTAAGAAGAAATTCTAATTATAATAAAATGACCATTTCTTAAAATATAAATTTCAATTGTAAACTGTAAAAACGGTTAAAGACAGGTGATAAAGGCAAATGTTAATTGGAATATTAGGTTTATGTGCTTCTTTATATTCAGTAAACATTTTCGAAAATTCCTAATTGTAAAACAATAAGGCAGGTAATAAAGGCTTGGGGTAATTGCAATATGTAATAGGTTACGGTGGGAGTCAACCTGTTTTCACAAAGGGGTTTTTTAATCGTCGAGGTATATTGAGCGGGAGCTTCTCTTCAGGTAGTTAAATGCAATATAATAGGTAATTGATAATATTCTAAGAAATTATAGATAATGCATTGGCATTTTGATTCGGTTTTAGTAATAAAAAGTGAACGTGGAAAAGATTTGCTGCCTTCGAAAATTTTATATTTTCAAAGGACAAGAGTTTTAAAAAGTGGAGAAATTTTCTGGAGGTGTAGCCAAAAAAGGTTAAACTGTAAAGCCAAAGTTTATGCTGTTGGTCCTGGTAACGTAATCTTAAGAAACGATGGCGCTCACAATCATGAGGCACAAGAACAAAAATTAAATAGAAAAACTGTTTCTAATGCGTGTAAAAGGAAAGCTGAAGAAGATATATCCGAAAGGCCTTCTAAAATTATTTGTAAAGCATTAGCATCTCACTTGCCAGCATCACTTGAAGCGACCGAGGTCAGTTACATTAGAAAAAATATTTATACATTTACGTAGGTACGCCTATGGCAATATCATAAAATTTTGATTCAACGCTGACCCAAGGTCCCTCGGCATTAGATGCTTAGATCAAACGTACCGCCTGAGAGATATCATTCTGGTTAGTATCTTTATTTTGTGGTAAAATCGTGAAATTGCCGAATAATCAAAATATAGTAAGTACCTATTTGGCTTTAAAAGAACAATCCAGATTGTTATTTCATGATACCATTGATAATACATTAAAATTAGCAGTGATTGGTGCGAGGATCGCCAAATTTTAGTTCGCAGTATTCCTAAAAGCAACTCCGACTAAAAGCGTAAAATATTTATTTTCTTCCGTGTCATGATTATTACTGACCCAGTGCAGTGATAGTGGACATACCTACTGTATATTCGCATGCTCTAAAATTTACTGCATTATTTCAAAACTGATGGCTAATTAATATTTAATTTTTTTATATTAAAAATAAAAAGGGTATCAGTATCAGTAGGTATATTTGTTCTCCATGGAGTTGGTAACGTTTTACTGCTTAGTGACATAAACCAATTAAAACCGTTTTTGAAAATTTAAAGATTTTGCAATTATTACTTAAATATTTCACACACTACTTTATTTTGAGGTATTATTCACATTGACATTAGATTCTATATACTATCAAAATATAATGGAATTATTATTATGTTTTGTGCACATACATACCGTATTGAAGTGCCCGAAGTTTTGTCAATATTTATGTTACTTATATACCATTATTATTACTGTTATCAATTTTAAAAAACACCTGGACTTGTTAACAATACTTAATTTCAATAGTAATCCCGTGATATTTTTTTTTCATATAAATAACTTACGTCCGGTACTTTTGTCTGAAGCTCAAACAATTCTTTACCATTCATATTTTTTAATATATTATAAACTTCTTTGTTCGATGCACCTTTTTTGCCTAGAGCATCAGCTATAATAGAGCCATTTGTTGCACCAAGTGCCCACGGATTTAAAGCGGCACCACTTTGAAGTATTGCTTTGTGAAATAGACCTAAAAGTAATTAATGTTTATTCAGATATTTTCAGATTTGTCCAAAAATTTGGCATGTATATACAAATAACGCAAGTCATATGTTTTGTGCTGCACACACCTATATTTTTTAGACGAGAAAATACATTTTTAACTATTTTTAGTTTGCTATATGAGTCAGATATTAGATATGACAGGCAATTTCATTTATAAAACGACCCATTTTCAGAGTTCAGGTTCCCTGAAAAAAAGTTTTAATGCACCCTGCGGCACCGTTGCAGAACTGGTGTTCTAATAAAAGATGTCATATGTATTGGCATGGTAACCATATCGGTAAAATGATTAATTTTTCAACAAAATTTCACTGTTTATAAAAAACTGGCATCTTAAAAAATAGCATAAAATATATTGTTAATTCCAAACGGGACACATTATATTATAAAAGATTTAACAAAACTTTATCATAAAAAGCATCAAGTTAAAAACGTAAAATTTATTTCCTATTTTTCCTATGTTGCTTTTTTTTTCAATAAAAAAATGCTTTTTTAAAAAGAAAATATGACACAAATTTTGAAAATTTGTATGTCAAAATTTTATGTTGGTAATATTATGAAATTATTTGCCACAGCAGCCTTGATAAATTATATAATTAATCATTTTATTATATATGACTACACACCGCATTGCCAACTTTTAAAGAATAAAAAAGCGGTTTCATAAAAAGCTTGTTACGATATTGAAAACGATATCGAAAAAGCTTTGAGATGATTTATGAAAAAAAATCATATAAGGAATCATATAATCAATAGTCAATAATCATGAATTCCTAAATATGTGTTGATAATGGGGAGGTTTTGCTACCTCTTAGCGCTAAACTTTAAATGCAAAAATTTCGGCACTGGCTGATCCTGAAAACAAGATTTTTAGCTCGCTCGGTAGAAGACCGTTTGTTCTTAAAAATAGAAAATATGTTTACAATATTTTATATGCAGATCCAGAGACTTGTGCGTTTTAAAAATTATGCTAATCGTTAGCAAAAAGTCCCCAATAATACAAACAGTAACAACCCTGCATCACTCGCGCCCTAAAAAATTACGCGAGCACTCGCGCGTGAGAGTTTCTCTCACACGACGATCATCTCAAAGTTTTCTTTATTATTATTTTTTTAAATTTTTTTTTGGACATAAAACAAAACTATTGGTAATATTAAAGAGCTTATTTTATAATGCAAACTAAAAATAAAACTGTCAGTACAGTGTAAACACTAAAAATAAACTTCTGCAACGATGTGAACAAAACAAAAAAAGCACACTGTATATATTTTTTTAATTTAACTCTAGATAAAAATTACGCGAAAATAAGCTAAAGTAGAAACAAATTAATAAAAAAACCTAATTATCTGAAATATCACTATCATTATTTACACCACGACATGTTAAGGTGGTATGTCCTGTGCAAATGGGAACGTTGCAGCTCAAATCGCCCTAATTCTGCAAGAATCCGTCCTCTGCTCATTGTTTACAATCTAAAATAATATATTTACTATAGTAGAACACATTGCATATATAAACAAAAAACAAATTCACCTACCAAAATTTTACTCTATCAGAAAAAATATACTGCGTTAGAACTCACGCGATGAGAGAAACTCTCACGGAGGTCAGCAGAGTGACCAATATCTAATACCAATCCACACAAAATATTGCACGCGCCCATGTATATCGATGAGGAGCCGTAAAAAGTCAGCTAGAAGTGGGGGTAGCAGTATATACTGTCCATAGAATGCGCATATTATTGGCAAGCGTGAGAAAAACGCTCATAGCGCGAGTGATGGAGGGTTAAACATTTCTACTATGGTTAAACCTTACCTTTGGACGTCGGAGATAAAACCTGAAAGTGTACAGAAGCCGACCCAGCACTATTTCCAAAAATTGTGACATTGTTTGGATTACCGCCAAATTGTGTTATGTTTTTCTGTACCCATTTTAAAGCAAGAGTCTGATCTTTTAGACCTGCATTCCCTGGCACATTTAGTGATTCGTCTTCCAAACTAAGAAAACCTTAAAAAGATTATTCTTTTAAGATGCGGCCGTTGGCGTTGCATCAAAACGATTAGCGACTACTTTTTTGATCTAATACAGTGTAATTTTTTGTTATCAATTTTACGAAAAAAAGGTATTCTTAATAATAAGTTCTGCTTTCTGAGAAAGAAGTATTAAAATATTAAACCCTGCGATAAGATGTACTTGTACTTGTACAGTATGTGTCACAACGAGCTAGCATTGTGGGAAAAGCATCTATATTACATTTTAATATTTGGGAAGTTTGCGTTATTGGTGCGATAACTTTAAGTCAAATTTAAATGGATCTTTTTAAAAACTAAACATTTTTTACGCAGCATACACTATGCTTAGCTTTTTCTGTTCTAACAATAGCTTACTTGAGTATGAGAAATGCATGACAGAGAAGTAAATTATCTAATGAAATATAAATAATCACAAAATTTGGTTCAGAGTGTTTTCAAATTTTTTCAACGCATGGGAAAAATATAATATTTTAATTTTTTCAATTATTGGAAACATGCTTATTTTTTAATATCTTCGGATTCTACAAAAAATTTTAGCATGCTATATAAAGCACACCCTATACCAAAAAGTAGCAGTTTTTTTTTAAATAAGAACAATCATCATTTCTCAGGATTATTGATTGCACGTTTCCGTCTTTTAAATCGCTTTGACTATTTATATACAGTGTGGTCCACTAAGTCTGCCATGAAAAGGTAAAACCTAGTAGCTGCCTGTGGAGCGTGTAGGAAATGGATGAGCTATTACCTCCAGGTATGTGAGTAGTAGGAAGTAAAAGAGTTGCTACTTCTGGATTAACAATTCATTTTATTTTACTATTTGCAAAATACTTTTAACAGTGCTGCTCACAATTTCGTCATTACTAATTTTTATCTCCAGTTTTTTTTATTCTCTTGTTTTTTTAACAACCTTGTTTTCATAACTACCAAAAGGTATTTCTACCAAACATTAACTAGTACATATAACAATTCGTGAAATCGTGTACCGGGAAAGTGGGTACGCCACACTGCCGTTGACATAATTTTGCAGGAGAACGAATTTTAATTTGTCTGGGTGCTATTAGTGTAAAATAATGCCTAATATGAAATCCCTTTAGTGGTAAAGTTTTTTTGCACTCCCTTTTTTAAAGTTAGTCTTTTGTATTATGTTTTTTTTAATAAATACTCCCTTTTATAGAAAAAATGCTTCTTATCTCAAGCTTGCCGTAATCTCAGAGTATTGTGTTTCTAAAAATATTTATTATATTTCTTGATTGTTTATTCAGGCCTGACATAACGGTAAATAATGACTTCTTAAAATCATTTTCACTTATTTTTATGAAAATTTTATACAAAAAACAGACACTTACCAAATATTCCTAGCCGATAGTTTATGACAACTAAAACAATATCTTCCATAAGGAGCAATTCTGGACCGTAATATAAATCACTTTTATTAGAACCCATTGTAAAGCCGCCACCATGAATATACACCATGACAGGCTTCAGATTTTCTGTAGGTTCGATCTTAAATAGTATTCATTAATTAAAACATATTTTTTTATTATGCGTATCTTGGGATGCAATTTACTAATGCATGACTGCAAGCATTGTAGATTGTAGATTAGGGAAGGGTAAACATCAAAAGGAAATAGATGTAAATGAGCGGAGAAAATCAATTTTTCTAAGCTTCTCTAGAAGAAGCCTAAGCGCATTGCCAAAAATATTATCGTGAGATCTTATTTTTATATCAGTTTTAGTGAAAACCAAAAATAATCCAAATTATTTTTAATTCCATAGACGTACTTTACCAAAAATGTGTATTTTAATTTAATAGCAATTTCTTTACTTAATATGGGAAAATATGGACCACTCGTGAAATCGGTTGAAATTGTAACCAAAACGAAACAGGCTATGTTATACCGTCAACACAAAGAAATATGACACCTAGATTACGATATTAATGAGATGAGCATTATCCCTTCTAGCTTAAACTTTCTGCTAAAAAAAAAAGGTTAAAATCAAAACGAAAAACAGTAATTGAGTACAACTACACAGTATTTTAAAATTATAACCTATATTCTTTCATTACAGCATTTGACAAAAAAAACATTATTCTGTTTCACACAGCACTTTCAGAAAGTTGTTTTTCGCCCTTTTGTCAAGAAAATTATCGTAACTTACCGACTTTCTTGAGGAGATCATAAATGAGTTTTTCTAAAGTCGTTTTTCTAAAGTCAAGATGGTTCAAAATCGCTTTCTTGCACCCGCAAACGTTACATACATAATACGTAAATATATTATTAGTGTTAAATTTAATTTATTTTCAAAGATATAATATGTACATCTTTGTTATTTTTCAACCCTATAAGCCTAATTTAAGAAACACTATAATCAACGCACAAACTAGATAAAACTAAGCAAAATATTAGCTAACAACAGGAACGGATCGGCGAAGATCATTTTCTATGTAGGTATTCGTCCAAAAGTTTAAGTTCTTGCTATTGGCTAATGTTTAGGTTCTTGCTAGAGGGAAAATTAGTTGTATGTATATTCGAGACATAATTTTTTCTACAGATTATGGTAAAAAATACTTCAAAAAATGGAAATACGTGCTTATGAAACACAACAAGTTTCTTAACATAGGATTTTACTACAACAATAGTTACCACGGAAACACTATAATGACAACCTAATTAAAACACATAAATTTTTTATATTTTTAGACATCTTTTTGTTGTCAATATTTGAATGGATAACAGCAATGAAAATACTAATAATGTTCACTAATTAAGTAAGCTTTTTAAATGTACCCAGTAAATCATTATTTTGATAATGTTAAATAAATAAAGCGTGTAGGTAACAAATATAATAAAAATTGTAAAATGTTTCTTTTAACATTTTGTTTTAAAAACAATGAAGTACAAAGATACACATGTGCTCAATAGAAAAGAAACGGCACATGCCTTGGCACAAAACATTCCTAGCGAAATAAAATTTTAAAATTAAAGGTTACTAATATCGAAGAAGAAAAGTACACAAATGGTTAAATTGTTTCGCAGTATAATAAACAATTTTTTTATCCAGCATCTATATCACATTAAGAATACCCCTATTTTTGGCCACCATAAAGCAATTTAATGAAATCAAATTTCTTATATCGCAGCCAAAAATGGTTTTTAAATTATACACATCCCATATTTTTGTTTTCAAATTGTTCTTTAAAGGTAAAGGTACAAGCCATAAATATACGAGCATTCAAATAAAATAGAAAATCTTAAGGTTTAGCCCAAGATGATGGTTGATTCTTTTATATCCAAATTATTTTAGTTAAATTTGCTAATTCAAGTTAGAAAAACTATAAACGGACTTTATTTTTAAAAGTTGCACATCCTGTACAGGGGGTCCAATTTTCGACATTTTTCCAGGGTATTTCAGTTGTCTTTAAAGGTAGAGAGCTGCGGTTTTCGCAACCCTATGCTACTTTTTCGTGAAACGTATGAAGCTACAAACAGAATTTTCATAGCCTGCTTCGTCCCGGAGATACAGTGCGGTTTTGAAAATGTGCCATTTTCAAGCACCCCTCTCTGTTGCCTTTTAACTTATCGCTAGAGTAAAAACTGATTATTATATAGTATTTTATGTAGAATCCAGTGGCGTAGTCAATTCTCTTCTAGAAGGAACGAATTTGAAGATAAAAACAAAAGTTGCATTTTTTTAAATAGAACACCCCGTATATTTTCATTCGATTGCTTTTTTCATAAGCTTTTCAAAAATTTATAACCGTTGGTATATATCTTTTGGAATAATTAATTTTACAATTAAAAAAAAAGGTATAATATTTCATAGTTGGTCGTGATATAATGATTTGAAACAAATGAAAAGAGATTTTTAACTAACATTGAGATTATTTAAAAAATTTAAATCGCAATATCATAACTGAATCACAATTTGGATAAAAAAATTCACTGTTCCAAAGAAATTTAGATAAAACAGGAAACATTAGATATCTCAACTAATTTTTGCCAACTTTTGACGCGATTGGTCCCTCTGTGCGTCGGTCATACCATTGAAAATTTTATCAGATATTTGATAATATTTTGTTTACCAAACTTAAAAAGTGATGTTCTTGCGGTTCTTTCTTTTCGGTCAGTGACGGGGTAGAAATTCAATATTTACAAATAAATAAATTTCTAAATTTTTTTGGCTGGCCACTACGGTGGGCACCACCATATTTTGGGTGGGCCTGCGCCCACCCAGGCCCACCCGTAGTTACACGTAGTAGATAACAATTTTAGTACGTACTTTCCAGAATAATACAACTAAATTCTTTCTAGCAACACATTCACCTGGAAACAAAGCAAATCGCTTAAATATTAGAATAACTCCTAAGTTTTTAATGGCGACTTATTAATAATGACAGGACAAAAAACCTGTCAAAACCTAACTGATCAACTAGATCTTAATTTAAACCAATACTAAATCCAAAACCTTTTTAGTAAATTTGAACGTAGGTAAGTGTGGGGGGAACATAGCTTGTTCAATCAGCCAGTCGCCAAAAACCACAAATGTGTGACCTTTTCAAATATTATTATGAGCAAAATTTAGGGAATTTTTGCAGAAAGAAAATTGAGTATTATCTTAACAAGTGGACACGTCAAATTGAAGATAGTGACTTGCAGAATATAAATAATTAAATATAAATAAGTACTCCACTGATACTTATTTCTACATCTATAGTTTTTTTATACGATTACTGAGGAGGATTCATCATGCAGTTAAGATCGTTATAGAATGGCGGTATAAATTCATACATGCATTTCCTTTCTAGTACAAGGACTCATGGGCCTATATGTAAACAACGTAAACTGATAGAGAATACTGTAAGAGCCGGCTTTTTAGAACTTTTTACATTTTTCGGCATTTTTAAATGATAACAAAAGATATGTCAACATCATATATGTCATTTTAAAGAGAAGTCCTTGTTTAATAATCCAGTTCTATTTATTGCTCGTGCATGGTTTTTGTCACCAGGAAAAGTCGAAATAAAAAATTTAATTGCGTTTTTAAAAAATTCGTCGAAATATCGATTTCTAAAGTTTCTAGAAGAGGTATATACTACAGCCACCGACATAAAATTCGATCCGTCCAAAATTTTGATCAAATTTACTTTATGATTGATGTATCAGTAGTCCAATTTGAATGATTTTTCCAAAATTACTAAATTGTAGATAAAGATAAAGGTATTGATTTTAATTAATTTCTTTCAATTTTCTAAAAAAGAGTATACATGTTGAGATATACAAGAGAATCAAAATGTTTTTTAATGAAGTTTATAACACCCTGTAGAGTAATTTTGTAATCTTAACTCTACTGAATATGCTTCTCTGTGGAGTTTGATTTGTTTTTAACATTTTACTTCTTTATTCATCTCGATATCTGTCTCCGTTCAAGAGATATGAATTTTTAAAGAAAACACTACACATTTGATCAAAAGTCATTAATTTTAATTGTAACTTAAAACTAAGGGTGTTATGGCTTTTGTAAATTAAGTCACATTTTGACAGCTGTCATGCTAATTATTCTTTGGTGTTTAAATTTTAAAGTGTCAGCTAAAAATTATGGTTCTTTTGCCTACTGATGCAGCAATGGTAGTTGCTTTAGCAAATGATGGAAGGGTGCAGTGTGCGGCTAAAGTACTGGGAAGTACCTAGCGTAGCCATGGAACGTTTTATCGAAAACGGCAATTTTTTGAGGAGAATAGGATCTGGCAGAAAATGATACACAAATGCTCAAGATGATCGTTTTTTAACTCAATGTATTACGCAATAGAAATACCCCTGCTGTTATTGCATGAAATCGTTTGGAAGAAGTACCACAGATGAACGTAAATGAAATAACTAACTGGCCCAGAGTTGACTAGAAATCATAGGACAGGACGTCTTCGATTTGCTCGGGAACATCAAAATTGGGGCATCGAGAAATGGAGTAAAATTTTATTTTCCGACGAGTCAAGGTTTTGCCTAAGGTGGAGGCTCTGCAATAGTACGGAATCCCATTAGGTCAAGTTCACGCTTACCTTATTTTTATTTATATAAAAGCAACTTACGTTTTGTGTAAATACATTTAATACCAAACAGTCCTCGCTTCCAATAATCTCTAGAGGATTTTCTTGCATAATATCCCGATGATAACAGGCATCCCCATCTTTTGTGGCATCTTTAACTCCTTTCCATGGTTCAATGGGTTGTGGGGCCTATAAATATCAATTTAAGCTTACATCATATTTCGGCAAAAAGTTTTCAAGAATTATTGTTTCTACAAAAATAGGTGAAATGTTGTAAGGTAAACATATGATTTAAAATCTAAACTTAAATTAATTTTTTGACAAACCTTGAATCTTAGCTCACCAACTGGCGGTTTGGCATACGGCACTCCCAAGAACTTATATATGGGTTTTCCATTGAAGTTTGTTCCAAGAACTCCCTTAATTTTCCCTTCATTTAGGCTAACTATTGGTTCTCCCATTTTAATAACTTTCTATTAAACGCTTCCCAACAAAACTAAAGTTCGAATGAATAATATGAAGTGCAGCGGTAACAAATAATATATGTGAAATTTGTTTTGATGACTTCAACAAATGTGGCTTAATTAAAGTAGATAAGTTGAATTATCTTTTTTATGTACCACTGAATGGTACAATTGAATAAATAACTTGATT
Source organism: Philopedon plagiatum (assembly GCA_963971165.1). Taxonomy (NCBI): domain Eukaryota; kingdom Metazoa; phylum Arthropoda; class Insecta; order Coleoptera; family Curculionidae; genus Philopedon; species Philopedon plagiatum. The sequence goes on from OZ020194.1 coordinate 71,770,201, forward strand.
AGACTTATCAGAAGACAAGATAAAGGTGTTTGTAGTGGTACTGTTGGTAACACGCCGACTTTAAAAAAATTGTCTTCAGGACATTCCGAACAAAAAACCCATATGGGTTCATCTTTTAAATAATAAAGGCATTTGGGCACTTCATTCCTCCACGCCACACTGTGGTCTAAGATATATATTTTAGGACGACAAAAATATTATACATGGTTTATTAAATATAATATAATATACCACAATAATTGCACATTTTATTAATTAACATTATATTATGATCAGATATAATATAACAAGTGTATTGAAAATTATCTGAAAGCAATCGTGCACTACGTGCACTTGCGTGCAAATTTGTCCAAGTGCTATGGTTGCAATTATTTTGCAATAAAAATAAAAATAAATGTTTAGTTACTTTGATGTTTTTCTGAATACCTATGACTGGCAGAAAAATTATCGGGGGTAATACCACAAGTGCATCAAAATTACCGATAATTCTGCTTGAGAGCCTATGGTATTGAAACTGCACAAGTTTATTTTTATTTTTGATTAAATCCGAAGGAGGCCGACTCCGAAGGAGGAGGGCTTTTTCGAAATTTAATTAAAAATGAAAATAACCGAATACAGTTACTTAGGACAGAATGCAGAATTATCTGGTTATTTCTGATGCACGAGTGGTATTCGGTGGAATATTTCCAGAACAATTATTGTATTTCATATTCTAAAATAAAACATCAATGTACAATAATAGCATAACGAAAACAAATTTATTTTAACTTAAATAACAGTCAACACAAGTAATAATAAAAAATATACTCAAAATTAGGAATAAAATGTGCTTTCGCTAAAAGTACAATTACCTATAATAATTAACAATGTGATTTTGTATTGACGTGGCCGTGGTTTTCGTCATAGACATCGATGAAGAAGGTAGCGGCTGCTTCTGCTGCTGAAAAGATTCTTCAAAGTCAGTTGGATTGTTATCCCTCATCTTCCCAACTGTGTTCTCATGGTGGTTCTCATCCATTTGAAAATAAGATAAAATGGATTTCGCACTTGAATGGCCGGTAATTTGAATTAACTGTTGTTCGCCAACTCCGCTCTTAGCTAATTTGGAAACTGCTGTAGCTCGTAGAGAGTGAGGTAATTGTTTTTGTTGCCGTGTCCAGTCCAGCTTTTTAGCTTCCCGGTTTGTCCATTTACCTAACTTTTTTTTTCGACAGGACTATTCTTGTACCATTTCCCGCTACACTCCCAAAAAGGATTGGCGGTTAAAATGGATGGTCGTTTTCAATTTCATGACGTTTTTGTTGATATTTCAAATACAAACGTAATGGACAGAAATCTGGAGCTGCTCGGTTTTTAATCAGCCATTTTGAACTTACGCAGGGCTTTGAACCTCCTTGTCTGGTTTTAGTGAATAACGGGTTTGATACCCTTGAGGAAGATTTTACTTGTGTCCCTGTTTGATCTCTTTGAGGTAGATTAGTGATGAAGTGCGCTCCACATAGGACAAGGTCAAACGAAGTACCTTAATTTAATAATCGCCATGAAAAGCCAAATGTTTGAATGAGTATTTTTATAAAGAAAACTTATTTAAAATGTTAAGAATAACCCTTTTCTACAGAGAAAACTGATTTCAAATGTTTTGAATATAGAGAAAACTGTTTTGGGATACCGTCCTAGCCCTGTAAAGGCGTTGCAATCCCCAAAGCTACCTAGTAGTAAAGTTACCATTTTTATTTTTTATGTTTACCTAATTCATAGGATGCCTTTCTTTTCCTCCTCTTTTTTTAATCAAAAATTTCAATTTCTTTGAATCTTTCTTTCATTACGACGTATTCTTTTTAAGTTTACTCACAGGAGCTTTAATGATTGGACAGTGGGTTATTTGATACGTTTATATAACTGTAAGTAGCGCCAAATTAGATCTGTTTAGTGGCTCACACCAATAATGTTAAAGAGTGTACAGTTATTTTTGGGTAAGTATATTGATGTCATTGGCATGTGGCATGAATGAACTAAAATTAATAAACCTCCCCTCAAGAATAATGCCCTGTAACATTAGAGCTAGCCGATGGTCTGTTGTCATATATCCTAACCCTTTACAATAACAACTAGTAATTAATGACAGCAATTATCGTTATTAGATTACCTATTAATTTATTTAATTGCTAAGTAAACACATATATTACCAAGTTAACTTTTTTATATAATTATTTTATTATTATAATTATATTATATTATTATTTATTAAAATTTTTTATAATTATACAAAATATTAACCAAAGTAAATGCATCACTAAATGCTTTTTATAAAAATCAAATATCTTCTTTTATATTACAACACAACAAATCCCTTATTGCAACACAGTAAGGACAAGTAGGTTTCTGATCTCCCAACTCACCATGTACCAAAAATTTGCAAATTTAGCTAATGTGTTTTGAATAAGTTAACTGTTTAGGAACAATACTAAAATATGTTGTTTTTGGTCTTTTTGTCGCCCTAAAAACAATTTTTGGACTACAGTGCGTTGAAAAAACATTATTAATAATAAAGTTTCTTCCGCACTACACTTCGTTATGATTGTCAAAAACAAATTGAGTCACATGGCAAAAAATGCCTTCCTCCAGTTCAAAAATCTTGTAGAAATTCTTATAAATGTTTTTAACATTGTAGAATCTAATTTCGAAATACAATTCGAGAATCGCGTTATGAAAGGGGATCAATACAAAATTTCTTATATTTACAATACTGAACACAATATACGTCATCGGCCTGTTATAAATTAATGGAAAAATCCATTCTTTAAATCAATACAATAACACATGAATATCAGAAACTTTGTCATAATTTTGTGGTTTCTAGTTTAATTAACTTTAACGTCACTAAAGATGTTACACACAAAAAAGAGGGTACCACAACTTCTAATTACTATATTTTCGTAATATCCTTAACAAATGTTGATTAATGTATTTGTCTACATCTTTTCCCCACACAAAGTCCATATGCGTCCACTTCTCATAACGCACTTTGTACAAATCCACTACGTTAGGTAGCATTTTGGCCAGGATTGCAACATCCTAAAAAACACATCATTATTAATATGAAGAATGTCGCTCTCAGTTTTAATTAATAATAGTCCATTTTTATTTTTAATTTTGGACACGTAATTGTTTAATATATCCATCAACTTATGTTCAAATGGATTACTTAATTTTATTGTTAGACTTTGAACTTTCATTTTCGATACTAGATTTGTTATGTCGTTGGATCATTGATAAGTTCTTGGTCAATAAAAGCCTTATACTAAATATTTTTCGTTGCAAATGAATATGTTCAGATACGCCTGGTGGTGTGATATATTATTATGTATTTTGAGGGAAAGAACTTTTTAATTCATTGGAAAAATAGATTAATATTGACTTGTAATAATAAGTCATCCAATGATCTTTCAATCCCCAAGAATGAATTTTACTGGCTTGTCATTAGTGTCATCATTCTATATAGAGTCAAGATGATAGGTCCTTTCTATAACTAACTTATTTGCAATGGATAGTGACACATGGCTCCCGCAAATTAACATCCCAAGACGCTATAAAACCCAGCGTAACTAGGCCAGTAGTTGTCCAGCGAATAACCATCAGTCAGGCAAGTTTGTTTGGTACACCGATGGATCCAAGACTGATAATGGAACGGTCGTGTTAAAAAATAAATACATGGAAATAAGTGTTGGTGAGACCAAGAGCTATGGAACATTATATGAAGATTAAAAAAATAAGACTGAAAAACAGAGAAATAGGAAATGGAGAAAATAAAAAGTGAATAAAAACGTGGAAAAAGGAATTAACTTAATTGATTTTCCAAAAATTTTTGACATACATTCAGAGTACCTATCAAAGGCACTATCAATGTTGGACAGATTATAGAAACAGATAAAATGTTTAAGTAACACTTACTTGAAAAAAAAACATCATAAAAACCTTTTGACGTGTATCTACGAGTATTAAAAAATTGACAAACCTCTAAATATCGCATTATTGCCTATTGGCTATCCTTATACCAGCTGAACCTACCTCTTTAGCTATTAAAGTGTCAGATTCACCATACATCAAAGAAACAGGACAGGTTACGTTGGCCAGATTATAGTCGGGTGGTATCGGCGAGTTATATCGTTTCTTGTTCTCTTTGGGACCCCAGTCATATTGCACAAATTTACCTACAAGAAAATGTCTATAAGTGAATGTGGTAAGTAAAACTAGTCTATAAATAGGGCTTGAAAATCAGTTTTTTACGAAAACACAGGTTTTCTTACTGGTTTATCTAACTCTAAAGTCATCAGAATATTATATTAGTTATCTTTCCAGATATCAGAATGATTTTCGTTGTTAATGTAAAGTCTCCTTCTTTAGTTTAATAATTAATATATTACTAAACACTTAGTAGGTACCAACAGTTAAATACTATCTGAAATAAAAGCACCTACTTTAGGATAAGCATATATTTTCCATTTTTCTAGACCTATTAGCTTACTAATAATAAGAAGATCACTAAATAGATCAATATTTTGAGTTTATATAGTATGTAGAATCGACTTTTCGGTAAAAAGTAATACAAACCTGTAGATACAAGTTGCGCATAATGCAGCGGTTGATAAACAGAACATCCAGCTGGTGCTGTGGATGCAATAAGAGGAATAGTGCTCTGAAAAATATTTGAAGACGGTATTACCTTTATATATAGTAGGAGTATATTAGGGGAGTTCCAATACGTAATTCAGAATTTACTTTGTAAATAAAACCAACAATTTTAGAAAAATAACATGCTTGTTAGACATGGCAGTTATGTTTTAAAAATAATATTCTCTAAATGCCCCCCTCGACTACTTCTACAATTCAGACGCGGCCCGTGAGTTTTTTACAGGTGGGTCAAAATTTTGTGTGCAACTAGTGATATTAACACACCAAGCAAAATATACCTACTTTTTTAATTAAGGTTGGAATGGAAGGTTTTTTGCTTAATAATGTGCCTAGTCTTGCCAAGAAATTATTTACCTATAAATAAACACTGCAAAAATCATAAAATAGGTACCTACTGTAGTATATTGAACATTGCTACTCTAGATGTTTATGACTTTTAGTATTACTTTTCTATGTGTTTTAGTCCAAGATTGTTAGCGGCTTCCCGTTTTGATACGTCTGCGTCTCCTCAATAGGAAAGCTGCCGAAACTCCGTTTTCTTTAATAAATGCAATACCGACTGGCGGCTAGACATAGTAGTACGATCTTTGCCTACGCACGCGCAGGTTGCCAGCTGTAGTAGATATGAGGTTACCAATAATTTTAAAAATATTTTATCGAGGAACAAGTGCTAACTTATTGACAATACACCTTTTAGAGCCGATCTAATTTTCCAAATATCAAAAATAGACTCCCTTTCAAGCTTACAGAATTCGCAATTATCCATGAAAGAATTTCTGATAATTTGCAAACTTCATTAGACAATCTCACTGATATTTCTGGGCTGCATGCACGAGATAAATTGTGTTCAGTTGTAACGAAAAACCCCGATTACAAAACAATAACTGATATAACGAATCAAGAACAACCCGATGCCATGCATGGGTAAATTTTTCAGATATGCAAATCTCACTTCTTACGATGCAGAAAGATCATTTTCTCATTACACACATGCATTTTCCCCATACCGTCGGCGTTTAACTAAACCAACATGGAAGCCTTTTGATCTTACAGTTATATGCAAAATCTATTAATCGACCATTTACATCTCATATTGCTTAAAAGGAGGAAGACGGAAGGTGGTAGAGGAACTCTTCCTCGACCGAGGTAGTACCACCCCACACATCCTCTTAAAGGGCTGGTGAAACCCCTACGGATGTTTCCAGCTCTGGCTGTGTGAGTCGATTCCCCAGTACACCCACGGTACATAGTACTTAGACTTCTGCAAGAATGACCTGTCAGAAGATTAAAAAAAAAGTAAGCATTTTTTATAGTTTTCCTTTTTTTTACTTTTACTCTGTCTCGCTGCCCCAGTTGCTCCGCCTAATGAATTTCAAGTTGTAGTAACATCTTTACCCTTTCCACCCCATATTATGTAAAACGTAAGCATGTTCAATATATTTTTTTTACTTTTACTCTGCGTCGCTTCCCCATTTGCTCCGCCTAACGATTTTTACCTTTTTAACCAAGCTTACATAATAAGTAAAGCATTGTACCATGGGTTACTCCAGGGACGTCCCTACCCTAGTTGGAAATAAAATTAGGATCCGGCTTGAAAATAAAATACAAATATTTATTTACCCACATAGGGTAATTTGAAAATGCGAAATACGAAAAGACTTCGGTTAAAGCAATATAACCTACAGGGTGTCCGAAAAGTCTTAGTATTGGCAAATATCTTTGCTATTAATAAAGATAGAGACACCAAATTTTAGTTGTACCTGATGGGTTAATAAATCTACTTCTTCAAATTAAACTTTTTCAACCCCCTTAAGGGGTGACTCTAGGGAGTTCAGGTCAAAAATTTTAAATGCGTCCCTATGTCGTGTGGTCTTTTATTTTAAAGGTTTTCAAAAAGAAACATTTTACCGCAAACCCGAGGTCCGTATCTTAATTCGTTTTTAAATTGCAAGCCTATAAAAATTAAAAAACGTAAAAAAAATAAAAATTTAATATACATATTCCAATACTTACTGGATCAAGTTGTTCCGAAGTAAATCCACCAAAAGCAATTAAAAGATTCGTGCACAGTTCTCTAGTGTTTGCTTGTTCTCCACATAGACTTTTCCCCAAAAAACGAACTCCTTCGTTGGATACCAGTGTATTAGGTATAAGTTCGTAAATTTTTAAGGATTCGGCAAGTGTCTGGAAATTATTTTATTATTATTTGTTGCGAGGAAATGTATTGTATATTTTGATGTATTTTAGAAAATTGCATTTTTTGAATTAAATTATTAGTTGTGCAGGTGAACTAAATAAATACTAAACTACTAAAAAAAAATTAGAATAACTGTATTTAACTGGAAAGAAACGAGATAATGTTTGTTGATTATTAACCTGTGAAACGACCTTCCGAAAACGTTTTATATTAATTTAATGTTGTTTATTGCTGCACTCTATGGTACCTTACTAACCTGCAGATATTTAAACATTGGCGATATCATCCGAGCAGAAGCTTCCTTGATATTTCCCAATATTGCTGATGGTGCCATGCCAATCATAAGTTTGATTTTCTTGTTATATTCTGGCCTTTCAGAACACATGACAAAAAATACTGTAGTACCTTGAGAATGACCCACGTAATAGAGTTTCTCATTATGCGTTTTCTCCAAAATATAATCGATGGTAGCTGGCATGTCATAGTATCCAATTTCATTCCATCTAAAATAAGAAGTTAACTTTAAAGTGTAAATATTTATAGTTCTGGTTTAATAAGAAAATAAGAAAAATAAATCAGTTCGTTGCATTTTTAGAGACGACATTAAATGAACTAACTGCTTTATAAATATTTTTATTGCATGTTTATTAAATCAATTCATTATGATTCAGTGAAATGTTGGACAAAGAATGTTTACAAGACTTATCTATATTTACACTCTTGTTCCCTGTATAGAAAATAGAGCAACTTGTTATTTTTTATTATGTGCTAATGTACACAAAACAAGAGAGTCTTAAATTGGGCTTGAACATTCCCTTAAATATTTGCACTAGGTTTTAAATAATATGAAGTCCAAATAAGTGTATAAATTCACTTTTAGACTTCCTTAAACTTTTTTTACCCAAAACATTGTTTAAATTGAAGAAGTGTAATTAAATTGAGCACACATATTGCAAAATAAAGCTCTTCTGACAAATTCACAACAGGACAGGAAACATGTCCTGCTTCTGCTTTAATACTTACGTGAACTTCCAGTATTTCGGATCTTTATCGGGATCTAATGTTTTGTGCTTTCTAGAATGCCAAGTACCTCTCGCATTGCACAACCACACATCATATCCGTGATCTGCTAAGACATATGGCAGTGCTTTTGTCGGTCCTCCAACAATAAAATTTTCTGCAGAACCCATAAGACCATGGTTCAGTATGACTGGATACTAAAACAGAAGTGCAGGATATCCCCGTATGATTTTACCTCAAAAGAGTTTTAAAGGCAGGAATTATTGAAATGCAAAAGTTTTCTTTTAAATTTATGTAAAGATTTATATAAAACTTTTTTTTAACAAGACATGCGTATTTAAAATATATTTATATGGTAGGTTACACTAAAATGCGACCTGCATTTAACAAGACCCAAACACCATCGTTGAGGATCAAAAGATTTGTTGGAGATATAGACTCTAAATGTCGTGGTATTGTGAAAAGAATTTCTATTATTGAACAAATCCAGGATACAAACTTTTATTGATTCCAAGGGTTTGGAATATAAAGCATTATTATCACCAGGAACTTACGAATTGATAATATGTTATCATAAATCCATATTTCTCCTTATTTTTTTATATATTACATATTATTATTTATTAAAATCATATAACTTATTTTAAGCGCCACACTGCATATCGTTGTCCTCACTATTATTTTATGAACCCCAACACCCAACTACTTAGTTTTACTGTTTGTATAAACTGTTCTTGAAAGATTCATATCATGGCATCCAATCTCGAGATACCGAATCCTGAAATACCCGGACCACGAGCATATTTGAATTCCGAAAATCCCGGAATTATAACAATTCAATCCCGAAAATTAGGTTGAAAAACACATTTTTAAATGTTCAAAACAGTTTTAAACAGTTAGTTTTTGTATCAAACATCTTTACTCTCCCGTAAGAAAAACCTAAAATTATTAGGCCAAAATCTTCTTTTTCGATTCTTAGGAATAAGGAAAGTATGAAGGCTATGTGCACTTTTAAGTATGAATGAAATAAAGCTGTGTATTAAGTGCAAAGTTTTTTAAAATTTATTAGCACAGCGCTTTCGATCTTAGGTCATAATCAGTGCTTCTTGTCAAGATGCCAGTCAGAAATCTATTTGAACGAACAACAGTAGAACATATTAAAATATTTTTTTACATCACAATTAAAATCAAACAATTATTTTACAAAACAATTTCAAATTCAGCTTACACTTGAAGGGGTAAGATTTGATAAATGATCATAAACCACGAGGTTGCTAAATCGTTAGGGGTTAGAAAAATTTTTCCTCTAACGATTTAGCAACCTCGTGGTTTATGATCATTTATCAAATCTCACCCCTTCAAAAATGTGACCGTGTAAGCTGAATTTGAAATTGTTTTGTAAAATAATTGTTTGATTTTAATTGTAATGTAAAAAACATATTTTAATCTGTTCTATTGTTGTTCGCTCAAATGGATTTATGACTGGCATCCTGACAAGAAGCACTGATGATGACCTATAAGGTCGAAAGCGCTCTGCTAATAAATTTTAAAAATTTTTCACTTAATACAAAGCTTTGTTTCATTCTTAGAGGAGATAACACTAATATCTATGGGGTTCATTAGGAAATACCCCAAACTGTAATTATCCAAATATACTAAATTATTTTATTGCCCTTTTGACCTGGTACGGGTGCCTAAACTTAGTCGTTTCGGAGAGTGGTCAGTTACTGTAAGTAAATCGTCAAGTGAAGTCGAAGTTTAAAAGTGTGGTGCTAGGAGATTTGCTAATATTGTTTTGCGGAAGAAAGCGCTTAGATATCTTTAAGGAATGTACTTTTATTGTGTTGATAATACAATACTTGGTTTTGTTGATTTTAATTAAAAGATTGTAATCTTCGTGCCACTGCGATTTCTTCTTGCGTAACATAGAATAGAAATTTTTTGTTGACTTATCAAGAATTGGCCATGTTTGGCGGGAATAATTTTTATATCAAAAGGTTTAGCCTTGTTTCACATCTCCTTTTTTAAAAAATTTAGCTGCGACCACTTGCGACTCTCTAAATTGGGTTAACTTTTTGCAGAGATGCATCGGTTTAAAAACGAAGACCTTTTTAAACTATGGGCACAAGAAGTAAATAAAGATCAGAATTTTTCTACAGCTTTTAAGCATATAAAAGGGAAGTTTGCAGAAGGCATAAACACATCAAATGGACATAAGATTAGAGAAAAGGTGTGTCGCCTATGTCTCTATATTAACGACAGATGGCATCAAGTACAGATAAATAAAGACCGTTTTAAAACAAGAATCAGATCTCAAAGACGAGAAGCCTCGCAATTATCACATGAAAAACAGCACGAATCAGCTTTAATTGTACAAGCTGCGGCTATGGCTGCACGTCAGCAAGGACAACATGAGTTGGCAGCCGTTTTAAAAGATATTACCAACACGACCTTCTGAAGTCATAAAGATGATTCTATCTTTCAAGAAACAGCCTCTAAATTTTCACAGCCGAAGAAACACTAGAGTTGATTTTGGATTTAAACTTTAGTAAGCAGCAGTACCTGAATATACGAAATGGGACCCCGTCAAGGAAAAGCTTTATTTATCCAGATTATAAGCACGGATGGCAGTACAAGTCTAAATGTAGACCAAGAGATATTATGGTTACTGACGTTATTGCAGAAAGTCCTTTAAACAATCTTATAGAATACACGACGAAACTCATAGTATTATTACAAGAAGAAGTGATTATTCATCACCTGGACTTGTTAGGACTTAAGAACATTACTGCCGAACTAATTTGTAGCTATGGGTTTGATGGAAGTAGCAGTCATTCTACTTACGAGCAAAAATTTTAATCACCTGGCACTCACATGTAACAATTTGTATACCTTTACGTTTGCAAACAAAAAACGGTGTCATATTATGGAACAACAGAATACCCCAGTCTGTTCGATTTACCTCTGCAACCCCTACGTGGTAATATTATTAGTACGTGGGTACCAAATTATGTTCATTACATGTAAGCCATGTATTAGCTACTATATTAATAATAAGTCAGGTTGTTTTTATTTTAATGTATTCTTTGTGCATTAGCCTTAAGAATCAACAGAACTTTAAATAACAAGCATCTTTTTTTTCAAGTTTTCGCCCTAAAGCTGGCGTTTCTTGCCTGGTAATTACTTCCCAAATCTTGTTCTTGCATCGAGTTTATCTTAAAGCGGGCTTAGGGATTTTGATAAAATAAACTGAACCCATCGTTGTCGAGTAAGATTCAATCAAACTTTGGAAACATTAGAAGGAGCTAAAACATTTTTTCCATTTGCCAATACTCCGGTTTTCTTGACACAATGACGAAGCTGTAAATATAAATTTTAGTAGGTCAACCTTGCTTGGTCGTTGTGTCTAAATCTGTGATCCTTAAGTAGCCTGAAAGATGCTTCTTTAGCAATATTTGTTAATTATTATAATTCCATAAGGCAGTTTTAGGTGGTGAAAGAAGTAGAGCTTCCCATATTTTTAAATTATTATATACTTCTATCACGATAAAAAATGATTACAATTTATTTTTGATAGTCTACATATAAAAAATCGCTGAAGCGTGCTAACTGACAAACTTCTCACTCGAAATTAGCAAACACGTATTTGGCTGTTGTTTAAAATGCAACCCTTAACGGTTTGAAAGAGGGGTGTATTTAAAAAAAATGCCTTTATCTCACGAATCGCTGCTGGATGGATAAGGGGCGTTTTACCAAGACCTTCCCTCCATCTTACTGTAAACTATTTCCATGGGTGCTGGTTCATTTTCATCTGGTTGCGCAATCTCTGGCAGTTTCTTTTTGTAGACATTAAAAGACATCAATGTCACCAAACACTAGGTTTATTTACATATGTACATAACACAACTCGAGTCTGATAGTTGTAATACAAATGTTCATTTTCACATTTCGAGATTTTACTCCTTATAGGTATTGGCACTTAGGCAAAAGTACGACGAAGGTAATGTTAGTACAACTAAGCAAGTTTTACAACGAGGGTTGTTATGACGAAGATGAGTTCCAGGATACTGGTAAACCGACCATGGGAGGTTCTGATATCTCGACTATGAGGGGTTCTGTCCTGTCACCCAACTATGGGGGGTTCTATGACTCAACTATGGGGGGTTCTGTGACCTAACTATGGGGGGTCCTGATGACCCGACTATGGGGAGTTCTGATGATCCGACTATGGGGGGTTCTGGTGACCCGACTATGGGGGGTTCTGTGACCCAACTATGGAGAGATGACTCTACTTTACACCGACTTTCTGTGTGACCGTGTCTGCTCATACACTTGACCGACCTTCTCTCCGTCGAGTCACTCGACGCGCCCCATCTCAACGCTCTTGCTCTGAGTTAACTAGCTAACTGAAGTGTTGCTTCGTCTGTAACTTGAAGATTATGAAAAGTACCACCCCTTGGGGAACCGCCTGTTAGGGGATGACGAATTAGGGTAAGATTGGTGGTGACATTTCCCAATTATATTTTAACAGATATTATTTCGTTGGTTAGAAAGTAGGAAGGCGGATCGTTGATACCTCGGTACGACGAATAGGAGACGCAAGGGGATAGATATCTGTAGCCATGTTTGATGGCTTTTTTATGCTTTTATTTTATAACGTTAAAGCAATAAAAATAAAAGATAAGGGAAACTAGGCTTTTGAAGTTTCGCCGACAATGGTGCCGGTTTGGAATAAATAAATTGCAGGAAAGATTTTCTTTAGATATTTTCTCCGAAATGGGCTTTGTGCGTAGCCGACTACTATGTATTTAAAATAAAAGTAAAATAAACAATCAAATAATAATCAAACCCCAACAAGAGATGCAAGCTTGAATTTTATTATTTGCAAGGGGTTTTATTCTTTATCGATTTTTAACATTTATTAGGAATAAGGACAGAAAAATAGAAATTAAACGAACTGTTGGGTTCCCCAACAGCTACAATATGAGATATCAATTTCTTCCTTCACTTCTTCCTTCTACTAATAAAAATGGTCTTAAAAAAACGCCAAGCGGTCGAAATCAAGAAGTAATTGCTAATAGACTTAGATATATTCTTACTTGCTACCTGCCAATTAATGGTAAATTTACTATTTATGTCTAAGTATCAGAAAACAAGAGTAATTTTTTGTAGGTATATTGTACCTTATTCGGTTGCTTCGTGGCGCTTTGTCGTCCATAAGGAACTCTAAACGTATCCAATAGGTACCCGTCCTCGGTTTCAATCTCATGGAGTTCCACGGGGTATCCATACTTTTCTATTATTTCTGTCTGAAATTAAAACATATATCTACTAATGAAACTATTGAATATAAGTTATTTATGGTAAAATTAAACTGATTTACAGTAAAGTATTTAAACTAATTTCCGACAGGGTTCAGAAGATTTAAATCAATTGATTAAAATCAGCGATTAAAATCATGATTTTAATAAAGTGGTTTTTAATTTAAAAATCATGATTATAATTAAAAAATTAAACGAAAATCATGATACTTAAAAACATATTTATTCATAAAAATAAAACTTTCAACTCCTTTTGATACAAAAAAAAATCTTGATGCATTTCCATTTTTATTATATTCATTATAATACTTGATAAGGAATGTAGCTGCTTTTCACAAAAATAAAACTTTTAAAAAAACCCTTTTAATACAAAAAAATAGAGAACATAACCTAAAAGTAAAATCAAAATATGTATTGTCGCACTTTTATAATACCTAAGTGTAATGCTTAAAAAGGAATACTAGTTTAGCTGCCTTTTCGTTGCCTAGTCTTTTTCTGATATCTGAATAAGCGAGTCCAAAGGAAGGAAACATCCTTTTTATATCTGCAGAAGATGCAGGCACTCAAAACAGAAATCACCATAGGTAGCACTACTTGCATAATTTCTGGAACATTTTCTTGGGATCTCCACCACTCTACTGCTGTTACATTTTTACTTATTTCATCTGAAAACATAGTTTTGTGAAAAGGGTCCGACCTGGCTTCCAACATCAATGGTACTAAGCCTGTGTCTGCAAAATGTTCGGCAACAGTATCTATAGCATTTCTCTTTTATTCAGCCAGTAATGCATATTCCTCTTTGTTTATTGTGGGATCCAATATATATCCCAAAAAGTGAAAGGTTGTTAAAACTTGGCCTTGTTTTTTAAATAGTTGATATCGATGCAAACCTCTTTCCTCTTTAAAGCTGTCAAAAGAAGTAATTAATTTTTTCCACGTTTGAACTGCTTCACAGTGGGGCAGGAGACCCTAAAAGTTGGCATTAATTCTGTGAAGCCAAAACTCGACTGCCATTGCATTTTCAAGTGCATTGCAACTTCCTGAAAATCTTTTTTTTGTCTCTGGAGAATTCGTTTTCTCAGTCATTATTTTTGCATGAATGCCCCAATCTGGGCATCCATATTTTTGTACCCTGACTCCCTCCCTTTTGTATTCTGACTCTCCCTTAAGCCTTTTGTGGCGATCCTGCAACAAAAACGAAATCTATGCTATACGTGACGCCTAGTATTACGATCAAAACAAAACTAAAGAGCTATACAACCCTAAACTGTTTAGGGTTATTCCAATTGTTTAGACTAAACACCAATTTCATTCCTTTCGGGGTTGTAAGAAGGGAGAAAACACAAACCTTGTTCTTAACATTTCTTAGTGTAACGGAACCAAAAATCAATCGGATATCAGCTTTTTTAAGTATTTGTTTGAAACTTCCCTGAAAATGCATTTCACATAAGAGTCAATCAGTCAGTCCATCATTGCCTTATTTATATTTTTTATAAGAACGTCATATTCAATAGTAAAAATGTGTAGGTACATATAAAACGTAATATATCTGAAACTTACAAAATAGTACTTTTCGGGATGAACTTTTGCCATAGATATGTACACTATTGTACACCCAATAGAGCACGAATATTATTAAAATAATTATATTGGTTACAGGTATCACAGTCATCACAGCCATTCATGTATAAACTAAAAATAAAACCTTTAAAATTGTTTCTAATGCAGCTATGTAATTGAAACCTTTTTTCCTTATCAAGAATATTTAAGACTGCACTTTAATTAATAGGTTAACAAATTTGTTGTACGTGTTTCTCTTTAAATAAATATAATGTTACCATAATTCACCAAAAACGAACTGAGGAAAACAGAGTTGTATCCAGCACAGCAATAATACTTTTGTTCTCTACGGCCATCGACTTTCAGCAAGAAGTACCGTAGTGACTTTCCGGGCCGTATGTATTCCACCAAGAAAACTTCTGAAAAGACAGTTCCGGCTGAAGGAATTCCAATTTCCACACAATTCTGTCAGAAAAAAAAACAAAAACCACGTAAAATCACTACATACGTTCATTCTGACCTGCCTGGAGAGTACAAACACAAAATTACGCCTAGATTGCACCAGATCTAGAATACTGTTCCCATATCTGATGAACAGCATCAACTTTGACACAGCATCCTTGATTCTATCCAGAATTAGTGACCCAGGTCTTGTACAAGAAAAATTCATTCTCACCGCTGCGCTGTAAAAAGGATATACAGATATTGCTACAGATTCTGTTTGGACAAACGAGTCTTCATTATTGTTCCATTCGCTGTTCTCCTCTCTCTCTCTCTCTCTCTCTCTCTCTCTCTCTCTCAAAAGCACGTCCCATACGCATCCCTTTACTGTTCAGTTACAGAAATTCTTAAAATTCCACCAGGGGCGTACCGAAAGCACTATGTCGAGGGGGGGGGGGGGGGAAGGAAGAATAACCAACTATGAGAAGACAAAAATTCAAAATTATAGACCTTTTTTGCAAATTTCCAAAAATTCAAAATTGTCGTCCTTTTTTTGCAAATTCCCTCCCAGAAATCCTGTCGACGTTTTTTTATCGACCTTTTTGCAAATTTTCCCAAAACTCAACTATTGACGTTTTCTTGGTACGAGATCGTAATGGCCAACTCGTACTCTAATTAACCAACTCCGAGAATCCACGGGGGGGCTCCCCTCCATATATCCGCCCCTGAATCCCACTTCTCCCACTCGCTCATATCAAGAGTTCTCAGATTATAAAACTAATTACCTTCCCGTCCTTACTTCCAGTCCAGTCCTTTAAATTCCGTATCAATAAATTGCGTCTTTTATTTCAGACACCCACGCCACGGTATGTTAGTACACTACGTAGAATGTCTCAGATAAAAAAAAATAAAAATTTGTACCATTTCCCAGTATATATACATATATATATATATATATATATATATATATATATATATATATATATATATATATATATATATATATATATATATATATATATATATATATATATATATACTTATATATATTATATATATATATATATATATATATATATATATATATATATATATATATATACATATATATATATACAGTATGTCCACGGATAGAGGTCACAAGAGGACAAATGGACCAAAAATTTCATTGTTCGAAAAAAAATCATTTTTGGTAAGCTTCTGCTTCTTAAACAAATAGGGTCTATACTCGATTTGAAATTGGTTGATAGTAATAAATCATTAAAATCCGTCAAACACGTACACAGAGTGGTCCACCTAAATTGCCAAGTTTTAAATAGTATATACATTGAAAGTCTAGACCCTTTTGCATTTATTAAACTTTCCATTCCTATAGATCTGATAAGGGCGTCGAATACAAAGCTTAACCCGAGGCTCGAACAATAAGCGGTAGTATTCTACCTGTGATGTTTTGCACTCATGCACGTGCTTTCGGGTGGGTTTAAGTTTATATTAAACACAATAATTATATAATTTAGTGAACATTCGGATGTGTGGCATAATTTGTTACCCTTGTATTTGAATAAATATAATACTAATAACAATAAAGCAACTAATAAACAAGTAAATTTGGAAAAATGTTTCTATTTGAAATTCTATAAAATTTATAGTAAGTCATTACAGTTCTTCGCTTTAAATTAATCATCATCAGAAAATGAAATATCTGAGGGACTGTCTTCTTCCCCTAAATTGATAATAAGTGGTTCGACCGTTTTCTCCAGTAAACTATCCAATTGCCACATTTTTTCCTCCTCCTTTAGTACATGCTCTATACATCTTTGCCACTTCCCCGCGTTGACTTCTTGAAGCGCTTCTTCAAAGAGTTTGTGAACATCACTCATTTTATAAGTGGTATTTTTTCTAGCCACATAACCTTTCACATGAGCCCATACCAGTTCGATCGGATTTAATTCGCAATGGTAGGGGGGGAGCCGAAGCACTATTATATTTTGTTTTTTGGCCATTTCGTCAACAACATATTTTTGAAACCGATGTTTATGGGTGTTTACAATTGATAGCAACTCCTTTTTAACCATATTGTCCTCAAATTGTATTTGTTTCTCCACAAGCCACTCGATAATTTTTGCTTTTCGCCAAGCAGTTGTAGGCATCTTCTCCAATCTTCTGGAGTGATACGGAGCGTTATCTAACACAATGACGGAGCCAGGTGGAATCAGCTCTATCATTTGTTCGAAATACTCCTCAAAAACATCAGCATTCATATCCTCGTGGTAATCGCCTGTACGAACTGATTGGAATGATAATAGTCCACCTTCTAAAAATCCATTGGAGCTACCGATGTGAGTTATAATTAATCGTTTTCCTTTTCCAGAGGGCGGATTTATTCCTGTTGATAGACCGTCTAAAAATGCTTGCCGGTGAGAAGTCACATTTTTGTCTGTCCATATTTTTCCAACTGTGTAGCCTTCGTTCAGCCATGTTTCGTCCAAATAGAAAATTGTTTTGTTTTCATTGCGAAATTTTCTTATTTTTCTCAAATAATTACGTCTCCAACATACTATTTCATCTTTTTCGAGCAAATGAGACTTCCGACTATGTTTTTCCCATCTAAAATTCATTTCTCTTAGAACTTTCCATAGTTTATCTCTCTTGATTGCAGGAAAGTCTTCTTTTACTGCCCCTAAAACTCTATCCAAAGTAGGGATCTCCTTATTGAAATAGAATGAATGCACCTTTCGTCTTATGATGGCCTTTTCGTCCTCATCGATCGGTATTGTTCGCCTTCCTGGAGATGGCTTTGGTGGCGTCACGGTTCCTGTCTTTTCTTCCCGCATCAGCCTGTAGATGGTTGCTTTTCCAATACCTGTCATCTTTGAACAAAGTTCCACTGCAGAATCGATACTTATTGCACTTTTTTGATATCTAAGTGCATTAAATACATTAAGCACAATAATCTTTTCACTAATGCTTAGCGCTGATTTCGCAGCTCGCTTAACTGGAATAAATCCTGAAAGACTCTCCATTTTCAAAAATTACCCAAATGTGTGTCCTAGAATACTCGCATTAGGTTTGTTCGCTCTTAAAATGACTCACAGTTTTATACCAATAAGTAGAGGTACCTAATTTTTCGTAACTACCTGAAAAGTAACATTGTGTATTAATTGTTCCCGGAATTCTCGGCATAATTATTTTTACCTGTTATGACAATAATGATTACTAAATTATTCGGATAAGTAAATAGGGTTCAAACCGGCACGTCAGGTAGGTGCGCCTATGGAATCGGCTGCTAAAAATGATTTATTACTATCAACCAATTTCAAATCGAGTATACGAAGAAAATGTTTGACTTTTTTATACAGGGTGCTCAAAAAATACAAAAATAATAAATTATGTAAAGAGTAAACTACCTTTATTTTTCATTTTAGAGCAAAATGATAAAGACAAAAAATTTTTCAAATTCCAGTCAAAATTTAAATTCAAAATATCAGCTGAATATTTTACTTTTTATTTTTGTGTTATAATGTTATCAAATATTGCTGTACCTACGTTTTCTAGGTAATTTTTGCCTTGTCCACCTCATCTCACTATCTTTTACGACAAATGTCAGAAAATTTAAAATTTTGTTGCAAATTAAATTTTGTTGCAAAAATTTTAAATTTTGCAAATATTTTAAATTTTGTTGCAAACATTTGAAATTTTCTGACATTTGTCGTAAAAGATAGTGAGATCAGGTGGACAAGGCAAAAATTACCTAGAAAACGTAGGTACAGCAATATTTGATAAAATTATAACACAAAAATAAAAAGTAAAATATTCAGCTGATATTTTGAATGTAAATTTTGACTGGAATTTGAAAAATTTTTTGTCTTTATCATTTTGCTCTAAAATGAAAAATAAAGGTAGTTTACTCTTTACATAATTTATTATTTTTGTATTTTTTGAGCACCCTGTATAAAAAAGTCAAACATTTTCTTCGTAGACCCTATTTTTTTAAGAAGCAGAAGCTTACCAAAAATGATTTTTTTTCGAACAATGAAATTTTTGGTCCATTTGTCCTCTTGTGACCTCTATCCGTGGACATACTGTATATATATATATATATATATATATATATATATATATATATATATATATATATATATATATATATATATATATATATATATATATATATATATATATATATATATATATATGTGTACTTAAAAAAAATTAATTTAAAAAATCGATTCCATGACAGGCATAGTTAAAAAAGGTTGTATTTGAATGTATTTTTAAAACGAAGTCAGTAGTTCTCGAAGTTGTCAAAAGAGAAGTTATTCCATTGTGGGTACTTATGTAGTTTCTATTTTGAATTGCCTTTTTAATATTAAATCATTATACAGGTTGGCCAATCGAAAACGAAACAAGTCCGATTTTTATTTATCGTCCCTTGAGAAAAAAAAAACGCTTTGACACAGGTATCATATGTGGAAGGTGGAAACCTTTTGATTATATTTTCAACCTAGGGAGGGTGGGACCAACCCTTAAAATTTAAATGGAAAGCGGGGTCCTGCGATACATCATTTTAAAGGTATCATTGAGTACTTTATGATCCTAGAGTATTACGTGATTATTCGCCCTGAGAATGAAATGGCGGGCTGTTGAAGCAAATATTTCTGAAATAAAATGTAATGAATATTGCTGAAGTTTTTTAATTGGCGGTTTGAGAATACGCTTCCGATGGTAGCAAGGGTTTAAAAAAATATTATTAAGCCCTTCTCTACCCCCACTGATCGATAAGAATACCACCAAAAAATTTGTTTTAATTAGTGGGGGCGGGGAGGGCTTAATAATATTTTTTTAAGCTCTTGCTGTCATCAGAAGCGTATTTTCAAACCGCCAATTAAAAAACTTCAGCAATATTCATTATATTTTATTTTGAAAATATTTGTTTCAACAAGCCGCCATTGTGTCCTCAGGACGAATAATGACGTAATATTCTAGGATCATAAAGTACCCAATGAGACCTTTAAAATGATGTATCGCAAGACTCCTCTTTTCATTTAAATTTTAAGGGTTCGTCCCACTCTTCCTAGGGGGTTGAAGTTAGAGGGTTGAAGATATAATCAAAAGGTTTCCCCCTTCCATACAAGATACACGTGTAAAAGCGTTTTTTTTTCTTAAGGGACGATAAATATAAAAAATCGGGCTAGTTTCATTTTCGATCGACAACCCTATATATGTTTAAATAACAGTATTTCAGTTAACTGTTGGTTCTTTACTTCCTGGATTATTCGATTGAAATACAGTCCTGTTGTTAAATATATTTAAGTTAGTGCAAATCTTGTTTTTTTCGTTAATTGTTCATTGCGGTTATTTCAATTAGATGGTATTTGTATTTGCGTAATTTGTTTAATTTGTTTTTGCTTTTCGTTAGTACTACATCAGTAAATAATTAAAACAATGCAATGAGTCATCAAAATTAGCATTAAGTTAAGTGAAAAAATTGAATTACCTGTCGCAAAGAGTTCTTGCCAATTGAGATTTTTGTTAAAGAAACAATAATTTACAGAGAGCTCGTGTTGTTAGCCCTGTTCGCAGAACAGTTTCAAACCAGTCAGAGCCAATGAAATTACTGGAAACCAGTCCGCAAACTGTCACGTTACCAAATAACTAAAATTTGATTGGCACTGATCGGTTTGTGATTTCTCTACGAACAGAGCTGTTTTATTTCACAGTACCAGAAAGTTACCAGAAAGATGGAATCCCACCAAAAACATACATGTAAAAAAACAGGCGTAGGTTCTCGTCAGGACTGTGTGTTTTGTTATCTGAAAAAAATAACTGAAATGTAAAAATTATGCCAAGTTCCTTGCCTTCGCGTTATTAGCAGTGTTTTGATAAGCACAGAATAATTTTGTGTGAATTGATAAATTTACAGACCAAACTTGGCAAGTATTCAAGGGTCTCAATATTGCTCAGTTTTATAATGAAAACTTGCCAAGTCTGGTCTGTAAATTTATTAATTCACACAATATTTTTCTGTGCTTATCAAAAGACTGCTAATAACGTGAATGCAAGGAACTTTTACATTTCAGTTATTTTTTTCAGATAACAAAACACACAGTCATGACGAGGACTTGACTTGTTTCTTTACATGTATATTTTTGGTTGGATTTCATAACTTTTTGTTCAGATACCAAATGCTATTTATTATTAGCAGATGTGTATACCCCAAGCAACAATTTTCGATAATGGCTTTTTGTCGATAAGGTTGCATGCATTTCTGGTATTTCCATTGACTTCTATATATAGACCCGTACCACTGACAGCGTGCGCAAACAAAAGTTAAGTTAGCAGGGTGAAATATTGTGTTTGTACGCACGACCACCGGTCATATTATTTCTCGAGCCAGATCGGCGAGGGGCATGCGCACAACTCGCTTGTTGTCATCTGCTACACGGTTTGCATAACCAGCTGGAAAACAATCAGCAAACCCTTTTATGTTCCTTGACAATCTGAGTGGGATCGACCATCACAGCTGACAAATTTTGCAGTGCGCATGCCCATGGCCGATCAGCTTTGCTTACATGCGCGAGGCCAGAAATTTGCCACTTTCGCGATTATTCTTTGCGGATCCATATTAGAAATCAATGGGTATTTCTGTTTGTTGCGAATATCATAAAATAGTGGTATTTGAAAGTAAATCAGAAATTAAAAAAAAATTGTTTCAATCCGGGATCGAACCGGGGACCTTCCGCGTGTTAGGCAGATTTGATAACCATTACACTACGTACACACGTAACTTTCTAAAGCAGAAATCGCTACCTATTTCGTGTCAGAATCCGCCATGTTGGATTTTTATTGATTTTTCTCGTAATTATGACCTTGACCACTATTTATATTCCAAATTTCAAAGCTCTAGCTCGATTGGAAGTACTCTAGATTTATAATGATGATCTATCAGTGCCCGAAATTGTGATTTTTGAACAATCGTACCTTGGAAAATATTCCACCTAGATGCATGAAATTTGAAAAGCTACTTCTTTTTGGTAACCTTAACGTCCCTAAAAAAATTCAGTCTTGTAACGCAACTAGCCTCGAAGATAGAGGGGGGGTCGAAAAGTGCTCGAAATGGTTCGTGTAAAAGTTGCACAGTGGGCGCGTAGTCGGTTTTGCAAGAACTTGGCCTGGCGCACTCTGTAAAAAGTAAAGCACTTTGTAAAAATTCACAATTTTATTGCCGACCTGTTTTTTGCAAATTTCCTTGGAGCAAAACTGCCGACATTTTTTATAACTGGTCGAACTTTTTTAAAGTTTACTGGAATTAAACGGTAGACCTTTTTGCGAATTCTCCCAGAACTGACCTATTGCGTTTCTTGTGGTTCGAGATCGTAATAGTCAACTCTTACTCTAATAAGCCAGCATTTACGGGGGAATGCCCCCTCCCCCATTAAATACACCCCTGGGACGATATGTTCATTTTGGCAGAGAGTATCGAAAGTTTTACAAGAGTAAAAGTTAACATTACTGGATAGGAAACTTTTTAGTTTACTCTTAAATGTATTCAACCTACCTCTTTAATCAAAACTGACTTCATGTTGTTACGCATTACAAAAACGCAACTGGGCTGTGACTGTTACTTAAAATAGGTTACGCCTCATGTCAGTTTTGGTTGAAGATGAAGATATATGTGAATTAAACTTTGAAGGAACTAGTAAATAAAAAGTTTTAGACCGACCAAATGAGAGTGATATTAAATTTGGCTCTAAATCAGATCTCACTACTTTTACGGCTGAACAGACTAGAATTTGGCTCCGCTTTACACTTTTTACGGCCGAACAGTCACGATAACATGGCTCCGTTATACAGAAATGTTTTTGCTAGAATTTTACGTATTGTATTGTAGTTTATAGACAGATTTATGTTATGTGTATTTATTTTACTATGCGTTTGTTTTTTTATTGGTAAACTATACTTATTTACAAACTGGAATCAAGAACGTTCACAATGGCCACTAATCATGTAACATGTAACAGTACATAATACCTATTTATTCTTTTATTCTCTATTACTCCCCGCTTTTGGGGTTGAAAGGAATAAGTCTCGATTTTTGGATTTTTCCTTTTGCTTGCCCATGAAGAAAATGCAGTTTTAAAAAAAAAATAAAGTAAAGATTCTACTCTGGCACAATGACTTATTTACTGAAAAATTATTTTAATATATTATGCAATCTATGCCTATAATGATTTACAATTATTGCAGACAATAAATGTCAGCAATTGCATTGTCCGTATGTCCCGCATTATTTGCTATAGTGCGTGACAAAATCTTACAAACAAGTACATTTTTAAACTGTTTTGTTATTAAAAGTGGTAATTATTATTATTAATTTTGCTCAATGTAAATATGCAAGTAACTAACTACACATTTTAACAACATGGTTTAAATGCAATATTTAGTTCCAAGTCAAACATTTTATAGAAAATGTATGGTCTTATCTGCGGCTTCCTTCGCGTATTTTTAGATTAATGATTTCCATTCCAAATTAGAAAAATAATTAATTATTGTTGCCATTTTGTAATCATTTTATTTAATAGTTATATACGTTATTACTGTCAGTATTTCATACAACAGTAATACTGTCAGTATAAAAATATTAAAATATTCGAAAAATCTTCAATAATTTGCTTAAAACTTCATTCGGTCATTCTATAGCCCGTACACGTACACGATCGATATTACTGATAGTATTTTTTAACACTGACAGTAATAATGATCGTGTAGGGTCTACTTCAGAACTAGAAGGTAGTTTTAAATAATAATGTACCTAGATAGTTTCCAAGGGTACTAAACTAGTTTCTTTTTGTTTTGCTGCCTAGAAAAATAATGCTCTTCGTCGATCCGTTGTTAACTAATATTTTGCTTATTTTTATTTAGTTTGTGCTTTGATTAGTGCTTCTTAAAAAATTAGCCTGATAGGGTTGAAAACTAAACTAAATTTACCAGTAATAATATTTACGTATTATGTATTGTTTGGGGGTGCAAGAAAGCGATTTATGTAGATATCTACATCTCGACTTTAGAAAAATTCATTTAGAGGATCTCTTAAAAAAAATCGGTAAGTTACGATAATTTTATTGGCAAAAGAGAATGTTTTTTTGACAAATGCTGTAATGAAACAATTTTGGTTATAATTTTAAAATACGGTGTAATTGTGCTCACTTAGTATTTTTCGTTTTTATTTTTAACCATTTTTTTTAGCTGACAGTTTAAGTTAGTAGGAATAATTCTCATCTCACTAATAACCTCATATAGGGTAAGTCATAATTCATTGTGTTGCTTGTTCTGGTTAGGTACAATTTCAACCGATTTCACGAGAGGTCCATATTTTCCCACATTAAATAAAAAATTGCTATTAAATTAAAATAGGTACCCATATATTTTTGGTTAAATGCATTTATGGAATTAAAAATACTTTGGATCACCCAACCTGATAAAAAAATGAGATGTCAAGATAATATTTAAGTTTGGCAATGTCCCGGCTGGATCATTGTCGGCTGGTTTTTTCTTTATAATATTAGAGCTTATGACGTCAGGCTCTTTAGAAGCGTCGGATACGGGGGTGGTTTAGGGTATTGTTTAAAATTAAAATAGTGTGCGATTTCAGGAAAAAAAATATTGGGTACCTATGTCTGTAGACTACACCAGGAGTCACTCATTCAAATACATGTAGTGAATTTCATAACACCCTGTATATTGTTGAATTCGTGCTTAAGTAAGCTTTCATTAGATACCGTACACTATGCCCTTGAAAAAAAATTCCATTTCCCAATTTGCCCCCTGGAATTAACCCCACAAACAAAATTCAACTTTTTATATTTCACGTCTACAATTAGGCCACCACAGTCTATCCATGTGCTAAGTTTCAAATTTTTACGTCGAATAGTTTCAGAGAAATCGCCTGTGACAGACACACGGGCGAACACCGAAGTGATTTCATAAATATTCCGTTTCACTGAACACTACAAATGTAGGTACTTACTTACTAATAATTAAATAGTAAGTTAGATGTATGATTCTTTTGTCCACAGGTTTGTTAGTAGTCTTAGTCAAAAAATCTTAAACTAATTCACAGTCTAAACATGTAGTTTTCATAGGAAATTGACACTTAGACTATAAATTAGTTATACGATTTTTTGTCCACGTGTGAGGGTAAGTTAAGGACCAACAGTTTTACAAAGTACTTATTTATAATTTATAGGCAATGATTAGAGGTCAGTTTTACATTTAATTCAATCATATCTGGTATAAATCTTATTAAATTAAAATTAATTAGAATTAAATTTTTGCCGCTATAAGTATTCTAAAGGCTAGAACTAAATGCAATGTATAATCAAACTCGGCTCGGATTTTGTATCCTTTCCTTTTAATATTGCTTCTTGTGTACATTTCCTTTTTAACTTGGGCAGCTTTTTTTTTAAATATAACATATTCTCAGATTAGTATCAAACTATGATATATTGTGGCATTTAAAACGGCGCATTTTAGGTAATATTTTTAGGAGGCCGCGTTATGTCTGTTAGGCATAAATAATATTTTACAACATGAGCGCCCTTAGGGAGGGACAAGGGGGGGGGCGGATGTCTCCCTTGGGGTCGGGTTCCACGCTGCTTTTTAACAACTGCGCAACTTCGTGATTTTGTAACGTACGATTTTTGGCTGGTTGCCCCCCCCCCCCCCCCCCCCTCATGAAATTTACTATATGGGCGCCCATGTTTTACAATTAAAAAAAATGTTGTAATTGAGGTACAATACAGGTATTGCATGGAATAATTGTTATACTTTAGTACCACACACTAAACACTCTGAGAAGAATCAAAGCGGTACACCGTTTTCTGAACAAAAAATATTTTAAAAAAAATTAATTTTCATTATTTCTTTTTCTGGTAAGAAATAAATTAATTTTTCTCTCGAAAAGGGTGCGTTTGAACAAAAAAGGTCAAGAGACACTTTTCACGCAGAATTAATTGGGCTTACAGAAAACGATATCAATTTTGCAAAAAATCAGTGGCGTACTATGCAAGTGCCACTGATGCAAGTACTTTAGAAAATAAATTTTTTACACGTAAAGGTACCCATCGATTACATACTGGCATGTACTAAAATTGATGTCAATATCTTAACGCATTTTTGATAAATTAAAAAGAAACATTTTGAAAAGAAAATATTAAACACCCTGTATCTCGAAAAAGAAACGATTAAGGATTCATGATTATATAACCTTATTTTCATATTTTTAGATGTAAAATCTGCCCTTAAAATTTCCTAACATCTTTTTTTCACCCTGTACAGACAATAGGGAATATGCATATTATTATTTTCCAAATAAATCTGAAATATTTTTATTTATATTCTCTACATAAATTAAATGTTTATGGCGGTTGTTGTTGTCCATTTATGTTGATCTTTATAAATAAAAAAAAGGATTTTATACTGCAAATTTTCGCGCGAATTTGGAAACTTATAAAACGTGATCCCAATGGCTGTATCGTCAAAAGTGAACTCATCATGAGTACATTTCGAATTCCAGTGTTGTAGAGTCATCGAAAACGCAATAAAAATGGCATTTAATGAGTAACTCATCCAATGAAATATCCCTGCACTTAAAGTAGAAGGGTCCTAAAATCTTATTCATGTCTACTTCACGCCGAAATCGATCCAGGAACCTTTCAATTTTGCAACAAAATTTTACATTTTTGTGAAATTTTGACTTATTATCTTAATAATTTGGAGTAAATAAATTGCAATTCTCTGTTTTCATGGCAATCTTCAGAAATTCAAAACTTTTCAAATTTTAGATGTCCCCGATGCAAATAAACCTATTTATTTATAACTTTAACGAAAAAATTAGCGACGTAAATTAGTGGGAGGTATTCTTAGATACTTAACGGATAAAATAAACCCAAAAAGAATCACTAAATATGGTAAATAGTGTGGAATAATGTCAGTTAAAAATATGATTTGTCGGAAAAACTCGAGAAAATCCTATTTTTACCCCTTAAATACGCTCCTGGATGACCCATTCGGTATTCGTTTTAAAGTGTAATTATCCCTTTATAAAATGGTGTTGAGAAATTGGGAAAAAATTAGATAGGGAAAATACAGAGTGATTCAAATATACCGATGTCGATGGCAAAAAAAGTAAAATATAATCGGCGATTGCTCCCTTCCTATAGAGAATGAAGAAACTAAAAAATATGGATAGAACATACTTCGACGAGCTCTTTCCGATGACGTATATGGGATTTTAATTTGAACCATTTTGACCCTACAAAAAAATAAAAACCGTGAAATATTTGGGTCAAAAATCTAAATTTCCAGTTTTTTCAAAATATATCCCTTTTCCAGTGATTTTAGATGTAGGTAAATGTATTGCAAAAAAGGTATTTGAGATTTTAAAGTTTCACTTATGAATCCGTTTTTCGATCTGAAGTTTTGTTTTCGAGTTATTAGGTACCAGAGAGGGGACTGCAAATGACATTTTTCGACCTAAAAAAATTCAAAAGAATTACTTGCCATTTTCTGATCCTCACCAGTTTCAGTGGAATTCTGAAGCTCCAAGTCCCTACAACCTCTGAAAATTTACATCGATTTAATTCACTTTTGCGACCTGTACCCGATTTCAACGGAAATTGCGGAAATTTCGATGTCAATGTGTCAAACTTAACAGGTCAAGTAGAAAGTCTAAATTTAAGTACCTCGTATGGGAATAATTATGACGTTAGATATGCCTAGTTAAATACATTTATTAATATATACTTTTTCTCTTTTAGATATTACATTTTTAAAGACATTTGAAAAATCTTCTTTTGTTAAAATTTTCCGACGATCCAAATTAGAAAACCCAATTTTGTATTGAGAAAATTTTACTTACAAAACTAAGATCCTGATCGGCTGCAGAATTTAAAACAACTATCTCATTATCGTCTTGATCACAACTACAAATATTTAAAACGTAACTAACTATTATGCAGACAGCAAAAAAGTGTTGCATAGTGAATTACAATAAACAAGATTAAACAAATCAGCAACAATGAACGGAATTGAAATTCTTCTAACTACATGAATAAAAAATCATTATCAAGGTTCCCTTTCTGCACTTACAATATATACCTTGATTAAGTTTATGTTAAATCACTGTGTTACGTCTTAAATTACTAACTATTTACCATATTGGAAGTTTAAAGTCTATAGGGTGGAACAAATTAAATATTGATACTGGCGATTTTACCCTCTACAGCAGTGGTTTTCAAATTATGGTTTGCGGGCGCCTTGGGGTTCGTAGTTGTTTTCCCGAGGGTCCGCAGAAAAAAATATTTTAGATACGGTTTTGTCTTAATGGGGAAGATGCATATAATCCAAATAAATCTAATTTTTTTTATACTCCCTACATAAATTACATATTTGTGATGATTGTTTTTATCAATTTATTTTGGTCTTTATTGACAAAAACAAGGAGTTTCTGCTGCAAATTTTCGCGTGAATTTCCAAACTTGTAAAACGTGATCCCATTAGCTGTGACGCTAAAAGTGTTATCATAAGTACATGGCGAATTTCAGTATTGTAGGGTCATGAAAGAATCGATAAAATGGCATTTATTGATTGATTGATTTTTATTTTAGCGGAGTCTATCAATCAGTGAATATTCTACATAACTGAAAACCGGCAACAGCCGCTCTCAAAAAGTAGATAGGGGCCCATATTATTTGGCGAGTTATAAATAAGTTGGAAATCCCTGATTGCTCTAAAATAAAAATGATCGTATCTATACTTGATTCGAAATCAATATTTCGTCCTCATTTTATTTTTCTGTAAATATTAGTTAAGTTCTATGTTTTATAAGTTAACTTTGTCGCATAGGGGCCATTCATAAATTGCCTAACGCTAATTTTGAGTAATTTTGAGTAATTTTACCCCTCCTACTCCCTTGTAACGATCCATAACCCCTCCCCCCAAGTTACGTAACGACAAAATTCTATCACCCCCTAATTTTATAAAATAAAAAGCTTTTTATTGGTAATTACCTTTTATAATGCAATTCAATTTATTTTGCTCTAAAATAAAAATGATCGTATCTATACTTGATTCGAATTGAATATTTCGTCCTCATTTTATTTCTCTGTAAATATTAGTTAAGTTCTATGTTTTATAAGTTAACTTTGTAAATTCCGTAACGCTAATTTTGAGTAATTTTGAGTAATTTTACCCCTCCTACTCCCTTGTAACGATCCATAACCCCTCCCCCCAAGTTACGTAACGACAAGATCCTATCACCCCCTAATTTTATAAAATAAAAAGCTTTTTATTGGTAATTACCTTTTATAATGTAATTCAATTTATTTTGCTCTAAAATAAAAATGATCGTATCTATACTTGATTCGAATTGAATATTTCGTCCTCATTTTATTTCTCTGTAAATATTAGTTAAGTTCTATGTTTTATAAGTTAACTTTGAAAATTCCGTAACGCTAATTTTGAGTAATTTTGAGTAATTTTACCCCTCCTACTCCCTTGTAACGATCCATAACCCCTCCCCCCAAGTTACGTAACGACAAGATCCTATCACCCCCTAATTTTATAAAATAAAAAGCTTTTTATTGGTACTTACCTTTTATAATGTAATTCAATTTATATTGCTCTAAAATAAAAATGATCTTATCTATACTTGATTCGAATTGAATATTTCGTCCTCATTTTATTTTTCTGTAAATATTAGTTAAGTTCTATGTTTTATAAGTTAACTTTGTCGCATAGGGGCCATTCATAAATTCCGTAACGCTAATTTTGAGTAATTTTGAGTAATTTTACCCCTCCTACTCCCTTGTAACGATCCATAACCCCTCCCCCCAAGTTACGTAACGACAAAATCCTATCACCCCCTAATTTTATAAAATAAAGAGTTTTTTATTGGTAATTACCTTTTATAATGTATTTCAATTTATTTTGCTCTAAAATAAAAATGATCGTATCTATACTTGATTCGAATTGAATATTTCGTCCTCATTTTATTTTTCTGTAAATATTAGTTAAGTTCTATGTTTTATAAGTTAACTTTGTCGCATAGGGGCCATTCATAAATTCCGTAATGCTAATTTTGAGTAATTTTGAGTAATTTTACCCCTCCTACCCCCTTGTAACGATCCATAACCCCTCCGCCCAAGTTACGTAACGACAAAATCCTATCACCCCCTAATTTTATAAAATAAAAAGCTTTTTATTGGTAATTACCTTTTATAATGTAATTCAATTTATTTTGCTCTAAAATAAAAATGATCGCATCTATACTTGATTCGAAATCAATATTTCGTCCTCATTTTATTTCTCTGTAAATATTAGTTAAGTTCTATGTTTTATAAGTTAACTTTGTCACATAGGGGCCATACATAAATTATCTAACGCTAATTTTGAGTAATTTTGAGTAATTTTACCCCTCCTACTCCCTTGTAACGATCCATAACCCCTCCCCCCAAGTTACCTAACGACAAGATCCTATCACCCCCTAATTTTATAAAATAAAAAGCTTTTTATTGGTAATTACCTTTTATAATGTAATTCAATTTATTTTGCTCTAAAATAAAAATGATCTTATCTACACTTGATTCGAATTGAATATTTCGTCCTCATTTTATTTTTCTGTAAATATTAGTTAAGTTCTATGTTTTATAAGTTAACTTTGTCGCATAGGGGCCATTCATAAATTCCGTAACGCTAATTTTGAGTAATTTTGAGTAATTTTACCCCTCCTACTCCCTTGTAACGATCCATAACCCCTCCCCCCAAGTTACGTAACGACAAAATCCTATCACCCCCTAATTTTATAAAATAAAGAGTTTTTTATTGGTAATTACCTTTTATAATGTAATTCAATTTATTTTGCTCTAAAATAAAAATGATCGTATCTATACTTGATTCGAATTGAATATTTCGTCCTCATTTTATTTTTCTGTAAATATTAGTTAAGTTCTATGTTTTATAAGTTAACTTTGTCGCATAGGGGCCATTCATAAATTCCGTAATGCTAATTTTGAGTAATTTTGAGTAATTTTACCCCTCCTACCCCCTTGTAACGATCCATAACCCCTCCGCCCAAGTTACGTAACGACAAAATCCTATCACCCCCTAATTTTATAAAATAAAAAGCTTTTTATTGGTAATTACCTTTTATAATGTAATTCAATTTATTTTGCTCTAAAATAAAAATGATCGCATCTATACTTGATTCGAAATCAATATTTCGTCCTCATTTTATTTTTCTGTAAATATTAGTTAAGTTCTATGTTTTATAAGTTAATTTTGTCACATAGGGGCCATACATAAATTATCTAACGCTAATTTTGAGTAATTTTGAGTAATTTTACCCCTCCTACCCCTTGTAACGATCCATAACCCCTCCGCCCAAGTTACGTAACGACAAAATCCTATCACCCCCTAATTTTATAAAATAAAAAGCTTTTTATTGGTAATTACCTTTTATAATGTAATTCAATTTATTTTGCTCTAAAATAAAAATGATCGCATCTATACTTGATTCGAAATCAATATTTCGTCCTCATTTTATTTTTCTGTAAATATTAGTTAAGTTCTATGTTTTATAAGTTAATTTTGTCACATAGGGGCCATACATAAATTATCTAACGCTAATTTTGAGTAATTTTGAGTAATTTTACCCCTCCTACTCCCTTGTAACGATCCATAACCCCTCCCCCCAAGTTACCTAACGATAAAATCCTATCACCCCCTAATTTTATAAAATAAAGAGTTTTTTATTGGTAATTGCCTTTTATAATGTAATTCAATTTATTTTGCTCTAAAATAAAAATGATCGTATCTATACTTGATTCGAATTGAATATTTCGTCCTCATTTTATTTTTCTGCAAATATTAGTTAAGTTCTATGTTTTATAAGTTAACTTTGTCGCATAGGGGCCATTCATAAATTCCGTAACGCTAATTTTGAGTAATTTTACCCCTCCTACCCCCTTGTAACGATCCATAACCCCTGCCCCCAAGTTACGTAACGACAAAATCCTATCACCCCCTAATTTTATAAAATAAAAAGCTTTTTATTGGTAATTACCTTTTATAATGTAATTCAATTTATTTTGCTCTAAAATAAAAATGATCGTATCTATACTTGATTCGAATTGAATATTTCGTCCTCATTTTATTTTTCTGTAGATATTAGTTAAGTTCTATGTTTTATAAGTTAACTTTGTCGCATAGGGGCCATTCATAAATTCCGCAACGCTAATTTTGAGTAATTTTACCCCTCCTACCCCCTTGTAACGATCGGTTTTTATAGTCCAATGTTATGGGGATGGCCAAGTATCATACCGCTTCATTAGGGAACAATTTAGCGAGAACTTCACTCATGTTCTATCGAACCTAACAGGTCTTTATTCAGTCTCAGTATTTTTCGTTTCTTTAGGTGTAAAATCGCCATGAGAACCTAAACAACTACGTTCCAAATCAAAAGATTTTAATGACCATAACTCATCAATGGCTTATTCAATTTAAAAAAAACCGAAGCGTCACAATGTAGATAATTGAGAGACCTTTCAAACAAGGTCTCACTTCTTAACCTATCTTCCCATTTAAGATTTTTAAGGGGGTGGGGCTTAGGGGATAATTCTACCACAATGAAAATAACATAATTTTACTTCATATACGAGAACGGTGTTAAACGTTTTGAAATTTCTTTCTTGGTTCTTGGCCCATTGATAGTTTTCAAATTGTCACCCTGTATACCGCATCCGCCAAAAAGCGCATACATTCATATAATAGTATAAAATATTTTTTAATTTCCTTTTTAATATACAGAAAGCAATATTTATTAAAAATCTGCAATACGCGCATGAAGGGGAAAAAATAGTTCGTATTTAAACTGGTATTGGTAAAGTTACGTAACGGTGCCTTAAATACCCCCAGACCCAGACCCCTCCGTAACGGCTAGTAGCGACCGGATGAACCCCTCCCCCCTTTCAGGGTTACGTAATTTATGAATGACTCTATAATATTAAGTTATAACTGAACTCATAACAAACCAAAAAACAACAGCGTCTCTAATTAAAAATAAATTTAACAATAATTTTTAATCACCTAAGTCGAAAAGCTTAGTATGGTTATAAATTTAGTCTTCCTAGTTGACCAGTTAAATTTTAACAGCTTCTTGTGGTAAAATTGTTTATTAACTGTCATCTAAAACTTATTTTATTCTATTCTTTCTCTAAAGATTTCCCCTTTTTGGGCAACCTCCATATCTCGGTTACCCTGTATCATGTTGGTTGTAACGGTTAAAACGGATTGTAATAGAGTTTTTTCTATAGAATCCAGTGGCGTGTTTTTATTGTTTCTCGCTATGATTGTTTTCGAGAAATAAAATTGCATTCTTTAAATGCAGCACTGATTTATTTTTTTGGGTTTTAAAAAGTATGTAATAGTCCGTCGGTAGGTATTTTAAAAACAGACCAAAAATTATTTTTTGAATATAATATAAGGACATCCAAGGGCGTCTATATGGGGATAAATGGGGGAAATTATCCCCCAAGAAATATATTAAGACAGCATTCCCTATCAGTTGTTTGTGCTAAAATAAGGAGCTGTTCAACCTTCAACCCACACTGAAATTACCCCTCGCCCCAAAAGGAAAAAGATAGACGTCATTGAGGACATCTATATCTATATAATTAAATTCATAACTTTTAATGTAAACGGCAATTAAGATAACTACAAAGATATAATAATTGAAACAAATGCCCATAAGTTCGAACTAATAAATAGATGCAGACCGTGAAAGTTCAAAGTGAAAAAAGGATATGCAAACATTTAAAAAAGAATAACAATTTCAACCTGACATCTACTTCCCTTTCTTAATTTGATTCCACTTTGTTGCAATAACGCTATATTTTTCAAATAATTACATTGAATTACGGTAATGACATAATAGTCTCATAAAAAGATTTATGATGGAAAAACTAAAAGGTACTAATTTACAATTGTGTTTTGTAATTAATGGACCATAAAGCAACTAGAGGTAGAGATCAAAATGGGAAAATTGTATCAGTATGCCTTAGTAAAAACGTTGTTTGAAAATGCCAAACAACGGTAAAACGTTACTAGTTACTAGTATTAGGGTCTGCTTTAGCTTGTTCGCTGCAAATTAATTTTTTGCCGCCCTAAAATATAACAACATTGTTTATGTCAAAGTAGAAAACAAAATATCCGTCTGAAGTATGTGAATAATTTTTGAAACTGTTGTTAAAAATGCACCACTCCCATTGATCTTCAGCAGGAGGAGACATCAGTATTCATTCATAACATGCCTTTTGTTTGCTTCATAAATTGAGGAGCCCCATTCAATAAGGGGACATGCGCTCGGCCCGGCCCGGCCGAAACCCAACCCAACCCTGAATGTATGCAATCCAACCTTTGTGCGTAGCGCTTTAGAAACAATTAAGAAACAATACCTTAACGTTGATTCTCAGCAAACTTCCAGTGGGACGATTTTTCTAAAATTTCAAAAGTGATGAAAATTAATTATTTTGCAAATGGCTACATTGACGTCTTTTACAGTTATAATGAAAAGCCTACGACTATTATTCTCGAGAAAGTAACCACTTTTGAAAATTTAGAAAAATCGTCGCTTGCTAAAGATGTCGGAATTTCTCGCGAAAAACTGAATGATTTGAAAACTTTTGTTAAATATCTTAGTCCTGAAGGTTGAAAATTTTACGAAAACCTTTTTCAAAACACAGCTGTTAATGGCAGTAAGCCCAAAAAAGTGAAATGATTATGATGCATGCTTTTCCTACGTTTTAAAAATTAATGCTATAATGTTTCATATTAAAAAATCCTTTGTATTAAAATGCTTTGTGTTAACAAAAATTTATATTTGATAATATAATTTTAATAAAACAATTTTTATTCTTGTAACACTTTTTTACAATTATTGTGACATTTTTTAAACGTAAAATTATCTTCTGTAATGTTCAAACATTACTACGCACGCATCGAAATGTACACGCGGCGCGCAACGCTTGATTAAACCTGCTCTAATTTGTTTATTTTTTGTCAAAATATATCGTTCCTTCGCACGATTGTTCTTTAGACTATAAGGAACAACTTTCCCACTGGAAGTTTGCTGAGAATCAACGTTAAGGTATTGTTTTTTAATTGATTCTAAAACGCTACGCACAATGGTTGGATTGAATACATTCAGGGTTGGGTTGGGTCCGGCCGGGCCGGGCCGAGCGCATGTCCCCTTATTGAATGGGGCTCCGACAGAGGCCAACTGCTATAATGCTTTCCTGTATTAGTTATTCCACCAAGCAGTTGGCACTGATGCATCAGTTTCCGCAAAGTTTATGGATAAAGTTCTGTCAGGAAAAAACGAAAATCACATAAAATATGACTACACAGGTATATTCCGACCTGTCTGCAAAGCACAAACAAAATTACGCCATTCAGATTCTCAATCAAGGAGAAGCGACGTTGCCACTCTCACTCTAAATTTCGGCACCATGCAATGGAAATAAATTACTAAAAATTTATTAGTACGAAAAATAATGGGGTATTAGTATATTTTATTAATCCTTGGTCATATGCTTTAGCCTGTAATATTTATGATTGCAGATAAGTGTTAACCCACAGTAATTGGATTATTTTAATAAAATCTATAAATATGCAATTATTAGGAAGTAGGTTTGCGACGTTTGGCGGGTTTAAAATAACTCGGGAATCCCTGATTGCTCTATAAATTGTAAATAATGGTATCTATTTGATTCGACATCAATGATTACTCCGTAAGTTTCTGTATCGAATTTTATTCTCTTCCCTTTTTTAGTAGAAAATCAAACGTAGCCCTATTTACTGCTTTGTTAATTTCTGAATTGGTGTATTTTCATCATTTTCCATCATAAAATAGAAAACTTTCGGTTGAAGAACAACTTTGTGTCACTCTTTTGAAAGATTTTCTGTAACAATCAACAACAAAAGAAGGGTTGCTAAGTAAAAGTTTGTTCTTTTGTGTTGCACGGAACTGCACTATCTTACATTTTTTTAAATTATATTCGTTGGATGAAGCCGGGCGATTATTTGGAATAATTTGGTCAGCAATTTTTTTTTAATTTTCTAGGGAATCCTCCAAATATCCTTTCGCAACACTGGAGCTCTTCCCTTCCTCATGCCTCTTAATTGTACATAATGCCACCAACATTCTCACTATTACATCATTCTACAAAGCGTCTGTATGATATTTTGCACTGTTGTTTTGATTTGATAGGTAACTAATCCAAAATTGCCCCATTAGCAGCTTCTTCAATTTCTCGTGGAAAGACATCAATATTATTAGAAGTTATTTTAAAATTGCCATTAAATCTCAATTGGCAAACTTGTCAGACATAAATAAACTTGTTTGAAGCAAGCAAACCCAAGAAAAATTTCAATTTTTTTAGCAAATTACACATTGTATTTCTTTACCAAGACATTCCTAGTAGGCTCACTATTAAAACCCCTGAACTGGGTCCCGTAAGTAGCGAGAGCGATATACAACTTGGAAATTTCAAAAGCCGCCCCTGGCTAGCCACTAACTTGGAAATTTCAAAAGCCGCCCCTGCCTAGCCACTAAATACGTACCCGCCGATTTGTATGTGGTCTTATGAGAAATTGAAATGTTAAGGGAGAAGAAGAGCCTATACCCATTCATCAGCCAGTTGTACAGATGTCTAATTTTTGTACATTTTGTTAAAGAATACCTAGATATTATTGTCTAAAATAAATGTCTGAAAATTACAGTGTTTTATTTATTATAGCATTACGGAGCATTGCACCAGACAGGACCGCTGTCCGGTGCAAAAAGGAGGCAGCTCCTTGTTTTTTTTTAATTGTGCTTAAACTAAAGTAATTGAAAAACGTAAAACTTCAAGACACTATACAAAATTGTTTTTTTTAAATAAGATTTTATTGTCTCCTGAAAATTTTATAAAAATGGAACTACCTCGTTTTTGCACCGGTCGGTGTCTTCAAAGATGAGAAATAATAAATACATTTTATTAAGAGAGACATAATAAATACTTCAATTAATAATTAGTAGAGGTGCTATTTTTTGAGCGCAAAACTATTATTCTTTATAGTCGTTAGCGAATACAAAAAAAAACGAATTAAAAATTTGCCGGAAAGTACCTACATCCGATTTATGATTTAATATTATATCTGTTCACTATTTTGTCAAGAATTTCGATTTTCAAAGAACATGGACCTTAATACTTGACTTTGCTTTGTTTTATGTTATTTTATTTTAATTAATAGTGTACGTTATAGTAATAAGGGTCAGCTATATTATAAACACATATTATAATATTAATTTATTATGACATTTTTTTAGCATTACTGTACTGTATTGTATTGTATCTTATTTTTATTATTTACTTTACTTGCAAATATTATTTCACTGTAACAAGAAAACATTATGTGACAGAGAGATATATGTTATTAAAACATACTTAATATCTAAATAAATAATCTCCAAAGTTGAAAAAAATTCCGAATTCTTAGGGTGGCCGAAAAGTCTTAGTATGGGCAAATATCTTTGGTATTAGTATAGATAGAGGCACCAAATTTTAGGTGTATCTTCTTGGTTAACAAATCTACTTTTTTATGGAATTTAACGTTTTCAGCCCCCTTGACGGGTGACGCTAAGGAGTTGAGGTCGAAAATTTTAAATGTATATGCCGTGTGCTACCTCATTTTCTTCAGGTCTTTAAAAAAGGAACATTTCACCGCAAACCCGAGGTCCGTTTCTTAATTCGTTTTTAAATGACAAGCCTATAAAAATTAAAAATTGTAAAAAAATAAAAATTTATGTCATAGGTACCTTTATTTCTCTTATTACTTTAGAAGTTGTTCAAAATGACCACCATGAACTTCTTGCTTGGCAGTAATAAAGTCGATTTCGGAACTCTGCCAAGAAGTAACACCTGCCATTCTCCACAAGGGTGAGAAGTGAGACAAACGACACACAGGCAAAGTGTTGTGTAATTTTTGACGACTAAAGTAGGTGTCATGTCTAGAGATGTGCTATGAGAATGTTCTCAAGGGAATATTTCCGGAGAACGATAAATTACCGAGAATATTTCCCAGCATAAATTCTCGAGAATTTATGATTTTAGAAAAAAATATAAATTACTAGAAAATTACCGAGAATATTTCCGAGAACGAGAATGTTCTCGGGAAAATTCATATTCTCGGAGAATTTACGGAAATTTAAGGTAATTTATTTTAATGGCGCTATTGTATCATAGATGGAACTTGGAGAATCTTGATCTTTATTTCTTTCCTGTGTTGTTTTAAACAACTTGTTTAGACAAGTTATTCTATACAATGCGTTTTTAAGTTGTGTTTTATTTATAAATAAAATTACTCGAAAATAATGGAAATAAAAATTTAATCACGTAATCTTACGTAATCACGTTAACTTACAATTTAAATATTTTCTAAATTAGGTATTGTGCAGTGTTATCTCTTTATTTTTCAGATAAAATTATTGTGTGTGTGTGTGTGTGTGTGTAGGTTAATGGCACTGGTTAAGACCAAATGGCCAGCACCATATAATTATTGTAAAAACTACTTTGAG
The DNA here is from genome assembly GCA_963971165.1 of Philopedon plagiatum. Lineage (NCBI taxonomy): Eukaryota > Metazoa > Arthropoda > Insecta > Coleoptera > Curculionidae > Philopedon > Philopedon plagiatum. Next base: position 71,809,106 of record OZ020194.1, read on the forward strand.
TAAAAAAAATATGTTCTTCCAATTTATGCAGTCAAACAAAACAAAATTCTCCAACATATAAAATAAATTCTCAAAAATTTCCGATAAATTCTCATTTTTCTCAGAGAATATTTCCCAATAATAATCTCTCGAGAATGTCCCATCTCTACATCTCGTTAGTTTTTCAGATAAAATTATTCTGGAAACTACTTTTGGTAAAAAAAGTATGTTCTTTCAGTTTATGCAGTCAAAATATAAAATTATGCAAAAAAATAAATTCTCCAAAATTTCCAATAAATTCTCATTGTTCTCAGAGAATATTTCCCAAAAATAAATTCTCGAGAATGTTCCATCTCTAGTCATGTCTATCATGAGAACGACCGCAAAGGGTTAATAAACTATATAGGCAATTAGGGTAAGTTAATATCTGCAATCCTAAATACCACAGGCTAACGCATATGACCAAGGATTTATAAAATATACCAGACTTTATACCCAAGGATAGTAAAGCAATATCATGCATGAGTATACATTATTTTTCGTGATAATATAAATTATTTCTAGTAAATTATTTCCATTGCATGGTGATGAATTTAGAGTGCAAATGGCCGTGCCAACGTCTCGTCTGTTGATGGCTTAAAAAATCCTCAATGCGTAATGTTTTGTTTGCAACATTTCATGCAGGTCAGAATGTACGCGTGTGGTAAAATTTTAAGGGATTTTTGTTTTTTCCTGGACTTTATAAAATTTGAGAAATGGTGCGTTAGCTGCAAGTGTGTGAAAAAATGGATTCTTTTCATCCGGAATTGCCTTTTCACAGGTTTGCTCGATGGAATACCGACGGCCTGGAGCGCCATAACGGTGGCGCGCGGAGACGGAGTTATAGAGTTCTCTCGCATCTCTTTCTTTGTCCTACTCACGCACAATGTAAGAAACAAACAAAATGCTAGTTCCGTTACCTCTTGCTAAAAGTCAATCTTTCTCTCCTTCTACGGGTCCATCCTTGGCAAGGCTAGGAATCGCAAAAGGACAGCAAAAGAAGAAAGTACTTAACACTGTCTTAAAAAACATAATGGTGAAACAAAATAAGTTGAATCTGTAATGTGATTTACACCTTTCTTTGTTTCCTTTTCTTCTGCGTGTCCTGGACTTGTCGATAACCAGTAGATGACATGTAAAGCAAATATATATCCTCAAAAATTTGCGTTTTGTCTAATTTCGGAGAATATTTTAGTTATAGCTGGGCGGGGACAAACGACTTCTCTAGCGCTGCTTAACTCTGACTCCTGTAATTGTGATAGCAGTTATACGTCTTTGCAGATAATTTTATCTTATCTTTTTAGTCTATAAATTATAGGTTGATAGGGTACCTAAGCAAACCTAAGCAGGTGAGCTTTGGGTATGGTCATTAAATTTGGATATATTCCAAATTCAATGGTATGGTGAAAATTACAACAGATACAAGAAAGAAATTCTTGCGTGTATAATGACCTGTAGAAAGTTTACTTTCTACGACCAGCGAGTAAGCACAAAAAGATGCCAAATGAGATTTTGGCGAAACGTCTACAAGTTTCAACTAGAAACGAATCAAACGAGCGGATGTATTCCCGGTTTAACCGTATATGTACTGTACATATATACAGTTTAATACTTTTTAATTTAAACAATTAACATAATAGATTAAATTATGCTAATTCGTATTTTATTCATGCTTTTAAATTATAATTATAGTTTGACACCAAAACTAAAATTCTGTTAGATGTGTTAAAAATTTATTTCCGTATATGACTTAACTAAGCAACAAATAACTGGCAATTCGAAGTTTAAAATTCGGCATTCGTAATTTGCAATTTCCCATTCGCAACTCGCAATTTGTAACGCTTTTTTTCATTTGACTGCCACAGCGATGACACTCTCTTATAGTTAGTACTATTACTACACTAACCTGCCTAAACGTACATATTATATTAAACCATAATAAATACCAGTACCAATAATAAATACCAAAATTACTCTAGGTTAATAAACTGGTCGAGATGAGTTAAGGATATTGTGGTTTCTCTGAGAAAAAATATCCCAAAAGAACAAAATTGCTTGTTTATGTTCCTTAATCTTCGTTTCGGAAAAAAAAAAAATGTTTATACACATTTAAAACTGTGCCAAAGAAAACTTATCGATAAAAATAAATAATGTGGAATTTTGTTTCTATGGACTCCATTTCTGTTTCACCATTGTTTGTTGATTCCTGTAATAATTGTGATTATTCTGTTTCACAATATGAATAGACGTCATTTAACTAAAAACGAAGCAAATTAAACTAGTGGGTTGCTACTTGGAGGTGCGCGATGAATTGATGTAGCTAATCGGTTCAATGGTTCTCAAAGTGTGATTTCCCGTCTGAACAACCGATTTAATGAGACTGGAACTATCAGAGAAAGGCCACGAGATGGCGGGCCAAGGTCAACAAATGCCAGCCAGGGAAGACAGATTAATAGTCGGACGAGCTAGAAATTGTACGTTTTTGAGTCAACACCTTTTCGCTGCCAGCAGAGTTTGTATAACCCCGGGAACTGTCTTAAATCGCTTAAGTCAGGCAGGACTACATTGCTTTAGGCCTATAAGGCATCCTCCTTTGACCGAAGATCACAAAGCTCAACATTTGCTTGGGTGCAATAAACGGATAAACTGGCGTGGTGAGTGGAAGACCATGATGTTTACACATGAGAGCCGCTTTTGTCTTCGTGATGACAGACGTACAGTTCGTGTCTGGAGACCGCCTAGTTCATGAACTAATGACCGATATGTCAGAAGTACATCCGTTCCAGGGACAAACGGACTTGCATGTTTATGAACTTACAAAGGCAGGTGAAATTTATGCCCGAGACATGGTTAGCAACATAGTAATTGATTACCGTTGGAATTTTGAGCCCAATTTCAGATTCCTAAAAGATACTGCTTGCCCACATAGAGCCAGGGTAGTTTTAGAACAGCTAGCATTGGACAAAATTGATCATTTGCTGTAACCTCCACTCTTTCCAGATCTAAACTGTACCGAAGATGTCTGGGACATGTTTGGCAGAGCAGTAGTTGGTCGCCAACCGCCTCTTCGTGACGTAAGGACACTAAGGCAAGTTCTTCCAAATTTACGGGATGCCTTGGACTAAAATGAGTTAAATCACTTAATTCTTAGTAGTATGCCTCGACGAGTCCAAGCGGTTACAGACAATAAAGGTGGAATTACTTGCTATCAAATAATTTTCAATTTTAAAAAATATTTTCTGTTTTGTTACATATTAGAGATACATATTGGTAACTTCTGATACTAAACATTTTAAAGTTAAATAAATGTGTTGTCTTTCTAGAAATGATGAGGGAACATGGACGTATGTCAGCTTCTTTTCTGAACCTAACTAAGGGTTAGTAAACCATAATATACCGCTATTTTTGGTAGTAATAATTTTTCAGTAATTTATTTCCATTTAACAGAGGCGAAATTTAGTGTGATAGTGGCAATGTCGGCTTCTATTTTTCTTTTCCTAGTCCTGCAGTGGGGCTGCGAGGTCGTAGAATACTATTTATACGAAGCGATATTTTTTCGCTCTGTTTTAAGCTCGCTGTCAAATGATCGGTAGACAAAAACAACACGATAGCTTTCTGTCGAATATAGAAAAACTATAACCACCCGGAGTTGCACCCCTGTTTATTCATGGATGAAATAGCTGTAGAGACGTATTACGTTTTTGTGTAGAAGGTTGCCAAGCAGTAGAAATACAATGTATGAAGGAAAATAAAAGGTTAGAAATCGATGAATTATTTCGTCTCCCCTAGTTGATAAGTCTGTGGTTTTTGCTGATTATTTGCAATGTGTAAGGCAAAGCTATTAGCAACAAAAATATTTATACAACATGCTTCAATTTTTTAGGTTAGTGAGTCTCATTTGATAACCCAATTAAAAAAAATGGTTTTACTATTAATTATTCAAAAAGTAGCCAGAAAGTAAAATTTCTCGTTTTCTATTCCACAGTTATGGTAGGTTTCTTCATAGCTGGGTTAAATTTCATCCCTAGAGAAAAATGGAAAAACTTTAGCGGAAAAGATGTAGTTGTTAACAAGAAATCCGAAAACGTTTATAAAAAGCTTACATGTGGAGCGTTGCTTGGACATTGAGTAAAGAAGAAAAACGACACATAAAAGCATTCGAGATGTGATGCTACAGAAGTAGGATGAATGTAAGTTGGACAGCAGGGTCACATTTGATACGCCAATTTAATTTTTTTTATTCCACGGATATATTTAGGTAACGAAGAAAAACGACACGTAAGAGATGTGGTGCCACAGAAGAATGATGAAGGAAAATTGGATAGGCAGGGTCACAAATGACGAAGTGCTGAATCGAGTAAGGGAAGAAAGGAATATTAGGAGAATATTGCAGAAAGAAGAGACGAAATGATCGGACGCATTCTGAGACGAGACGGTCTAATAATTGATTGTGGAGGAAAGGCAGAGGGTAGACACGGATGAAGTAGGCCAAGACTATATTATATTTAGATCGAATAATCAAAGACATAGGTGAAGCTAGTTCTAGGGAAACGATGGATTTAGCATAGAATCGGCAAGGTTGAAGAGTTGCGTCCAAGCCATCTCAAAATTAAAGACTTCGAGGAGATCATAAATTTACAGATCTGCCAACAACAAGGCTACATAATTTTTTTTTCTACATCTCATATTTAGCGAGTCGATTTTTTTGGACGACTACTACAATAGTCTTAAGTAAGACGCATATTAATTTGATATTACGTCAATTAAATGTATTAACAATTTTTTTTATTTAAATAATTAAAATATGTACAGAACCAATCAATTTCTTAAATTATCATGTATCTGCGTTAACAAAACGCCTACTATTGATGCCAATAGTACAGTAAATATTTGTGATTAATAACGCTCTGTCGATTTGTGTCGACTAAAATTTATTAAAATTTATTCAAATTTATTATAAACAGATAGGTCATTGAAACTTATGAGGATAATAATGATAAGAAAACTCTCGAATATTTTGGGATAATGGTTTTATAATTAGTTACATAATAAAAGCATCAAAAATTTAATATGTTAGCGCTACGAAGGTAGGTTAAGTTTATTCAGTTTCATAAAATCTTTTTTCCTTATAAAATTCAGGTCTTGTCTAATTTTTTGTAAAGCAAGAATAAATTTCTTTAAAAGATTTTGTAAAACAAGATGATTATTTTAATGCTTAGGAAAAATACATAATTTCTTTAATTTGTACACGAAAGAAATAAAGCAAATAAAGTAATTAAGTTAATTATACAGTGTATAACAAAAATATGGGAACCTGGAAATATCTTGCAAACCGTTCATCCGATTTTTATGAACTTCTGTGCATTTAAGTATGAAATTACGCCCGATCCAATGGTGAGCTCTGCATTATTGTCAAATTTACCATTTTCATAAAATCGACAGACAGCAACTTTTTTTAAATGGAACGCTCTATATTTTATTTGACTTTCGAATTCAGCTTAAAATTCTGAATACTTCTTATTGGGAACATTTTATTCTAAAGTTAAAAGTTTTAAAGAAAATGGTGGACAAAAATCGTTATTTTATTGTATTTTACCTTAAAATACCCGTACACGAAAGTTTACCTGAAATATCTGACATTCTCAGTTTCATTTATTTACAAAAAATGGATCATTTAACAGAAACACAAAGAATTGAAATTTTAATAATGCTGGGGGATGGGGACAGAATGCGAGAGCCTCAAGAAGCTTGTAATATTTTTAATCTAACTAAATCTACTGTAAGTAAAATTAAAAAAAAAAAATTGTCAGACCGGAGACTAAAAAACGCTATACGCTCTGGCCGACCTAAAAGTGCAACAGATGGTGATAAGGCTCTGAATGTTTTACTCAGTTTAGACGTCTTTCTACCTGGGAAAAGAAAACAACTTTTCACACATGTCCGTAGACCGCCTTTGGAAAACTGAAAAGTCTCATCCGTACAAAATAAAACCTGTGCAAGAGCTTTCGGCAGATGATTAGGACAGGCGCTTGTAATTTTGCGAAACCATGATGGAACGTTGCAACGCCAATCCAGATTTTGTCCACCGAATAATTTTCTCTGACGAATCAACATTTTTTTTTAAATGGAAAAGTTAATAGGCATAATATTAGCATATTGGGCCAGAGAAAATCCTCACTGAATATGCGAAAATCATACCCAGTTCCTCCAAAAGGTAAATGTTTGGGCTGGTATAGGTAATAGGTCAGAGAATAATAATTGGCCGTTTCTTCATGCAATAGACATTAAATGGAGAAAGATATTTGGATCTTGATGAAATTGTTCCGACTCTTGCACAACTATTTCTAAATAATCGTAAAGTAAATGTTATTACTTGATTTTACCTGTTGTATTGATTATTTGAATATGATTTTTTAGGCAAGCACCAAATGATGAAATATGGTTTCAGCAGGATGGTGCCCCACCGCACTATGCCCTTAATGTTCGGCAATATCTCGATGGTGTTTTCTTTAAAAGATGGATTGGACATAGGGGCACAATCCAGTGGCCAGCTCGGTCTCCGGACTTGAGACCCCTCGACTGCTTCTTGTGGGGCCACCTCAAAAATGTTGTTTTCAAAAATAAGCCAAATGACCTCAATGACTTAAAGTTAAGGATAGAAACAGAGTGTAGAAAAATCAAGGAAATTGACATTCTTCTAAACGTTTTGCATGTTTTCCGCCGTATTTGACTTACTGCAAAGAAGTAAATGGAAAACATTTTAAACATTTGATTTAGTTTTCTACATCAACTTTATATTATTTCCTCCTGTATTGTTTATTCTTGTACTAAATATCCAAATGGTATAGCGCTTTTTACGTTTCCTGCTTGACGAAATTTTTTTAAAACTTTACTTACAGTAGATTTAGTTAATGGATTTCTCTCAGGATATTTGTCATTAAAACTATTACAAACTTCTTGTTGCGCTCGCATTCGGTCCCCATAACCCAGTGTTATTAAAATTTGAATTCTTTGGGTTTGTGTTAAATTATACATGTTTTGTAAATAAACGAAACTGACAATGTCAGACATTTCAGGTAGTCTTTGGTGTACAAGGATTTTAGAGTAAAATACAATAAAATAACGATTTTTCACCACCATTTTCTCAAAAACTGTTAACTTTAAGATAAAATGTTCCCAATAAGAAGGATTCAAATTTTAAGCTGAATTAGAAAATCGAATAAAATATAGATTGTTCTATTTAAAAAAACAAGGTCCTGTCGATTTCAGGAAAACGTCAGACTTGACAACAATGCGGAACTTACCATTAGATCGGGCATAATTTCTTACAAAAGTTCATAAAAATCGGATAAACGGTTTGCAAGATGTTCCAAGGTTTTCATATTTCTGTTGCACACTGTATGATTCCCTATACCTATAGATGTCGTAATAATTCCAAAAGAAAAAAAAGTTAGGGTTAGTGGGATCAGGCCATGCAGTTAATTAAAGAAAACCCTTTTGTTTTCAATGCCGACGGGTTTATTAAAACCATGGATTTATTAAGAATGGGTACGGGATGATTTAACATTCTTTGAAGCCAAAACAAACCATTCTAAGCGACTCTGTAAACACAATTTGTAAACATTGGCCACATCTTATTTTACCTTGTATTTTTGTACAAAAAATACGTTAGAAGCATCACAAGATTTACTAAAAGTAATAAATGGCCTAAAATATTTTATTTTTCTGCTAAATAATAATAAATTTAAGTTAAAAATGTTTTATTATTTATAGGATATATTATTTCTAAAGGTTTATTTAAAGTCGCTCCGAGTCATTTGTAAATCTATAAATCGCACTTTCTCTTTCCTAGTTCATCAGACAAAGACGTATAAAAAATACGTGTAACCGAGTGTTCAGACCGAGGTTCAGCCGTTTTCCTAAGCAATCAGCACAGACAGCAACATTTCTGAGCTCAAACACTCCAATGCTATTGTATCTCTTTCTACTACGATTCTTGATTCAATTACGTAGTTCGTAAACTAAACCCCTAGGGGAAATGGTTTCATAACAAACAACAAATATAAGGCTTCACGTTCGATACGCTCACAGTATACGGACATCGAATACTTTCTTAATAAATCCATGATTAAAACGGTTTATTTCAAATTATCATCAAAAAGTGGTTGTCGTGTTACAGCGCATAATTAAATTTAAAAAGGGACAGATTAGATATACCTAATAGAATGACGTAAGAAACAGACGTCATTACTGAATTTAAAAACTCGCCCTAAGTAAACAGCCCACCAAACATTTGTTAGGTTGTTCAGGGGCTCACACGTCCCTATTCACTTTTCTGGCTATTTTTCAGGTTTTTATCGAGGCGCACATTTCTAATACGAAAGAAAATTAATTTTTTCAATCAGAAGTTTCCTATTGATAGAGTCTTAACAATAAAGGTTAAAATAAAGGTCGATGGAACTGGATTAAATATGTCGATATTTCAGTCACGAACGGAAACAGAGCGTTGTAGGCAAAAAATTTCCCCTGACATTAAAACAAATATTACTACTGTGAGAAAATATTCAGAGTGTAATATTTTATCAAAATATTGACCTTCAGCACGGCTTAATTACATTTTTAACACCCGTTTTAACGCCACAACACATCATAGCCTCTGCAAGGAGTAGGCTAAAAATGTATAATGGATACTGAATAGCAGCATTGCCAAAATGGGCAAAATTTAATCAGCATGTTTTCATTTAATCATTGATGTTAAATCAAAAATATAGTGCAATGTAACGTTTGTCCCATTTTCTTGTTTCCGGATAGTTAGTGGTTACTATCCATTGTTATCATTTTTAATCTATGCAATATACATTTTACTAGAGCATCTTGAACTTCCTTGAAGTAAATTTAAGTAATTTCGAATAAATTGAAATTATCGAATTTTATGAAATGTATATTATAAATTTGTTTATAAAAAATGTTCTTTGTGTTCATTTACACCAGATGTGCTCAAATGGTTGATCGCGAGAGCTTTTCCAGTCGATCGCGATACGTAGTAAATTTTTTTGTATTATAATTATACAAATATACGGAATAATTCCTCTTTAACAAAAGATGTAATTTTCCTGCATAGTTGATCACTTGCCTTCCAGTTTTATGCATTAGATCGCCAATAGTATGTTGGAGCATCCCTGATTTACATCAAACCCGAGAATAGCAATCACAGAGAAGCGACAAAGCCGAGACGAGATTTCACAGCGCATGTGCGAGATAATGTGGCCTTCTCTCAAACGTGTGGGGTAGAACGTAATTGTCATTAGTACGTGTGTTTAGGTACTTTGAAGTCGTGCTCTTGGTTATTTGGATTTCATGTTTAATTTCTGCGTTGTGTTTTATTTTCAACGTAGAAGTTTTGAAATATGCCTTACTCACATGTGAGTTTCATGGCTGTCGTTCGAAGACAGGTGGAGGTATTGATTTGCTTTCTTTCCTGAAAGATCATGATCGGTAAGTACATTTGCACCTACAATGTTTAACCTTTTTCTCCGTACACCGCATCATTAGTTTGACGAAATATTATTCTTCGTTCAATATTGTGGATACGTGTCTGTTCAAGGTCATGAAAACTGGTACTCTAAAGATCAAAGGATCCGACACGTTTTGTTGCTTCTCTGTGATTGCTATTCTGGGATCAAACCTTAGTGTTCTTTATTATATAAAATTATTACTTAAAAATTGCATATAGCTGGAATAAAACACTTGTGTTGTGAATGTTTAGATATACAAAGACAACTCCATTTGCCTCGATGTCTATATGCATATCATAATATACTTGGTACCTTAACCTATATTAGACCTGTGAGTTTCAACTGCAGAACATTGCAGGATAGTGATGTAAGGATACGTATCCAAAAATCCGTTGGATCCGAATATTAAAAGAATCCGGATTATCCGGAACCGGCCGAGAACTTGAATACGGATTCGGAATCAAAATAAATTCGCATCGGGTGGTTACAAATGCAAAGTGCAAAGAGAAAACGGAATCGGAATCGAGTGTAAGCGAACAACACGGTCTGCGATTTGGCATATTTGATATTGTGCTTTCTCTTTCTAATGACATTTCCTAAAAAAAGATGGCATAGTTATCGGGGTAACGGGTATCATATGAGATGAGACCCATTTGTTAAACTAGTCCCGCCTCACCCGAACCGAATTCAAACGAGAACGGCGCGACGCGGTGCCTTCTTATCCCTAAACTTCGACTTCGAGTGGTATGATACCGATACCGCATCGACCTACCTAGCCGTGTACCCGGATAGAAAATGTTTTAGTCTGTTGCATGCATACGTATACATGATCTGTAACCGCTTTCGCGCGGGTCAAGAAATGGATTCGAATTCGGATAATGGATACGGATATTAGCTGATTCCGATTCCGTATGATTCGGATATCTAATGAATACGGATATTTACAACACTATTGCAGGATTAGCTGCAATTCCACTTTTAACACTCTAGGACAGGTGCCTAGGCTTGTTTTTTTCTTTAGTGAAGAATTCGCGTATAAACTTATCTGGATTCTTTTTTCTATTTAAACTTATATTCTTAAATAGGTATCATAATTTGTCTTTTATTCATTTCTTTAGCGTCGAAACGAGTACCTAAACTTCGCCCATATATCGAAAGAACATACCCTTCTCTTAGTGAAGAACAGATCGAAATAGTTTTAAGTGCAATCCAGAAACGTTTTCTGTCCCATTTCATAGATCAGAAGTGGCTCAAGAACATAGAAATAAAGATTACAGGCGATACCGATCTTTTCATTCGAAGAAATGCCGCAGAATCTCCACAAATGAGGATGTCATCCACTGGATTTTGGTATCGTCTGATCTTTTACTGTCTAGTCTTCGGCCAAAATCAAACAAAAGACATGTGCTTATTAGGGACAAAGCCTCAACTGGCACAAACACATTACTTTAATATCCACATCAGTAGCTAAAAAGCTAGGTTTCATGTTTCGAGCCAGAAAGTACTTCTCCCCTTCCAATTTACACCCTCTCTATATTTTCCAAATAAAACCCAGCCTGGAGTACTAGTCTCACATCTGGACAGCCGCATCACCTTTGACACTTAACATCCTTGATTCTATCCAAAAGAGAAACTATTCGACTCATCAATGACTCAGTCCTCACAAAAAAACTACCTTCTCTTGTTCATCGCCGCACTGTTGGGGATTTGTCCCTTTTTTTACCGATACAGTATCGGTAAAAAGTATAAGTATCGGCGATACTTATACGGATTTTGCTCTAAAGAACTAGCCGCTATTGACTGTTCTCAACAGAACAACAAGAGGCGCGTTAGGTATGCAACCCTTCACCGTCCAGCTACAAAAGCCTAGGAGACCTAACTTCTCTCGCTTATTCATACGTAGGGCTCCAGATTATGGAATAAATTGCCTGCAGATGTTTTCTCTTCCCCTTCCAACCTCCAATCCTTGAAATTCCGTGTCAATAGGTTATATTTCCCTTCTCTTCAGACGCCCACGGTACATTAGTACTTCTTAGACAGGAAGTCTACGTGGTCTGTCTTAAATAAATAAAGCAGTTTTCTCATCCTTTCTAGAACCACTAAGAAAACTCTGCTAAACAATAATGTGTGTAAATGAAGGTGGTATTTGCCAATCGTGTCTATTTAACTTGATTTCTCCACTTTAACGTTCAGATTCACTAAGAAGGTTTGGTGCCGTTCTAATATGCGGTCTACCGTCCTACATACAGTCTATGTGTGTACGCTATTATTCTAATATGCGGTCTACCTGCTAATAACTTTAACATAAATAATATAAATTGTGTTTACAACAGTGAGGAAGGAATATCTTTGAGAAATTATCAATGTTTACACTTTGATTGTACTGGTAAGAAACAATCTTAACAAAATCTAACATTGATAATTTCTCAAAGATATTCCTTCCTCACTGTTGTAAACACAATTTATATTATTTTATTACTTTAATACTCTAATCGGATTTTCCCAAACTCGCAAAAATAAAGTAAATACGCTCGGGGCGGAATTGGGGTGCAGGATTAACATACCTGAGAGATCACTATTTTTGGAATAATTATGCGGGCGGAGTTAGGCACTGCTCACAATTAGATATTAAATGTTAAAGTTATTAGCAGGTAGACCGCATATTAGAATAATAGCGTACACACATAGACTGTATGTAGGACGGTAGACCGCATATTAGAACGGCACCGAAGGTTTAATATTTAGCATTGGCTTAAATTACGATAAAGATCCTAAACTCCCAAGTAGTGATGACTTGTATTCTGTTTTTCTAACTGCAATAAGGAATATGCACATTTTTTTTTTATTGCATAAATCATTTAAAGAAGTCATTACAACCCCAAAAATGTTATTTTGAAGAAAATTACTGGGATAATTTAGCTAAAAAAAATTTTTACTTTTCGGAATAATTTATTACAGTTTCAAAAGCAGCCATTTGCTCACTCAAAAAAGTTACGTCACGCAGTGTTATGGGCAATCTACACTGAACGTGTTGGCGACTCAAATTAAGGTGACTTAAAAGGGGATACGGCAACACCGCCATAGTCGATACCTTCTACGCCCCTACCGGTCTCTTCTGTAACTGTAGTTAACGTTTTGTCATTATTTATTTAAAAAAATTTTAGACAGTTGAATTAAATAATAATTTTATTATTAGTTTAGACAATAATATTGTAGTTAAATAATTGGCTTTGGCAATAGTTTGGTATGAATCTGGACTATTACAACATTTTTAAAGTGAAGTTTTATAACCTGATTACCAGGATTACCTCAAGGACTGTCTTTATTCATCCAAGGTTATGTTATGGTTATGAGAAAGGTTATGAGTATGAGCATAATAAGATTGTCATTTGGATATACTTAATAACTATAATAAGATTTAAATAAAACCTAAGAAAGTGCGAAATAAAGCGTTTAAATAAATTTTAAGAGTTTTGCCTGATGTATTTTATGTAGCAAGTGTACCTAAAATCACCATCATGTATTTCATCAAAAAATCTATACGGTTGTAAAAAAAGCTTAAGCATCCATTGAAACATTTATGTGAATTTACTGGTTTATGGTTTAGGAATTTGTTTGTTCACCATCATATATCTATATAGTACATATAAACGCATGGATTGTGGACAAACAAATTTCTAAGCCATAAACCACTAAACCCTCAAAAGTCAAAATGTCTCAATATATGCCCGCTTTTTGGTCCATTTTTGTTACACGCCAGTGTTCGTCTATGTATTATTTAGTCTATGATACTATTGTGTTGTGTAAAGTGTGCATATAATTAAAATATATGTTTATAGAATAATTAGTAATTACTTACCAATTCCTTCTATTTACATAGTGATACATTGCATGTCTGCGTTACATTTTTAAAAACTAAATACCACTTTCCACAAACGATTCCACAAAAATAAACAAGGTTAGGGGTTAGGTAGGCAACTAGGCAAACGATGATGACTAAAGCTTTCCAAACGGGGGTAAATCCAGAGACGGCTCTAACCTATTGCGAAATAAAATCAGGATTCCATGTGCAAATAAAATACACATATTTATATTTGCCCACATTGTGTTATTTAAAAGTGCGAGATAAGAAAATACCATACAGGGTGTCTGAAAAGTCTTAGCATGGGCAAATATCTTTACTATTAATAAAGATAGAGACACCAAATTTTAGTTGTATCTTATTGGTTAATAAATCTACTTTTTTATGCAATTTGACTTTTTCAACCCCCTTGGGGGGTTACGCTAGGGAGTTGAGATCAAAAATTTTTAATGCAAACCTATGCCGGGTGGCCTCTTCTTTTAAAAGTCATTAAACCGCAACATTTTACCGCAACTCCCGTATTTTAATGCATTTTTACATGGCAAGCCTATAAAAATTATAAATCGTAAATCGTATAATCAGGCGGGGCACAAGTCGACCATTAGTCGACCTCTTGTGCCATACAGTACCTACCAGTCTGCGCTGCTATTTTTTGTTTTATGGGGCACTTTTTTTCTAACTTTTTTCCAACTTTACTTCTTCATTTGTCGTTTTTATATTTTGTTTTTTGACATCTGCGTAGTAGACCCAAATGCGTACCACCCAATCAAACTAAGAGGGCTAGACATGCGCACGAAATTTCAGGAGATGTACTTTGGTGTCTACATTGAAACCTACCCACTTTCAAGAATATATCTCCAATAGTAAAACTACAACTACGTATTTAACATATTTGTACGATTTTATGACGTCTTACTTTTTTGAACATAACTATGTGACATTGTGACCAACCGTGCCAGCCTTACTAATCAGTTATATTACGCACTGACATATTTCCGGCATGGCCGCTTCTTCTTATTTATTCAAGCATTAGCCTTACCATAGTTATTGAGACTTTTGCGTCCTGTGAGAAATTAAAAATATTGTATGTCTCACGGAACCCTCTATGCGCGAGTCGAACTTGCACTCAACCGTTTTTTTTTATTTCATACAATCACGGCAACGCTCATCAATTAAATTATTTCTGTCAAATACCGTATGTACTTATTTTCGGCATCGACGCCTCTGGTAACAGACCAACAGTGACTGCCTTACTAATTACGTTAAAAGTTGTTTAGACTGGCCACCATGAACTTCTTGGCAGTAATAAAGTCCGTTTTGGAACTCTGCCAAGAAGTAACATCTGAGAAAAGATCTTTAAAATGAGGTACCACACGGCATAGGGTTGCATTTAAAATTTTTGACCTCAACTCCCTAGCGTAATCCCCCAAGGGGATGGTAAAAGTCAAATTACATAAAAAAGTAGATTTATTAACCAATAAGATAAAACTAAAATTTGGTGTCTCTATCTTAATTAATAGTAAAGATATTTGCCCATGCTAAGACTTTTCAGACACCCTGTATGGGATTTTCGTATTTCGCACTTTCAAATAACACAATGTGGGTAAATAAATATTTGTATTTTATTTTCACATCGAATCCTAATTTTATTTCCAACTAGGTTAGAGCCGTCTCTGGATTTACCTCCGTTTGCAAAGCTTTAATGATGACAGGGTCGGTTCGGTTTTTCACGTGTCATTTTTTTAGCCACTGTCGTGTTCGATTGACAAAATCGGAATGAACCGGATCAGTTGACGAACTTTAAGGGAATGGCAGTGCAAAGAGATAAAATAGCATTGAAGTGACGTAAAGTGATCCTGATTGATCCAATTATTGTCAATCGAACACGCAGGTGTTTGCAGCGGTGGCAACGTTGCTTCTTCAGTGTGACGGTCGCTTTATCTGGTGTGGTTGGGTTTGATAAGTTTGATTTTGTTGTTTGTCTTCGATTATATCGTATTTTGTTAATAATCCTTTTTATTAAACAGTAGAAAATGTTAAAAAACTAACCTACAGATATTATATTATGCCAGTGTAAAAGAATTCTCCAGCTAATGACTTGGAAAACTTCATTTTCTCGTGTCCAAAAGAGCCGGTGCTGGAAGAAAGTATACGTAGGTACTGCAAAATTAATCAAAAATTTTACATAAAGCGGTATCTATAAAGGTCAGTATCGCCAAATTCAAGTAAGCATATGTGACTGTAAATTTATTTTCATAGTATAATAAATAATAAGTATTGGTAACGAAATTCTGAAGGCAAAAAAGGAACCCTCTCTAAAGGGCATCAACATCCAGCAAATTATCCGATTTTCTTTGCACGCACTCCGTTTTGGTCATTTCTAAACAATTTTTTTAATCAAATAAAAGGTTTTCTATCAACTAAATGTACTAATCCTCGGGAAACAATCAAGAAAATGAATTAATACTGAAATTTACATTACACTAGGCATTATAAAAAGTTTACGTCATATAAAAAGTAACGTCACAAACACAAGAAGTGCGTTTTACAAGTTCCGAAATTCGCGCGAAAATTTGCAGTTTTAAATCTTTTTTTTTGCTAATAAAACCCAAAATAAATGGAAAACAACAACCGCCATAATCATTTAATTTATATAGAGAATACAATAAAAAATATTTCGGGTTGATTTGAATTTCATGCATATTCCCTATTATCTCAGTGCCCTTGTGACTTGTAAATATATGTATGAAATATGAAATAAATATCTTTAACAGTAAAGTAGCGCAAGTAATAATATGAATACGATACTGGAAAAGTCACCCAGCAACATTGATATCAATTGGTGCAAATGACACATCATTATTTTTACTGACTAGTCATTTATATGACGTTTAGATACCATATCTTGGTTATTATTAGAAAAACAAAAAACAGTGTTGTAAAAATATTTTTTCTGTTTTGGTTTCATATCAAAGCTTTTTCGACATCATTTTCACAATCGTAATAAGCTTTTTATGAAACCATGTTAAAGTTTGTAATGGGTTTGTTTCTGCAGCAGTTTCAAACCAATCAGAGCCAATCATATTGCCCGGTTTAGATCAGCAAACTGTTTTCCTTGAAGATGATTGGCTCTGACTAGTTTCAAACTGCTTCAGAAACAAACCTAATAATTTCGCGACAATATGGCGATAATAAAATGATTTGTTAATTCATCAAGGCTACTATGATTAATAAATTGATAATATATTACATTACCAACATAAAATTTAGGCATAAAAATTTACAAAATTTGTATGGCATATTTTCGTTCTAAATATGGATTTTAAAAAAATGTAAAATAGAAAAATAGAATAAAATATATGTTTCATAAACCTATTAGCGTGCTCTAAAATGATATCTGTGATGATGCTTCATAAAACTTGTAGTTTAATATAGGTACTGTTATATAAAACATTAACGGTGAGGTTCTCCAACGCTAGACTTTGACAACTAAGAGTTTTGAACTGACAACTAAATTTCATATCATGAATTTGTTTCTAAGTTTATTCGCAAATTTATTGGGAAAAAACAATTTTTGTATGTGATTTTCAAAATAATAGAACTAAATTTATCAAACACGTTCCAAGATAAAAATCACGGATAAACCAAGCAAATCGCTGAAATATCAGAATAATTCATACATTTTTAATGACGAATAATTATTAACAATGACAGGATAAAAGCCTGTCAAACCCCAACTGATCAACTAGAAGATCTTAAATTAAACCAGTATTAAATCTCAAACCTTTTTAGTGAATCTTAACGTAAATGTTAAAAAAAAATGTATATGATATTTTAGAATCAGTTAAATAGTGTGCAAATGAATTAGATACCGTAAAACCGGGTGACTTGAGACAGCCTGGTGACTTGCGCCACAACTTCACGTTTTTGTAAGACAGGTGGTAACACTGTAATTTAATACAATTCGTTTGGTGTATTGGTGGCGTTCAGTTGCCCTTAGTTCGGTCTTCACGACGGAACGGTTAAACATCATTTTGTGTATAATGCATTTCTCAGATACTCTGCAAAATTTTATGTGCACCACCTAATGATAAAACCTTTGAATTTTTCATTGTTATTATGTCGAGAGCCTTACTTAAAGAGTACCTAACCCATACCAACATATTTTTACAACTTCATATTTGTCTCACCGCGACTTCTGCGACGGGTATATTGCGCTTGAAACCAGAAAAGCATTGATGTCTCACTACACCCTATCCCCGCGGGTGACTTGAGACAACCGATAAAACAAATATAGATATTCAAGTACGCGATCGGACAGCTTGGTACATAGAAAAACCCATTTTAAAGATCACGACTTAAAATTTAGGTCCACCTGACATTGATGTATCTTTGAGCATGCATGCTTGGTGCGCCTTCAAAGTTGAAAATTGTCTCAAGTCACCCAGTTTTACGATAACTTTCTTTTTCGCTATTGTGCCACTTGCAGCATTTTAATTTTTTCTTCTTTAATCAATAGGTAACCATTCGATGTCATAGCAGGCGAGAAACTTAAAAAAAGTAGATATAGTTTATTTCATTGGAGATATTCTATTTCTGCCCTTTTAACTTCACAAACAACAGCAAAACACAACAGGCCCTTACCTGCCAGTCAGCAAAGGTATCGGATGCATCACTATGAACTCAAAAGATTTAAAATAAAAAGTTATGACTGTTTAAACTTTGGACGAATATCGGCAATATGGTTGTATTTTTTAATACCCTGTATAATACTAATACCTCGTCAGAATGCCTTTTTCAAGGAGTGAAATAACTGCAAACGTAATGTTAATCCTATTATTTTCCAGTGCTTCTTTTAAAATAGAAAGCAGATCACAAATATGTTCCGATTTTGTATGACTTCAAAACGATCAATGATGATGCACTTGTGTTGTGTTGCATTTAGATAAAATGTTGCTACGTTGTGCAAAATAATAGAGGCCAGCTTGCTAAATCTGTGACATTGTCTTAAAACTACATTTTCCTGAAAACTTCGGTCTGTACGAAGTGAACAACATTTTTCGACGGCAGTTTTTTAATAACGCATACATAATAGGTATACGATACGAGTACATCAAAGGTATGTAGCCGTGCATTATCTTGTTGAAAAAGAACGTTTCCAATATGTCGTATGTAGTGTATAGCTACCGGCTCTAACATTTCCTGTATGAAACGCACCGTTGCACACCACCAAGAGGTCCGAAATCTCAACCAATTTTAAAATTCTTAAACAGGAATGTTTCTGACGAAATTTCGAAGAGAGCTACGAAGGTCGATTTTCCAATCAATTTAAAATACAAAAATTCCATAAATTCCCATGAAATTTCATATTTCATAGATTGTAAAAAACAAGCCCATAAAAGTTGAAGCCATCACCCAACCCAACCCTTGAACATTAAATTTAAAAAATCATAAGCGGTTGACCCTTCTTCTTTTTATACTTGTTGGAGATGGCTACTCTCGGCTACTAACGGAGCGATCCTACTATACAAGGTAAGGACGTTACAAATGCAGTCTCAATGATCGAATATCGAATTGTACTATAAACTGATGGAAATGCTAAGTCCTCCAACAGCTCTAAATCATTTATTTGGTACAGCTCGAGAACCTTTAAATCGGTTCCTGAAATCTAACCATCTTAGTGTAGCGTCTTGACATGCGTTAGTGTTTATCCGTCGTCCAGAGCCACGAAACGTCATACTCTGTCTTCCTGAAACCACGACTTACAACATCGTATCGCCATTGTCTTTGTAAACTAATCAATCAATCAATCAGTTCCCTGGAACGAAAGACCAACTTTCCATAACCTAAATAAATTGAACAAAAAATGTACATTTCTTGCCCGACTGCCTTTAGTTTGTCATCAAATTATTGTACTACGGTTAAAAATTTTTGGCTGAGATTGATACACTATTTCTACGCTTCTAAAATGGAAAAAAGGACAAAATAATTTTGCGGTGTGCAAAATACCTCCGTCCATCAGTTTATAACTTGTGCAAATATTTATTTATTTGTAAAATACCAAAGAAAATCTTGTTAACGTTTACTGTTTTTAACATAATTTAAATATAAATAATTCCCTCAAATCATGGCCAAAATTTTTATAGATTATAAAAATTTTACTGCTGAAGTAATAAAGGTTAGTACCAAGATTAAAATAAATAAGTCAGTTTACTTAATGTCATTGAGGTAGTAAGTCGTCAGCTATAGGATTTTTTACATACAGTAGAACATGAAAACAATATAATCATGGTCAAGCTAGGCATAGACGTAGTTAGGGGGGGGGGGGGGGCTTGGGAATTCTTAGCACCTCCAAAACTCTAAGTAGCTCCCCCAAAATACAACCATCCATCCTATGAACAAAATTTTTGACCATATGCTGTATAGGGCCTAGGACTTAAGCATCCCTGAATTAGACTGTCTAACTATGCCTATAAAGCTAGGAGAATATTCTATTCTACTTCTTTAATTCTAATTTTAAATATTCAGGAGATATTTATCTTTTTGTCAGATGATCCACGATGGAAGTAAAAAACCAAAAAAAAAAAAATGGGGAACCCTTCGGTCAAAAATAAGCAAAAAAGTTTCTATTGACATGGGTCGGGAGACGCATTTTTTCCGAGATACAGGGGAATAAAATTTTAATTTTATTCTGATTTTTCGTACACATTTTTAAACAAACTTCATTACAATTTCGTATAATATACAATAATTTATGAAGTACCAGTAAAATCACCTATTACCTATTCGATATAATATACAAGGTGACTTTTTTTGGAGTTGAGGCATGATCCAATAGATCAAACTTGATTCACTGACCACGTTTCCAACGGGAGGTTTCGATGCGACCAAATGCATCCGATAGAACTGCATCCACTTGAAAATTTCGTTATAAACAGTTAGAAGTGAATTTTCGTTCGGATGCGCCACTTGAAGTCAATTCCATAATTTGTTATGATTTGTATTGACTAAAGTGGATAAAAAAAGTACTTTTTTGCGATCGAAATGGAATTCGAACAACGGGTTCAAATAACAGTTAACAATAGCTGTTCTTCTTTTTGTGCATGAACATAACCTTTTCTCATGAGTATTTAAAACCGAAAATGTTTTTGTAAAGAATAATATATTTATCTCTTTCTTTTTTGGATCTTTCTCTATTTGATTTAAGATGATTAGCTTGGTCGATCCGCTGTCATTCTTAACGACTTCTATCAGATCGATCCGATCGGCGTTTAAAACAGGGTAAATATCCCGAAAACCAGGATCGATGGAGTAGTCCCTTTGCACATTCATATTATTTTTTCTTTATTAAAAAAATAAAATAATACAGTTTGTTCTTAACATTGATCCGAAGACAAATTATTATTTCATTAAACGAATTGTATTGAAACGAAAATATAACTGTCTGCTAGTTTAAAAAAAAAATCAGTAGAAAATTGCTTTTGTTTTATAAATATTATTCTGTTGTTACGCCACTGTGCTTAACTTAAGGATAATGTAAATATTTTTCAAAAAGTAGCTGCGCAGAGATGTTCACAATACGTGAAATAAGCACAAATATTATAAAACTGCAAATAAAAGATTAAACATTTGCCACTGAATTTATTCTACATAATATACATATTTGCTTTAGTATCCTTATTTTTTTAGAAATAGTTTACCCTCGATAAATTAGGTGTATTGTAACCTTAAAAAGTTACTAATTGTTTTGCTCTCAGAGCCTCACAGTTGATGTTTCAAATCAGATCATAAAAAACATGTTTTGTCGGTCTGTCGAACTGTGTGTTGACGCGAAAGATTGAAAGCTACTGGTCAGAATAATAATAGATTAAAAGTATAATTTACAAAATAGGGTTACTCTTCCAAATAAACAGGTACTTACAGGGAGAACATCTTAAAAATTATTCTATGTATGTTGACTTTAACTTAAAACAACAAATCATTTTACAAGAAATTGCCACAAAAATCACAAGAACCTAGCGCCTGGAGCTTGTTATTTTATAAAACTGGTTCTGTATAAGGCTTTTGTCATTGAGAATAATGAAACATTTTTTATAACTTATGATTGTCAGACACTTACTAGATACATAAAGACCAACCTAATTTTTTTTCTATTATTGCTCTAACTCAAATATTCTGCATCTGAGAGAGTATTTGTGTATTTGTTAGATATACATACTATTAATTATATTATTAAGAGTGTAAGTTTGTTTGTACACATACACATATGTAAGAAGTACTCTCAGAAACTATTAAACCGATTTGAAAAATTTGTTTAGTCGCTTGCACTTGCTGTTGCGTATTTGTTTGTTACGGCTTCGTTCAGGTGGAACATAAAAAATTTACATAACTATACTCGACAAGGCCGCGGGTAACAGCTAGTCTAAAATGTTTACATCCAGTTGCGCAAAAAATGTAATTAAGAATTTAACTAAATGGACCCTTGCAATGTAGGTGGCCATAATTTTAAACCAAAAATAACGGACACCGTGAACTTACAAAACTATGATTGAATAGGTGCATTCACCAAAAAGTTTGGAGCCAAGAAGCTTACTGAATTTCAACTGGGATATTTATGACCTACGAAAAATTTTTGAAAAGCAATTTTTCAAGAATATTTTTTTTCAAAAACACTTTGTCGAAAAAATAATTTTTTCGAAATTAACACAAAATAACGTAATTTCACAAAGACAATTTTTTTGACAAAAATTTCGAAAAATTGTCGAAATATATATATTTATATACCTATATGAATGTATTTATATATTTGTATAGATTTTAAATGAACTTAAAATATGTTTTTCAGTAACTATTTACAATTTCATAAAATGTGTTTTTTTATTAATATTATTTATAATTTTAATTTGGGCTGTTTTGTCGGGCTTTTTTAGATAGGGACTATTTTAGAGTCGGCTATTTCTGTCTGAGCTATTTTGTTACAGTACCGGTTAAAAACCCTTAGTTTCTGAAATACAGGGTAAGAATTTTTTTTCTTTAATTTTTCCTTATTATTTTTAAAGATAATTTATTCAAATGCTATAGGGTTTACAAAATAAAGTATCTACGAGCCAAAAAATCTTCCGGGGTCATATACTCACCCACCTGAGAAGATAAATCGCAGAAAAATGATAATTTCATAATTTGTATGCATATACGAGTAGTTCGTCATCAAAAAAAACAGGCCCTTGTTATAAGAACAACATATTATTCCGCTGTGGGAAGTTTCATGAAAATGCTTTTGCAGAGATCTCATTAAAAATATTAGTTTTTTAGTGATTTTATAGACAAAGACTGCGAACTGATTCATTTATTTTTAATTCTCACAATGTAGTCTGGAAAATAATTTTTTTTTATTGGGTTATTCTTATTCTAATGTTTCAGCGACTTGCTGGGTTTTCAAATGATTTTCACCTTGGAACGTGTTGTTAGAATGAATGTAGTGCTATTACTGTGGAAAAAACTAAAATTGCCCTTTTCTTTATAACTTTGCGGAAAAGCCCAGAAATAAATTCATAGTATAATACTTAGTTGTCTTATTCTTGCAACTTTTGGTTGTAAAATTAGACCGGTCTATCGTTGGAGAATCTGGCCGTATAGGTTTTAACCATG
Source organism: Philopedon plagiatum (assembly GCA_963971165.1). NCBI lineage: Eukaryota > Metazoa > Arthropoda > Insecta > Coleoptera > Curculionidae > Philopedon > Philopedon plagiatum. The sequence goes on from OZ020194.1 coordinate 71,832,149, forward strand.
GATTTGTTAAGAAAGGATTCGATGTCCGTATACTGTGGGCGTATCGAACGTGAAGCCTTATATTTGTTGTTTGTTATGAAAACATTTCCCTTAGAGGTAGAGTTAACGAACTTTGAGGAAATACGTAATTGAATCAAGAATGGTAGTAGAAAGAGATAAAATAGCATTGGAGTGTTGGAGCTCAGAAGTGTTGCTGTCTGCTGGTTGCTTAGGAAAAACGTCTGCGAACGCTCGGTTACACGTACGTCTTTGTCTAATGAACTAGAAAAGAAAAAGTGCGACTTATAGATTTATAAATGACTCGGAGCGACTTTAAATAAACCTTTAGAAATAATATAACCTATAAATAATAAAACCTTTTTATCTTAAATTTATTATTATTTAGCAAAAAAATAAAATATTTTGGGGCTTTTATTACCTTTAGTAAATCTTGTGATGCTTCTAACGTATTTTTTGTACAAAAATACAAAGTACAATAAGATGTGGCCAATGTTTACAAATTGTGTTTACAGTGTCGTTTAAAATGGTTTGTTTTGGCTTTAAAGAATGTTAAATAATCCCGTAACCACTCTTAATAAATCCATGGTTTTAACATTGCTAGCTCAGTCTATCAACTCACATAATTATCGAAATATACCGATTTGTTAGTTTACAAGGAAGATTGTTATGTTTAAAACAAAAGATTTAAAACATTTGTTTTAAAGATGTTTAAAACACTTATTGATGTTTTAAACATATTTGTTTAAAACTGTGAAAACATGTTTATAACAATGTTTTTTTAAGTTGTTTACTTTGGCAGGCTTTACTAAAAATCATATATTTGTTAAATATTAAAATAAAAACAAAAAAAGGCATTCATAACTAACGGTTAACATTAAAAAAGAATGTAAAAAACACATTTAAGACAATATTTTTTAAACAGTTTAGCAATTTTTCTTAAAGAAATTAGTGTACCTACAGGTACCAATTCATATGTTAAGTTTGTAACAATTTGTATGGTATATATTTTAATTAAAAAATTGATTTTTAGTTTTTTTGTCGATGGCCTAGTTGGGAAACTAACAATTAACTTAACCTACATAATAAACCAACAAACCGCTTAACAATAGGAGCTGGAGAAAATAGCATCGCTGAAGCAGAAATCGAAACAGCATTTTCAGTTTGTCATCTCTTTTCATTGCGAAGATTCAGCGACCCGCTCGCTCGCTTTTCTTGTGGAAAATGGTTACGTCCCACTCAATACGCACGCGTTTTTCCGATTGAACGTGCCGAACTATTTCTATCTTTTTTTAACAGTGCAAATATTATAGTCCGGTTAGAACTAAATCGAGAATTTTAGATAACTTATTAGGCTTATTTACTGGAGTTCGGAAGAGGGCATGGCAGTTAAGGTTAAAAATAGTTCTTGGATAAATTTATTTGTTACTAAAATACACTCTTATTAAAGTTATTAAGTTATTAATACACATGTGTGGTAACTAAAACGTATAGACAGAGGCTGGTGCTAGACTAAGTAGCATTTTCACTTTTCTTTTCAAGAAAAAGTTTTTTACACTTAAAATTTCCATGCGACTGCTATTGCACTTAATATCTTGGCAATAAAGTTTCATAAGTGGGTTAAGTTAAAATTATAAATTTCTAAATCTATATATACAATAATTATTTCTGAAACTGCTTTTTCAGAAATGTTGGAAATAGAAGATCCAAAACATTTTGAAAAAGTGATACTAGACTACTTACTTGTAAACAAGAAATATATAGAACAAAAAATTTAAACCACAATAATAACGAGGGCAAGGATAGAAATCATTATTTAACAATTATTTAAAATATTTATAAGTAGGCAGTATATTTAAACACTTTTTGCGTTTTTATTGGCATGCAGGTATGTCTCTTTTATGCTGAATTCAAAACAGAAGTTTTATGATTTTTTTTTAATTAATTATATATTAAAATACAATCGGAGTGTACCTGAACCCAGCCAGCACCAAAACATCGTAAAGACGTGTGGTTTCGATGTTCAGGATCTTATGGAAGTCTTTGTACGCCTGAAAGACGTCTACAATTTGGATTTTTTTAGCGAAAATATTTCTATACTCAAATAAAAATTGAAAAATCGGTTTATATTAATTTCTACGGATTGTGATTTCCCGTCGCCATAGAAAACTTAAATAATGTAAAAAATTTAGTTAGAAAAAAATTTCAATATTTTAGGATTTTAGGAACTTTAAGCACTAAAGAATAAATTTAATCTGTATAATGATATAAGGAATTGAAAGCGTCATAAATTGATAAAAACCATGGATTTATTAAGAATGGATACGGGATGATTTAACATTCTTTGAAGCCAAAACAAACCATTCTAAACGACACTGTAAACACAATTTGTAAACATTGGCCACATCTTATTTTACGTTGTATTTTTGTACAAAAAATACGTTAGAAGGATCACAAGATTTACTAAAAGTAATAAAAGCCCTAAAATATTTTATTTTTCTGCTAAATAATAATAAATTTAAGTTAAAAAGGTTTTATTATTTATAGGTTATGTTATTTCTAAAGGTGTTTATTTAAAGTCGCTCCGAGTCATTTATAAATCTATAAATCGCACTTTTTCTTTCCTGGTTCATTAGACAAAGACGTACGTGTAACCGAGTGTTCAGAACGAGGTTCAGCCGTTTTCCTGAGCAACCAGCACAGACAGCAACACTTCTGAGCTCCAACACTCCAATGCTATTTTATCTCTTTCTACTACCATTCTTGATTCAATTACGTAGTTCGTAAACTAATTTCCTGGGGGAAATGTTTTCATAACAAATAACAAATATAAGGCTTCACGTTCGATACGCTCACAGTATACGGACATCGAATCCTTTCTTAATAAATCCATGATAAAAACCGATTTTTGACTTCTCGTTTTGGTACAATGATACATGATATTATCTAATTAGAGAGGGGCAGTTATTATTTCACTTTCGATATTTTTCATTATTGTGTTCTTATTCTTGTTATCTTATTACTTACATTTCGTTACGAACATTGCAGATATTAATTACTCACATCACAGCATTTCTGTAACCGTATAACTGTGGTAGTTATTGTGGGTGTATGACTTATTTCTATTACATTGCACAAAACTAGTTTGTAATCACATCTTTAAATTATACATATATTTTTGTATTTTATAACGTCATCATTTCAACTAATGACATATTAATTATTACCACTTCCGCTTAAACCATATCTTTCGAAAAAAATGTGATATTTATAGATGGTTAGTAATTTTGGTTAAAATATATCAACCACAACACTAAAACCCAGTCATTGCAAAAATGCTGAAAATTTTGGGCGTTTTCTAAAAATAAAAATATTTTGATCCGTAATTATCAAATAATGGTCTGTTGTCTTTCTCTGTTATATAGTTGTGTTTTAAAATATCGTACGTTTATGGATAAAGGTGGCAGGGAAACAAATCGTCGGCGTGCATACGTAAGGGCGTATCTCAAAAATTCATTGATTTCTAGTTACTCTTCCACGGTACCCGCATCTGAGTTGTTTAGCTGCTCTCCAAAGGACCTATCTCACCTAGTTTCAAAGTTATTCATAAAATCTATTTGGGCGTAACGCTTTACAGCTGATTAATATGGCAAACGAAAAGGCGTATCTGAGATACGCCTTTTTGTTAGCCGTATGATGAAGAGACACGAGACAGAATACTGGAAACAAAAAGGCGTATCTGAAAATAAACATGTCCATCCAACGCCCAAAAAAGGATTTATGCACCCAATGTATGGCATACAATGAAGAAGATGCTACTAAAGAAGAGGAATTGAATGCAGTATATGAATAACACATAGGGAGAAAACAAAAAATTATAAAAATAAAGGAATAATGTAGAGAGAAATTGATTGCCAATAAAATGTTTTTTATTGCAGTATTTGACTCGCAACAAGCCATTTACTGGCCGAGGAGTAACAAGTGTGCAATCTTTTGTAAAATACGCTTAGCGGCTCACAAGATTACGTTGTATAACTTAGCATCTAGAGACTGCTTCTGCTTCACCTGTAGTAAAGTAGACAGCAAAAGAGGATCTTCTGAAATTTCCACCTGCATCTATAAGTTCTTACAACTTTACGATGAAAAGGGAACCAAATCAGTAGCTGGCGAAGCATTATGTGCTGACGGCTGTAGCGGCCAAAACAAAAATTCTATTGTTACCTCAATGCTGCTATATTTTGTAGGAAAAAGCCAAAATAAAGAGCAAATAAGCCTTAGATTTTTTGAACCTTTTCATGGCCAAAATGAAGGGGATTCAGCCCACAGTGCCCACAGGTACCGCCATTTTGTAATCAGGAGACTTGTTTCGTCCTTCGCAGCTGATTTCAATAGTTAGATTAGCTAGGAGAAAACTTCCGTATCATGTCACTGCAATGAATTATAGTCATTTTGTAGATTTTAAAAGATTTTCAAGAGATATACGAATTTTGCATGTACGCCAAGATGATAAAACAAATATTAATTGGACAGAGATGTCTGAAGTAAAAGTCGAAAAGAAGATTTATCCTTGTGATAAAGGTTATACGACTCTAACCCTGAAAGGGGCAAATAATAACCTTTTTAGTAATTTAACTGTTAACAAGCTTAACAATAAACGACTTAAAATAACACTGCCAAAATATAATAATTTGGTTTCGGTATGCACTGGGACTACCCTAGTAATAAGATCGCAAGAGCATATTGCGATTTCTAAATCTCTTCCTCACGAATAGATTTTTTCCTGTTTAGCCTAATATTTTGTACCTCCTCGTAATATAACATGAACTGGTACTTTTGTTTTAAAGAAAATGAATCCGTTTTGTAACATTTCTTTTATAAAACTTTTGCAGAATTATTTTTTGTTTGCTTTTCTTAATTAAAATCTTTATTTGTCATTTTGATTCTGAATGTTTAAACATATTTATGATATATTATTGTTGCTTTTCCAGTAAACATAAACATTATCTCATGATTCATCATGTAGATATTATTAGATTTGAAAAGGCGTATGTGGTCAGAAAATAAGGTATTCCGAAAAATAACAGCACACGAAAAGGCGTATCTCAAATTTTTTGCTTAGGTTTTCTAAAAACATAGAAAAATAAGTAAAATTTTATGACTGGTAAAAGTCACTACGGTTGTCATCTCCATAAAAAACAACATTACTTAAAATATTTCTAAAGTGTTTTTTGTGAGAAGAGATCAAGTTCTTGCCACTTTTTTGAACTGCTCTCCTGTAAATTATCGATTTTTGAGATACGCCCCTTCGTATGCAAGCCGACGAAATGATCAAAACACTTTATTTTCCGTAAAAAAGTGGCTATTGATAAAGAATATTGGCTTGTCAAAAAAGCTTTCGCTCTAAAAAAGTGCTTCCGCAATACCTTTTTTTTAATATCAGCCCTATGCGTCCTTTGAGTAAGTTTATACTTTCGCGGGTGTTGCTGTGATATAAATTCACCAAAAAAATCATTTTTGTATATCTTTTTCACGGTACCAAGGGTACCGAAATCTGAGAAACCACCATTTTCTCAGGGCCGTCATAGGGAAAAAGTAATAAGGAATTTTATAGATTTGAGATAGCTCTTATTAATTTTAATTCCTTCAAGTGGCCGTTGAACATTTCAAGTTTCTTAAGTAAACAGACAGTATCACAGAAAGTTCTTATTTTCTTTGGCTAACAGGCAGATCAAATCACACGTTCGGGATTTCTAGGTTGGCGTCATTTTATGGTGTTACTTTTATAAAAATGTACATCCCAAAGGACCCTAGGGCATTAGGGCATTATACTCTGTACATTAGCGAACATATAATCAAGGGCGTTATGGGAAAAAGTTCTGGGGGAATATAAAAATAATAATTTTTCAAGTCGTTAAGGGCCCTCGTTACTTCCCCCTCCCCCCCGTAAAGACACCCTTGCATAGACGCCTACATTCACTTAATTTTTTGCAATAAATAGATATACATACTATAAAATTTTAATAAAATCCATCTATTTTCGTACACTAGTAGTATGAATTAAATACTCTGTTTTTTGACTTTATTTATGTTTACTGCTATTTGTTAAGTTATTAACACTTTCTTAAGGTTACCTAGTGAACGTACATGCGAGTAATACAATAATTAAGGTGTTAACTTTAACACAGTTTAGTTACCTTTGGATTGTTGTGTGTGCGTCATATTGTTCTCACACAAAAAAGCAAAACAAAATATTTTAGTTAGTAAAAAATTATAGCACAAGCCTACTCTGTGAATTTATTCTTTGTTTGCTAGAACCCCACTGATGGGACCCTATAAAGCAGTCGAAACACATATGGAAAGAGGATAAAAATGAATGTGTTTCACTCAATCGAAATTAACTATTCTTTCTAATAGCAACAGGAAACAGGAGTTGACGTTATGTAGGAATTATATTCAAGGGGGGGGGGGGGGGTGGTAGAGGGCATGGTCCTCTGTCCCCTCTCCTTGTAGCCGCTACTGATACATACACGTCTTCATTATTTTTTCCGTGTTGTCAAGAATTAATGAAAATAAAATGACATACTAGAGCACATTTTCATTCACAATAGGCAGAAAAATTCCTATCTTGAATTAATTTAAATATAGACGGTAACAGTAATAACCTAAGTGACTTTGACAGACACATGGCCACGACTTTTAGGGTAGTCTTCGCTCTATTTTATTTTCTTGCAGTGAAGAAAGCAAAGCTACTGGACTTACCTGAATTTGCATCGCAATGTTCAAACTTACTTTTTTGTAAGTCGAAAGGTACGTGGAAAACATTTTAAACATGGATTAAGCTAAACCTGGCTTAATGTTTCCAGGGCAAATGGAAGTTCAAGGAACTAAGCACCGTTTTAAATATGTTTGAGTCGTGCTTGCGTACCAAATATTTTTTGTAAATATCAACATACATGTTTAAGAAATAATGTTGCTATTCTGACGTCAATGCATGGCAATTCAAAGCCAAGTCTTTTTTTATGTGTTGTTTCTTACCATTTGAATTTTTCGGATTTAATTATTTCTTTACAACTTTTGTGTTCGGTATTAAAGTAAAGAAAAATGAATAATAAATTATCTTGTTAACCTTCAAAACAATGATTGGAATCTAGTATTATTACAATTTATTTCTATTTATGCTGGTCCTTTTTTGGATATTTCTCCACCAGGTTTCTTAAAACTAGGTTTTTTTGTGACAATAGCACAATAGCAATATGCAAGCAGAGTTTTATGATTATTATGTAGAAGAAATAAATTAAATTATATATCATTTAAAATAAAATTTAATAATTTGCCAGAGGCTAAAAAATAGGTTTTGAAATAACATTTAAAGAAACTAGGTATAAAATACATTGTTCAACAGATAAGTCCAGAACTGTAGATTCGAGTACCTTTTAGCCAACAAAAGCTTGTGGGGACGAAGCAAAAACCTGTTAATACAAAAGAATAGGTACCTAGTTCTGTTTTTTGGAACTTAATTTCATTTTGACATGGTTTTTCGGCTTTAAAATTTTTAACAATAACATAATATTAACTATAGCTTCATATTCTATAGGTATTTTCTAATGTATTAGTAAAAGTTTCAAGATAGGGGAGTGGCGGGGAAGATCACGAATTGCGGAAAAACAATAAATTATTTTATTTATTTACTTAAAACTCATATCGACATCTACGGGTACGGACATACCGAAGATGCCTCGATGATCGCGGTGGAGGTCGCGGTCGCTGTCGATGTTTACATCGACACCAGGGCGCACGTACCGGAGAGGCGTTCCTTTCACTCCTTTTAGACACAATTTGCATATTTATAGAGTATTAGTACAATGAATCTATTGATTTCTTACAATATAGTGAATTATGTATAGAAGCGACAGCAGCGAAGATAGCGACTGTATGTCTGCAAGCGAAAAGTTACCTTTTCAAATCGCCAATTTAATACTCATCCCTAAAGCAAAAAAGATTATATTTAGGTGAAATCATCACCTGTTTAAAGAGCTAAAATGTCATTCAGACAGATTTCCTGCATATATGAAAATGTCTGTTGATACATTCCAGTATATTTACGACAGTGTAGGAACGAAAATTGAATTTTGAAATTATAATAACTCTCATACAAACCCAATTCTTGCTGAAGAAGAACTGATAGAATGTCCCGTGACAGAGCATACCAATGAACTAGCAAGTTACCTCAAGGTCAACAGTTCTACCGCTAGGGAAAAACAAACTATTTTGTTCTGACGGTTTGTAAGCGGCAAGGGTGAATAGGTGAAAGCATCTCTGGCATGCACGGTCTCATAAGAAAATACGTATTTGTTTTTCCAAGAGGTGACATCGATGTAGAAACCGCGACCGCGACCTCCACCGCGATCATCGAGGCATCTTCGGTATGTCCGGATGAGGCGAGGGGTGGAAGTTGAGTCGATTTGCGATGAGCTTCTTTCAGTTCTTTTCCATATTTTTCTCCAATCCTTTCTGTCTTGTGCCGGTCTATCGATGTCTTCGAATTTTATTCCTATTCGGTTTGCTGCTTCCCTTATTTCATCTTGCCATGTTCTCCTTGGTCCTTGGTCTTCCTCTTCCTCTCTTCCTTGTTGTCCTTGCTTCATATACTTTTCTTACTGTTCTCGTCTTGTTCATTCCCTTAATGTGCCCTATCCATCGAAGTTGGTTATCCTCTACTATCTGGTTTATCGGTTTTGTTTTTAAATTATTTCTGTAGGTTTCGTTTCTAATTTTATCCAATCTGGTCTTGTCATCTGTTTTCCGTAGGTACTTCATTTCTATTGTGGTGATTTTCTGTTTATGTTTTTTGGCACTTGTCCAGGATTCTGATGCGTACCTATGTAAGAAGCGAGCTTTTTATATATTCCATATGTTGTTTCTGGCTATTTTGTCGAAAGCTTTCTCTAGATCTATAAAGCAAATGTGGGTTTCTCTGTTTTCTTTTAAAGCGTTGTCTGTTGTTTGTCTTAATATGAATATAGCGTCCTGAGTCCCTCTGTTTGTTCCAAATACAAATTGTGTAGGTATCTTCAAGTGTCTCTTTTGGTCTTATTCTTCTTTCTAGGATTTCTGCGTATATTTTAGCTGCAAATTAAATTACCTGAAACACAAAATGATGGCATTATAAAATAAATATTACGTTACCGCAAAAACTTACATTAAATTAAAAATTCGAGGTAGTAAATAATGACAACATATTATAAATTAGCATATTTGGTCAAATTTACATATCAAAACATTCAATGACGTCAAACAACGACTACCATTAACTTCGCGAATTTTAAACAAGGCCTAAAAAGTTTCCCTTTCCAATTACCATCCGCGTCTTTTCACACTTGAAAATCTCTTTTGGCTGACCTACAAACGGAATGCCCAAGGACGTACGTCGCTTCCTGAACAATCTGTTGCACCGGTGAGTAACTTCGGCTATACCTGAATATTGACATTCAGCAGCGCGGCGGTCTGCTTGCTCGTGCAGTTGCCGCAGTATTTTTAGCGATCTCCTGCGAGCCGCGCGAGTGTTTTAATCGATTGTTGAATGGTTTTCTCGTAAAAATACATCTAAAAAACGATGGCCGATGAACCGCACGTATTTAATATTGACGATGCAAATGATTTAAACACCAAATTCGGGCTCCGGTTGAAGGGCCGCAAGGGTGCTTTGAAGAAGAAAAATGTTTACAACATAAAGGATCATAGATTCATCCCCAGGTTTTTCAAGCAGCCAACATTTTGCTCTCATTGCAAAGATTTTATTTGGTAAGCATTTCTGAAACTTATTATCAGATAATGCCAGAAAATATTAATATGAAAGCTTCATATAAAAGAACTGATTTACCATAATAAATATTTGCGTTGCATAGGCAGTGTTAGTTTTTATAAAAATTTTATTATTTCAGATTTAGCATTTTTTTAATGAAATTTTTAAATTGGGTTCAAGGTTGATTTATTAATTATTTTAACCCATCCAGAAAATAGAGGTTATTTCACTTTATTATTATTACCATTTAGTACCCATTCTTCCCACTTTTTTGTGATATAATGAGCAAAACCATATTATTAAGACCGAGATTAAGACTTAAGAGAGAGCCTGCGTTTACTAATATTATTTAATAAACGTTTATTATTTAATAAAAATAATAACAAAGATAATTGGCAAGAATTTATTTAACCTAGGTCAAGAAGTAGAAGAATTAAATAATAGAAGGGTAGAGTAAAGTATCATGCCATAGATAAGGTTGTAGTTGTGACAAGAGAAAGACTATTTTTATGATTGAACATCATTAAAAAATAGAGCTCCTTTTAATGCATCTAAACTTTTATTAATTGTAAAGGTCAATATACAAAGAATAATATCAATCAATCAATCAATATAATCTCGGAAAACACGCTAACTGTTAAGATAGTACCTACTAAAAAGTAAGGCTGACCACCAGTGTTGCCAATGGTCTGATAATTATCAGAATCTACCATAATTTTGACGATCATTCATTAATCGATAATGACCGGTTATCGGCAGCCCAATCTACCATAATTTACGAAAACTGAATTTTAATTTTTTTCTTTAAAAATTAATACATAGAAATATGCACTACTACTTTAATGAGGGGATTCTCTCAATGAAGCGGCGCGGCGCCGCCTTTAAAGGAATTTACCTAAATTTGTCTTTGGTGTTCAATTAGTCAATATTTTATAGATTTTTTCAATTTGTGTATTATTTGCTAAAGTAGGTAAGTAAGACTGTAGTAATGAAAACATTTTCAGGTAAATAAGGCTTCATTTTATAATAGTAAAATAAATATTATTGTTTTAGCACTGGCGTAGCGGGGGGCGGGGGGCAAAAGGGCACTTGCCCATCCCCAAGAGCCATAAATATTATCCAAAAAATTTTACTGCGGCTTTTTCCATAGACTTCCTGCCCTCATGTCACGAGTTCAACATTGTCTGAGCCCCCCCCCCCCCCAAAAAAAAAACAAAATCCTAGCGACGCCAGTGTGTTTTAGAGTTCTTTAATTACAATGTTCGATTCTGAAAACGACCCGGAGCCCTCCACAAGTCGAGGTAAATGCCGAACACCTACTACAAAAATGGAAAAGGCCGGCGACATATACTAGCGGCGAAGACGTGCGGCATGGTCGCAACCGGCGGCGCCGCAAGTTTTGTGCCACACACATTTTTATGTATGAAGACATACTTGCGACCATGCCGCAGCTCGCCGCTCTTGGTCGCAGCATGCTGCGTCGAAGCCGCATACAGCGGCTCCGCCGGAAAGAAAGTGAATCGTTGTTTTATACCGACCTGTTCATACTTGCGGCGAAGTCGCCACACAAAATTTTCGTAGTGTCAGCGCAACGGTAGGCGAAACCCTTTTATGTTCCTTGGGTAGGCGTAAAATCAGTTTGAAACAGAAAGCGAGAGTAAACAAGATGTTTGATACAGAAAAATTTATTTCTCTGGTAGAAACAAAGGAATGTTTATGGAAAATATTCAGTAAAAACTATCACGATAGATACATATATGAAAATAAAGTGTTGGCAAGAGATTTGTGAGGAAATGTTCCCGGACAGGGGAGAATTAGATGCGATGGCAAAAAGCGAAAACGGTTTGTAATGCGTACACAATACACACCACCTCAACAGCGCTTAACCGGCAAGACATTTTAACTCTCACTGTGCATTTTCTCCTACATTTAGCTTTTCTACAGTCACCATCGAGACCTAGCTGCACAGTATGAACAGATATACAAATCTCAGCGGTGTCGCCGCTGCGACCATGCCGCACGTCTTCGCCGCTAGTATGTCGCCGGCCTAAGAAAATTTGAATTTGCAAACTGTTTTTTGGCGAAAGCACAAGAGGCTATAAATAATAAAATTTATATAATATGCTTAGTTTTTAAAAATACAAAATTTATTGTACGGTATGGTATATTAATTTTTTTCTGATAATTTTTCCCCAAATCTGATAATTTTTTTATTATTTTCTGATAATTTTACTCTTAATCGTTGGCAACACTGCTGACCACTTTTGGTCTGCTCGCAGTGGTGTTTCGGAAGGGGGAAGGGAAGGTTCTTGCGGGAATTCCCAGATTTGAAATACCTATACCGGTGCTCACATGATGTGTGTAGTGTGTGTGTAAGTGTAACAAAGAATTGTTATGTTGGAACAGAGTTATGTGTAAAAAACATATAAACAGTGCAACCCACAAATATAAGAAACGTGGACAGAGACCTTTTGCGGAATTTATTTTAGATTTTTACGTTAAGTGTTTCTAATGTGCCTTTTAATATTCTCGATAACGAACCATTTCAGCAGTTCTGGAGAAAATATAATCCCACGTGGAAATTGTGCGTGAGACTTGAAAACCAGAAACCATATTAAATCCGCATTTCACGATAAAAAAAAACTGTGGTTTACCTTGGAAAGGACAACAAGTTCTGAAAAACATTCTGTTGCCAATATTACAGTACGCACACTAAATCCGTTTGAACCGTGCCACCTTCATATTTGTTGGCTAATAAACGATTAGAAAAGGGCACTGCCGAAGTAGGAAAGAACCTGATATTAACCACATTGCAAAAATTTTAACTTTCGCCACAACAGGTATTAATGTTTGTTAGTGATAACGCCGCAGTCATGCTTCTTGCGGGTCGTTTCCTCAAAAATGATGAGAACTTAGTACATGTAAATTGTTAAATTGGGTTCAAGGTTGGTTTATTAATTATTTTAACATCCAGAAAATAGAGATTATTTCACTTAAAATGTTGATTCATGGACACCGGCGCCGGCGCCGGCACCCGAGTACAAAATTTCTCGGTGCCGGCGCCGTCCAGATACGGCTAAAATGGAATGCCGGCAGTCCTAACCTAAAATAATAATAGTTACGTCTTTTAAACTATATGTACCTAAATATTGTGTTGTTTTAATTATGCGTAAAAACTATAAAACATGAAAGTAGGTGACACATTTTCTTCATATGAAAATTTTAATTGTGTTTTGGTGGACTACAAGAAAGCCACAAACAATGATTTTTTTGTTGCGTGATAGCAAATCAAAGACAGCGAAATTCTGATACTGTGGTGGATATTAATCCGGCTCTGAAATACTATTTCCTGCGGTTAGCCTGTGCTAAAGGTGGATTCAAGACCATTTAAGACAAAAAATGAAAAGTCAACAAGAAAGTGTTCCACGTATAAACAAGGCTGCCAGACTAGCATTTGCCTGAAAGTGAGTGTAAACAATTTCTATGCATCCTGGAGCTTGAACACAATCACAATTGTATTTCATCCAAAGCTTATTTCAATTCTCTAGCAAAACAGAGACTAAATTTGCCAGAAAATGCCAAACTTACTACTTAAGAAGCAAAAAATCATTTTAGTAGTTACAGAAACAGGTTGTAAAACAACATTAAAGGCATTGAGGCAATTGAGGCAAAGGATTTTGAAGAATGCATCCATATTTTAAGAAATTCATACCATTGTAGTGATATTGAGGTTTTAGTTGATCAAAATGGGCTTTTCAAGGGTTTATTTTTCCAAGATGACGGAAGGAAAAAGTCCATGCAGTGTTTTCGGGGGAGATTATTTTTGTTGATGGTACCTATTGCCTGGTAGATCCCAGTTTTGCAACTTACATAATAATAATTATTGTTATATTTTTGTAGCAAGATTGGGGTTTCGTTAAAGTTTACACCATAATAACAAATTATTATTTCTTGATTGAATTAAGGTATTTTGATTGTGATCTTATTTTGACATTAATTTTCTATCGTTGCCGACGGTTGCCGGCATCCAGCTCGGCTGGCGGTGCCGTCAGCCGAGTCACTTTTTTCCCTTAATTTTAATACCCATTCTTCGCACATTTTTGATACTCATACAATGAGCAAACCATAATATTATTAAGACTTAAGAGCAAACCTGCGTCTAATAATATTTATCAAACGTTTATTATTAATTTTAATAAAAATAACAAAAAGGTAATGGGCAAAAATTTAACCTGGGTCAATAAGTGGAAGATTCAGATAGTAGCAGGGTAGAGTATCATAAATAAGGTTGCGGTTGTGACAAGAACTATTTTTAGGATTGAACATTAAAAAATAGAGTCCCTTTTGATATCAACATTTGGTAATTTTAAAGGTCAATATACAAAGAATAATAGATATCAATCAGTATAATCTTCGAAGACATGCTAATTGTAAGGTTAGTACTAATAAATATATGCCATAAATGTAAAGGATATAATTAGAACCTGCGTGTAAGCCAGTGTTAATCTCTTAACAATTAGTAAGGCTCCCCAGCTTTTCTTACGTCCAGTGGCGTCGTTTACCCATTTACATAAGATATTGACAATAATAATGGGTAAATAAGTTTTTAAACGCATTTTGTCTTTACAAACATAAAAGCTTTTCTTTCACAAGAACATTTTTTTAATCAGGCGTAGTATGAATAATTTCAAGTATAATTTTTGGGCTAGGTACCTATATCTAATAACAAGTGGCAAAATGGCTTTAAAAACTTAAAAATCCTGCTTTAACTACTTGTAATAATACCTGTAAACAGTAAGTAAAGGTAATAAACGTTTGAACGAAAACATATATTACAAAATATTATATGTTTATTTTAAGATGGCATCTCACATATATTTTTTATTATTCTTGCGTTAGTGTATTTGGTAAGTTTCAACTTTTTGCTCTTGTAGCGAAGTTCGCCGCAGCGAATAAATGTTTTTATACAAAACAAACGACCATTCTGCATCTAATATAATGTTAGCAAACAGGAAACTTTTCCACCAATCGTTTTGGGTTTTATTTTTCTGATACTGCATGTGAATGTCCTGTAATATCGCTAAATCGGTATTTTTTTCTAAAATGTGTGTAAACCTCTAACAAATTTATATGCCAATGCTTTCTCTTAGCGCTTGTAGCCTAAAATGTACCATTTTCACAATATTTACTGATTCGGCTAAAGACAAGCCTTCCTTCTGTAGTGTATTGAATGCTTCTACTACGACCGCGTAATTTGTGTTAATAATACTACTTATATCAGGTACTAAACTGGGGTTGACTCGCTGCAATAGTTTTAGCGTCTTTAGGATTAAACTTTAAAACAACAGTCTCTATTTGCTTAAAATGTTTATAATAGTATAATGCCGCCTCAAGCCATATTCCCCATCGTCTTGTTAAAATAGACGCAGGTGGACAACTTCTACGGAATTCTTAGGTACGTTTGGGCGATTTATGGGAAACAACTTTTGTATTGGAAATTAATTCATTGACATTCTTGTAATTTGCCCTGATAGTTTCCGCAACAAGATGGAGACCATTACGTATACAGGTAACGTGTAATGCGTTAGGAAACAGAGACTTAAGAAAGCGCCCAAGTTTTAACGGTTTACCTTTTATTTTCATCTGTTGCCAGCATGTAAACATGACTACGATAAATTTCAAATCTTTTTAGTGTTTTTGCCATTAGTTCTAAGATATCTGCAGTACACTGTTGTAGTCTTCTACTTGCTATCAAATATGCAGTCCATGATTTATCTGAAGACAACTTACGGACTCGAATATTACAAATCCTGTGTTTTTTCGAGTCCGTAGTTTCAGTTGTTATCCATATTTTTGGTTATAGAATGCCTTCTTGATATCCTTTTCAAGTGGTCCCCTCCCCATCGGATGGCAATTTACAGTGTGGTATATCTTTATTCCAGAAACGCCGACCAGGTTCTTTTCGAAATACGTAAAAGGGTCAGTTGCAAGCACTTAACATAATCAGTAAGTCAAACAAAAAGTGAGCATAAGGAATTTGATTTTGTCGATTTCTGATGTGCTTAGCGCTTGTTACATGTCTTTTACAATCTTGGAAATGCCACAACAGTCGCTTTTGGCATCCAACGCACTTAACAGCAGTTCTATCATATTTTAAATCCGAAAACTGCGGTAGGGTTTTCCGAATGTTAACATAAAGGGCGTGTACCGTTGTCAACTTCGGTTATTATACGGTTTTGTGTCCCGTAAGTATCGATAATCTGAAAAGTTGTTAAGATTGGAATACAAATGGTTTACCGCATTATACCGATTGGTTAACCAGGTTTGACAACGGTACACAGCCAAAATAAAATGATGAAAGTCTACGCTACCGACCGCAAGCGCTTGCAAAACTGACTAGATCGCGTAGCGATGCCGATATTTCGACATATCGTTGCTCAGTGACCGAATAAAATATGGGAATCTCTAAAATTAGTGTAAGTTTGCAAAATGCTTTATGTTAATCTGTGTATAGCAGCCTTTGGAATCAATATAAGTTTATATCAAAAGAAAGTGTATTTCTTTAGTTCTGTTAAGTAAAATAAAAATAGCCTGTCTCTTTTTACAAGACCCAACCTTACATGCAATTGTACAGGGATATCCAGATAAAAGTGCCTTGTAACGTTTTTATTTTTAAAAATGGGAAAAAATGTTAAATATTTTGGGGATTTCTATATATGGATCATTCATATCAGCAAAACAATTTAGCATCGAATAAAAAAATATAGTTTAAAACATCGATTTTCTCGCCTATTTTAAATTAAATGGTATGATTTTTATCATATTTTGAAATATTTCAAGTTAAAAATTATTTCGCCTAAATATACTTTATACGAAACTATCCGTTGCGGACGAAATACTTGCTACCTTTTTAAATTTTTTTCGTAGGTAAGTCAAAGTTAATGTCAAGGTTGACAATAATACTTTAGACACCCTGAATTTATTTTTATGCAAAATGAGTTATTCTATTTATGGGAGACACAAAATGTTAAAATTATATTTAAAAAAATAACAATAATGTTAGAGCGACTCAAGAGCCACAATAGATCGCGATGGTCGCAGTGGAGGGTCAGTTCTTGACCCACTCACCTTAATCCTAATCCTAATCCTAGAGCGACTCAAAGACAATATGGAAAAAGTATTGAAGAGGGACAAAGAACTCCATCATTAAACACCATAATAAAAACAAATAGAAGACTAGAAGAAAGAGGAGTTCTGGGCAATGGAAACGCCTCCCCTTAATATAACTGAGGTTCGCAATTTTTTAAACCATCGCATCAGGGTAGAATGGATCGGTAGATATGGAACGTTATACCGGCGCCTGCAAATAGCCCATACCTCACACCTTCAGATACATTTCTTCGGGGTCATTTGAAAAATGTCGTATACAGCAATAATAATGAAAATATTGAAGAAATTCAAAGGAAGGTGACAAATGAAGTAAGAAATCTGAACGAAATCTGAAGGTATTGTAAACACACTTCAGAGGCAGAGAAGAATGTATGAATAGTGCGAAGAATTAAGTTTAAAATTTCTTTTGATATTTATTCGCCAATGTTAACATTTATCTGTTTATGTTATAATTCATTTGTTATTGTTTGTAATCACTGTTTATTGCGTTCAAGTATTAATAATTAATAAAAATCAACATTTATTGTTTAACAGAATAACTCATTTTGCATAAAAATAAAATTATAAATTCACGGTGACTAAAGGATTATTGTCAACCTTGACATTAACTTTGACGTGCCTACGAAGAAAATTTAAAAAGGTAGCAGGTATTTCGTTCGCAACCTGGATAGTTGTGTTTAAAGTATATTTATGCGAAATAATTTTTAATTTGAAATATTTCAAAAACGATTAAAAAACCGCATAGATACCCTATGCGTTCAAAAAGGATTGAAAACCCGCATAAGGTATGGTATACAAAATATATCAAGAACTTCTCCTAGAATCCAAAAATATGATGAAAATTATACCATCCAATTTAAAATAAGCGAGAAAATCGCTGTTTTATACAATATTTTTTTTTATTCGATGCTCAATTGTTTTTCTGATAAGATATTATATGAATGATCCATAAAAATCCCCAAGACTTTCATATTTAACATTTTTTCCCATCTTTAAAAATAAAAATCTTTTTATAAGGCCTGTTCACTTTTATTTGGATATCCAATGGGTGGATAGTTTTAGGTCTTAAGAACGTTTACGTTCAGATTCACTAGGAAAGTTTAAAATTTAGTACTGGTTTAAATTAAGATCTTATAGTTGATGTTTTGACAGGTTCTTGGCCTGTCATTGTTATTAAGCCGTCATTAAAAACATGAATTATTCTGATATTTCAGCGATTTGCTTAGTTTCCGAATGATTTTCATCTTGGAACGGGTTGCTGTAATGAATTGAGTTCTATTATTGTCGAAAGTACTTACTAAAATTACCGTTCTCTTAATAAATTTAAGAAAAAAAAAACAGAAATAAATTCATAGTATACAACTTAGTTGTCTTGTTGTCGCTTTAAAACTGTTGTCAACTTAGACAAGGCTAGCGTTGCAATATCTGGCTGTAAGTATTTTATTTTACATGTTTTAGTGAAATTTCTTATTTAGGCATCTTTATTTCAAAATTGTGGTTATTTTTTTGTGTAAAATATGATGGGCGCTAACAACATCCTTCGCATATTTTTGGTTTTTCTAGTATTGTGTGTACTCGTGTATTTTTAAGGGGTTCTTTTTTTGAAGAGAATTGTTTTAAAAAAAAGCATTCTTGTTTAATGACGTTAAAGTACACCATTTAAGTAAAAAAACTAATAAATTGGTAGAAAAATTCAACAGTTTTGTAACAAATCGAAGAGGTATCACGCTGGAATGAATGATAAGGTTTTGGAGAATGCGAAACCTCCAAAAAGATACATTTTAGCAACAGACCCCCAGTACCTACCACAAAAATCCCATATGGCAAATTAAACAAATAGACTTCCAAAAAAAGCAAGCCAGCAAGTATTACCTGCACGTTGATGTAAACTTTAATCTCTAAATGCGAATTTCTTCTAAATGGTGTAACAATAAAGAGGAAGGCTAAGACGACAATAAAAAAATATATCTTATCTATTTATCGACAAATACAAGGTCTCACTTTGATTCTGACTTAAACGTGTATAATATATTAAATTCCCACGAATTATTTTTTTTTTGCGAAATTGCGCGATAATTCACCAAAAATTTGCAAGTATTGGTTTTTAATATAAATAAAATGCATATACCCCATATTTTTGCTACTGTGGGACCTTCCCAACAAGACAAGTTTGTCGCCATGTAACTATTATTAGAAAAAAATTTGAGGATTTTTATCACGAATTACACCAATACCGTTGCGGTACGGGAATTAATCAAATTTGCGGATTTGGGCCAGAATTATCTATGTTGTGGTCTTTCTGCACTAGTAAGGAAATTAACAACTCCTTGCATATTGTAGTTGCACTGTAAAATAAATTAATATTTCAATATGAACTACAATATTAGTATAAAATGCATTGGCTATTATTTCTAGGCTGCTATAGCATTATATAAGACAACTCTAAGGCATGTATATTCGCTTTTAAATTGGTTTCTGGTCACAAAGTATTTTTATCTAGGATCTGAATACTGGGCGTGCCTATAATATATGAAAAAATATAGTGTTAATTAATAGATTTAAATTAACGCAACATTTTTTATGGGTAGGGTTTCCAGGTTTGTTTATTTTCTCATCTTTGAAAGGTTTTCTTGTCCTCCTAACTAAAATCCCCTCAAGGGGATGCTTCCACTAAAATATCCTCCGTGCAGTAATCGTACTTGCTCATAAGGCGCCAGGATGGCACTTGCCAAAAATAAGCAAAAAATGATCGATATATTTTGTTGGTCAAGTGCACCCTGTGAGTTTTTAAGAACCCGCCAACCTCAAATTCTAGCTCTTCTTCTGCTTCTTTTTCGGTGACTCCATCTTTTCGTAGTTTTAAAAGTAAATATTGTAGGTATATATGATCGTGGCGGATTTATACTGAAAAGATTTATTATTTGGGTGTTACGCCACTCTACTAACCACACTAATACCAAAAATAATAAAAGTCGATGCGTTTTACACTACAAATACTACGATATGAGTAGAAAATGCGTTTGCTATTATTTCTATGCTACTATAGCATTAAGGCACCCCTTTAAGCATGTATATTCCGCAGTTAAATTCATTTCTGGCCGACGTTCTTTGATACTCGTATTTGCTATTAAACCTTTTTTAAACTATTTTTAACTCTGACTCTCTTTTCGTACACTTTCATTACTATTATTGTCCTTTTGCCGATGACTTTTGTCAGTGAAATCATAAATTTATTTTAATATATTTTCTACTGCATTTTGAGAAGCCAGTCAGAAACCAAACATAGAGTACCTACCTGGAAAAATAATATTGGTACTTAACACTTAACAATAAAATCACAAAACTGAAATAGAATTAGAAAGCATTAGTTCAAATTAATACATTTTTAGATAAATATACAGGGTGTTATAAAATTCACTGCACATATTGAAACCGGTAAATCTGGCGATAATAACCTAGATATCGCCCCTCAGAAAAATTGTTGAACCACTGCGCACGACTGCTAACAGACACATGGCCATCTAGAAAAAGTGAGCTAGGTTGTTGTGTCTCACAACAATAATTCTATGCAACATGTTTAAAGAAATAGTACTTTTGTTACCTTTAAAGAAAAACCCCCAACTAACGTCCAAAATTCTTAATTTCAAAAAGTTAAAATATCATAATACAAATAAAATAATCCAGAGAACAGCTGTTGAACCAGAACTAACACCGAACTAAATACCCAGAAATTTTCTATTTTACTAACTTATAATAAGTTATAATGCAAAATACAAAGCGCGTGCGGTATTTGGTTAGTACTAATAGCACTAAAAAAGGGCTAAAAATTATTTTCTTTCACTAATTAATAAACACAAAGTAAAAATTCACACGGCATTACTTATCTCGTCAACACTTATTGGTCAAAGCAGCACCTGTGCAGACCTCTGGTGACCAATCCGGTCGAGGCACTGTTGCGGAGGCAAATTTAAAACGTTTAGAACTTTTAAATTTTATGATCATTCGCGATTTTGTCCACAAACAAAATAAGAACATATTAGGGTGGGTCGATTTTTAAAAGTTTTAGAATTTCGATTTGGAATACTCACCAAAAGTTTCCTGTTATAATAATGAAAAAAACGTTTATATAAATAATTTTAATTAATTTACATCTTCCACCCTCTACCTGTAGTTAAAGCTGGTTGTCGGTCGAGTCTTAGATTTTCATGAAAATTTCCAAATTTTAATATGAAATATCGATAAATAGATTTCTCTTTTGACGCGTCTGACCACGAATCGTTAGTCGTTCGCCTTGGTCCAAGTTAAAAACAATCTGTTTTGGGCATCTTCGCACACGTTATTTTATATTTAACAGAATAATTTTTTTTTTTTTGACAAAATTTTCTGCTGTAATAGAAAAATATTGGTAATAATTCTATAATACTTACTGTGTACTTAGTTGTATTAAATTAGTATGATGGCAAATTATGTGACTCTGGTGCGACCACCGGCTACGACCATGTTAGTGGATTATAAGAGACTGGGCGGCCACCGAGATGGATGTTTGCGTTTTTATTTTTAACCTTTTTCACAGGCAGAAATTTTAAGTGAGTAGTAATAAGGTTCATCTCATTAATAACGTAATAGGTAAGTCATAATTCGTTGTGTTAACGGTATAAGAGAGCCTGTTTCGTTCTGCTTATAATGACAACCTAATTTCACGAATATATGGTCCATATTTTTTCATATCAAGTAAAGAAATTGCTATTGGATTAAAAGACACATTTTTAGTAAACTGCGTTTTGGGAATTATAATACTTTGGATTATTTTGGGTTTTCACTACAACTGCTAAAAAACTAGATGTCAAGGTAATATTCAGGTTTTGCTACGCCGCGGCTGGGTAATTTGTTTCCCCGTTAGCTCATAACTTCATGCCTTTTAGAAGCGTCTGATGGTTTAGGGTATTTTTAAAAATAAAAATGAGCGATTTATTAAACCATTTCCATAAGACCTTGTATATCTTACAGAGAATTTAAATCGGCCAAAAAAATGGGGTGTTCCATTAAAAAAATCACAGCTGACAGTTGTACAGCTTTTGTGAATCACCCTGTATAATTTAAAATTATTTTAGAATATGCACAAAAATAAAACTTGCCCGAGGGTTTTTAAATTATTTTTTTTTATTTTCGAGATATTGAAATTATGCCTTAATTTATCACAACCCTGTATATGGCATTTAGCGAAAAGGGAAATAAATAACAACACAAACTGAACTTCAAAATTTCTGAGAATTCGATTACTCAGGTTTATGTTAGAATTAATAATTACATATGTTTACAACTAGGTGCTTGTTGTGCAGCTTTGGTCTCGCTGAAATGATACGCAAAGCACAAAAAATTATTATATAAAATATTTAAATTTTTGACTTAATATAATAATATTTAATGTTTAAATTGCGTGCTAAAATATTATTATTATTTACGAGTTGAAAATAACTGCAACTTAATTGTAAAATAATTGTTTGTTTATTAAATTCCCACTATTTAATTTTGAGTTCAAGGTAATGTTGTCAACAATAATAATGTTATGTTTCAGAACTCTACAATATATTCTAAAGCATTTTCTTCTCCTCCTTCATTCGAACCATAGATTAGGCAATTAGAAGATACCATTGTTTATATTTTAAATCGATCGGAAATTCCAAGAGCTCTTAATCTAACCAATTACATTCATGGTCCTCCACCTACTTTTTGAGAATGACTATTGGAAGTTTTTCAGTTATGTGGCATAAGTAGTAGCAGACTGATAAACTTTCTACTAAAATATCAAAACTATAGGTTGATATTTATCTTGTAATCGTAAAAACCACAGTCTAAAATATACAGTGAGGATATAAAGTATGGAATAAATTCATTATATAAAAAAATCGGTCAAGTGCAAGCTATCCTTGTACCATTAGTGTTCCGTGTCATCAGCCCCCCACTTAACCTGAGCAAAACTCGGCCGCCCGATCTTCGTCCATTTGCCGCGCTAGCCGCCGCCGTCTGCACCAACCAACGCCGTATCGCATCTCGTATGCGTGGGCCAAATTAAAAATTTTGAAAAATGTGTAAGAACAAGAGTTGTTCCTTACATCGTGAGAAATATTTTTTGCCGAAAAACTTTTTCTCTAAAACCAACGGTTCAGCAGTTATATGGAAATAAACAATTAAATTGTCTATAACAATTTTTCTGGGCAATCCTTCTGGTGATAAGGGTGGGGAACAGCAATTTTTAAGGGTTTTTCCCGAAAAATATTTTAAAAAATGCATTAAAAAAATATATCATATATATCGTTGAATTCGTGCTTCAATAAACTTTCATTTGATACCCTACACGATGCCCGTGAAAATGTTTTTTTTTCATTCCCCAATTTACCTCCCGAAATTAAACTTTTTATACTTCACGTCTATAATTGGGCCACGACACTTTATCTCTGTGCCAAATTTCAAATTTTTACGTCTTATAGTTTTAGAGAAAATCGCCTGTGACAGACAGACGGACGGACGGACACCGAAGTGATTCCATAAGCGTTCCGTTTCACGGAACACTAAAAATGACAAATTTTATGGAAAATCGCTCGGACGCGTCAACTTTATTTTTATTTCTCACATGTTCTAAAATATTTAATATTATATAGGGTGGCTTAAAAAAGTAGTACCTACGACAACTTTATTTTTTTTAAATAGAACACTTTGCAAAGATTTACATTTTCGGATTTTGCGTAAAATTCTAAACATTGTTTATGTAGCATGTGATATACCTATATCAGATAGTTTTGGAATTATACAGGATAAAAGTTAATGTGTAATCTTGTTTTCTACGGTGTAGCAGCAAAATAATAATAGTAAATATACGAGTAGGTAATTAATTATCGCAAAATCTTTTCCCACATGACAAAAGTTATAAATATCTAAAATTTACCTAAATGTATTACAGGATTTGATGTTTTTTTTATTATACAGGGTCGCTCAAAAAATGAACATTAAGATGCTGTTTTCAATAATTACCATTCACAGCTTGAAACTAATGGACATGGAAGAGAGGTGCTTTTAGAACTATTTTCTTAAATTAAACTCAACTAACCAGACTTTCCACTGTTTTATTAAAATCAAAAGAAAATTAAATAACAAAATATTTAATATGAATGAAAATTCTTGAGTCAGGAGTGCATGTAAATATGTAAAATGAGAATCAAGAGTTCTCTAAACCACCTGAAGATGCCTTATATAATAAGGACTAAACAAATAATGGTAAAACAAGCAATTCTCCGGACTATCTGTCCCTCCGAGCGCTGGATTATATACCAAAATTTGCCATACTTTCTTCTAACATAGAGAGAACTCTTGATTCTCATTCTACATATAACGAAATATTTTATTTTTAACGAATTAAACTTAAAAAAAAAACAGTGTTAAATTGTGGAAAAATTAACAGTATTAACACTATCAGTAGATGATGCATGATATTGGGTACCTACTCTCCTGATTTTTTTCAGATTTTTCTAAGCGATCCTTTTGGTGATAAGGGTGGGGACATGAACTCCAATAACGGTCACTGTCCCGATATATCGGAATGGATGGCAACCCTAAGCATGAGTATCAAAAAAGTACTAACCATTATTCATCGAATGACAGGTTGGGTTTTACTATTGTTTCTGTTGTAGTTGATCGTTATATTCAAATACACTTAGGCACCACAAAAAAAATAAAACTAAGTTCGAAGATTAAAAAATTCTACAAATTACGTAAAATATAAACATTCTCTGTTAGTACTAAAATGACCGAAGGGGCTCGTGGCAGTGTTGCCGCATCCTTAATTTGATTCGCCACATTGCCCACTACGTTCAGTTGTTTTTCGTAGGAAAGGAAAATCGGAAAATCCAATTCAGAACAGTACAAGAGAAAATTAAAGTGCAACGCAACTGACTGGGCCAAACGCCATTACATTAATAAATTACCATATGTTAGGGTTTACTCAACCGTACTATTTAGGTCAAGCTGAAACTGAACAAAACATAATAATGAAATTGAGACGAAAGGGTGAAATTTTTGTTTTGTAGTTGCCATTGTTGTTTCCTGTGCGTCGCCTGAAAGGTTTTCTAAACGTTGCAAAAGACGTTAGGGTTTGATACGGTAAATTTTAAATTTTTGTATTATGTACACAGGGTGTCCGAAAGGTCTTAGTATGGGCAAATATCTTTGCTATTTGTAAATATAGAGACAGCAAATTTTAGTTGTGTGGATCTTATTGGTTAACAAATCTACTTTTTCGTGTGATTTAACTTTTTCAACCTCCTTAGGGGCGACGCGCAACGCTAGGGAATAGAGGTCAACAATTTTGGAGGGTTTGATACGGTAAATTTTAAATTTATGTATTGTATATACAGGGTGTCCGAAAAGTCTTAGTATGGGCAAATGTCTTTGCTATTTGTAAATATAGAGACAGCAAATTTTAGTTGTGTGGATCTTATTGGTTAATAAATCTACTTTGTCGTGTAATTTAACTTTTTCAACCTCCTTAGGGGCGGCGCGCCACGCTAGGGAATTGAGGTCAACAATTTTAAATGAAACTCTATGCCGCGTGGTACCTCATTTTAAAGGTTGCATTGAGAATTTTTGACCTCAACTCCCTAGCGTCACCCCACAAGGGGGTTGAAAAGGTTAAATCAAATAGAAAAATAAATTCATTAACCAACAAGATACCTACACCTAAAATTTGGTGTCTCTATCTTTACTAATTGCTAAGATCTTGGCCTATACTACGACTTATTCCTAAAATTTCAGATTAACCAATGAAGTAGGTATCATAAATTAATACAAAACATAAATAATATTAACCTGGAAAAGCGTTGCTGAAATGCAAAATTTTTCGTGCATCTAATTTTTGAAAATTCTTCGAAAAATTTCACACATAAAATTTTTTTCTCAAAAACCTATTTTTATTCTTAAAATTTACTCAAAAGCCCTAATAACTACACTTAATCATAGTTCATTCAAATAAAAAATAATGAAAAATATTATAATTCGTTCAGATTTTTTTTTGCAAATTTTTGGTAAAAGTATAATTTTCGACTCAAAAACACCTTTATTATATATTTTTGCAAGGGTTATTATTTTTATTTTCTGTAATTCGCATATAATGATGCATAGTTTTAGAAAAAAAAAGATTTTTTTAAAATCTTTTTTTCGCCAACGTAAGTGACCCTAAAAACCCCTACAATTTTTTTTTCGTCAAAAATGAGAGTTCATATTATATTATATATAATTTATTAATTATTCAAAACATAAAGAAAAATATCAATTTTAAAAACTAGAATTCGAAAAAATGTATTCCGTCCGCTGGAATATTTCTCATTTCAAATAATATAGTAAAAGAAATATTTTTAAAAGTTTCATTAAAATTGGTTCTGTTTCTGAGAATTTAGAAGTTTCAACCATTTATAGGCTTCATTGATTCGACTAATAGGTATTACAATCTGTCTATTGATTTCAATTATCTTAGAAATATTATAAAAAATTACATCAGATTTTGCTAATTCTTTGGTTCGCTTTTCTTGATTTGTCGAATACCCAGAATTGTTATTAATATCATTGCCAGGTGATCGTATAATTTCTCAATATTTCAACTTATCGTTTGTCATTGTCGTTCAGTGACGTGAATTTGCTGCCAAGTACTGGTAAACTGGTTAGGATAGCGCCAGCAGTGTAAAATCTGTGTTGCTGGATCTTATATTTTTCGGCAGATTATTTATTAGAACTTGTTTACTTTTGCATTTTAATATAAAATTATTATCAGAACAACCGAAGTGTTTTACGTATCAAAGGATTTATTAATAATGTTACTAATCAATTCCGTTTTAAATATCGTGTACATACGTACTTGTAAAATATTGACAGAATGTTATATCATTTCATTGAAACTCATGTTTAAACTTAGGAGCCGATAAATGATTTTGGTTATTGTAGCTCATGTTTATTTGACAATGATGAATATGTATCTATAGGAAATATTTAAGCTTTTGTTGGTTAGCAGAATAGTTAGTCACCTTAAGGTGTGTTTTTGTTATGACTGGAGCCGTTTACCGTATAACTGTGCCCGTCCAGGTAAATATTGCTGTGGAAAAGTCACATATGAAATGTCAAACATCTGTAGGTACTGCTATTTGAGCGGTTAAGACGTAACAACCCACTTCTCACACCGAGACGCGGCAGTTTGACTTTTGTGCGAAAACATTACCTTTTGAAAAGGATGGCAATCACAACCAGACGTTACCGCCAGTCACTGCATACACGTATGTTTATTACAAAAATGGTTGGCTACGAACACCTAAACCACAAAATTTAGAATAATTACCAATGCTTACAGCAACGGCAACTTTAGATCAGACACTGTCACACTTTTCTTAGTTTGGATCGACTAAACGAAAACATATGAAGGTAGGTCAGTTGAGGTAAACACATTTATATGACATCAGATAAGAGCTCAAACCAATCAATTACTAATAATTAATTATAAGTCTATATTATTTTTGTGAAGATTGCTCATGATAATTATTAAAAAAGAAATAATAGTATATAACACTGACACTGTAGTGCAGTGTGTATGTATTAAATAATTAGTTATAACAACATTATGAGAAATAAATTTATTTGTTTTCTGATAATTTATCAAAAAAAATTAATTACTAAATATGTTTTGTAAGAAAATACCAAGAAATTTACGACCTAAAAATGTCGAGTGTAAACGTACGTAAGTTAGTAAAATAAACTTTTTATTAATAAAAGTCAAATATCCTTTTCAGTGATTATTTAATACACATAATTTACAGATGTAATCAGTGGACATAATGTTTAAAAGTCTAAATAATCAAGGAATAATTTTTGTATCATTTGGTACCACACCACGACTCAAAATTAACATATGTTTTATACATATTCTTTTTAGAGCGATCTGCTTAAGATCTTCGAGTTAGCTTTTTTAAGAGTAGGGGATGTTAATCTTGATCTTGATTGATTTATTCCAATTTTCAGGCAATTTTCTTAAATAAAAGTTTCATTAACTAAACAACTATAATACAACTTATATGTTTTTGAATTTCTTATGTTTATAGTATATTTGATGGGTTGTCTCCATCAGAAATAACAATTACGCTTCTATATCTGGATTACTGATTACAATACAAGAAATCTGTGACAGAAAGTTAGTTAACCAGTTGATTCCAGAAAAGTTCCGTTTCTACAAATCACAAACGTCTCCATAAATAACAGTTACGCCTCTATGTCTGTATGTAAACGAACCTCTAAGAGACTAGGCGATGAAGAACCAACCGTTAAATAATTTACTAAACATTCTTTGTTGACTTCATCTTTTCCTAACCTTATATGGGTCAAGGTTCCTGGTTTCGTTTCAATTACTCGTTTTCTGACATAATCACTATCTTCTCATTAGATGCCCATACCACTACTGTCCCGTTCCTGCATCTGCGTAAATATTTCTAGAGCCTTATTTTTTCTTGTATTCTTTTATTTATAACCTTGTCTCCCCACAACCTTCTTGACGTTATCATTTCTGTCGCATCTAACCTCATTTCATGCACTTTTTCTTTGACCATGTTTCCGTTATATTTATCACAGGTGCAGGTGTAACCATTGTTTTATTAATCACTCTACTTTCTTCCAACTCATTTACCCCGTTTGCACTCTTCGCGTCGGTTCGAAATTCAACGAACCATCTTCTGCAATGGTTTAATTTTTAGGTATTTAAAATTCTTTACTTTATGAATCTTGTATTAGTATATCCTCTATTCCATCTTCATTGAGCTATATGTACTCGATTTTATTCTTACTTACTCCTATGGGCATTTGTCTTCTCCACTAGCGCTACATATTACAAAATGATACTTCATTTACTACAAACACACCTTTATGGATTTAAAGTTGTCGACGTCTCTTTCTCAATAGAGGATGTACATACAAAAGGTTTATTTACAGATTTACTTGAATACGTTCAATGCAGATACATCGTCTCTTACTAAGAGTTAAAACAAACCTGCAACTTTGCTGTACGTATTTCCGTCAAGACTTCTCCAACAACAAGCGTATTAAATTACAATAAATCGGAACATTTTGATGATATCAGTTGAATTATTGTTCTTTTTACTGGAAGACTTTGGGTAATTGCAGCTTTATTTAAAATACATTTATTTTGACTGCAATTAGAACTTGGAGTTTTTTTTGTGCTTTAAGGATACATTTTAACTTGTCGTAAATCAGTTGGTCTTACTGAGTTCGAGATAATTTGTAGTATTTAGGAGTACCTAAAGCACCTAATTTGTCATATATATGACACTTGATCGCAAAGCAAATAAGTTTGTCGTATTGCAATTTTACTTAATACATTTCTTTATGAAAATGTTCTTGTAATACGCTTATTGTAAACATCAATATTGAATTCACTGTGAGGTTTGTTCACAATATTTTTGGTCATTCTGTTTTTCTTCTCTATGAATTGACTTATGCGACTAATTGCTTTACGATTGACTTGCATACTACGAATTACTTTATTGAATTGATCCATACAATGAATTGACAACCAGCTTTATAGAACTGGAAAATATCAGTTTGTGTTGGTTACTGAAATATATTATTTTTGCAGCAAACTAAAGTCTAAATCATAACATTGTTTTTAACTTAATTACCCAACAACTTATTAATTCTAATAAGTATTCATCTAAACGGTACCAACTTCAACCTAATTGGTACCAATTATACATCTATTTACACCAGTCGATTAAGACTGGTTTAGTAACCACTATTTGATTTAGTATAATATAGAATTCAGTTGGTTGTGGAAACAAAATTTAAAAATAAGAATTTGACAGTTTTGCAAAATAAACTATATCGTTATATAGATGATAAATATAAGTACCATTAAGACCTCATAAACGGTAAGATATACATAATATAGTAAAAATTAAATTGAGGCAAAGTTTTACACTTTTAATATGCCATCGACAAATTCGTAAAATTCTGAGTATTATCGAAGAAAGTCGAAAAAAAAATGGTATTTTGGTTTTTTTTTCTAACTTTATATTAAGGATTGCATTAGATCTTTTATCTTCTATAAAATAATGTCTTTAGATTTTAAGTCCGTCGCGTCGTGCTGCCAACATCAGGGTATTATTTTTTTAATACTAGCCTGTATGCAGTTTTTTTAAACTCCGTTGCCGAGTACATTCTAATATAAATGGATGTGTTCTTTTCCTTTTTAATACACTCATTAGGAAAATGACGGAACACAACCGATGCACCGATTAAAGAATTTGCTGAATTTAAAAAGTTTCCAAATAATTTGACCAGGTTTAAACGTTTCGAGGCTAATAAAACATCTTCAGTGATTCAGGTATTTTATGTTTAAAAATTCAACTTTTCCATTAATCCAGATCTTTCTAACTTCTCAATATGTGTTATGAAATTCACTGCATATATTGGAAGGGGTGACTCCTAGGGTAGTCTACAGACATACCCAATACTTTTTTTCTTAAATCGAACATTGTAAAGATTTTCAAAAACCCTAAAATCTGTCCATGTTCGCCGCACCTGGATGACCTATGTGTTTGCTTGAGGGAAAATTGCGCGCGAAGAAACTAAAAACAATTGAATTTGTTATAACGGTGCCAGACATTAAGAATAATTTATTTTCTGTTATTAACCGTAATTTAAGCCAAAAGTAAAAGAAATTTAAACCTTTTCCTAAGAAAAAACAAAAAAAATGGCAGCCTTAGTTTTAACCAATAGTTGCCTAACATAATTTAAATATCAATAAGTAAAACTAATAAGAAGTTGCAAAAAATGATACATATCTAGAAGGAAATGGGTTGAAAATGTCTCTCATTTGCTCCCAACCAAGCATACAAACTTCGTAGCATATTGAACCCGTTGAAAAATATTCTCCATACTATTCCTTATTTCTTAGGCGGCCATGATTTCGCAGTTAATTCACTTTTTCCTTTGGCACATTATACACTATTTCCTTCATTGTACCCCACAAGAAGAAGTCAGATGGTCCCTTAGCTGCTGTACCACTAACACAAAATAAATGTTCTTTCACTGGGAGGTTCGCCGTTAGAAAGTCTTTTAATGTACAAAAGTAACACTTATCGAGCATTTTCGTTAGCTGCTCCGTAGCACAAATTGATATCCGTAAGCTAAGCATCTCGGCATCTTGGGTTAAGAAACAGATTAAAAATCGGTTAAAAATCTCTATCTAAAACTAATAAGAACTGGCGGCAAAAAACACTTTATTATTCTAGGGGCAGAAATATTAGTGAGTGTCGTCACCTCGGCGAACTTATTTTTCGGCGCAGTTGCCAAATTATAGAAGCAGTGCAGAAGAAATACAGCATTGACTGTGCCACATGAATATCGATGTAAAAAATACATTCGTACCTGTTTATTACATTAAAAATGAGAAGCTCTCGTTTTATAATATCATCTAATATAATTTTTAAATGATGCAATTAACACTAAGTCGATTTGCGCCGAATCGGCAACATGACAGAGCCACGAGAGAACAAGGGACCTTTCAGAACCAACCTCGTTCTTATTGGTTATACGTTATAGCGGCGGCGTTATTGAAATTCTGCGAGTAATTTATAATTTGTATAGCGTTTTTTTTTTAATAATAAGCTGTAAAAACCCTTACGGGACAGTTAAAATATAAAATACGTACAAAACGTAACACTTACAAATTTTTAGTATCAAATTTAATTATTTATTCATAATATGAAATAAAAACGCTACCATTACTCGCAGAATTTCAAAACCGCCGCCGCTAACCTGACCAATCAGAACGAGCCATTAGTAGCTTGTATTTTTATCACCAGATGGCCCACGCAGCTTCCGGTCGGCGGGCGCGGCGACCGGCGATATAAGCACACAGAAATCCAGAAGAGGTCAGTAACTCTTATCATGTCGAGTACGGTGAATTTCTTTGGATATCCACACTGTTTTATCTATGATTCGTTATTATTTATTTAAAAAAATTTACAGCTCTTTAACAGTGCCATTAGTATTTATGTTTTAAATGTTGTACGCGCTTATAGTATTGACCATTCATAAGAAAACAAAACATTTCGTGGTGTTAGGCGGTCGTTTTACTCAAACAACTGTTATAGTATATTAACTTTATTATTTAATGAAAAAAACAATAGTTTGCAGTGATATTCAATAAAATATCGTAAGCGCTTGGTGTTGTGCACTGCAAGATTTACAAGTTAGTAAAACACAATATTTCTGGGTATTTAGTTTGGTGTTAGTTTTGGTTTAAACAGCTGTTCTCTGGATTGTGTTATAGTATTTTAACTTTTTAAAAGAGTTAGTAGGATTTCTTTCTTTAAAGGTAACAAAAGTATTATTTTTTCGAACTTGTTACATAGAAATATGGTAGAGAGAGTTGGCAACGCCACAGCGAGTACTGACGTTAAAACAAACCTTTTTTCGGTGACTGACGTTGCTCGTTGTTTTTTTATATGGCCATGTATTTATTCCCAGTGGTGCGCAGGGACTAAAAATTGTTTTGAGGGACGATATCTACCTTTTTTTTATCGTGAAGCGCCATTTATGAATATTTTTATTCAAACCGAATTCAACCAGGATTTACCGGTTTCAATATATGCAGTGAATTTCGTAACACCCTGTATATATTTTTAAATAAAGTAAACAAAATAAATTAGTAAAGAAGATACACTTTATTTAATTCATTTAAAAAAAATGTAATAATTAGAAGCTTCAGCTATTTATTGTAACTAGATGTAAGAATTATTACCTGATTTTTGTATTTGTTTATTACTTTTATTACTGGCAGGTTTTTCATAGGTTTTTATTTCTTTCTTCACTTTAATTTTAAAAATGTAAGATTAAAAATACGTGGATTAAAAAAATGTTTAATTTTACACAGAAAATTAATTAATTTTATATAGTTGAAATCTTATTAAAATATGCAATATATTTTAAGATGTAATCAGTCATCAAGAACACGAAACTGCAATAAAAGATACAGGTCCATATATAAAAAAAAGTATCTGATGATAGTGAGCATTGCATTTGTAACGCTCGGTATTCCATTTCGTGACCAGTACTCGTACAGTGATAGATTTTGGGATTTTTAGCCATATGATAACTGTACTAAATTACGTATACAGCGAACGTCTATTATTATTTTCCAGCAACAGTTAAAGCGTCTGATGTTTCCTTACGTTTGTTCTATTGTTCTATTATTGGAACACTTTCTAATGAAGGTCAAGGAACGTTGAGAAAATAACCATAGACAAATATCTAGGAAAAATGGTGTAATCGGGAAAATGAAAATGGGTATTTGTGTGGGTGCGAAAAGCGGCAAAATGTGACAGTGAAAGTAGACATATCTGTGCCTTAACAAAAATATCAAGTAAAACGTAAGAGATTTTATAATACATATACTATTTGAATCGTGGATTTATTTTTAAATAAAACCATATGCTATTTTTAGGTAGTCTTGTGTTTTCCCAATATAACTTATACAATTAAGTAGCATGCATTTATGTTTTTATATACTTACAATAAATGTTAAATAACAAGAGACTGAAGAATAAAAGTCCTGGTTCTGGTAAAATGGATAAACAGTGTAATTTACAGAATCCACCAAAAAATATAATGTGGTCCATTCTTGTATTAAAGTACGGGGCATCTAAAAACTCAGAGAACACCCCTGGTCCCAGGGATCATCAGGCTGTCGTAACCCTTGAGGCAACTCCCTCTATAGCAATCTTGAACATTCATCACAGTTTCTTGTGACTTGCTCTCTTCAACTACCAATCCCATCCACAGTTATGCTGACAATAGTACTCTCCCCTCCAACATTCATTTTTCCAGACAAGCCTCGAATCAAGAGCTGGATAATAGACGCAGATCTATGCACCTGTTCCTTTCCCAAGATCTTCAATTAATCTTAGACTGGGGTGCCAATAACCTTGTTCAGTTCAACGCGTTTAAAACTCAGTCTTGCTCCGTCGCGCAAGAAATTTGGCAACACTTACCCTATCCCCATGAATGGCCAAGCCCTATAGAACAATGAAACGTTCGATTTTGTTGGCTTGGTTTGCTTTCGAACATGATCCCAACTGGCACAAACACATTACTTCAATAGCCAGCAGCCAAAAAGCTTGGTTTTCTCTTTCGAGCCAGAAAATCCTTCCCTTTCAACTTACACACTCTTTATGTTTCCCAAATAAGACTCAATCTAGAGCACTACTCCCCCCTCTGTAAAGTGGCTTACCTTCGGCACTTAACATCCTTGATTTTATCCAAGAGAGAGAGCCATTCGACATGACCCAGTATTCGCAAGAAAACTCCCTTCTCCCGCTCATCGCCGTGCTCTTGGGGATTTATCCCTTTTCTACAGAAACTTCCACGGATTTTGCTCTGAAAATCTAGCCGCTATAATTCCCCCCTGACTCAAGAGGCGCCCCTTTACTGTCCCGCTACAAAACATCCCACTACTCTCGCTTATTCATACCTAGGGTCTCCAAGTTCTGGAACAAATTGCCTGCAGATGTTTTTCCTTTCCCTTCCAACCTCCAATCCTTTAAATTCCGTGTGAATAGATTACATTTACCTTTTCTTCGGACGCCCACGGTACGCTAGTACTTAGGCTTGAAGCCTACCTGGCCTATTTCAGATTTAAAAAAAGGTAGAAAATATGCAATACTGCCAGCTATTGCAACTACAGTAATATTTAATACAACAAATTGGTCAAAAGCTATATAAAACATGCCTCTTCTGCTGTAAATAAAATGAATGTTTACGAAATAAAAAAAAGAACATAAATTTGTTCTGTAATAGATGGTCTTGTTTAAAGTCATAAGGTTCCTTCAATTAAATTTTAAACTGGCGGTTGGGCGCCGCGCCGTGTGAAGCTTTTTAAAGGTGCGTTTCCTATGGAGCGGCTGACGCTCGCGGCTGCCGCACAGCGTCTGACGCCTAGTACTGCTCATGTGACAATTTAATGTATCCGTTTCTTTTCGAGCGTCAGCCGCAAGCGTCAACGTCAATGGATTACTGGCGTCAGCCGGCCGCAGCCGCGAGCGTCAGCCGCCCCATAGGAAATGCACCTTAATAAATGGAATTTGGGGGCCGAGTAGTACACCCTATTTTAAACTTTATCATTCCTTACATCGTTCCTACCATCCTTACATTTTTAAATGACTAGTATAAATAGCTATTTTATTATTCATGATTTCGATCAGCAGCAGGGGATGATTTATTTTTATATAAAAGAAGTGAATGTTGGTTTGGCTTCTGATGATTTATTATCATAAATAAATCATTAAAATTTCCTGATTCCAATTTTTCAAAAACAAAGCGGCAAACTTAATTTTTTGTGTTTATTACCTTACAAGAACTAATTTAAATATCATTAAACATAGGAACAATCTTATTCGTAGTTTCCATCTTCAATATTTCCCTCTTAGTTCCTTCTCTGGTTCTCTGAATATCTACCACTGCTAGATATAAATGCTACGAAGACCGCACAACCTTTACCAACTTTTTTAAGGCATTAATTTACCGCTTTGTGTCGTATATTCTTCTCCTTTGACAATTTGTGTCTTTCCAAGTTTGCCAGTTTTTTCCCTTCTTTCTTTTTGATTCTAAATGGGATTCATTAATCTTTTGCTTGTTGTTTCGAAATAATAAATGTTTACTTAAAAAAAAAACTCATTTTTCGTGCATTACTGGTCCTTGGCCATCTTCGTCGCGCTAAATATACTCACTTTCACTTGACCGAAATGGCGTTATGACATCGTTACACTTTGGCGTAAAAGAGATACTCATTTAGGGAATGCTGCTTATCAATTAAACTAGTATAAAAGCGAATAGCAAATATTTGACGCATATCAAAGCTATTTTTTTCCACTCAGAATGTTCCTACCTACGAAATTCGATGCAAGAAACTGACAAATCCAGGACTTGTCTGATTTTTGCCTCCAAATACTTAAAGCTTTTTGCAGCATTATTATACCAGACTTGACTGATATTTGTACCAGTCGATCGGCTATCCTTAAAAATGTATATTTTAACACCTTGCGGTGTATTGAGACACGAGTAACAGGGTTTTAATAGTTTATTAACACTTAATATGTACAGGTATTTATAAGGATAGTAACAATAGTAATAGATAGCGTAGGAGCGGTACTATCAGGGCTCACACCTAGAGCGCCCGAGTAGTAGCGTCACGTTGGGTACTATCAGGGCTCACACCTAGAGCGCCCGAGTAGCAGCGTCGCGTTGATCTCCGGAGCTGTAGTCCCTGCAAAGCCAAAGATCCAACCAGGATGCTGAGGTAGAGGCGAGAGAGCGAGCTCGAAGAGAACTGCCTTTCGATGTCCAGCGGGCCGGGTTTTGTTGACTTCGGCGGCCGGCTGGTGACGTCACAGGTGGAAGGGCGCGCGGGACGGCTAGCTGGCTTCGGGGTGCGTGAGGGTGGCGCCGCCGAGAGGGGTATTACGGAGCGGCCAGGTACTACGGAGGGTAGTGTTTGTTACAATTCTCCCCCTCAGAGTCTAGGAATCGTCCTCGACCTAGACTCTGTGGTTGTGGGTGCGGTCATCTTCCGGGGGCGTCCTCGTCTTCTGAGGGGTATCGTCGGGACGGGGATCGGCAGCGGCGTGTCCATAGCATCTTCGGGAGGTCGGTAGGGAGTAAGGGCTGATGCATGGTATACTCCGAGAGGTACTGTCGGTCGGTCGGGATGAGCGATCTGGTAGCTAGTGGGTCCTTTTTGTCGAAGGATGAGGTAGGGTCCATCTCGTCGTGGAACCAGTTTTGACGATCGTTGCTTGGCTGCATTGCTTAGCGTGTGGGCCGCGACGTACACGTAATCTCCGGGGCTTAGATCGGGTGAGGGTCGTCGATGCGCATCAGCTTGGTTTTTCCGTCGATCCTGTTCTCGTTCGTGGGTTTCTCGTGCTTGATCCAGGGCGTCGGCCATGCGTAGCAGGCGAGGGGTGACCTCTTGGACAAAAGTTTCTTGTGTCGTGATGGCACGTAGATCATGGGTTACACTGGTAGGGGTTCGTAGTTCTCGGCCGAACGTCAGGTAGGCTGGTGAATACCCGGTTGATTGGCAGCGAGAAGTATTCATGGCGAACCGGATGGCTGGTAGCTTTTCAGACCAAGTGGTTTGATCCGTGCCTACTTGAATGGCTAATTGTGTTTTGAGGTCTCGGTGTCTTCGCTCTACAGGGTTGGCGTATTCAACAGGTCGTTCATCCGTTCCCTCCCCCTGGAGTAAAGCGGCTCCTATTGCGTAAGCGCTGGCATCTGTACAGAGGGTGAATGGTTGTCCGTGGTCGGCCGGTCTTAGAATAGGGGCAGAGGTCAGAGCGTCCTTTAGCTGGCTGAATGCCTGGTCCTGATCGGGGCCCCATGTCCATGGTGTCTTCTGGCGAGTTAATTTACTGAGTGGCTGGGCTATTTTGGCAAACTGTTTAATAAATTTCCGATACCAACTGCAAGTTTGCAGAAAAGTTACCACGTGCTTGGCATTGCGGGGTATCGGGAAGTCCATTATGGCGCTGATCTTGGCAGGATCCGTGTGGATTCCTTGGGTGCTGATAACATGGCCTAAATAACGAGTCTCGGGGCATCCAAAGCGGCACTTTGGACGGTGGAGGCGGAGCTGAAATTCTTTAAGCATGTTAAATATCAGGCGTAGGGCGTGTATATGTTCGTCGACGTTGCTGGAGAGAAGAATCAAGTCGTCCAGGTAAGCCAAGAGGCGTAGGTCGGGAAGGCGACGCCGAAATTGGTCCATCAGTCTTTGGAACGTGGCGGGGGCGTTGCGAAGGCCAAACGGCATGCGGTTGAACCGATAGGTGCCAAACGGGGTCACAAAGCACGTCTTGTCCTTGTCCTTTTCTCTTATTCGGATTTGGTGATATCCAGCGCGAAGATCCATTGTGGAGAGGCAGCCTACTTGACCGGTTGACTGGAGCAGGTCGTCCAGGCGAGGCAATGGATACTGGTCGGGATTCGTGACAGCGTTTAAACGGCGGAAATCTATGCAAAGTCGTATCTCTCCTCCAGGCTTGGGTACTAAGACGGTTGGGGCAGCCCAAGCGCTTTCGCATTCTTCAACAATTTGGTTGGTCATTAATTCTTGAACTGCTTGTCGTAAGAGTTCACGTTTCCTAGGTGTCACTTGGTACGGGGGAACACTGATGGGAGCATGGTCTCCGGTGTCGATTCGGTGTTCGGCAAACGGGGTGGCTGGTCCATGGTGAGCGAACACAGAGTCGTTCTCGGTGAGAAGATGATTCAGCGTCTGGCGCTGCTGGGGGGTGAACTCACTGGCTTCATCATCGCGGAGATCCAAGGTGGCGAAGGTTAGTGTTGATTCCCTCTCTTCTCCGGAGTCTATCCACATGGCGTCGATTGTGTCCATGGCGTCCTGTAGCATGTACCCATAACGTGAAAAGGGGTTTAGCTGGAGCGCCTCGACGGTCGTAGTGGGTGGAGGTTCAGCGACTGGGGTCTCTACACATGGTCCATAATTGTCGGCTAGACCAGAGTGGTAATCGCTGATGAACATCCCTTCTGGTTCGGGTAGGTGGATCAGGCATGGTGGTCCGGCGGTGTCTGGAGTTGGCGCGTCAGGGTGAGTCGGCGTGGCCTGCAATGGAGACAGCATGGGTGGAAGGTAGAAGTCGCTGGCGATATGATCCATCGAGAGGTCTTCCTCAGCTTCCTGGCTTAAGAGCGTTAGTGTCGAACCATCCCCTTCCTTTGGGGAAAACGGGTGCTGATTACAGGCGTCGTCGTCAAAATGCCATTGTTGCCTGCTGAAGTTGAGAACAAGTCCTGCTGTGGCGATGAAGTCGATCCCTAGTAGAGTTTGTGCGAACGGGGCATCGGGAAACGCACAAAAGGTGGTTGGCACCATGCGGCCTTGTAGGGTGACGGGTACGGTAGCCATTTGCACTGGTTTTGAACGAGTATTGCCATCGGCTAAGGTGACGTTCATGGTTCGGGTCTTGAACTTGTAGCCTTGTTGTTGTAGCAGATGGTATAGAGAAGATCCTGCGAGCGAGGTGCGGGCCCCTGTGTCTAGGAACGCCGATCCTGTGCTACCATTGATAAGGATCCTAACTGCTGGACGCGTCTGGTTAGCGAGAGATACAAATGAAAAGGCCAAAGCTGGTTGATTGCCTGGCGTGGGATTGCAGGTGGGACAGTTTCTCCTAATAAAGCCGGGGCGTTGACAGCCATAGCATTTGAGCGTGTCATCCTTGAGGGCTGCGCTTGCGGGAGGTGCGTTTTCCTTATTCGCTGGGTTGCGCAGGCTGGCTGCTTTCTTTCTGCACACGGAGACGTCATGACCTATGTTCCTGCAAAAGAGACAACGGATTTTCGTTCGTCGTGGCTTAGTCGGATCGGTCTCGTGCGTTCCTGTATGGTTGCTGGTTATACTGATTAACCTGGCGTGAGTCAACAAATCGGCGAAACTGTGAACTGCTTCACGTGGAACTCGGTCGCGGACCGTGAAGGAGAGTAAGCCGTAGAGCATGTCGAGCTGCACAGTCTCTGCAAGCGGTGTTTCTAGTTGAGCTAGCAGAGCTCGTTTCTCGGCGATAAACTGGCCGGTTGGGGTATCTTCGTCCTGCTGGGTTGCGAAAATGTCCTGATAAATTTTATAGGCAGGTGGCCGTGGAGCAAATTCGTTGCGGAGCAGTGACTTAGCGGATTCCCAGGTTGTTGTTGAAGTCCTGATTCCTGTCCACCAGGTATGGGCGAACCCTTCTAGCAGAAGCGCTAGGCCTCGAAGCGCATTTTCGTCCGAGATTCCTTCGCTTTGTTTGTAAAATTCGATGCTGTCAAGGAAGTCTTCAACTGCTTCTCGCGTACGTGTTCCCTTGAACCTAGCTGTGCAATGGGTAAAATGTTTTGCAGGCGGTGGCGGCGGTTGTAATTGTTGTACCAGTTGCTGCAAGTCTTCGGCTGTGATTGCCATAGCTGTTTGACGTCGTGTAACCGGAATTTTAACTGTTAACTTAATGCAAGATGGAACACTATCACTTATTTGTTCTCGTGCCCCTACGTTGGAGCGCCACTTTAACACCTTGCGGTGTATTGAGACACGAGTAACAGGGTTTTAATAGTTTATTAACACTTAATATGTACAGGTATTTATAAGGATAGTAACAATAGTAATAGATAGCGTAGGAGCGGTACTATCAGGGCTCACACCTAGAGCGCCCGAGTAGTAGCGTCACGTTGGGTACTATCAGGGCTCACACCTAGAGCGCCCGAGTAGCAGCGTCGCGTTGATCTCCGGAGCTGTAGTCCCTGCAAAGCCAAAGATCCAACCAGGATGCTGAGGTAGAGGCGAGAGAGCGAGCTCGAAGAGAACTGCCTTTCGATGTCCAGCGGGCCGGGTTTTGTTGACTTCGGCGGCCGGCTGGTGACGTCACAGGTGGAAGGGCGCGCGGGACGGCTAGCTGGCTTCGGGGTGCGTGAGGGTGGCGCCGCCGAGAGGGGTATTACGGAGCGGCCAGGTACTACGGAGGGTAGTGTTTGTTACAATATTTAGTTTAAAAACGTAATTTGTCCCAAAAATTGACTTTTTGGTTTTTGCCCAAAGGGCTTCAATTATAACCAGAAAAATATGATTATATTCTTTGCCACCATCCGGCAGAACAAAAATTATTGTGTTTTTCTTAATTTGTGTTGTGTTTTCCTCGTCTACCTACTAATTCAGTAAAAAGGGCAAACCGAAGGGAAATATTGAATCAGTTTATATTTTTGTGTGAAAGAGGAACGTGTAGTCATGTTATTAAATGAAATACTAGTTGTTGCCCCATATAAAAATACCGATTTGTTATTTTAATCCGATTTTGGCTGTGGGATTCAGCTCGATCTAAACTGCAACTATGAAAAAGTTCAGATAAAGAACAGAGACTTGGTATCAGAGTAATCTAATATTTCCTCTTGGTCTTGCCCTTGCATAGTAACTATTTTGTTAATTCTTTCCCCTAACCGGTTAGTCACTATAAAAATGATTGCAACTATAAGTTCTATTTCTATAACTATTTGCCCCGATTTTCTTTTGGAAAATACCGACAACGGTAATGACCTAAGCACGGAAGACGAGTGTTTACAAATCAATTTTATTAACAAAGGTTAAACAACATTGGTTTAGCAGTAATTTACTAAAAATAGTTTTAATGTATTCATTGACTGAGTGTTATAAATAGTTAATAACCAACAAACGTAAAGTAATTTAAATTATTTGGCACATGTGACTGCTGAAAAAAAAATAAGATATAAATATTTACTTTTATTATTATGTCTTACCAATAATCAGTAGGAATTTCTTATAACATATAAATACGAGTATAACTTAAAGAAAAGCGTCAAGAAGTAGAAACACCCAAAAATTATCAATGTGTTAGCCAAGACATCACTTAAGGATAATTTCCATGAATTAAATCAGTCCACTGCTGGAATCTTGTTAGAATGTTTGAAAAGTCTAGTTAGTATATTTGGAAGGAATGGACAAACCTGTTGACGTTGACACTACTGGAGGTTTGCATAATATAGAGATCTTGGCAAGACGAAAAGGCTAGAGTTGAAGTTTCCGGCAAAGAACTGGTAGGTGCCAGAATAACTATCCTCTTGGATAAAATGTAAAAGTACTATCACATTTAAGTTGCATAGAGTCATCTGACAAAAATTGGACAATATAAAAAAAGTTCTCCGCTTGTTAGCGGAGAACTGTGCCGATATAAAATTTTTAATAGAACAATAATCTTCTTTGACTTCGCTTTCCTCAACTTTCCACCCACCCACCTCCGTCTAAATTTTTGTATGTAGGTACATTTACTCCCACACATAATCATTATTTCGTCTTATCACATAAACGTACCACTCTACTAGTCATCTTTCTTGTATTTTCCTAGTTATTTTTACAACCCTGGTTGTTTCCCTTCTCCTTTCTTTCTTTTGCAGCTAACCTCCTTTCAAGCATTGTCTTCATTGGCCATACAAATGCTCCATATACAATTGCAAGTCTAATCGCTGCTTTATACCCCTTCGCTCTTCCTTGCCCTTATCCCACGGTCAAAGCTGAACCCTGGTGCAAGCGAACCATATTTTTAAATTTTCGCGAGTGTCAACACTTCACTATTTCCTATTTGTGTCCATGCTCCTGTAGGTCACTACTGGCAGTCGTTTCGTACTTTGCTAACGCTCATGTCTCCCTTACATAACTTCCTGCTGTGGAGCTTTGTGATAGTTATTTTGTAGATCAAAAAATCATACTTTTGATATTCTGTTTCATTAAAAAAACGGCATCCGTAACCTTGCCTGGCACAAATCCAAAGTCTCTTCTATTGTTATTCTTCTCGCCCTAGACTTTTCCATACTCCAACTGATATGTTATTAGGTCCCGTAGCTCTTCCCTGACTTTATTCGCTTAACGTCATACTCTTCCGTTTCATACGTTATTGTTAATAATTGTTATAATAATTTTGTTCTTTATTAGTTTTTTGTTTTTTTCTTCTCTTAAATTATTTTAGTTTCATAACGTTATTTTTTTAAATTTTGTTAAAGATAGTATATCTTTTTTACAAGACTGCGACCTTAAAATGTACTAAGAGTAATTACTAATTAAAGTGTTTCACTGCGAATATGCCTTGAAGTAAAAACGAAACATACTCCAGGCGATAATGTAAACAACTTCGGAATTATCAACAAACTTTTGTACCAACCAAGCGCCGAATGGCAGGAGATTTTAACCTTCCGTGTTTATATAAAAGTTACACGATTGTATCAGCCCAGCCTTGTTCCGACGATGCGACTAGTCGCGGCGACTAAGTTGCAGCAATTTTTTGTTGTCGTGAGTGGTTGCCTATGTGTTCTCAGGTGACCATAGTGTAGCTGCGATTTTCTACTAAAGAGCTTGCCAATTGCCAACATGAGAACAAAATCACCAGAACCGACACCGAACTCGAAGGTACGAAACTGCAGACAATGGCTCTACACTGAAAAAAATGTATTTATTCTCTTGTTATCAAACCATTATATATGATTCTGAATAAATGAAATATGCATTGGGCATAAGAGTAAGGGTCTGTTTCCAAATACAAGGTTTCTCAATTTTCTTAGCCTAAGAATCAATAGACATACTTGAAAATAATAATTTATTATCTTAAGAGTTTAGGTTCTTACTTAAAAAGTACCTTTGTTTGAGTATCTTCAATTATTAACACAGAAATTTAAATGAAATGACTGATTTCTTAATTGTAGTTTCCCTATTTTTTATGTTATTGATT
Organism: Philopedon plagiatum; assembly: GCA_963971165.1. Lineage (NCBI taxonomy): Eukaryota > Metazoa > Arthropoda > Insecta > Coleoptera > Curculionidae > Philopedon > Philopedon plagiatum. The sequence continues at coordinate 71,875,508 of OZ020194.1, forward strand.
GAGAATCGTGGTTTCTTGCTTTGAACTCATCATGCTTTAAGGTGAATAAAATTCTTTTTAAGCAAAATTGTGAAGTTCATAATAGAAACCAAAATATATTTGGTAACAGATCCTCGGTTTGCAATTTGGCTTAACGTAATATCTGGCGCAAGTAAAATACAGAGGATTTTGATAAAAAAAACTTCGGTGTAATAATTAATTCATGATATAATTAACTAATCAAATAATTTAGTTTAGTATAATAACAATTATTTATTACTATTAAATGGTTTTGATTGACTTAATTGATTTTTGTTAATTACAGACCTAATTGTGTTCAAGCAGACTCTGACTGCTTGTTTAGAAAGATTTGTGTCTTTAACAAAAATCACGGCCTTTATTACAAAAGAGAGAGAGCCTCAAACAATGATTTATAAACTTCTTTTATTTTAAGCACAAGGCGGATCTTCAAACAAGTAACTGATTTTAGTTTTAAGGACAACAGAACTGTTTATAGGGTAATTATTTTGTCACGACGGACCCTAAAAGGCGGCGGTCATACAGGAGAGTGATAAACGCTTAAACAAAAATATTATACTGCCTAATAAAAAACCATTTTTTGAGTCAAGTTTTTAATTTTTTGTGTCCTACGTTCTTGACTGAATTAACACAATAATTGTGTCGATAATTTTTGATTTTACTATCCGTATACCAATTTTAGCTTTATCACATATAATATGAACTGAAATAAGTTATACGTACCTTTAAATTTCGTCACTAAGTGGCCCAGATTCCCAATCTTCCAGTAACCAGTAAATTGCCATAATTACCGCTAAGAGCACAACACAGATCTTTCTTCATCAAGGTTTGTTGCATGACTAAATTTTGGTCGGTGGGCGCGGCTTTGTTAGAATCCCTTCGCAAAGTATTCAGAAAGCATGATATGTAGAGTACAGGGTTTTCAGCCAAATTTGCAGTATCTTGTTTAAATAGCCAAGTCTTTGTAAACAGATCTTTGATACAAGGGTTAATGTCTCAGGAAAAATATTCTTGACTTAAAGTAATAGTTATTCAAGAGAATTTGTAAAATACCTTAAGAACCTTCATATTCTTATAGAGAAAACTCTGTTAATTCAATGTCTGGTCTTTGCTTTTATTATTAGACTCAATTTGTCAAGATCACTGAATATCTTGACACAAGTGGAGCTCTTTTTCAGTGCAGGTCTGGAGTTTTTCAATTCGGTTGAATTTTAATAGGTTTTTATTTGTCGATTAAAACGTTATGAGGCACTTCATAATTAGTTCTATTATCATAAAGAATATTTTTGCCTACCGAAAACTTTTCACCCAGGATAATTTTTTTCTAAATAAAAAGAGTCAAAACCCAACCGTTCGGACCCGTATACTTTAGTTTTTAGGGGGAGATATTTTTTTTGATATTTTTACCTCTATGCTTGAACCCCTGAGTCGCGATGTCTTTCACCCTTAAAATCTGAAATGGAAAGGTTGGTCGAGTGATACAGTATTTTAAAGGGAACTGAATTGCCCTTCCAACGGGACCTTGCTCGTTGAATCGGGTGAGTAGTTTTTGAGAAATTAAATGTTAAAGGCATTTGGGTTTAAATATAAACTCAATACGCATAAACATGGCAATACTGTAACAATAGGTCTTTGGAATTCCACTTGTTCTGTCGAAAAAAGGGCTATCATTGTTTTCTTCTTAATACCGGTTACATTTGTAGTAAAACTAATAATTTTGGCATAAATTTACTTTCGTTCAGTTATGCATTAAACCGACGTATACTCTTAAAAAGAGAGTTGAATTTATTTCACTATTCTTTAGAAATACCCATTGTGCTAGAGCTGTCGCATTATCCTATAATATCTCATACTTACGTGCGAGAATTAGTGGCGAAATTTCGTGAATCAGGATCAGTGCTCAACAAAAAAAATATTGAAAATCCTGTAAGAAATAAAGCTATAGAAGTTGCAGTTTTGGGTCATATTGCAATAATTGATCCCACACTTAGTACGATAAAAATGTCAGAAGTGTCGGGTGTCTCGCGTACAACCATGCAGAAAATTTTAAAAACCATACATTCCATTCCTACAAAATAAAACTGGTTCATAAACTTAATAAAGACGATACCGATCACCGTTTGGAATTTTGCGAGTTAATGTGTGAAACAATCATCGCGATCCACAAATTGTTTTTAACTTTTGTTTCTCAGATGAATGCTCTTTTTTCCTTTATGGTACTGTACTATTATTAAATGTTTTTCACAGATTTCTATTAAAAATATTTGCCTTCTGTTCGTAAAAATATGTTTTGCTATAGAAAAACTCCTTTCAACGTCTACTGATGTAATAGGATAATACCTTGGATGAATTAAGAAAGGATTCGGTTTTCCGTATACTGTGAGCGTATCGAACGTGAAGCCTGTTTATTTGTTGTTTGTTATGAAAACATCCTACCCCAGAGGTCCAGTTTACCAAGAAATACGTAATTGAATCAAGAATGGTAGTAGAAAGAGATAAAATAGCATTGGAGCGTTGGAGCTCAGGAGTGTTGCTTTCTCTGTTGTCCTCTCAACAGCTGAGCGGTTGACGTAAAATTACCAATCGATGTTTAGAAAATACGTCTGAACACTCGGTTACACGTATGTCTTTGTCTAATGAACTAGAAAAGAAAAAGTGCGACTTACAGATTTATAAATGACTCTGAGCGACTTTGAATAAACCTTTGCAAAAAAAATATTTAAAAGTTTTTTAACTTAAATTTATTATTATTTAGCACAAAATAAAGTATTTTAGAGCTTTTATTACTTTTAGTAACTCTTGTGATGCTTCTAACGTATTTTTTTGTACAAAAATACCAGGTCAAATAAGATGTGGCCAATGTAAATACAAATTGTGTTTACAGTGTCGCTTAGAATGGTTTGTCTTGGCTTCAAAGAATGTTAAATCATTCGGTATCCATTCTTAATTCATCCAAGGATAATACTTTAGTTTGGGAAGCAATGAATAGGGCCAAGGTATAAATTCATTTGATAATTTACCCCCAAAAATATGCATACGTCCCTTAAGAATTTATAACCTACATTCTTTTCTATAGTAGAGTCTAATTTTTTTTTACAACTTTAACACCTATTTCGCCGGGAACTTTCTTACAATTGGCTGAAAATATTTCAATAAAGTTGATTGAATCATTTAAACCTAACCTCTTTTCTAATGAAATCATGACATCTGGTATAAAGCTAAAATTAACTTTTATAAAAACAAGTAGCTACTTTCGGATTTTTCAAATGTTCCTGACTATATAGTACACACTGACTGTAACAAACAAAGTATTTACGAATTATTACGGTAGTTCAGGTACCTAACTTCTAAGAAACTATTTGGGAATCTCACTTAAATCTTTTATGGCCGTCTTTAAAATTGTATTGCACTGTCGGTACCTACTGTAGGTACTTTATTGGTGCCTGAGAAATCCCAAAACCCCACAAAATATTAGATGTGCTAACAAAAGTGGGCATTTATAATCATTGATACATTTTTAAAAGTCTTTAATATGCAGGATAATACGTTTTTTTCAGAGATATGTATTCAAAATGCCAAAAAATGGCTGAAATATGTAAAAAGTCCATATAGCATTATGTATATATTCCGCCCTCTAATCATAAGCTTTATTCGTACTGTTTTGTTCAATAAAAAGTCTGGACCTGTTTAAAGATTGATGGTGATACCTTTTCCTAAGAAGCTTTTAATTCCTGCCTTAATGTGTATGCTTTATAAAACGGTGTAGAGTTATTTCAAAGTGACAGCTAATTAATTAAACACAATTAGGAAGTTTTTAAAGTTAGCCATTTTTGAACCCTATTCCATTAGCAAATTCGCCCAGTCTCTACATTAAATAAGGTGCAGCTTTGATTTAAAATTAACGATTTAATTCGTTTGTTGTACCTATATTCCAGATTTTAAATGATATTTTGTATATTCCAAATCATTCTGAAATTAAACAAAAATAATTTATTGAATTGCATTGCGAAATGTATCAGACATCAACCTGAAATTTTCAAACGAAAAAGTTTTTTACATGCGATGGCGGTTGGATATTTTGAATCTGACAAATGGCGAGATTCGCTATTGACGGGTCATTTCATAATAATATTAAATATGCAAAAAGTGCATATTTATATATGCATTATGCATATATTCCGCCCTCTAGTCATAAGCTTTATTTGTACTATTTTGTTCAATAAAAAGTCTGGTCCGTTGTAAAATGGGTTTCTGTCAACATTCTTAGATTAAATTGGGTACGGTATAGAACCAAACTCATTTTAACCTGCGTGTGACTATGCGGACCTTAAATACCCCAAAAATCGTCCTCTTCCAGGCGTAAGCTCCTTTTTTTTACGGGAGATGCAAAAAAGTGATTTTTAGACAGGGTGTCCGAAAAGTCTTAGTATGGGCAAATATCTTTACTATACACCAAATTTTAGGTATATCTTATTGGTTAATAAATCTACTTTTTTATGTAATTTAACTTTTTCAGTCCCCTTGAGGGGTGACGCTAGGAAGTTGAGGTCAAAAATTTTAAATACAACCCTATGCCGTGTGGCTAAAGGTCTTCAAAAAAGAAACATTTGACCGCAAACCCGAGGTCCGCATCTTAATTCGTTTTTAAATGGGAAGCCTATAAAAATTAAAAATCGTGAATTTTACCTCCCTACTCCGGACAATTTGACCGCGGTCAAATATTTGGTGGCCAAATTGCTTCATGTTGAAATAAAGTGCGGATATGTTTCGGGGAATCCCCGGCTTAGTCAGTGACGTTTGACGTTATTCGCCGTCAAAATTTAGCAAGTTCAGTATATTTTTCACTTTCACACACTTTATTTTCCTTTATAATTGGAATTAATGGTATTATAAAGTGTCATCACTAGGTTTTAGAAGAATGCAATATTAATAAGAAAATAACTGTATTCTGAAAGAGGGACTGGTCAAATTGTCGGTCAATTGACCAAAAAGTTGTTGACCGGTCAAAGGCACAGCTCTATATGTAAAAAATTTGCAAAACCTGTACTTTTGTCTTTTATTTCCCCCATTTCTAGAATCCGGAAAATTCGCTAGTCTGGCGACACTGAAAACTATATCTGTCCGGAGTAGCGAAGTCGTACTGTATCTTTATTTCTACCTTTATTTCATTTATTACTTTAGATCAGATGATAAAATTACCACCATAAACTTCTTAGCAGTAAAAAAGTCGATTTTGGAACTCTGCCCAGAAGTAACATCTGCCATTCTGGAAAATTTGAGAAGTGAGTTCCAAAATCGACTTTATTACTGCCAAGAAGTTCATGGTGATCATTTTGAACAACTTTTAAAGTAATCAGAGAAATAAAGGTATTTAAATTTTTACTTTTTGACTATTTTCAATTTTCATAAACTTGCCATTTAAGAAGGAATTAAGATACGGACCTCGGGTTTGCGGTAACGATAACTAAACTTGGATGCGTCTCTCAAAGACTGTTCCAAAGATACCAAATAATAATTTTGGCGAAAATGGCGCTTACGATACTTTGCCTAGATAGGGACGATATAATTCTTTAGTAATAACTTTCAAATAACTTAGGTACATCGTTTATCTTCCCGGTAATCCTATTAGTAGGTATCTTTGGCAAACCTCCTCTTTATTTAATTCAATATTTTTATTCGTTTTTTCACACTAAAAAGTAATATAACGGACTCTTACGAGTATCGCGTTATCCTTGTACAGCACGCTCTTACTAAACGTAGAAATTAAAATAATTTATCCCGCACAACCTGTAGGTAAGACTATTTTTAACCTAAACTGAAAGTAAATTCGCACCAGTGAGATAATTTTTTTGCATTACTTTATGCACACATTCAATCTAGATAGAACTGTAAAAAATACAATTTAATTCACATATTTATTTATTGCAAACACAATTGTTACACTTTTATAGCGATATTCATTGGTACTGTATTTTCAGATTGATTATATATATATTTTTTTCTCCCCCGTTATTTTTATGGCAATTTTGTTTTTATTTTCTGAAGAAGGCTCTACCTACATGCCCCTTGGGCACAGTGCGGCTTTTCCACCCACCATGCCTTTTCAGTGTACACAAGTCGGCTCCAGAATCTGCTAACAACCACGCAGATTAACATCGAAAACAGTCGTTTATATTTCGTAGTTTTAAAAAGGCCAAATGCCATTTTCTACATCGGATGCGACGCACAGTGTAACGAAATCGAAAATTCATGGACAGTGGTACCTTACTTCGCTGTTTTGCAAAAATTGTGGCAAATAAAAACGTATATTGGAGTACGTTATTACTGTACTGAATTTAGACCTAAGTAGTACCTTCCTAAGTACCGGTCGCTGAAAAAATATAATTATTTCTTGACAAAATATTTTTTAAAATGCTGTTTTAGGTTTAAAGCACCTAAGTTTAATAGGCTTAAATACTAGATTATAAAAAACATACGTTAATTAACCTAATTTTCTCAATCTGAGCTGGAGACTGATTTTATCAGAACCGTCTTCCTCAACATCAGTTTCGGTTTCTGGAAACAGATAATTTTTTTTCAATATATGTTAATTAATAAAGGAAACAAGGGGATCTGAAGAAATTAACAAGTTGTACAGTATGTCCTCAACATTCTCGGCCCGTCCTCGCTTTCGCGCGTAAAGTTCTCGGAATTTACGGAACTCTTTTTTTCTAGCTTTTCAGCTAAGTTAAATAAAAGCTTGTAACTTGTAAAAATAGCGGCACATTACACGAACTCACCATAATAAGTAAATCGAAAATAAATTGTGAATAAGGGCGTTGGCTTCTTTTTTTATTTGATGTGTTGCGCTGTTTACTTGCCTTATGCATAAAGATTTCGCTGACAAGCCACACATATTATTTTCGACCCATTAAATTTTAAATCAGGAAATTCCCATATAAAGCTTCTAATGCTGTGCGCAGGTTACTGTGCACTTCTAATACAGTCGCGTATTACTGCACACTTTCGGCGTATTACGAACTACCAAATTCACATCGACGAGATAGAATCAACAAGTGAGCGTGCACACCACACACGACGTCAAAGCTAAACTGAATTGCTGCTGCGGCAAAGTTCCCCGCGATGTAATGCCACTGGAGCGTCACTCACGGTGGGCAGCTACTGAAACTATTGTTTATCAGGAATTATGTAACGATTTATTTATTATTGTAACAACACGTTTCTACAAGCAGTTTTATAAAAAATATTATATCGCACCCGACATGAAAATTGTCCAACGTGGCGCAACCAAAGTGGACATCATGTCAAGTTGCATAAATATCTATTATGTCCAGATTATCAATATAACGCATAAGTTATATTCTATGTAGAATTAACGTCTTGTTTTTGTTCTAGTAAATTTACGTTTGTAAAATATACCCAATTAGTTGTAGCAACCCATAATCAACGATTTTTACTGTAATTTCAAAAGACGGGTTTTCAGTGTATACTGCAAAGCTGTTTTTAAAAAGGATCAGGAAAATATTTTTATAAAAATATAATGCAGTGTCTTTGCTCTTTTAATGATTTGCTTTCTCACGCATCTATAATTTCTGCACCTTTTTTTTTTGGCCAACAGGTGTTTAGGTCTCAAGTTTCCTCAGCTGAAAATAATATGGGATGGTTTTCTGTCCTTCAGAAAATATTTAAACATTCTGCTAATTATAACTACTAAAATATAACTTATTAGTAGTAAACATATTGATCTTTATATTATATAAAAGAAGAAACTGACTGACTGATTGACTGACGTAGAGGCAAAATCAATCGTATAAAGTACAGTGACGTTGGTGCCGGCGAAAACGCCGGCCGTCTCTCTCGAACCTTGTGTGACTTCATTAACAACCAGTGGTTAACTAAAAGTTTTCCCTCCGTCGTCACCAACGTCATTGTACTTTACACGATTGATTTTGACTCTATCAACACACAGCCCACACCGCTGGGTTTAGGAACTTAAAATTTTGCACAGAGGTTTCCTATATAACGTAGGCGTGCACCAAGGAAGGCTTTTTAAAAATTCAACCACTAAGGGGGTGAAACAGGGGTTCAAACTTTGAATGGAGAAAACATATTAGATGGTCCTATTAACTCAAAACTTTATAATAGTACCCTAAAAAACAAATGTTTAAACATGTGTTTTATAGTTTTTAATAAATCAACCCCTAAATGGGGGTTCAAAGTTTGTAATGGAGTAAATTTCTTCCCCGGATGGAGTCGCGGGCGCAAGCTAGTTTATTATAATAGTGTAATGTGTAAGTGCGTAATGTACTACTTGGGAGAATGAAATTTGCTATAGTATATTCAACTTAAGATTTAAATCATATTTGCACTGATGCAACGGGAGAAGTACAAGTTGGTAGAGTTTAAAGTTTTATGTCGAAATTCTAGAAAACAGCTTATATCCTTTTCAAAATATTCGTATATAAAATTTTGTCTTCTCACGCTTAAGAGATGTGGTAGATAATCGCCACACCATATGGTCAAACCCGTTAGTTTGTGTTACTGCATGAAGTAACAGAAACTTAATTGGTGTCATCACAAACATGCACTTGGTGCGCTTATTGCAAGTATGTAACTTAAACCTAGGGCCGCACTGCAGATGGGTAAGCAGGAGGGTAGTGGGTATAGTAGGTAGCGGGTGGTGGGTAGAGGGTGGACATATCAAGGCCGCAGTGCAAGAAAGTTGCTTGGAGGTGGAGGCATGCGAGATATTAAGAAAATCCCGCTTGCAATCCAGTAATATTTTACCACGAGTTAGATATGGGTGTGTCAAAATCCGCCAAAAAATGTCTAAATAATAATAATAATAATAGTAATGAATAAACTTTATTTGTGCCAGAGTTCAACAATAATAGAATAAAAATAAACTATAACTAAGTGATATAAAAAAATAATTAATACATATTTTATGATAATATACTGTTTAAAAAAAAATGCAGCAACACTTTGACATGGCACAAACGGGTAAACCTTTGATTAAATTAATCATTTCTCCAGACTCGCTGTGCAAATATATTTTACTTTTAATATTTAGAAATTAGTATATCGTGTATCTAGTAAAAAAAGCCTAACATTCCCGGATGCCTGTGGGGATTGCTGGTCTAGGCGCCAGCCGAGACCGGCAACACATAGAGTCCTGGAATATGGCTTCTCCTACGAGATACACATACTAATGTACCGCCCATCGATTGTTCAAAAATCGAAGGAAAATTATTTCGTAATAACGTATACTTAATTAAATAATTGTAGATAAAATAAACTGTGTTATCTATTCCTTTAAATTTAACCAGCGCAGACCAACCTAATATATCTGAAACTATTTAAATCAGAAGCTCAACATATTTTGGTTCGTTATTATAAACCCATGTGATTTTTAAATTAATTATATTGATCGTCTATTTACTACAAAGAATAAACTATTGTGGGATTATATACACAATTTGCGGCATCTATCGAGTCTAAACAATCCAGATTTAAACAGTATTGGTAAAATTATAGTTGAAAGTAAAGAAAAAATCGGTGTTTCAGCAGACTTTTTTAGGTGGTTTTTGTTACCTTAACTAAACTTAACCAGTTGGATAAACTACCTCTTAACTAGCTACTATTTATTAATCCTTGTTTACATTAGTAGGGTTGACGGTAAAGAAGTTTAGGTGAGGTCTAACAGTACATGTTACTTTACTAATGTAAACGCAAATGGTAGAGTAGAGTACTAAAATTCGATAGACTAGAATATATAATGGCGTGACATAGTAACTACCACTCGCCTTCCTGCACCATCGAGCCTTTTATACTTTACCTCCAAACTTGGCCGATATGAACTGGTATAGTAGAGGAGAGCTCAAACTGTTCAAATTGAATGCATTTTCGAAAGACATTTGTGGACATATCTCTATCAAAAATGGCAGAGTAGTTAGTCCCCCTATTATGCTAAATGTTCTATCTCCAACTCTACCAATGTAAACTAGGCTTTTAAACCTAGTTGACAGTGATAAATAAGTAATTCAAACACAAACTAGGCTTTTAAGCCTAGGTTACATTAGTAGGGTTAGCGGTAGAGAAGTTTAAGCGAGTACTAACTATTCATGTTACTTTACTAATGCAACCGCAAATGGAAGCGTAGAGTACTAGAGTTCAACAGAATAGAGTAAGTTGCAGCGTGGTATAGTATTTCTACTACTCGTTCTCCTTTACTATCGAGCCTTCTATACTTTACCAGCGAACGCGACCGGTAAACTGATTTGAAGCAGTAGAGTAGTGCGTAACTATTCAAATTGAATGCATCATTCATTACACTACCAAAAATAGCAGAGTAGATAAGTACTTTAGTCCACCTACTAGGCTAGTGTACAGGGTGTCCAGTTTTCGCCCATTTTGCAGGGTATCTCGGTTATCTTTAAAGATAGGTAGCTGCGGTTTCCGCAATACTATATTCTATTCTATTCTTCTTCGTTTCTGAGATACAGGGCAATTTTGAAAATGTGTCGTTTTCAAGCACCCCTCGTATCTCAGTTGCCTTTTAACCTATCGGTAAGGTAAAAGCTGATTATTATATAGCTTTTTTTTGCGTAGAATCAAGTGGCGTAGTCAATTTTTTTCTAGAAGAAACAAATTTGAAGATAAAAACAAAAGTTGCATTTTTTAAATGCTATATTTTGTTTTCATTCCATTGCATTTTTCATAAGCTTTTCGAGAATATATAATTGTTGGTATATATATTTTGGAATAACATCCGAATTTTACAATTAAACAAAAGGGTATAATATTTCATAGTAGGTCGTGATATAAGGATTTGAAACAAATGAATATACTAGTATCCTTTCATGGCTGCTAGTCAGACCGCTTGTCAAAATTTGTAACAGATCATTTGAAAAAATTATTGTTTTCAAAACCCACACTTGGTATTCATTACTGTGTTTTTCGTTTAAAAAAAATGGCCGAAATGAAAGTTTATCAGAACTTTCAAAAGTATAATTTATGTTTGGTATATTGAATCGAATGAAAATTGGCATGATTCCGCGGAACTATATTTTAACAGGTAGTACGATTTTATATCCATTATTTTATCGTTGACGTTCTTCCTATATTCATTCTAGATATCCAGAGAGAAGGCAATCTTTTCTAGAATTAAAAAAAATAGTTAATTATGGTGCGTTTATGCAGCCAAGACCAAAATCCTATAATAGGGAAAATCGAGAAAGGTGTAAGGACATTGAGAAAGAAGTTAGTGTGAACAGGCCTCTAGCACAATCTATATTACTGTTCAAATATAAATTTAGACCACATAAAGTTAAAATCGTTCAGCATTTACATCAAGGGGATGCTGACCGTCGTTTCAGTTTTTGCAGTTGGTTTTTGCAGCAAACTCAAGCCAATGTGAATTTTGGAAGATTTGTGATATGGTTCGATAAGGCGTATTTCACTAGCTCTAGTATTTTTAATAGACACAATACCAGACATGGGTATCAAGAAAACCATCACCTTTACTTTGAACAGGGAAGATTCGGTTTCAGCGTTGCTTGTTTTATTTTAGGACGGCAACTAACTTTAATTTATGAGAGAAGCCTGTCAGCAAATCGTTACCTGGATATATTACAAGATGTACCTGAATTGCTAGATAGTGTTCCCTTGGCTTACTTAAACAATATATATTTCCAACAGAACGGGGCGCCTGCCCATAATGCCGGAATAATACGCCCTTTTTTTAGGAAATATCTTTTCTGAAATATGGATAGGAACCAACGGACCTGCAAGATGGCCACCACGATCACCCGATCTGTCCACCCTTAAGTTTGTTTGTCGGGTTACTTACAAAATAAAGTTTACTTGTATCGACATCGCACTATAGAAGAACTGCGTGAAGCCACTACACTAGAATTTCAAAATTTGCAAGGACGATCGATCATACTTTTAAATGCCATACGACGAATAAGTAAAATGTGCGAGTTTAGAGAAAACGGTAACAGCGAATTTTTTATTCAAAGTTTGGTTCAGTTATGTCATTGGGATTTAAAATTTTAAAAACAAACCTGAATGTTAGATAAATGTCTCTATTTATTTGTTTCAAATCATTATCTCATGCCCTATGAAATTAAGTATAAGTACCCTTTTTTTTAAATTGTAAAATTCTAAAGTTATTCCAAAAGATATATACCAAGAATTATATATTTTCGAAAAGCTTATGAAAAATGCAATCAAATGAAAAAACAATATACAGGTTGTCCTATTTAAAAAAATGCAACTTTGGTTTTTACCTTCAAATTCATTCCTTCTAAAAAAAAATTACTACGCCACCGGATTCTACGCAAAACATTATAAAATAATCAATTTTTTACCTTACCGATAAGTTAAAAGGCAACTGAGATACCTGGGGTCCTTGAAACTGACTCATTTTCAAAATCATCCTGTATCTCAGAAACGAAGGGGACTGTGAAAATTTTGTATGTAGCATCATACGTTTCTCGGAAAAGTAGCACAGTATTGCGAGAATCGCAGCTCTCTATCTTCAAAGACTACCGAGATACCCGGCAAAAGTGTCGAAAATTAGACACCTTGTACACTACCGCTAACTTTACTTTAGGAAGAGTGAACAACAAATTGGTTTAAAAATCAAAAGTAATAATAATATTAATTTTGGCTAGTGACAGAAAAAAATATTGGCGAATTCTCTGTCCCAAAATAATTTTTCTTTTAAGAGTTTCCGTGCGAAACAACATAGTTGTAGCTCTCTTATAAATTGTTTTCTGTAATATAATTAATGGCTTACTACAAGATATTAATGTACCATCCCCAAAAGTGATATTGAATGAGGACTTGGTAGGCAGGTGCAAACCAAAGTTTGAGGGTTGCTTTGTCGACACATTTACGTAGTATTTATGAATTTCCGTATTTTGTCATTATAAATTCTCCCGCAGAATCAATAAGTTAGATATTATTTACTTAAATTAATTCCGATTGTGAGAGTGGTAGGTGTAAAGTTTAAGGATAGACGAGTAACTACAACCTGTACGAGGACCAAACAGCCGTAATTAGGGGGGATGATCGGGACATAAAAGCAAAAATAGGTAAGGGCGTTAGACAGGGATGCATCCTGTCACCCATAATCTTTACATAGAAAAAGCAATGTATCAAATCAAGGAGAATACTAACGAAGGCATCAAGATGCAAGATGAGGAGATAGTCATGCTTTGGTTTGCAGGCGAAATTGCTATTTTAGCTGAAATAGAGAAGTCGCAGGACATCCTAAGTCAAATGCGGGAAAACCTCCTAATACAAAATGAAAATAAATACTAGGAAACCCAAGGTCATGAAACGTCAGAAATTCGGCAATGGAAGATAAATGAACTTTAGACTAGAAGGAAACAGACTAGAGGAAGTAAAAGAACCCAAGTATCCAACCGGTACCTGGGCAGCATTGTAACAAGATAATCGTAGCATGATATGAGAAGAAGGAAAGAAAGCTCTTGCAGAGAAGAGGCAATTGTTAACCAGAAACTTACATAAATATAGGAACCGCTCTTAAAGACCTACATGTGGAACGTTCCCTTTTACCGCTGTAAAGCTGGGGCACTAGGGAAAGAAGAAAAATAGGAAGCATTCGAGATATGGTGATACAACAGAATCAGGGAATTTGTACATTACAGAAAAGCCAAAGTGAGCTGACACATTCTGAGCGATGATGGTCTAACAGTTGGTTGTAGACGTGATGGCAGAGAGAGAGAGAGAGAGAGAGAGAGAGAGAGAGAGAGAGAAAGAGAAAAAGATGGATATAACAATTTTATAATATAAAACCCATTACCCATTACTTTCATCAAGGATGGTATTCAGGGTGATTTAACAAAATGAAATAAACCATTCAGAGCCGAAAATTAAGTTGATGGCTTCTGGAAGACGAAACATTGTACACAAATTAAAAGCTTGAAACAAAAATAACTAAAGCAAAAAAACTGACACCCGACTATGCAAAATAGCAACTAAAAAGAAATAAGTTGTATGTTTGTAAATGGGATTTATCTTCATGGTTGTATTACAAATTATGTACTACAAAATGTCTGTCATACCTATTTATGACAAAGAAGATGTTTCACAGAACAGGTATAGCAGCACGTGTGTCGTCAAATACCCAAGTTCAATAACAATCTCCAGAAGCTTGCTACACTTAAGATTGTTTTCACATCTTACTTTTAAATTTAAAATTAAGCTGACTAAATAGGTTCATGTAATAATGGTATTACGAGTAGATAAGTATTTGATTAACGACGACGACGTACGATGCAAACGCCCGTTTTGTGAAATCTCTTCCTTTTGTAGTAGATAAAAATTTGTAATGCACCTATGAATATAAATCCCACTTAGACACGCTATTTTGCGTACTTGTGGTGTAGTTTTTAAACTATTTATTTTAATAAAACTTGAAATAAAAATGATTCAGACTGGCAAAGGATCTCGGAGATGCAAGCTAATTACTTTTTTGAGATTCCTGGATAGCGAGGACCCATTTCACATCTCAGGTAAATGTAAATTAGCGGGAAATTGGTCATTTATTTTATGTCTCTACACAACAGGTATGTTGGAAATTTCAGAGCGTATAATGATTTATCTCTTTAGCTCTTTATGTGGGTTGTAGAGATATATATGAACGGTGTACCGTTGTCAGAGTATGTAATGTTTATAATGCAAATAGATAATCCAACTGGTGGGGTCCAAAATAATATAGTTATTACTGTATTTATCGAATTAGGTACGTCCGTAAATTATTGTCATAAAGCGGGTCTGTAGGGAACTTATCCAATTCATTTAGTACTATAGGTTAACTTATTGTGGTCATCTCCCAACTCACTTGCTTAAGGGCCTGGGATTTACTATTTTTTCAAATTAATTGACATCTAGAAAGATGAGATTATGTAAAAAGTGAATACCGTTTTAAAGGTTGTCAATTTAATTTCGTTTGAAAGGGTTTGAAAAAAATCGATTGACAGAAATTACCTCCAAAAATGATTCTCGTAATATGTTGCGATATAATGATTCATTTGGAAAATCAGCAATTCGAAGAAATAATGGAACAAAACACAACTTCTCAGTGACACATAATCAACAGTTTCGTAGCCAAAATGTGTCAAAACTTAACTGGTCAGCTGGAAAGATAAAAAGCTAAATTGGAAACAACATATTTTCACAAAAAGAAAACAGCTTGGCAAACACAGTAGCGATTACCTTGCTTAATAATAGTAATGATACTCATTGCCTTAAAAGATTTAATCCATTAGAAATAAGTAAGAGAATATAAAGCTGTGTAGTTGTAAATCCTATCTACTAAACCTAACTTTAGAGCTACAGTTTAAATTGTTAGTGCTTTAATGTAAGTAATTGACCTCAAACTAGCTCTGTATTTAATTACTAGCCTGTAATTGTTTACTTAAGCCAAGATAAAATATTTGCTTATTGCCCCAAGACAGAGTGTAAATTTAAGGAGTTAAGAAGAAAAAATAAATAAAAAGATAAAAAAATGGAAAAATAGACATATAATTGTAAGGTTAACGTTTGGATGTAAGGCACCTTAATTCGTAAGGAACTTCTTTTCCTTTTCTTTTTCTCCCCGAGAGGGAGGAGGGAGGAGGGAAGGAGAAAAATGAAAGCTGGCCATTTGGTTTCAACCAGAGCCACTAATCCAAAAACAACAACAAGAAGAAATAGCTAGAAAAACTAAATTAAAAACCCTTTGGTGTTGGTAAGTTGTGATTTTTTTACTTCGACATTTTAAAATTTAGAAAGTAGTAGGCACAGCATTGCATAAAAGGCTGGTCTCATACTGGAACCGACTATGTGCGACTGCGACTATGGACGACTAGACGTCGACTTAGTCGTACGACTTGAGCTCTCACATTGGAGCAGACTATTGGTTTAGTTGATGTCCTTTGTCCTTCTCAGGCGGCTGTTGTGTGGTGGTTGCCGTGAAATTTGATCCAGTTTTTGCGTATTCGAATATTTTGAAAAGATGAATGAGTTGTTTTACTTGGTTGAAAGTAGTGGTTTGCTGATGAGGCGAAAAAGACGACGTTGAAGAACGAAATGGGTTAACGAGATATTCCTGAAGAGAGAAGAGCATGGCGAATTTCGAATTCTTTGACTACTTCCGAATGAGTTTGAACTCGTTCACCAAAAAATACAGTTAATGCAAGGTTTTTGTAAAGGTTTTTTTTGTCTTGTCACACCAAGACAATTTCATAGTGCAATCGTCTTCAATTTTGACCGTTTGTTGATCGATTCGGAATATCTTAAAAGACGATGCAGGTGGCCATTAATTAAGCTGGTCTATAAATATAATAAACTGTATAAAACATTGTTGGCACAATATCTAAACTTATTTAATATCTATAAATTCTTAAAGTCTGTTTGATCAGATTGATTATTTAATGTTGACAGAATGTAAACAATAAAGGATGATTTATTATATTTGGCATATATACATAAAATACAAAAATGTTGCAACGTTGCAACCGTCATTAATAGGCAAGTCAAAATTGATGTTATGTTAGTGTTTAGGAGATTTATAGTTCCAAAAATTTAATAAAATTTTAATGCATTCTGTGTTGCCTGATGCATGTTAATTCACATGAAATTTATGAATACATTCAAATATTGCTTTAATTGCTATATTGCTTTTAATATATAAAATTAATTGTCGTTGGTTCTACAAATGTCTAAACAAAATAAACGTAAAAAATGACATTTTGTCAAATAATTAATATACAAACATTATTTGTTTTTGTACTTAAAAAAGCCTAAATCTCTGCTATAATTTTACCAAGCTACAAAGCCTGGTCTAGCGCTGTCGTGCATGAAAGAAAATGACTGTAATTCAAGCAATGCTTAGGGCAGATTTGGATGACAAACTGCACAGAGTGCGAAAGCCAACTTAGTTGAACTTAGATTTGGGGATTTGACAAATGGGAGCCAGCGACTTTCAATTAATTTCGTTATAAAATTAACTATGACCGTCCGTTTTCATTATTTCCACTTAACAGTCTGATAACAGTAGTATAGTGTTTAACGGTGTGTTATGGAAATATCGTGATCATCAGAAATAATGAACGGTTGGTCGATTTTGTTTACCTGCATTTTTTATTTGATTATGGAAAAGTCAGAGAAAGATAGAATACTGTCATCTAAGTATACACTATGATAATAAGAAATATTGATTTTATTACTGCAAAAATACTTGTAGACGCTAAGAATAAAAAAAAACAGTATCTCAATATCAAAACAGATTATCTTCTTTTCTTCTCTGTTTCTATACGTGAGATTTGATACCTATGAATTTAATTATTTCTTCTAACTTCTTGGTCACTTCATTTTTATTCTAAATAGTTTTTTTTTTAATTCGATGTTATCCATTTCATTTAATACATTATTCCGGGTTTTTCAACTAAAAACGAATTTAGTAAGTTATGCAAGTCAATTCTGTCCAGATTTTAAAATGTATGTAAGTAAAAGTAAACTATTTAACAGAATACTGTAAAAATCAAACAATAAGAGATATGAAATATAAAATGAGAGCGCAACAGAGAAAGTATAACCTGCCGTGTCAGAGCTTATACCTTGTTAAATCATTATCAGCCCAACATTGAACTGCTAATCGACGGTGTGCTTGAAGTAGCGATAGGAATAGACGAAAAGACACCAAAAATTGGTTGCGAGGCTTAACAAATAAGTATCAGTAGTTTCAAACAATCCTACTCGTTCATATAGTCGAAACATCGCAAAATCAAATTTTTACGCAGAAAAACGTGATTAAACTATGTATTCGCATTCTTTTTAATTTGTATGAAAATGTTTTTTATTCTAAAAAGTTATACTTAATACTTAATTCATTATTATAATTCAAAGAAGATAAACATTGGAATCCAAATTGAATTCCGCGAAGGAAGCGTGTTATTGTTGGCAACGCGTTAATCAAGGTAGTGTTTCGCATTTGGTTTCAATTGAATCCTAGATCGTCCAGTTTAACTGTTTAACATAGAAAACAGTTGCACGTATTTCCACTCCATTAGCTCTTGTTCCAAAATTATATATTATATATGCAGCAAGCAAAACAAAATGCAAAAACCAAAACACGACGGTTAATTGTTTACATTTTAGTACGCAGTTCTCTTCTCCTGAGGATACACGTGCAAGTGGTCGTTCATTGTAACTGTCGCAATTTGTACACTACGTTTTTATTATCATAAATTAATATTTAATGAAAGTTCGATAAGTAATTGCATAGTTTATTGTTATATACGCACATAATTAGCAGGTTCATAACAAACGTCTTACGAATACATCAATTCACGATCGACGAACAAGCAGCGTTTCCTTTAATTCCATATTTCGTGAGTAGGGGAGACCGGTGACAATTGTAACAGGTGCCAATTGTAACATTCAGTATACGTACGCCCTCTGCCGGATTATCGCGAACCGAGTTACACATGTTCAACAGTTGTTGGCAGATCTTTCTTTAGGGTGTTAGTGGGGCTTTAAGAATTCTGATGGATACTGTTGTTAGGATCTCAAACGTAATTTTCAACACGAAAAGTAAGTATTTATTTTTAGTTTCTTTGGTATTTAATTTCTTGATCATGTTTTCAATATATATTTAAATTATACCACTGAAATACGGATTATATTGACTTACATAGGCAATATAATCCGTATTTCAGTGGTATAATTTAAATATAATATAAACGCTTTAGGAATCAGATTACATAGTTTAATAATGTAAACAAATCATATGTGTTATTTGGTGTCAATTGTAACATGTTACCAGTGGAACCAATGTAAAAGGTGTGTATCATCATAATGTATTTATTTATAGAACGCTTTACAATATGAAATCAAACATTTTTGGAGACCTCATACCGTGCACACGGAAGAAAAATTACTCGTATATTAACTTAAAATTAATAATCTGAAACTTTTTCCCATAAAAGTCTAAGCCAACCATTATAAAAATATCAAAAGTCACAAATTTTGAGTTAAAACAGTCTTCTTCCGCATGCACGATATACTTAACTCAGGTGAAAAGTAAGGTCTTTTAGTAATGTTAACATACCCACGTTTCTTATCTAACTTTTTTCATTTTAAAAGAATATTTTACTTTGCATTTGTATATTCTCCAATATTGTTATTTATATTTTAATAGTATGAGTTACTAATATAGATTATTACGAATTTGTCGTTTTTCTTTTGGTATATTTTTGTCGACTTTAACCATAGGAAAAATTGCCACCAGTCTGGTGTCAATTGAATCATTTGTCATTGACTTGAATTATATGTTCTAAACAAGAAACTAGATGTTTTTTCTACATTCTGAATGTATTAGGTTACTTACAAAGCTCGGAGACACCCAAAAAAAAATCGATAAATTAGAACTGACAGGTAAGGTTGCAGGTAACAATGCTTGTTCGTCGATCGTGAATTGATGTATTCGTAAGACGTTTATATTATGAACTTGCTAATCATGCGCGTATAAAACCATAAACTGTCAAATTACTAATCGAACTTTCATTAAATATTAATTTCTGTTAATAAAAACGTAGTGTACAAATTGCGACACAGTTAAAATGAACGACCACTTGCACGTGTATCCTCAGGAGAAGAAAATTGCGTACTAAAATGTAAACAATTAACCGCCGTCTTTAGGTTTTTTGCGTTTTGCTTTACTTAACGCAAGGGCTGCCAACTTTCAAAAACGATCGGAGATCGGAAAAAAATCGTCCAAATCAAACCCGGAGGCACCGAACATATTATAACACAATATGTTCGGTGCCGGAGGGTGATATATGTTCGGTGCCGGAGGGTTGACAGCCCCACTTGCCGCATATATAGTTTTACCTGCTGGTATAACAGCTAATGGAGTGGAGATGCGTGCAACTGTTTTCTATATTAAACTGGAAGATCTAGGATTCAATTGAAACTAAATGCGAAACACTACCTTGATTAACGCATTACCAACGATAACACGCTTCCTTCACGGAATTCAAGTTGGATTCGAATTTGTTTCTTCTTTGAATTATGATGATAAATTATTACAACGTTTTAGAATGAAAAATATGTTCATACAAATTAAAAAGAAAGCATTATACATAGTTTAATCACGTTTTTCCGTGTACAAAGATTTTGCGATATTTCGACTATATGAACGAGTAGGATTTCAATTAAAACGGATTTTGAAACTGCTGATACTTATCTATTAAGCCTCGCAACCCATTTTTGCTGTTATTTCGTCTATAAATACCTATCGCGGCTTTAAGCACACCGCGAATCTTAGCTCCCCCTGAAATACGAGTGGGTGAACATTAGATAATGAATATCGAAAAATAAGACTGATAAACCAACTGGTAACGTTATGACAGTCGTTGGTGAGTACGTGCGTAAATATACTAACAATTTTGGTCGTTTACACTTAACACCTATAAGGATTTCCACTTTTTTATGATAGTAAACATCACAATTACCAATTAATTATTATTCGTTTGTAGTTTGGAGAAATTTTATTTTTTTAACGAGAAATACAGAGTCTGTCTGTTAGAGAATCACCCTCTATATTTTTCTTAATTAATAAGGGTCTTTGCTGTAGTCATGATGATATAGCATTCTGCAGAAATAGGCGTTGTATGTTTAAATAAACTACTTATGGAATTTTCAAAGACAGTGGAAAAATGTTGTGGTTTTAGCCATTAAAATTTACCGCAAAATTTTGTGAACCTGACGGGTATATTAAAATATGGGCTTAATTATTTTATAAATGGAAGTACTTTATACGTTTGAGTAATGCACACAAACAATGGTGTCTAAGTTCAAGCTAAATACGTAAATTATACCTCTCATCGTCACGAAAGGTGAATTACCTTTCGCATATTTTGACCCATCATTTCTTTAAGCAAAAATTTTAATTCTCGGAATATTTCTCTGGGTATTTCCGAACTCGATTAGTAATGTGGTGTAACGCACCTTTTAATATTACTAACAAATTACTAATTAATCTATTTTAGGTAGTTGTATTTGGTCACAGAATCCCATTTACATGAATGGCCAAGCCGTACAGTACAAAGAAATTGATTTATTTGGAAAAAAACTGGAAATTTCGGTTTTTGACTGAAATTCTTCACGGTTCTTAATTTTTTTCGAGTTCACAATGGATCCAAATCAAAATCCCGTATACCTTGTGGGAAAAGCTCGTCGAAATACGTCATATCTATATTTTTAGTTTCTTCATTCTTTATAGGAAGGGAGCAATCGACGATTAAACTTCGATTTTTTTACTTTTTTTGCCCTCGATCGGTACATTGTTTGTATTTCTATGTGTGGGTGTTTGTATGTATGTATGTAGCGATACGGATGCGAAGGTTGGGTTGGGTTGGGTTCAATCATCAGTCCGGAGAAGTGTGATGTCTTTCCTAATACAGAAATCTAGAAACACGAAATTTCAGTGCATTAAAATGATGACAACACCGACACTATAGGGCCCTAGAAAGGAGGGGGGGGGGGCGATCAGGTGGTCTACGCTCTGGTTCGATCCCCAGCCATCAACAAAATTTCAATTCTTTCTTTTTTAATTGCATAACCATTTTTAAAATGTTATATTGCAAAGTGAAATATATTTGACATTTTTGGCACTAACATTGAATTATCATACAATTTTAATACAAGAGGGAGAGCGAGAGGGGGGAGACTAATTAACACTAAGAAATATTTTATAATTTTAGATATTTTTTTCTCAATAATTTGTTGTCTAAATTAAGATGACAACAATTTTAGACAGCTGTACAATCTTACCGAAATCGAGAGAAAAAATGTGTGTTACCGTTTAAAAGAATAGTGATGGCAGAGAAGAATAAGATAGAGAGAATAATATCTCGTCTTCCCACCAGCTCGACCACGCTATGGCCTTCAAACGGCGACATCCCGAGATTGGCGCGTGGGGATTCTCACAATAGGTGTCTTCCTTTCACCCCAAGGAGGAGCTCCCGTACAGCTTCAGAGCCGCACACAGTTGTTCCATTCAACTGGGGCATCAAGCACCTGAACCGTTCGAGCCCTATCCCCCCTACCCTCTCGTGCATCACTTATCACTTGAGCTTAATGTCAAATTTGTCAATTGTTCCTTTCGGAATGGTGTCGAGTGACTCCGGGGCGAGTCGCTCCGGGGCGTCAGACACCTGAAAGGAATATTACTAATACCTCCCGACATCGACAGTGCGGTAGCAACACGGCAAGCAGAGAGAGTTTTCTGCGGCGCTTCTCAATACTCACTCTTACTGTATTTTATATATAATAACCCACAATCTGCAGCGCACGCCCGTGGCAGCTTGCTTCAACCTCGGTTTGGAGGGCATAGAAAGCAAATCGTATTTATGAATGAAATCCGTACGAGATATTCTTCTCTCTATCTTATTTTTCTCTGGTGATGGCATCATTACGTCAAACTCATAGCCGAAAAAATATTGTTGCCTTTTATTAAACTCGAAAACTTTTTTTTTAGTTTTTTTTTTGTGCAACGCCCAATAAGGATTGTAGAACCATGCTCCTATACATTTTAAGTACCCTGTGTGTACTTATTTGCGCTTGAGACAAGCCAAATAAAATCTGTTTTAAAACAAGTAGGTAAAATAAAAACTTGAAATAAACCAATGTCACTGACACAAATTTGTTAAAGAATTTTGTTTTGAGATTTTTCTTGAAACATTGGTGCTAAAAACGTCAATAAATTAACTTGGCTGTTCGATTTGGATTTTCGAAATATGTGTATTCTGTCGTGTTGAAGTTACCGACTAATAATTTTTAGACATGTATTTGCTTTACGAACCATACAACGCGGAATAAACACTAAAGTTTAAATTGCTGTTGCCACAAATAAAGGGGGATTGTTTTGTCTGCTGTCTGCTATTTCTTTCAAAGCTGGGGTGAAAATTGATTTTGAGGTGTTTGTTAGTTGCTCGGAATAGAAGGGTTTCTTACAAAAATAATACAAATTCAATACTTAAAATTCTCAGGAACTGAAATAAACACAAATTACAGTTTTTTTGTGGAGCTTGAAAAGAGTTTAAATTGTCAAAATACTCACTAACAGGCGTGGCCAGGCGCGGCCCGTCCATAAGGTCATTTGGTCAATGACCCACCTAAAATTTTCAGTAATCTACCTAATAATTTATTTTTTAATTTTTTAAAACCAAAAAATAATCTTTTGTTTCAAAGTTCCATGCGAAAAGTCCCCAAGAAAGAATCAAGCCAAGCCATCGTCAAAGGATATCCATAATATCCAAGCTTGCTCCGGGCTGGGTCATATTTTAAATTGATCTTATAGGTTCATATGGACGATATAAATTCATTAAAAGTAAGAGAGAAACAGACATACGCGCTTTAGGAAGTTAAAAAGAGACACAATTGGTCGACGGCCCACCCATAATATCTGGCCACTCCCACTATGGAAATACTTTCAAACCGCCCCCTAAAATATACTATTTCAAAACATTTGGTTCGGAAAAAGAAAAACTAATTAGGTACCTAATATGCGAATTGTATTTGCATCGTATTAACAATATTAATTATTAGTGGTTAAACATAAAATATAAATACGATTTCTGTCAGGCCAGCGCTAGACATCAAATTTAACGGTATCGGACCGATTTTCTTACATAGCCAGCGTAGTATAGAGGTTACGGTGTCAGCGAGCTAATCAAACGGTTGCGGGTTCAAATCTGTATTGCGGCATGAAACTATTTTTTTAATTTTTTGTTATTTAAAAAATTAGATCGGCTCTAAAAGGTGTATTGGCAACAAGTTGTTCCTCGATAAAATATTTTTAAAATTGTTGGCAATCTCATATTTACTACAACTTACATCCTGCACGTGCGTAGACAAATATCGTATTACTAGGTATGTCTAGTCGCCAGCATTGTATTTATTAAAGAAAACGGAGTTTCGGCAGCGTTCCTAATTTTATTTTACGAATAATCATACTTTTAGCGCAGGTTGGGTTTTTTTTTCTGTTTATATTCTGTTCTGTTTATATTCTGGGCTTTTAATACAAGGCGTGACCGCGACATCTATTGAAGACATGCTAAACTTATCACAACGGAACCCGCTAAAATCTACTATTTTAGAGTATTAAAACACATAGAAAAAAGCTATAAACAAAAAAGTGATACTAAAAGTCACAAACATCAAGAGTAGTAATGTTCAATATTCTGCAGTACCTATTTTATGATTTTTGCAGTGTTTATTTGTAGGTAAATAATTTCTTGGCACATTATTAAAAAACCTTTCTTAATTAAAAAAGTGTATTTTGCTTGTTGCGTTGTTATCACTAGTTGCCCACAAAATTTTGACCCACCTGTAAAAAAACTCACGGGCCGCGCCTGGGCGTGGCCCGTGAAATTTTAAAGTTGTATATCTCTGTTGCTACTTATGCCTAGTTCAGGTTTGTTAGTAGTAAGCCTACTAAGAACGTTTTGATAAACAAAAGGAATATTTTGTAATTTGCGAAAAAAAGTTGAATTTTTGAATTGACCCACCTGGGAAAAACATTAACACGCTTAGGTATTTTATTTATTATTTTTTCTAAACAAATTTTACATCATTTTGTCGACAAAATGTGTTAGTAGAAAGTTATAGTGATTTGAATTTTTTTAAACCTAAAATATACTAATTAAAAAAAAAATTCAAATGACTATAACTTTCTACTAACACATTTTTTTCTCTTAAAATTTAAGAATTGTCGACAAAATGATTTAAAATTTGTTTAGAAAAAATAATAAATAAAATACCTAAGCGTGTTAATTTGTTTTCCCAGGTTTGTCAGTTCAAAAATTCAACTTTTTTTCGCAAATTTCAAAATATTTTTTTTCCTAGTAAGTTCACTATTAAAAAAGCTGAACTTGGCATGGGTCCCATAAGTAGCAACAGAGATATACAACTTTAAAATTTTATGGGACGCGCCTGCTCACTAATACCTCAAGTATACAAGATGTGGCCAAATTCTTGTATATAGTTTTTACAGGTTTGGTCAAAAATTTTAAAAAAACTTTATACCTGCATAGGTCCGGAAATGCTTTTTTTCCGAGATAGAGAGTGATCAAATTTTAATTTTATTTTGGCTTTTTAAATTTGTTTTACACGTTTTTAAAGATAAATCATTCTAATTCCGTACATACGAAATACGTAAGTACGTAACTACCTATATAAAATATTTTTATTACTTTTTGAAATAATCTGAAGAATGGTAATTTTTTGGGGGTCGTGCCTCTTTTGACTACCCATTTTTTTTTTGCAAGAACCCTGACTGTTTTGTTGCAGCAAGCAGCGTTCCTGTTTTATCCTTTACCTTTTTGGATTCTTTGGGTATTTTGTACTTTTTAGATGATAATTTGCAAAATATCACTGAAAGCCAGGTAAATTGCTGTCATTTTAAAATTACCAAATGGAAACGATGATACCGGCCACTGTTTTCGACGTTCATCTGCGTCATAGTCTGCAGAAGATTCTGGAGCCGACTTGTGTATACTGAAGAGATATAGTGGGTGGAAAAGCAGCACTGTGGCTAAGGGGTGTGTAGAGTTTTCTTCAGAAAATAAAAAGATAAAGGGACAAAAGAGAAAATGAAATAAATATTCGATCTGAAAATACACTATCAATGGATACCACTACAAAAGTTTGCATCGGAATTAAATGTTTCAAGATTGAAAATTGTGTAATTAACGTTTACAATAAATAAAATAATGGATGGCGAAGTACAGATATTATAACAGAATCTCTACGTGCTCAATTGCGTCTAGAGTAGAAAAAAATATAAAAAAATTGAAAAAGTCACTAATATAAAAATTTTGAAAGTGATTTTCAGACTGTGACTTTACTTTTCGTTTTCGATTTTGAATGAAAACTAAGCAATATTATGTGGTATAGAATAATTATTTGTAAATGTTTATAAGAAGACTTGTTTTGTTACCAGTATCACAAAATAAAAACGTAAACAATTTTATTTCTCCTTGGTCCACACAAAGGCAACAAAATCAAAATTTACATTTTTCCATATTGGCTAGAGAATCCGTCGTTACACTTTGGACAAACACCTAAGAAAACAGCTGCAATCTTCGACATTTTATATTTGAATAAACATCTGAAGTACAATTGATATTTTTTACGTTTTAACTTATTTCAATATCTAAATTACTGCTGAGGGACATTTTATTCCCTACAATCATCTTTATAATTGGTCTACCCTGAAGAAGCCTAGCTATATATTTGCTCTGTACACCACAATAAAAAACTCATCAAAATAGGTCATGAACAACTAACTGATTGACAACCTATTAAATCGAACAGCTTCTTCACAAAACCGGGCAAAATGAGGATGACGGGCAAAATTGTCGAGCGTTTTTTAGGCCTTTTGTTGTGGAAAACAGCGAAGAAATGACGAAACAATAGTGTGTAATTTATAAATGTCATGTAGGCACTCATATTAATATCGCAGTGAACCCTGATTCTCTAATTTCATATTTTGGTGTCATTGTATAGAGCAAGAGCAAAATAAAAATTTCAACTGTCTTATTGATAATGTTAAGTAATTTTTGAAGCCGCCGCTGTTAAAATCTTTCCTGATATTAAGTATACTCGAAGAGGATGTAAAGGTTTTTCTTCAATCACTGATTTTTACTTCCCCAAATCCTACAATTTTTGTTCACATAACCACTGAGGTGGAAATGAGCTCCGTCGGAAAAGATAATTTTATTGCAAAATTCTGCATTATTTCTAACGTCTTCTAAGATAAAATTAGCTAAGGCGATGCTCATGGTCTAATATTTAAAGTGCCTTGTCTCTAGATCAGTGGCTCCAAACTGGTGGTACTTTATGAGCATTTGGGGTGATACGCAGAAGAGTTCAATTATAACACAAACAGTTTCTCATTAAGCTTCCTGTTAAAGACATTCTGGTGTTAGGAAATTGTATTTGCCATTTGTTAATAACAATTATGTATCAACGACTTTTTCCAGTTTTATGGAATTATTTTCTGTATTTTGTTTTTTCTATACTTTAATACATTTTGTAAAGTTATTCACGTGTGTATAGAATTTATTTGACTCCCCTTAAAAAGTTATAACATAACCAGTGGTACGCCACGACTAATTCTTAGGTGGTACTCAAGTATAAAAAGGTTGGGAATCACTGCTCTAGATGACACATAAGATGATTTCAGATGACCCGGGTTATAGTAACCGCCAGTTACCGTTTCATTTCAAGTGGCAAGTAATGACGTCATCTATGACCGCGATTTGTCACATTGATAACCACATCGGAGATATGGTTATAAATGCTGGTTATGATGTTAAACTTGTGTTTTATAAAACCTATAAATAATGGAAGCCACAATAGAAGCTATTAAAGTGAAAATAAATGGTAAATATATTTTCCTACGACCACCTATGAAAGTGAGAAAAAAAGCACGGTTAACTTGGCGAGAAAGTGCCTTATATCACACGCGTGTTGAAAAGTACTTTACAACACACGTGTTGAAAAGTACTTGTCAACATGACATTGAAATAGATGGTGCCAATGTCATTTGTTTTATTTTCAGCACACTTGATGAAAATACTAGTGTTGAAAGTGCGGGTTTTAAAAGACAGAAATTGAGGTGTTTTTGTAAATATTTTTGTGGTCGTAGGAAAAATATTGTACATTACTCGTGTGAAAGTAATTTTCGCACACTCGTGGGATTATCGCACTCGGCTATCGCCTCGTGCGACAACATTCCCACTCGTGTGAAAAATGTCACTTTCAACGCTTGTTATGTAATAAACTATTTGAAGATAGAAAGGAAATTTTGATGCAACTCTTGAAACTTTGTTTTGATATATAAAAATGTTAGCACCTTTAAACATAAGCCCTTAAGAGAACAATGTACTGTAGGTTAGTGGGTACAATCCCAAAATGAAGTACCTATAAATTATTTCAATTTGTCAAATATCTGCGGTTGAAGTGTTCACTATGCTAAACAGTGATTTAAATTAGCGGTATAACCATGGACTAAGGCCCCTAAAAAAGGTCGGTATGATTTAAGATAATCTTTAGGTGCTTATTATTTGCCACTGGTCTTAGCTGAGCTGAGATAGTCAGACCCGTGTGTCTCTTTTTTGCCTCATTAAATTTATCATACCCTCTCTGACTACATTGGCTCATCTAAGACAGGTTCAAAATAAAAAACCACTATTATTTCATAATTCTAAAATAACGAGGACCACAAGTTTTGTTGTCCCTCCACACACAACTCACACAAGGAAAGGGGTCGACAAATACATAAAGTTCCAATCATTAAACGTGAGGTTAGTTTCGTCAAAGCGGTCAACCAGTTAATTTCATATGGCTTCAGGCACGACATCATAATAATGACGTTGCTGAGTTACCAATCTGTTACCTGGTTATTCAACGGTAAGGCCATGTGAAATCATCTATACAAAATATAAAATTTCTAGGTTAAGTTGTTGAAAAAGGGCGCCCAATTTAAATCCCGAAGTACGATTGGGACACCCTTTATAACGATAGGACTCTCACGTGATTAAAAACAAGGCTTCAAATGCTGAGTTACGTGAATATTCAGACTGGTAAGCCGCACGGCGTAATATCTAAACGTGACCTAAACGCTGACCGACCAGCACGTGGCACGGTGATCAGATTCTTTTCTTTAGGAGGACAAAACTATTATTTGCTTCATTGTAGCATGACGTGAGTTATTGGCCTTTTGTACTAAAAAATTTAGCAAAATGTGATTATTTATGCAGTTGTAGACCCAAAATCTCCAAAATAGTTAAAGTTTTTGGTAAGGTAATACTTATTATTATTATAAGAAATCTCAATAAATATTTCAAACAAGAAGCAAAAGGAAGCAAAGATATATCACTAGTTTTAAAGCTAACATTCTGCACTACAACTCAGAGTACAATTAAGTGTGAAACTTTTTGTTAAACTTAAGGGCTAGTTCGTTTCTATACAAGCGATTAAAATTTAGGTATTACGTAAGTTTGGGTTATCTCTAGGTTCCAATATCTGTCTTAACATATTTATAGCTAAAATCACAAACTTATAACACATAACTATGATATTAACCTGCTACACACACAAGAACTATTGGCAGAACAGTCCACGACTAATTAAGCACTTTACGGTAATATTGGTATTTATGATGTTGGTCGCATCAAATGTGTTGAGTCTAGCCAAGTTACTTCTGTCATTTAATTATTACTATTTTATTAGCTGACACCGTAGGCTATTATCTGTTCCCTGTAACAACATTGGTTTTGAATTTTGTCGTCGTAATTATAAAAAAAATTAATCACAGTGCGGTGTCGTAAAATGCCAATCGCATCGATTACACACGTTAGTAACCGACGCCACTGACTAGATTTTTGAAATATACAGTATGTGAAATATAAACCATGTCAAAATTAAATTAATTTAACCACCGCGGACCCGATTGGAAAATGACACCTTAAGATTAATACAGTTCATTACTCTTGAACCTTGTGGTCCCTGATAAGAATAAAACAAAATCATAGTGGTCCCTAATCTCAACAAGGTTAAGAACCACTGCTCTAGAGCAAAGAATATTTATAATCCAAAATTACGGACTCATACAGGTTAAAGAAAATTACTAATAGAAGATTAAATAATACAATTATTATAATATTCGAGCAATATTTCTTATTTTATTAAACTTTAAAAAAATTAATGGCACATCACATTTATTTTTCAAAAACTTCTCCTCCATATTCTACCCATTTTTCTGACTGACGTCGAAAATGGCTAAAATTTGTTCTTATTTCTTCCAGTGAGTTCGATTCTATCGCTCTTAAAATTCTCTGCTTTAAAACTTCATCGTCATTTTTAATGGGTCTTTCATATGTTAGTTGTTTAATACCCACCCCCCCCCCCGAGAAATATATCACAAATTGTTAAATCTAGACTCTTAGGGGGCCATAAAATTGGACCAGTTCGGCCCATCCATCGATTTCCAAATTTGCGATTGAGCCAATCCCTTACATCTGCAGCATAATATGCAGGTCACCCATCGTACTGAAAATATATATTTCGGCGATTTTGAAGAGGCAATTCTTCTAACTTGTCTGACAAAAATATCTCCAGATGTAAATAAGAATGTCTGTTACATGTATTATCAAAAGAATATGTTATAATTCCATAATAGGAAATGGCCCATCAAACATTTACTTATTTTAAAATACTGGTTTACATTTCTATATAAACACTGGATTTTCCGTATCCCAGTATCTCACATGCTGAAAAGCTACGTGCCGTTTCTACTGAAGGTTAACTCATCTGAGAATATCATCAGCTTATGAAAGTTCATGTTGTTACGTAAAATTTCATCACCGACCCACAAACAAAAATCCAAGCGTTTGTAACGGGGACCGTTACAAACGCTTGGATTTTTGTTCTTCTTCCAAAGATCCAAAGTTTGGTTAAAAATTAATTTAAAAGGACGAATTTTATTTTCCTTAAACACATTTTGAATAGGGATTTTTTACACAATTATAAACTTCTGCCTGCTCGTATTCTTAAAGAAATAATAGGATTTTCATCAACATTATTGCCAAATTGCTATTGTATAGAAGCATCGTTTTCGTCGTATCTTTTCTTGGTCTTCTTTAAATCACTAACGGATCCAGTGTTTTTTAAATTACTAACTTTTGCACTGAAATTGCACATTTGGAAACTTTTCTTAAAACTTCTCAATAACGTAGCGATAATAATTCTCGCCATTTGTGTAATTTTGGATTATAAATATTATTTTAACTTAACTTTTTTATTTAACGTTTTGCATTAAAATTTAAAAAAAGGAAACTTTACTCTTAACCAAATTTTACGTTTTTGAATTTTTGTATACCTACCCTGTACAAAAAACTAATTTTTGGAATGGTGAATCTTATTTTTAACGGAAGAATTTTTTATTACGAATTACCTTTTTTCATATCTTTCACTGTGTGGTTCATTTGTCCTCTTGTCGACTCCATCCCTGGGCATACTGTAGAATGAACTTACGTATATATTTAATAATTTTATCTTTAATGTAAATGCTACCGCATTTGTAGATACTGTAATGCCTTATTTACCAAACTAAAAATATTGCCTTTTAAGGCATATTATACGGTTGCAAAAAGACATTATTTAATTTTTTTAATTATTACAAGTTGGTTTAAATCTAAAATGTTACGATTCATTCTGTCTTCAAAGTTGTAAAACATTGTTCCATTTGTTAAGGGCATCGGTCAAATAGTGCCAACAAAACAAAAGAAATACAAATTTGAAAAACAGATAAGTTTCTACAATAGAATTCTATGAAAACTTTAAAAGAGGTTTCATAGCAGTGACGCTGAAAAATCGATAGATCAATGAATAAAATATGGTCGTAAAGGGGACAAAATAGAGATGATAAAGGACAATGTCCTGCGTTTTCCATGGCTTTTCACCCCTTTGACAGAAAATAAATTGAGACTTTTTCAGTCATAATATGTTCCCGGCTTGGCAGCCATTTTGTTTAACATTGATATTTATGCTCCCTACTCTTGCACTGTATTGCTACTGGATAAGCCTCTTGTTAGAGTTTGTAACTGCAGGTATTTCAGCATAATAGATAACCAGTACTTGTTTGCTCAGATTTATTTTCATACAGGTTGTCAGCAGTGGCGTGTCGTGGGGTGTGAGTTTGGAGGGGCGCACCAGAAATCAAATAACAAATGACATATAGGCAAATTGCTCGAAAGAGTATCCATTTATAACTTTTTTTAAATTTAAAACATAGGTATTATAAAATATTAATACCTACAATAACGACAAAAACAATAATAATTGTAAATCAAAACGGTAAAAGTCCAAAAAAGGCTCGTTTTAAACAAAAATCCACCTAACTTGAAGTTTGCAAAAACAAAGAGCTGGGACAGCGGAATAGTTTTTGTAATGTCATTAGATAACACTTCACTAAGTAGGTAGTCACCGTTTATTTGTTTATAAGTAGGAAAAAGAAAGAACAACATATTTATACAGATTAAACTAACCAAAATGGGTAGGTAAGTCTTTTTTTAGAAGTGAAATCCAAAATTTATTTGAATAATATTATTTACGGAATTCATTTTTCACACCCAAATTTGATTATCCGATAGACACGCAGTCAGAACTCTACGTATGCACTACGGCTTATGGCAAAACCCGAACTGAGAAAATGCTCGTCGCAGAAAATTCGCGGCCTAATGGTCCTTATGGAATCGGATATTATCGGGTGACGTTCGGCAAGAATTTATGCAGCGGCCCGTGGTCGCGGCTTTCAAGCGACTGAATATTATGATGCAATATTCTCACGACGTGTGTCAACGTTGGTCAACGAAAACGGATATTTACAGATGAGTTCAGAGTTGGTATGGTTTTTTGAAATTTAGAAATTTTAACTACCTATATGAATGATAATATTAATAATAAAATTAATAGTAATAATAAATATTTAAATAAACATTTAATTTGTGTGTTATATTAAAAATTTCTAGGAAGGGCGCGCGGCCACGCGGCCTTATAGAGCAACCGCCACTGGTTGTCAAAAAAGTTTTAGTATGCGAAAAATACCTTTGCTAATAGTAAATATAGACACTAAATTTTAGGTGTATCTTGTTGGTTAATAAATCTACTTTTTTATGTAATTCAACTTATTCAACTTCTTTGAGGAGTGATGTTATGGAGTTGAGGATAAAAATTTTAAATGCAACCCTATGTGTGGTACTTCATTTTAAAGGGCTTTAAAAAATAAACATTTTTTCGCAAACCCGAGGTCCGTATCTTAATCATTTTTTAAATAGCAAGCCTTAAAAATTAAAAATCGTAAAAAAAAAATTAAAAATTAAATACTTGTATTTGGACCTCGTTATTCATTACTTGACCAACCGCCAAATCGTAACTTTCGAGAAAACAGTCTTTAAGTTTTTGGCTTTCTTAAAAATAAAGTATTTATCAAATTAAGCTGATTTTTCGTGTGAAGGTTTAATATACTGAAATGAATTTCACTTTAAAATATTATTGTAAAATAACGCATTTTGTTGTTTTTATAAACGAAAAAGGCCCTTGGTCATTTAGTGCTTCTCGCCGTTTCCTGCTTTTTAGTTTTGCATAATATGACTATGTATCAGTTTTGGCGGTTAGTCATGTTATGCTTAACTTCTGAGTGTAAATAAATTATTTTTATAATGAAGTGAAACGTTTTTGTATTGTTTTAAGTCTTCTTGAAAATAGGTTTATTTGAATTTGAAGGACATGTTTCACAACAAACAGTTTCTGTATGTACAAAAGTGAAAAATATATTTAAATAAAAGAAACTAACATTGAACCCTAAACTTAACTACTAACACATTTTTTTCAGTCACCCTTTGCTTCTTTCTCTTCTCCTGGTAATGCACTACTTGGAAATATTTTTCGGTCACCGCCATCCTAAGACATAAAAGTTAAGCCAGGCAAAAATATATTTCGACAATAAACTTACCCCTAAGGGTTACGCCACCCTGAAATTTCCAAAAAATCGATTTTTTTGGCTAGATAAATTGTTTATACGTTAACATTAGAAGACCCCATGTACGGTCCAGGTATCGCAGACTGAAGAGAATTAAAAGAAATAATGATTTTCAGACGCTGACGTCGTACTTTTTTTTCTTTTGCGTTTTTCTCGAAACTACTTTTTTCAAAACGGTGTACACGATATCTCAAGATCTACTCAACCGATTTGACTCAAATTTACAACACTTCTTCTTTATCATATTATCTACGATGTAACGAAGGGATTTTTCGATTGTATGTCTTGTTCAAAAGTTATGAATCTTTTAAACTCAAAATTTCGATGCAAATTCCAAGCTCTTTTTTCAAATATATTGCCGAATATACCCTTCTGCGCGAATATTTATCTGTAAACACCCCATCCACATATTCGGCTAGTTGCCAAACACGCAAATATTTGTTATAAATACCCGAATATGTGGAGCCGGATTTATATAAATAATTTGGGACCTGGAGTTAACGAGTACCCGTCTAGACGTATTTCCGAAGTGAAGATCTGGTATATTCGGGACGTTTTTTGGATGCGCTTTGCATCCCTCATGTGATTGGTTCAAGCAACATGACGGTCTTTTTGCTTTTAAGTTTTACAGTCGGACATTTTACCCGAGGACGGTGGCGTTGCTTGAAAAATTTAGATATCTAGGGGCTTTCTGCATTTCTACAAAAAAAATTTAAATTTTTTTCCTATGTCACATTTTAGCTATTACTCTTTTAAATAAGAAAAACATATTTTGTTACGTTTCAGACAATGCCTAACTGAGAAATCACGTACACCATCAGCAAGGATTTTCAAAAGAGGGTCCTACTTATCGGCTCATATCTCCGCCATTTTTAATTTTTTTTAAATCGTTAACATTGCAAATTGTTCATAAAACTACTATGTATATGTGTGAAATAAATTTTTTTATATATACTTAATGACCGCGTCAAAATTTTTTTTTATTTTTATAACTTTCCCAGCGCCAGGGTGGCGTAACCCCTTACGACGATTTTTTGTGCGATTTTTAACATCAAAGCAGTTCGTTTCTTCATTTTTCAACTTATAACTTTATTTAACTACCACACTATAACAACAAACTGTTTATAACTAGAAATAGACGTGATCTACCTTATAAACACAACAAATTATAGGATACATGCGCGCGTATAGAACAATCTGCATCAATCAGCCAAGCGCCGGAACCCACCTGCGCGGCGCGGCGGTTGGTCATTTTATGCAAAATCGAACTAGACAAATTTCAAATTTTTCTGTTTGACGTGTAGTCAGTCGAGTAATGCAAAATTGGTCTAGTCATATAGGCTGATTGGCGTTTACGTTTATTGAGGAATATACAGAAATGATAGAGTTCTGTACGTTCTTGATTTTTTCCAAGATAAATACCACCTTTACCTTCTAGATGGCGCAAATATCTCAAAAAACTATACTATGTCGCTTAGTCAAGTGATGCATAACGAGGTCCATTTATCTTATTGCTTTATTGCTTTAAAAATTGTTCAAAATAATCACCATGAACTTCTTGACAGTAATAAAGTCGATTTTAGAACTCACTTCTCACATTTTCGAGAATGGCAGTTGTTACTTCTTGGCAGTTTCAAAATCGACTTTATTACTGCCAAGAAGTTCATGGTGGTTATTTAGAGTAATAAGAGAAATAAACTTACCTACCTAAGTTTTTTTTCACAATTTTTAATTTTCACAGGCTTGCCATTTAAAAACGAATTAAGATACGGACTTTGGGATTGCGGCAAAATGTTTCTTATTTGTCAGAAAAGTCTTAGTATGGTCAAATATCTTTGCTATTAGTAAAAATAGAGACACCAAATTTTAGGTGTATCTTATTGTGTTAATAAATATACTTTTTTTATGTAATTTAACTTTCTCAAACCGCTTGAGGGGTAACGCTATGGAGTTGAGGTCAACAATTTTAATTGCAACCCTGTGCGGTGTGGTACCTCATTTTAAAGGTCTTCAAAAAAGAAACATTTTACGGCAAACCCGAGGTCCATAACTTAATTCGTTTTTAAACGGCAAGCCTTTAAAAATTAAAAATCATGAAGAAAAATTAAAAATTTAAATACTTTTATTTATCTTATTACTTTAAAAGTTGTGTGACAGGTCAATTTTGCGTAAGTACCTTGGCCTATTTTCACTAATTAATCTTATCCACAAATGCCTATTTAATGTTTACTTTTAATTTACCTTTGT
Source organism: Philopedon plagiatum (assembly GCA_963971165.1). Lineage (NCBI taxonomy): Eukaryota > Metazoa > Arthropoda > Insecta > Coleoptera > Curculionidae > Philopedon > Philopedon plagiatum. The sequence continues at coordinate 71,911,404 of OZ020194.1, forward strand.
TGCTGCAATTGCGATGCTACGATTACAATGTATAAGTTTGTTCTTGCCTTGTCTGCAGGTTGGTTCCTGGGAGTTTTAATTTGACTGATTGCCTTTTATCTCGGGTACCTTGCTTTAGGGGTAGGGGTCCATAATGAAATTTAACCTTTTTCTTTTGTTTTGACCCTGAATTTCATGCTCTTCGCCTTGTTCCAAGTTCCCACTATCAATGAAAGTTGTATTTAATTTAGTTATTGTTAACTAACTTGCTGTACTTACCTTATTTCTTCATGAAAATATTTAATATTTTATTTACTTTTGTTTGCCCTTTTTGACATTAGAACCGTCAGGCGGGCCTATATCGAGTTTAGACAGCGCCGTCGATTCGCATTAGAGATATGGTATCGAAGTAGGGTGAACCAACTGATTGTAGCGATGGGATATCTCGAATGAAAAATAATCGATCATTCGATTATTCAAATCACTCGAGATATCTCGAGAAGTCAGCGCGATCATTCGAATGATTTAGCCGAGAGATTACAATATAACAATAATCGCCTTTCGCCGCTTCGAATGACAAGACGAAATACGAAATGATGCCGTCGCCGACTCGGCACTCGACGTTGCGTTACGATGCGATTGTCTCGGATGTGTTTTTCATTCGAATGATTATTTATTTCGAATGATCCTTCGATATCGATCGAGCATTATTTCATCTCTCGACAACGCATAGCATGTTTTTAATATTGTCTGGGTCTCGGATGATTTTTTCATTCGAATGATTGTTTATTTCGAATGATCCTTCGATATCGATCGAGCATTATTTCATCTCTCGACAACGCATAGTGTTATTGCATGTTTTTATGATATATATAGGGTGCTAGTAAAGTATGTGGCCAAACTTGAGGGTATTATTCCTTACTTAATTTTAAGACAAAACGTAGGTCCTAAAAGACTTTGCTTTTAATACACAGGGTGTTGAATTTTTGTAAAAGGTTTTTCCTAAATAACTAGAGGACGCAAATTAGTATAAAGTTGAAATTTGGTGACAATTTTTAATGCATAAAGGGGAGTCATGCTAGTTGCCAAATTTCTTTAAAGAAGTGTTTTTGTTTTCATGGATCTCTTACTTTTTTGTTATTTTTAACAAATTATACTAATATAATGTTATGTATAACTTTACATTTTTTTGTTTTTATCGAAAACGACCAATCCAAGCCAAAAAAAATTATGATTTTTGTGCAATTTTATTTGCTATTTTTTGATTCGAATGATTATTTCGAATGATCATTCGATTATTAAAATCATTCGAGAGGTAATATTTCGATTATTTCATTCATTCGATTATTCCCAACACTAACTGATTGGCTCATGCGCTAGCATTTCCACATCGTGTTTCGAGGCGCTCGAGTTTATAAGCGCAGTCGGGCTTGGCGTTACAATTTGGCGAAAGAATCAGTGGCTGGGGGTGCACCGGTAGCTTAGGTGTTTCCTAATAGCCAAATATTTACCCATACTTAGACTTTTCGGACACCCTGTATGGTTCTGTTAGTAATTGTTTAATTTTGAAACATATTATTATGAATTCCACATTTTATTTTGGCACTCTTTATTTGTCAGAGTTTCCCAAGTAGCATATTTAGACACAAATTGGGTACAAATTCTTTGTTGCGAAACGTTTCGAAACATTTTCGATTCAGATTATAAAATTGTGTCGAGACACTTGTGTTCCGAAACATTTCCGACACATTTTCGAATTTAGTGACTAGAACCACTTAAGAACTGTTTGTTTGAAAATATTTTACAAACCACAGTGTCCATACATTTTCAAAACGCGGGAAATATTATTTTTCGAAACATTTTTAGATAAAATTATGAAGTTGAGGTAAGACACGCGCGCTCCCAAATTGTACAACACATTTTCGAATTAAGTTAATTAAAACAAATTGGTATTTTTCTGTTTCGATATATTTACCAAACGATGGTATCCATTCATGTACGAAACGTGTAAAAAAATTGTAAGAAACATACACACTACGACCTCTTCGGAACAAATTATTACAACTTGTAATGTTTACATTTTGTTTACTTTGATTTTTTGAATCACCTTTAGCCATTTTACGTAATTTTTTTTTTTTAATATGGGAAGAAAACAACAGGACAAACATTCCTCAAGGTTTTACAAGGCGCTACAAAGAAAAACATACAGCAGTTTTAAAAAAAATTATCTTAAATTTTTTAGAATGTTGACTTTTATAACAACTTCTTTGTTATACCAAAAAAGTTCCTTCCTTCTAATAATGTTTAAAGTAACTGTCATGCTTTTTATATATTTTTTCTTTTAGCTCCGTATTTTGATCTCTGAAAATATATTAGAAACCGGAGACCTTTGCAGCGATAAGTTCACGATTGCAAGCACTTTATTTTGGTCTGGAGTAGGATTTATTTTTTTGAGTTGAGAGGCGGGATAAAAATGTCAAGTTAACGAAACATGCCTTTACTAAAGGCAATTCGAGAATTCTAGCTCGATAAATCTATCTATCTTTTAAAAATACGACACAACTTAATTGATCTTATTGTTTGATTAAACCAGTGCCTAATTAAAGAGTGGAATAGATAAGTCCGCTAAATGTGAAAAACTTTAGTAAAAATGCAAAGAAAATAGACCACTGTTCTTCGGACATCATGGGTGTAAGTCTGCCTGCAATGCAATAAAGGTTAAGGGCCTAGAAATCCGGATAGCCGAAGGGCACCTAGTTTAGAATCAAAAATAGTCCCTTTTTCTTGAGTTTTTTGGCGGTATTTTATTGCACTAGCAAAAAAATTATTTCTTTGCATGTTTACTATACCTATGTTACCTAGGGACCGAAAGAATTTTCCTGTCAAAACCTTTGCTTTGGGCTATATTGAAAAAATCTTTCTAAGACACATTATGGAAACTGTACCTATGTCTTAATTTGTCTCAAGTGATCTTTTAAAACAGCCCGACAAAAATTTGTATTTACCACATTGGCCGTTTTAGTGCTCATTCGTATTGGCACTTATTACATAAAAGACAAGCAAGAAAGTGCCCAAAATAAACTTTTTAGCACTTAACCGGCTGATCTCTTTATGGTCAATTGAACAGGTCATTTGGTCAATGATCCACCTAAAATTTTCAGTGATCTACCTAATAATTTACTTTTTTGTTTTTTAAAACTGATGAATAATCTTTTCTTTCAAAAAAGTTTAAGTTCCATGCGAAAACCCCCAAGAAAGGATCAAGCCACCGTATACAACAGTGATCAAGCAAAGCTTGCTCCGGACTCGCCGTATTTTAAAATGACCTCCTCCTGGTGTATATGGACTACATAAAATACATTAAAGCTAAGAGAGAAACAAACATCTTTCTCACCATTTGTAGCTATTGTATTGTCATTAGAAGTCGAGACGAAAATACACGCTACTGATTAGCTAATCAGATAGTGTTAATTTAATGGTGTCATAAAAATGTATATATGCTAATAAAGTTAATAAAACTTGTTGAGCTATAAAATGTTGTATTTCACTAAATGGGGGAGATACAAGAATGAATAACAATGCAAAATGGTACGAAAACATGACTTCAGAGTTTGGTTTCAACTGCGTTATGTTATACCTAATTGCTAGTGCTAGTATACCCCCCAGGGTGTTACGAAATTTCGAAGAAACACGAAATTCTTTTTTCACTGAGTATAAAACGAAAATTAACTTTTTACCAAAAGTTACGACCACAATCATATTATTGTTAACCAATGAGCCTGCAGTGCAAAATAAAATTTATTCAAATCGGTTTAGAAAATAAATGACACCAAAATTTCTGATGGTGCGTACATTTTTCTGGGTAGTTTATTAAAGGCTTAAAAAAATGTATGTAAAATATCAACGAACATTGCTTAGGTGTTCTACACTACTACACACCGGTGTCAATGTCAGATATATATTAATAAATGCATTTATTAATGATTTTTGCTCGGGTATGTGTACAGGTCTAGCAAACTTTTCGTTAAATAACAATAAAAATAAATTCAAGGACTTTCTAAGCAGCACAGTGCCATGCTGATTTTCCAATTTTTGGTTGGAATTTTGTTTTGTAGTACCACCAAAATTGACAGCCCAAAATTCAAAGTATTCTTGTATACTTAATTTGGTCTTGAACTCTTGTTCGTCGTTAATATTTAAGTTGCTAAGCTATTTAACGTTACATGAATAGTTGGTCTGCATCTGCAAGAAGTCGGTTCCACCAGCTAAGGAGATCAACCAAGTAGGAAGTGTAGCTTGGAATTTACTGTCATGTTTTCAGGTAGTCCAAATGAATCGCTTGTATTCGCTAGAGCATGAACTCAAGGTCGTAGCCGAGAAGAACATTGGTTTGTTCTTCTCGGGTCGTAGTATAAGTATCGGTCGTACCGTCTTGTTTGATTTCATTATAAAGGGCGAGTGAACAAAAAAATTGCCAATTTTTTGGAGGAAATTGAAATCTAGTTTCATCCCTCCTATTTTTACAGGTAAATCTTTGTTAGGGACTCCAAATGGTGAGTACAGACGATTTTTCTTGTTTATTATATATTTTGAATGGACATGGATTCTACCCTATAATTTCATGTGTTGGAATCTGATCATATTGTTCTTTTTAGGGAAAACCGAGCCTAATTTATTTAACCGGCTCAATTATTTATTTATCTGAGTATTTGATCTTCGCATCGTGTTGTCTTGATCACGAGTTACAGTTCTTCAAAGACAGACGTTTTTGGTTCTCAATAGTTTGTGAAATCGTGGACATGTGTCATAGTTTAAGCATTTTGTAGCAGACTAGTGGAGGAGTTCGCTCCATATAGAATATATTTCTGTTTCGGAAACGCCTCCTGGTGTTCCAGAGTTCAAGTATTAAAAGTAATCACCACTAAAATAAGTACTTAATTTTATAATCGTCAAGCTAAATGATTTATATAATTATTTTTTATAAAGAAAATTGATTTAAAATAGTGCCCTAGCACTCTAAAGGCGTTACAACTTCCTAGAGCAATTTTTAGTACCATTTATTGTATACACACACCATTTGACAATTTTAAGAAGTATTTTATAAACGTCATTTTTAATTGATATTCCGGCTTTCCATGAACTATTATAATAATTTCTACGATTGTTCTAATTAAACTAACCTCTTTTCTTCCGTTTTTTAATCTCTGTGTTATACACAGCCTCTGGTTCCTCTCGAAGAAGTGTCCAACAGTAATCTGCTAACATTAAATCATGCCACTCCCCTTGGTATCGTTTTTCCATATTTCCATTTTCTTGGTTGAATCGTTCGCCTTGTTCGTCACTATCATCTCTACAGTTTCCAGGGAAGTTTTCTAAGTGTAGAAACTGCATTTTTAAGGACATATTACATCCCATATTTTCATAAGCTTTTAGAAGTTTGTCTACAATCTCTGGATAATTTTCTGCTCTTTTATTTCGTAATAAATGGGTTACCACCATTCTAAATACTTCCCATGATACTTTTTCTTTTCCCCAAGCACAGCGTCAAATTTATAATCCCTGAGAAGTTGTCTTACCTGGGATCCCACAAACATCCCCTCCTTAATTTTGGCTTCACTTATTCTGGGAAATTTTTGTTTTAGATAACTGAAAGCAGGACCATCTCTATCCATAGATTTACTAAAGTTTTTAATTAAGCCAAGTTTAATATGTAATGGCGGAAGGAAAATTTTCTTTGAAGGAACTAAAGGAATGTTCGTAATGTTTTTCACTCCCGGTTCAAAAGATTGTTTTTGTGGCCACACTCTTCTTTTATAGTGATCCATTTTAGCTCGGCTATCCCACTCGCAGAGAAAACAACAGTATTTTGTATATCCCAACTGCATAACCAGTAAAATAGCTACTACCTTCAAATCTGCACAAATTTGCCAATCATATTTCTTATATTGCAATGTTTCCAGCAATAGCTTCGTATTGGTGTATGTTTCTTTCGTATATGCGGTATAACCAATTGGAACTGAGCGAAGTATGTTGCTATTATGTAGTAATACCGCTTTAAGACTTAATTTTGATGAGTGTATAAAAAGTCGCCATTTTAAGGAACGTATGTGTTCTATACCTAAAGCTCAATATCATGGCAGGCTGCTAAGTCATGTTCCATTTTAAAAATAAGGGCCTAAGGGATTCATGACAACTTATATGTATAGAAACCTTTACCTTAATATTAAGCAAGTTCCACTGTTGTAACCTAGATGTTAACAGCTCCGCCTTTTGTTGTGGCTAATCTAACTCTCTTATGAGGCCAAGTCTGTGTTATTTGTGTTATTTTGTGTGGTTCCTTGCTACCACAAGGTTCAGGAAGGAACTTTGGGTCCTTAGAGGGATCCTCGTCTCTGACATTTAATTCTTCTTCAGAATCAAGACTATATTCCTTAGGGGGAACCGGAACAGGCAACACATCACTGTGAGACACAGGGCGAATAGCAAAAGGTATATTGGGGTATCTCAAATTATCCTTATTCTTCATCCTTTCCTAATTGGAGGTGTAAGACAAAAATAGCAATCAGATGTATGGTCTTTTGGTTCCCTCCAAACCATAGATACTGCAAATGGCATTGATCGCATCTTCCATTAAGCCAATCTCGAAAACAGTTGGCACAAGTATTGCAGCAAATATGCGGTGCCTATTTTTTATCCTGGTCGCCAACTTTACATCCAAAATACAACTCATAGGCTTTCTTAATTAAAGAAGTTATATTTCTTTATGGCTCTTAAAAGTAACATCTCCGCAAACATAACAAAAATTGCTTGGGTTATTAGCACACTCGCGCGGCATATCGATATAGTTTACTAATACATACGACACTAAACGATACGACGCCGACGCGACGGTTAAAATAAGACTAAACCAGGTAACTAACTTATGCATTTAATAGATTTTACTACCGTAGGCAGGGACAAATGAATTACAATATGCCTAGGCATGCATATCTAATGATAAATGTTGATTACCATTATAAAAACAAGATACTGCCTGTATCATAAAAACCAGACCTCGGCAAATATTTTGGCCCCGGATCAAAATCTATAAGACTGAGCTATTTTTATTACCGACCTTTTTTTGTTGTTGACTAGTGTAATTAATGCAGCGAATATGGGTTCTGTTTTTTCGTATCTTAAACTATTTAACTATTGATGTTTGATAGTTTAGCATCTAATATTGGTTCTTTTTAAGATTGTAAGAGCTACACAATGGGCATATCAAGCAATTTTTTTTATTTGATAATACAAAAGTACTCCATTCGAAAAGCTAATCCCCAAAAAATTAGAATTTTTTCGGATCAAATTCACCGTGAAAATAGCGATCAAGCATCGCTCATTTTAAAATGGGGAGGTAGCGTCTGGTGACGTAGTCCCACGATGGGCAATCCAAATTTAAGAAATACATTAAGCGTTGGCACCTCTGCAAAAATTTTGCTGGTTGATCATCGAGGTTATGTTATCAAACTAAATTAAATAAAAAAAAACGTTGTTATATTCGAAATTTATACCGAACTCACTGACATTAAATTCGGGACAACCATAATTTTGATCAAATTTAATGTATAATAACTCTTGGTTCTTTAGTCCTATGCTTGCAGTATGTGGACGGGCATTGTCATGCATGAAAACGAATTGGTTACCGATATATTGGGCAAAAACAACAACATTGTTCTTCAGAATTTCTTCGATATACCTTCGAGCAGTTAGAGTTCTTCTGTCAATACAACCAAGTTCCGATCCAGTACAAAATGAAATACCAGTCCACATATAATGGATCTACCACTAAACCTAACCTTCTGATAGAACATGTATGGGGCATGTTAGGGAGACAAATCAGGACAGTTATTCACTCTCCAATAGCTTCAGGATGCATTGGAAGAAGAATTGAATAATATTCCACAAGAGGCTATCCAAAACGATATATGAACGAATCGACGGCGACGTTTAGTAGGCGTTACAAGAGCTAGATGGGATAACACTCGGTAGGCAGTATCTAAAATAGCGAGAAGAATAAAAGAGCAAAATGTTCAGAATGGATAAAACTAAAAAAGCATATCAAGTGTAAAAAAGTGTGAAGTTTTTTTTCAAAAATTCATATCTCTTGAAGCGAGAGATATGTCGAGAAGAATAAAAATGCAAACTATTGAAAATGAATCAAACTCTGTAGAAAATTATATCCAGTGGAGCTTAGATTGCCAAATTACTCTACAGGGTGTTACAAACTTATGTGAAAAATATACTTTTTTATTTTCCTGTATATTTCAACATGTAAACTGTTTTTTTAAAAATTGAATAAAATTAATTAAAATCGAAATATTTATCTACATTTTGAAAAAGATAACATTGAAATCGGACTAAGGAACAAAAAGTTTTAAATTTGATTTTTTTTATGTAAAAAGGCACAGTTGTTGATAATGTTACACACTAAAATGATGTTCGATAAAAATCTTAGCGTCAGTTGAACAGTTGTGGTTTTTGGTTCTTTTAGATTCTGGTGATGCCCTATGTTTTTGTGGTTTTTCTGACAGTAGAAATACAAAAATTAAATAAATTAAAGTTATTTTAAACTTAAAAAGAGTAAGATATTAAAGATACAAACCATTGAGGAAAATGTATAGTCCGTCTAGAAAGTATCCGGAATTTTATGTTTTTCCTAATTTTAATATATTTCTTTTTTGTAACATTCTAAGACAAAAGCAATTATTCATCAAGTAGGTTGTGCCGATATTAGGCTATGGCTGAAATCGCATGACAACACCATCTGTCAAATATATAGTGTTGATTGTAAACAGGCTTAAGATTTGTGAAATAATGTCGCAAGTAGAAAAAAGAAAAAAGGTCGAATTTTTGTATAGAAAAGGTGTTCGAAACGTTAAAAAATTAGTGTAATTGACTAAACTTGGAAAAAGTGCAGTATACAGGGTGGTCCTTTTAAAGTGTTACAAGGCAATATTTAAGAAACGGCTGAGTATAAAAAAATGAAATGTGGGGTGATGCAATAGGACTTTGGGGGACACTATTAGACATTATAAGTAACTTTGTAACCCTTCTCACTTTTTAGGGGTGGGGGGTAACTTTTAAATGTTAAATGGAATGATGCGGTTTTCTTTTCAGATTCGTAATCTACAGAAAAAACTACGTTAAAAACATAATTGGTTGTAAATGTCAATGTCAGTATGTCAAATAAATTGCACAAATTGACAAAATTATAATTTTCCGTTTACCTAATTAATATTGCATAATTTGAAGTTTCATGTCAGCCTACATCAAGAATTGTATGACCAAGATTTTCAGAGACGGATGGACTTTTGTCACTGGCTTCAACGATCGATCACAGAAAACAATTCACTGGAAAATATAATTTTTTCTGACGAAGCGACTTTTACGAACCATGGCCAAGTTAATCGACACAACATGAATATGCATTATTGGGCTGACGAAAATTCACACTGGATGCGAACAGTCGCTTATCAGCACTCTTGGTCGGTAAATACCTGGTGTGGGATATTTGGCGATGTTATTATTGGACCTCAATGTTTTGATGGAAGACTTCATGGACAGCGATAATGCGATTTCCTTAGAAATGATTTACCAAGATTAATGCCAAATATTCCAGAGCAACAACGTGGGTCAGTTTGGTTCCAGCAAGATGGTGCGCCAGTACATTTCTGTCGAGATGCACGTAATATTCTCGATGCTACTTACCTTAATAGATTGATTGGACGTGGGGGCTAATGCACTGACCTTCTCGATCACCAGACATGACTCCCCTTGACTCTTTCTTGTGGGGATTTGTCAAAGAAAAGTCATGGTGGCAGCACCAGCTACAGCCGAAGATATGAAGCAAAGAATTAGGCGTGCAGTTCAAGGAATCACCCCAGATAAGCTGTTAAGAGTTCCAAATTCATTTCAGAATAGGGTTATTAAATGTCTAGAGCAAAATGGCCGTCATTTTGAACACCTATTAAAATTAAATATTTTTTTACTCTTACAGTATTTAATTTGTTGACTTTAACATACTGACATTGACATTGACATTAAATTATGTTTTTAACGTAGTTTCTTCTGTAGATTACGAATCTGAAAATAAAATCGCATGGTTCCATTTAACATTTAAAAGTTAACCCCCACCCCTAAAAATTGGGACGGGTTACAAAGTGACCTATAATGTCAAGTAGTGTCCCCCAAAGTCCCGTTGCATCACCCCACAATTAATTTTTTTTTACTCAGCCGTTTCTTAAATATTGCCTTGTAACACTTTAAAAGGACCACCCTGTATATGAGACAATAAAGAGGATAAAAAATGGCGCAGATATGAGGCATAGACCAGTTTCGGGAAGACCGCGTAAGATTCGCAGAAACAATCTAAACGCTTTAGTGTCCTTAGGACGGCAAAATCCGCGCCTAGGGTTTCGAAAATTGGCTAATAGATTTGGAAATCAATGAAAAATAAAAGTGTGTCCAGAAACTCTCCGCATGCCACTGAAAAGACAAGGTTACATAATCAAGGAAACCAAAAAAAAATCCTGAAATGATGCATGATGATAATGAATGAAGCTTGGATGCAAGAATACCAATTGGCAAGAATTCCATGGTCAGCAGCTTCACCAGATCTTAGTCCCATTGAAAACATATGGGTACTAACGAAGATTGAAGTGGAACGAGCAGCGCCACGAAATAAAGAAGGTTTGATTCAGTTAGTTTTATAGGCCTGGACTACCATCACCGAACATTATGGGGGTGACCTAGTTTCGGGTGTACCTGTACGTTTAATTAAGTTTTTTGAGTTAAATGGAGGTTGTATAAGTAAATGAGATGAATTATTTGTTGTAATTTTATGATTCAAAATATATACCGAAAAATTATAATTGTACTTTCTTTGTTCCGGATAATTTCTAGACGGACTATTAGACCGTTTAAAAAAATATATAGGTTCTTAGTTATTGCCGACAGTGCAAAAGTTTATTTTGCTAAATACTAACAGTTAAACACTTTATTAACTCTTCTATTTCCTGTACGTTATGTAAACAAAGTAGGCGTTCATTAAGTTCCATAAGTTTAAAGTAACGCCCCCCTGGCAACAGTTCCGCTCGTATAAATTTATTGAACTTCACTCCGAATTGAAACAAGTTTTAATATAATTCATTTGGGATTTTGCGAGATATTCGAACGCTTATTCCCGGAGGGTTTTTATGAAAATTTTAAGTGGAATTAAATTACTTTGAATTTTAGTATAAATTGGGATTATTTGGAACCTAAATCAATTTATGAATTAGTTAAAACTTAATTAAAAATATTGTTTGTAACCCCGGAAGTTGTTAAGGGTAACTCCCCTCTAAGTTTCTTGTTGATAACTCGCATACACAGCAAAAAGTGACTGTAAAATTACAGTTTTTTTCCATAAAATATTGCTTCGTATTCCTTAATAAATTATGCTATTTTGTTATCACAAAATAAGTTATGCAGATTTAATTATAATGCAATTATCCACTAATCAAAAATAATTGCCTCTCTATATACATCTGTTCAAAAGATATAAGTAATAGAAGATTGAAAAATTCGAACAAAAAAATTATGGAATCAGAATGTTGTGATCGTGGATTTATTAAGAAAGGATTCGATGTCCGTGTACTGTGAGCGTATCGAACGTGAAGCCTTATATTTCTTGTTTGTTATTCTCTTGGGGGAACAGTTTACAAACTTTAAGGAAATACGTAATTGAATCAAGAATGGTAGTAGAAAGAGATAAAATAGCATTGGAGTGTTGGAGCTCAGAAGTGTTGCTGTATGTGCTGGTTGCTTAGTGAAACGGCTGAACCTCGGTCTGAACACTCGGTTTACACGTACGTCTTTGTCTAATGAACTAGAAAAGAAAAAGTGCGACTTATAGATTTATAAATGACTCGGAGCGACTTTAAATAAACACCTTTAGAAATAACATAACCTATAAATAATAAAATCTTTTTAGCTTAAATTTATTATTATATAGCAGAAAAATAAAATATTTTAGAGCTTTTATTACTGGTAGTAAATCTTGTGATGCTTCTAACGTATTTTTTGTACAAAAATACAAGGTAAAATAAGATGTGGCCAATGTTTACAAATTGTGTTTACAGTGTCGTTTAGAATGGTTTGTTTTGGCTTCAAAGAATGTTAAATCATCCCGTATCCATTCTTAATAAATCCATGGCTGTGATATATCTCAATAATTATAAGTTATGGTTAAAACTGTTCATCATTTTCAAAAAGTTGACTCAGTTTTAAGCAAAATCAAAAAAAGTTTCTTGTTGATAACTCGCATACACTGCAAAAACTGACTGTAAAATTACAGTTTGGTTCCATAAAATATTGCTTTGTATTCCTTAATAAATTATGCTATGTTGTTATCACAAAATAAGCTATGCAAATTTAATTCCTAAAAGAAAATAATTTCTAAAATATTTAATTTCACAAAGTAAAGTAAAAGTACCAATAAAAAATACAGTTTATCTTCCGAAATATTATACGTCACAAATTAGCGCCAATTTTCACCTTATATGTTCTGTAAATCTGTAACGCCGGCACCGGCGGCGCCGCCCGGCTATACAAGTCAATTGTTGACGGAATCGCATGACTTGTTATGCTTCGGTTTCCTACAAAGCGGTACCGTAAAACAGCGGGCGTATTTTGACGGCAAGTGACGTCATAAAATAACGTGTACATGCTTCCAAAGCCGAGTGTTTTCCTAACTATTCTTTCCTTTCGATAAATATAAATACAGATCATCAAAGTGTAGTCTGGTAAAATTGTATCAGTAAACCTTGTTCCTATTAAAATCAAGATGGTTTTTATATCGCTTTCCATCAGAAACAAAATACAAACAATTACTAAACAAACAAAAACTGACATGACTAACAAACTTAAACTCAGGTAAAAACAAAGTTCTGTTGCGCCTCGTATGGATTCTCCGGACGAAGGCTGAAAAAGTCGTCCAACGTTCATTCTGACCTCCTCTAGAGTCAAACATCGACTCCCAGCTTGCTGGCCCCCTTCGTAAATAGGGATACTTTTAGTAACAAGTTTGCGAAATCTTGTGTTATATAAATTTAGTTATATAAGTAGGGCAAAATGAGATGTAACTTATAATTATGTTGAATAAATGTTTTAAAAGAGCGAGAGAGAGTGTTTTCCTCCAGAGCGTTCGGCGCTACCGCTTCATACAAATGCGGTACCGTATTTTCGGAAGCGGCCGCTTGTACAGTGGAATATTGCAAGCACGTTTTTAAGCGGTGCTCCAGTGCAGAGATTGTGTTGGGCGAATGGAATTTGAAAATGGTTGAACAAATTAATTGGTCCAGTGAACAAGACGAAATTTTAATTGACTTTGTTAGAACTCATGAAGCTCCAGTTTGGAAATGTTCCTGAAATCAACTTTAGAACGAATATAAACTATTTTAAGTTTGACGTGTAACCGAAATGATATTTAAAGACTTGCAAACCAAAAATACAAGAAGTCTTTGGCAATAAATAGTCGTCATTTATTAATAAAGCTTCATCAGACCACAGACACTGGTTAAAAGCTTTGTTTGCATTCTCAATGTGGTCAGATATTTCTGACTGTGACTTTGTGTTTTCAATATTACTTAGCGGGTACATTCTAGCTATAATGTCGATATCATAAAAGTTGGTAATCCAATAATCACTACTTGTATTTAAAACTATAATTTAATAGGTCGCTGCTTAATTAATTATTTGGCCTAAGTTCAAAATACTGGTCCTACCTATTAAGTAATTATTACTCTTGGCAAATTTCGGGCTGAATTAAATTTGAGATCCCAACAAGGCCTAAATCGATTGGAATTAGATTTAATTATTTAATCACACTCTGGTGAATTATTAATTTTTCCGTAGATTGACAAAAAACGTAATTCATTGGTGGCTTTTGGCCCGAAAAATAGCAACAGAAAATGCCTTGATAGACTTTTTTCTTTGTTACATATTCGGTAAAAATAAGGGATGAGCCAACGTAATTATTAGAAACTTAAAATTGCCCAAGTATGGCTACCGTTTCACCCATTTAGGTAATATGGCAGGAGTATTTTTGAATACTTTGACTATTGACTATCTTTCACACCCGAGAACCGTATGGTATTCATTTTCTGCCTACATTTAAGGTCTAAGGTATTTAAAAATCACCATTAAACCTTTTAGATATAGGAAGACAAGGCAGCATACTTGCACAACTTTAGAATTGTAACGCCACGCACCTGCCAGTAATGTATCATACTTGGGTTTACTCAATTTTTGCCAACTGCGTCAAAGAAAATAAGAATGTTTTTAATCTGTAACTAACCATTGCAACTTGCCATACCATATACTCAAATTTTGTTTGAAAATAAAAAGACATCTACTTTTTATTTTGAAACTGATATTTATTTACCCATTCCGTGAACCCTGAAACAGAAGTTCGAATAACGAACCCGTATTTTAACACTGTTTTCCTACTGCTTTTTGGCTGGTATTTGTTCTCTTTCTGCAAAGCGCTGTTCTCTTTTTGATTCAAGTGATTTGTCTCTTCTTTCATGATGACACTATTCTCTTCTTAATTACGATCCATATTGGCTGATGTGAAAAAAATTTGAGTTTCTGTAGGTGAAATTACAGGACCATAGTTTTATGTAGAAGTTGATTTATTTTGATATTCTTTTCCTTTTTTTTTCGGGTGTTACAACTGCGACATTTACCAAATGAATTCTGTTTCATCTATATTCTCCACCATTGGTTGACAGCTCGCGTGTTGTAACTTTCTGGTTGGGTTGGGTATATATGTATATATATGTATATATATATATATATAATATGTCCTGACTGACTGACTGACGGATTCGTCATCGCCGAGCCGAAACCGCTGAAGCTATAAATATGAAATTTGGTCAGTAGTTTTATTTTATAATGTAGAGACTTACTAAGAAGAGATTTTTCAAAATTCAACTGCTAAGGGGATGACACAGGGGTTCAAACTTTGTCTGGAGAAAAAAAAAATAGATGATCCAATTTACTCGAAACTTCATAGAAGTGCTCTAAAAAATAAATATTTGAACACGTATAAATGATAAAACCCTGTTTTACAGTTTTTAATAAATCAACCCCTGAGGGGGTGAAATGGGGGTTCAAAGTTTGTAATGTAGTAAAATTATTATACCGCGGACGAAGTCGCGGGCGCAAGCTAGTTACTGATATCAAAGTTTAGAATTGTCGTTAAAACAAAATCATAACTATTTAAAAATAGTACCTTAATATTAAATAAATAAAATCTGTTTTACTAATAATTATTAATATCCGTTCTCTACTCAAAGGCAACAAAAATTAAACTAAATGTAATTGTCTTTATTTCAATGCTGCTTATTTTTATTTGAATACTACTAAGGGCACGTAGCCCCTACTCTCTAAGCATCTACATATGTGGATCGAGATGAAGAAATCGTTTCTCATCTTGTGTTTACTACTGGTCGTGGTCTTGCTGTTCAGTCTTCAACTTTGATTTACATTTTGTGTGTAAAATGGTGACGTGCTGGTTTCTTTAGGGTTGGATAAATTCGTTTCAGTTGTTAGTGGTAAGTAAATGCTCATATCCACCAGATATTTCAATGCCTCTCGATGCCGCTATAACCAATATTTTGAGAAAATTAAATCCCATTTAGCCATACAATATAATAAAAATATTTAAAAGCACTGTACTGTTGTGTGTAAACCAAGCCTTTTATTGAGAAGCAGTTGTCTTTAAGTACAGATTAATTTGCTCCAAATAAAGCTTGTGTTTGCAATGGTATTTTTATATAAGCCAATGTGATCTTGTTCTTAAACCAATCATATAATCGATATTGCTAAAACAAGAATAAGTTAAGCAATAAATTAAATATAGCAGCTTCAGGAATGGCGAACAAAGTCTACCACTTGACAGCCTCGTTGATAAAACATTAGTGTTTTTTGTGTGTGAAAATCTACAAAGTGAATGCGACGATCTTTCTGTTTAAAATTCCTCAAGAGTGGAGACGTCTGGGTACAAATATCGCCGCTAATACTTATTATGTAACAAGATTTACTTAATAAAACAAGATTTCCTTTTAATAAAGAGCAAAATCAATATCCTTGGAATGCTGAAATAATAAAGAAAATATTTTCTCTCTTTAATATCATTTCTCTATATTAATATCATAAAGTATGTATAAAGTAAATTGCTTTCTGACAGACATATGTCCAATCACAATAAATAAGTCAAGATAGTTATGGCGCCTATGTGCCCTTTTACTAGAGAGTAAAGAAAATATTTTTAGTTTTGTAAAAATCACTTTTCTTCTTTATTATTACTTTTCGTTTCATTTCATTCAATCTTGTCTTGTACTCTCTGATTCTCCGTTTCCATGCGTGGTGTTAAATTTTACACTTCTCGAAGGTTGGAGTGTAAACTAGTGTACAGGAGAATCGTGCACTAATTCTCAATCCTAGCGACAAGCTCGTAAGACATTTCCTTAAGATGCATCTAGGCTGTGAATTAGAACGACTGTACGTTTTAACTTTTGAATTGCATACACTAACGTGCATAGAAATCGTTTTCTGTTTTAGAAACAGTCATCATCATTATCATTAGTTTAAATAAAATATAATCCGTCTTGGTCATTTAGGCTCACTTTAAAGGGTATTAAATGAAATGGTCTTTCAAAAAAATATATTCTCTTTATTATTTATTAAAAATAAAATAGTTTCCAGTCCTTTAATACTGCTATTAGTATTTACAAAATATCGTACGCGTTTATAGTGTTGACCATTTGTAACAAAACAAAACTTTTGTGGTGTTTGCTGGACGTTTAACTTGGGACGAAACAGCTGTTTTGTATTGTGTAGTAATAGTATTTTAACTTTATTGTTTAGTGTAAACAATATTTTCTAGCCCTTTATTAGTGCTATTAGTATTAACAAAATATCGTACGCGCTTATAGTGTTGGCCACTTAAAGAAAACAAAATATTTCGAGGTGTTTCTTAGGCGTTCATGTTTTATCCAAATATCATACGCGCTGAGTGTTGTTCATTATTATTTTACTCTTGGTTTGAACAGTTGTTCTCTGGATTGTTTTATTTGTGTTACAGCATTTTAATTTTTTTAAAATTGAGTGTTTTAAAAGAGATAGTAGGATTTGTTCCTTTAAAGGTAACAAAAATATTATTTTTTCAAACTTGTTACTTACGAATTATGAAGAGAGACTTGGCAACGCCACAGCGAGTACTGACGACAAAACAAACCTTTTTTTGTTACTGACGTTGCTCACTGTTTTTAGTATGGCCATGTGCTTATTACCAGTGGTACGCAGACTAAAAAAATTTTTTTGGGGGGACGATATCTACCTTATTGTGAAGCGCCATTTATGAATATTTTTGTTCACTCTGAATTCATACCAGGATTTACCGGTTTCAATATATGCAGTGAATTTCATAACACCCTGTATAACGATGAACTACAACAGAAATAATAGTAAAACTCAAATGTCGGCGTGTAATAGTTTTTGGTCCTGTCATTTGGCGAATAATGGTTGGTATTTCTTGGATACCCATGCGTAAACATCTTTTTTTTAGTTTATAAAATATTATGCGTCGACTTTTTTTCTCAGTTCTCTTAATATTTCTGTGTAATAGTTTAATATAAATTTCGAATATTACGTTTTTTTATAATTTAGTTTGATAACCTAACCTCCATGACGAACCCGCAAAATGATTGCAGCGTTGCCAACGCTTAATTTATTTTCTAAATTTGGGTCGCCCATCGTGGGACTACATCACCAGAGGCCATCTCCCCGTTTTATAATGAGCGATATCTGACCGGAATTTTCAGTATGAATTTGATCAGAAAAAAATCTAATTTTTTGGAAATAAGCTTTTCGAATGGAATACTTTTGTATTATTAAATAAAAAAAATATATTCTAATCAAGCAATAAAGAAAAATATTTTAACAAATCTTTCTACTTCAAACAAAAAAAAATAATTAATTTTTTATCTTTTCGCGACGGACAGGCATTGTAATCTTCTCTCTGATTTGGGTTAATTTAAAATCAACATTATCTTTTTGTAACTGCCATTTATACCGTCTTTTACAGTTTAGAGTTCATTGGGTTAATCGAATAATAGACCCCGTAAATATTCAGGAGCTTTCCTGGATTGTAATTTTTATTATTAATACCCACAGCAATTACCGGCAAAATCGGGATTTACTAACCGATAACAGATTTAAGTAGATGACTTAAAAATTTAAGTCTTTGTTTTACACACACCAATTTCAGGGCAAAAAAATTTGAAAAATCTCGGGTCGTTGCCTTAGTTTCCACATATAAACGGAAAAACGTCAATTATTGCCCTTAACATTTTTTCCCCTATAGTATCATTTCCCCACTAACCGAAAAATGAAACAATAACAAAAATACCACATTTTTACTGGTACGATCCAGAATCGATCCTGTTATTTAATTAGAACTGGATCAGAAAACCAATTTACTAAATGTTTTGCTTTAACTTATGGATAACATATTATCAATTGTTTGATTAGCTTTAGATTAGCCATAAAAACATGTAGAAAAATTTAGCAACAGATTAAGCATAAGTCATTCTCATTCGCGCCACTTTCGGATCACTTCCATTATTGTGCTATCTAGGTATCGGGTATCTAGACAATTAAAATGAACGAAAATTCGCCGATGACGCGACTTGCATTGATGTACTTTAACGACAGATGTTTAATTCCTTTTACAATTTTTATTACGTATTTACTATGTACTATTTTATGGTTTAATCTATTATTACCTGCATTTTTGTAAATTTACTAATATTTTTGTGTTAAGTGATCCAAATTTAATGTATAGGCTTGGCTAAAAAGTTGTAAGGCCAGTAAAATGATTTACTTTAAGAGTAGACTTTTTTATCATTACAAACGCCGCAACCATAACCAATTTTCTCCGATATAATAAATAACATTTACCTACTACCCCGTGACGTTTATGGGTTCACATGTTTACTACAATATATTTGCTTTTGGAAAAACATTGTCAAATACTTAATTATGCAGTGTTTGCACATAAAAAATTATTTTTGCAAAAATACACGTTTTCCCTGTGTAACGCAACTCATCCCGGGTTGTGTTGGAATTCGAGCTTGGACAGTTTTCGCACTGCACTTGCAGAGAGTTAGTTGCACCAAAGCACTGTATTTATGTAGGTAATTATTCTTAATTACGGCAAATATGAACTCCAATAACAGTACAATTACATAAATTAAATGTTTCTAAATATATATGAAGTTTAAGTCAATTTTTGGTTTAGTAAACTAATGGAATAGGAATAAAAAAAATAGTAGTTTACACTTTCATTGGTGCAAGAAACGCGATCCTAGAATAAAAGTTATCCTAGAATAAAAATACTAAAAATGAATACGAAATGGCAAGGCATTTCTTACTGATGCTTGATATTTTTATTGTTGGTATTTCACACGATTAAGTGAGTGGAAAAAATCAAAATCCTAACTATAGTCATTACAGTGGGAAATGTAGTGAGGAAATGATAATTTTATGTTTTAAAAGGAAAGTTAATTTACATGTATAATGTACATGTATTAAAAAAAGCGAACACAATTTTTGGTACTGTATAGAAGGAGAGAAAGTGTATTTTACTATAGTTACAATCAACGGCGAACCTAACATGTTCAAATATCAGAAATCTATCCTACTCTAAGGACATTTAAAGGAAATGTTTGACTTAAATTCGCCTTATTCCAGTGGCGGCTCGTGACTTTTTTATTTGGGGGGGCACAATAATACAAATCAATAAATAATAACTACTTAAAAAATTGTAAAACAGTCTTTTGTAATAAATATTGTACTGAGTTTATTTCTGATAGAATTTTTTGGAAACGGCGGATCGGGAAAACCCAAAAGTAAGAACAAAACAAAATACACAGTACCTACTAGAATTGCTAGTAATACTACGCACTAATTCGCTACTAATAATTAATAAACTATTTATAAAAAAAATATCCCTCAACTGATCACAAAAAAAAATTATTAGGCCTTCACGTGTTAATATATCAAGAAAACTAAACATAAAATTGTGCAATAATCTCTTCCGCCCGCCGCGCCAACGACAACGCCGCTCGAAAGTCAAATCCAAACATTAAACAAGTGCCAGGGGACACGAAATATTGTGCCCATCGAGATGCCGATAGCACGCGATTTTAACCCTAATTCTCCAATGCATATACCGGCGTCGCACACTGTGACGGATCGGCAATCTAGCGGGATTTAACTCGGAAATTCCAGGTTGATGGAATTAAGTGCCATTAAGTAATTAGCATAAAAACATTCCATTTAGGTCCAATCGGCACCAGTTTTATTATTAGGTACAAGGGCGTGGTCATAATTGCGTGGAGAACTCAAGGGAATCAGGTATGCATTTGTCTAGACTCTTTTCAAAAGTCCTTCATTCGTGATACTTATTTCAGAGTGGATCGTTTTTTGTGTGATATTTTGGCATTGGTGTATTGTTTACTGTTCTAATAATTCTTAAAGGTAAGTTTTTCTTAGTTTTGAAATTGCTTATATTAAAGTTTGGGAAATACTATAATGATGTCACCAATTGTGCATACTATCACTTTTCTGTAGACTAAAACTTTCTTATATGGGCGAATATGGACTTCTAGGGTTACTCTAACTTTTAGTTAGACTTTCTACTTTAAGACCATATATAAGGTTTTTGCGTTTGCTTGCGTCTCTGAGAATTTTTTTTTTTTTAGAATGGCTCCTATAATTTCTCGGCAGGAAATTTTTGAAGTTTGGGCGAACAAAAGTAAGGCAGAGCGCGATACTGCGGTTTGTGGCTTTGTTATAAGGAAATTTGATCAAGTCATATTTCCAGATGATGTTGTTATGGTTTTAAGGACTTCTTTAAGAAGTGTGTGCCAACAAATGGCGCTAAGGTGGAGCAAAAGTTTCCGAAACAGCAACACATTTTTAAATAGCAATTTTCAGTGGCTTAATGGAACAATTGCCTTACTGTGTGGTGTCACGTCAAAAGACATGAATAAGCCAGAAGTAATTGCAACAAAAGAAATTAATTTAAAATCGGCTGCTTTTGGTTTATCACCACTACATGCGTGGATAAAATTTATGGAGTGCTTATTACACATTGCATATAGATTAGAAGTAAAAATTCGGCAAGCCCGCGGGCCTGAAATCAAAAGTAAAGTTGCCAATAGAACAATTTTATACAAGATATAGGTTTAAAAAAGAAATGGGTATCTGTGTTGATATACCTACACAGAAAGCAGGTACTACGAATGACGGCAATACAGCTCAAAAATTTTTCAGGAAAGTCGTCCGACATAACGGGAATAAATTTAGAGTTAATTAAACAATTTCATGTAATTTTAGCAGCAATAAATTGTGGTTTTTCATTAAATGCAAATGCATTTGAAGATTATGCTATAGCCACAAGAAATTTGTATTTAAAAGAATATTCTTGGTTTTATATGCCAAGTAGTGTACACAAAATTTTCTTTCATAGCAAGATTGTTATTGCCTCTTGTATTCTTCCGATTGGTCAACTCTCTGAAGAAGCACAAGAGGCAAGAAACAAAGATAGCAGAAGGTATAGAGAGCAGTTTACAAGAAAGACTTCCCGTATCGACACCAACATAGACCTAATACATAGACTTTTAATTTCATCTGATCCTCTATGAGCTACCTTTAAGCATTCCCCTAAGAAAAAGCGAGGAAAAATTACGTAGGAAGTACTTTCTCTGCTCTCAGTAGCTCAGTTGTATTCTGGTTCAAGTAGTGAGAGTTCTGAACTTGAATCAGATGAGTCATATTAAGTTAATTATTTAAAGAATTATTGTAACCATAGAAAAATATTGTTTTTTTTTTGCTTTTTAAACACAAAAAATGTACTGTCTAACACACAAAGCTTTATTTTATTTCAAGTATTACTATAAGCCACAAAAACTTTTTTATGCATTCGTTCAGAATTTATTTTTTTAACTGGAGTATGCAATTTTTCCGGTCTTGAAATCATAATTATTGTTTGTAATTATATATTTTTTAAATTAAACTGGATACGAAGAAGGCACAAAACTGTCGAACGCACCGCGACCTAAAAATATTTTAACCTGACTAGCAAGCTTTGAAGCCTCCGCATAAGGCGCTGCGCCGGACTAAAATAGGGTTGCTTGCCCTGTAAAATTGCACTTTTTGGTCTTAATACGTAAATACCTAATAAAACATGTTTATAACATACACTATGAACACTATGAAGTAAAAAAATAAATAAATTATTTATGAAAACATTTCGTCCCGCTACATTGTCGATCCGTCACAGTGTGCGTCGCCACCAAAATTGATGATGAAATTGGGACAAATCTGCTGTGACCCCGGAGATAAGTTTTGATCGCCGGCGGTCGCGTTCGCCGTGGTGTGACACGCAAGGAAAGAGGTATTGAGGCGATGTATTATTTCTTTTTGAATTTTGATGAAAGATTTTTTATTTGTCGACAATCTAGGGTGGGCACGTGCCCTTGTGCCCTTTAGGACCAGCCGCCACTGCCTTATTCTATCGAAATTTGTGTTGCTATATCCCTAACTTTTTTCAGCTAAGTACTTACTATCAAAACCATATACGAAATGTTTTGTTCTCAAAGATTTAAGCCCACGTTAACCGCTACTTTCGCCCACACTGCTCGCCAACTCGCAAAAGGAAATTTTCCTGCTGAACTTTGAATGTAATAAAAATTTTGCTTTATAAATATCGAAGGTCAGTTCTTTACAAAAACATGTCTGAATAGTTAAAAAGTTTTTAAGACGGAAATTGCTTCAGGATAAAACATAAAAAGCTCCTAACAGGTAAAGAAAAGAGGGAATGTTAAAATACAATTTTTTCTTTGTTGATTTTATTCAGTTTACTTCTGAGCATTGAGTCATAAATTTTTATTTGACAAACATTTACTTTTCTAAGGCAAGGAGTTTTGTGATCTGTTGTTATTTAATATTTATTTTACCTTGGTAAAAATTATTTACCTACCTATTCTAATTAAATGTTCAACAACCCCTAGTGAGTTATAAATAAAATATTCTCAGGATCTTGTTTTACTGTGCATATACCCAGGCGGTTTCTATAAGCCAAATGTGTGGGCATATCCTGATTGGTCGTGTGGCTGAATTTATAGATTTACGAAAAATATTGTAAACCTCTATTTACTTACTTATTCAGCATTTAGGATGCGAACATAACAACCTAGCTCCAAAGACAGCATCTACCATTTACAATATGTACATACATAGTTATACCTTTATTTTAAAGACAAGTCAATGATAGAGACGATATTCAATACGAAATTGTCATACCAAAAAAAGAACTAATACTTACACTGTAGATATCTAGGTACATAAAAAGGGCCAAGACATCACACTGTGAACCGTTTGCGAGAACTAGGTGGACAAAACTCGTATGAAGTCCTAATGACCAAAATACGGTATGAGAGTATGTATTTAAGTGGTTTATTCATTATTATGTAGTTTCTACGCATAGGCGTCCGCATTCAAATTTTTCGAGGAGTTCAAAATGTAAAAATACTAAAATTTTGGTAAAAAATTATTAAAACAATGTCTAAGTGTCGAATAGGAAGCAAACAAGACATCTTAATACATCGACAGAATTTATGAATATACTTTTTTCAACTTACATAATGATATCTTTTTGGCAAAAGATCAAAGAGTGAGCTTTACAGGAGACAATATTTTTAGATACCGCCTTGAAATGTTCGTATTTGGATAGAATTGTAGTGTCAAGTTTTACCGTACATATTGCTTGTAAAAATAAATTTATTTATGATATAAAATTCTCCATAGTTTATTAGATAATGATACATACGATATTCTTCCGGACTAAAATAAGGAATGTTTGTTTAATAGTTATTTGCTCAGTTTTGCTCACATTTCCAAACACTTTTCCTTATATAATATTACTAAAAACAGGATTTTATCTTTTTTATTGCCAAAATCACTGCTTTTACTAAAGCATTTTATTAAGTCAGCAACAAAACGAATTAAATAATAATCAGTAGCTAACTTAACCCTTCCAAATTACCAATTAATCATCTTCAGGTGCTTAAAATTCATGATAACCTCAACTTTATACAGCCTACATAATTAAAATAATTCTTGGAGCAAAGTTTACCGCTTGTTGCTTGTTTTTCTTGCCTGCATTTTAACAGCCTTCGAAGTAGAATATTTCACAGGGAAAAATTTAATAAACGATAAAGACTGTAAAGTCAATTCATGTTAAATTTATTATACGAACATTAACGGTCAGATTCACTAAAAAGGTTTATGATTTAGTATTGGTTTAAATCTAAGATTAGGTGACTAGTTAGGTTTTGCCAGGTTTTTGTCCTATCATTGTTAGTAAGTTGTCATTAAAAACTTATGAGGTATTCTAATATTTCGGCGATTGGCTTGGTTCCCAAATGATTTTAATCTTGGAACGTGTTGTTAGAATGAATTTAGTTCTATTGTTATAGAGAATACGTAATGAAATAGGTATTTTCTTTACAAATTCGCGTAAAAAATCAGAAACAAATTTATAGTGTAAAACCTAGTTTTCTTATTCTTACACTTAGTTTAAGGGGTTATATACAGTCAGGAGGCCTAAAAAAAGCGATTTTTCAAGAATTTTTCCTGAGAAGACTTTTAACTTTATTAATGTAAAAATTTGTACACATATTATGGTAACTTTTAACTGTATCTTAAGATTTTTGTATTTGTAAAAATAATAAACTGGTCAACAAAAAAATCGGCAAAAGCGAATTTTACTCGACTTTTCAAACTGCTATAATTTTTTAAAAACTTAACTTTTTTGAGATCGGTTTTCGGATATCGACAGCTCGTCTTTCCCAAATTAAGCAACAACAAGTGATTTTGCAATGGAAGCGACATTTTCATGCTATACAGGGTAATTAATAAGTTAATGCAAAACTACTAAAAGTTTAGGTGTGTGCCATGTTGCCAATAATTTTTTTTGATCGTTTCGACATAGCACGCTAGTAAGCTGATATCAATATCTCCAGACGTGTTCGCCGGAATTTCGATTAATGGTCTCTGGCGAAAAATACAGGAGGGAACAGAAAAAGCACACAAATTTTGGTAGCGTCATTTTTAAAACGCTGTAATTGGAAAACGGGTTAATAGACTTTGTCGGGCTTTTTGGGCATTGAAAGCCCTTTTGGTGAAGAGTTTTACCTAATAAACTGTTTTTTGTTCAATGTCAAAATGTTTGCGTTGTATAGGGGTGAACTAAAAAGTAAATGAAAAGTATTGTTAAAAATAAATTTTCTTTTAATTTGTGCAAATTGAGCAGTATGCGTGTTTTTTCTTTCAGAACTAGGGCGTTTTGTCTAACTTTGGATTAGTTATACAGCGTGTCCAGAAACCATCTTAACAAATGCGGAACTTTTTTATTTTTAACTTTACGAAAAAGGTAATCCTTCATAAAAAGTTCTGCATCGTGAGAAAATAGCATAGCCATTCAAAAATTTGATCTAAGACATACAGGGTGGCTCAAAAATTTAAAACTCTGAACTGGCCTTAAAACAAGGGTATCTAAATTTTAATTCAACCAGTATGGTATTTGTGCAAGGTTACTAATTAAGTGATAAGTAAGCACTTATACTTAAAATGAGACGTACAGGGTGATTGAAGGTTTACTTGTATTTAATACAATTTTAGTAACAAATGAAATATTAGGGTAAAAACATATTAAATAACTAAACATGACTAAATAACTAAATAAATTTAAACCTCCACGTAACCTTCGTCCATTTTCATACAGTTTATCTTTAAATAAAGATTTGGTGTCTCCTTAACTTTACGTAAATTGAGAATTTCAGCTTTTTAAGCCACTCTGTATTGTCCTACATCAAGTTCTTGATTAATCATGCTCTTTTTCACAATGTAGACTTTTTATGACGATATTTTTTTGTAAAGTCAATAATAAAAAATAAATTTTATTTTTGGGACCTCCTGTATGTTCCAAACCTAATTCGCTAACATAAAAGTTACCTCTAGTACATTTACAGTGGCAGTTTACTTTTAAATAACGATTTTGTGTCTTTTTAGCTTCACGCGGATTAGGACTTTTAGATTTTTGGGATACCCTGTATGTCTTAAATCAAATTTTTGAGTGGCAATGCTATTTTCTCACAATGTAGAACTTTTTATGAAAAATAACTTTTCTCCCGTAAAGACAAAAATAAAATGTTTTCGATTTGTTAAGATGGTTTCTGGACACGCTGTATAACTAATCAAGAGTTGGACAGAACGCCCTAGTTTTGGAAGAAAACAAACACATACCGCTCAATTTTCACAAATTAAAAAAAAATCATTTTTAACAATGATTTTCATTCACTTTTTGGTTCACCCCTATACAACGCCAACATTTTGACCTTGAAAAAGAATACAGTTTATTAGGTAAAATGCTACACGAAAGGGCTTTTAATACCTAAAAAGCCCGACAAAGTCTATCAATCCGTTTTCGAGCTACAGCGTTTTAAAAATGAGGCTACCAAATTTTGTGTGCTTTTTATGTTTCCTCCTGTATTTTCCGTTAAAGACCATTAATCGAAATTTCGGCGAACACGTCTGGAGATATTAATATCAGCTTACTAACACGCTATGTCGGAACGACCAAAAAAATTTATTCGCAATATGGCACACACCGAAACTTTTAGTAGTTTTACATTACCTTATTAATCACCCTGTATAGCATGAAAATGCCGTTTCCATTGCCAAATCAGTTCTTGATACTTAATCTGGGAAAGACGAGCTATCGATATCCGAAACCGCTCTCAAAAAAGTTAAGTGTTTAAAAAGTTATGGCAGTTTGAAAAGTCGAGTTAAAATAGCTTTTGCCGATTTTTTTGTTGACCAGTTTAATTTTGAAAGCTGCTATACCTGATCTCCACGAGTTCCTCTCAAAAAAGGCATCTTGCGGTGACAACGATATCTCTGGACTGGATCATCGAAAATGAAAAAACCAAATAGATTTCGTTAAAGTAATGTATAGTCTTCTAGTTAATCGAAGGAATAAGCAAAATAAAAATTTTTGACAAAATGGCGGCTTCTCAAAAAAAATCGATTTTTGACCAAAATTTTGGCCTTAAATTGTTTATAAAAAAATATATTTATCGGTGAGAAAAACCTTCGATTAATTACTAAAAAATATACTTAAGACGCTTGTGTTAAAATTTGAGACTGATCGGTTCAGCCGTTTCCGAGAAATCTTCGCCACCGACTTTAAAAATACAGTTTTGAGAAAAACGCGTTTACAGTTTCAAAAGCACTTTACATAGAGTACAATCGCTCTGACACGTCTTTACAAATATGCGTGCAACTTCGAAAATAATCGTCCAGTGCTACAACAAGGCTTTTTTGACATATAATTGTTTTGCTCGTAGGTGTTGTCATTTAATTTGGGTTTAAGAGCGGGTTCGAAACCAGAGAAGCCATATTCAGTCCACAAACATACCTGCCAAAATCAGAGCAAAGAAGTCTTCTTATGCTTTATAGATTACGAGAAGATATTATTTGACAATGTTAAGCTTAGCCCCTCATATCATATCTTGGCGATTTGAGACTGAATGAAAGGACATAAGGCTTATCAGTAATCTGTACTGGAACCAAAATGCATAACTCGGGAATAACAGAAGAGTTTGAAATAAAAAAGGCATTAGACAATTCCTGCCTCCAATAACTTGTATGTAGAAAGAGCATTCACTGAGTTACTCTCGGACAGTCCCATAGGCATTAAAGCAAATGTATTTCCATCAATTATATACGATATGCGGATGATACAGTAATATTAGCAGATAATGCAAATGATCTCCAAACACTACTAAGCCAGCTCACTGAAGCAAGTAAAAGCTTAGATCTAAAATTAACATTGGCAAAACCAAGTTCGTGGTTGTTAGTAGAAACAACATATTGAACACACATTTTGAATACACGTAAATGGAGACCAATGGTGGACCAACTAAGTTGCTTCAAGAATATGTATTTCAAAACGTCAATGCTGATATATTCGTATTTTATTATTGAAATTGTGACCTCAAAGAATAAAACTATTTCTTTCCGTTTCGAAACAGGATGGAATAAATAGTAAATATCTGTCTATTTAATCTTTAACAAATTATGCTGCCATGATATTATGTTATTCATATTACATTCAAAATATAAAAATGTCATTCGCACATAAATCTAATGTAAAAATTTGTCGCCATCCCTCGGTTATTCATTCCTAAATTTTCAATCTTCAATTCTCAATTAGAAATCTTCCCTACCAATTACAATCTTAAGATAGTAGTTCCATAATCCGCAAAAAAATCGCCTTAGTATTGCTTAGTACTGCTACCGATTGTAGTGTGAGATCAGATTTATTGTCAGTGACTCATTATCTTTAGGCTGGATTTCACAGTTATAGTTTAAACCCCAATCTTTAATTTAATTACAAGGCAAATTGGGGTCTGCTTTACGCTTCACATCTGGGATGAGTCCCCTGACAATAATTCCGTTCTCAGACTATAGATTTAATAAAAAATGTTTTTTATATATTTGTTAAAAGCTTAAACAATCTTGTTTTTAATCACCTTTGACAATATTATTCTGTTCTGTTTTAGGTAAGAATTTGTGAGGCTTATTACAGAAGCTTTAAAAATTTTCTAAAGCAGCCGTAAGTACCTACCTTTTAAGAAAATATTCCCTCTGATTTTATATAGGTTGTGTTATTCAAAACAGTTTAACTTCAACCCTTATTTAAGTTTAATTTTGCTCTTAGAATATTTTGTGGCATTAATACAGATTATTTAGCATTCACTTCAGCATGTGCAACATTAAAAATCTGTTGGTTGACTTTAACGCCAGATGAGGGCTTGAACTTTTAAATGGACAAGCCCATGCAAAACAAATAAACCTTAGGTCTTGTTGGCATTGCTTTCGAACATAATCTGAGCTGCCACAAAAACATCACTTCAATCGGCAGCTAAAGAGCTTGGTTTTTTAAAATACTTCTTCCCTTTCAATTCATACACTCTCTATGTTTAACAAATAAGATCTAACCTAGAGTACCGTTCCCCCATCTGAGGAGCGGCATCAGCTTCACACTTCCTTGATTCTCTCAAAAAGAGAGACATTCGACTCATCAACGACCCAGTCCTCACTTCTCACGCTCATCGCCGCGCTGTTGGGAATTTGTCCCTGTTCTACGCTATATTTCCACGAATTTTGCTCTGAAGAAGTAACCGCTATAATTCCTTGACTGTTCCTAACAGAACAACAAGAGGCGCGTTACTTATTCATCCCTTTACAGCCCAGTTACAACAGCCTAGAACATCCCACTTCCCTCGTTCCTTCATACCTAGGGTCTCCAGATTACGGAACAAATTGCCTGCAGATGTTTTTCCTTCCCCTCCCAACCCTCCAGTGCTTTATATCCCATGTCAATAGATTACATTTCTCTTCTCTGTAGGCTGTCTCAGATTAAAAACATTGTTTTGCTCACCTAGGGGCTTGTTATTTTTTGTTTTATTTAGAGGTAAATTGAAACAAAACCAAGCGCAAGAAATCAAGAAAATTAGGGTTAGAATTTCCAGATCTAAAGGAATTTTAATCCCAATAAACAGTCAATTTCAGCTTCTCAAATTAAAGTAAGCAGAATTAAATTAAAATTGTTCTGCATATGTAAACGCTCTTATGCGTGGGTTATGTTAAACTTCTGCTAAACTAATTTAAAGTTATATTTGAATTCAATAAGTTACTCTGAAAAATTAATCTCACATGAGATTGGATGTTTCATAGGATGAGGGTGTGGTTTTATACTCAACTGCCGATAGATTACACTAGAAAAGCGAAAGATGGCGCAAAACCAAGGTTTGGTAGGTTTTCGGGATGCAGAACGTGTGGAGGGTGAGGGTAGTTGTGCGCTCGAGGGCCGGTTTAACGAACCTTACTTAAGACACAAACACATCTGCAATAATTAAAGCAAACAGTGAAAACATTTATATTATTTGAATATAGAAGGATTTTTATACGTATGTAGTAACAAATAAATATGTTTGTCGGTGGAAATTATTTCTCTCATATTTTATAAACATTTGAAAGTATAATTTGTAAAAGTAAAAGTGTAAAACTAAGGTCCCGGCGTTATGATTGCCAAGCGCCAAAACAGAGTTTGCTGACCACCAGGTTAAAAATTTGTATTATTTGCAGGATTCTCGCTGGTTACACACACACAAAAAAATTAAATTAGGCTCAAAATCCTCTGAAAAATTTTCACTAGTTTTGCACTAACATGAAATCAAAATAAGAATAAAACTTTACATTAAGACCTCTTATAAATTTAAAACAAGAAGCTTATCGTATCAGAAATTTTACTTAAACTGAAAACGTGTACTTAATTTTAAAATACCTACGCTTGGGTATAACGAAAAATTAAAGCTCTTTTAATAAAGTCATAAAAAGTAATTACAAGATCTTGTAATTTCAAAAGATTTGTCTCAAGAGTCGCATTTTTTATGTGTTTTCTAATGTTTTTGAGTAGTTCTTCGTAATAGTACTTAGTAGAAGTACTTAAGAAATAAAATACTGGAACTATAGATATTTCTGTCGCTTTAAAGTTTACTAGCGGTCGTGCTATTCTTATTATTTGTTTGCCCCTTGCGTTGCCATGTCGCGTGCGTCTTTCCTAATTATGTAACCCTAATGAAACAAACAAGTAATCTTTTATCTCATCAGTATTTTACAAAGAAACTTCAAATATTAAATCCAGTTTTCGTCATAATAAGAAGGTAATCGCTGGTAAAAAAAGTAGCACAGTAGTGTAGTAGAGTAGGTAAAATGGTGTTAAGTGCATGGATTTATTAAGAATGGATACGGGATGATTTAACATTCTTTGAAGCCAAAACAAACCATTCTAAACGACACTATAAACACAATTTGTAAACATGGGCCACATCTGATTTTACCTTGTATTTTTGTACAAAAAATACGTTAGAAGCATCACAAGATTTACTAAAAGTAATTAAAGCCTTAAAATATTTTATTTTTCTGCCAAATAATAATAAATTTAAGTTAAAGAGGTTCTATTATTTATAGGTTATGTTATTTCTAAAGGTGTTTATTTAAAGTCGCTCCGAGTCATTTATAAATCTACAAATCGCACTTTTTCTTTCCTAGTTCATTAGACAAAGAGATACGTGTAACCGAGCGTTCAGAGCGAGGTTCAGCCGTTTTCCTAAGCAACCAGCACAGACAGCAACACTTCTGAGCTCCAACACTCCCATGCTATTTTATCTCTTTCTACTACCATTCTTGATTCAATTACGTACTTCGTAAACTAATCTCCTGGGGGAAATGTTTTCATAACAAATAACAAATATAAGGCTTCACGTTCGATATGCTCACAGTATACGGACATCGAATCCTTTCTTAATAAATCCATGGTTAAGTGCATGGTGTAGGGAAATAATAAATCCGGATAAAAGAGGACGAACAGCTGAACAAAAAGAACGCGACTTGGGGTTATTCCATGAAACGTTAAAAATATTAATTTGTTACTTTTGCTAAATAAAAATGTCTCATTTATTGAGAACTGAAACATGGACTTAGAAAGGGTTTACTTTAAGTACACTGTTGTCTTATTGGGAGGAAAACGGGAACGTTTTAATTACTTATTGAAATAAAAATTACAAGGGTCTTATTGTTAGGAGGAAATATTGTCAAAGACATGGGTTTTCCACTGTAAAGAAATATTTCTTTGAATTATATCAATGGAAAAATGTACTTATTTTAAAATAATTTTCTTTAATTTATTAGTTTCTTTTCTTGTGTGTACCGAAAAATGCATGGTTTCTTATTTGAAGCTTTTTTACTTTTACCTGTAATAAATAAAACATAACATACAGTATATTTTTAAAATTTTATTTGCCACTAACATGACTTTCTCTAATCATTTACCCATTTTTCGAATGTTAGGTTATTTAAAAAATATTTCATTTTTATTTTCGCTCATGGGGAGGGTTAGATATGGTTAGTTCACTTTACCTTACTAAGTGATCGTCGCCATTTTGCTTTTGTCTTGTTAAACAACTGTCAAGTTCCCTATTAGTGACCGACAAAGAGAATACGGAGAAAAGCTTAGTTTCTCCTGCTTGCTGCAAACACTTATTTGAACAAAAGATATATTTGACTAAGTTATTGTTGATAATTTTATAAATAATCATTAAAATGAACTATGTTTCAATTTTATAAAAATTATTAACCTGAGGAGAGCAGCTCAATTACTGACCAGTGAAAGTAATTTCTAATATTTCAGCAATTTGTTTGGTTTCCTAATGATTTTAATCTTAGAGAGGGTTGCAGGAATGAATTAAATTCTACTGTTCTGGAAAGTACGTACTAGAATTGCCTTTTTATTTATAAATTTGCGAATAAACTTATAAACAAATTCATACTATAAAACTTGATTGTCTTATTCTTATACGTGTCAGTTTAAAACTTTTAGTTGCCAATTTAGACCAGTCTAGCGTTGGAGAATCTGGCCGTTATATTTTATACACAGATAATTGAACACAAAAGTCAGATCTGTTATTAAAGGTAATAGTTGAAACAATTACATATTTATTATCTCTGTCGTAACACAATTATTATTTCATATAAATTGTGTTTCCCGGAAAGAAATTTTTAAAATTTCGTGCTCGTTCCCTAATTTAGGTAGTGCAAATTGAAGGCTAAAACACTTTATTTGCTCATAACTTTCAACTTAGATAATTTTTAGTAAAATAAAACGTATCCAATTAACCTAATTGAAATACACTCATAGACAAAAAACGGACAAAGAAAATTTTATTAAAATTTGATGGTTATTGAGTTGTTTAATGTTGTAAAGAAATTACTAAATAATGGTTGCATTTAATTTTATAGAGACTTATCAAACCCAAGCAAAATTTCTTGGTGAAGGGAGTCTTGCACCGACTAGAGGGACCAGAACGGTATTCACGAAACGGTAAAAATGGTTTCTTAGACAGATAGCGGTCTAAGTTATAATTCCAGGAAAAAACTTAGGAAAAATAATTATAGTCAAGAGGCGTGGCCCTGGCTAATAACGACAAGAAAGTGACATGCATAACGCATCCGAGCCATTATGTGTCACTGTGTCCTTGGTTCTCAGTTGAATAGCTGATCTCGATCATGACAAACCGCGCGTCGTAAAGGTACGCCCATACGTGCGCGCCTGGGGAGCGAACGACGGTGTAAATATAATATAGTTACACTTACTATAAAACGATCATAAAAATAACAACGTATTTATGCCATTAATTTAAAGTCTTAATTATCGGTCGACGGTACGCCCATGAATACAATTATTTCTATGGTTAAATATCGTTTTTGCAGATTCAGTTAGGTTTTGATATACTTATAAATAATATTTGGTTAAAATGTTAAAACTTTTTATTGTGTCCCATCTTAAATTGGTTAGAGTATTTTGGGACGCCTATGGCTAGACCTTATCGGCACCGTTGCGTCAAAGGTGTCGGCTGCGTTACTTTTTTTTCCGGTTTCACTTTCCATTGGAAGCACTATACTTAATCAGACACGCTCACTTGTTTTTAGCAATACCTACATAATATAGTGTAGTTTTGAGTTTCACCGATACCTATACATAATATATATTTTTTAACTGCTTCAAAAATGTAACAGTTTAGGCTTGGATAGAGACAAATAGTAGTTGTTAGTTTTGACATATGTAAAAAAATACAGTTTGTACATTATATACATACCATGTACGTTTATATGTTTACGGTTTTTCAAATTGAAATTTCTAGATGGTTAAGAATACATGATATTTATGTACCTTTATATGTTGCCTGTTTTGGGTATTAAAAGCTTGTCATACGTATTATCTAGATGCGTAAATTTTTCATAGATTAACCGTTTTTTGTACTCTTCTTTGGAAACATAAAAAATTATGTATTGATTTTACGTCAACTAAAATATATAATATCTATTTTAAGTTTAAAGTCCTTAGAGTGTTGTTCATTACATAAATCGTTTTAATTTAATTTCTACGCTTTTTTGCTTTAATTTATGTTTAAACGAACCTTTCTAATCATAAGCCTAAGTTTATAATCGATATATTTTACAATATTTATTTTGAAAAATAGTTAAATTAAGAATGACTTTTTAAGTTGCTAGATTCGTCTTTTATCCCACTGTGTGCCGAAGCGAAACTTAACGCGTTATTTATATTTTTCTTTCTTTATTGTTTAGCTCTAATCAAGATATTCAATTATTAAGTTTATTTGCTCCTTCCGTGCAGCGCTTATACCTAGACCACAAAGCGTCCAGTACACCGACAAGTACAGTTTTATGATCACTGTCATAGAGCAGTCTGCTAGCCAGTAGTCACCGTCCCAGGCTACAATAATAAAAGATATAAAAAGTTTTTAAATTCTTGAAAATAAACCTTCTTTAAAACTAAATATTCCAAGTATAGTTCTGTGCTATTCAAGGAGGCTGCTTAAAACGCAAAAATAAGACTGATCTCGTGTAGGCGATCAGTGTTTTTTACCAAGTAATTTATTGTCCTATTATCGACTTATAAAAAAGCGGGACCCAAAAGAAAATACCATCTCGTTACTGTGAAAAATAAGAGAAAAGTTTCGGGACAAAATGAAAAGGATTTATCGATCAAATTCTCGGGAACACGATCAAGGCGTTTTAATGAGAGGGAGCGATAAATTTTAATACATTACTTTATTAAGACCGTAAAGAAGTCGATCAGTAGCCCGAAATTGCGAAAAGATTTGTCGCTACTTGGAAAAATTCGATTAGGTAGATTCGTGGAAGAATGAACCTATGGTTCTCTAGTTCTCGCATTAAAATTTAAACCTTTTCAGCAATTAGGAAGTTTCCATTTTTTTCATTTTCTCTTAATACATAGTCCTAAAAATGTAAAAAACATATGTATTTTTTGTATTTAATTATCTGTAGAAATAAAAAAGTTGTCCTTCAAAGTCTGAGATGCTATGCTCACGTTGGCTGATGCTCGATGACGTCCATACACACAACTCCGTCAACAGCGGAATAGGCACCCGTTTAATCTTTTATCACATCACATCACATCCATATAATGGATCTGTGGTGTTATCATAGAGAAAATATATAGTAGAGAAATAATGTCAATTACGAATGCGGCAAATTTACCGAGCTGAATCCGTAAACAAAGACGGTCCTCTGCGGGCTTGCGCACTGTCGAACGTTTGCCTTGTGATAGACAGGACCGTACTTCAAAATTTATTTCACATGACGTGAATCTTTTATCGAGTAATAAATGCTAAATATATTACTTGTAATTATTCTTTTTATTAATGATAAAAATGTAACCATTAGTGAGATTTTAACAAAAAGTGTATAGTTTGTTGGCTTAAATCTGAGTTTTCTTGCTATACAAAACTGTCGATAATTCCTCGAAAATAGCTCAGTTTATATATATACAGTGCGTCTCTTTAATGTCCCCCCCCCCCCTCTTAATTTTTTAAACGTTACATTTACAAAATTGAAAGTTGAAATAAAATATTAACATAGTATTTTAAACAATAGAAATAAAATATGCAACTGTTTTAAGAAGTAAAATAGTAAATCAAAAGAATTACATGTGTATATTTTATTGAATTGGCATCCCATCCTGTATAATTATTGAACAAAGCAAGTTCTAGGGTAAGATGTAAATATTTTTACACCTATTTACAGTGTGTGCACTTGATACTTTGCTGAAAGCGCTACTACTTACGGCCCCATGTCAATCTAATCCACCGATATCTTAGCGATCCTTTGGCGAAAGCGCTTTTTTCTTTCGCCATCCCTTTTAAAATACTCCCCTCTACCCTAATCCACTAGTATTTTTAGTGCCCCTTTGACGAAAGCGCAAATATGCCTTTTGGACTCTCACCCTTCTAATCCACTGATATCTTAGCGATCCTTTGGCGAAAGCGCTTTTGTCTTTCGCCATCCCTTTTAAAATACTCCCCTCTACCCCAATCCACTAGTATTTTTAGTGCCCCTTTGGCGAAAGCGCAAATATGCCTTTTGGACACACCCTTCTAATCCACTGATATCTTAGCGATCCTTTGGCGAAAGCACTTTTTTCTTTCGCCAGCCCTTTTAAAATACTCCCCTCTACCCTAATCCACTAGTATTTTTAGTGCCCCTTTGGCGAAAGCGCAAATATGCCTTTTGGTCACAATCACCCTTATGCAATATAGGGGAAGGAGGCATTGACACTATATATGACCTTCTTACACCATCTTACCCCTTATACAATGCCCCTAATACACACACACCCCATCAGTGCCTTTCTGACACCTTGACCGCACTCAATATACGTCACTGACAAATATTTCTACTTCTCCGTGTGTATTCACTTCAACACCGGAGTGCATTTAAGATAAATTATATTTTTTACCTCCTATTCTTTCACATATTGATATAATTTAAATTTGGAATTAAACTATTTCTATTTATGCTCTACTTGTAAGAAATAGACTACGAAATAATTCCTTATATTTAAAAGTTGGATACATAATTGGCGAAACATATGAAATGTCTGTAACACTTTGTAAAGACTATTTTTGTATCGAAATAACAAGCTTCAGAGGTTCGCTATATTCGCCACCCCAACCAAAAATACCATAACATACAAATGACTGAGATTTTTTCGGCCCGGTTCTGTTCGCCGCGTTGCGTCATTGAGTTCAACAACCACTTTTGCTAGACGTCCCGAGTGCGCATGCCTCGAGAGGACCGTCGTTTAAAAATCTGACTGGCGCCCAATGCGTACAAACGCACTTTTTCGCCCATACATTGGACGGATTCAGCTGGTGTCGCGAATACGTTGTGATGGTCTAAATATATCTTGTCTATGGGTGTTATTCTTACCGGACAGGATACAATGCATTAAAGTAAACACGCGAAAGCAGCAGCGGGCATCTAGCCCGGCGACCATGGGGCGACAGAGTTGTGTGTTTTGACGTCACGGCCGATAAAAGCCGCACGCGGAGTTATTACATAAGAAATTGAATAAGTTCGTCAATTTTGAAGATATCGACATAATTTTTTTTTGTTTGACAAGTTAAGTGAAAGACTATTAAATGATGTTGAAGTTACTCGATATTTCTGAAATAGGAAACTTCCTAATTCAACGCGGTTGCATCGTTGCATCTCCTTGCCTGTACTTGGCTTGGACTTCGTCGAAGTATTAAAAATAATTGAAAAACAAGCTGTATTCCTAAATTGCTAAGTTTCTCTATACAGGGTGTCAATTTGAAAACGTATCACCCTC
Source organism: Philopedon plagiatum (assembly GCA_963971165.1). Lineage (NCBI taxonomy): Eukaryota > Metazoa > Arthropoda > Insecta > Coleoptera > Curculionidae > Philopedon > Philopedon plagiatum. The sequence continues at coordinate 71,948,878 of OZ020194.1, forward strand.
ACTATTTCAGCCCTTCTACAAAATATGAAAATATTCAAAAACTCGTTAATTTTATTTCCAAGGGGGGCATTTTTAGGCCGGGTTTCGGTTGAACCCAATCAACCCTCTAGCGGGGCTGAAAACAACCCCTAAAATCTTAAATGGGAAATAGGATCGAGTCAGTGGCGTGCAATGCCATTTAAAACATGGTCGGCAAAAATTGTATTTAAGTCAAAAAATTACCTTTCGAAGCATTCACGTACATAAATTTCACGTTTTTTCACAAATGTCTCAATAGGGAGTCAGTAAAACGGCGTGGACGAAGAACAACGAAATTATTTATAATGTAGATCAACACGGCGGTTTTTTCTTAAAAATTCTTTTAAAACATCATCATTAAAATTAGTTTTTCGTTTTAGATCCTGCGAAAGGTCGCTCCCCAGAGAGATTATGTACACATATGTAGGTTTTTACGTAGATTCTAATTTTATAAAGTACATCATCCCGTTTAAAATTGGAAAGTTACCCCCATCCCTTAAAATAAAGAGGGGGTAAATGTCATAAATATGTTTAAATATGTCCCCCTATCTCCCTATTAGCTCACCAAAATGTCTTAAACCGTTTTCGAGATATCGCCTTGTAACACTTTAAAAACTCACCCTGTATAAAGAATGAAGGTCTCCTCGCTTTCTCCTCTGGTTGAAATTTACTTATTATTCATTTTTATACTTCTATATCACTGGATATTACAAACACAAATAAAATATGTTGGTGCAGCTAGTCCCTATTAAGGAAACACTGTGCGACGCGGCGTAACCCATACTATAAATAGTGACTATTATTGTGCGATGCTTTGGAGTTTCTTGGTACCTAACCTACAAGAATTTGATGGCTTCGTGGTCTCAGCTACCGCACATACAGCCCCATGATACAAATAAAAGAAGGTATGATACCAAACCGTGTCAAATTCGTGCGGGTTCGCACATGACGTCACGCTGTGTCCTATTTTTGAAATTTATAACGCGCAATATAGAGGTTACGTTAGTTATGGGCGATTTTATATAAATTCTATTGGCCATATGCTTTGCCTCCTGCTTATAATACAAATTTTATAGTATATCATTTAAAATAATCATATAAATAAAGGGATAAATACATACATTGATTAGATTGATTGATTGATTGTCCACATCACAACCATACACAGTACATCTCATTTTTACTTTTAAACTCCTAAAAGTAATATAAAAACATCAAAAAAAGTTAAAAACACAACTCGATCTTAAAACAGACGTGTTTCGTTTACAAAATATAGCGGAATGGTCACGGCGTGACGTAAATGGCCACGCCTACCTGCGCGGTATCATATCTTCTATTATTTGTATCATGATACAGCCCAAGCATCTATGGTAGTCGTCAGAGGAACTATTCCCGGAAAAGGTCATCTCCCACTTCGGAGATCTAAACAGGCCGGCTAGGTCTCCCGGCCTCACCCCACTAGCCTTTTTTGTGGGGATACCTCAAAAGTAAATGTTTTTATGTTGAAAGATCTATCACTTTGCAGGAGCTAAAACAAAAAATACGGGCTGAAATTAATGGAATACCACCTCAGATGTGTTGAGCAATTTTGGACCACATGAAGACGGCATTGCAAGAGTGTTTTGATCGAAATGGAAGGCACCTCGACAATATAAATTTTAAAACATAAAATCTGCCTATGTATTTTTGCCTAAATAAAATATTGTTGAAATTTTCAATTAGCCGCTATAAAGGGAAATCCATTTCCGAACATCTTGTACTCTATCCTAAGAATCATAAATTATAATGCTTTAAATTCCGTATCAATAGATTACATTTCCCATTTTACAGACGCCCACGGTACGTTAGTACTTAGGCTTGAAGTTTACGTAGGCTGTCCCAAATAAAAAAAAAGGAATTTTAAGGCTTTAGTATTTTTTCTGTCATTTTAATGGAAGGGCTCACGGCCAGGCGGCCCTAAAGAAAAGCCTCCACGGTTTATATATAATTTTATTAAATTCCTTTTCAGTATTTCCAATTTTATTTTTTCGCAAAGTTTTAGTGTTAACTGAATCAATAATTTAATTTTGACATTTAAAAGAAACGGGTCTTTTTATAATCAGAAGATTAGTGAGGTGTTGCTGGTGGATTAAAGAAAGTTTTCAATCGAAAAAATCCTATTACTGCCTGGTTTGGTAAAAAACCTGATGAAAACAAAATTTCCCATTTATTCGCAAAAAATGTCTTTTTCTTACCAATTAAACATGTTTACAAAACCGTATGAAGTTTAAAAATGTTGGTATTATAAAAAAAATTCGCCTGTTAGCACGAGGCATCGTAAAATTAAATAGTTATAGTCCTCGGCCACTATAAGTAAAGGCTGCCGCCATGAGTGACGCTTCAGTGGCATTACATCGCGGGGAACTCGGCCGCAGCAGCAATTCAGTTTCGCTTTGCCGTCCTGTGTGGTTGTTGATTCTATTTTTCTATTGCGTTGCTGTGAGTTTGGCAGTTCGTAATATGCCGAAAGTGTGCAGTAACACGCGACTAGTTGTGCACAGTGTTAGAAAGTTTATTTGGAAATTGCCTGATTTCGAATTTAATCGGTCGCAAATAATATGTGTGGTTTGTATGAGGCACGTAAACAGTGCAACTCATCAATTAAAAAAAAAACAAGGGCCAACGCCCTTATATACAATTTATTTTTGATGTACTAGCGAAATAATTCAGCATCTAAAAGTAACTACATTACACAAATTTTAACTGTCAACGAATCAAGTGCTACTTCTTATGACACTGCAGTTATGCTTTCTACAGGCCGTTCCCTGTTCCCTCAAAGCTGTGTGTCCTCATTTACTACATATTACATGTATACTGCATGCCTTACATCTTACAGCAGAAATGATTCGGATGTAGATACATTAATCGCTAACACCAAATCAATTTTTCGTAAATCCCCAAACGCACTCGAGAATTTCATATACAGTGTCCTGGGATTCCAGAACCTCCACAACCGATTCTTACACGATGGGTACGTAGTTAGAGGCAGCGTTTTACTATTTGCTTTTTCAAAAAATAAAATCCTTAATTTTACGCTATGATGGTAAAAAATCAGCAGCCATTAGAGAAAGTCAGATCAAATTTCAAAATGTATAAGTACTTAGAAGCAGCTTTAAAAACTATCCATATAGTAATAACGTGGAACCAATGCCATAAACAAGTGAGAAAATACTTTGATATTCTTTGGCAAATCCTTGCGAATAGTAGATGACGTGCAAACAGGACTACAAACTTTAAATGACAAGACAGGTTTTTGTGTTAGAGAAAAATTTTGCAGTATAATAAAAACAAATCCAGATTTTGCCAGACCAAGACATATTTATTGCAACAGTGCTGATACGGGGATCCGTTAAATAAGTTCAGAGATCATAATATGTCCTCAGTTCTTTATACGAGTATAATTTGTAAAAATTGCCTTTTAATAAACGTTGACTTGTTATTGGATGTTCCCAATATTGTTTTTAACATTTTACTTTTTTTCTAAACTTCATGAACTAACATGAACACAAACTAACCGCTTGAACGTCATTATTAAAACGAGGAGTGGTGGCAAAAATCGCCCGACATGTGTGCGTATATTTCAGTCGGTCGACCACAGTGTTGCCAATTAGTGGATTATTATCCGATTTGCGGATAATTTGAGACGGTGGCGGATAATTTTCTCACCCTGCCGAAAATCGGATAATTTAAATCCGACTGATCTGGTAAAATTAAATCAGTATTCTCAGTTGAAAACGGTACAAATATCGTTTATTTATTACCATAAGATACCTAGTAGGTAGTGTTCTAAATTCAACACCAAACAATTAAAACATATACTGTACATTGTACAAACTGATTTTATAAATTTAAGATCGGATAACTTCGGACAAAATCGGTTAATTTTAGGTTGGAAGGGGGATCTTTTCAATTTCATCTATTGGCGACACTGGTCGACCATTTAGTTGCTAAAGTGAGTACGGAAGAGCGATATGGCCAACAAAATAATCGCCTGATTAAAAATTGCATGTCAGCGTTAGGAAGTTTGAAAGTCTTGTCACCCTCCAGATGTGAAAGCAATATTCTAAGTAGTTCATATATTGGGAAACATAGGGAGTATAGATTAGAAAAAGGGAAAGTATATTTGATCTCGGAAAAGGAATTTAAGCAGCTGCACTATGTGGTTTTTGAGCCATATTTTTGGCCAAAATTAAAAACACTTTGTATCATGCAAAAAATTGATCAAAACGTAGTTGTTTCGAGTTGTTATGTAATACTGAATATAAATTTGGGTTTTATGTATACAGGGTGGTTTTCTTATATGACCTTGAAATTTATGTTGGAGCTGAAAAAAAAAATCAAAATCAAAATGGGTGGGAACTATTTTAGAACCATTATAGTATATTTTCTTACTCAATATGACTTGCGGTTTCATCGAAAATTACGTCATTACCTTCTTTTGTTACTATACCCTATGTATTTTACTTCAGTCTGTTAGATTTCTTGTGAATAAAGAAATATAAGCAATCGAGCACTTAATTGGAAAAAATATTTTTAAAAAGATATTTTATATCAGCTATTTTATTTTGATTTTCTTAAAACGACTTTTTGAATATTCTATTAAGGCTATTGTTACTTAATCATTGCTTACACGGTTAGTTAGTTATTTAAATTATTCATGAAATTCTATATATTTTTATCTTCAGGATTCCATTATTCAAATATGGTCTATTCTTACACTAAGTACATCATCCTTTACTTTAGGGAAGGAGAGAAATAAAATTTCCTACTTTATTTAAACATTTATTATTCATTTTCTAACTCTAAGTTGTCCAGTTTATCTAAATCTATAATATTGTCCAAATCTTCATGTTCTTCATCGGTATCGGTTGATTTATCCTCAGATGAGGTAACTTCTGGATTTTCTTTGTACTCTGTATCTACATCAGGTACTTCTAATAAAGTCAAAACATTTGAAGGAAGTTTTAATTTTTTTAAGTTTGCATCTTTTACTTAAATTAATTGATGAAATTAGAGGATCGGACGTGTCCATTGCCTGTTAAATACATCTAACAAATTGAATTGACGCCCTGCTTTCCGCGCATGATATTGCCTATCGTATTGATATATTTTATTGCGGGCTTCCGATGCTTCCTCAGTGAAGTATCCTAAAGCTTTTCTAATGACTCATCTTCCTCTCCAAAAACTGCATTCGCCTGTAGCCAAGCTATGTTTTTTGAAGCGAAATAATCTTTATTCCTCGACGATTTTTCCCATCTCTCAGACAGATATTCGCAAAATCGACAAATCTTTTTCCGAATCTTGTTTTGAGATTCTTCATCCGCTAAGGTGAACTTGTCTCCCAGTTTGTTGAGAACTCCATGAGAAACTACAGCCAACTTTGCCGTTTTATCTCCCGCTTCCAGCCACAGTTGGGCTAGCTCTTCATTTTTAAAATGCTGCATGCCTGGAAGCAAAAAGAAATAAATTAATTTAATTTTTATATTGGGCTTTCGGTCAATGTTTAATACATAATATTTATTTGTGTGTTCAGGTTTTGCTTTATTTTCTTTAAACAATCACCAGAACTACATAGAAAATTTAATATTAAAAATATACGTATGAATTTAATATTTAAAACCTAAACCTGCCTTATTTGTCTTTAACTTACTAACACAAATAAGATAATTAAGTATGTTTGTAGTTCTGGTGATGGTTTAAAGAAAACAAAGCCAAACGTCAACAAACAAATAAATATTTTTTATGAAACTTGGCCGAAAGCCCAAAATTAAAATTAAATTAATTTCCACTCAACGGCAGGAAAATAAACTAAAGGAAATAAAACAGAAGTTCGCGAACATTCGCAGAATTTTTTTTCTGCATTACAATTACTAATGTTTTCTTTAGTTTCTGTGCAACTATGAAAACCGGGTTCGGCCGGGTTTGTGTTTTAAACCAATTGACATATTTAAAATTTTCTTTCGCAAAGTTCAAAACAATCTCGCATAATTTAATGTTTACTGCAATGTAGATAAATTTAATAAAAAAGTAAAATATCGTTCTGTAAAGTACATACCTAGAGCTAAATCATGCACTTTTTCCGATGAAAAAATAATGATGCACCACGAAGTTAAACGCACTTGAAAACACCTTTCACACTTCGCTTACAATTCGCAAATGAACTCTTACTGGAAGCGTCTACTTCCGAAACCTGCACAGGTAAAAAAGGGTCTTTTAATTGGGTTTTCGGGTGATAATTCCTTCATTTTGAAATATTTACTTTACTACTGTAATAAATAAAAGCAAATAGTTTTACTTTCGGAAATACCTATTTTGGCCAAGAATTAGTGGAAAAAACCCCAATGTGAGCTGGTGCGATTTAGCGGTTGAAGTAATGTGTGGACCGCGTGTTCATTTATCGTGCCGTAGTCTAAGGCCGCTCGCACACCAAGGATGCATAAAACATGCGGTACGGGTAAAATATTCAAGTTTCTTTTTTTCTCGTTTACTGCTTCGCAGAAATTGCCATGCTACAATGTCATCCTTTACAATCGAAGATATTTTGAATACTGCAAATTGACGAAACTGCTACAGTATTGGTGTACCATTGTGCCCAAAAAAAAACTAGGACAACAAAAGTGAAATACTGGGACAGCTGAGTTGTAGCTCCCAGACTTTAAGTAGAAAGTAGAAAGTAACCTTGGTTACAAGATCGTTACCTTTTGTACTTTGTGATGCGAGGTGAAATCAAAAGTATGTTTTTATTTTGTCCGAATTTTATGGTTGATATAGATACAACAGATATAGGATATATAACCCCAAAGTTATAATTTTGGATTATAATTTTTTTTCAATTAATCAAGCGTATATTGAACATGAATGAAAAATCAAAAAGCAATCAAACCTTTAAAATTAAATCAAAATCAATAGATAAAAATATTAAATCATTTCTAAATCTAAAAAAATCTAAATTAAAACACAATTTACATATTTTTTAATATTTGGTCATTGCACCATTTTTGACGATAACATCTTGCAACCTTCGCGACATTCTTAAAACTAAGTTTCTCGTAGTATTTACGTTGACTTCATCCCAAGCTTGGTTTATTCTTTCGCGGAGTTCATATTGATTTCTTGGCTGGAAATTATGCTTACTTATCATTTATCATTAAACCCCAAACTTTTTCGATCGGGTTGAGATCGGGACTCCTCGAAGGCTATGGTAAAACACGAATATTATTTTCCTCAATGAAATTTTGAGTAAAACGGCTTTGTGTATCGGAGCATTATCGTGCTGAAATATATAATCTTGGTCATAAACTGCGCCAACCGAGGGTATCATTACTTGGTGGAGAATATCGATGGAGTAAGTCTCCCCTCCACGATCTGACAAGCTCCTGGACCCCTAGCACTAATCCAAGTCCAAACGTTTACAGAGAAACGTCCACTTCTATTAGTTTTGTGAGTATATCTACCTATCATATCGCGCACCAGATGGCCTATAAACACGGAATCTCCCATTATTACAGGACTGAAATGTTTTTCGTCTGAAAATACCACTGTTTCCCACAAATTATTCTGGTTGAGGTATTCATGGGCAAAATCTAACCTAATTTGTTTGTTTCTGTCCGTTAAAAATATTTTATTAGCGGCACATCGATTCCGTATATCAGAATTGCGAATTCTCCTACGAGTCGTATTAACTGACCCTGGGAAATTGGTTTCTTCTTTGACCTTTATGGCGGTTTCAAAGGGGTGATCTCTTAAAAAATCAACTAATTCTCTATCTTGATCTTGCGTCGAAAGTGTGAGGCGACCAGAACCTGCTTTTCTAATAATAGCTCCATGCTCTGCAACTTTTTGCTTTGCCAAGAGCACGGTATTTTTGTCGACTTCTACTTCATCTGCTATATTTCTTATATTGACACCGTCTCGCAATCGACTGTAGATAATTGATTTTTGCTCGGGGGTTAAAGGTGGATTTATAAACTCAGTTGAGGTTCAGTTGAGGTTGAGGTTCGCAGTTCGTGCAGTTGAAGTTCGCAGTTGAGCTTTTTGGGCCATTTATAAACTCAGTTCGCTGCTTTGAGTTCATTGGTGCAGGGTAAAGTGAGGTTAATGACAACTGTGACATCATAAACATATTTAGAAAAAATAAAAAGCACACAATCCACAATCGCAATATTTGGAAAAAAATATATGGAAACACAGGCACACCAAAAGGAAAAACAATTGTTTTCTTTACAAAATGATGGCAAATGATCGGCAGAGGTGTGGCTTCGCCATCACATGTAGTAATTCTGCGTTTTGATTGGTGGGAGCCCAACTGCACCAACTGCGAACATAAAATTTGGTTATCGCGAACTTTACGCCAGCGTAATGGAAACTTCTGAACTGAACTGAACTGTGTTTATAAACGCCAGTACGCGTTTGCGTTTATTTATCTTGAACCTCAACTTCAACTGAACCTCAACTGAACCTCAACTGAGTTTATAAATCCAGTGTAACTGAGGCATAATTTAGGAAGTAAATGTAAAGTCAGTTATTTAAATAAATCAAACTGACAACTGTCACATGATACCTGTATGAGGTTCAACCTAAGGTAATACGTAATAGTCCAAGAGATCACAGTAAATTTCAGCAAATTTTGTTGTCCTAGTTTTTTTTGGGCGCAATGGCACGCTAGTAGGAGTATGTGATATTTATCTTATGTTGCGTGTTTCATATTTTATGCATCCTTGGTGTGCGAGCGGCCTAAGGGCAACGATTACGGATTAAGACAAGCCCGACTTTTTGGTAAAGAAGGATGCAATTTTGTGACATTTCAAATTTAATACTAGCGCCACCAACCCCTTGTGAGTTTGAACTAATACATAACTGTCTGTACTGGTAAAGACGGTTGTAACAATTGTATCGATCGCTCGAGTGCGTAACCGGTAGACGGGGTGAGGGGCAATCATGGCAGAGGTTCAAATTTATTTTAAATTTCTTTCCAAAAATGCATAATTACGAATTTTTGTTGATATTAACAAAAATTGCATTCATGTCTTTGAAGGCCGAAAGAAAAACTGATTGACTGTTAAAAGGTTTGAACGGATAATAAAAGTATCTTAGAAATTAACATTGTGTTAACAAACGATAGACAAATACAAAGTTATGGAAATATATAAAAGATGATGATTTAAAACAAACGTTTCTTAAAATTAATTATTCTTTAGGTTCTGTTTAATCATCACTAATAAAGTTGCTACCTAAAACAAAAAAAGTTATAAGCTACAAAGTTAATATCACATGATCTCAATAATTTATCAGCACACAATATGCAATGAATAAAATTTTTTAACTGGAGCAATGCTGATCGAATCTTGGTCCTATCTTCTTTATTCCTCTGTATTAAAAAAGGATAATCATCAAAATAATGTGTATCCATTTTAGAGCAACTTGAACTATTTTTTGTATTACATTAGTTCCATGGCAAGAGGGGTTACTAGTAAACTCATCATTTGATGGTCCAGCAACAGCTTTACTTTGAACACGGGTTATGTTATTTGATTTGTCGGTATTATTTGAAATTTCCAGACTAATATTAAAGCTTGGGTTATGTTGAGCTTCATTGGAACTTAAGTTAACGGGACATACAACCTTGCTTGAATATAAAAGTCACTGTTAAGACGAGAAAAATCAGTTTCAGAAACTACCATGGGGGGTTTAAGGGACATGCCTGCATGGTTATGTGCAATCTCAAGTAGGCATTTTGAAGGTGACCTTGGAAAACAACCCAACTTTAATGTAGAAGGAGCATCAGGGTTATTAAAATCAAAAATGCAAAAATAATCCTCGCAAATGTAAAAGTTGGAACCATTTTTGCTAGGGGATATTGTACAGGCAATTTTCCAAGCAGATAATGTGGATGGATCTTTAGGATAAACATGAAATTTTTGGTTATTGTATTTTAAACTTTTAGCATTCAAAAAATATGCATTTTTACATTATGAATACTCGCATGAGAAAATCTTTTTCCAAGGACAGATCAAGCCGCAGGCGGCCATTTTAAAAATATTTTTAGATTTGAAGCTATTCGACATAGATTTTAAGAAAGTAATAGTCACAAAATAGGATTAATTTTATACAGTTATATGTTCAGCAAAACATGTCCTCTGCCGTCATGCCATGGAAGAGCTTAAGGGGTTATATACCTACAGTCAGGAGGCCTAAAAAAAGCGATTTTTCAAGAATTTTTCCTGAGAAGACTTAAATTTATTAATGTGAAAATGTGTACACATATTATGGTAACTTGTAACTGTATTTTAGGATTTTTGTATTTGTAAAAATAATAATTTTGAAAGCTGCTATAGCTGATCTCCAGAAGTTCCTCTCAAAAAAGGCATCTAGCGGTGACAACGATATCTCTGGACTGGATCATCGAAAATGAAAAAAAACCAAACGGATTTCGTTAAAGTAATGTATAATCTTCTAATTAGTCGAAGGAATAAGCAAAATAAAATTTTTTGACAAAATGGCGGCGTCTCAAAAAAAAATCGATTTTTGACAAATTTTGGCCTTAAATTGTTCATATAAAAAAAATATTTATCGGTGAGAAAAAACCTTCAATTAATTAGTAAACAATATACTTAAATTTGAGACCGATCGGTTTAGCCGTTTCCGAAAAATCTTCGTCACCATCTTTAAAAACACAGTTTTGAGAAAAACGCGTTTTAAGTTTCAAAAGCACTTTACATAGCGTACAATCGCTCTGACACGTCTTTACAAATATGCGTGTAACTTCGAAAATAATCGCCGGATTGCATTGAAATTTTCTGTGTGTGTAATGTACATTACGAAAATGAAATTAAAAAAAAATCGATTTTTTGAAAATTCTAACTGTATATAACCCCTTAAATTAAATCAAATACCTACCCTTTAGTTTTATTAATGTAAGTAACAGGAATGTAAACTTTACATTTAAAAAGATTAATCAAAATAAATAATGGCACGATCAGTCGAGACCCCATATTTATTTCAACAATTTTTTTTATAAACTAACTTTTAACTGTTCCTTAAATAAAATAAGCATGTTTTCAAAGAAATCTACCATTTATATTAATGTGATTGCAAAAGCACGTTTAGATGCAAAATTCTACAAAATATACTGTGGCATGAACTATATTCGTAACTAACAAGAACCTTGTATATTTAGACAGCTTAAAACAAAACCACAACCTGGTCAAAATGAGATTATAGATGAAATTATAAATGTTTGGAAAACGTGCAGGTCTACAATAGAAGTATTAAGAGTACCCTTAGCAATATTCCACCGAATTTGTTTTGGGACATGCGTTGAATTAATACCTGTTCAAGTTATTGTAAGGTCAAAGACCCAGATTACTGGTATGGTCTTGATGTAGTGTAAATAAAAAATACGTTGTGTTATTTGTGCTTTATGACAAATAATTTATTATATACTTACCTGAAGTATTAAATAGTAACCTAATTAATGCCTGTATTAATAAAAAACATAAAAATTTTCGACAAGACCTTCTCAAATGACAGCTATAACTTAAAGAGAACAGAAAATTTTCATGTTACTCTAAGCGCAACGTTTGGAGCAATTTAAAACGCACACTATTGGCCTTTCTGCTAGGTTAGAAGGAAATAACTGATTTACACCTGATCTCAGTAGTAGATAGTAGCTAAGATTATAACTTTTAAATAACCTGATAACATCAATGACAACAATGATATCTGTACCTCGTCTTGCTTCCGTTTGCGACCCCTCTCGTCCTTGATATACATGCGCCAATTAAAAGCTTCACACCCCTGCTAAGGAGATCGCGCTGCAGGATCCTTGGAGACACATTTCCCATATCGCCACCTTTATCATCTCAAACTTACAGTGTGTTACCCTAATTTCCCTATTAGATATAAACAAAATACCATTTGTATTTGATGCACTGTATACACTCTGGACGTCATTTTTTTTAATGGATTACTATTTACCTGAGGTATATGTATCAATAATGACTAATGACGCAGATTCTGCATATAACCTATTTGGTATGTTGGGTATGTAAAAAATAATTGTATGGATAACTATATGTTGTTTGTTCGCTGTCCACTGGAATGAAACGGCATCTATTTATTGACGATAGCGGTGACGATAAATTAGTGTTTGAACCAACCAACGTACAGAAGTCCAAAACCTACATTAACAAAAGTAACCATAACGGGACAATTTACTGACGTTACCAGTTACGACATATTAATCGGCTTCTACTGTTTACTTGAAATGACTCGGTCAATTTGGAAGTTTTTTGGTTTACAGTTTATATTTTTAACCTTTATATTGGGTGTCCATCATCGCTGCTCGTCTACTAGTTTTATTTGTGTTTTCACTCAAACTCTAATTAAAATGGATGTTTTAAAGAAACGTAACTTAATAAACACGACATGTTATGGTTTATCACATAATAAATTAAACGAAATTTTTTCAACCTGCTTAGACACTTTTTTTGCGATTTATACAGGGTGGTAGCGAAAACTATCTCACTTTAATAGTACAGATGGTGAAAAAGCCCGATCATTATTCGGTATTCGGTCATATTTTCACTATTCGATATTCGGCCGAATATTTGTTTCCCGTTCGCGAAGCCACTAATATTCTTTTATTTTTACACACACAAAATACCTCTTAAATTAAAGAAATTTACTTTAAAATAATCACATTTTGTCTTTCAAATAACTTAGATAAATATTTCTATGAAGAGTGAAACCCATATTTCCTCCTAATAAGAGAATGGTGTATTTAAACTAAATTCCTTTTAATACTTAATTCCTGGTACTGCGACCAAGTAGGTTTTTTGCTGCTTTCATGGGTTGTATAAAAGATAAAAAAAGGTAACAGTGTAAAAAAGTAGAAGTAACAAAATGTTTACGTTTTACGCATGAAATGGTTATTGTTGATTGGTCGAGACTTGGTATACAGTTGCTATTTTCACAATACCCCCAACAGTATTATGAAAATTTGTAGATATAGTTAGAAAACGGTCTTTCTTGCTCCTAAGAAGTAATATTGGCAATTTTCAAATATTTTTCTATGACGTTGGCTTTTTCTTGGTTTGCGCAGGCTTCTATTTGAGACAAAAACCCAAAAAACCGTTCAAACCCTGGGCATATCTAAGGTGAACATGCAGCTTGACGTATATTTTAAACCGGGGTTGCAACAAACATTTTCCACCCAGGATTTCTCCATTTTGACGGAATAAACAGAAAAACACTGCGACAAAAATAGTGTAGAGATTCTCAAGTCGATTATTATCAGACGCTTAAAAATCCAAAATACCATTTCATTTTGACATGGGAATAGCATTCATTCTATAGATATAATCCATAAATGCAGCGTGTGTTTGCAAATATTACAGCGTTAATTAAATCCATTAGTGTTGTATTGTCATTTAAATCAATCAATCTTCATTTGTAATAATGGACGACATTACTGTATGGGGTAGAAAGTTGAAGCCATACTTATTTAATCACAATTAGGGTTGCCAGATCTTGATTTTTGAAAATTGGGACACATGGACGGTTTTTTGACTCATTAGCTATTTTATATAAAGAAGTCTGTTTTATATTATTATGTATTATTCAGTCTTTAATACTGTCCACAAAAAAAGGAAAAAATATAAATTTATTCATAAACACGGTGTGATATCAACTTACGAATCTGAAATTAAATTTATTTAACTTATTACTTACTACTATCGGCACGACTGGTCGGAAATTGTGACGTCTCGTCATATTTCAAAAAGCCTCAGTAGTTAGTGTAATTTAATTATTTTTAAAAATATTTAACTACTTCCCTATATTACGTCATTACATTACGTGTACGTCGACGCGTGCCAAGAATCTCGTTAGAACAAGTTCTCTAAAATTTTTCGTCTGGCGTTTCCAGTTCAGTAATTGATAAGCAAACCTAATAGGTATAGAATGCGCCTGTTTTGAAAATTTTCTAAAAATGAAAATTTATTATTTTTTTAAATACTTCCTACTCCTATTACCTGACATGATTTAGTTTTGTATTTTTTACCAAAAAGGAACTATTTATAATAATAATTTATGTTTAAATTTAAGTCAGTGGACAATTAACTTTAAAATTAAGTTTAAATAATAAAAAAATTATTTTATTTAAAATTTTTTTACTTGATTTTACAGGTTCAAGTCCCTTTTTTTTTAATCATTTTTGTAAGTACGGCTACGGCACTGGTTTTTTGAGCCACAACGGTAAAGATAAATATTTAACTACTAACTAACTACTGAGTAGTTACTACTTTTTTAATAAAGTAGCTAGTAGTTAAACTCCACTACCTTTTTCAAGTAGTTTGCCCAGCTCTGTTTAGGTCCCTGAAGAGACGTTTTTATAAAAACTTTTTTTTGCAGCCCACTTGTGATTATTAATGACTACGCCTCTTAAGCAAATATCATTACATGCATAAAGTGCCTTTAATATTAATCTTGAGGAAAGTTCGGAAAGAAATATTACGCTGTGTCGGATCAAACTACTTGTAAAAAACTAGGTGGTTGTTTAACTCAACGAGCCACCCTGTTTCTATTTGTAAAAATCAGCCTTTTAGGGAAAATAAGATTTTTTAATTTTCAAATAAGTGTAAAAAACTAATAGGTGCAAAAGTGAAACTGTATTTTTCTCCAGCTTATGAACCAAAAAATAAGCCTTTTAACCCTCTACTGCATGATTTTTTCGAAAATTTATTTTTTTTGAGAAAAAAAGTGTCTTAAACTTAATTTGTTTTCTTGATGAAACAGGGAACAGTAAGAATTCAAAAAATTGGTAATTTTTTTTTAAATCGTGATTTTTGTTTCTGTTCCCATTCGGGAACATTATACTTTCGTAATTCGCAACTAAAACAATTTTTGTGTTATTATAAATTTATTTTCCTAACTATGTATACGGTATGTATCACGAATAAAAACTTCTTAAATCTAAATGGTATGAAAATATAAAAATCAGTTTTTGTTAGAATTACAACATAAGTGCACCTTACATTTTGAACATTGTACTCTAGATTTGCCCGTGCATTGTGGAAACTTGCACCTCTCTCTTTCAGTAGTCCAGACTGGCCAATGTTCTAATCCATCAAGCTGAATGATTTTACATGGAGTAGGTTCTTGGCATTTTCTTTTGGGCAAAGGAACATTTTCATTACTCGGCCGACCTCTTTTATTTCTATTACCAACTCCTCTATTGCAGAGTTGCATAGCGAGTTCAGTTTTGAACGTTAGAAGAGGAATGACCTTTTCTTCCTAGGCAGTTTGTTTTTTTATTTTCTTGTCGAGAACCCATGCATTTACTATAGCCACATCAATCAGGTGATAAAAAATTCTATGGTACCATTTTTTGCTCTTTACCTTTATCAGATATAGGTCCAGCAACGAATCTTGCAAATCCACTCCACTAATTGGTTCGCTGCCACAATAGGTAGATAGCAAAGTCACTATCCTGTTATCAAACCACTGAGCTGCGTGTAGGTCGATATCTGCAAGAACAGTAGATTTTTCTTTAATGGCTCCTCTTCCTAGGGCTTTCATTTCTTTTTCCGTTGTCGGCTGACAATTTTTTAGCCGGTTGTGTCTTGTGGTGGCTACCGAAAGAATTTTTTTCTCACCCAAATATGCCGCAAGTGGCAAAGAAGAAAAATAATTATCATAATAAACTTTCTGGTTTAGATTGGAAGGAATGTTACTGTGAATGTTATTCTGAAAAACAAATTGTTGAAAGTTAAAACCATGCAACCTAATCTCATGATATTTCTTACCGATTTTCATAATGTTCCCATACGGGAACAGCACAAAAATAAGGTTTTCCTAGGGTATGTTCATCATACTCATAATGTTCCCAAACGGGAACAGGAACAAAAATGAAGTTTTTTATACTGTTTCATTGTAATAAGATATATTTTATATCAGAAAGCATTCTACAAACATCATTCCCAGCAAAAATAATGAGATAAGACAATTAAACACTTACCTGACCGTAAATTCTTGTAACCAAAATATAACGATATGCAAGCTTTCTTAAACTACGGGACCATCTGATTGTCAAATTCAAATAGACATGCCTGGCGCCATCTAAGAACTGCTTTATACATCATTGTCTACATAAGGTTTAACTCGAGATTTTTAGTAACAGATATCTAATGGTTTACAATTCTTGTGTATGGTAATGACAAAATTTTAAAAAGTTCCCATTCGGGAACATTATGCAGTAGAGGGTTAATAATCGACTGCGCTCTGTAATTAAAATAAAAAAACACAGTTGAGACGTCAAGAAGTATCAAATAAGGTATGATTGTATTTAAAATGTCCAAACCAAAATAAAGTACAAATATACAGGGTGTCCCGTTTAAAAGTCAAAACTTGATACCCAAAAACGTAAAATTAACAAAGGGTTAGCAACATTGCCATTACAACAAAGCGACTATAGCTCCTTTTTATAAATTAGTGAAAAGACTGTGAAATAAATTCATTGTATACAGAAAAAACACTATCGTGTATTTAATTGGATACCAATTCACTCAGTTACATATTAGAGATAAAAAACCTCTACAAACATACAAATTTTTTAATGAACGTTAAATTACTTTGCTACATTTAAGCAAAATCATCTGGTAGACCAATTCAGTTTGGAAAGAGATTTATCTGTACCTAATATTGAAACCAGCCAATCAGCTGAAAAAGGAAAATACCTAGATTTTTCTGCTTACTATCGTGAAAGTTGGCATAATATTTTGCTTTATTCTATTAAATGATGCTATTTTAATATGTGGCATTTATCTTTTGCCAATAATCAAGAAAAAACTGCTTTGTTTATGGTTTTATAGACACGAACATCTGCATATACTGTAGGTATTGAATTTCTATAAAAACAAATCGACTCGCAGTAAAAAAGAAGGATTTTTGTGGGTTTATACTTAAGAGGCACTAGGCGTTTCCTATATAAAATTCACATAAAACCTTTTGAAAAGAAACCTCTCGATAGCAATGTAAACGATGGTGATATTTGAATAACAGTTCCCTCTGGATTCAAGCAAAGATGAGGAGAGAAATGCGATAAAGGCATTGCCAATTTAAAATATTGAAAAAGTACATACATACTTACAAAGATGCATGATACGAGGCAGTAAAACAACCAAATTGGCTCTTATCGTTATCGTAGGTCAATACTTTTTTATTAAAAAACATTTTATGGTCAGTATTAAAGATTGCTGTAGCACAATGGTCATTTTGTGAATTAGATAGGATTGTAAAACAATTCTCAAAAATAACGCAGTTGTCAAAGTTTTAAAATATATAAACATTTCGGTTTTGACCCATCGATTTCTGTTTTGGAATCATAAAAGGCTGATTCATATTAGATATTACATACCTATACTTGTTAGGTGCCCAGGTGCCTCTGAAGTGTGTTTATTATTCTTTCAGCAGCATTTTCGTTCAGATATCTTACTTCATTTCTCACCTTCCTTTGAATTTCTTCAATATTTTCATTATGATTGCGGTATACGACATTTTTTAAAATGACCCCAGAGACATGTATCTAAAGGTGTGAGGTCTGGGTTATTTGTAGGCCAATGCCCATGTAACGTTCCATATGTACCGATCCATTCGTTATACGGTTGCCACATAATTCGTCGACGTTTTTCAAGTGGCAATTCGTCGAGAATATCTTCGATTTCATTTAAAAAAAAATTAAAATAGCGCTGGCCAGTTAATACTACCTGAAAAAACATTGACCCTAGAATTTTATTTTGTAATATCCCACACCAAACGTTGATTGAACTAAGCCCCTGGAAAGCAGTTTCATCCGGCCAAACATGAACATTTCATCTATTAAACATTTCCGCAGTTGGGAAAGTTGCTTCGTCTGTCCAAACAATAGTATGAAATAAATTAAGATCTTGCCTCATTATTTCGTTAATATTTGTGACTAAAGTGTATCTCCTTCCTTTTTGATCGGTACTAAGCTTTTGAACTGGCATAATTGTATATGGTCTACACTCAAAATACTTTAACGTTCTTGCAACTGTTCCATAAGTCAAGTCTTCTTCCATATCTGAGATACCGCACAAAATCGAGAATTGATTTTTTGGAGTCTCTTGTAAATATAATAAAATCACTAGGTCGCTTCTTCATTTCTTTCTGTTTGTTTCTATTTGTTTTGTTATGGTGTTTAATGATGGAGGTCTTTGTCCCTCTTCAAGACTTTCTTCATATTGTTTTTGAGCCGCTCTAACATTATTGTTACTTTTTAATATAATGTTTTTTGTTTGTATCTCTCATTAATAAAATATCTCATTTTGCTTGAAAATAAAGTTATAAATTCACGGTGGCTAAAGTATTATTGTCAACTTTGACCGCTACCCGAAAATAGCAAACACAGGGAAACGACGAAACGTGACGGCGCCTTTGATCTTTAGTGTAGTAGTTTTGATGACCTTGGACAGACACGTATCCACAATATCGAACGGAGAAAAAGAACTAATGATTATACCGAAAAAAATGTTAAACAGTGTAGGTGAAAATGTACTTACCGATCATAATCTTTCATGAAAGATAACAAAATACACCTCCACCTGTCCTCGAACGAAAGCCCGTTTACACCGAAAAAAATGTTAAATAGTGTAGGTGTAAATGTACTTACCGATCACAATCCTTCGGAAAAGAAAACAAAATACACCTCCACATGTCCCCGAACGACAGCCACGAAACGCACATGAATATCCAGGGATATTACAAAACTTTTTACATTGAAAAATACAACACAACACAGAAATTAAACGCAAAAACAAAATAACTAAGAGCACGACCTAAACACACGTACTAATGACAATTACGTTCCACTCGATGACATATTATACTGTACTGTACTGTACTAGTATTACATGTCATTGGTTCCACCCCACACGTTTGACAGAAGTCCACCTTATCGTCGCACATGCACTATGAAATCTCGTCTCGGCTTTCTCGCTTCTCTGTAATTGCTATTCTCGGCCGCTACGTTACACGGTCCCAAGTTATTAGAGTTTGAAAAGAGAAATCCATTGGTGTTGTTGGAACAATCGAAACAGAAAACCTATAATATGAAACGTTTCGCAAAGCAAACGCTCATACACAATGTTATACCCGAGAAGACCGATCAACGAGAAGCGACAATCGGCTTCCCGCCAAAAAAAAAAGTAGTGGGGGTAAAACCTGATTACTGGCAAAGCTTCGACCGGATCGGGTAGTCCGGGAGTCGATGTCTAACTTATGTTGACAGTGCTGTTGTCTGTGTTATTAAAGTGTTTAACTGTTTAGTTTTCTATCTTGTGTCGTGCAAAAATATGCCTGGAAATTGTTGTGCCTTTCGCGGATGCAATACCCAAGGAGGACAAAAAATAAGTATGTTTACATTCCCCAAGGATCTTGAACCGTAAGTACATATACACCTTTTCCATATAAATAGTGTTTACGTATTTTGAAATGTTAAATTTCTTATTTTTTTTCTTAAAATATATAAAAGCAGTACTTACAGTAATTGTTTACCATAGCCCCATGATCCAAGTTTGTAATTTTCTTGGCAAATGAGATTATTTTAGCCCCCAGAAAGTTCGTTTTCACTACAATTATCTGGGAAAAACATGGTTAAGAAAATTGTGCTATATCTATGTCTTTTGTAGTTGCAGAAGCTTTTCTAAAGAAGTAAGGTAAATGTTTACTATATTTCCATTAACCAAATTTGCATTTTTTTATTATAACATGTACCAAATTACTTTCCCCCAAAAAGGCACTTTTTGGTAAAATCTTATCTCGGGTACAACTCTCTGACACAAAAAATATTTTAAAAAATCCTGTGAGGAATAAATTTTATAGTTAAATAAGCTTTCTGAAATAGTTGCTCTTAAGTAATTGTTAAAATATAGGCATAGCTTCATATCCTAAGTTTGCGTTTTTTGTATAAAACAGAATTATTTCTAGGGCCAAAAACAGATTTTAAATTAAAATTACCAGGCCCAATGTTATTTTTTATAACATTTTAGCATTTAAAAGGACAAACTCACTTTTTCTAGTCTAAAGCAGGAACAATTTTCCCTTCTCTAGAATGCTGTAGTAGAATTTTTAACACTCATTATACTATCTAAACAACACTGACACCAGATTTATGTCCATTGATAATGACAAGAAAAGGAACATATTGATAAAATACATTTCCATTTTATGGGACCGAAAACGCTGGGTTTAGACTTAGCACCCCAGGGTAAAGCGTAGCTGTTTACAAGATTGTTTTAAATTTTATTTTAACTAATTTTTGGTACCTATAGGATTTAGGTCCAATATCTTTTTTAAAATTTAAAATCTTGTAGCGTTTTGGACATACAACGAATCATGCCTCACAGAAAAATGCAAACTTAGGGTTAATTAATTAGACTTTCAGACAACCTACTTTAAAATCCATATCGTTCTAATTTTTTTTAAACATCATTTTACCCAAGCTTGTTTTAAAAATCTAATCATATTATATTAAAAAATTACAAGTTTGGGTGATGGGTAACGTGACCATTCGTTCCAGATTTTGCGGGACGGTCAGTTTTCAGACAAGCCTTCCCGCATTTACAACGTCTCAAAAATGTCCTGGTTGGCCGGATTCCGTCCCGCATTAAAGTGTATTATAGTTGAAAGTAAAAATTGGAAACAGTACTAAAAATTAAAGAGATGAGTTTTGGCAGCCACAAGATCTGGTCCCTTTACTGATGGATCACTAGCTTACTTAGTTAAGTATTCTTGTGTCTCTAGTCTCTAGTAAACACAATATGCATTTAATAATCCCTAAGTAATTGTTTATTATAGCTTATTTACTTAAGTTTGTTATTTTCTATTGTTAAATATTATTGGGATGTTTCCTAACGGATATTTTTATTATTATACTGTCAATATACAATCTACTATCAATACAATTGTATTTTATTTAGACCCCGGTAGTACCTATTTTAGGCAATTACATTAAATATTTAATTTCAATTTGTTGTTTTTCTTTAAAATGTGTATAAGTTTGGGATTCAGTAGGGATGAAAAAATCATTAATTTAATATTTCGTAAAATCTTAAGCTTTGCTATAGCTGACTATAATTTAAATTGTTATAAAAAAGTAGCTAAAATATTCAGAAAGGTGTAAACAAAAAAAATAAGGAGTTTATTCTATTATTAAATATTATTATTGAAATTTTCTCCCCATGCATATTTTTATTATTATAGTGCCTTCTTCTTTCTTGTTTATTACAAATTATGGTTTTTTAGGTATAAAAATAAGTTATACTGGTACCTGCTTATGATTTCTTTCCGATTTAGACCCAGGTAGTACCTATTTTAGGTAGTACTTTAACTTATTCTGTTTCTTTAAAATTTTTATAAGTTTAGAATTCAATTGGAAAGAAAAAATTATTAATTTTAAAACAGGACCATCTACTCGGCAGTACTAATCTTTCTACCAAATTTTATTAAAATCGATCCAACAGTTCTTGAGCTGAGCGCGTTCCAAGGATTTGTCTACAGATAGACCGACTGACAGACAGGAGCAAAATATCTTCTATATGCCCTAAATTTAAAAATGTTTAAAATCCGAGACAAAAAATTATACACAGTCTAATATTTGTGAAATCAATATGAAAAGACCCATTTACTAAAAGAGCGCCAGAAAAAAACGATGCAATTTAGAGGTTTGAGCATTTTATCCGAAAGTGAATCGTTATCCAGATATTTTCATTATTTCAGACTATATCAGCACCCTGTATAATAACATTTAGATGAAAGTGTGCAAGGAATATACATTAAAATTTAAATCAGATTAATTTCTTACAAGTTCGTATAAAATTTATTTGGTTTCTCAGTGTACAAGCAATTTTTACGCGGTCGCAGCATTTTCCTCAGTGTACCGGACCTGATTATCGTTAAATATTCGTAAATATTCGTGAACACGAAAGAACAAAGGATTTGCGGATATTGTCGCTTCTCGTTGGTCTTCTCGGGTTATACTGGCATGTGGACGCAAAATGTCGATCTCACACGATGCGCTAGCCTCTAGTGAAAGAGCAGACAAGCCGTCGCTCATTGGCAATAATCCGACGTCATTTTTTTCTATATTTTTTAAATTCAATTGAATTTCAATAGGGTGTTATTTCTCGAACACTTCAGAAATTTGCTTTTAGGTTTGCTTATTGTTATATTATATATTTTTTACTAGGTACCTATAAGCTTAAAAGGTAACACATATTAATATGTACACACATGCGTATTTTTCATCACATGTAGATAGATGGAAGCTTTCCAGTATTTAAGTTATAAAAACAAATCGTTTTTGTATGCGGACTCAAATATTGTATATACACATATCACATGTCAAAGTTAAACACTTTCATTTCCAAATAAAAAATTCTATCTAGACAGAAATAATTGTATGGAGACAGGCAGCACTATAAAATAATTGCTCTTAAAAATAAAATTGAAAAGGTAGGAGTATTTCTAAACAGATTTAGGTTTACGATATGGTATGATTCAGGAAAACGTGTCCCAAATATTGCCGATGTTATTTTCATGGGTGCTTGGTAAGTGTTAATCATCCTGTTCTCTTTCTCAGGAAAAATTAAAATATTCAGAATATAAACAAAATTTTAAAGTGTTAGTTTGTTGTAAATATATGTGCGATGACTGTAAGAAAGTTTATTTATTGTGTTTTACCTAAGTACATTAAGCTTTTTTTAAACAAAATAACCCAAAAATGTCAATTCCGTGCCTGCCCAAGCACGAGTTCAAATAACAATTAAAATTTTTGCTAAATATAAAAAGTTTTAGCAATTTATTTTATACTTTAATTTTATTCTGACATTGCATTACCTATTTTAAGTAGTTTTTAATATACTTTGTTAAAATACACCTTTACTGTAATAATATTACCTACGTTTCTTTACCGGTGTGAACTTGGCAGCCAAAAGTTAGCAGCCAACTTTCCGGAAACACCCGAAGGACCAGTGGCGTAACGAATATTAAATCTTGTCCGGCGCATTCACCAAAAAAATTAATAACACAGTTAAAAATTGGTTGATTTGGAGTTACCTCACGGACGTTAAAAAAAGTCTACACTTTCATTTTAGTTGTAGTCGCTAGGGAGAACAGTGTAAAATATAATACAGTCCTTAGATTTTTTTGAAACTGGGTGAAAAATTAAATTGCTGCTGGATATGAAGACAGTACAGCTTTCTACACTTGTATTTTAGTTTTAAACGGCAGGGAGGATGGTATTAACTATATGCAGCACTTAGATTTTCTTGCAAACTTGTAAGAGGGCAGTTACAGGGTGAAAAAGAACGTGATTTCTGCTTGATACGAATATTTTTATTTGAGCTTTCTACACATCCAATTTAGTTTAGGTTAGTAGGGAGGATTGTACTAAATATATTTCAGCACTCAGATTTTCTTGCAAACCCGTACGAGGGTAGTTACAGGGTGAAAAATGATATAGCTGCTTGATACACATATTTTTATTTGAGCTTTCTACACTTCCAATTTAGTTTTAATCAGAAGGGAGGATAGTATTAAACATATTTCAGCATTCAGATTTTCTTGCAAACCCGTACGAGGGTAGTAACAGGGTGAAAATGAGATAGCTCCTGGATACAGATATTTTTATTTGAGCTTTCTACACTTCCAATTTAGTTTTAATCGGAAGGGAGGAGAGTATTTAATATATTTCAGCATTCAGATTTTCTTGCAAACCCGTACGAGGGTAGTTACAGGGTGAAAAATGTGATAGCTGCTGGATACAAACATTTTTATTTGGGCTTTCTACACTTCCAATTTAGTTTTAATCGGAAGGGAGGATTGTACTAAATATATTTCAGCACTTAGATTTTCTTGCAAACCCGTACGGGGGTAGTTACAGGGTGAAAAATTAGATAGCTCCTGGATACAGATACTTTTATTTGAGCTTTCTACACTTCCAATTTAGTTTTAATCAGAAGGGAGGATAGTATTAAACATATTTCAGTATTCAGATTTTCTTGCAAACTCGTACGAGGGTAGTAACAGGGTGAAAATGAGATAGCTCCTGGATACAGATATTCTTATTTGAGCTTTCTACACTTCCAATTTAGTTTTAATCGGAAGCGAGGAGAGTATTTAATATATTTCAGCATTCAGATTTTCTTGCAAACCCGTATGACGGTAGTTACAGGGTGAAAAATGTGATGGCTGCTGGATACAAACATTTTTATTTGGGCTTTCTACACTTCCAATTTAGTTTTAATCGGAAGGGAGGATTGTACTAAATATATTTCAGCACTTAGATTTTCTTGCAAACCCGTACGGGGGTAGTTACAGGGTGAAAAATTAGATAGCTCCTGGATACAGATATTTTTATTTGAGCTTTCTACACTTCCAATTTAGTTTTAATCAGAAGGGAGGATAGTATTAAACATATTTCAGCATTCAGATTTTCTTGCAAACCCGTACGAGGGTAGTAACAGGGTGAAAATGAGATAGCTCCTGGATACAGATATTGTTATTTGAGCTTTCTACACTTCCAATTTAGTTTTAATCGGAAGGGAGGAGAGTATTTAATATATTTCAGCATTCAGATTTTCTTGCAAACCCGTACGAGGGTAGTTACAGGGTGAAAAATGTGATAGCTGCTGGATACAAACATTTTTATTTGGGCTTCCTACACTTCCAATTTAGTTTTAATCGGAAGGGAGGATTGTACTAAATATATTTCAGCACTTAGATTTTCTTGCAAACCCGTACGGGGGTAGTTACAGGGTGAAAAATTAGATAGCTCCTGGATACAGATATTTTTATTTGAGCTTTCTACACTTCCAATTTAGTTTTAATCAGAAGGGAGGATAGTATTAAACATATTTCAGCATTCAGATTTTCTTGCAAACCCGTACGAGGGTAGTAACAGGGTGAAAATGAGATAGCTCCTGGATACAGATATTTTTATTTGAGCTTTCTACACTTCCAATTTAGTTTTAATCGGAAGGGAGGAGAGTATTTAATATATTTCAGCATTCAGATTTTCTTGCAAACCCGTACGAGGGTAGTTACAGGGTGAAAAATGTGATAGCTGCTGGATACAATTATTTTTATCTGAGCTTTCTACACTTCCAATTTGGTTTTAATCGGTAGGGAGGATAGTATTAAATATATTGCTGCATTCAGATTTTCTTGCAAACCCGTACGAGGGTAGTTACAGGGTGAAAAAGGGTGAAAAATGAGATAGCTGCTGGATACAAATATTTTTATTTGAGCTTTCTACACTTCCAATTTAGTTTTAATCGGAAGGGAGGAGAGTATTTAATATATTTCAGCATTCAGATTTTCTTGCATACCCGTACGAGGGTAGTTACAGGGTGAAAAATGTGATAGCTGCTGGATACAAACATTTTTATTTGGGCTTTCTACACTTCCAATTTAGTTTTAATCGGAAGGGAGGATTGTACTAAATATATTTCAGCACTTAGATTTTCTTGCAAACCCGTACGGGGGTAGTTACAGGGTGAAAAATTAGATAGCCCCTGGATACAGATATTTTTATTTGAGCTTTCTACACTTCCAATTTAGTTTTAATCAGAAGGGAGGAGAGTATTTAATATATTTCAGCATTCTAAATCTAAGTGCTGAAATATATTTAGTACAATCCTCCCTTCCGATTAAAACTAAATTGGAAGTGTAGAAAGCTCAAATAAAAATGTTTGTATCCAGCAGCTATCACATTTTTCACCCTGTAACTACCCTCGTACGGGTTTGCAAGAAAATCTGAATGCTGAAATATATTAAATACTCTCCTCCCTTCCGATTAAAACTAAATTGGAAGTGTAGAAAGCTCAAATAAAAATATCTGTATCCAGGAGCTATCTCATTTTCACCCTGTTACTACCCTCGTACGGGTTTGCAAGAAAATCTGAATGCTGAAATATGTTTAATACTATCCTCCCTTCTGATTAAAACTAAATTGGAAGTGTAGAAAGCTCAAATAAAAATATCTGTATCCAGGAGCTATCTAATTTTTCACCCTGTAACTACCCCCGTACGGGTTTGCAAGAAAATCTAAGTGCTGAAATATATTTAGTACAATCCTCCCTTCCGATTAAAACTAAATTGGAAGTGTAGAAAGCCCAAATAAAAATGTTTGTATCCAGCAGCTATCACATTTTTCACCCTGTAACTACCCTCGTACGGGTTTGCAAGAAAATCTGAATGCTGAAATATATTAAATACTCTCCTCCCTTCCGATTAAAACTAAATTGGAAGTGTAGAAAGCTCAAATAAAAATATTTGTATCCAGCAGCTATCTCATTTTTCACCCTTTTTCACCCTGTAACTACCCTCGTACGGGTTTGCAAGAAAATCTGAATGCAGCAATATATTTAATACTATCCTCCCTACCGATTAAAACCAAATTGGAAGTGTAGAAAGCTCCGATAAAAATAATTGTATCCAGCAGCTATCACATTTTTCACCCTGTAACTACCCTCGTACGGGTTTGCAAGAAAATCTGAATGCTGAAATATATTAAATGCTCTCCTCCCTTCCGATTAAAACTAAATTGGAAGTGCAGAAAGCTCAAATAAAAATATTTGTATCCAGCAGCTATCTCATTTTTCACCCTTTTTCACCCTGTAACTACCCTCGTACGGGTTTGCAAGAAAATCAGAATGCAGCAATATATTTAATACTATCCTCCCTACCGATTAAAACCAAATTGGAAGTGTAGAAAGCTCAGATAAAAATAATTGTATCCAGCAGCTACCTCATTTTTCACCCTTTAACTACCCTCGTACGGGTTTGCAAGAAAATCTAAGTGCTGAAATATATTTAGTACAATCCTCCCTTCCGATTAAAACTAAATTGGAAGTGTAGAAAGCTCAAATAAAAATGTTTGTATCCAGCAGCTATCACATTTTTCACCCTGTAACTACCCTCGTACGGGTTTGCAAGAAAATCTGAATGCTGAAATATATTAAATACTCTCCTCCCTTCCGATTAAAACTAAATTGGAAGTGTAGAAAGCTCAAATAAAAATATCTGTATCCAGGAGCTATCTCATTTTCACCCTGTTACTACCCTCGTACGGGTTTGCAAGAAAATCTGAATGCTGAAATATGTTTAATACTATCCTCCCTTCTGATTAAAACTAAATTGGAAGTGTAGAAAGCTCAAATAAAAATATGTGTATCAAGCAGCTATATCATTTTTCACCCTGTAACTACCCTCGTACGGGTTTGCAAGAAAATCTGAGTGCTGAAATATATTTAGTACAATCCTCCCTACTAACCTAAACTAAATTGGATGTGTAGAAAGCTCAAATAAAAATATTTGTATCAAGCAGAAATCACGTCCTTTTTCACCCTGTAACTGCCCTCTTACAAGTTTGCAAGAAAATCTAAGTGCTGCATATAGTTAATACCATCCTCCCTGCCGTTTTAAAACTAAAATACAAGTGTAGAAAGCTGTACTGTCTTCATATCCAGCAGCAATTTAATTTTTCACCCAGTTTCAAAAAAATCTAAGGACTGTATTATATTTTACACTGTTCTCCCTAGCGACTACAACTAAAATGAAAGTGTAGACTTTTTTTAACGTCCGTGAGGTAACTCCAAATCAACCAATTTTTAACCGTGTTATTAATTTTTTTGGTGAATGCGCCGGACAAGATTTAATATTCGTTACGCCACTGGTCCTTCGGGTGTTTCCGGAAAGTTGGCTGCTAACTTTTGGCTGCCAAGTTCACACCGGTCGTTTCTTTGATATTGAATTAATTAATGTATTAACACAATATTTAAAATTCTACAAATTTCTGTGAAAATATTCTTATATTTGTAACTTTAACTTGTAATATTGGTACTTCATGAATGAATATGCTAATCTTATGGACAAAACCTATTTTCAATAATTTCTAATGAACAATGAAAATAAAAAAAATGGCCCAACAATAGTAAAGCAATAACAATATGAATATTTTTGTGAAAAAAACAGTTTATTTAGGTATTTTTAGTATATTAATAAAAGTTTTAAGATATCCTATGATATTTTTAGGAAAACAATATTTACAAAGAAAATTGAGGTCCCAGTGACAGAAGAAATGTCTCCAAAGATATTTTAGCATATTAATCTGATGATTGAAATCATTATACACGTTGGAACTTTAAATAATTGACTGAAAATTGCTTGCACGATATTAATCTATAGTTAATATACTTATAATCTTATTGTTAAAAATTTTGTAGCCGAAAAACCATGTCAGAATGAAATTGGGTTGGCCAACGTGGACGGCACGTGGAGAATGCCGCCTTAAATAGAACTAAAAAAGGAGAGAGGAGTGATTGATAAAGAGCATTGGGTAATTTCATGGCAATTTGTTTTACCCAACTACAGTTTCTCGAAAATAACGAAAATGAAAAAAAAATGTTTCTTTACCTTGTGGTGGTGGAGAGGACACTCATAAAAGAAAAATTGAAATTCCAAAAAACTTTCCAACTGCATCTTTCAAACATCATTTTAAAAAAATAAAATTTTTGTCATATACCGTCGCTCCACGCTAGTGGACATAATGTAGATAAAATAGTTCTACCTTTCAAAAACATTAATGCAAAGCAAATTTTATTAACGCAAACAATAAACGTTACGAAAAAATACATAGGTGTATTATGCGTAACACATTTTCCAAATAATTTACAATACTTTTATCAAGTAACAGCCAATTACATCAAACACGAATTTTTTAAACTTAACAAGACTGGGAAATTTATATACTTCTTTACAGTATTCAGTATTTAAATTCGGCACGTATGTTTTATCACGTCAAACTTAATGAAAATCTATAAAGTTCATCGAAACTCGATACAAATTAAAGTTTAAATTTGCGCTAAATTATTATTGGACTTTACAAATAAAGTATTTATAACACGTTTATGTGGGTGTAATTGGCCATTTCACAGCAATAACGTTAGGTATATAGTTAAAATGTATTTCCAGGTTTACTTTTACTCACTATAAAAAGAGAAGCAACAAAACAGACTGATTCCTGGAAACATAAAACTGAATATCAAACTACTTAATTTCGAACAAGCGGATCTTCAAGGTGGATACTTAATATAAAGATTTAATGAAAAAATTTAAGGCGATCAAAAATTACTATTTTCTAAATACACTGACGCACCACCAGAAATTTGAACAATTTTGAAGGTATTTATTTTCTGAACATGTGGTCCGATTTGAACGAGCTTTATTTGCATTAGAGGATCATTCCTCAAGAACGTGATTGAGGTCGTAATTTTTGTTAAAAAGTTCATATTCATTTTATGCTAAATTTAATACAAATTTGGATTTTTCGAAATTTCGTAATACCCTGCTTAGTATGCTAGCAATCAAAACATAACGCAGTTAAAATGAAACCCTATCCTGACGTTTTTTTATCATTTGCCATCAGTCATGTTTGTCTCTGTTCTTTAATGAGATACCGTTTTCTGCCTGAACATATTTATACATATTAATTTTATTAACATGTATGTTTTTTATGGAGATTTAGATGCTACTAAATTAACATTAATAAACTAATAATTAATTTAAGGAAACATTAATTAACTAATCAGTATTTTTGCCTCTTAATAATGACCTCTTGACATCCACGGTGCATACTCGATATTAAATTTGGTATTGATCAATTTTATTGCAAACCTCAAAAACCATTAATTACTTTTATGTCATGAATGGTGTTAGGGGGAGGCTGCTGAAGTAAATATTGAAACCACAAATTGGCCACCGCATAGCCCGGATTTTAATCCAATTAAGCACAAGGATAGAAATAATGGTTGTTGATGAAAACAAAATTAGAAATTTGGTGGCCTCTATCACTCAATATAGATTGAGTGATAAAGGCATAAATAGGCGCTACTGAACAGATAATTGTGTTCATTTAATAGTACGTAAGTATCCATGAAGGTAATAAAGTAAAAAATAAAAATAAAGTTCACAAAAACGTTTTCTCATTACATAACAGAGATAAAAATGAATGAAACAGGAAAATGTTAAGTAGACTTGACTTGG
Source organism: Philopedon plagiatum (assembly GCA_963971165.1). Lineage (NCBI taxonomy): Eukaryota > Metazoa > Arthropoda > Insecta > Coleoptera > Curculionidae > Philopedon > Philopedon plagiatum. Next base: position 71,979,058 of record OZ020194.1, read on the forward strand.
ATTTCAGCAACATTATATTATGACTGCTATTATACTGTACAGGGTGTTGCAAAATTTCAGAAAAATATCAAATTCTTATTACAAAGGGACTTTTCGAAAAAAAAAATGCAAGCACAGGAACATTCTTGAGAAATAAATCTGAAATGTGAAAAAGATTTATTCAAATTGGACCAAAGGTTCAGAAAATAATAGTGAAAGTTGGGACAAATTTGCGGTGGTGCGTTAATTTTGGTGGGCAGTTTATTTTTGTTAATCAGAAAATCGTATATGTTTAGAACTCCCTTGGTATAATGAGGTTGTAAAAGTTAAAGTTATTTTTTTATTACGTTGGCACTACAAGCGAGTGTATTGGGCCCCGGGTCCTACAGTTTAACGTGGGCTCGGAACCACCGTCCAAGGGCTATCAACCCTTGGTTTCGCGCAAATCTGTCTGTCTTTTGCTACTTACCGACTGAGGAGTGTGAAACAACGCCTTCATCCTACGAGATATCCGATCTCATCATGCCTTTAACCGGAGTGAATAGGACGGTTTTGACGTCAATTCATTTTACACTCTTCGCCTGCTTTTCCTCTAATGAGGTTGTAACCATAGAGAAAATATATAGTAGAGAAATAATGTCAATTACGAATGCGGCAAATTTACCGAGCTGAATCCGTAAACAAAGACGGTAGGGATGCGCGATACGATCCGATATTTTTGAGTATCGATACTTTACCTTTCGATACCCGATATTTTGTATCGATATTTTTGATTCGATATATAATGAGTATCGATACATTTTACTGAGTATCGATCAAATAGTATCGGTACATCACGAACCGGACTACTTGGAGAAAATCCCAAATCCCATAATTTTATTTATTTTATGCGGTTTGCAAAACTGGATCGGAATGCCCGGCCCGACCTTGGAGACAGTTAAAGGCGATTTTAAATCAGTGACATACTCATGACTACGTCACCTTATTTGGCAACGTTGCTCCATATCCTCAATGTTTAACCTATAAAATCAAAATATTAAGATTAAATGAGACAGTGTTGCCCAATGGTCTGACTTGGTCACTGATTTAAAAATGGCTTTATTAAGTAATATAAAATATAATAGCGTTTTCGATTGGTAAAATTAGTTAAGCACAAATGTATCTCTATTGTCTTCCTTTTCTCATGTTAAAAAAGAATGCAAATACACTCGTAGTTCGTGATGCACTCACTGCAAAATGTATTTAAATAGTCTCACGATACCCCTTAACTCAGACCCTTTTCTAAACTGGAGCAGCCACGGTTGCCCACCTATGTTAAGAGAGGGACACCCGAATTAAGAATTTTTTCATATGTCATCGAAAAATAGGTATTTCAAATTGTATTTTTTTGAAAAAAAAATTTTCGGAATATTCAGTATTCTTCTTAAAAAAATATTGAAATTTGAGAAATTGCATAATAAAATGTCAGTTGTATGCAGTGTTGCCAAAGTTGACTGAGTTTCCTATAGATATTCTCTGCTCGATATTGCGGCATTGCGGCTTGAAACAAGTTAAGAGGAAATCTAAAGGATTATTAAGAATTTCAACGTATGTATATAAATATATACCGATATCGATGAAAACTGAGCAAACCTGAGCAATCGACCCGCAAGCAACGCAATAGAAAATAACAATATTGCAATATTATTATTTATTTCCATTTTTAAACGACGACAGTAATCACAACTTACAACTAATAGTATATTTTTGCTTTAATGCCAAAATTTTACAAAAAAGAATAAAAACACCAAAAAAACAATAATAAATGTGGCAACACGGTGTTTCCATAATCGTCAATCAAAATTGATTTTCACCGTAACCCCAAATATGTTGGAAAACCATAAAATAGTTGATAAAAATAATGTTTTTTACTAATAAAGTAATTTCTGAGTAAAAATATTGCATTTTCCACATCAAAGGTCATTTATAAACGTAAGTTATATCAATATTAAGAAAAAAATGAGTTAACATTCCAAATTTAAAGGTGTCCGGATAGTGTTATGAAACCCAGAAAAGATTACTCAAAGTCGAAATAGATTAGGTTGGGATTGGTTATCAAAATTATTATTTTTACATTCGTTAGGCTTGGTTACTAGCCCCAATATTTGGGTCAAAAATTAAAGGATAACTTTTTTAATTTCAGATTTTATTTAAAATTTTTACTAGTACCAGTACCTACCTAAAGAAAAATAAAATTACCACAAACCCTTTTTTTGAGAAAGCAAAGTTAAAAATCTTATAAAAAATAACATAATTCGAATCGAAAAAGTATCGATATTATTCGATATTTGGAGTATCGATATTTTTCGAACCGATATTTTATTGTATCGATACTTTATGATACGATCCGGATCGATACAGAGTATCGATACTTTCGGCGTATCGGAACATCCCTAAAAGACGGTCCTCTGCGGGCTTGCGCATTGTCGAACGTTTGCCTTGTGATAGACAGGACCGTACTTCAAAATTTATTTCACATGACGTGAATCTTTTATCGAGTAATAAATGCTAAATATATTACTTATAATTATTCTTTTTATTAATGATAAAAATGTAACCATTAGTGAGATTTTAACAAAAAGTGTATAGTTTGTTGGCTTAAATCTGAGTTTTCTTGCTATACAAAACTGTCGATAATTCCTCGAAAATAGCTCAGTTTATATATATACAGTGCGTCTCTTTAATGTCCCCCCCTCTTAATTTTTTAAACGTTACATTTACAAAATTGAAAGTTGAAATAAAATATAAACATAGTATTCTAAACAATAGAAATAAAATATGCAACTGTTTTAAGAAGTAAAATAGTAAATCAAAAAAATTACATGTGTATATTTTATTGGATTGGCATCCCATCCTGTATAATTATTGAACAAACCAAGTTCTAGGGTAAGATGTAAATATTTTTACACCTATTTACAGTGTGTGCACTTGATACTTTGCTGAAAGCGCTACTACTTACGGCCCCATGTCAATCTAATCCATCGATATCTTAGCGATCCTTTGGCGAAAGCGCTTTTTTCTTTCGCCATCCCTTTTAAAATACCCCCCTCTACCCTAATCCACTAGTATTTTTAGTGTCCCTTTGACGAAAGCGCAAATATGCCTTTTGGACACACCCTTCTAATCCACTGATATCTTAGCGATCCTTTGGCGAAAGCGCTTTTTTCTTTCGCCATCCGTTTTAAAATAGTCCCCTCTACCCTAATCCACTAGTATTTTAGTGCCCCTTTGACGAAAGCGCAAATATGCCTTTTGGACACACCCTTCTAATCCACTGATATCTTAGCGATCCTTTGGCGAAAGCGCTTTTTTCTTTCGCCATCCCTTTTAAAATACTCCCCTCTACCCCAATCCACTAGTATTTTTAGTGCCCCTTTGACGAAAGCGCAAATATGCCTTTTGGACACACCCTTCTAATCCACTGATATCTTAGCGATCCTTTGTGAAAGCACTTTTTTCTTTCGCCATCCCTTTTAAAATACTCCCCTCTACCCTAATCCACTAGTATTTTTAGTGCCCCTTTGGCGAAAGCGCAAATATGCCTTTTGGTCACACTCACCCTTATGCAATATAGGGGAAGGAGGCATTGACACTATATATGACCTTCTTACACCATCTTACCCCTTATACAATGCCCGTAATACACACACACCCCATCAGTGCCTTTCTGACACCTTGACCACACTCAATATACGTCACTGACAAATATTTCTAATTCTCCGTGTGTGCATTCACTTCAACACCGGAGTGCATTTAAGATAAATTATATTTTTTACCTCCTATTCTTTCACATATTGATATAATTTAAATTTGGAATTAAACTATTTGTATTTATGCACTACTTGTAAGAAATAGACTACGAAATAATTCCTTATATTTAAAAGTTGGATACATAATTGGCGAAACATATGAAATGTCTGTAACACTTTGCAAAGACTATTTTTGTATCGAAATAACAAGCTTCAGAGGTTCGCTATATTCGCCACCCCAACCAAGAATACCATAACATACAAATGACTGATATTTTTTCGGCCCGGTTCTGATCGCCGCGTTGCGTCATTGAGTTCAACAACCACTTTTACGAGACGTCCCGAGTGCGCATGCTTCGAGAGGACCGTCGTTTAAAAATCTGACTGGCGCCCAATGCGTACAAACGCACTTTTTCGCCCATACATTGGACGGATTCAGCTGGTGTCGCGAATACGTTGTGATGGTCTAAATATATCTTGTCTATGGTTGTAACATAAACGTCGTAAAATAAAATAGACTACTAACGCCAATGGAGCTGTCATTTCAAAAGTGTCTCCAGTATGCTCGGCGCCATGTTGGGTGCACAGACTTATGGCAACACTGAATTTCATTGTCCCCAATGCATAGAAAAATAAAAATTTCAGGCGGGATATTTAAATTTAAAAATTTTAATTGGTGGAAATACTGAAACTTCTAATTTCTTTTTGTTTCAGTGGTTGGCAACATTGTGCTTCCATGAACTTTGTCAGTTGTCACTTGTGACTGTTTTATTAGTTTTATTATTTATTTGGAGATTTTCGTATCAGCAACGTTTAGTTTTGTGTGTGCTTATAAGTTATAAGCCGAGAATAAAATATTTATTTTCAGACTTCATTTAAAGTCCGTTATAAGATGCCTCACTATTTTGTATTGGGGTGCCCTAATAACACAAGAGCAAGAGATGGGCTTTCTTATCATAGGTAGGTTTATAAAGCATTATTTACGATCTGTACCTAATTATGCTTTTAGTTTTTAATATGCTAGAGCGTGATACAAGTTTGAATTAATTTTTTTTAGCTTGCCTAAAGACACCCAACTGCGATCTCAATGGCTAAACCTTATTGGGTGTGATCCAAATTCTTTAATCATATATGAAAGAGTATGTTCAGATCATTTTTCTGAAGATGATATTGTACTAAGTGGTAACAGAAGATATTTAAATCCTAACGTAGTACCAGAGCAAAATTTACCAATATTGCATGTGTTAGCGAAGATGGCGGAATTTTAAAATTGCCAGTTAAAGGGAATGTAACTGAAACTGAACTTACAATACAACCTATTAAGAAAATACTTGGGTTCTTGGTTGATAATGTCAATAAAGAAATCAGTTCAGTTTCCAAGTGTGATAAACCTTTAGATGAACCTTTACCTAGTGGGTCAGAGAAATATCAGAGAATTTTGTGTTAGCAAATCGCTGTAAATCCTGTACTCGGTATACTATTTTGTTTATTTTATTTTTTTGTGATTTATGTCTAATACAGTCCGATCCCTAACTGATTGATAATAAAACGTTCTTAGGGACATTCTTATTCATAATAGCATTGCCAGAATTGTATGATGAAATTTATTATTATGTCACAATATCTCCTTGGTAAAGTAATTGTAAACCTTCTAGAATTAAGTTTATTTTACTTGTAGTCAATAGAAATTAATTTTTCTTGCTTTACTTTCATGTTAAGATTTGTTTGTTTATGTTGCACGAAACTACACTAGTTTTTTTGTACGAGTGTCTTCTACAACTTCAAAAATATTGTAAGTGCAATTTGGGCAGCACAAACGACCAGACCATTATAGTATAAGGATTTTTTATTTGTATTTATTTTATTTTTGAAATAAAAAAAAGCATTAATTTGTTGCCTCTTTTCGTTTCGAAACGTTTCCAAGAGGAACAAAATGACTACTAAAACCTAGTTATTATTATAAAGTGCCACCATATATTTATTTGCTAAGGGTGGGTGGGGGTATCTATCGCCCTAAGTTTGTTCTTGTGCCAAACAAAGATCAGATTTATGAATACCTTTAACCATTACAGGCAGGGAAGGAAAATGGACGCCCATATATTAAGATAAGATGTGTACGTTTTTAAGTTTGGGTAGGTACATTGGGCCAGTTTTACCAGAAATTCTGTGTTTGTAGTAATAGACATATTTTATGTCGTTTCTACACGAAATGATTTCCACACATTTAAAATATTTTAACGTCCATAACCGAGTTTAAATAATATGTACATTTTACACTATTTTTCATAGAATATTGAAATCAGAGTTGTTTCAAATGTACAGTGTCCCACGCGTTTTAAAAAATACATTAATTTTTTTCCAGAATTTAAACAATTTAATATTTATCTGTATTAATACATTTATAAAAAAATAGGTTTTTAAAACTCATTTTAGGTTTATTTATATTTTCAAAAATACAAAATACAACTTTCTCGTACACTAGGAGCATACAAAAGAAAGATTCACCTTAAGTTCATTTAGTAATAGTGAAATAAACAAAAGTAAGCAAAAATTTTAAAAAAAGAAGATCAATTTCCACTAATTAAAATTTTTCAATTCAAAAATCCCGCCTGCAATTTTTATTTTCCTATGCATTGGGGACAATGAAATTCAGTGTTGCCATAAGTCTGTGCACCCAACATGGCGCCGAGCATACTGGAGACACTTTTCATCCTAAATGTCAGCCATCCAGTTTATTTTACGAAATCCGTGGGTTGTAATAAACAGAATTTTGTCGTAAAGAATAAGGTTTTTTGTATACTGTAACATCTTAAGCAAAATTTAAAATCAGTAGTATTATTTTGTAGGAATGTTGCAAAAGTTTACTTACAAAGAAAAAATACTTATTTTAATAATGCTCACTTAGAGCTCTATACATATATACACAAGTAGATACAGATTTAAACGGGCTTATGATACAACTCTAAAAACAATTTTAACAACTTAAAAGTATCTTTTAAGAATTATTTTTAGAAAACCTCAAAAAGAACAATAAGATTTGAAGGTCACAAAATATTAAATTTACAATAACTCTATTACAATACATCTCGTACATTTGTTTATAAAAAACAATATATTTCAAATTCCAAAAATTAGTCACACTGATAAAAATTGCCTTTATTTAGAGCAATTTAACATAATTCTATTAAAAAAATACTAAACACAGGAGTAAAAATTCTTGAATTCTTTAATAATTTAGAAGTTGATGAAGAAAACTAAAACAAATGTTTATAATGTTGTCCATTTACTTCTTGGCTGCGGAAAACACGCAAAACGTTTAGAAGAAGGTCAGTTTCCTCGATTCTTCTACATTCTGTTTCTATCCTTAACTTTAAATCATCGCTGTCATTTGGCTTACTTTTGAAAACATTTCTTTTTTCATAAAACCGTTTTTATACCAATGAAAGTTTGCTGAGACTAAGTTTAGCGTTTTTAAATCCATCAATATTTTCATCAGATTGCTCATCCGATTCATCATCATCACACTTAAAACCTGACGTTTCCGATGGATGCGTGGAGGGGAAAGTCAGCTGTCAGAGTGTGAGGTTATTACCATCAGCAAACGTATGTAAATAAAATTAAGCTCGTAATCTAATTGTACGAACCTTCCTTCACATTTATACCAATCCTAAACGTGAATAATTGTTAATAGTTTTGATCTACCACTCAAAATTATGTTCTAAAAATCTCTAACATGTTGGATTCTTGGATATATGGGAGTATAAAGTTACATAGAAATAAAAAGTATCCGCAGCCTCCATTTATTTTCTTTAATTTTTAACTTCGCAAAACTTTTAATGAAAATTTCTTTTAAAAGTTCGAAATGATTACTTTAAAATTCCAGGTAAAGCAAACTTCCCAGTCGTATAAACTAGCTACCGCATTTAATTTTACTCTTTTAAAAATCTTATTTCTAAGTAAGTTTAAAGAGTTTTAAAATATGCTAACAGGTCTAACTTTGTCTTACGTTACAAATTATGTTGTCAGATATTGTTTATGTATGTACACCAAGATTCACTAAAAATTTTAGTATTAGTACTTATTTTAAATTGAGATTTAGTTAAACAGTTAGGTTTAACAAGTTTTTGTCTTGTTACTGTTAATAAATCGTCATTAAAAAAGCATGAGTTATTCCAACAATTTGGCGATTGATTTAAATGATTTTATCGTGGAGCTTTTTTTTATCTGAGACAGCCCACGTAGACTTCATGCTTATGTGCTAACGTACCGTGGGCGTCTGAAGAGAAGGTAAATGCAGTCTACTGATACGGGATTAAAAGGATTGGATGTTGAAAAAATATGGTCAGTAAAATTTTTTTTAGAGCTTTCTCAGATCTCAGGTGAAGCGGCCCAGAAAATTATTTTTTTTCGCAAATTTCAAAATTAAATATTTTTTCACGAAAATGATTGTAGAGTACCCAACAGTAACATTTTATAATTTGGTGTGGGTCCCATGCATAGGAACTGAGATACGACAATCTGAAATTCCAGGAAGCAAGCGCCACTATATAAGAAGGTAGTTTGCTGAGGAGTGCGGCATGCCATACTTGGTCGAAATCCTTGGAAATATTAAGACCAACAATCTGAGATTCACCATGAAATTCGAGAGACTTGTTTCAGTTATGTGGAACAAAGCTAAGGATATCAGCTGTGGATCTTTGGTGACGAAATCCTTACTGTCTGAGAGAGAGAGAAGAGACTAATCTAGTTGTATAACATTAAATGACCGGGGAAACAACTATACAGTATTGTTAGATATCAATAACTCCAAAATTTTCTTCTAGTTAAAAATAATTATAAATTTAGGATTCATTAATGGCCATTGCCTCTAAACTAAAGTAAAACAATTATGTTCTATTCATATGTAGTAAAAGTATTTTATTTTAAAAAAATAAAGCATTTTCTACCGCTTTTATTTTCGCGAAAGGAGAAACGGGAGTAAATTGTGCCAATCAAAAATTAGGTGGGGATGTATTCATCTGGTAACTCTATGCAAATTAACGGTGATCACCAGTCATTCCCTACCTAATTGAGTATGGGACCAAAGGGAAAGAAAAAATGTTTTTTTGCAAAAAATATACCGACAAAAGGTATAGAAAATTATGAAGTATTAATTTTGCGTATTTATTAATTATCCTAATGGTAAGCTTATTTGTAATTGAATTAAGGTAACTTAATAACTTAACTAATATAACTATATAACTTATAATATGTACATAAGTTTTGCCAATTTCAAAGTTGAGAATTTTGGTGTACAAGTTACTTAAATTAAGCTTACTATTAACCTAATTAGTAAATACCTGAGAATGTTTTTTCACATGTTTCCGTGCTTTTGTGAAGTAAAGAATTCTCAAAATAAAAATTATTGACATTTTCTTTTAGTACCTCTAAAACTCAGTATCGGAATTGAAACAATGACTACTTTGTTGCTTAGGAAGTAATATTGGTAGTTCGTTTTATGAGATATTAAGGTTAACTAGGGGCATTGCTTCGAAGAAATTGCTTGCTAATCTCTGTGCTAAGTCTTATTATTGGTAGTCTGTTACAAAATACTACTTTACACAAGTAAGTAAACATCATTCGGAAACAAATTCGAAAACCATTTTAAACTTTTTCCATTTCGCCAAACATTACACTTTATAGTACAAGAACTTTTAAATTTGTGTTAAAAACCCCGCTCTGTGGAGAAAGTGTGATTTGGATTTATTCCTTGTTAAAGCTTTTAGGACCAACAGTTAAACTTGTTCCTTTTACAAACCTATTTTAAACCCTCTTAATACTTTTAAAATATTAATGTTGTGTTTAAGAATTTGTTAACCTTAAATTAAGCGTCAGAATTCTTCCAAAAGTTTGGACTAGGTTTTTGCAATAACATCATATCAAAATAAGAGTACTAACTCTACTTTCAGACCTTCGACCGTAACACAATAAATTTATTAAGTAATATTTAGTCATTCAGAAATGTTTATTTTAAGAAAATTTAATTACATTAAGCTTACACTTTGTTATAAGGAAATTATATCATAGAAATTAATAGCAAGATCTTCTAATTTCAAAAGATCTTTGCAGAGACAGGATTTTATTATTTTTCGAGCAATTCTCTGTAGAAGTACTAAAAAAAATTCCCATAAAAGTTAAAGGCATTTTTATTACATTGACACTACAAGCTAGTGTATCGGCCTCGTGACCTACAGTTTAACGTGGGCTCCGAATCACGGTCCTCAGTAATACGACAACCAGAGCATGCACCCCCAAGGGCTGTCAACCCTTCCATTTCACACATCATTTATTTCTTGCTTATTAATACTTATACTACTTCCATACATCTACTTACTTAAATATATTTACAGTTACATGACAATATGTACATTTATTTCTATACAATTGTCAGAGGGAAGTAGCCAGGCTGTGGCTAGGGCTGGTGTTGGCCCTGGTTAACGAATTGTATTATGTTATTTACTTCGTAGGGGTATATGTCATCATTAATTATTATGTAAGCGTATTAAAGTTTATTTTTATTTTTATCAACAAACAACACATCGCACGTGATCGTTTAATCCAGTGAAGCTAATCTTGTTGATTACATTATCAACTTGCTAGTTAAAATTGCTTCTTTCTCTTTTCAAATTACTCGGAATCAGAGTTTTCAATTATATACTTTAAATTATTGGTTTCATAATCGGATGATACCCACTATTACAAAAATCAGATAGTCGATTTATTCAAATTATATTTCATTGCTAGGGTTTACTTTTCAGCGACTGACATTACTTTATCACAGAATAGTACATAATACGGGTAGCTGTGATAACCCCATTTTTTAAAGCAATAAATTTTACTTATACACGGTGTCCCATATAAGAATGCACACTACAGAGATCTCGTAAACCAGAAGAGATACAAAGATGGTTAAATTAGAGAAAAGTTGCGCTTTGCTGAACCCTTCAAAGTCACGATTCGAAATCTAAAAAAATCCGATTACTTCCGAAGATATTCGGAAAAAACCGCATTTTCCCGATTTCGTTTTTATTTTTTTCTGACTCTATTTAAAAAGATATGACAAAATAAATTTCACATTCTCATTGCCACTTTTTCTGCTCTACAAGCCGGCGTTCTCAGATTTTCAATACGACGTTTCCTTTCTTCGCAACCATCATCAGCTTAATTTTTTTAAATAGTCGAAAAATTTTATTTTATTCCTAAAAAATTATAATTTTAATTCTAAATCCCACGACATATCGCTTCTTACATTTATCCGACGTTTCGGACGAAAAAATCATCATCAATATCATTTGATGATTATTACGAAGGAACGAAACGTCGGATCAAGAATCTAATTACGTTGTCATGTAGAGGAGAAAAAACTACATGGTAATGTAGATTTTATTTTGACCTGTCTTCTTTTGTGAAATCAGAAAAAAATTAATTGCCAAAATTTATGTTTAAAATTTCAAGAATTCGTAGATTTTTTTCTGATTCTACTGTAAAAGATAGATTAAAATAAATTTTACATTTTTATTGTCGTTTTACTCCTCTACAACATGACGTCATTCAATTTTTGATTCTACGTTTTGGCTTTCCTCGACCATTATCAACTTTTTTTTAAATAATCCGAAAATTTTATTTTAGCACAGTTAAATTGCCCTTGATATTCTGCATTCAAAGACGTATCACAAACGTGCAAGGAAGCAAGATGTTATCAAAAAACAAAATATTTTATTTTTACGCTACAAAAAGTTCATTGAAACAATCTTTTAATCATATTATGTTCAGAATAACAAGGGCAATTTAACTGAGCTAAAATAAAATTTTCGGATTATTTAAAAAAAAGTTGATAATGGTCGAGAAAAGCCAAAACGTAGAATCAAAAATTGAATGACGTCATGTTGTAGAGGAGAAAAACGACAATAAAAATGTAAAATTTATGTTAATCTATCTCTTACAGTAGAATCAGAAAAAAATCTACGAATTCTTGAAATTTTAAACATAAATTTTGGCAATTAATTTTTTTCTGATTTCACAAAGAAGACAGGTCAAAATAAAATCCACATTCACATGTAATTTTTTCTCCTCTACATGATAACGTAATTAGATTTTTGATCCGACGTTTCGTTCCTTCGTAATCATCATCAAATAATATTGATGATGATTTTTTCGTCCAAAACGTCGGATAAATGTAAGAAGCGATATGTCGTGAGATTTAGAATTAAAATTAGAATTTTTTAGGAATAAAACCAAATTTTTCGACTATTTAAAAAAATGAAGTTGATGATGGTTGCGAAGAAACGAAACGTCGTATTGAAAATCTAAGAACGCCGGCTTGTAGAGCAGAAAAAGTGGCAATGAGAATGTGAAATTTATTTTGTCATATCTTTTTAAATAGAGTCAGAAAAAAATAAAAACTAAATCGGGAAAATTCGGTTTTTCCTAAATATCCTCGGAAGTAATCGGATTTTCTTAGATTTCGAATCGTGACTTTGAAGGGTTCAGCAAAGCGCAACTTTTCTCTAATTTAATCATCTTTGTATCTCTTCTGGTTTACGAGATCCCTGTAGTGTGCATTCTTATATGGGACACCGTGTATACATACACTTTATTAAAAATATAAATATTTTTTTTATTTTAGTACTCAACAAAAGTTATCTTATATTTTTTAGAGAAGTATGTATATCGCGTTCCGAAATTGCGTGACATGCACAGAATATTTTATATCTCGAAACGTTTAAACAAGCATATGTCAGTTTACCTAAGCAGAAACATACGTGACGTGTTTAGGTTATGTCACAGCAAAATCTTTAAAAACCGATGAATTATAGATTACTGTATACCTCAGGGACATCAAATTGTGAAATGGTAGGGGAAATATGAAGTCAGTATATATTTATTTGGTAATAAAATACAGGGAAACAGGATTTTTGAATAAAAATATCAATGTTTTACCCCAAAATAATAAACTCATACAGAAGCGACAATATTGTCGATTTCTTTGACGTAAGCAGCACTCTACTTTCATGACCTCGAGCACCTCTTACTGTCTCTTACTATACTAAACAAAACATAAACGAGAAATAAGGAAGTGACTCCGTTGTCGGCGACATTAGAAAATTAATGTCAAAATACCTTAATTCAATCAAAAAACAATAATTTATCATAGTGTAAACTTTAACGAAACTTAAGTCTTGCTTCCAGAATATAACAATTATTATTCTGCGAATAATATAATAATCTTGATCCTCGTTCGCCAACAAGCAATTAGCTACAATGTCACTCAGGCCGCTTCCATCTTCTACCATTATTATGTAAGTCGCAAACCTTAGACTTACCAGGCAATAGGTACCATCAGAGACTATAAAGGATAGTACCATCAACAAAAATAATCTTTGGAAAACATTCCATTTATTTTTTGATTCCGTCATCTTGGAAAAATAAACTCTTGAAAAGCCCATTTTAATCAACTAAAATCTCAATATCAATACAATGGTATGAATTTCTTAAAATATGCATGCATTCTTCAAAATTCTTTGCCTCAGTCCTGCTACGATTTCTAAGATTAGTGAGACCCTTCAATGCATTTTACAACCTGTTTCTCTAATTAAGTTATCTAAAATGATTTTTTTATTTGCCCCAGCCTTCATGGCTTCTTGAGTAGTAAAGTTTGACATTTTCTGGCAAATTTAGTCTTTGTTATGCTAGAAAATTGAAATAAGCTTTGGATGAAGTATGATCGTGATTTTGTTCAGGCTCCATGATGCATACAAATTGTTTATGTGCACTTACTTTCAAGAAAATGCTAGCCTGGCAGCCTTGCTTATACGTGGAACACTTCCTTGTTGACTTTTCATTTTTTGTCTTGAGCGGTCTTCCGCCTTTAACACAGACTAACCGCAGAAATAGTATTTCAGTGCCGGATTTCCTAATATCCACCACAGTATTACGATGTTGTTGTCTTTGATTGTCAATTGTTCTGCTATTACGCAACCAAAACTAATTGTTTGTGGCTTTCTTCTAGTCCGTCAAAACGCAATTAAAATTTTCATATAGAAAATTAATCACCTATTTTCATGTTTTATAGTTTTTACTCAAAATTAAAACAACACAGTGTTTACATATCATTTAAAAGGCGTAACTATTTTTATTTTAGGTTAGAACTGCCGGCACCCGAGAAATTTTGTACTCGGGTGCCGCCGCCGGTATCCATGCATCAATATTTTTGGCACCTGCGCCGACAGCGGAGTCACTTCCATAAAATAATGCAGCAATCAAAGCTGCACTGAAAAATATGATAATAAAGATGATCATCCACTGATAGGTAACGGAAGCAACGCACGCATTGCAATCTTGTGAAAGAAAAACTATTTTCATTACTCAACAGAATTTAAGAAATGCAATTTATTTTAGTGCAAACTTTTGTTAATTCTATAAAGGATACAGGGCATAATATATGTACCTAATCCCAAAAAATGTCATTGCTAGAATTACCTCGATTTTCGTCAAAATGTCGTTTGGTTCCTTTCTGATAAAGTTGATTTGCTACGGCGTTAAATTGTGGGTTCGAATCCTACTTCTGCCATGGATATTTTGTGATCATCAGTATGAATGCAGTGTGTGAAGGGAAGAGTGCAGAATAAATCGACATCAGAACCGTCCTAAGTTAGTAGACTGCACAGATGACTAATGGTTGTACGAAGAAACCAGGAATGGGTAGCCCCTATGGGTTGGAACCGGGGGATAGTTGAAGATGGGTATAATGAAGCAATATGACGTAAGATAAAAAAAGTCCTCAAAGTATGCCGTGGAATCAATCACGAATGTCTTGAATTATTACTCTTGAAAGGTACCATAGGTAAAAGGCTATAGGTGGATGAAAAATAAAACTGTCACGTTCTAAAGTTTTCATTTTTAAGAAAATTGCATTATTGTCATTGGCATTGCATGATGCAGAATTAAAAAAACATATTCAACAAAGAACCTAAAAATTATACGTTTAAACTAAATGAGAGACGTGTCAACCTTCTACTTCCAAACATGTTATCATTCTTCTGTTTCCAGCATCAAAAACATTGGTAAGCACTTAGGGGAAGTTATATATTATAACCTGAAATTTATTTGTAATTCTAGCCTGTAGGTCTAAATTTTTACAAGGGGTTTTGGAAACCGAGTTTTTATGTGTGACCTTAAAAAAAGTTGCACTGTGTGAGATCGCTGGGCCGTGGTGGCCACCTAACTGGCATACTACGACTACTGATTCGGTCTTCGAAAAATTCTTCCAAAAAATTTAAATTATCAAGAGTTCCGTGAATTGGTGCGCCGTCCTGCTGGAAGTAGCCTTGTCGCATCTCTCTATCGCCTAATGCGTTTACAAAATTTTCTGAAATATCATTATGGTATCGCGCCGAATTAAGAGTCTCTTCAAAAAAAATCGATCCAATTAACCTTCTTTTCGATATGGCCGCCCACACGCCAACGTTCTGTGAATGCAGAGACTTTTCAATAACGAAATGTGGATTTTCAGAACTCCCCATTCTCATTTGTTGACAATTTACATAACCAGAGAGGTAGAACCGTGCCTCGTCAGTAAAAACGGTTTTTTCAGATACGTTTTCATTATTATGCAAATTAGTCATAAACGGAATGGAAATTACATTCGCTGCGGCTTGTCATTCGGTAACAATTCTTGGACTGAGCTTAAACCATAAGCGTGCATATGTAGGTCACATTTCAGGATTGTATTATACATTTACTTGCTGGGTGTTCATTAACAATTTGCCTCAATTCTTCTACTGTTTGCACAGTGCCAACTTTGGATCTCCTACTGCGTTCCTTTCTATTCACACTGCCTTTTTGTCTAAAGAAAGCCACTGGTCTAGTCAAAACTTGGCGAAACTGGTCGAAATTCATGACTATGTGTGGAAATTCTGTTGGAAAATCCCGAATGATGTCCCGTGTTGAATAAACCACTGGTCATCAACCCTTCTACCATTTATACAGTAACTTGCAATCATAAAAGCTTTTTGTTCTGCCGTGATTACCATATTTAATTTTCTTAAAAATAAAAAATTCAGAGCTTGACAGTTCTATTTTTCATTGACCTATACCTTTTACCTATGCTACCTTTCAGGAGTAATAATCAAAGACACGCGTGCTTGATTCCACGGCCAGAGAATACCATAATTGAGGTACAACATCTCGAAATATACCCAGGTAACGATTTGCTGAAAAGCTTCCCTCATAAATTCTATAAATTAGTTCTTCCCAAAATAAAACAAGCAACGCTGAAACCGAATTTTCCCTGCTGCTCCCGCTCAAAGTAAAGATGATGTAATGTCTGGTATTGTGTCTATTGAAAATACCAGAGCTTGTCAAATACGCCTCATGGGACCATATCACAAATCTTCACAAAGTTCACATTGGCTTGAGTTTGCTGCAAAAACCAATTGCAAAAAATTATACGACGTTCAGCATCCCGATGGAAATGCTGAACGATTTTGACTTTATACGATCTAAAATATGTTCTTCCACATTTTTCTTATAGAAAAATTTATCGAAATATTATACAGTCCATTTAGTAAAGGGCCCAATAATATGTATTCGGTCCCTTTACTCAATTTTTTTAAAAATCTTGAGCTTACTTTACGATATAAGTGCAAGATCGGATTATAAATACATAAAAATTTATTAAATAGTAGGTTTCTTCATATTTTAACGATTTAGTATCGATTTCAGACACGCATATTAAAAGAAAAAAGAAAATTCTGTCGCCATAGGTATTAAAAAGGAAAGAAATATAGTAAATAAACAAGTTTAAAATCATGTTTAGATAATTATTGGGTAGAATATCAATATTTTTTAAACTTAAAAACCAATATTTTATATTAAAATCAATTGAAATAAATTCACTGAATCGGTAAACAAGTTAAAATAAAAGCCTAAAAGTAGGTAACAAACAAAGGATAATTTAAATAAAATTTTCAAATGGGAATAAAAATGATTGATGTGACGGTTTATAAATGTTACGCCGTATTGCCGCTGAAAAATTTAAGGAAAATTTTTAAGATTAAGAAAAACTGTTGCTAGTAACGTCTAAGATCGATATCACTTTTAAAAATATGTAAGTATCTGGTTGCTTGCCTCTTAACTGAAATACGGTTATAAAAAATATTCAATTGAAAAATTTAAATCAATCAAATACCACAAAAAAGGTGTTCCAGCTACAAATAAGCCTTGAAGGGCCGAGCTTTAAGTTGTACAGTTAATAATTTGTCAGTCACATACTCTATAATAATTTCGTTTATTATTGTAATTATTACTGTAATTGGCAATTTTGTCAAAACACACCGGTAAGTTGCCTGGGAACAAGTTCCCAGGCCTGTACAAGGTTACTGGCTCTAATACCGTTATAAGCAGTACGAAATTGACGTAAACAAGTACCTACCGTATAGTACGAAATAAAATGAGCAACTATAGCTAATTACATATGAAAATAAAACAAGAAGAGGCTTTTAAACACATTATTCTATTTTTATACACTTGAATCAATGTGAAAGCGAACATAGGGGTAGACAGTTAATACGTCATTTAGCATATCCCTCGCATGTCTATAAAGCATGATAAAAGTACACGGTTCAGTATAGTTGTTAAATATAGAAGGCTTTTGTTCAATTCGACATTAAATGGTGTAATATATCGGCTTACCCGTCGATTTCCAACTCGTCCAAGCCATAAAATACTTTGGCCTCGCGATTTGGACAACATTATACAGACACTAATAACGTGTTGGTTAATAATTCTAATAATAATAAACCTCCGTGATAATTACGCAAATGTTTATATAAAAGGTACAATATAATTTTTAATAATATCTAAACACCGTACTAAGTCGTTGTCCTTTTCTACCGGAAATTAGCCGTCAACATTCTCTTTTAATTAAAGATGAAGAAAATATGCTACTTATGAAAACTGAAACACCTAGAAATAATGCGTCCAGACTTGCTTTGAGGTAAATAGTTGATATTCGACGAAATCTTTTCCCAACATATCCTATAGGTATTCCATAGGGGAGCGATCCGGAGAACTTGGAGACCAAGAAAACACATTAATATTAGACTCTTTTAAATGAGCTAAGGTCACGAAAGTGACATGAAGGCCTGCATTATCGTACCCCATCGGGCAGTTTTCGCTGTAATTATTCGAAAATATTCCGGTTCATATGAGATTTGTAATATGAGGGAAATATTCCTCATAATTATTTATTTACAAGTAATTCCGATAATACTAAATATTAATTTTCTTTTTGTCTCTAATATCCATAAATAGAAGCTTCTAAATAATTCATTGTATTTTCTATGGTTCTATTAAAATTATTTATAAACTCTTATAACAACGCTACAGAGACAACACGAAACTTCAGACGTATTATTTTATTCATAGTCCCACAATATTGTCGACTATTAATTTTTTTATAACTTTTCTATATTCAATAGATTTTATAAATGTGTTTCTAGTTTCTATTATCAGGCTAGGTCGCGAAGTTCCGCACCTCATTTTATTTTTAGCTAGAATATTAGTAGTTTTGAATGTTTACGGTAAAACAAAACACCGAAGTATGTTCCCCTTTATTAAATATTGCGCTTACCTAAATAGATGAAGGGCATATCTTCTTAAGTTATGAAATCGTCTTTTAAAAACCACACCATTCTATATTTATCATATTACATTCGAATTACTTAAGAATACCAGTTGACGTAACATAATTGTAGACGCAAATGAATTTGGGCCTAAACCCAAATTCATCAGAAATAGCAAAAACGAGTAAATATTTTTATTAAGATTAACAATGTATAATAGTTTTTTTAAAAATATTCCCCATTCTCCGATATAATATAATGAAAATGGATCTATAATACAGAACAGTGACGCTTGTGTGAGTTAAAGACGCGATAAAAATTGTTTAATCGAATATACCACGTAGTTACCAACAATTTGTAACTGTAATTGTTGAAAGTCTTGGTTCCAGAAGGATATATACACTTTATAATGGCACTGTGACTTTAGCCTTAAACTGAAACCAAACGTTTCTAGGGCGCAGTTGTCACTCCTATCGCAACCACTACAGAAATCTTCTGTGATGCCATCTGTTCTCAACTTTATATTGGGTCGGCGTTCCTGTTACTCATTCCCATAACGCCCGGTCCAAGTAATGTAAAGAAGAACAAATATGTACCTTGCATAATAAACTGGTCAACAAAAAAATCGGCAAAAGCGATTTTTACCCGACTTTTCAAACTGCTATAATTTTTTAAAAACTTAACTTTTTTGAGAGCGGTTTTCGGATATTGATAGCTCGTCTTTCCCAAATTTAGCATCAAGAAGTGATTTTGCAATGGAAGTGACATTTTCATGCTATACAGGGTAATTAATAAGGTAATGTAAAACTACTAAAAGTTTAGGTGTGTGCCATATTGCCAATAATTTTTTTTGGTCGTTCCGACATAGCACGTTAGTAAGCTGGTATCAATATCTCCAGACGTATTCGCCGGAATTTCGATTAATGGTCTCTGGCGAAAAATACAGGAGAAAACAAAAAAAGGATACAGATTTTGGTAGCGTCATTTTTAAAACGCTGTAGCTGGAAAATGGATTAATAGACTTTGTCAGGCTTTTTGGGAATTGAAAGCCCTTTTTGTGTAGAGTTTTACCTAATAAACTGATTTTTAATGTCAAAATGTTTGCATTGTATCGGGATGAACTAAAAAATAAATGAAAAGTGTTGTTAAAAATAAGTTTTCTTTTAATTTGTGCAAACTGAGCAATATGCGTTTTTTTCTTCCAGAACTAGGGCGTTTTGCTCAAATTTCGATTAGTTATACAGTGTGTCCAGAAACCATCTAAACAAATGCGAAACTTTTTTTATTTTTGACTTTACAAAAAAGGTAATCCCTCATACAAAGTTCTGCACCGTGAGAAAATAGCATAGCCATTCAAAGATTTGATCTAAGACATACAGGTTGACTCAAAAATGTAGAAGTCCTAATCCATGCGAAGCTAAAAAGACACAAAATCGTTATTTAAGGGTAAACTGCCACTGCAAATGTACTAGTGTACTTTTTATGTTAGTGAATTAGGTTTGGAATATACAGGAGGTCCCAAAAATAAAAATAATTTTTTATTATCGACTTTACGAAAAAGTACCTATATCTTTATGAAAAGTTCTATTGTGAAAAAAGGACATGATGAATCAAAAATTTGATCTAGGACATATAGGGTGGCTAAAAATTTAAAACTTTGAAATGGCCTGTACAACAAGGGTAAGCTAAATTTCAATTCAACCACTATGGTATTTGTACAAGGTTACTAATTAAGTTATAAGTAAGCACTTAAACTTAAAATGAGACGTACAGGGTGATTAAAGCTTTATTTTTATTTAACATAATTTTAATAACAAATTAAAGGTTCGTTTTTATTTAACATAATTTTAATAACAAATGAAATATTAGGGTAAAAACATATTGAACATGACTAAATAACTAAATAAATTTAAACCTCCACGCAACCTCCGTCCTTTTTCATACAGTTTATCTTTAAATAAAGATTTGGTGTCTCTTTAACTTTACGTAAATTGAGACTTTCGGTTTTTTAAGCCACTCTGTATTGTCCTATATGATGTTTTTGAATAATTATGCTCTTTTTTCACAATGTTGACCTTTTATGAAGATACTTTTTTGTAAAGTCAATAATTAAAAATTTATTTTATTTTTGGGACCTCTTGTATGTTCCAAACCTAATTCACAAACATAAAAGTTACCTCTACTATATTTACAGTGGCAGTTTACCTTTAAATAACGATTTGTGTCTGTTTAGCTTCACGTGGATTAGGACTTTTACCTTTTTGAGCCACCCTGTATGTCTTAAATCAAATTTTTGAATTGCAATGTCATTTTCTCACGATGCAGAACTTTTTATAAAGAATAACTCTTTTTCCATAGAGTCAAAAATAAAATGTTTCCGATTTGTTAAGATGGTTTCTGGACACGCTGTATAACTAACCGAGAGGTGGACAAAATGCCCTCGTTTTGGAAGAAAAGAAACACATACTGCTCAATTTTCACAAATTAAAAAAAAAAAACATTTTTAATAATGGCTTTCATTTACTTTTTAGTTCACCCCTATACAACGCAAACATTTTGACCTTGAAAAAAAGCAGTTTATTAGATAAAACGCCACACGAAAGGACTTTCAATACCTAAAAAGCCCGACAAAGTCTATCAATCCGTTTTCGAGATATACAGCGTTTTAAAAATGACGCTACCAAAATTTGTGTGCTTTTTTTGTTGCCTCCTGTATTTTCCGTCAAAGATCATTAATCGAAATTTCGGCGAACACGTCTGGAGATATTGATATCGGTTTACTAATGTGCTGTGTAGGAATGACCAAAAAAAATTATTGGCAATATGGCACACACCTAAACTTTTAGCAGTTTTACATTACCTTGTTAATCACCCTGTATAGCATGAAAATGTCGTTTCCATTGCCAAATCACTACTTGATACTTAATTTGGGCAAGACGGGCTATCGGTATCCGAAAACCGCTCTCAAAAAAGTTAAGTTTTTAAAAAGTTATAGCAGTTCGAAAAGTCGAGTTTAAATCGCTTTTGCCGATTTTTTTGTTGACCAGTTTATTTCAATAGTCGTTAGTCAGTCGGAGATTCATAGAACACAGGAATTTAAGCCGCTAATACTTTATATAAACTTTTTAAGTATATTTTTACACTGCAAAAACAACTTATATACCTAATGGGACAGGCTTCAAATAATATATCATGTTTATTATGTTTCTCATAACCTAACTTTCTATCAGCTGTAAAAATTTTCCGAGCGTGAGAGAGAAAGAATACGAGAGAAAAAAAATATGAGAGGGAGACATAATTGATCTATCCGTTGTAAAATGGGTTTCTGTCATCATTCTCAAATTAAATTGTATACGGTATAGATAAAATTTTGTGTCTTTTGCATGGGCTAACAACATATTATAGCACTCGTGTGGTTTCTATCTCAACGTGTATTACAGTTGTGAAATTGATTCTAACCCACTAGTAATGTAAATAACTCTATTAAAGTATGTATATAAAGTATAAATGAATTTGCATAACTTTGGTAAAAATAAGTTGAAAGAAAAAATATTAAATGAAAATCCGGCCTACGCATTTTATGAATAACTATAATGTCCAACTGACTGATCCCTCAAACTCAGTATATTTTTACACAATTTTTTTTCGCGCGACTAACTTCATGTTAGGACATTAATTATTCTCTTCTAAACAGCTGAATTTGTAGTACAAATAGTGGGCGTCAGCTCACAACCAACAACAAGGAACTTTGGGAATCAAATAAAGTGTTTTGTCGCCTGTGTTAGACGTGGGGGCGTTAATTGTATACAACTTTTTTTAATATACATAATGTTGCATCTGGGAAACATCAAAAAAGTTTAGTTAAGAGACAAATAGGGTAAATGATTACAAAGTTTAAGTTAATTTCTGTTGGGCGTTTAAAACTTATTTATATTATATCTGCATTTCTTTTTTCATCAGTAGAGGAATCATCTTCGACTCCCTCTTTTCTCAACTTTACATCGGGTGGGCGTTCCTGATGGTTAATCATCCCCATAATGACTGATGAAACTAATGTGAAGAATGAAGGAAATATGTACCTTACATAATTTTTTGGTAGTTAACCAGTCGCAGATAGAACACATTTTAAGCAGCACATACATTTTATATTAACTTGTCATATTTTTTACACTATAAAACCACTTTTGGGACAGGCTTGTAATATGTCATTCGCTGTTTCACATAACCTAACTTTTTATAAGTTGTCAAAATTTCAAAATGAGAGAGAAAGATTTCGAGAGAGGAAAACATGAGAGAGAAAGAAAATAAAATATAGACATAATTTACCTCTCCGTTGTAAAATGGGTTGCTGTCATCATCCTCAATTTAAATTGGATATACCATAGTACTTTTTTTGGCTTTTATGCAATAGTCATTTACCTAACAAGTGCGGAAAATCTACTTTCCGCACGTGTTGTACAATTTTTTTTCTACATGCTTGAGGAAAATTATCTAGTTTGATTTTTTTTAAAATATCAAACTGCCAGGAATTCTATAGAACAAGCTTTATTTAACCGCTTATCCACACGAATTGCTAAAACACCTACCTATATCAAAAATGAATTAAAATACTAATCTTAGCTTTTTCAAAGCTCCAGAAATATAGGGTTTCACGTTTCAGTAATTTTAAGGCCAAGTTGGGTAACAAGTTATGTGAGCGTAGAAGAAAGTGGCTCTTAAAATCCGAGAAGAACGATCGACCCTAAAATTATGATTGATGGCGATAACGTTGTGAATTGTAAGATAAAGAAATATATTTTTTTTATTTTTGAGTATAAATGTAAACCGGAAGTGTTATCGGCGTTATTACACTTAAAATAAAAAACTTTTATTTTTGTACGTGTTAAAATGACACCATTATATACAAAATTTTCGGTGTCAAAATGACATTGTTTTCAGATTGAGTACTATAATAATTTCATTATAGTCCTAGGACTACAATGATTGTGAAATTGAATATAAACAACTTAAGTATAACAGTGTTTTGGTAACTTGGGGGCAAATCATTGAAACGGTAGCCTACTTAAATCTCGATTGGAAGTAATTACTACTCAGGGGTTCTAAATACAATTGAGAATAATTTCACATTTTTTAAAGTAATTTACGTCAGACGATAAAGTTTTGTATAAAATTCGGATCATAAAAAATCATTATGTCGCGCCGTGTTATCAGGCTCGAGCCATAAATTTGAACACATTGTTTAATAAAATTTTATATTGTATCGATCAGTGGTCAACTTTACGAGATATGATTCGCACTTGACTTTCAAAACCTAATATAGCGATATATGACATACACTTAATTTGAACAGAACTTAATATAGCCAGGTATGATTCTCACTTTGCTTTTTAAAATTAATTTTAATGGTATGGTCTTAATAGTTCTTTATTCCAATTTAGTACGGATTTCTTATTTCTTGTTATGACCTTTTTGGTTTTAAAACAAGTAATTTTAATAATAATGATTAATAAATTTATTCGTGTCAGTAATAATAAATATTAAATTAAAACACTTAACCATAATAAAATAAAAATAAATTGTGCATAATAAAGTAGCAATTATTAATATGCATAATATTTTCTAAACAAATTAATTATTTTAAAAAAATGCACATGGCATGGCACAGCTTGGTATGTCTGAATGAAAAGAGTTCACTTTACGCACACTTGGCAGTGACGTCCCATTTTTTAAAGTTTATAAAGTTCTTTTAAGAAAAACCCAATTATTATTAGTATTAATTCAATGGGTTCTATTGTTGACTGAAGTTTTACTTCTATTGCTCGCGGACACCCTTTGGAGAGGTTAAAATTATGCTGTTGGTATTTGTTCGGTGAATAGTCGTTTATGCTTCCAGCCTGTTTGTTTATTGCGTTAAACTTACGCCAAAAATAATAGATATTTTGCTATTCTGGGAACTGGAGTATTTCAGTGTTTGTGTGGACTGGAATGGACCCCAGTGTTTCATAGTGTATAAGCAAAATAAATCTAAAAGACTTTGCAATAATAATGTATTTCGATTAAATAAGTTGTATATTCTTATGGACGCCCACGGTACGTTAGTACTCAGGCTTGAAGTCTCGTGGGATGTCTTAGATAAAAAAAACGTTTACTGAAACCAATGATATATTTTGTATTGAATTTAGAATAGGTTATTACTGCGTCAATAATTGTTTGGGTTTGCTTTGATTTAAATGGCCAGTTAAAAACTAATGAAACCTTATATTTCGAGCAATCTTATAACCTGTTGGTTAACAATGATAAACTAATCATTGAAAGAATCCGAATTGGTATTGTGCAATACGGAATAGAGTGTGTCATTGAGTGAATTGGTATCCAGTTCAATATACGATAGTGTTTTTTCTGTGTCCAGGCTCCTGTGATGCCAAAAATAAGTGCTACATAAAAATAATTATATTATGAATGAAGAGTATAAATAATTAATTTATAAAAGTATTATAGAACTTGTTAAATGAATAAATTGTTAAAATGTTTACAACACTCACCCTTGTCATTAAAAACTCATTGTCTGGGGCTTCCGATAAAAATTTGTCAACCTTGTCTCCTGTTAGTGCCTTTGATTTTTTCGGTTTATATCCTTCATTTCTTCTTTTCAGCAGGGCAGTTAATTTGTGAAATTTGCTGATATCGATATTAGTTTTAATATTAAGCATGGTCTTAAGTATAGAATATTGGGCCCAAAGTGTTGGAGCTGAAATAGTCCTGGATTTCTCTGTGAAAAACACAAGCAAACCATCTTCGCTGAAATTTTCCACTTTACGTTCACAGCACTATTTTACAGATGGCTGAACTGCCCTTCGTATATTTTCCTTGATTTTGTCTGCAAAATTCCTTCTAGCGCCTCTTTAACTGTTTCTTTTAAGTCAAAATCTTCCATTTCGAGAAATGTGATCACGAAATTGATAACACTGACAACTTATTTGTTTATACCGAGCTAAGTGACTTTTATTTCAAAACACACTAATAAAATATTCAACTGGTTGTTGTTAAATTAAATTGTAACATTAACAGGTGTTTTTAAATTAATATCTACGGGTTACCTAATTTTAATAATAATTTTCCCGAAAGTGCGAAAAACAGTATTACTGCGAAACTAAAGTAACTTAATCCCTTGAGTGGCAATCACCCTCAGGCAACAAACTCCACTCGCGGGATTAAATGGAACACTTTAGTCCTATGATATATAATATAATATTATTGTTAATTGCGCCTGTTATGTTTCCGTATCTTTACACTAAACTTAAGACAGCGGTAAATTAGATGAAGTCTTTTGCCCTGTTTCGTTTGATTGCAATTATTTTTGAAATAACTTTAAATATCGTCCTTTGAATATAAGGAAAATTTTGCATCGTTAAAGGGACATTATATTACTATTAAATTTGAGTTTTGTAAAAAAGCAAATTTACTTTAAACATTTTTTGTCTATTTAAGAAATCTACACTTATGTGATAGGTTTGTTGGAGGCGTTAATTTCTAATATGTATTTTTTTATTTTTAGGTAAGGCTGACACAATGGTTTGCAAGTTGCCTCATGGTAAGCAACATTTTCAACGGTTATATTACAAACACTGCCAGATGTCCGATATTTGTTAATTACTCATTATTTTCCCACTTTGTCCCCTCCACACCCCTTTGGTCGTTCAGATCATGGCCTCATTACCGTCTCTTGTCCCATACATCTCGAGTTCGTTGAAATCATACCAGAACGCACGATCTGCCACTACAGTTCTAAAAAGTTTGAGACCCTACATCAGATGTCACTACTTTTTACGGCCGAACAGTCACTTGTTGGAATAATCCATTTTCATACCCAGAACAATTTATTTTCGACTTGCACTGCATTACTTTTCTCGCGACATGCGGACGTGCACTATCGTGAATTAAAATGACGCTGGGTCCAATGACCTGCTGGCCCGTGGTAACATAACTGGTGTGGTCCTCCACGTACTTGGGCTGTTTTTTCCAATAAAACGAGTTTGGTTCTTCCGCCAAGTCTAATTCCAGCCCAAACCGCCGATCCGTCTGATATTGGAAATCCCAATAGTAACTAAGTCACCGCAATTACCGACCCTGAAACTCTATTATCAGTGACAAAGCTTATTGAATAATAATGTAGTCATTATATAAATGTTTGATTTATTCTCGGGTTTTTTCAAAAGCAAAATAAACCCTTAAGAAGAAAATATTCTTATATATATTTTTTTAGATTGCTGCGAAAAAGACAAAGTAAATAATTTCTTAAATTAATCTCATTTGAAATTACCCGTAGGAGTTGTTTTTCCCTTTTAATTTGTTTTTGCTGTTATCTTAATCATGAAAATCTCGTATTTTAATTTTTGTGTGTTTTTACCGGAAATAAAGACGTCGAGATATTTTTTTCATTTATACTACTGAACAAAGATACCCCGGGGTTGTTAAAAAAATGCATTAATAACACCTAAGAATAATATTTTTCAATACATTGTTGTTTTGGAAAAGTGCTCGGACACGTCGATTAATATTTTAAGTTGCGGTCTTTTTATAAAAAAAAATATACAGCGTATCCCAAATTTGGGATATGATGTCGTCGGTTATTTTTTTAAACGGCTACCCTAGTTTTTATTGACTATTTTTGAAGTGCATATCAAGTTATACATAAGTACAAGATTTCAAATTTTTGTTCCTTGCCATTACAAGTTATTAAACAAAAATTATTTTATTTTAAAAATAAAAATACATCTATCCACCTTATAATGCTTCTTCAATAAATGTGGTTTATTTTAAATTTCTATCTTTACTTATTCTCAAGGCTCAGTTATTTCGTTATAAATAGGTATTTTCAACAAAAAATCTTATGAAACTAACTGTAGTACACTTCTTTTATTCACTTTAAATAAGAATCGTTCAGCAAAGTTAGTGTTCGGTGTTCGGCGTTTGTTCAAAAATTTTGTGCCATAGTAGAGCAACACCTTTAGTCAATTCTTGTCAATGTAAATAATTACACGATATCAATCGTAATTAAACACTGGTGTTCGTCGCATCTCGAGAGCGCAGACTTTTATTTTGTGCTTGTGTGGCAGTAAGTTATTTCCGAAAAATCGTCCAATGTAATGCCTTACTTAATTGAAAGGTACAAGATTAAAATTTTCGTGATCATTGGATACGGAGATAGGACAAGAACACAAAATGAAGTTATTCATGTATTTAGGCAGCAATATCCCGATTTAGCAAGATATTTGGACTTCTTGCAGGAAGAACTAGTTCCAAATTTGGCTGTTCTGTCTCCGAATAGAAATATCTCTCCATTTTGCAAGACCTGTCCGTGAGTATCTGAATGCAGTATTTGCAGGCAGAGGAATTGGTGGAAGGGAACCCTTTGAATGGCCACCCAGATCCCCATACCTCACTCCTTTGTATTAATTTTAAAGGGGTTACTTGAAAAGCAAAATATTTAAGACGAAACCAATAAATGTTGAATAGTCGAAAGCAAGAATAAGACACGCGTGTAGGCTAATTTCCCCCGAAGTAGTTAGAAATGTTCAAAACGAGTTTTAGCCCCGTTTAGGGTATTGCCAAATAGTGACAACATTTGAAGCATTTATTGAAGAAAAATTATTAAGATGGATAGACGAATTTTTATTTTTCAAATAAAATAATTTTTGTTTCATATCTTGTAAATGGCAAAGAATAAAAATTTGAAATTTTGTAGTTATGTATAACTTGATATTCACTTTCAAAATAGTCAATAAAAACTAGGGTTGCCATTTAAAAAATATCCTATCACGTCATATCTAAAATGTGGGACACACTGTATAATTTCTTTTATTAAAAAGACCGCAACTTAAAATATTAATCGACGTATCCGAGCACTTAAAAAAACTGTATTTGATTTACTGAATTTATTCCGAGTTACAGACTCACACTGTATATATTATAATTTTATTAAATAATTGTAAAAATCATACCAACTTTTACGTGTTTTTTTTTTGGCAAATTTGCCTTGTTAAATTAGTTCTCGCAATCGATAACTAATTATTTTTACTGTAATTTTACTAAACAATTTGTGTGTAGAATATTTGAGGAACTTTTCTGACAAATGATAAGTAGATGCCTACCTATAGTTTTAAATTAACAATTGGCATTTTACAAAGTGTGCACTACTAAAAAACCTTTTTTCTACGAATGTCAATAAAAACCTTTATTGTATGTTCAATAGTAATTTCGGAACATAGTGCATTGTTTTTCACACATTTTCATTGTGTTTCAATCACCATGGTGATTCAACTACAAAGTTCCCATTGTGCACGGGTATTTTTTACAAAGGTGGCGTTGACCGGTGCCGCGTCAAAATCTTTATAATTTCATTGACATTTTTTGACATCTTAAAAAGAAAAATATTACTAATCCCATTTTATTAACAGTAACATTCGTAGAAAAGGTATAGTGTAAAACGCGCATGGAATGACCATTTCCTACTCGTATGATTTGCAGCACTCGCCTGCGGCATCGTGCTGCAAACGTCATACTCGTAGGAAATGCATGTCATTCCATGCTCGTTGTACAATATACTATTTTCTACGAATGTCAATAAAAACCTTTATTGTATGTTCAATAGTAATTTCGGAACATAGTGCATTGTTTTTTACACATTTTCATTGTGTTTCAATCACCATGGTGATTCAACTACAAAATTCCCAATGTGCACGGGTATATTTTTACAAAGGTGGCGTTCACCGGCGCCGCGTTAACATGCCATAGTAATCGCATGGCAACGCAGACAATGCAAATAAAAAGTAAATGACAATTATTATTTTTTGTGGAATGTCAGATTGACATTTTTTGACATCTTAAAAAGGAAAATATTACTAAGCCCATTTTATGTAACAGTAACATTCGTAGAGAAAGTATAGTGTAAAATAGTGATGTAATGATACGTATTACGTATCCAAAAATCCGTTGGATCCGAATATTAAAAGAATCCGGATTATCTGGAACCGGCCGAGAACTTGAATACGGATTCGGAATCAAAATAAATTCGCATCGCCTGGTTACTAATGCAAAGTGCAAAGAGAAAACGGAATCGAGTGTAAGCGAACAACACGGTCTGCGATTTGGCATATTTGATATTGTGCTTTCTCTTTCTAATGACATTTCCTAAAAAAAGATGGCATAGTTATCGGGGTAACGGGTATCATATGAGATGAGACCCGTTATCCCTAAACTTCGACTTCGAATGGTATGATACCGATACCGCATCGACCTACCTAGCCGTATATCCGGATAGAAAATGTTTTAGTCTGTTGCATGCATACGTATACATGATCTGTAACCGCTTTCGCGCGGGTCAAGAAATGGATTCCTATTCGGATAATGGATACGGATATTAGCTGATTCCGATTCCGTATGATTCGGATATCTAATGAATACGGATATTTACAACACTAATGTAAAATGACCATTTCCTACTCGTATGATTTGCAGCACTCGCCTGCGGCTCGTGCTGCAAACGTCATACTCGCAGGAAATGCATGTCATTCCATGCTCATTGTACAATATACTATTCCTTTATTTCAGAAAGCGTAGAACGGAGCTTACTTTTAACGTTTTCTTTTTATCCCATTTTTCTTTCATTTTCAAGGTAAATTAGGCAGAACTAATAAGAAAGATTTATTCACTAATCTTTTCATCTTTTCTAAGTCTTATCTTTCCTTCATAGCTGTTTTGTTAGGTCAGCCCTGTCAATAATAATAATTCTAACAAAATTAACACTTTCAGTCGGCGGTAATTACTTGCCATCGTCTTAAATTTTGGTTTAAGGTTAGTAACCCTAACCATTTATTGCTCTTAGGAACAGAGAGGGACTGGCAGAGTTTATTTAATAATGGGTATAAGTTTATGAAATAGAGATATTTATAATACTGGGGTCTAGTAATGATAAAGATTTGTCACACTTAAGCGTTCGCTACACTAGCATCGCCAAACTGGTTTTAAGAGGCTAAAGCAAAAAATATATAAGAGGTTAGAAATGTTAACTCCTAAGTAAAACGAAGAAACACGAAATTTAAATAAAAATCAATAAATTATATTAATTTATTTTTAAGCTAGTATTTGATTGTTTTAAAGACGGTTTATTGTTTTTTTTTTCGTATGACACAATAAAATATTATGTACTCAGTAAAACCAGCTATAAATTGATGATTTACCTGATTAAATTATATTTTAGAGGAAATTACCTATAAACAAACTAAAAAACAATAATAGTCTTTAACAATCAAATACTGATACTTCTACACCCTACACAGTATAATATGTAAAATATAAATTATATAATAAAACTACAAAGTATGTACATGTCGGCTTTATTTACCAAACAGTTATTGTTATCACATTGTTATTTTCAAAATAGCCCAAAATGCAAATAAATGGGATATGTTTCTTTTATATGTGAGTAGTTTTCCATGTACCTAAATGTGTAAATTTTCATAAAGTTGAGACTATATTATCTTTACTAAATGCCGTTAACTCCTGAGCTCTAAAGATAATCCACATTGTTATACGAATTCATGTTAGCATGCTGAAATTCATGTAGGAATAGATAACTATACAAATGTAAAACCAGCATTAAAACATCGTATACCAGGATTTCTAAAAAAATTAGGGGGTGCAGGGAAGAAAAATTAAAAAAATTAACAGACAACATTGAGTCGAGGCTAAGTAATTTCTCTGCGTGCACTGCAACCCAGAATTATTTAAAACAAATATTAAAGCTATTGTTTAAACACAAGCAGAATTATTAAAGAACAACCAAAAAGAACAGTGTTAAAAAAGACTTTTTTGGTCTATCAAGACAGGAGACAAAAATGACATTTCTTGTGAATTTTGACCTGCTGAACATGATGGCACAATTAAAATTACCGGATGCTTCCGGGAACATCTTTTTCTTTAGTATCAAGTAAATTCTAATCACATCACGTTGTTCAGCAGGTCAAAATCCATTATAAATAATATTATCTTTGACGTTGATACCTTGGCAGGCAAAAAATTGTCTTTTCTTACGATTGTTCTTTAAACATATTTTAGTATTACAACACAACATACACTTTCACTTCACTTCTATTCACTTAAAACCATCCTAAAATTCGCAACAGTTTCTACGTTATAAATGAATTCAAAAAATACAAAAATTGTTTAAAACACAAAATAATTATTACACCGACCTGTCACAGATCGCGGCGAAATTTGGCAAGTCGTCAGCTGTCAGCTGTCTGAAATTCTGAAAGTTCAAAGAACGAGTGAAATGATGGTTGCAGAAGAATTATCCTACAGTGCCACCTCTTTTTACGCTGGCATACTAATGGTGTAACGGTCGTGTTTCCACTTATTCAATTCAAGTTTCACCCATGTGGGCTAAAGTATTGTTTTAAGTTATCTGAAGTTATATTATACTCCACTAAAAGGTTACTGTAACCTTTTGTATTTTACAAGTCTCTATGAAGTTATGGTAACTAACAATGATATTGCACTTGGCTCTAAAGGGTTGTGATAAATTAAGGAATAAATTCAATATCTCGAAAATAAAACATTAACTTAAAAACCCTCGGACACGTCGATTTAGTTTTATTTTTGCGCATGTTCGCCGGGTCTCCGGTGGCCGAGTTGGTACGGCGCCAGCTTTGCAACCAAGAGGCGCGGGTTCGAATCCCGCTTCGACCATGGATATTTTGTGATTGTTGTTGGAAGGTGGTAGAGGAATTCTTCCTCGACCGAGGTGGTACCACCCCACACATTCTGTTAAAGGGCTGGTGAAATCCCTAGGGATACATAGTACTTAGACTTCGGTCTTCGTGGACTGTCAGAAGATAAAAAAAATATTTTGAATTATACAGGACAATTCAAAAAAACTATACGACTCTCAACCTTGATTTTTTAATGAAACACCCCATTGTTTTAGCTGGTTTGAATTATCCGTAAAATTCTAGCCAAATTTCATATACCATGACCTATAACTGAAATTGACAGTTTTCGAGATATTAACCTATGAATGTCAAATTTGATACATTAAAAAGATGTAAAATGCAAAAAACGATTTAACTTAGAGCAAAGTTGTATGTTCTATCTTAGATTTTTTAAATTAAAATTTGACGTTTCAAATGTCAATTTTAGGGCGTGACACTATCTTAGATATATAATATGCAAATACAAGCTTATTCAACGCCATTTTTATTATTGATTGATCAATCATAATAACTCGCACAAAATTAGAACAATTTTACAGCATGTAATATTAATTTTTTTAAACTAAGATAAAATGGCCAGAAGGCATTCCTGCACAGGATAAAAATCCTGTTTAGGAATAAACCTGTGAAAAAATGTCCCCCATTGGTTGGTTCGTTGGTTGAGAGAGGGGGTCAGATGTGTGTCTTGATCTTCTTCGCACTGCAGTCTCATGACTTATTGTGCACCCCTGTCCAGTCAGAAAAGCCCGGTTCGTTTGATCAGATCCAGTAGGCTTCGTCCAAGCTTTCCATGCGGAAGGCTGTCACCGCATTGGATTTCTCCAAATATTTGTAGTCTTCTGCGAGTCGGTGCTTTACAGCTGTAAATAATGTGTGAGTCGGTTTCTTCCTCCACCACATAGTCTGCATTTTATGGGACCAGTGTGGATTCCAAATTTTTGGCCTGTTAATAGCCCGTCATTTGTTTTATCACGGTGCGTGTTAGAGGGAGCGTTCCAGTGGTTAGCGCTTTTGAAGGGTTGCTTAGTGTGGCCCTAGCTTGTATTTGATCAGGTGTTGTGTTCCATCGATATAGATATTGTTGCAGTGTCCATCTGTTCATTGTTGCTTTTGCCACCTTTTTCGATATTCCAAGAGCGGGTCTTGGGCCCCTGAATTTTTGTGCAGCTCCAGCTCTTGCTAGCTCGTCTGCTTTTTCGTTGCTCGCTATCCCCGAGTGACCAGGAACCCATATGACTTTAACCTTGTTGTTCCTGACTGATTGATTTTTTAGTTTTCTTATGCATTCCATCGTGATCTATGATGTCACTGGGTAGGAGTTTAGTGCTTTTAGGGTAGCTTGACTGCCTGACAGAATAAATATGTTTTGGTTGTGGTAACCCCCGTTCGATATTTTCCTGAATTTATGCTTGTATTGCATGGATTTCTGCTTGGTGTACTGTGGCATTGGTTCTCAGGTGGATGCTTATGTCCATTCTGGGCTTTTCCCCAAATATACCCGCTCCTGCTCATATGCCCATTTGTTACCGGCTTCTTAAAAACTATAAGTAGAAACTCGTTTTTTAGAACGCAGACGTAGAGAGAAGCACAGAAGAAATGTATTCCATAGACAAACTCAATTAAAAATTAAATGTGAAACTCCAATTTCCTTAAGAGTTCTTGACTTAAAACGGCATTTCTCGACGAAAATGAGGTATAGTTCAGTAAATTAACTGAAATAAGGAACGACTTTTCAAGGGATGATTAAGAAAGAATGTAAATAACGGTAACATACCTGAATAATGAATGAGAGCTTACAAATTCTAAATTTATTATACTTACTGTGCAAGGTAAGGCAACCACATTTTTTTTATCTGTGTACATCCTATGAAGGTACTAAGCCTAGGATCAACGTATATATAGGGTAAAGTCGACACATGACACATTCGCGTCGAATTGATAACCTTCTCGTGAAGTATATGTATATATGTATATAAAGTGTTTATTCATCTTAACATTTACATTCTGGGGTAATTAATGCCCTGTATACAGGGGTTTACATGTGTACTGCCAACCATCCTGTATTTTAAAGGACAGATCTTTATTTGTCATATCATTTGTCCTTTAACCAACCCTCAAAGGATGCTAAATGTCCTTTGATGAAACTTTGGTGCTTCTGTCATTATTAATAAGAACGTTTTTAATAAAGGGTAAAAGCAACGTACCTACATAAATACAACAAAAGAACACCTAGGTATTAAAATACCCGTATGTGTTATAAAAAAGTATAAACTTATGTAACAATATAATAATATAAACTTAATTACACAACAATATACAAAAAAGGCAAGTTATAGCCTCCAAACAATTAAAAGACTTAAGGCGGAAATATCACAATAGACTGACATATTCAAAGCTAAAACAAAACTGCAAACACATTTTTAAAGTTATGAAAGATATATCGAGAATATGTTCTATTAAATTTCTTAGTTGCTTTCATTCGGCGAATGTCCACGGGCAAAGAGTTGTATATCTTTGGGCCTAGATAGGTTATTGACTTTAAGTTTAGTGTTGTTTTGTTCCGTGGCAGAGACAAGTTTCCTTTTAATCTATTTCTGGTATTAAATTTGTGAACAATGTCTAAATTATTGACCCTTAACATAAACTTACCAACAGTCAAAATATAGAGGCATCTAACATTTAGTATATCCTCAGAATACAATAAAGAGGTGTGATAGAGTTTAGGTTTTTTGAATATTATTTTTAAAATATAGTTTTGAAGAATCTGCAAGGGTTGTAACGCAGTCTTATACATCCCACCCCAGACCAGTATACCGTACCTAAGGAGAGACTCGACAAGTGACTTATAAATACAAACTAATAATTTCTCGTTCAAAAATTCTCGCAGCAAATAGAATTTGTGCAAAAGTCTCTTCAAACTTGTTATAATTTTATCAACATGATTGTTCCACTTTAGATGGCAGTCAATATAGACTCCTAGATACTTTGTATGGCCGGTGTCCCGTATCGAGCTCTCATCAACCTGCAGCGCGCTGAAATTTGGTCTATTTTTTTCCGTTGGTGAAAAGGCAATAAAATTTGTTTTTTTCAGATTGAGTGAGAGCTGAAAAGAGTCCAACCAATATTTTACCTGTTTCAAACCCCTCTCAGCGGTGTTTTTAACCTCATCCCAGGAATCCCCACCAAACACCAGAACCGTGTCATCTGCGTACGATAACATTGTACCACCCATTTCTACCTCCCTAAGCAGCGGGTTTATATAAGTAATGAACAGTATGGGCCCTAGGACTGTCCCCTGCGGTATTCCCATAGTAAGAGTTCGAGTATCACTTATTACGTTATTGACTCGAACAACCTGTCTTCGATCGCTCAGATAAGACTCAAAAACATCATACACGGGACCACGGACACCGTAATTGGCGAGGACTCGTAATAAGTCATCATGTGGCACCGTGTCAAATGCCTTTGCAAGGTCGAGGAAAATGGCCAAGGCTTTCTTACCATCATTCATACTACAAGTAATTTCAGATATAACACGGTACATTGCATCACTGGTGCTCATGTTTTTTATAAATCCAAACTGTTTACTAGACAAAATATCGCCAGAGTCAAAAAAATTTACCAGTCTTTCTTTCAAAGCTTTTTCCAAAACCTTACTAAAGTTATTTATAACACTTATCGGTCGATAATTTGTTATGTGTTTTCTATCGCCCGACTTAAAGATGGGGGTCACAATAGAGGTCTTAAAGTACTTGGGAATTATGCCAGTTTTAAAGATTAGATTAATTATATGTACTAAGGGCTTTAATAGGTGTATATGCGCGTTTTTAATTAACTGAACCGAAATACCATCATCGCCCGGTGCGCTACCATTCTTCAAAGAATGAATGTGCTTAACAATTTCATTTTCGTTAACAGGCTTAAGATACATTGACTTTAAATGATTAAATTTCACTGTATTTGGTTTACTTGGTTTTTTTATTTTTTCTGACATTTTTAAACCTATTGTAGCAAAAAAATTATTGCAGAAGTCCGCCATAACCTTGTTATCCGCAAATGGAACGTTATCGTCATTTAGTATTTCAATATTTTGACTGTCCTAACCTGTATTTTCATTTGTAGCGTTTTTTATTATTTGGTATATTTTTTTAGTGTCGTTTTGGCACCTGTTAATTTGACCTTTATAATATTCGTTCTTTGTGTTATTTATCAATTTTTTCAAAATATTCCTGTAGTTTTTATAATTTTGTTCTTGCTCTAAGCTAAAATTTTTTAATAGATTTTTTTTTAATTTGTCCCTATGCTTAATTGAGTTAATGATGCCGAATGTGATCCAGGGTTTTAATTTTCTATAACTATTATTAAAAGTTTTTTTACTTGTTGACAAGGTAATATAATTCTGAAAAGTATTAATAAAATTTTGGGTAGCGGAGTCCGAATTGTCACTCGCTATCACCGTCTCCCAATTCTCAGATTCCAGAAAACCCTTAAGTTTTTTATAATCAACAATTGACACGGTTTTTTTGACAGCTTTATAATCTGTTCCTGTTTGACTTTCATTAACATTGCTTATATTTAACATAATAGGAAAGTGATCAGTGAGTGATGACTGTATTATGTACGATTGATAATCTAAAAAATTTGTCCTTAATTTTCTTCTTAAAAATATGTGATCAATACAGCTTCGGGTGTTGTTACCCAACCTAGTTGTTTGATTGATGTATGAGCAAAAACCGTATTGGCTTAAGAGGGCAATGTATTCCGTAGCAACAATAGAGTTTTCATCTAGGTTTATATTTATATCCCCTATAAAAATTTCGGTTTGTGCATGTAGATTATTAAAAAAATAGTTACTCAAATCATGCAAAAAAAGATTGACATCGGTTGAAGGTGGTCTGTATAAGGCATTGACCGAATAAGAATCATTATTAATCACAAAGGAGATTCTGGTCATCGTTATCCCTGAATATTCAAATTTAAAATCATCAAAAACTGCACCCATCCCAGCCCCAACATACACAAATATACCGTCACATTTATTAAAGTTAGCACCGTTATAGTAACTAATATAGCCAGGTATGTCAAAATTTGCAGTACCCTGAACATGCCAGCATTCACTCAGGACAATAATATCACAGTAATTACAATTATATGTTTCTAAAAAAGTTATGAGATTATCAAAATTTTGGTTTATACTTCTAATATTAAGGTGCAGTACATTAAATATTTTTTTTTGTGTATCAATGACACTTCCATAATTGTCAACATCAACTATCACAGGTTGAATACCACCGAGCAGTAGCTCCCCTACTATATCATCCATAGATGGATCCATATTTAAATAAAAAGAGATAAAAAAAAATAAAATAAAGTGCAACTAATAAACTATTTATACCTGTGTTGCGTTATAATTAATTTTTTCACGAGCAAGTCTACATTTCTTTGCATAAATAGAGCATTCAACCTCATCTTCACTATCGTGATCCCATTTAAGTGAACTATTAAACTTCTTGTTGATATATAGACAGTTAACACACTTTTTCTCTACCTTATCACACTGTGCTCTATCGTGCGGGCCTGTGCAAAATGTACAACTTTTCTGGGTTTTACAATCTGTTGATTTGTGACCGAACATTCCACAGTTAAAACATTTCAAAATCTTTAAGTCTTCATGTACATAACAATGGCTCCACCCCATGTCCAATTTTTTATTAACGAGTTTTTGAAACGTTTTTCCAGTGGTAATCACGTGCATGGTCCATTTTTTGCTTTTTTTAGCTTGTTTAGAGTGGACAATCTTTATCTGGTCCGTATCATCTATAGTTTGACTATTGAGCATTTTTAGATCCTGTAAAAGGTCTTTTTCATCACTATATTTCTTAAGTAGTCCCGTTATTTTTAAAGCTGGCTTGTATTGACCCCTAACTTCAATGTTGTATTCATTTTCCAAATTAAGCTTGGCATGATCCAGTAGTTTTTCTATGTTGCTGGTGTTGTCACTTTTTATAATTACACAACCGCTTGTAGTTGTACTGAAATATTTTATCGGAGCTCCCACTGCAGTGGGGTTTATTTTCTGTTTAACATCTTTAGTACTTTGATCACGTGATTGTTGCTTCTTTGGCTTTATGATTAGAGTTTTTTCGTGTGACACATATTCGTCTTTATTTTGTGTTCTTGTGTTATGTGCAACTACACTGGCATAGGTATTTACATTCATAGGGCCTTGTTTGTTTACCAAATCCAAGTGGCTAATCTTAGCTTCTATGTTTTCTAGTTTTTGAAAAATTTTATCATGTTTCTCCTGTTTTTTCCATGTGTTACTTAAGATTTTTTTACAATCCACACACATCCATGTAATAATATCTTTGATTGCTTCTATATGGTTCATTTGTTTTCTTGTAATACTGATGCAGCTTGAATGAAACCAGCTTCGACATTTTCCTTCACAGAAAATGGATAAATCATCATCCTCCACAGTTTTATTACACTTTTTGCACGTAGTGTTTTCTGTTTCCGTGTTTGAATCACATATATCCTCATCCGAAGTGCCCGAGGATGGCGCCATTGCTGTTAATCTAGGCAACACTGTCGCTACCGCCTAAACAAACCATTCGGCTGACGTGCGGTAAAAAATCGATAGGATGGATCGACGCTGCTACGGTATTTTTTAGGAATAAACGTGTATATCGTAATTAAACACTAATTTGTTATGTAAGCCAGGATTATTGCTATTTTTGACTTCAGAATGACACAGTTTTAAAAATTAAAAGTAACTGATTCACTAACAAAACTTGATTTTAACGAGAGTGTAAGAAAGATAACAATGTAGGCTACAACGTTGCCACTACTCACCTCAACCTCAAGTCGGTTAAATATCTTGATTTAATAAAAAGGAAATTCACCAAAAGATTTATATTATTGAACCAAATCGTTAATTTTAAGAAATAAGAGGATTCAGTACAGATTTATTCCCGTGTTTAATAAAAGTGTTTTTACTCTCACGAAGTAAGTGTATACTTGCGCCAAACGAATATAACCGAGAACGATGGATACCTGACTTGCGAAAGTTTTTATTGTGTGTACCTTGCTACTATTTGATTATACTGTTCAGTTTAGATTTACAACATCATAGAAATCACAAGCAAACATAGCATACATAAATAAAAGTGTTAATTTTAAGTTTGCATATATATTGAATTTTTGCATGCAAGTCCATTTTTAACCTTACAAAGCCGAAGGGTTATAATTCAAGGGCTTCTCAGAATGAAAATCTATTAAGTTTTATCAAGGTTGCCAGTCAGGGTCGAACTAAACCCTTTTATTTTAATTTATATTAATTTTATTTTATGAAAACCTACAGGACTTTAAGGTCGCGGTCTTGTAAAAAGAAGCAGGCTATTTTAATATTAACATATTATATTTAATAATAATGGATTTAAAAAATGTTTTTCTTCTATATCAAAATACTTACGGTCATTCGCATCATGGTCTGTTAAGCCGGCTTAGACTTAAGCCGCTCTTAGACTATCGCACTATCTGAGACACAAAGGATACTAATCGAGGGCTAAGCTGACTTACGGGCTACAGTGCGAATGGCCATTAGTACTCAACTTGCATATATTGAAATCTAATAAATCACTACACCTGCTTTCGCCTCGCGTTGCAAACTTCATCCTCATGTGTTAAAAAAGGCCTTTAAGTCTTTAGCCTTGACTTTCGGGAGAGCTGTAGGGAAGTCTTCAAACGCATATTGACATTTCCGCGTATTTTAATTCTTAAATGGCTGCTGTTTGTCGATCACATTCGATCAGCATTTACGAGGCTTGGATCTAGAACCTTTCATAATACACGAGGACAAGACTTAGGTACTCGAGATTCCTCATCACAGAACAACTTTCATTGAGAGCTCACCTTTTACAATTGCGTGAGACTCTATAATGGATTGCCTCCTCGCGGGGATTGCATGGTGGAAATTTTAAACAGAAGATTAAATCATTTCTATTGGCTAATATCTTTTATTTTAAGGTGTCTACATAAAAAATATGAAAAAAAGTTCACCCTTGAAGATGGTGTCATAAAAATGATTTTTATTTAATTTGTTACATAGGATCTAATTACAATACAGAAATGAACTTTTAAGTATAAGTTAGTGTTATTGAAGGTAATCTCTATTTTAAAAATATTATTGACATTACAGCGTTGCCAGATCTACTCGTACCTGATACCAACTTTGTTTTGTAAATAGAATACCCTGCATATTATTATATTTTTAAATTCCATGAAACATTTTGAAACTTTTTTATGGCACATGTCCTATACCTATCTTGAGCCTTTTCGGCATTAAAAATTATTTTTTAAGAAATCTTAAACACATTTCCTCTTTAATTAACTTTTCTTCGATAGAAGAACCCAATGACAGCATTTTTATTTTAAATGCGCTACAATTATGAAAATGTCGTTGCGTTCGGCAGCCAAGAATGTATTTTTTAGCATTTATCTATAAAATTTAAAAATTGAATTACAAAAGTTTTATTTATGTATATGTAAAATATTTGTACAATGCTATTTGCATGTTAATTTTTTTTCTCAATGCAGAGATTTAAGCGACGCTATATAGCAGAGTAATAAAAATGTAATAAAAAACTTTTATGTTAACATGATATTAACGAAATTAAGCTTATAGTTTTGCCTGTCAATTATTTCAGACTTGGTATTTAATTTATTTTTCTACCTAAAGTATTATATTGTTATAATTTAGTTTTCCAGATTAATTAATAACTTCGTTGCAGGGCCTGCTCACAAATAAATAAATAATAAATATATAATAAAATTCAAAGTATGTGTTATTAAGTGTGAATACAAGAAAATTAATTTATAACATCAATATTCTTCCAGATTTTACTTTTTGTAGTTCTATTTTATACATGGCATCACAAATAGATAAAATAGATTGCAAGTTTTCCAAAACAGGGCTATGAGAATTATATTAGACTGTAATAAATATACAAAAATCATAGATATATTAGAAAGCTGGGATGAATAAATATTAATAATTTTTTAAAACATCAGGTATTAGTTTAAGGTAATAAAATGAAATAAGGATATACTAATCCATATTTTAATAATTTATTTCGAACTGAAACATACATAGTTATAATAAAAGAGGAAAATATCAATTTAATGAGTAGTCATAATTCTGTATTTTTTAATGGTTTGACTGAATATAATATTGTATACAATGAATGATGATATATGAAAAATATTAGAAAATTTCATTAAAAATAATATTTTAGGGGGT
This sequence comes from Philopedon plagiatum, assembly GCA_963971165.1. Classification (NCBI taxonomy): domain Eukaryota; kingdom Metazoa; phylum Arthropoda; class Insecta; order Coleoptera; family Curculionidae; genus Philopedon; species Philopedon plagiatum. The sequence continues at coordinate 72,020,561 of OZ020194.1, forward strand.
ATTTATAATTTAAAATATTAAAGTTAAAAGTTTGCGATGTGAGGGTTTATCAAAGAAACTATTGATGTTGTAAAGAAAAAAGTATTATTTTGAAACTAAAAATATATAATTTAAAGTATTATTATGCTAATAAAATTTGTTGTATTTTTTATTTTATTAGCTTAAGGACACTGGCATTCAAAATTATCCGAACAAACAAAATTTTGTTCAAATTCAATCTTAAATAATTTTTTAACCTCTGCATAAATTTCGATAATTTTTTGTCAAGTTGTAGATACTTTCATTGTTATCAATCATTCTCGACTGTGGATTTTGCAAAAAGTTCACAAAGATTTGTTGTTATGCAGGTTGTAACTAAAAGGTGCATTTTGCCCTAAAGTTCTGAACACCCTGTGGAAACATTTGACTACTGAATGATGTGTCTTCGTACGAGATTTTTAAGTCTCATCTTTTCTTAACAGTTCTGTTTTTGATTCATATCATGTGGATTCTTAAAGAAAAAACGAATTTTTAAAGAAAACTATGCGGTTCGTAACCATACAAAATTTAATTAAAGAAATTACAGCGACAACATTGGTAATTAAAAAGTGTTATCGAAATCGAGTGTTTTCCCCCCGGCCTTGAATAACAGCTCTCATTCTTTCTGGCATAGACTGAATCTAACCAGCAACTGCGTCTTGGGGTATCCCACTCGTTTACCTGTTCCAACGCAACCACAGTTTGAAATTCGCCATAGTTCGGCCTAAGCCTTCTTCCTAATTTATCCGACATATGCTCTATGGGGTTGAGATCCGGACTCCGTGGCGGCCAGTCTAGTACTTGAATACCAACATCGTTGAGGTATTGCCTAGATATTCTGGCTATGTGCGGCCGAGCATTATCTTGCATTAGGAGAAAATTTTCTCCTATAAGTCCGATATAAGGAACTACATGTTGTTCCAAACATTCCCTAATGTACCTGTCAGCATTAAGGTTCCCTCCCCGTAGCGTAACAAGATCTGTGCGGGCTTCCAAAGAAACACCGCCCCATACCATCACTCCTCCAGCACCAAATTGCACTCTAGGAGAGAAACAGCTTTGAGCATGGTATATATCCCAATCTGCATGAGTTCGAGAAAATTTCAAGCGCTGCCTTCGATGACCTGCATCCAGTAGAGGACCTGTAGCATAAGATGATAGGATTTGTTCCCTCAACTTTCGGCGTACGGTATCAGGTGAAACTACGATACCATGAATATCTTCCAATCTTCGACCCAAAGCTGTAGCAGGAACTGTTCTTTCTCGAAGGACTTGAAGTCTCAGAAACCGATCTTTAACTGCGTTTATTGCTTTTCGTCTTCCCTGCCCAGGTCTTCTTGAGTACGAGCCAGTTTCTCTAAATCTTTCTATCTCATCGGATACTGTACTGCGTGGAACGGCAAGCCTGTCTGCGATATACCGAATGGCCCGACCATCATCTTGTAAAGCTACAGCTTGCGCTACTTGTTCCGGTCTCATTTTTTTAAACACGTCATTCGCGGAATAGCTCCGAAACACAAAACACCTAGAGGCACAATCAACTTAACAGTGATTTGTTTACTACTGCTTGACAAGAATCTTTTTGTCGTCATAAAAAATGCCAAATTTAAACTTGTCATAACAGACAAGGCCAACTTAAAAAAAAATCCTTGTTTATGGTTACGAACCGCATAGTTTTCTTTAAAAATGCGTTTTTTCTTTAAGAATCCAGGTATTGCTATGAATCAAAAAAAGAACTGTTGAGAAAAGATGAGGCTTAAAAATCTCGTACGAAGACACATCATTCAATAGTCAAAATTTTCGACAAGGTGTTCAGAACATTAAGGCAAAACGCACCGTTTAGTTATAACCTGTATAATAACAAATATTTTCGAAGTTTTTGCAAATCGACAGTCGAGAATGATAACAATGAAAGTACCTACAACTTGACAAAAAAATTATCGAAATTGATGCGAAGGTTAAAATGTTACTTAAGAATTGAATTTGAATAAAATTTTCTTTGTCCGGTTAATTTTGCATACCAGTGTATTTTGTACTAGAATCTACTTATCTGTAAAATTTTTAGTGAAATTGTAACTTTTGCATAGGAAAGGGATAAACTTGCACACGAACAAAAGTTTTATAAATAGTGAATTTGAATTGTAAGAAATGTGTACAATACCATCGATATAGGTCACTATGCCCTACTGGTCACAAAGTACCGGGAGGTGAAATATAATCCATGTTTTGAAAGGATTATCAGTTTATCAAAGTATTTTCAGAAATTATTTCAGTGACCCATAAAAAAATTTTCTATACCGTTTAAATGAATATAAAAAATATTTTGTTCAAATATATTTGCTTCTTTTGAAGCAGCTTAAAACGCATCCGCAGGACGAAGTCTTGCGAAAGGAGATACTTTTATTATTATTGAACACAATTAAAGAATCTCCGTTTTTTTATACAGACTTGGGTGATTTTGAAGATATACAAAGAACAATAATAATAGGCAATATACGAGTCCATACATACATACATGCATAACTTTTTTTTTGTATTCTCTACATCATTTTATGGCTTTTATCCATCCCATAGGAGTGATATACTGTATATTCAAGTGTTAATTAATTATCTTGATTATTCTTGAAGAAGATTTCGTGGATAAAACATTCAGTCAAGTGCAAGCTATCCTTGCACAATTAGTGTTCCGTGCCATCAGCATCCCACTTAACCTGAGCAAACCTCTCCCGCCCGACCTCCGCCCATCTGCCGCGCTACCCGCCGCCGATGGCACCAACGCCGTATCACAGCGCGTATGCGCGGAGCTGAGTGGTGAGCGTTTCGATTGAGCCAAATTAAAAATTTTGAAAATCGTGTAAGGACAAAAGTTGTTTCTTACATCGTACACAGGCGATAATTGGCGAAAACCTTGCCAAAACTGATTGACAATTGATTCTTAAATTCCTTTAAGTGATGTTGTATTGTAATCTTATTTACTCACTGAAAGCAGGATATTATGAAATAAGCCACGACAAAACGAAAATGGAAACAATTTTTTATTATTCAAACTGGTTTTACCAATGCCAATGCTTCAGATGGCAAAGGCATATTATTTTGATTGTGGGGTAATCGTCTTTGTCCTGTGATGATCAGATGTGGCCATCAGTCTTTGGTACGTATCTCTTAATGTAAGGGTTCTCGAAAATTTTCTTGAATACCGTTCTCTATATGCTCGCAAGTCTTTATTCCGCGCTTCCTGCCCATCTTCTGATAAAAGGCCTATAGCTGTTTGCGCGCTTTCGTTAATTTGATATCCATGTAGTAACACTTTGTGAAGCGTGGTCTGCAAATTGTACCAAGGATAGAAAAATACAAATTTTTGCTCAATTTTCAGACAAAATATTTGGAGTTTCTCCGTATTTATTTCATAGCCACTTGACAGCACATACAAGACTGTATATAAATTTCATATAATCCCTTCCTGGACCCCCGTTATTTCTGCATTGCCTGTAGTCGATGTACCTCCGCCGTGCCTAGGCTTATCCACATGCACACCTAATTTTATGAAAAATTCATGTTGAATCCTTTTTTTTTTCATCCTCACGTTTTTTTGTTTACACTCCTCTAGCCTGGTATTTGGCACTAGATAATTTATACCCTAAATGTAGCACACATTCTGCAAATTGAATCCACGCGTGAAGTGACGAGATTCACAATTAAAGTGATGGTTCGTTAATTTGTTGTTGTATACAGTACTTAATATTATTGAGGTCTTTTGTGGTCGCTTGATACAAATGCATCTTTGGGCAGACGTGGTGTCTGTGAGGGCGTTCGCCATTTCACCATTGACCACGGTCAATTTCAAGCTATGTTTTATTATAATTTCACTGTCCTTTAATCATAGCACAGTAGCTTGAAATTCTTTTATCTGACTCTCAACATCATCTGCTGCTTTTTGAAGTGTCTGTTGCTTCCTGCAGCAGTTGCAGTCTAAGTGGTCTGCAGTATCTTGTGGATAATGGGCGAGGATTTTGCCATACCAGAATTTTAGGTCCTGTTTCTTCTTCGTCATAATCTAGCCGAATTGGTACTATAGATGTAAGTAACATATATGAATCATCATTGTCCTCTGTCGGAAATTTTTGGTTGTATTGAGAACGGGATCCCGATCCATCGCAAACCCATTTTGTTATAAGGCAAATACTTCTCTTCTGTTCGTCGGTCAAGCTTTCGAGTCCATCGCTTAAGGCCAATCTTATCGAAGTATGGTCCAGCAAATTTTGTAATGAAACCTCTGCACAAGTTTCTGATACCGATATACCACCTGGAGAGCAATCTGACTTTGCACGAGAAACCGTTTCGTAATTTGGAAAGAGGCTCTTTGGTGTAGGGAATAATAAAGTTGTACTGATTTTTGGTTAATCCTGCTTCCAAAAGTAAGGATAATGCTTTATCAGGGGATAAATGTTTTTGGCAATGCTCTTCCGATATCCTAGCATAGTTTTCCTCCTCCTCCGGATCTTTATTAGTTATATCTTTTAAAATTTTTGATGCGGCCAACTGACTTGGAGCCCGACATTCCGTTTGTGCTGCATATAGAAGCTTCTCTGGTGAATAATTTTTCCTTAACTCTTCTGTCTTTCTTCTCTTGGACTGGTCACTACTTTCTCTAAAATCTTTTGGAGGTCTGCCTCCACTTTCACCACCAGAACTCCGTTTCTGCATTGAAGTGGGTAGGATAACTGGAAAAGATATGAAAGCTGGCAGCCAATCACTATTGTTTCTGTAAAATTGTTGCTTGTTATAGTGACAGTTTCGTTTTTGCCTTATAGTGATGTGATAATTTAGACAAAATTTGTTTTATTTCAGATGACAAACTATCTTGACGTAGCGCTTTTTTAACTTTTTGAAGCAACTCATTGAATTGAGGTCCCGTTGATGGGTATTCCTTATAATACTCGATGAGAGTGGCTCTGCTGATACACACATTACTTATATTGGAACCTAGAAGCAACAAAAAATGTTACAAGTGATACTATAATTTAGTAAAACCTGCAAAGTACTTTTACCTTTTACGTACTTACAACGGAACCCTTGCAAAACCTACCCAAGTTTTATATAAAGTCGGATGAAGTCGGATCTAATTCTTCTAGTTTCACAAATTCTAAAGTATAATCTATTACATGATACATGACATAAATCTTAGCTTTGAATACCGTTGAATATAATACTATTTTCCTATTCACATTCAAAGGTTTTAAAAACTAATTAATTTTAACTCTGATTTTCTCAGTAAGTCTTAGACTGAAATGTAGTTATGATTTTACTTAAATTTAACATATTCAAGCTAGTGCTTACCCCCAGGTATACTATCCATATGAACTTTCTCAGGTAGCACGTACCACGCCAGAAATATAAATGATTAAATATCGCACCGAATCTACTAACAAATCCAACACCGAACAAGTCGACTTTAGGACTGATTTTACAACCCGGATTTTGATATCTACCTGACCCTTGGTCTAGTCCATGGATGAATTAGAAAGGATTCGGTGTTCCGTATACTGTGAGTGTATCGAACGTGAAGCCTATTTATTTGTTGTTTGTTATGAAAACATTTACCTTAGAGGTCTAGTTTACGAACTTTAAGGAAATACGTAATTGAATCAAGAATGGTAGTTGAATGAGATAAAATAGCATTGGAGTGTTGGAGCTCAGAAGTGTTACTGTCTCTACTGGTAGCTTAGGAAATACGTCTGAACACTCGGTTACACGTACGTCTTTGTCTAATGAACTAGAAAAGAAAAAGTGCGACTTATAGATTTATAAATGACTCGGAGCGACTTTAAATAAACCTTTAGAAATAATATAACCTATAAATAATAAAACCTTTTTAACTTGCATTTATTATTATTTAGCAGAAAATATCATATTGTAGGCCATTTATTACTTTTAGTAAATCTTGTGATGCTTCTAACGTATTTTTTGTACAAAAATACAAGGTAAAATAAGATGTGGCCAATGTTTACAAATTGTGTGTACAGTGACACTTAGAATGGTTTGTTTTGGCTTCAAAGAATGTTAAATCATCCCGTATCCATTCTTAATAAATCCATGGTCTAGTCTGTGTGAAGGGGTTGATGCTCTTTACATTACATGTATTTCTTTTGAGGTTAGCCGGTTTTGTCGTTTTAGGTTTTGGCCAAGAATATATTTATTCTCGCCTGTGTGAATCGTGAGAAATATTTTTTATCGAAAAACCTTTTCTCTAAAACCAATGGTTCAGCAGTTATAACGAAATTAACAATTAAATTTTTTATTTTTATATAGAATTTTTAAATCTTGATTATTTTGACTCAATATACACCTAATTCTCAATGTTCCTGATTTTTCTGAGCGATCTTTTTGGTGATGAGGGTGGGGGACAGCAATTTTTAAGCGTTTTTCGCAAAAAGTGTTTTAAAAAATGCATAAAAAATACATCATATATTGTTGAATTCGTGCTTTGATAAGTTTTCATTTGGCACCCTACACGATGCCCTTGAATTTTTTTTTGCATTTCTCAATTTACCCCCTGAACTTAACCCCCCGAATCAAAATTCAACTTTTTATACTTCACGTCTGTAATTGGGCCACCACACTCTATCTCTGTGCTAAATTTCAAATTTTTACGTCGAATAGTTTCATGGAAAATAATGTTTTGCTAATTTTAGGACGGAACACTAAAAATATTACATTAGGTAAACGTTAAAGGTAAACGTCGCTCATTTGATACCTACGTACATAATTTAATATTAATTAATATTATAATTATTAAATATTAGTGATAATATTGTAACAAAAGGTTTTTCAAGATTATATGGCTTTATATTATTATTTTTATATTATTCTTTAGAATCAACAGAACAATTGTATTTTTGAAATTTTGTTACCGCTTACAATGTAAACAAGAAAATAATTTGGTCTCGCAATAATGTTTCTTGTAATAAAATTACTCTGGCAGTTAAAATATGTGTAACAAACAAGATGTTTTTAAAGGTAATTGCTCGTGTAACATGGCCTCAAGAACCACTCTATAAGTTGCTTACAAACTCCATAAAATATTCATGATCATGCTCTAGCTTAGCAAATTTTGCTTTAAATTGGACCGTGATTGAGCACTCATGCTTTAACTTCAGCTTTTTACGCACACAATTGAATTAAGTATTGTTTCCTTGTACAGGGATTCTAGTCTGGCCTGTTGGAAAGCTTCCAGAGTCATTGAAACTTACACACACACACACACATGTACAGGGATATCCAAATAAAAGTGAGCAGGCCTTATAACTTTTTTATTTTTAAAGATGGGAAAAAATGTTAAATACGAAAGTTTCGGGGTTTTTATGGATCATTCATAGATCTTATTAGCAAAACAATTGAGCATCGAATAAAAAAAATATAATGTAAAAAACGATTTTCTCGCTTGTTTTACATTTTGTATAACATACCCTATGCGGTTTTTCAATCGTTTTAAAAATATTTTAAATTAAAAATTATTTCGCGTAAATATACTTTAAACGTAACTATCCAGGTTGCGAACGAAATACCTGCTACCTTTTTAATTTTTTTTCGTAGGTAAGTCAAAGTTAATGTCAAGGTTGACAATAATACTTTAGTCACCTCGAATTTATAATTGTATTTTTATGCAAAATGAGTTATTCTATTAAACAATAAACGGTGATTTTTATTAGTAATTAACATTTGAAAGCAATAATCAGTAATTATAAACAATATCAAATGCATTATAACATAAACAGATAAATGTTAATATCGGCGAATAAATATCAAAAGACATTTTCAACATGCCCGCCATTTAATCTTCGCACTTTTCATACGTTCTTCTCTGCCTCTGAAGTGTGTTTATAATAGATTCAGCATCATTTTCGTTCAGATTTCTTATTTCATTTCTCACCTTCCTTTGAATTTCTTCAATATTTTCATTATGATATACGACATTTTTCAAATGACCCCAAAGAAATATATCTAAAGGTGTGAGGTCTAGGCTATTCCCAGGCCAATGTAATGGTTCATATCTACCGATCCATTAGTTATACTAATGGTTTAAAAAATTGCGAACGTCAATTATATGATGGGGAGTTGCCATATTATAATACGTCGACTTTCTTCAAGTGGCAATTCGTCGAGAATATCTTCGATTTCATTTTCTGGAATGAAGATAGCGCTGGCCAGTTAATGATCCCCGAAAAAACGATGGTCCTAGAATTTTATTTTGTAATATCCCACACCAAACTTTAATTGAATTACGCCCCTGGAAACCAATATCTTTAACGGTAAGGCGATTTTCATCCGACCAAACTTGAACATTTCGTCTATACACATTCCCGCAGTTGAGAAAGTTGCTTCGTCTGTCCAAACGATAGTATGAAATAAATTAGGATGTTGCGCATTCCTTAGTGAATATTTGTGACAAAAGTATATCTCCTATCTTTTTGATCGGCACTAAGCTTTTGAACTGGCATAATTTTAATGTTTATGCTTAAAGTACTTTAACGTTCTTTGAACTTTTCCATAAGCCAACATTTTATCTCTGCTTCCATATCTGAGATACCGCATACAATCGGGAATTGATTTTTTTTTGGATTCTCTTGAAAATATAATAAAATCGTTAGGTCCCTTTCTCCATTTATTTCTCTTCTTCTTTTTCCATTGCCCAGAATTCCCCTTTCTTCTAGTCTTCTATTTGTTTTTATTATGGTGTTTAATGATGGAGTTTTTTGTCCCTGTTCTTCATATTGTCTTTCACGATGACTAAGGTATACTTGTCAACCGTGACATTAACTTTGGCTTACCTACGAAGAAAATTTAAAAAAGTAGCAGGTATTTCGTTCGCAACCTGGATAGTTACGTTTGAAGTACCTATCGATATACATGCGAAATAATTTTTAATTCGAAATATTTCAATTGCGATGTTTTATACGATATTTTTTTATTCGTTGCTCAATTGTATTGCCGATAAGATATATGAATGGTCCACAAAAATCTCCAAAACTTTCATATTTAAGATTTTTTCCCGTCTTTAAAAATAAAAACCTGTTTTCTTTTATTTGGATATACCTGTATAAGCCGCCCAAGATATCTGCAACCGGCAAAGGAATTTAAAGAATGCAAGAAAGGGCTTAAACAACGTTACCAATTATTTGTAAACCAGTTTTGAGAAACTGTTTAATTTTTCGTTAACTACATATACATGACAATCACACAAAGTGTGCTAAAACCTGTAGATTAATATACTTGTTAAAAGCGGGAAATTTAACAATAAAACACTAGTAGCTTTTAACTAATATCAGATGCAACATTTTGTTATTGATTGATTATGGTATTACTAGTATGAAATGTCTTGTGCTAGAGAAAGCGATTCGAACAATTTTTGTTACGTACGTATGTAGTAATTTCACTGTAAAAGAGTAGAATGACATGTTATTTAAATCCACGACAAACTACAGCTACATAAGTAGGACTTTAGGTTAGTACCAAAATACATGTTTGTATACTCTTTCAGAAATTATATAAATTGTTCCATGGATAAACAAAAGGTGATATTTTGTTGACCAGTGATATTTTGTCAGATTATTATGCGTTATAGAAGATTATTTTATTGATTGGTGCTACAAAAAAAGAACAAAATGGAACTCTGCCAAGAAGTGACACCCACCATTCTCGAAAATGTGAGAAGAGTTTCAAAATCAACTTTATTACTGCCAAAAAGTTTATGATGGTCGTTTTGAAACACTTTTAAAGTACCTACTAAGAGAAATAAAAGTATTTTAATTTTTTTTCACGAAGTTTAAAGGCTTGCCATTTAAAAATTAATTCAGATACGTGCCTCGGAATTGCGGCAAAATGTTCCTTTTTTGAAGACCTTTGAAATCAGGTACCACACGGCACACGGCATAGGGTTGCATTTAAAATTTTTGACCTCAACTCCCTAGCGTCGCCCCTCAAGGGGGCCGAAAATTTAAATTAAATAAAAAAGTAAATTTAATAACCAATAAGATACACCTAAAATTTGGTGTCTCTATCTCTTCCAGTAGCAAAGATATTTGCCCGTACTAAGACTATCGGACACCCTAAAACCCTTTTACATTTTAACATTTTTTAAATTTTCTTTTTCGATCATCTGAGAGACACATTTCAATACGTTCATTAGCAATTTAAAACACACTGTACATTCAAATTTCCATCCTTTTAGCTCTTCGAAAGTAGCCGGGTAGTAGGCAGTTGTTTGCTTTCCGAATCGTAATGTCGACACAAGGCTGAATTTCCATAAAAGTTGAGAAACGTCGCCCCATCTCGGAGAAGAATAGCTCATATTTTCAGCTCTTTATTTCCGGAAAGGCTTCTACAGTTCGCATATTATAAAAGTTATAGGGTAGGGAACTCATAAAGAGGTTAAGAGTTTCTGGCAAAATATTTGTTATAAGGGGAACTTTTAAAAATAGCAGAAATATTTTCATTCGTATCGTTCGTTCTTAAAATAACATCACGTATCACATGTTTAAATAAGTACATGGTCTTTTCTCATGTATTTACACCTCCTTGCAGCCGATATTTGAAGAGTAATCAAAAATTTGTTAAGGGAAAATCTTAGAAAAACGTTAAAAAGAAATTTGTTTAGAATTAAAATATATGTCCAAATTCAAAGTCATAACCTAAAGTTTTGCAAACGGGGGTAAATCCAGAGACGGCTTCTAACCTAGTTGGAAATAAAATCAGGATTCGATGTGCAAATAAATTACAAATATTTATTTACCCACATTGTGTTATTTGAAAGTGCGAGATAAGAAAGTACCATACAGGGTGTCTGAAAAGTCTTAGCATGGTCAAATATCTTTACTATTACTAAAGATAGAGACACCAAATTTTAGTTGTATCTTATTGGTTAATAAATCTACTTTTTTATGTAATTTGACATTTTCGACCCCCTTGGGGGGTTACGCTAGGGAGTTGAGGTCAAAAATTTTGAATGCAAACCTATGCCGGGTGGCCTCTTCTTTTAAAAGTCTTCAAAAATGAAACATTTTACCGCAACTCCCGTATTTTACTGCATTTTTAAATGGCAAGTCTATAAAAATTATAAATCGTAAATCGTATAATCGGCCGGGGCACAAGTCGACCATTAGTCGACCTCTTGTGCCATACAGTACCAGTCTGCGCTGCTATTGTTTGTTTTGTGGGGCACTTGTTTTCTTTTTTCCAACTTTACTTCTCCATTTGTCGTTTTTATATTTTTTGTTTTTTGACATCTGCGCAGTAGACCAAAATGCATACCTCGCGCAAACCGAGCGTGCTAGACATGCGTACGCAATTTCAGGAGATGTACTTGGGTGTCTACATTCGAACCCATTCACTTTTAAGAATATATCCCCAATAGTCAAGGTACCACTACGTAGTTAACGTTATAACTTTTGTCCCAAGTTTTTTTCGACTTTATTTTTCGTTTTTTGCGATCTGCGCAGTAGACCAAAATGCGTACCACTCGCAAACCGAGCGTGCTGGACATGCGCACGGAATTTCAGGAGACGGACAATGGTGTCTACATGTAAACCCATTCACTGTTAAGAATATATTCCCAAAAGTCAAGGTACCACTACGTATTTAACTTTATAACTTTTTCCCAAGTTTATTTCGACTTTATTTCTCGTTATTTGCCATCTGCGCAGTGGACTAAACTGCGTACCACGCGCAAACTAAGAGGGCTAGACATGCGCACGAAATTTCAGGGGATGTACTTTGGTGTCTACATTCAAACCTGCCCACTTTCAAGAATATATTATCTCCAATAGTAAAACTACAACTACGTATTTAACATATTTTTACGATTTTATGACGTCTTATTTTTTGAACATTCTTAACTATGTGACATTGTGACCAACCGTGCCAGCCTTACTAATCAGTTATATTACGCACTGACTTATTTCCGGCATGGCCGCCTCTTCTTATTTATTCAAGCATTAGCCTTACCATAGTTATTGAGACTTTTGCATCCTGTGAGAAATTCACAATATTGTATGTCTCACGGAACCCTCTATGCGCGAGTCGAACTTGCACTCAACCGTTTTTTTTATTTCACACAATCACGACAACGCCCATCAATTAAATTATTTCTGTTAAATACCGTATGTACTTATTTTCGGCATCGACGCCTCTGGTAACAGACCAACAGTGACTGCCTTACTTAATACGTTAAAAGTTGTTTAGAACGGCCACCATGAACTTCTTGGCAGTAATAAAGTCCGTTTTGGAACTCTGCCAAGAAGTAACATCTGAGAAAAGACCTTTAAAATGCGGTACCACATGGCATAGGGTTGCATTTAAAATTTTTGACCTCAACTCCCTAGCGTAACCCCCCAAGGGGATTGTAACAGTCAAGTTACATAAAAAAGTAGATTTATTAACCAATAAGATAAAACTAAAATTTGGTGTCTCTATCTTAATTAATAGTAAAGATAACACAATGTGGGTAAATAAATCTTTGTATTTTATTTTCACATCGAATCCTAATTTTATTTCCAACTAGGTTAGAGCCGTCTCTGGATTTACCCCCGTTTGCAAAACTTTATAACCTTCCATTAAAAAAAAAATTATTGAAAATTTTAAACAACCCCTGTGTAATGATTTTTTTATAATATTCAGCTATAAAACATTTTTAAAGTAACCACAAACAAATCACTTCAGCAAACAGGGCAGGCCAAAAAATATAAAAATCGTTCAAGAGTAAAGTACCCTTATTGTGAAAAATACAGAAAAAGGTTATAAAGAAAAGTTGTTTAGAATTAAAATATATGTCCAAATTCAAAGTCGTAGCCTTGTGTATTTGCTCAAAATTTTTGACAGACACGGGATCGATCGTACTGTTTTTAACAATTTTTTACATGCTTGTCAAAAATTATTAGCAAGCAAATTGAATCTAAGAACACTACATTGGATGTATATTAAGTTGCCTATACTCACCGTATCTATGATATAAATATCTATAGTTGTTTGCATAGAGTTCGTTGCTTAATTATATTGTAACCTGTGTGTTCTTTTATTAAACAATAAAAGTTCTCAAGACTACCTTATGAGTATTGTGTTGTGCCAATATGCAAAAATACCACTGCAAGTGCCCCGAGAAAACTCTTTTTTCATGTGCCCAGAAAAACCGAAATCAGAAAAAGTAGTGTAAAGTCAAAGTTAATTAAAAATTTTACATAAATTTCATTAAAGTTTAGTATTTTATCACCAAATTGAAGTACAGCATTTTTTTCCATGCTGAGATTGAACACAAACGTTGAGGTTATGATTTACTACTGTCAAAGTTTAGCGTAAGATAAATGAAAAGGAAAAACTTGTTTGAGGTTATTAGCACGCAATTAATATATATCCTAAAGAACTACCTTAAAGATTTTACTTCTTTAATTTTTTGCAGATGTAGGTAAAGTCAGGATTTGTAATAAAAGCAGTCATCATAAATTGATCCGCCACAAAGAAAACAAAATAGGTTTGTTAGTGCGCAAATTATACGAGAGATAAATTTATTATGTTTTCTGATGAACGCACATTTTCTACAATGAAACTGTAGCATCCAGGCATGTCAGGTACTGGTCTCGAGAAAACCCAGAAAATTTAGAGTAATGAGGCGAAAACAACATTTTACAAGTGAACGTGTGGTGCGCGATATCTGTCCATGGCATTATAGGCGTATATATATATATATATATATATATATATATATATATATATATATATATATATATATATATATATATATATATATATATATATATATTTTTAATATAACCTGCAATAGAATATCTTAGAAATGCTGGTTACATTTTTTAGCGATGAACTCAAAAATTTGCCATTAAACTTTCGCCAAAAAATGTATTTTCAACAAGATGGTTGTTTAGCACATTGCGCTCGCCAGTTAATAGAATGGCTTCACGGCACATTTGGTCCAAGGTGGATTAGTGGATATGTTTCTATGGGACCGTTTAAAACAAATTGTTTTTTAGCCACTCCCATCCCAAATAATATTGACGTGCTAAAGGGCAAAATTAATCAGGCTGTTCGTTCAATATCCCAGGAAGAAAGCAGAAATTCCTTCAAATATCTCAGGAAGCAATTAGAAAAATGTGTTAAGTATGGGGGTGGAGTTTTTGAATTTTGATACCTTTAGTGTTCTGCTTAGTTTATATCATACTCTTTTGAGTTTAATTAAATGTTTTCTATTATTTACAAATTTCGCTTGAATAAGAAGTGTTTTAAATTAAATAATAATTGCTTTATTTAATAAAGACATTGACAAACATGTCCATAGGTGTCATTATTGTTTAATATGTTGAAACATACTCTGGTGAATGGAGCGAGAGAGAGTGGTTGGGACTTCAAAAAGATAACGTGATAAAACTCGTTACTTTTAATACTTAAAAGTTTTATTAAAATCTTTTACTTCGGCCTGGGGTTTTATTTAAAACGTATTTCATGCTGTTCTTTTGGTAGAAAATGATAAACAACGTTTGTTTACTCTTACGCAAAATAACGTTTTCGTATTCTTTATGCTCCGTGTATAAAAAGTTAAATTAATTTATCTAAATCTTATTCATTTTATAAGCAAAGACTTTTATTATAAGTGACATTTTTACGTATCTTGCAAAATTTGGTCCATTTGTTCTCTTCTAAACTCTATATGCAGACACACTGTATATAGTAAACATTTGACATTACTGTTGACGCTCACGGGTGACCCCTAGTAAATCATTTTATTTTCTTCTAATATTTAATTTTTTTTAATCTCTTGTTGATTAAGATAGCAAGAGGGGGGTATTACTTAAATCATATATTTGTTTCTCTAAACAATATTAAGTGACTTTAACACATTTTAGTTTAAATATCCATAACACGTTGTATAAGTCTGGCAACACTGATTGCTCGCATACAAGGATTTTGCTGACGTAGTTGTCCGGGATTTATATTTTCTGCAGGATTTGCCTCGATGTCATCCGGTATTTGATCGCAACCCTGAACTATAGAGTACACAACCTGGCGTATTATGCTGCCGACAGTCCCATCCGCTTTATTATCGTTTATGTAACATTTATGTAATGTCTTGCAGAATATGCTGACGTCATTCGCTTTAATTCTGAATTGCTGCTTATCTCTGATTGCCTATTCTGGCTTTAAGATTAAATCTTTTGTTATTTTAGAATAAGTGGTATCTTCTGTATGGTTATGTGATGAAAATGGCAAAAAAGTTAAAAGCCTATTGTGCTGAAAGATATTTGATACTTTTAATAGTAACATATTTATTTTTTGATGTCCAGCTACATGTCCTTGCCTCTAGAAAGGTCCAAAAAATCTTTTTGTTATTTACTTTCATAGGAATATGTTCTGTTGGCAACGATTTTAGACTTATTTATATTATCCTAATATCTAACCGTGAGTAGTGACGCAGGTTTAAATATCTTCGCTGGATATACTTCTGCGTGTCGCAAATTGGTGATAAAAAAGTCAGACACTGTTGGCACCACTACCACCACTATTAATGTTCTGACGTAGGTACTGGCGCTTACTGCTGCCTACTAATAGTACTAACGTATCCATAGTGTCAAAGTTTTTTTTCTTCATTTATCTTACGCTGATCTGATATTTAATAATCAATACAAACGTTGATCTCGGGATTCTCTATTGCTTCGGCCGATCTAATTTAACAATATCGGTTTTAAACTGACAAGTGTATGAATAAGGCAATAAGTTTTGTAATATTAATTTAAGTTTCAAGGTAAAGGTCATTTGAAAACCAAGCAAATCGCTAAAATTTTGAATAATCCAAGCGTTTTCAATGACGGTTTATTGACAGTAACACTTCAAAAAATTGTCAAAACCGAACTGGTGAACTATACCGTATCCAATTTATTTTGAAAATGATTTCAGAAACCCATTTTACAACGGAGAGATCAATTATGTGTCTGTCTCATGTTCTTTCTCTCATTTTTTTCTCTCTCGCCTTCTTTCTCTCTCATACTCGTAAAATTTTTACAGCTGGTAGAAAGTTAGGTTATGAGAAAGATAAACATGACATATTAGCCCTGTTCGCACAAGTCACAAACCAGTCAGAGCCAATGAAATTACTGGAAACCAGTCGGCAAACTGTCACGTTACCAAATACCTAAAATTTGATTGGCGCTGATCGGTTTGTGATTCCTCTACGAGCAGAGCTATTATTTGAAGCCTGTCCCATAATATAAGTTGTCTCTGCAGTGTAAAAATATATTTAAAAAGTTTATATCAAGTATTAGCAGCTTGAATTCCTGTGTTCTATGAATCTGGGACTGACTAACAACCAATGAAATATTACGCAAGATACATATTTGTTCTCCTTTACATTACTTGGACCGGGCGTTATGGGAATGAGTAACAGGAACGCCGACCCGATATAAAATTGAGAATGGTGGGCATTACAAAAGATTTATTTAGTTATTGAGAAAGTCGTGAAAATTGCGCCCTAGAAACGTTTGGTTTCAGTTTAAAGCTGAAGTCACAGTGCCATTACAAAGTGTATCTATCCTTCTGGAACTAAGACTCAACATTTGCAGTTAAAAATTGTGAAACTACTTGGTACATCCGATTAAACAATTTTTATCCCGTCTTTAACTCGCACAACCGTCACTGTTCGCAGGTAGGCTGTATTATAGATGCATTTTCATTATTTATCGGAGAATAGAGAATATTTTTTAACCTTATTATAAATTGTATTTTGTGTCAAAATGTTAAGTAAAGGCAATTTAAAGTAAGTAACAATACTAGAATAAAGATCAAGATTTAGTAGGCGATGAGGTAGATAGCTATAGTAGTTATATCTGTGATAATAATTAATTAATCCCTACAGTGTGTGGATAAAAGAGAGCTTTTATACATGATAAATAAAACCTGCTTATTACATTTTTATTAATTTGTCATTGGAAATCAGTTTTGAAAAACTGAGTATTTTAGAGTTACTCTTTAAATAAGGATATGCTCAGCAGGCTATTTGTAAATTGCCATCGCAAAATTATAACTTGAAACTTCAACGCAGAAAAACACTATCGCATTGGATACCAATTCACTCAATGATACACTCTATTCCGTATTGCACAATACAAAATTCTTTCAATGATTAGTTTGTCATTGTTAACCAATAATAGGTTATAAGATTGCTTGAAATATAAGATTTCATTGGTTTTTATTAGGTCGTTTAAATATAACAATTATTTGATGCAGTAATACCTTATTCTAAATTCGATACAAAATACATCATTGGTTGCAGTAAAAGTTTATGTGTAAGAATATACATCTCATTTAATCAAAATACTTATTATTGTTTCAGTTACAATAGTAATTAATTTAATGTAACTTCTAATAGAGAAAAAAAACATTTTTGTTTTTATTCAATCATATATGTGTTTTAAAGAACGATTATTTCTATTACATCAATTAGACTAATATTTAAAACAAATAAAACACGTTGTATTATTTTAAAGTAATTTTTATTTGCCTAGTATTATTAAATATACATACACAGTTTGGACATTGTGTAAAAATTTAAATATAAAAGAATGACATTTTATTCACACCAGCTTTTGACGCAAACGCGGTAAACTTTCACCTCACTACTTCACTTAAAATATAACATGCTTCTTTGCAAAACTTCTGGCTTGTAGGAGTACAGTATTATATTTTCTTTGAGGTACAATGCAAAATGGAACAAATTTGACGATTACCACTGCATGTGAATCTCCTAAATTTATTGGTGAAACAAAGTCAAAATACAAATTGAACAATAAACTTCATAATATTTAATGCTAACAATTTTTTAACAATACGTATCGGCTGAGTAAACAGTCCTTTAACAGACTAACCAAGAGAGATTTACAAATAAGACACACACTTATTATAGCAAAGTTTTTCAAATTTGTTTTACTTAACATAAAACACTGAAATGAGTTCCCGCAGTCCGCAGAATTGCAAAAGATATAGGTATTATTTTTGGCGTACCTATAACGCCATAAACAAACAGGCTGCAAGCTTAAACGATTATTCAACGAACAAATTCCAACAGCACAATTTATTCCCTCCAATGTGTCCGCGAGCAATAGAAGTAATATTTCAGTCAACAGTAGAACCCATTGAATTAATATTTTTTATTATTTCTCTAATACCTTCTATATTTTATCGAAATGTTAACTTTATTTTAATTAAAATGATATAAGGATTATTTGCTTAATTTTTAGATTTTTTGTTTAAACTGTAGTTCTTGTTCGTTTAATAAAATATGTTGTAGTTTGAATTATACCTCCTACAAGTAGCTATTTTTCACCCACTTATATTACCACCCAAGCAAACTCAAGCATTCTCATCAAATTTTTTATTTAATTTAATATTTTATTTAATTTAATTTTTTATCTCTAACAATTCTACACTCTAAGTAATAATAGAAATTTATTGGTTTTCAATAGTATTTTAGTCATTACAAAAATTGTGATATAGTTTTCAAAGCAGTAGAAATAGGGGAAAGGCGTGAAATTCGGACCACCTAAGGTCACATTGTAATAATTTACGCATGAGGTAATTTTGGTTGTGTAAATTGGTATCACAAGACCCAATAAAACAAAAGAATTGATATGGTATCCCAGAAAGCTTATAAAAATGTATTTTTTCCAAAAAAAGTAAAAAATTGTTCATGAAATTTTAGAATGTAATTTGGTCCAGGGTGTGTAATTTGGTTTACCTGCGATTATAATGTAAAATATTGCTCAAACCTAAAATAAATAAGAAAACTAGAAGTTATAGATAAAAAAGTAGACTTTACAATATCGGTGAGCAGATGTATTTTATTGTAGAAAAACAAAAATAAAAATTAAATTCTAAAATATCAAAACTTATTTTCACAATTATCGCAGTAATCAAAGTCAGTACGGTTTATTTGTTCACAAGCACACGAATAGTAAAAAAAAATAAATAAAAATATTGAAAAAATTAAAATAAAAAAAATATTTTTCACAATTATCACTTATAATCTCCCTAGAGCTTGAATTATTTACGAAAATTTTTTCGAGGTGCGAATTTTTTGAAAATTTCCCGAGGCGTCAGCCGAGAGAAATTTTCAAAAAATTCGCAACAGAGAAAACATTTTCGGAGATTAATTCAAGCTTGCGGGAGATTCGGTACGAAAATTTTATACCAAAAATTATTTCAAAAAAAAATACAAATCTTGACAATTTGGCAAGCGTTTATTTTGCTTTGAGGTTTGGTGTTTTAATATAAGGTGGCTATTTAATTACTTTTTTGACACTTTGATGTTTCAAAGGCGTGCCTAGTAAAATTTTGTTTGTGATTGAGTTGAGTACAAAAATAAATAATTGATAATTGATGTTGTTAATAATAAATAACTAGTATCTACCTACTTATTATTGAATTGAAAATAAATATTTGTAAAACTTAATCTACGCTTCTGTTGTTATTCTGACATCTGCACGTGACAGCTGTCGAGCCAGGGAAATTATCACTTATTAATTTTTCAACCGGGTCACTTGACCGAAAAAATTTCCGAAAAATTCGGGTTGTTGCCATAGCAACCTGTCAAAAACAAGGCATCTGATTGGCTTAAAGCAACTGGTATAAAATTTTCGCAGGAATAATAGTCAGCATGGCTTATATTTGCATTTGCACACGCCTCATGTGCCCATCTTTCGCACTTTCCACACATGATCCAGTCTTCGTCATAACTATCACCGTAAACAAGGCAATAGGTTACAGTTGATCATGGGCGCATCCAGAATTTTGTCGGGGGGGGGGGGGGGGCTGGAGGCTGAATAATGCAATTTGGTGGATTTCTTCAATAGGGAATATGCATGAAATTCAAATCAACCCGAAATATTTTTTATTGTATTCTCTATATAAATTAAATGATTATGGCGGTTGTTGTTTTCCATTTATTTTGGGTTTTATTAGCAAAAAAAAAGATTTAAAACTGCAAATTTTCGCGCGAATTTCGGAACTTGTAAAACGCACTTCTTTTGTTTGTGACGTCACTTTTTTTTATGACGTAAACGTTTTATAATGCCTAGTGTAATGTAAATTTCAGTATTAATTCATTTTCTTGATTGTTTCCCGAAGATTAGTACATTTAGTTGATAGAAAACCTTTTATTTGATTAAAAAAATTGTTTAGAAATGACCAAAACGGAGTGCGTGCAAAGAAAATCGGATAATTTGCTGGAAGTTGATGCCCTTTAGAGAGGGTTCCTTTTTTGCCTTCAGAATTTCGTTACCAATACTTATTATTTATTATACTATGAAAATAAATTTACAGTCACATATGCTTACTTGAATTTGGCGATACTGACCTTTATAGATACCGCTTTATGTAAAATTTTTGATTAATTTTGCAGTACGTATACTTTCTTCCAGCACCGGCTCTTTTGGACACGAGAAAATGAAGTTTTCCAAGTCATTAGCTGGAGAATTCTTTTACACTGGCATAATATAATATCTGTAGGTTAGTTTTTTAACATTTTCTACTGTTTAATAAAAAGGATTATTAACAAAATACGATATAATCGAAGACAAACAACAAAATCAAACTTATCAAACCCAACCACACCAGATAAAGCGACCGTCACACTGAAGAAGCAACGTTGCCACCGCTGCAAACACCTGCGTGATTGGTTGACAATAATTGGATCAATCAGGATCACTTTACGTCACTTCAATGCTATTTTATCTCTTTGCACTGCCATTCCCTTAAAGTTCGTCAACTGATCCGGATCAATCCGATTTTGTCAATCGAACACGCCAGTGGCTAAAAAAATGGCACGTGAAAAACCGAACCGAGCCTGATGTTAAAGCTTTGCAAACGGAGGTAAATCCAGAGACGGCTCTAACCTAGTTGGAAATAAAATTAGGATTCGATGTGAAAATAAAATACAAATATTTATTTACCCACATTGTGTTATTTGAAAGTGCGAAATACGAAAATGTCATACAGGGTGTCTGAAAAGTCTTAGCATGGGCAAATATCTTTACTATTAATTAAGATAGAGACACCAAATTTTAGTTTTATCTTATTGGTTAATAAATCTACTTTTTTATGTAATTTGACTTTTACCATCCCCTTGGGGGATTACGCTAGGGAGTTGAGGTCAAAAATTTTAAATGCAACCCTATGCCGTGTGGTACCTCATTTTAAAGATCTTTTCTCAGATGTTACTTCTTGGCAGAGTTCCAAAACGGACTTTATTACTGCCAAGAAGTTCATGGTGGCCAGTCTAAACAACTTTTAACGTAATTAGTAAGGCAGTCACTGTTGGTCTGTTACCAGAGGCGTCGATGCCGAAAATAAGTACATACGGTATTTGACAGAAATAATTTAATTGATGAGCGTTGCCGTGATTGTATGAAATAAAAAAAAACGGTTGAGTGCAAGTTCGACTCGCGCGTAGAGGGTTCCGTGAGACATACAATATTTTGAATTTCTCACAGGACGCAAAAGTCTCAATAACTATGGTAAGGCTAATGCTTGAATAAATAAGAAGAAGCGGCCATGCCGGAAATATGTCAGTGCGTAATATAACTGATTAGTAAGGCTGGCACGGTTGGTCACAATGTCACATAGTTATGTTCAAAAAAGTAAGACGTCATAAAATCGTACAAATATGTTAAATACGTAGTTGTAGTTTTACTATTGGAGATATATTCTTGAAAGTGGGTAGGTTTCAATGTAGACACCAAAGTACATCTCCTGAAATTTCGTGCGCATGTCTAGCCCTCTTAGTTTGATTTGGTGGTACGCATTTGGGTCTACTGCGCAGATGTCAAAAAACAAAATATAAAAACGACAAATGAAGAAGTAAAGTTGGAAAAAAGTTAGAAAAAAAGTGCCCCATAAAACAAAAAATAGCAGCGCAGACTGGTAGGTACTGTATGGCACAAGAGGTCGACTAATGGTCGACTTGTGCCCCCGCCTGATTATACGATTTACGATTTATAATTTTTATAGGCTTGCCATGTAAAAATGCATTAAAATACGGGAGTTGCGGTAAAATGTTGCGGTTTAATGACTTTTAAAAGAAGAGGCCACCCGGCATAGGTTTGCATTCAAAATTTTTGATCTCAACTCCCTAGCGTAACCCCCCTAGGGGGTTGAAAAAGTCAAATTGCATAAAAAAGTAGATTTATTAACCAATAAGATACAACTAAAATTTGGTGTCTCTATCTTTATTAATAGTAAAGATATTTGCCCATGCTAAGACTTTTCAGACACCCTGTATGGTATTTTCTTATCTCGCACTTTTAAATAACACAATGTGGGCAAATATAAATATTTGTATTTTATTTGCACATCGAATCCTGATTTTATTTCGCAATAGGTTAGAGCCGTCTCTGGATTTACCCCCGTTTGGAAAGCTTTAGTCATCATCGTTTGCCTAGTTGCCTACCTAACCCTTAACCTTGTTTATTTTTGTGGAATCGTTTGTGGAAAGTGGTATTTAGTTTTTAAAAATGTACCGCAGACATGCAATGTATCACTATGTAAATAGAAGAAATTGGTAAGTAATTACTAATTATTCTATAAACATATATTTTAATTATATGCACACTTTACACAACACAATAGTATCATAGACTAAATAATACATAGACGAACACTGGCGTGTAACAAAAATGGACCAAAAAGCGGGCATCTATTGAGACATTTTGAGGGTTTAGTGGTTTATGGCTTAGAAATTTGTTTGTCCACAATCCATGCGTTTATATGTACTATATAGATATATGATGGCGAACAAACAAATTCCTAAACCATAAACCAGTAAATTCACATAAATGTTTCAATGGATGCTTAAGCTTTTTTTACAACCGTATAGATTTTTTGATGAAATACATGATGATGATTTTAGGTACACTTGCTACATAAAATACATCAGGCAAAACTCTTAAAATTTATTTAAACGCTTTATTTTGCACTTTCTTAGGTTTTATTTAAATCTTATTATAGTTATTAAGTATATCCAAATGACAATCTTATTATGCTCATACTCATAACCTTTCTCATAACCATAACGTAACCTTGGATGAATAAAGACAGTCCTTGAGGTAATCCTGGTAATCAGGTTATAAAACTTCACTTTAAAAATGTTGTAATAGTCCAGATTCATACCAAACTATTGCCAAAGCCAATTATTGAGCTACAATATTATTGTCTAAACTAATAAAATTATTATTTAATTCAACTGTCTAAAATTTTTTTAAATAAATAAAGACAAAACGTCAACTACAGTTACAGAAGTGACCGGTAGGGGCATAGAAGGTATCGACTATGGCGGTGTTGCCGTATCCCCTTTTAAGTCACCTTAATTTGAGTCGCCAACACGTTCAGTGTAGGTTGCCCATAACACTGCGTGACGTAACTTTTTTGAGTGAGCAAATGGCTGCTTTTGAAACTGTAATAAATTATTCCGAGGAGTAAAAATTTTTTTTAGCTAAATTATCCCAGTAATTTTCTTCAAAATAGCATTTTTGGGGTTGTAATGACTTCCTTAAATGATTTATGCAATAAAAAAAAAATGTGCATATTCCTTATTCATAGTGCACTTTTTAATTTGTGTCTAGGATCTTCCTTGGGGTGAGAGGGGGGATGCGGGATGCGGGACGTGGTTCAAACATTAAAGTTTTTTGTTAAAGTATTAAGTGAGGTAATCACTGTTACTGATAGGGTAATATTATAGTAAATGATATGCAATAGACGAAATTGTAAAATATTTACTTACTTTTTGCAAATACACTTTTGAAATTGTTGTAAAATTACAAGAAAACAGTACAATGACGGGTATAGTACACTGCCACTTTGTTGACTGCATACTATGGCGCCAAACTACGGTAACTTTAGTATTCGGTGCTGACGGTTCATTCTTTTCAAACTAGATGTGGCTAGTTGTTATATTTTTTAAATTAATGGCATGGTCCAATTTACACGCTGGTCCAATTTGCACGCATTTCCCCTACTTTTGAACTCTAATAATCAGTCTGTATTTACAGAAATATTTTTTTTGGAATTATTTCAATAATGTTTTGTCGAGACAATATTTAACTTTAATATAACTAATGTGAGGGCGATCAAAAATAATACAATAATTGAAATTAGAATAGCAGAACAAGCAGTTTTTTCTGTGAACTACTTTTCGTTTCTTATAACTTTCTTTTATGCGTTTATTTGATCCATTCATCCTTATAAAAACACCATCTTTCAACTTCACGGTAATTCAATCTTTATTCCCGGATTCACTAAAAAGGTCTAAGATTTAGACGAGATTTTGGTATCATGGAAATTGAAACTTTTATTTAGCTCGTTGAGCTTTGCTCGCGTTAAAATTTTTTCGGCCGATTTTCTATCGAGTTTATCTTTACAGCTGATCTAATCTAACAGTCAGGGGTTTAAATGGGCTCTTCCACGGTAAATGAATTTCACAATTTTAATATTGATATTTTAAATGGAAGGGTATTAGTATTTTACGGTAAAGAAATTAATCCTAATAATAATTTCTTTAAATAATGAAAAAAAAAACTGCAAAAATCCCTCTGAATTTAAAATCTGGGAAATCTGCAAGACACATACCTTCACCAAACCAACTCCAATTTAACGGTGCTCAACGTAACTGACAACGTACGTGTAGAAATGTAAATAACAATTGTACTAGCATATGTGACTGTTTAAACAGTGGAACAGAATCTTGCTGACATTAATTTACTGACAACGTTCGTGTAGAAATGGAAAGTGGTAGAGGATTCTTCCTCGTCCGAGGCACACATCTGCTAAAGAGCTGGTGAAATCCAAACGGATGTTTCCAGCTCTGGATGTGTGAGACGGATACCCCCAGTACACCCACGGTACCTAGAGAACTTAGGTTAAGACCTTCGTGGGCTGTCCGAAGATAAAAAAATATAAAAAACAAATGTACTATAACTATGAATACGTTTAAATGAATGTGGTGTTATTTTCCACCAACCTCACCCTGCTCTTGATAAGATACTTTATTTTTAGTTTGAATTAAATGAATTCGAAACGACAATTAAATTAAAAAAACATAGTTTAGCCCTTAGATCGTCAAAAGCAGAATTAATGAGAAATCGATCGAAGTTTACACTAATTTTCACTAGACCGATTCGCGGAACCGTACACTTTATGGTTATGTCGTTTGGAGCAAAGAGGGTAAAAAAATATAAATGAATACTCCCGATTTACTTTTGGTTCATGCTCCACCAAATTATTTTAGAGCTGATCTTCATCTGACTAACCGTTCTCACAATATCAAATATTCAATAAAAACAAATTTAAAGTTACCAAATCCTCACTACTTGACCTGGATGTAGTAGAAATGTAGTAATCGTTATCCATAATAAATTATTAATATTTAAAATTTTAATAAAAATTAAACACGCCACTCCACAAATAATGTTTTTTTTCTGGAATTAAGCTATACCATTTACTACCAAAATGTCTAATAAGCACACAATAATCAAAATAATGGCAAAATGCTTTCTGAAAACACCGAAAACTCACAATAATATTCCTAAAAACAAACTTTAATTTCACACGTCATAAATCAAAATCGGACAAGACGGCTCTGTAAATAGCGAAGGAACGCGGAATAGACAAGACGAGTTGAAGACTGTCGGAAAGAGTTATGCCGCTGCCGGAAAGAGATATGCCGGTGCAAAGGTTTAAGAAAATGATGCCTATCTACATGGCATTCGATGTGAGGTGCTGCACATATTTCACCTGTTAATGCTTCTCCGGCTGCAAGGATTAGGTGCGGAATATGTATCTTCGTCGCGTGCATGTAAATTAACTTTTAAATTATAATTGGCAAATATGTTGACACGTGTCAACGGCCGCCTTTAAAATCTTAAGCGATATTAAGTATATCACCGCTGATAACTTGTTAGCTTTCTCTGGTAGTTGTAAATAAAAAAGGATATCCGATATGACCTGAAACTTGGATTAACTTGTTCACTGTTTCCGTAAAGGTCTCTTAATATGCACTTCAACAAATAAACATGGAGTTTTGCCACATATACAATTCAATGGATTTATGACATTTTAAGCACTTGTGACCTTGTTTATAAATATTATTAATGTAAATTAAAAGAAATGGAAACTTGCTACGAATGAAGATTATCTAAGACTCCGTCATTTAAGCTGATAAATAGATTAGTTCTTGAGTTTGTTCATTCAATTCTTTGATGATATTAGATAATTTTATTCTGTTCAACGAAAAGTGTTTTAAAACCGCAAGAAATATACACACCAAAATAAAAACGTTTGCTGCTTAGCGAATACTGTGTTTTTCGTTATTGCATTAAAGTACGTGGTATCCAGAAACTAATGGAAAACCCGGGCTAAACAAAAATGGTGCAGTAAGTAGTTTTATAAGAAACAAAAAATTTTTTACCGAAAATATTTTTAACGGCAGAATAATTAACAAATATTCACAAATATGATTTTAAAACAGAGTTAAAAAAATTAAATTGACACCCTGGGTTACCAATCGGGAGTGTTACTCTGGATTTATTCACACTAATAATTTTATATTTTTTGCTTCCACGGGCATCCTAAAAAAAATAAGTTTGTTGCAAGTGAAGAATTTGCTTTCTAAACTACGCTTAATTACTCACTGATCACTGACCAGCATTAAAAGACTACTGATGAAACTAGTGATTTGCTAAAAAAGTTTTCTTTGGAAAATATCTCAGTCATAATTTGATCCAAGTAAAGTTGGTTGTGTTATTTTTCATATTTTAAATTAAACTAAATCATAAGTTTAACAGAAATACGAAAAACTGAAAAAAAAACTCTTTTCTACAAAAACCAATTAGTGACCGTCCGGTCAGTAATTGGTTCAATTTTGTAAGCCAATTCCTGACCTGCAGATGATATTACTAAGAGAACCACATTATGACCGCGTGATGTAGGCCATATATCGAGCTTCTATGATTCAAATTAAATGTTTTCTTTGAGAAACATCTCGGCCATAATTTGGTCCAAGTAAAGTGACATGTGTTATTTTCCACATTTTAAGTTAAATTACATTATAACTTTAAACAGAAATACGAAAAACTGAAATAAAACTTTGGCCTCTAGTCTTGTAAACCAATTCTTGACCTGCAAGTAATTTAACTAAAAACTGAAAATAACTGCTGAAACTTTGAGAACTGTCCTAGTTTTGTATTTCCTTATTTAAACGTTAAAAAAAACTACAAGAAACGCCACTTACTGCTATATGCCACTAACACAAAGGGCACGTCTTAACAGTCCTTAACATTAACAGACTAAAAATACTGAGGCCTTTTTACTGGCTATTTAAATCTTTTTAACGCGTAATTTAAATAAGATACAAATACATCGGTCTCCAAAACTTTGAGATGAAGTACTTGGAAAATAAGGTATTCTTAGCCCTTATAATATTGTAATACCTATTCTTGTTTGCGCCACATAAAGATAAAATCGGTCACTAATTGTCTCACGGTCTATAATTAATTGTACTTTACCATGTGCGAGATAACTGCAGTTTACCCGTTCCAGGGTCTTCCATTAGTTTTTTAACACACTGTATTTCTTGTCCGCTAATCTGGAAGCATTTTTCTTTTTCTATGTTCTGTTCTTATCATAATGAATTAAAATGAGACATAAAAATCATACATCTGATTCAAAGCCTAAGTTCCACCAGTCAAAGAGACGTCATCAATAAAGATTGATAGACTGTGAATTACATGTAATATTTTATTGACCCGACTGTACACGGCGACAAAATTACCGCTGAATTTACCCATAAATTAGAATTGTGAAAGGCGTGTAAATATTGCCGGCAAGTGAATATTGTAAATAAATCTTCTGCGATGATTTATAAGGAAATTTGTTTTGTTTTTTATTTTCTCAAACTAAAATTTAGTAACCGAGACCGTTTATATATGTAAGAGTAAAAGTGAAATAAATAACTTTTGCTCAGGTTGGGTATATAACATTAAAAGAGATTTAGTTTATTCTGTACATCATGAAGTCTAGGGCAAAAGAAAGCTTACTGTTATTATTAATATTGAGTCGAAAAACAGAAAGCTAAGAAAAACCCACGATCCGATATTAAAAAAGAATCTGCGTAATAGTATATACTGCTCCCTATTTCCCGATCTGTGCCGAGATGATAGTTTGACTAATTTACGATATCCAAAACTTTATTTAATGAACTTAATTTGACCTACTATTTTCTACGCAAGCTGTCGCTTATTGCCAATACCCAATAACCAAATACCCAGTTGGGTATTCTTGTTATTATCGTAAAGTACATATACAGGGTGCCTTAGATTAAGCCTGCGCTATTTCTAGCTTGTTTATTATTGGAGCTGCAACAGCGGTTAAATTAGCAAACTAATAGCATCTTTCGCCGGTTAAAATGGTAAAAATGAAAAACAATTCCGCAATAAAAAATAATTTAATATTTTCTACTTACACTCTAAAACAAAAATTTACAGTCCTGAAGATTCCTTAGTTCTGGAACAAGAGATATAACTGTTTAGAAAAAAGGTAACGAGTCGAGCCGAACGCGAGTAGCTCGCGCATGCTTGTAAAAGAATTCCGGAGAGTAGGGGGTCAACAGGGCGCCATTTTTTTATAGCCGGGTTAAAAATAGAAACCCTCCTAGATAATATTGGGACTTCGCTTTCAACTAACTCAGTAACTAAAGCAAACATAAAAAAAACTTTAAACTGCGCTGCTTGGTAAGTCAAATAAAACACTGATATTTTAAAAATAAATTTACAATTTATTATCTCAGCCTCTACGAACACTTGGTAAAACAAAATAAGATGTAAATTTGTCAACTACAGTGAAAAGTTTTCACCAGTAGCTTCTTAGTTTAACATTTTCAGAAAAATATACATAATATGTTAATTTAAAAGGATTAAAAAAAAATAATTGACCAACCAGATAAAATGCAAAATTACTCGGTCGCTCGCAGATTGACATTAATGCCGCAACGTAAGGCACATAAATTTTCCTGTCCCGACACAGGGAATGTCCGAGCATAAAGTTTATGTCCGTGCAAAAGGAAAAGACACAAAGAAAAGACAAAAGATGACGATAAGAAAAGACCCTAAAGTTTAGTGGGCGGGTCTGTAGTGTGCATATTAGCATTTACTTTTGGAATCCATGAAAATGAGATTCTTCCGACAGCATGCTGCCTAACATCGGCTCAAAATAAACCATTAAACGTAAGGTACACAAAAAACCCGGAAGAAATATTCGGGGTGCTACCCCAGATCCAAAATGTGCCCTGAAAGGGCTTAAGGAATATTCACCCCTACTTTTTAGGCTAACAGCAAAATGGCTGGTCCGACATGGCGCTTCAACGAAAAAGCCGAATATCGATTTTTTCTCCAACACGGTAACGCGGTCTCCTACTACCCTCCGCACTCACCAGGGCTATGCAGTTTCGGTAACAACCAAAACAATAACTTCTAACGGTAGGTTACAATTGTGATTGCTCATGTAAACCAAAGGTGTAGCCACCTCACGGGAACTTGATACTGACAAGAATTGCCAACTTTTATCCAGTTTTAAACTGGCATTGGAATGTCTTAATTAAATGATCCAGAAACCAAAACTGCGAAGGTTTTTGGCTTCAAAGAACGAGGCATTCGCAGAAATCATCCGAACTACACTACGCCACTACAAACGTACAGCCACTGCCATCTTTCCATCGCTTAAAATGAGCGGCCTGCCTTTTACTTGCCGCCAGGGTGCATTGTACTAAACAAAAGTATCAATTGGAACGCTACTTACTACGAAACACTATAACTGTGAAGATTGTCGAAACTTGTAAAAAATAACGTTAGTGAGCGCAATTCTAACCTCACAATTTTTAGTTAAATGTAAACAAACAATGCAAATGCTGCAAACACAGCTTTAGGGCAAAGTCTCGACTCCAAATGCAGTTACCTAGGGATACATAAACCAAAAGACCCATCACTACCTCAGACAAAATATAAATGCATAAAATTGTGGACTTGTAATATTAAAATATCTCTTAGTTGATAGAAAATACCATTTCAATTTTAAAAACATATATAGCTTTGATCATTAAACCCTGGTGTAGTCAGTTTTGTATTTTTTTAAAAACAGTATCTTTGAAAAAAAAATACTTCCGACATTTGTTGCTTGAAAATTCCTGAACGCAATATTAAAATATTAGTTATGAAAATAAATGACAGTCTGCATTAAGTTTAAAAGCAGTATAATGCAATAGTGTTATTAACAATTTTTTTCACAATAAACTGTTTATATTTAAATAGCTAAAATATTCTGTCCATAGCACTTGGTGTAAAGACTATTAAACAGTTGACTAATGGTTGTATGATTTGTATTTTAAGAGTTATTTAGCCGTTTTACGAGGTGTGAAATAAAATGTTATTTGCTTATCAGTTTTCCGACCCATTAATGTCAGAGTGATTAAAACCACTTGTTAACATAAACGTAAATGAGATGGAGTTTTATTTTAAAGCGGAGTTATCTTTCAGTGGCAATTAGCAGTATAATATATCGTAATTACTGATGGGATATAAAAGTAGTATATATTTAAAATATAATTACTCACTTTTTATGCCGAAATTTTTATCAGATACGCACGATGTCTCTTAAAATGTGTTGCTGCGAGGTCTACATATCTAAATGTCTAATAGATTTTTTCCTGCCGACCGCCCCTAAGCAGATTTAGTCTCCCAAAAAGGGAAGTTTTAAATACACTGACTGACTGAAGAAGTGGGGAGCTCAAAATATGTAAAGATGGAATGAAATGTGTTGTTAAATTTTTATTGGCACTTTGTCTTTTCAGAATAATGTAGTAATGGTTCTTTTATTGAATATGTTTTTGTTGACCGTCTTATCTCTGAATTTCTCTCCACTAGAGTTATCATCCCAGGCGACTTTAACGTCCATAGCAAGGAATGGCTAGGGTCCATAAAATCCGATTCAGAAGGCAAAGCGTTAGAAAACTTAGCAATTAGCAACTCGATCACCAATTTAATCAGAGAGCCAACATGCTTTCCTCGCGCTTCTACCCATAATCCAAACCCACTAGATATTTTTCTTTTCACCCATCCTGAGCCATATTTGACATCTGTATGCGCTCCCCTTGGTCGATCAGATCACGGCCTCATTACCGTCTCTTGTCCCATACATCCCAAGTTCGTTGAAAGCATGCCGGAATTTATTTCAATATTGCTTAGTTTTATTTTAATAATAACAATGGTACGCAGCCCCCACTACTCTAAGCGTATATGTGGATCAAGATGAGGATGTCATTTTTTATTTTGTGTTTATGACTGGTAGAGGTCTTGCTGTTCTGTCTTTAATTTTGCATTACATTTTGTTTGATTGGGTTAAAATAGTGTCGTGCTGGTTCATTGAGTGTCGGCTTTCCTATAACACTTATTTGAAGCTTATTAGCACATAACATTATCTTAAACAAAGACCTTTAAACTTTTATTCATTTAATTTCTGCAGATGTATATAAAGTCAGGATTTGTAGAAAAATGAGCAATCCTCATAAATAAATCAACTATCGGCAACGAAGAAAATAGAATATATTTGTTAGCCTGCAAATTACCTGATTGTCCATGGGGTCACTATTGAACAGTCGTTTTAATCAAATGCAATGTTTCTTATCCACGGAATCTCCTAATCTTCGGGCAATAATCAAAAAAATATATTTACAGAATTGAGAATTTACAGTATACCAGCCATAATAGCACTTTTATTTATATGGCATATGACGTCACAACCAATATGATCACGGTTTGTAAGTTTTGAATTTTGTTGAAAACTTGTAGGTATTAAAAAATCTTTTAGTGGTTTTAGTAGTGAAATAATAAAAAACCTAATAAAAAAGACCTTGAAAAACAAGTACAATGGAACGATGAAACAATTTGCTTAATTTTATTTTATTTAGAAAAACGCAAGTTATTGCTGGGTTTCTACATACGATTCCCTTAAAGTTATGAGAATAACCGTGAATATAGGATTTTATATTAATTTAATGGATATAAACTGTACAGGAATTACCTTTATATTGTGTGTGGTTTACATAATATATGGTCTTTACCACACACGGGGGCAAAAAGCGCATTTATCATACGATATTTTTTTACAAAACATATATTTATACCCCAAACTTAAAAATGTGTTGTTATTGTGTGTTCCCTTGTTAGGTTGAACGTCAGTGTTGCTAAAAATGATTTTGTTACTAAAAATAGTTTGCCCTGTCAGTGTTTCTAATTTCGGCGCTAACGGGAGTATAATAATTTGGAGCGCCAGTGTTATATTTTGCGTTAAAAATAGATAAGTTAATTCAAGGGGGTTATGATATAATATGATGTAATATAATGGATGACGACATATAATATATAAAATATCTCTCAGCGACCAAGGTACACCCTGAGAAAATTACCAACTTGCAGCTCTTACCTAATACGCCGCAGACGCCTTAAAAATGTTACTTTATGGCACTAGTGTTAAAAGTACTTTATAGTACTAGTGTTAAAAGTACTACTATGGCAACTACGACGCCAACAATGGTTGTTAGATTTTTTGATAAATGTCAACTTCATAATTTTATATTATATCTACGATGCTACTTAAAACTATGTGTTTCGAATATGTTAAACTTTCTAAAAATTGTAATTGTATTTTTGTTTTTTATTGTCGTTTGTAGAAAAAATTTTGTATGATATTTGTGTTAAAAGTACTTTTAAGGCACTCATTTGAATTGCAGAATTCGCTTCGCTCATTCTGCAAACTGTCAAATTCGTGCCGTAAAATTATACTTTTAACACTTATATCATAAATAACTATTAATGTTACCCGAGATGTCTTCTTACACCGAATTTATTTGACTAGCGTCTAGCCGGTACCGAGAATATTAATCCCGAATTTTGCCGAACTATTGTCGATTGTCGCAATCTAATTTATGGCGCTAAATTTGAACACAATGATTTTTAGGTTATGTTTTGAGTTATGATTTGATGAGTCGCTAGTGACTATTCATAAATTACGTAACCTTGAAAGTGGAGGATGGGGTTCATTTATTTCTGCCACATTCAAACTGATTTAAAACAGTGCATTCTCGCGATGAAGTAATGACGTCTCTTCGAAATTAGTTCTAACTCTTTTGAGAATTCATTCTTGTTTTAAAGTATGCGGGCAATTCTGACAATGGACTTTAGTTTAAAAGTACCACTTTTATGTTATTGAAAGTGATGACATCAAACCAAAGTGCTTCAAACCAGTTTTTAAAATATTTTGAAACAAATTCAGCGACGAAAACACAGGTTACAATATCTAATCTAATCTATCAAAGTCGAAACTTTTTTCAAAAGAAAGCAGCGGAAAAATTACAGTCATGTTTATCTGTCTGATCGTCTCTAACGCAATCCTTAAAATCCATTTAATTTATTAGTAAATGCCAGGTCTGAAGCTTTAGAAAGTTTTTTGTCTCCGTGGCAGTGGAGACGCCAGCTTTGTTGTACAGGGTTGGTCAAAGGGGGCAACGTTTTGGAGCAAAGTCAGGACTAAATGAAGAAACGCCAAAATGTTTTTATTAATATTATCCTACTACAATAAACGATTATACAAAAATTAGGTGAAATATTTAAGACCATCATAGTTTCTTTAAATAATTTTATGTGCAAAACCTGAAAAATAATAATTCTAGCGCATCTTAGAAAACATTTACTGAAAAGTACAAAATAGTACAAACAGAGGAACTTTCTTGGATACAAGGCTCGGCCGTTTGCTCGGTGATTAGGGCCGTAGAAATGCGAAGCGCACTCACTCGACCACGGCGCCCCGGCTGGTTCGATTCCGGTGCTGTTCCATAAAAAAGTACAAGTCTGGGCATTTGTGATTGTCAGTATGAATGAAGCGTATGTATGGTGTCTGCTAAGTGAAGGAAGGTTATGGATGTTTCCAGCACTGGGTGTGTGAGTCGGATTTGCAACATACAACCCACGGTACCTCAGTACTTAGGCTAACTGTCTTCGTGGGTTGTACGAAGATAAAAAAATATAAATATTGACAAATAATTGGAAGAAATGCCTTCTTAAATTAATGTTTCGGTCTCAAAAGTAGGGTATTTAATGAAAAAAACTATCTACTGATAAAAATACAGAATCTGAAAATAATGTTTCTACATAAGATGACAAACTTAATAAGGTTTATTTTTATACAAACAATTCTGTATATGTTAGGTCTACAAAATTTTCCTGTCCTTGTAGTTATGCGCAAACTCAAACACGACGTTATCCAGATCAATTTTTGGTTGCTTTCTCTTTCTCAGTGCTTAGTCAGTTCGTTATACCTATGATTTTTGTCAGCGCACTACTCCGATGATCTCGGTTTCGCCATTTACTAAGACAATTTTTTACATGTACACACAAACTTTCTTGAAATAATAATTCAACTTCTTAATACGGACCCAGCCTCCTAGATAACTAGATCCTAGAAATTTACCTCCTCCTTAGACTTATTTTCAGTATTTTAACTTCTTTGTTCATAATTTAAATAGGGCGAGGTTCTTGAAATAGCTGGTAGTGTTAGTCAACGGTATAACCAATAATTGTTGCCATCAAATAATAGTTACTATAATAAAGGCCAAGAGGTATGACAATAAGCCATCGACTAGCTCTAATGTTGTAGGGCAGTTTACTTAAGGGGTTTTACTAATTTTAATTCGTTAATGTTACTTGCTAATGACCTAGTAATGAACTTACAAAGAAAATGTGCACTTCCTAAAATCATGGGTATGGGCCAATAAATAGATCTAAAATTTCGCCACTTACAGTAATATAAATGTGTCACACGGCCCACTAGGTGTAGCTGTTTAATAGGGTAGAATTCCCGTCCATACAAAATATATAATAAAAATCAGAAAAATGAACACTACTCACCCTTTAGAGTCCCTACTAAACATTCATCTGTAAAACAGGAGGGATGAAACTAGACTTCCATTTCCTCTGAAAATGGGGCCCTCTCGTTGACGCAACCGTTATGCAGTTATTTATCTTATTGGCCGGTTGTTTATTATGTTTTTTTATTATGAAGGTCTAGATTTTAAATATTTTTCATAATCCTTAATAAGGCTTCCTCTTAGTGATGTTTCTTGGCCTTTTGAGAAGTCCTCTGGCCGACGACGAGTCGGATTCCAAACTGCTGTTTTTTTCATAGCTTCAGCTCACTATCCTATGCACCCTATATGTTGCATAATTTCTGCCCGGTCACTGTAGAGATCTGCTTAATATGCAGGAGAGATTCGTATAGAAATGCGCAGCAAATTGTTCAATATGGGTATTACGTGACTAATAATCTGGCTGTTTCTAAATCAAACTTCAAATTTATACTGTAGTCATAAACTATATTAATTGTCCTATAAACCAGTAATACAATGTCAATTCATATCAAACTGTTAATTTATTCTGTACCTTGTAGGGTTTTGTGTCAACGAATAACCGAGGATTGATAGAAACCGAAACATATCACCTTTGTCCCTTTTGTTCGGAAATAGAGACCATCCCGATACATGAACCCAAATATTTGACGTATTAATCGCCACTGGCATTGATTTGGCATTAAAGAAAACCTGAGTAAGGATGATTAGGGATCTCTTTAAAGCTGAATACGAAACGATTTGATTCAGATTTTATGTATGAGTAACATACGTTTATTATTTTGTTTTTTATATGCAAAGCTGGCATCGGCAGGGTTTTTGGTTAGGTTGTTTTAGTAAGCTTATTATTTTAAGATATTTCGTCGACGCGTTCACGCTGTAATACCGAACACCCTTTTTTTGAACCAAGTCATTTATACTTTTGCGCCCCCCTTATCTTTGCACTGGAAATAATTTTAATGCTTAATGTCATAGGGGAAGGTTTACAAGTTTAAATAAACATCCTAAGATTCATCTTCCGAACCCTTTTATTTTCCAAGTTAACTAAATCCAAAAATTGGCTATTTTGACATACTTACTTATTTACTCAGTTCTCGATAATCAAAACTCTAGGATACTTCCCGATAAGATACTAAAGTTTAGCAAACATATAAAATATCCAATTCCTTTTCACCCCCAAAGTGGGAAGAGATAAAAAATAATAGAATAGGTAGATCATAATCCTATGTATTGTGACACGATTAGTGGTGCTGTGACGTACTTGCCAAAATGGTGATGTCTTTAGAGTAAATAATGTTTATATTTCAAAATTAGAGACTCATCCAGGTTAAAGAAAATTACTAATAGAATATTAAATGTTAATTGTAAGATTCGAGAAATATTTATTATTTTTTATTTTTTAACCTTTAAAAAATTAACGGCACATCATATTTATTTTTTTAAGACTTATTTTCCATATTCTGCGCATTTTTTAACCGACATCGAAAATTGCTTAAGCTTCTTCTTATTTCTTCCAGTTAAATCGACTATATGGCTCCTAAAATTCTCTGCTTTAAAACTTTTTCGTCATTTTCAATCGATCTTCCATATGTTAGTTAATGCCCCCAGAGAAACTTATCACAAATTGTCAGTTTGAGACTCCTAGGGGACCACAAAATTAGACCATTTCGACCCATTCATCGATTTCCAAATTTACGATTTACCCAATTCCTTACTTCTGCAGCATAATTTGCAGGACCGCCCATCGTGCTGAAAATACATATTTGGGCAGATCTTCTAACTTGTCTGAGAAAAATGATTCCAACATAGTACGTAAATAAGAATGTCTGTTACATGTATCATCAATGTACTGAAGTTCTGCATAATATTTGGAAATTTTCTTGAAACGTCTTAATAACGTAGCGATAACAATTCTCGCAATTTCTGTAATTTTGGATTATAAATATTCTTTGCTCTAAGGACATCTTTATTATTTTGACAAATACGCCACAGTTATCAAAGGTGTAATCAAATAAAAAAGGTGACAATGTGACAGAAAAATTTTTAAATTTTTACTTGAAAATCTGGAATAAGAATTCTTTTAAAATTTAAAACAAATTTTTATTTAACGTTTAGCATTAAAGTTTAAAAAAGGCAACTTTACTCTTAACCAAATTTTACTTTTTTGTATTATCCGTGGACATACTGTATATAGAAAAAAATATTTTGTAATTAAAATTAAAACACTCTACTTACCCCATACACCCGAGAATATATAATTGGTAGAGGAAAGTTTTTTTCTCTATGTACCCTTTTTTAGAAATTTAATTTGAGTGCTTGGAATAATCTGCCGATCCTTTTTCTCACACGTAATTAAATAAAGTGATATTGAATGTCATCAGAGTGTTTAAATCTAATTTTCGGTAATCATTAAAGAATGAGTTTGAGTAATGAAAAAAGTTTCTATTGGATAAAGCGAAGACAAGGGGGTGAATTACAAAGCGATTTCATGTAACTATTGAAGTTAATGGGCACTAAAGGGTTTTCTGTAATTTCTCTTTCTAAAAATTTGCTTCCGGAATGAGGCATGGAGACGAAAAATAAAATGAGCAATGTGGTGTATAAAACAATTTTGATTAAAGAAGAAATAGAGTAAACCACAAGGCGATACTCGTACCAAGATTACAAAATAGAGACTAATATCAGAGTCTGGCTGACGAGACTTATTGCGCGTCTACAGGGTAGTCCAAGATGTTTTCAACAGATGTAAGATTATTTTATTAATGAATCTATCTATCGACCTACATCGTATGGTGAATATAGAGCAAATCACTGAATACCCAGTTTCTGTCGGCGATAAGTTCTATAGAACCAAACCTTCCTGCTCCAGACTTACATAAAACATGACAGACGTACGGTACGAACAAAACAACGAAACTAAACATAAACCAATATACCACAAATTGCTGAAACAGAAAACGTACTCCTATAGTGTATTTTCTTCAAAAATCCAGGACACCGCGAAGCTCGATCTTAAGGTCCCAGTATTCAATGGTTAAGGCGATGCTTCAGGTTAAAAACAATATAGACACTGGTAAATTTTCCAAACTTATATCATTCATGTTTTGAAGTGGTTGGAAATCGTCAGCAGTGGCTGAAGGCTATGTCGAGAGCTCGATGAATAACAAGAAGGACATGGCCTAAAAATTTCAGGTCACGAAGGAAACAGTAATCCTAACCAATTTCGGGATCAACTTACATCACAGACCGCTTCTATTCGTACAGCCGAAGGAACAAACCAGGCTATTAAAATTTGTACATTTTAACAAGGTTCATATAAACGTAATATTAATAATCACTAATAATTATTCGTTATACCTAGGCATAGAATATAGGTACCACTTTCTTTCACCTAAATAATTTTTGACGTTTTAATAGCCAATGTTTTAATAAAATAAATATTGTTTTTCTAACTTTACTGTTTGGTGTTTTTATTATTACTACAGGTTTTAAAAATACCTTTTAAAATGATTTAAAGCATTTTTAATCCCGCAGGGATTCAAAGTTATACTTTAGTCCCTTAACATAGGGACTAAAATAGCCTTGTTTATCTAGGGAGTGCAAAAATAATATTTTTCGCCGATCGTTCAAAAATTTTGACATTTCTTACAGAAAAATTGTATATTACAATACATCTAATCGTTGCTAGGCAGCGAAAAATAACTGCTAGGAAATATTTATTTCTGTACTGTAAGAAATAGTATATTACATAACAAGTGTTGAAAGTGACATTTTTCACACGAGTGGGAATGTTGATTTTGTTGTTTTTTTAGAAGTAAAGTTAATGTGGCAGTATTTACTGCTTCCCTCAGTTCTGGAGAAGTTCCAAACGTATAAAATTCATTATTTTCCAATCTTTTTACATATATACTTCCATTGCTACGCATGGGGATTAGAAATAGTCCGTTTGTATATGTTGGTTAGCAATTACAACTCATCCTATGCAGTATAGTTGGTACATAATAAGTTCTGACTCACCTAACTTATACAGTAGTACAAGATTGAGGTTTTCAGTAGGTTTACTCACAGTTATCCAGTGCACAATATGCCGCATTTTTTTTCAGATCTACAAAGTGGTTTTAAAGTTATTACAAAATTAATAAAACTTAAGGGAGAACCCCGTATATAAAATTATCACGGTGTGCCTCGACTAAGTTTAACCCAAAGGTCTTCCCACTTCCATTTTTTTCAGATTTTATTAAAGGAGTATGGCCGAAGTAATTTGAGCCCAAAACCAAAAACCTAGATCAGTAGTTTGAAAAGAAAACTTGATTTTACTTTTTTTTTAGGTTACGCGCCTCTATTTTATTAAAAAGAGTATAGCATTAAGGTTTTTTAATACGTATAATCTTGTTCCAAGTCCTGGAAACGTTATCTTCTAAGTGGAAATTTTTAATATCTTTAAATAGCTTTGATATTCCTGAAAAAGGATGAAAAAATGAGTTTTTCGTTAGTTTCTGGTTACCTATTTCTTAAGTGGTACGTTTCAAATACGATGGTTCATTATTTTGACCTTACATACTACTACTACACATTTTCAGGGACGCTCTATACAGTACACCGTCTAGAATCGTATTTGTTATTAAAATGATTGATAAATAGAACTGTTTCCATGTTTGACCGACCGTAAACTCAGTATATTGAGGAAGAAACAGACAAAGAAACATTTCTTATATTTCTTTATTATACTCTTGTCATCACGTCTATTCAAGACAATTTTCCTTTTAACTGGCGCTGTTAGGCCGTTATAAGGTTTTTATTAGACAATATGAAGCGAACCCTTTTACCGTCATCCATTTTGTTGTGGCCGAGCCCTTGAATCAAGAAACGAAATAAATGGTAGGACCATAGAGATAATAGATATACGTGCTTTGTATGGTTTTTTTCACTTAGTGGAATTTGTCTACATTTTATTGGACTTACGTGTCCGGAAATATAACATCGAAATTGTATTGACATACGGTGCGGAAATGAAGAATAGACTTCCCTCGATGACTTTGTAAATAAAGAATTTTTGCAAAAACACATAGGCCCGTCCCCATTTCCTTTTTTACATAGAGAATATTTTTATCACACTGGCTCGCCAAAATAAATACAATATGTACATAGTTATACTCTGTATAATATACTATAACATTATATATGTTACCGGCAACTTGCGAAATCCGACAATCTGCGAAATTCCTAGCCACTTTGCAAGCCGACCAATTGACCAGGCATTATGCAAATTGACGAGATCGTTAGATGATTTGAAAAATGACTAAAACACTTTAGTCAATATGCTTAATAGAGATACTAATATCTTACATTGACCAGGCATTATGTAACCCGTTGGCTGACTGTAACCAATTCTCATTATGTGGGAGTATTGTGAAATATATTTAACACACCCGAGCAAACCTAAATTTCTACATACAGGTTTTTAATCTGTAATATTTGCTTTTCTTTGTTTCGGACTGGCTATGACTGTTCAGAATGTTAATTATGTCTTCTCGTTCAGCAAATGTCGCAAAGGTGTTCTTATAATTCTTTTTACTGCACAATTTACTTAACTTCTCGATAAATAACTCTTTTTTCCCGCCCGCCATGGCATGGTTTAGTTCGTTGCGAGTATGGCACGGCAACGGCAACGCAAAATGTGTCATATTCAGCTTACAATTCAGCAGATTGACGATTTTAGCACGTATTTTACAGATTGCCTGAAGTGTTTTAGTCATTCTTCAAATTATCTGAAGATCTCGTCAATTTACATAATGCCTGGTGAAATGGCCGGCTTGTAAAATGGCTAGGCATATATATATATATATATATATATATATATATATATATATATATATATATATATATATATATATATATATATATATATATATATACAGCGTGTCTTCGGAAGTTCTTACCAAATGGAAAAATTTTTTATTATTGATTTTACGAAAAAAAGTGCCTCTTTATAAAAAGTTCTGCATCGTGAGAAAATAGCATTTCCATTCAAAAATTTCATCTAGTACATACAGGGTGGCTCAAAAATGTAAAAGTCCTAATACACGTGAAGCTAAAAAGACATAAAATCGTTATTTAAAGATACACTGACACTGCTAATGTGCTAGAATTAACTTTTTTATGTTAGTAAATCTGGTTTGGAACATACAGGAGGTCCCAAAAATAAAATTATTTTTTTTATTGCCTTTACAAAAAAAGTGTATCTTCATAAAAAGTTCTACATTGTGAAAAAAGAGCATGGTTAGTCAAAAATTTTATATAGGACATACAGGTGGCAAAATAATTTAAATTTAAATTGTGATTTTCAGCTGTTTAAGCCACCCTGTATTGTCCTACAGCAAGTTTATAAATAACCATGCTCTTTTTTTACAAGGTAGAACTTTTTATGAAGGTTTACTTTTTTTGTAAAGGAAATAAAAAAAATTAATTTTATTTTAGGGACCTCCTGTATGTTCCAAACCTAATTTACTAACAAAAAAGAGTTAATTCTAGCACATTTGCAGTGTCAGTGTACCTTTAAATAACGATTTTATGTCTTTTTAGCTTCATGTGTATTAGGACTTTTACATTTTTGAGCCACCCTGTATGTACTAGATCAAATTTTTGAATGGAAATGCTATTGTCTCACGATGCAGAACTTTTTATAAAGAGGCACTTTTTTTCGTAAAATCAATAATAAAAATTTTTTCCATTTGGTAAGAACTTCCGAAGACATGCTGTATATATATATATATATATATATATATATATATATATATATATATATATATATATATATATATATATATATATATATATATATATATAATATATATGTATATATATATTTCTAAAATCATAAATTCTCGACAATTTACGCTGGGGAATATTCTCGGTAATTTACCGTTTTCCAGACATATTCGCTTGAGAACATTCTCATGGCACATCTCTAACTATAACTTCTCTTTACGGTATCTCTGTGCACCTCCCCAATTCACCACCATTTCCCCGACACCAATTTTAAGTGAGTAGAGTTCAGTCCCTTTAGCCTTTTGAGCTAACCTGCTTTTAAGTTTCCTTCTATCTGGAAAATACTGATTTCTTCCCCTGGAGATCCTTAAAAATTATGGAATTTCATTAAGAAAATGTGTGACAACCCTGTTTATTCATTATGCAGTAATTTAATCCAGTGAAGCTAATATTATTTTTAATACATTGTAAATTGTTTGCTATAGTTAAAATAATTTTTCTCTTTTGAAAGTATGATTTTCATAATCGTATGATACCTATTATTTAACATATCAGATTATCGGATATTTTTAATTGAAGTTTTTCTATTGTTAGGTGTAAATGCCGATACGAATATCTACTGTCAAGAAACTATTTGGTTTATCGATATATTTTGAAAAATCCACATTTTTGTGTCCATTCGTTGGTGAAAATACGCAGCTAAATATCTTTCTAGCTGTAACGCTGGCTTTTTTCATTTTCTAAGACAAATCCAGTGGAAGAGCTTCTATAATGAAGCCCATGTGGATGCGTACAATGTTCCTTATTAACTTTAGGAAAAAAATAAGCTGCGAAGTATACATACGCAAGACGTGTAC
This sequence comes from Philopedon plagiatum, assembly GCA_963971165.1. Taxonomy (NCBI): domain Eukaryota; kingdom Metazoa; phylum Arthropoda; class Insecta; order Coleoptera; family Curculionidae; genus Philopedon; species Philopedon plagiatum. The sequence goes on from OZ020194.1 coordinate 72,063,245, forward strand.
CATTTCCTTCATTGGAAAACTTTATTACCTTTAATAAACTTTTCCTACTTCGGCAACGCACAAAATCATAAAAACAAAAATCTTTTGTGCGATGCTTTTGTACATAAAGGACTGAAATAAAAGCTTTGACGGGGGAACATGCTTCCTTCTAAATTATATTTGAGACAAACATATTGTCTTTGGTTCATTAACATTTATGATCACAGCATAATTAAACCATGTTTTCGTCTCTTAGTTTTTTTCGAACAAATAATATGATTTAGTTTTATATACAGTATGTCGACGCCTGGGGTAGATAAGAGGACATCAAATGGACCAAAAAGTGAAAGATACAGAAAAAGGCCAGTCTTTATAAAAGTTTTTAATTGCATTAAAAATTAGATCCGCGATACCAAAAATTTGTTTTTATGCGGTATGCAAGTAAAGTAAATAAAGTATGCAAGTAAAGTTGCCGTTTATTAAATTTTAATGCAAAATGTTAAATAAAAAAGCTCTTTTAAATTAAAAAAAAATCTTTTTTTAGAGATTCAAGTAAAAATTCAAAATTTCTAAATTACGTCACATTGTCATCTTTTTTATTTGATTACACCTTTAATAACTGTGGCGTATTTGTCAAAATAATAAAGATGATATCTTTAGAGCAAAGGCTATTTATTGTCCAAAATTACAGACTCATACAAGTCAGAGAAAATTAGTAATAGAATATTAATTAATAATTAATTGTAATATTCGATAAATATTTCTTATTTTATTTAAATTTAAAGAAATTAAGGGCACGTCATATTTATTTTTTCAAAACTTCTCCTCCATGCTCTACGCATTTTTCTAACTCACGTCGAAAATGCCTAAAGCTTATTCTTATTTCTTCCAGTGAAATCGATTCTGTCGCTCTTAAAATCTCTGCTTTAAAACTTGTTCGTCATTCTCGATGGGTCTTCCATACGTTAGTTGTTTAATTCGCCCCCCGAGAAACATATCACAAATTGTCAAATCGGGACTCCTACAGGGCCACAAAGTTAGACTATTTTGGCCCATTCATCAATTTTCAAAGTTGTTATTAAACCAATCCCTTACTTCTGCAGCATAATGTACAGGACACCCATCGCGATCGTGCTGAAAATAAAAATTTTGAAGAGGCAGTTTGTCTGACAAGAATGACTCCCGCATATGTAAATAATAATTTCTGTCACATGTTTTATCAAAAAGAAAAATGATATAATCCCATAATAGGAAATGACACTAAACATTTACTATTTGAAAATACTGACGGCGCCGGCGCGGCGGTTCGCAGTTCTAAACTCTGGATTATCCCTATCCCAGTATCTTACATGCTAAGAAGCTACAATGCCGTTTGAACTGAAGGTTGATTCATTTGAGAACATTATCAGCTTATGAAAGTTCACGTTGTTACTTTCATCGACGACCCACAAACAAGCATCCAAGCGTTTGTAACTCTCCCTGTCTCAAAATTTGGTTAAAAATTGGTTGAAAAGGACGAATTTTGTTTTCTTTAAAAACATTCTGAATATGGCTTTTGTGACACAATTGTAATCTTCGTGCTCGTTTTCTTAAAGACATAATAGGGTTTTCATCAAAAGATTGCGAAATTAATACTGTAGAAACATGGTCTCCGTCGTTTCTTTTCTTGGTTTTCTTTAAATCACTAACGGATGGTTTTTTTAATTTGATTACAAACTTATGTACTGAAGTTCTGCATAATATTTGGAAATTTTCTTGAAACTTCTTAATATCTTAGCGATAACAATTCTCGCCATTTCTATACTTTTGGATTATACATATTCTTTGCTTTAAAGACAAGATGTTTATTATTTTGACAAATACGTCACGGTTATCAAAGGTGTAATCAAATAAAAAAGGTAACAATGTCACTTAAATACTTTTAAACTATATTCTAAATATTTAAACTATATTCTAAATATTTAGATAACTTTGTATTGTATACGTATTGTATGTAGATTATAAGTAAATTACTTTTCTCTTTCCGGTTAAGTGAGGAAGCCAAGCTTCAACTTCGCCATTTGTAATCATTACAATAAAGTCATTTATTATTATTATTATTATTATTATTATTATTATTATTATTATTATTATTATTATTATTATTATTATTAATTTTAAAAGCGTAATTTATAAATTTCAAATCTTTACTTAAAAATCTGGAATAAGAATTCTTTTAAAATTTAAAACTACTTTTTTATTGAAAGTTTAGCAAATTTAATCTTAAATTTTAAGTTTTTCTATTTTTTGCATACCCTGTACAAAAAAAACAAATTTTTGCATCGTGGGTCTTATTTTTAAAGCAAGGAAAAATTTTTATACAGAATGACCTTTTTTCGTATCTTTAACTTTTTGGTCCATTTGTCCTCTTGTCTACCCCATCCGTGGACATTCTGTATAAACGACATACATGTGTCAAAAAATCTTAGAAAAAAGGAAAAAACTATATGTTAGTATGCGTTAAATACAAGAAAGTACAACATTACAAAAAAGATAAAATAATAGCTATTTATGTGACTAGTGCATAATATAGGGCTTTATTGGACGAGACTGTTTATGATTGAGCGAACTTGCGAGCAAGCAATAAAGGCCCGAATCCAATAACCCCTTATGTTCTGGTATCATAGAAGATTTTATGTACGATTTTATACTATACTATTTTTTCGCGATTTTTCAATAATTTTTAGTTAAAGACATAAAATACCAATAATAAAATAGTACATTATTCGTCTAGAGAGAGAAATATTTGATTTTTCCTGATATTCAGCTGGACGGCGGAGCCCGAGGACTACAAACCACTGAAATAAACAAAATTTCGTTTGTGGTAAAATATGGATTTTAAAGGTTTTTATGTAAAGAAGCTTCTGAAGCAGCAAATGCTGTGGCAGTCAATTTACTACGAGAAAAGTCAAGATAGTTATACGAAGCAGGATATCAAACTTTTAAGAAGTGGTGCTTAGAAAATCGTGTAGTACCTAAACTGTACTGAAAATGCGATGCTGGTAATGCTGGTTTACTTTAGTGAAAAAGCTCTGTATCTACAGCAGTCGCTGAGAGCTATGTTAAAAATTTAGTGGAAAATAAAAAAGCCACTTCTAATCAAATACTGAAGGATACAAGCATGTCGACAACCAGTATAAATTTACAATCCGAAGAAAAAGGCGTCCTGCTTATCTACTAATATACCTGCTGTTGATTTTTACTATTCCAAACATGTAATGCTTAATTATAATGTAAACAACTGATATAAATGTGTGGCTCAAGTTTGATATAAATAACCATGTTAAATTTCTTAAATTCTCCAATATTTATTTGATTTATAATGAAAACACCCTGCTGGGGAAATTTTTCAAAAATTATTCACCTACCGAATAATTTGCTTTTTCAATCATAATTTTGACAACAGAAAAATTGATTTCTACTACCGGTCGGGAAAAATATTGATATTCGGTTCAAAGCAGAGGTTGCATTGAATTTCATTGCCCTTAGTTCCCGAAACGTTTTCTTTTATGGCGAAACATAAATGTCAAGACAGAAAATCGAAGGTAAAAATAACTTTGATTAAAAAATATCCGAAGACGTAAAATTATTGCAAATACTACAAAGGATGCCTTGCTACATCCAAAGCCGTGCATTTATATAAAAAAAAAACTTACGCTGCTTACAGGGAATGGTGTGCAAGTAAAAAAATCAAGAAAATTTCTGAAGACAGCATGCTGGGCTAATTCAGCGACAATAGAGTAATTATATTGAACTAGTACAATAATAAGCCACATTATGGCCGCAAAACTGTACCATAAGCCGTACTTTATAATGATACATAAAGTTAATAAAGTGTGTTGCCACAGTTAAGTGAAGAAATGAAATGTAAGTAATCTCTGGAATAATCCGTAAGAACAAAAAAAACTATTAAGTGGAAAGCTAAATGAATGAAGAAAAACGTTAAACAAAAAAAAATTAATACTAGTTTTACAATAATTATTATAGATCGTAAGTTCGATGAAATTTATTTTCCATCATTTTAGTACTAAACCAGGTTGCGCCCGCGCCTTCGTCCGCGGTTTAACAATTTTACTCAACACTGAAAAAACATTGTGGGACATTTCACTACAATTGTGTACCTTTTTCCAACAATTTGTTCTCAAAAACGTCCAAGACCAATTTGTAGCAAAATTTGCTACAATTGTATGAAAATGTATAAGAACTGTTGTAACTAATAATCCAATTAGAGTAAATTGCTCTACAAAGACTTTGCTACAGTTTTGTGCGAAAAAAAGTCCAAACGATTTTTTCAGTGAATTACAAACTTTGAACCCCCATTTTACCCCTTAGGGGTTGATTTATTAAAAACTGTAAAACCCATGTTTAATCATTTATTATTTGGAGTACTTCTGTGAAGTTTCAAGTTAATAGGATCCACTAATATTTTTTCTCCATACAAACTTTCAACCCCCTTATGACCCCTGCAGGGGTTGAATTTTGAAAAATTTCTTCTTAGTGAGTCTCTACATTACAAAATTAAACTACCCTCCGATGAAAGGAAAATAATTTGGCGCCCCCAAATCATTGTGCCCCCTCCGCCTCTAAAGGCACGGCACGCCACTAGCTTTTGTCAAAGTGTATCCCATTTCAGAAAAAAAATTGACTACACCTAAAAATCAAAAATGTGTTTTATCTGTGTTGAAATTCTGATATGTAAAAATAGACTAAGAGATAGCGACCACCCGGTAGATGGTTCACCAGTCAGCTCAGATATTAGTAACTGAGACCGGTCTTACAACACAAGGGACTCGAAATTTGTATGACAAAATTCTGTAAGTTCTAACTGCGCTATTTCTTAGTCTATTAGTTTCTTTTGTGTTAAAGATTTAATGGGAATCAATATTATCAATTTTGTTATTTGCACGGCTGAAATTGGTTGTGGACCCTGTATAGGTCCGTGTATAGGCCTTTTCATTCACATGTATTTTGTCCCTTTAATTTCAAATACTTAATATTTACATTAATTTATTTATAATCCTGCTTCATGTCCTCTATTACAATAAATTAGCAACCCAGAAGTTCACTAAGCATTGAGCTGTTCAAATCCAGACATTTATTGCATTAAAACTTCCCTTTAGTATCAAACTTCATAAGTTGGAAATGTTGTCAAACCCTATAGACTCGGTACAACTTATTATCTTATTCTGCGGAGGATTTGAACCAAAGAAACAACTTAGATTCGGATTGTTGACATATACAGGGTGTTTTTTCAACAGGTTAACATATTTTAGGCTTAAGGCCCCTTCAGTTGTTGCTATACCCGATTAAGTATTACTTGTTTAACGCTTTTAATACAAGTGAGTGTACCAAACCTTAGCTTTTTTGTTTCGATCTTAAATGCTAAGTATATTTCTTTCAGGAGCTTGAATCACTGATGCTTCTTGCCTAGGTAGGCCAGTGCTGTTATGAATTTTTATCAGGTGGACCTAGAACAAACTTCACTAAAGTTGATTTTTGCGGGATTGTATAGTTTTCATGCTTTTTTTTTAACATACTAAAAGTCCCCAACTATTCGAGTGGGGACACGTTGCCAAAACGACTTTAAATCCTGAAAATTTGGCATTTTCTCGAATTTTATTAATTATCTCAAAAACTACAACGAAATCAAAAAAACATGAAGGAAAGAAAATTAAAGCATATAAAAAACACACTTATTATGTATAAACCAAATGTTCATAGTTTTATTTATAAAAAAGTTACTGCCCATTGAATCTCCAGATTAATTAAAATTTCATTAAATTTTGCGAAATATAAGATGTAAAACGCAATTAGTTTCACTAATACTCGTGCCATGTTGTTTATTTCAAAAATTATTTATATTTAGGTAAAATTTCGCTACTGGTTCGCTAGCTCTATACGTCAGTAGCTTTATTTAATCAAGTGTGGTTTATTAAAAAGAAATGATTTGAAATATTTGCATATTTTTGTTCATAATGAGTGTATGTGGGGGTGTGTGTATTGTATTACATGACACAGGTTTAAACCAACTGGCCAGCTTTCTTTTTTCCCCTGTCTTTTTTTATAAGTTCTATCAGTTTCATTTAATTAGTCTGTAAAAAAACATGACCTAACATAAGATAAAAAAAAGTTCTCAAAGTATGCCGTGGAATCAAACACGCATGTCTTGAATTACTATTCTTGAAAGGTAACACAGGTAAAAGGTATAGGTGAATGAAAACTAGAACTGTCAAGGTCTGAAGTTTTTATTTTTAAGAAAAGTCCACTCCTGGGGTACCCAACAGCGAATTATACTGGAAATTTTTTGACGTTTACAATAACTGACCATTTTTGACAAACTGGTTTTTATTTTTCCATATAATATTTAGTTTTGATACATTTTAATTACAAAGCTAAGATGTTTTCTATATTCTTCGGACACCTCCTCTCTTCTTAATGGCGAAAATGCAGGACTTTGAATATTTTCAATTAAGTGTCTATGTCTAATAAAATATATATAATTTTTAGAAACTAATTTATTCACCTTTTTCCCATTCAACACTTTGAATTTTGCGTAGTTTAGATGCAAATATTCGTGAACAATTCGGAACAAATTTTCTTTCTTGAAATTGGAGCCACAATCCTCTATTAATGCAAGTAAATAAGTCATGGTACGATGATTGATCATTACATCAGACAATTTCACGCATATTTTGCATATAGTATAATTTTCAAATTATTAATTTTTTAAACAATGAATTTTGTTGGTTTTACTGGCTGTGCAATATTCTTTATTGCAACAAAACGCGAATTTTTTTAATGTTTTGAAATGTCAAAATACAATGATCACAGCCTCCTATGATTGATGCTTGCTGACACTGATTATGAATTCTATACCATTAAAGCGCGCATAACGCACGTTAATAAAAACGCAAAAAAACAATTTTCTACCACTTGTAGTTACTCAAAACTTATGTAAAATTGAAGAATATACTATTTTCTATCTTGAAATAGTATTCCCATTCAACTACAATAAGGAGAAGTTGCCAATTTGAAGGCCTATATAATTGCTGCCAAAGCTATAACGCGCTTGTGAATCTGTGCATGCAGCTTCCCGAAAAACCTCTAAAATTATAATTTTCTACCACTTGTAGTAAGCTCAAGTAACTATAAAATGAAAGAATATTATTTTTTTTGTTCCTAAATGGCACTTTTGAGCTACTACAATCAGTAGAAATCAACAGTTTATAAAAAATAAATAAAAATAAATTTTAAAAATATTTGATTTTCAACCACAATTCGGTGTGGAATTTTCTTACCGAATACCACTCGAGGTCAAATTAAAATCCGCTCATGAATATTTTAAGAAAATTTCCCTCGTCTGCGACTCGGGAAATTTTCAAAATATTCATGAGCTCGAAAAAATATCCGGAAATAATTTGACCTTTAGCGGTATTACTAGTGAAAATTAAATGGTTGTCGCGGCATAACAAAAAGCTTTTGTGATTGAAAGTTACTATAGAAATAAAAAGGTTGATGGCCAGTGGGTTTATTCAACACGGCACGCCATTCAGGATTTTCAAACAGAATTTCCACACATAGCCATGGATTTCGACCAGCTTTGCCAAGTTTTGACTAGATCTGTGGCTGTGTTTAGAGAAACAGGAAGTGTGAATAGAAAGGAAGGCGGTGGGAGACCCAAAGTTCGCACTGCACAAAAAGCAGAATAATTGGGGCAAATTGTTAATGAACACCCAGAAACCGCTATTCGGCGTTTAAGCCGGCAAGTAAATGTATACTACGGAACCTGCAGTACAATCCTGAAATGTGACCTGCATATGCACGCTTATCATCTAAGCTCGATCCAAGAAGTGTTACCAAACGATAAGCCGCAGCAAATACAATTTTCAGAGTGGTTTATGGGTAATTTGCATAATAATGAAAAGGAATGGAAAAAATCTTTTTTTCTGACAAGGCATGGTTTTACCTCTCTGATTATGTAAATTCTCAACAAATGGGAATGTGGAGTGCTGAAAATCCACATCTCTTTATAGAGAAGCCTCTGCATTTACAGAGAGTTGGCATGTGGGCAGCCATATAGAAAAGAAGGTTAACTGGACCGATTTTTTTTAAGGGACTCTCAATTCGGTGCTATACCGTAATGTAATTTTATTGAAAGAATTTTTCGAAGACCGAATCATTAGTCGTAATATGCCAGTTAGGTGGCCACCACGACCGTGCGACTTTTTTTTATGCCAACATATTAAAAACTCCGTTTTCTAAACCCCTTGGGAAGATTTAGAAGACCTACGGGCTAAAATTACAAATAAATTTCAGTAGGTTAACAACTCCCCCCAAGTGCTCACCAATGCTTTTGATGTTGAAAAAAAAGACTGAGAACATGTTTGGAAGTAGAAGGTGGACACGTTTCTCATTTAGTTTAAATTTATAATTTTTAGGTTCTTTGTTGTATATGATTTTTCAATTCTGTATTGTGCAATGACAAAGACAATAATGTAATTATCTTCAAAATTAAAACTTCAGAACTTGACGGTTTTTGTTTTCATTCCCTATATCTTTTACCTACGTTCAAGAGTAATACTAATAATTCAAGACATGCGTGATCTTACGTTATGTTGTCCCCAATCTAACACAGTCATATATAAAATATACACGTGTACATTGTACATACACACATTTAGTTACATACACACGATGGTATATAATTTTTTATTTATGTATTTTTCATTGATTTTTTTTAATTTACTGTTTTTAATTATCATTAATATATACATTATGTACTATATAATTTTTTTATTAGTTCTGTTTTTTTTTTATTAATTCTATTTATTTTCTTATTTTTATATTTTTTCATATTTCTATATATAAACTGCTGGCCAATTCAAGCGGGACAAACTAAATTTTTGATAAAATTTAGAGTGGAATATTTTCGAAACGAAAAAAAATTTTGATTTAACTTTTTCAGTATGTAATTGAATAGTTCTTCTAGTTTTTATACTTTAAGGCACTATTGCTAGCAGTCGCTGCAACTCTATTTTACAGGGTGTTAAGTGAAACCCTGACTTTTTTGGAAAAGTTTTCCAGTTCCGAGAATCTAGGAAGAATTTTTTTTGAATTTTCTTTTCATACTAAAATGATCCATGGTCAAATACAAAAAAACAATTTCTCCGGATTTTCTCTATTTTCATTTGTTTTCCGTATACAGGGGTTAGTCGAAATTATCGACTTCTTCTTACAAAGGAACCCCTAATTTGGCCGTTTATTCACAAAAAGCGAAAGACCAAGTAAATTTGTAGTTTGAAGTAGTCCAGCTAACAAAATTAATACAAATTTTTGTACAGGGTGTAGCAAGTTTGGATCACGGGCTAGTAAATTATTATTTTTTAATTTCTACTACTTTTTCCTAAGTTAACTATTAATTATCACGTGCTACGTTAAAGGGTTAAAATTTGTTAGGTCCGATAACAGTACTGGTTAGAAAGATCCTTTTTGCCCAAACGGGTTTTTCATTTTTTGTCTAGTCCCATTTTTAGTGATTAAACGGCTCGCATTTTGAACCTAACTTTTTGCAATTGCATCCATGAACGATTGAAGTGAGAGTGCTTTTTTGGTGGTACATAATGAATGTTTTATCCAACCAAAAAACATGTAGTGGCCAAACAGCTAATGATGCTTATTCGAAGAATTTTTTAGCATTATACAGGGTTGCAAAAAATATACCACCTATACTTTATATGGAAGTCATGTGATTTTCAAATTAATTGAATATAGTCCCAATTTTCTTGGAACTTTTTGCCGAAACTGTTTTTGAATTTTTTTGTCTGGTCCCATTTTTAGTGATACAAATGGCTTGCGTTTAAAACTTAACTTTTTGCGATTGCATTCATGAACTATTGAAGTGGACATCGTTTATTGGTTTAACCAACCAATAAAAAAGTGTCGTGGCCATAGAGCTAAAGATGCTTATTCGCTGCTTTTGTCCGCGTTTGCCCAAAACATATCACCTACATTTTATATGAAAATCATGTGATTTTAGAGTCCTTTAGGTATTCATAAAGTTCCTTTTTGCTATATTAATAATTATTAAAGAAAATGTCCTACTTATTATTAATAAAATCTAGTAACGATACAGATAAAAAGAATAATATTCATTCGGAACTTTTTCACATTATACAGGATTGTGCAGAAGTTACTACTTATAATAGAAGCCACGTGTTTCTCGATATCTTTGGATTTTCGTAAACTTCGATTATTCATTATAAAAGAAAAATATTTTACCACTGCTCTAAAAAGTCAGTACATGGCATTGAGAAATTTTAATTAATAAGAAGTGTCTTAAATTAATAGTCACGGAGTACATTTTTCTCGTCAAAAATTGGAGATGGGTAGTGAATTCAACTGAACAAGTTATAAAATTCTGTATAGCGTAGTTTTTAGAAGGTATAGAAATTTCAGAAGATTTAATTACTTTTGAAAGTACTCGAAAAGATACGTAATTTTCAAATTTAGTAGTTATTTTTCCCGGCATTACTTTAGGAGATCCAAAATGTAAATTTTGGTTGTTACTTTTATAGGTAAACAGAAAACGTTTTAAATTATAGAACATTTTTTTTACTTGAAGGTATTATAAAAACTTGCAACTAACGAAAACAAAACAAATCTTAATACCTAGTAGGACCTCCCCTTACATTTATTATCTCTTGGCATCTTCGAGGCATGCTTATTACCAAATTATTGACAAATTCTTGCTGAATATTTTCCCACTCCTGAACAATGGCGTCTGCAAGTTGTTCTAGAGTCTGAGGAGGATCTTCCCTAGAACTTACCAATAATTTCAATTTAGACCAGACGTGTTCGATAATATTCATGTCTGGTGATTTTGCAGGCCAGACCATCCTGGTAATATTATTAGCTTCCAAAAACTCTTGCACAATGCGTGCTCTATGAGGTCTGGCGTTATCGTCAATTAGCACAAAATCGTTCCCAAAATTGTTTGCAAATGGTAGAACGATATTGCTTAAAATTTCGTCCCTATATACCTGACCGTTAATGGGCTCCAATGTTAAAAAAAGTTCCGTTTTGCCATTAAACATTACACCACCCCAAACAGTAACGCCTCCACCACCAAAAGGTTCCTGAGGAGCCATATTCTCCTCCATATACCGTTCGCCACGTTCACGCCAAACTAATATTCTGCCGTCCGAGTGAATTAAATTAAATCTTGACTCGTCTACAAACATGCAGTTTTCCCAGTTATCTAATGGCCAATTGCGATGTTCATATGCCCACTGGAGACGTCTTCGCCTATGCTGTGGTAGAAGTCGCACACATTTAGCACGTCGCCGAGCTCTAAAATTAAAATTTTGGCTTAAAAATCTGTAGTATAGGTGTAGGGAATGAACCAATAAATAAGCCAACAGTAGCTTTTATTATACTAAAATGCAAAATTAGGTCAATTTTCATAACGTTAGTTCTAGGGAAGAACTAAGGAACATTACGCTGCAAGCACAAATAATGTGTTTAGGGTCGCCTATCAAAACTTTAATTTATGAACAACTTAGTTCAAGTTTACATTTATAATATCGGTGCGCAAAATCCAAGATTCACGCCTCAGCTGACGTCGATATTATAATAGCCGACTTACTAAAATGAAACACTAAAAATATTGGTACAAAAAATAAGATCTCATTTGAAGTAACTCACCTTAAGTTATTATTGTTTAAAGTTCTTCTAATGGTCCTATTGCTCACACGAATGTGTGTTCTTGCTCTGAACTCCTGGTTAATTTTCTCTGATGAAATTTTTCGCCTTCGACGAGCCTCTCTAACCAACCATCTTTCATCTGCAATGCCGACTTTCTTTTGGCGACCTCCCCCATAACGATGGTTTGCACTTCCCGTTTCGTGGAAGCGTTGACGCAGTCGAGATATTGTACTTCGCCCAACCCCGTACATATCCGCAATAATACTAATTTTTACCCCATCTTGTAGTAAACGCAAACAATTAGCTTGTTCTTTTGCACTTAATCGAGCCATTATAAAGGATAATAACGCACCAATTCAAAGAAGAATACTTTGTTGCCTTGGTAACTGTCAATAGCAAAGAAAATGTTTTATTTTTTGGCCTACTAGATCTTTTGACTAAGAAATAGAAACGCCGCTAAATTAACAGAAATCCACCTGCAAAGTATAGGTGGTATATTTTTTGCAACCCTGTATAATGCTAAAAAATTCTTCGAATAAGCATCATTAGCTGTTTGGCCACTACATGTTTTTTGGTTGGATAAAACATTCATTATGTACCACCAAAAAAGCACTCTCACTTCAATCGTTCATGGATGCAATTGCAAAAAGTTAGGTTCAAAATGCGAGCCGTTTAATCACTAAAAATGGGACTAGACAAAAAATGAAAAACCCGTTTGGGCAAAAAGGATCTTTCTAACCAGTACTGTTATCGGACCTAACAAATTTTAACCCTTTAACGTAGCACGTGATAATTAATAGTTAACTTAGGAAAAAGTAGTAGAAATTAAAAAATAATAATTTACTAGCCCGTGATCCAAACTTGCTACACCCTGTACAAAAATTTGTATTAATTTTGTTAGCTGGACTACTTCAAACTACAAATTTACTTGGTCTTTCGCTTTTTGTGAATAAACGGCCAAATTAGGGGTTCCTTTGTAAGAAGAAGTCGATAATTTCGACTAACCCCTGTATACGGAAAACAAATGAAAATAGAGAAAATCCGGAGAAATTGTTTTTTTGTATTTGACCATGGATCATTTTAGTATGAAAAGAAAATTCAAAAAAAATTCTTCCTAGATTCTCGGAACTGGAAAACTTTTCCAAAAAAGTCAGGGTTTCACTTAACACCCTGTAAAATAGAGTTGCAGCGACTGCTAGCAATAGTGCCTTGAAGTATAAAAACTAGAAGAACTATTCAATTACATACTGAAAAAGTTAAATCAAAATCTTTTTTCGTTTCGAAAATATTCCACTCTAAATTTTATCAAAAATTTAGTTTGTCCCGCTTGAATTGGCCAGCAGTTTATTACAACGGTTAAATTTATCCCAAGCTGGTTACAAACTTGAGATGACTAGTTCCAGCCTCTAGCAATGTTACTAAATTTTTAAAGTCACTTCAGTAATAGCTTTATACAATTTTTAACATATTTTTTTGTCATGTAGTACTAATAAAAACCTTACATTAATTAGTCCATTTAACAAAACCAAAAGTTCATTTTTGAGACGTTCGTTTATATTTATATAAATTAAGCAATTCAAAATTGTGTTTTCTATATCCCCTATTTCACCACACTCACTTAATCAGTGTCGATTAAAAGTAATAAAAAATATGTATTTTATATAAATAACAAAGAAAATCATAAAAATTGATGAAAAATTGTACCAAGAAAGTTAATCAAAAAAATATAATTAGACGTCTCTCGAGGTCAATCAATTACATTTTTGCTGTGTATATAGAGCTTTTTCACAAAATGATATTGGCATTGTAAGTCTTTTTAACCTTAATTTTATAACGGATGTCCCATATGTTTTGACAAAAAATATTAATGGTCATATTTTGTATTCTTTATTTTTTATTATATTAAATGATAAGTCATTATCTCTACATTTATTGTTATTAAAACTATACGTTTAAACTACGGATAAGGGTCCATGTACTTTAATAGCACGCAATTCGCAGTTTTACCCTAATTTGCGCCATTGGCTTTTGGACGGCACCAATGTCGATTTTTTGAATTTTTTGGTGTATCCGGCGACGTAACTGTTCTATGTGTTGAGTTTCTTAGCCATTATCGTAAACTTCTCTACCTAGTAGGACCTAAAAATTTTCTATAGGTCTTGCTTTAAGGCACGTTTGGTGAGTTGTCTACCTTTGGGACAAAATTGATAATATTGGCAGTCAACCACTCTGTTGTTTGTCTTGCATAATGACACAAATCCAGATCTGGCCAGACGATAATTTCGTCATTGGAGTAGGTAAGTAGCAGTGATAAATGACAAAGTTTTAACTAACACTGCCTAAATATAAATGCACGCATCACCACGAGCACGTCCGATATACGGCCGGGAATCACCTGCTTCGGAAATTGACCACCACGCTTAAATTTTTTCAGAAAACTGGACTTTTCCTTTTAATCTAACTTCGTCTGGACAGTCTTGTATGTTATCCGTTTAGAATCCGCCATTACCCTTCATCTCCAAATTAGACAAAGTAAAATATTTTTCATCATCCATGATGACAATTTTATCAACAAAATGAAAGCCTCAATGCGCGGCAACACTTAGGAATTTTCTGTAATTGCGCTCCACTGTATTTTGGCGCTTTTGTTCTTTTTCGGTTTTTCCAAATTACTTCGAGAGGGAGTCTTACTTACTGTCATGCGCGAGACATGAGGCCTGGATCTTCTAAATAGTTTACGCACTGACGTTCCAACCTTAGTACCCTTGGTCTTCCTCTTTTCGGTAATAGGCCAAGCAACAGAGCAAAATATTAGCGATTTTTTGACATTAATCTTATTAGAAAACCGCCTGTGCCATCATCTGAAAGACGATCCGTAGATGATTCCTGTTATATTTCCAACTCTGAAATTTTTTCCTTTAATTTGTTATAAACATTTTTAAGCTAGAAAACGCAATTTTTTTAGTTTTTTGCTTATAAAATGAAAAATAATACAGCAATCTTAATGGTATAAATGGACGATTTGTAGGGAATAAAAATACGAACAAAATGAGAGGTCGAACGTCTCGATAGGATAAGTAGCAACGGAGAAAATCCGGAAAAACCGGAAAACTAAGAGATTTTTTAAATTCATAAATGGACCACTTTTAAACGTAGAGGGTTCAAACCTTTGGAAGAAATAGTAATTTATAGCTACATTATGTGTGCAAAACCCCGACGCTGTCCGACGATTAGTTTTGCCACAATCGTCATTTTAATTTTTCAACACACTATTTTGCAACAGGTCTGGATGCTCTATGGATCGTCCGATTTTAATTATTGAAACGGATTTGAAGAGTGCAGGTTTAATTGAACAATATGTATATTTTAATTTTTCCATAAAATGCTACGAAACCGGTTGAAAATGCACATAAAGGTGCGTGAAAATGGCCGAGCGCGCGAAGATTGGCCTTCGATCCGCTGCTCTCCCGCTGCGCGACATCTATCGCGCGCTCGGCCATTTTCACGCATCTTTACGTGCATTTTCAACCGGTTTCGTAGCATTTTATGGAAAAATTAAAATATGCATATTGTTCAATTAAACTTGTACTTTTCAAATCGGATTAAAATCGGAGAGCATCATAGAGCATCCAGACCTGTTGCAAAATAGTGTGTTGAAAAATTAAAATGACGATTGTGGCAAAACTAATCGTCGGACAGCGTCGGGGTTTTGCACACATAAAGTAGCTATAAATTACTACTTTTTCCCAAAGTTTGAGCCCTCTACGTTTAAAAATGGCCGATTTATGAATTTAAAAAAGTACTCTTAATTTTCCGGTTTTTCCGGATTTTCTCCGTTGGTACTTATCCTATCGTGACGTTCGACCTCTTATTTTGTTCATATTTTTATTCTCTACAAATCGTCCATTTACACCATTAAGATGGCTTCATTACTTTCCATTTTATAAGCAAAACACTAAAAAAATCGAGTTTTTTTGCTTAAAAATGTTTATAACAAATTAAAGGAAAAAATTTCAGAGTTGGTAATATAACAGGAATAATCCACGGATCGTCTTTCAGATGACGGCACAGGCGGTTTTCTAATAAGATTAATGTCACGACAAATCGCTCTATTGCTTGGCCTATAAGTTTACACAAGGTATTCCCTCTTCGTAATCTTTTATTGTTTGATAAATTAATGTGACTGAAATATTATGGCCCCTGTATTATAGTCTTACAATTTCGCGCTTAGATACTTGTCCAACTAATGGAAAATGATTTTCCGAATATCAAGCTTGTACGCCATTGTAATTGCAAGTGTTGGCGAAAATGACATACCATAGCCAAGCAAACCCAACCCAACCTGACAAAAAACATTATTTTTATAAGACACAACAACGCAAATTTTTCTCAAAACTTATGGAACATACGTTATTGCTTAATATATTGTTTTAATATGATAGCAATACTTTTATGAATGAATTTATATTTAAATTTGTTATAAAAATTACAAAAATTATTATATTATTATCATTCTTAATAAGTAAGATAAAAACAAAAAAGAAATAACGCTGACACTCTTTCAACTCTTCAAACACCACAAAAGAGTAATACAAGGTTAAAATAAAAACTCACTAGGAAAATTGCCGGAAAAGTATGTAAATTAATACCTTGTAGTCTGTACTCGGCTTTAGTTTAATCCCATGTAATTCAGGCGACCAGAAAAAGAAAGCATACATGCAGGGAATTCGTTTACAAAAAGTTTTTTTTAATCGGACGGGAATTTGGCCATTTCAAAAGTTTAGAATAAATTGGATAAAACAGCAAAAATAAAGCTTATGTCAAGATCTTTAGCATATTTTTTATGTGTGTTAAATAATCATTGCGGTATATTTTATCTCTTACATTAACATTTTAAAGCCATAATCTTAAGAACAAACAATAAAGTATATTCATATACTTATCATCCATTATTGGACTTTTTCGTCGGGAGTAAAAAATAATTTTGAAAATATATTCTGGCAGCCGTCAAGTAAATTCCCTTAAACTGTTATGTCGTTCTTTATATTAAAATATCTCTTCGGTAGTAAACATAAAAGTCCCTTGAACGTCAGGCTATTTATTAGAAAATAAACTAGACAAGACGGGATAAAGTGAAACGAAACTTGTTATCTCCTTTCAGCTTCCACTATAAAGAAGCTTAGAGTCGAGACCCAAGTTAAGCGAAGTGACTTTATTGTAAATAAGGCGAGTTCATCTGTGTAAAATTTGTTATGGTTTGCAACGAAAAAAAGATAGTTTTATTCAAAATAGTTATTTGTTTTACTAGGCATAAAAGCACAAGATTTAATGCCGCGGCTGGTGTTTCATAGCCGAGCGTAGCGAGGCTATGAAACCAGCCAAGGCATTAAATCTGCTTTTCTGCCGTGTGAAACATATAATTTTTTCTTCAAATTTGTTCCAATTCCACGCAAAATCGACTTTTCCATATTTAAATTGCGTTTCATTATCAATATCCAAATAACTAAATTATTTTATCAAAGGTAACCGGGCCCTGCGTTACTATGTTTACCGCTGATGATGTTTGTTGAATATGTTTGTTTACTGTTTACTTTGTGTGGATACTAAAGTTGTTAATTTTACTGGAAAGGAGGGAAGTGGACAGAGTTCAATTGTATTAAATAATTGTTCACAAATCACCATAAATATATCTAATAAATAAAAATTTCGTGTTGTAGTTTGTAGTTTTAATGCAATAAAACCTGTTTATTATCATCAGCATCATTTTGAGTTTTCTTAATGTCATTGTCAATTTTAATAACCAGTTTGATTTAAATTATTACTTGGAAGGTTGCCTAGCAACGAACTTTTTCTGCCTAGGCAGTAAAATTGGACTTTTTCTGCCTAGGCATTAAAAGTACAACTTCTAAGCCTGCCAAGTGTCATTAAAAGGCCGCTTTTAATGTCATTTGGAGAAAAAAGTATTTTTGTTACATCATCTGAAATACAGGGTGTCCGGTGAGAATGGGGTAAACTCTCGGGAACGTGTAGGGAGCGTTGAAACAAGTCTAGTGTTTTATAAAATATTTTTCCTAAACCCCTGACCGAGATATCCGACCCCAAAGGGGTACCCAGCGATTTACTTTTTTCGTATTATTTTTTGAACCACCCTGTATACTTTGATACAATATTGGCATTTTGTACAGGGAATAGATACCCGAAAATAGGTGTTACACGGTGACATTTAATGTCACAGGATAGCCAGAAACGAACTCGCCCCAAGACACAGAAGTCAAAATTTTTGACAAATGTCATGGAATCGAGATAAAGATATTATTTTAAAATACTATAAACATTTTACTCCAAAAAAAGTACCCTTCAATTCTTTCGATATAAAGAACGGGTTTCGAGATAAATTAGTTCTTTGTGTGACTTATTTGCAACAGTTATTAATATTACAATAAAAAAATAAATCAGTACTATGACAACAAGCCTCTTTTTATTATTATCTGCTAATATCGGGGATTTAATTGTCAACATGAGTAACAAAACTTAAACAAGAACTAGTAAAATGGCTTTTACAATTATTCAATCTTTGTGATGTAATTTTCGTTCAAATATTTACTACAGTAATTAAAAGAACTCATCAGATTAGCAGTTTTGTTTGTCTTTTTTATTAAACATTACTATAACCGTTGCTCAATATGACCACTCTGTACTTCGATACACTTTCCTATCCTACGAATATTTTCTTGCTGTACATTAAATATCATTCCAGGATTGTTCCGAATTTGATCAGAATACTCCCTTACTCTTTGGATTAAAACATCCATGTTATTAACTGGCGTTGAACACACAAGCTCGTTTAGGTATTCCCAGAAGAAAAAATCCAATCGATTGAGATCCGGCGATCTAGGCGGGCACGAAAAAGGTCCGCTACGACTAATCCATCGATCACCGAAAGTTTTTGTCAAATGTCAAACTAAACGGGAGAAATGGGGCGGCGCACAATCATGCATAAACCACATCTGAGCTCTAGTTTGGAGGGGTATGTTTTCTAGCAGATTATCTAAATGCTGTTGCAAGAACTGCAGATAGAGTGCACAATTTAACCTGTCTTCTAAGACGAACGGACCTGTTACATTATTTCCAATGATGCCAGCCCACACGTGGACAATGAGTCTTTGTTGGTACTTTGTCTGAACAGTGGCATGAGGATTTTCCTTAGTCCATTTATGCAAATTGTGGAAATTTATTATCCCGTCTCTTGTAAAACCAGCTTCGGCGGTTAATAAAATACCCTTTGTAGAATTCTGTTTACGTTGCTGTAAAAACCAGTTAGCGTAAAGAAGTCTTGCTGGGTAATCTTCAGAAAACATAGCTTGAACCTTTTGTACATGATAAGGATGGAGCAGTTGCTTCGACCTCAGAGACTCTTGCCCTTAGTGAAGAACCCTCGCCACCAAGTCGCGGTAAAAAGTCTCGTAAAAAATATGAAATTAGAGAGAATTAATTTAAACAAGCTATTTACTTATTCCTAATATTTTACCTGTTTCTCTTAAGTAACGATCAACGTTCAGATGTCTGCCTATATGGCAAAATTCGAGCCGGGAATCTATCAGCATAAATTCTTCTTGCTTCCAAATAATTTCAGAGGGTCCATAAACTAAATATGTATGTCAGCATATTCTGCTTAGGAATAATTCGCCATTATTACTTTATTTTGTTATACGATTTTTGTCGATTTTGACAAGTCTGTCAATCATATAGGTGATAATAAAAAGAAGCTTGTTGCCATAGTACCGATTTATTATTTATTGTAGTATTAATAACTGGTGGAAATAGGTCACACAAAGAAACTAATTTATCTCGAGATCCGTTCATTTTATCAAAAGAATTGAAGGACGCCTTTTTTGAGGCAAAATGTTTATAGTATCCAAAAATAATATCTTTAATTCGATTTTATGACACCTGTCAAAATGTATTACTTCTATACCTAGGTATGTATTGGGGAGAGTCCGTTTCTGGCTTTCCTGATACATTAAATAATGTTACCGTGTAGCACGCATTTTCCTGTTTGACCCCTTGTACAAAATCCCAAAATTGTATCATAGGATACCAGGTGGTTCAAAAATAATACGAAATAAGTAAATCGTCGGGTACCCCTTTGGGGCCCGGTATCTCGGTCAGGGGGCACTATAGGAAAAATATATATGGAACACTAGACTTATTTAACGTTCCCTACACGCTTCCGAGAGTTTGCCCATACTTGCCCAGACAACCTCTATGTAAGCAAGGAACCAAACCAATTTTTTTTTATAATATAGACGTTATTCAATCAAAATAACTACGTTGGTTTTGCCAATTCTTGGCACTTACTTAGCAAGCATCTTAAAATTAAACTTTTCCATAGTTCTTTTTGAAAACCTTTGTGAGGAAAGTTAATAAGAGCAAGTTCTAAAATATTTCGAAAATCACAAACTTATCAACGACAGACTACGGATTCCGTTATCAACGATTCATTTCATCCTTGTCAAACCCAAGTTAAACAAGTCCTTTCAATGTCACGATAACCTATATGCCTTAGACGTATCCAAGACCTGCGAATATGATGTTGCACTCCTCAGAAAATTTCTTATAATCGTGCTGGCAGAATCTGGGCTTGAATAAATTTCATTTTTTTTTTAAGTCGAGACATGTCTGCCACGGTCACTCATAAAAGTTGCCTGAAGAGTGAAACCCAAGCAAACAGAAAGGAAAGAGAAAAGAGAGAAAAAATTTCTTTTCTGTGTCATCTCATACCATGTAGAACTTTTTCTATAGCGATTCGGCTCAGTTCAGAGATTTCTTTAATTTTATAGTATTATTGCTATTAACACTAAAAATATCGGTTTTGTGTTTAGAGCCGGTAAAAACGAAGAATAATTGAGGTTATTGTCAGTTTGTTTGGGTTACTCCCTAATCTTGCAACTAAATGTATTTTCTTGTGCTTTTATTATACAAACCGGAGCAGATCAATTGTAATAAACAATTTTTTCTTTCCTTATAAGTGCTGAACCATTGGTTTTAGAGAAAAATCTTTTGACAAAATGTAAATCTCGAGATGTAAGGAACAACTTTGTCCTTACACGTTTTTCAAAATTCAAAAAACGTGCAATGCACCTTTATCAGCTTTGTTTTAATGTTAATAAAATGGAAAATTAGGCGTTGATATTCTCTTTTTCCAAAAGGGAAAAAATTCTTTACTAGGGAAAAAAGAGTTTTTGTCCCATGGTAACAAATAATGTTTCATCTTTGCATCTGTCAAGATGGGTAAAAGTCAAATTTTCTTCCCGACACAAAAAAAACTATTTCATCTTAGCCTTTATGCATAAAAAGGTTAATATAAAATAAAGATACGGTACAGTATTTCATAGAATTTTTTTTTATATTGTACCCGGACTTTTTTATGTTAAGACGCGGACCATTTGTCAGACAACGGACTGGGCCGGATAATACTTTATGGAAATTGTTGCTCCTCACAGAGTCTGGAAAATGCCCAGCGCTAAGAAAAACAGACAACAAGCCCTTGCCGTTCTCTCTTTGTATAAATAAAAGAAGGATACTGCCAAAAATCTGAGCTGTGCACTCGACTCCCGTTATAAATATTTAAAAATTCTTTTGAATGTACCCACCTCATTATTTAAAATGGACATATTTCCAGGCAAGAAGGGAAATGGGCTTATTTTGAATCACAAGGGGGTTCTCCAGTGAATATAAAATTAACCTAATTTATGCATTCGATACTCGTTCTGTAATTTGTATTCCTTTTACTTTTCTTTTAGAAATCAAAATGTATTTTCATACAGGGTGAATGTTTTAAAGTGTTACAAGGTGATAATTCAAAAACGGTTTAAAAAATGTTCATGAAATTTTGGTGGGTTACTAAGGAGATGCAGGGACATACTTAAATATATCTTTGACATTTATCCCCTCTCTGTTTTGAGGGATGGAGGTAACTTTAGAATTTTACATGGAATGATGTACTTTTGTTTACAAAATTTGAATCTACGTAAAATCTACGTATGTGTAATTTTTTTTTATTTGTTCTTCGGTTACGGAATTACGATTTATTAGGTTATAAAATAAAAAAGAATTATTTACGATTTAATTTAATCTTATGACAGACGATAACTATCGTGCTTGACAAGTTGTTCGAAATGTCCCCTTTCAACTTCCAAACACTTTCTTACTCCTTTTCTAAATGAATTTCGTACTCGGTGGAACATTTCAGGTGTCACTAATAAGCAGACAAAGCGGATTCGGTTTTTCATATCATCTACAGTTGTAGGGGCAGGTTGGGTTGGGGAAAAAGTCAAGGGGGTTAAATCCGGGGACCTAGCAAACCAGTTCACCGGACCAGCTCCTCAAATCCACCTGTTTTTAAATATTTCATTCCAATGATTACGGGCTTGCACATTAAAATTCGCTTCCATGTTTAATTGAGCAATAAACTGAGAAATAATCGTTAAAACGTCAAAATTCTCAACTGACTTAAGTAAAAATAACACATTTTCATGGAAACGAATAATAATTCTTAAATAAGTAAACTTGATTTATTGGTAAAATTTATTTATTTTTTTAAACTCAATCAAACTTTAATTATAATTCCGTATCCGGAAGATCAAATCAAAAAAAGTTGGACACATACGTAGTTTTTTACGAAGATTTGAATTTTATAAACAAAATTGATTCATCCCACTTCAAATTTTAAAGTTACTCCCACCCCTCAAAATAGCGATGTGGTAAATGTCAAAAATATGTTTAAATATGTCCCCCATCTCCCTATTAACTCACCAACATTTAATGAAAATATTTTTACCCGCTTTCGAGATATCGTCTTGTAACATTTTAAAAAACTCTCCCTGTATATTCAGAACATGGTCTAAGAATTTTTCTATTGAATCAGAATTGGCACGAGGTAACGTAAGATAAAAAAAAAACTTCCTCAAAGTATGTTGTGGACTCAATCAGGCATGTCTCGAGTTATTATTACCTACTCTTCAAAGGTAACCTAGGTAAAAGGTACCCATAGGTTAATGAGAAATAAAACTGTCAAGGGCTGACGTTTTTATTAAAAAAAAAAAATACATAATACAGAATTTAAAAAACAAAACATACCTACAACAAAGAACCTAAACATTATCGGCCGGATTCTCCAACGCTAGTCCGGTCTAATTTGACAACCAAAAGATTTAAACTGACAAGTCTGAGAATAAGACAACTAAGTTTTATACCATGAATTTATTTCTGACTTTTTCACAAATTTATAAAGAGCACGGCAATTTTAGTATGTACTTTCGACAATAATAGAACTAAATTCATTCTAGCAACCCGTTCCAAGATGAAAATCGTTTGGAACCCCAGCAAATCGCTGAAATATCAGAATAATTCATAAGTTTTTAATGACGACTTATTAACAATAACAGGACAAAAACTTGTCAAAACATAACTGATGAACTAGAAGATCTTAATTTAAACCAGTACTAAATCTTATACCTTCTTCTATCTTCTACTTCCAGACATGTTCTCATTATTATTTTTACAGCATCAAAAACATTCGTGAGCACTTGGATGAGTTGTTAATCTCCTGAAATTTATTTGTAATTCTAGCCCGTGAGTCTTCTAAATCTTCACAACGGGTTTTAGAAGCCGAGTTTTTAATGTGTCGCTATAAAAAAAAATAGCACGGCCTGAGATCGCACAAACGCAGTGGCCACCTAAATGGCATATTACGACTAATGATTCGGTCTTCGAAAAATTCTTCTGAAAAATTTAAATTATCAAGAGTTACGTGAATTTGTGCGCCGTCCTGCTGGAAGTAGCCTTGTCGCATCTCTTCATCGTCTAATGCGTGTACAGATTTTTCTAAAATTTCATTCAGGTATCGCGCCAAATGAGAGTCACAAGAAAACGGTCCAAATAAACTTCTTTGCGATTTTGCAGCCCACACGCCAACTTTCTGTGAATGCAGAGGCTTCTCTATAAAGAAATGTGGATTTTCGGAACTCCACATTCTCATTTGCTGAGAATTTCCATAACCAGAGAGGTAAAACCATGCCTCGTCATTAAAAAAGGTTTTTTCAAGTATGTTTTTACTATTATGCAAATTACCCATAAACCACTCTGAAAGTTGCATTCGCTGAGGCTTGTCGTTTGGTAACAATTCTTGGACTGAGCTTAGACGATAAGCTTGCATATGCAGGTCACATTTCGGATTGTATTTCAGGTTCCGTAAGATACATTTATTTGCTGGATTAAACGCCGAATAGGGGCTTGTGGGTGTTCATTAACAATTTGCCTCAATTCTTCTACTTTCTGTGCAGTGCGAACTTTGGTTATCCCACTGACTTTCTTTCTATTCACACCTCCTGTTTCTCTAAACAAAGCCACAGATCTAGTCAAAACATGGCGAAACTGATCGAAATCCATGACTATGTATGAAAATTCTGTTTGAAAACCCTGAATGGCGTCTCGTGTTAAATAACCCTATGCCTTTTACCTATAATACTTTTCAAGAGTAATAATTCAAGACATGCGTGATTAATTCCATACTTTGAGGGCGTTCTTTTTATTAATTTAAAAAATTTTAAAAATTTAAAACTAATAATTTGAAGTACACCCTGTTGTTAATATTATAACTAATTCTCGCAGGGCCTTTAGTTTACCGTACCAAAAAGTCATACATCTCCATTAAAAATAAGATGAATACATCTTCCAGACCTGGTGTTTGCCAATATATTACTACTGGAGATACCCGCGATCGTTTTTTACACGAAAAATGCAGGAACTTAGATTTTCCAAAAAACAACTCTATTATTAGTTTTATCGTTACCAAACTCTGCAAATATAGGAAAAGCAATTTCAGATTTTGAGAATATCGGAATTGGAGATAGAGATAGTATTTTTCATGTTGGGCGAATTATTTTCCTGCGTATATAGTGATAATAAGAAAGTTTCCTCTTTGTTAAAAACTTTTCAGAACAGGCCGTATCAAACTATTATTAAGACATGTAATTTTAATATCAAAAGTGTCAAATTCCTCGTATAAGGACCTTTAAAAATAATATGATGCTAAATGGCAATGTATAACATTAACTTATATCGTAAGATAAAAAAAACGTTCTCAAAGTATGCCGTGGAATCAAACACGCATGTCTTGAATTATTACTCTTGTAAAGAGTAATAATTCAATACATGCGTGATTCATTCCACGGCATACTTTGAGGATGTTTTCTTTATCTTACCTTACTGGAATATAAGAAGTATGTATGTATTTTGTTATTGCATAAATCGTTTAAGAAAGTCATTACAAACCCAAAAATATTATTTTGAAGAAAACTACTAGGATAATTTAATTAATAAAAAATTTTTTTTTCTCGATATAATTTATTACAATTTAAAAAATTGTGCCATCCGTGATGTGAAATTTAATTTTGTTAAAATTTTTCTAAAATTTTACTAAGTCCGAAATTATCTTACCGAATATCCCACGAGCTTAAATTAATTAGGTACCAAAAATTTTTCCTTACTCTCAAATATTCGCCTGCAGCTCGGGATAATTCTCAAAGCATTTGCGACCTCGGAAACATTTCCGGTAATAATTTAAGCACTAGGGATAATATAGGTGAAAATTTCTAGTAAAAGATATCGATTTTAGTAATAAAGACCAAAATAAATGGATCAAAACGACCATCATAAATATTTCATTAATATAGTGAATATAATAAAAAATATTTCAGATTTATTTGGATTATATGCATATTCCCTAAATCTTATCAGACATAGAAAAACTCACCTTTATAAATTCAGCTATAAATGAAAGAAAACACAGCCTACCAAAATACTAACTTATACCTAAACCTACACAAATAATGTGATAAATAACGTTAACTGAATTGATCACAAATATTCTAAATTTAGTTCTTTAATGTGGGCTTCTGATATAGAGCGGAACTTGTCAGCTTCATCCGTTTTACTCGAGGAATATTTGAGAAACAGGTCTCCAAACAAGTAAGTGTCGACAATAGTATACACCTGATAGGGAAATATGCTTTCCATTTTATGATCTGTTTCACTTAAATTAGTCGATGTGTTAGAAATGAAAATGTAAAACGGTGCTACTACTGGGTCACTGGTGCGTCATCAAGCTAAACGAAGTCATTTGTAAAATAAAGCTTTTCTGATTGGTTTGTTAAAGAAGTCATTTGTAAAATAAAACTTTTCTGATTGGTTTGAAAGAATTCGACTTTTTATCGTTAAACATTTGCAGTGTTTTGGCAATTGCCGTCTGCATTTGTGAACGTAATAATGAATCATGGTTGCACAAAATTTTTAATCCAGTGCTAAATTCTAATTTAGTGTCAAAAATAAAATGCTCAAAGTGTTAGCTCTTCAATGATTAAATAGACAATTGCCACTCTAAAACCCTTAAAGATGTAAATTTTTTCGTTAAATTGTAAAATCTTTGATAAAATATTAGTAAATTGGGCAAAATTACGCATTCCCATACAAAAAATTGAAAGCAAAATAGCGTAAGATTAAAGAAAACGTCCTGAAAGTATGCTGTGGAATCAGTCACGCATGTATTGAATTATTTATTACTCTTGAAAGCTAACATAGGTAAAAGGTATAGGTGAATGAAAAATAAAACTGTCAAGTTCTGAAGTCTCTATTTCAATTCAAAAAATCAAAGTAGGCCTGAAAGTCTGTCATAACTCTTAATTATAAACAACTTTTCTTTATACTTTTTTTCGATATCTCTTAAAATAAAGGTAGTTTATGTTGACTATTTGTAAAAATCGATTTTAAAAACACCCTGTATATTAGAACAAGCAGGAGCGTTTCGTAGAATGTTACCATCAAACTCGAATTTTTTTTGACACTTACACCATATACGAACTCTTACCGTGGACACACTGTATATTTTTACTTTTCGGTATAATTGCAGGATCTGTCCCTTTGTTTAGTCTTTTCCATAATTATTTGTGTTAAAACGCACAATTACACTTTAAGACAAACACAAGACAGGTTAGGTACAACTTCTTACGCTTGGCAGCTACACGACCGCTTCCGATTGCCCGAATGTAAACACCAATATTAAGCGATTTTTTAACGCAAACCGGCTAGCTTTAGGTCAATCATGGGTTAAACTAGGTATTCTTAGATCACTTCTACGATGATTTTACGCTGCAGTCGCATTATTCCAGCATACAGAATCTGAATTTGTGAGAAAAATGCTTTTTAAAATAAGCGCACAAAATTTAGTTACTGACTTAATTATGGGAAGTAGATAAACAATAGTATTTAATACTAAAATGAAATTTTACTTTTAGGTAAATAAAAAAACAAGTTTGGTATTCAACAATTGGTATTCTATACGTAAAATTGAGAATAAGTTCTCTAAACCACCTGAAAATTCCTTATACAATAAGGATTTGAACAAATCAGGGTAAAACAGCTATTCTCCGGGCTATATGCCCCTCCGAGCGCTGGATTACATACCAAAATTTGCCGTATTTTGGCTAACACTGTTAGACAACAAAATACTTGGTTTGACTGCAAGAAACTACCAGGAAGAAGGCAGCTTTTTCTTTAGTTAGGATGTCGTTACCTGCATACCGGTTTCGAATTCTTTAGTTCTCATCAGTACAGGATAAACGATCATACCTACCTTCCGAAACCGCATATCCTTAAAGCTAATCATGTCGAACTGCATAAGCAGTATAACACAAGCAGCGCCATCCATTAGCAGTTTCAAGCAGTCGGAGTAGAATTTACCGTGAGGTAAAATTATTTCAACAATGAATGTGAAGTGTGAAGTCTACTTGTCAGGGGTACATATAAATACGTAAAATTGAGAATAAGTTCTCTAAACCACCTGAAAATTCCTTATACAATAAGGATTTGAACAAATCATGGTAAAACAGCTATTCTCCGGGCTATATGCCCCTCCGAGCGCTGGATTACATACCAAAATTTGCCGTATTTTGGCTAACACTGTTAGACAACAAAATACTTGGTTTGACTGCAAGAAACTACCAGGAAGAAGGAAGCTTTTTCTTTAGTTAGGATGTCGTTACCTGCATACCGGTTTCGAACTCTTTAGTTCTCATCAGTACAGGATAAACGATCATACCTACCTTCCGAAACCGCATATCCTTAAAGCTAATCATGTCGAACTGCATAAGCAGTATAACACTAATGGATGGCGCTGCTTGTGTTATACTGCTTATGCAGTTCGACATGATTAGCTTTAAGGATATGCGGTTTCGGAAGGTAGGTATGATCGTTTATCCTGTACTGATGAGAACTAAAGAGTTCGAAACCGGTATGCAGGTAACGACATCCTAACTAAAGAAAAAGCTTCCTTCTTCCTGGTAGTTTCTTGCAGTCAAACCAAGTATTTTGTTGTCTAACAGTGTTAGCCAAAATACGGCAAATTTTGGTATGTAATCCAGCGCTCGGAGGGGCATATAGCCCGGAGAATAGCTGTTTTACCATGATTTGTTCAAATCCTTATTGTATAAGAAATTTTCAGGTGGTTTAGAGAACTTATTCTCAATTTTACGTATTTATATGTACCCCTGACAAGTAGACTTCACACTTCACATTCATTGTTGAAATTGGTATTCTACTAAAAAAAAATTAACCAGACAACTTACGTTTAGTTGTTTCTCCATTTCTGTCAATAACAGAGTTTAGTATTCTAGGTATTGAGTCCACTAAGGCTAGAGTATAGTTTGGCGATGATGTATTCCAAACTTCTTGAATTGTGGTCCATAAATGGTCTATATTTAATGGACGAAAATCATATGCTCAGTTGATTTTTTATATACATAATACCCCAGACGTTTTCCATTGGGTTAATATCCGGTGGCGCGAAGGCCATGGTAATACCTGGATACTTCTTTGGGTCATCCATTCTTTTACTCTTTTAGCCATGTGGACAGGGCAGTTATCATGCTAATAAATAAAATGATTCGGAAATTCGGCAACTGCGAATGGCAGCATAACGTTTTCTAATAATATATTTATATATGCATCTGTGTTAAACCAAATTTTAACCAAAAAACGTCCACTTTCCCTTATATTTTGTGTATATATTTCTTCAAAATGAATATTTGGAGGCCTGTACACTCTAACACAACCACTGTGATACGACTGAAATACCTTCTCATCGGTAAATACAACATTTTTGCCAAAAGTTCATTCCTTCTGTGTGGAATGGGAGTGAAACCCCAATCTGCTGCTCCTTATTATAAAAAGACTTTTTTGCCGCAGGATATTTACACAAATAGATATTTCCTTTATACGATTACTGTAATAGGCGTGTTCATGTGTGAAAACAACATTTTCTCAATACCTCAACCCTTTCCTGTAAATAATATTGCAAAGCACATCCCACTCTCTGCTCTTTATTGTCAGTGATTAGCAATGGTTTCTTAACAGCAGCAC
This sequence comes from Philopedon plagiatum, assembly GCA_963971165.1. NCBI lineage: Eukaryota > Metazoa > Arthropoda > Insecta > Coleoptera > Curculionidae > Philopedon > Philopedon plagiatum. The sequence goes on from OZ020194.1 coordinate 72,092,441, forward strand.
GATTTCTTAAATTAGATCTTTCTTTTACACGGCATCTTGCTACCCTTACAGAGCCAGGAATGTTTGTTTGTCTCTGCACCTCCACTGCTGTTTGGAATGATTTGTTCTCCAAAAAGTTACCAAGTTATTATCTTGTTGTTCATTTGGTATCCTTTTCCTTCCACTTCCAGGCATTCTATTTAGAGAGCCAGTATTTTCCCATTTCTGCTTTAATTCTCGAATGGTACTTTTTGGTAAACCGATTTCTTCGGATATTCTCCTTACTGGGCGATCCTCCTCAAATAAGATCATCAACCTTGCTCTTTGTTGTTGGTTTAATCTGTTCATTTTATCAAAAATTAAAGTGACAAATGTTTTTAAAATCTATTGAGATTTATTATCACCCTATGACAACTTTTAGGTAAAATTCAGGTGATCTATGGTAAAGAAAGTTGAATTACATTAGAGAAAAGTAATGTGTGCGGAATTTTTCTTCCGCAAGCGTACTATTAAAGCTCAGTGTACCGCCCACTCTCACGGATTTCCCTTTGGTTCTTAAAATCTGTCGCTGGAGGGGTGTATTAGTACTATTTTATACAATTTAATGGTCTGGTGGCGATATGTTTACGATATCTTTGCTTCATGGCAACATAACACCAATACCCTGGATGCTTTCCTTGATTGTATTAATTCTCTGAAGCAAACAATTAAAGTTACTACAGAGATATAAGATAATTCTTATAAAGATGAGGTAATAATAACTCTTTACATTTCTTACAAACACAGAAATAAACAGATTTTGCACTATTGTGTAAACTACTTGTTACACAAGTTTAAAGTAATAAACGATTTTTAATAATGAAACAACTACAGCTCTGCCAGACTATTATTTGCACCAGTTCATTAAAGACAAAGAAAAAATTAAAAAATAGCATCAAACTATCACACTCTAAAGCGAAAAATTCACAGTATATCAATATTGATCCCCACTTCTTTCCTTGTCCTTGCCTCCTTAACTAAATTAGGTACGTGCCAGTATTAACAATGGAATATGAAATTGAAATACCCATGAGAATAATAAGAGGCTAACGAAGAATTATTTTGCATCCGCAAGATAACTTAGGCTTTAGCCATTAGGTAATTACCGATAGTAAATAGTCTAAGTAATTTGGTGAAAGTTGGTTTAATTTCATGGAGCGTTAATTATCATTGCCACCAATTAAAGATATTTTATTGTGCTAAACCACGAAGTTAAAGTAGATTTTCCAATCATTAAATCATATTATTATAAATAGGCAGTAATAAACAAGAACTGGAGGGCCGGTAAAAACTTGAGGATTTTATTCAGAGAATATTGTATAGTTTTATGAATGAATTAGATCGTTTAACAAAAGTCAGATTTTGTAGGTTAACCTGTTTGTGTGCTACTCTGACACAGAAACGCGCAAAAAAACAATATTACTTTTGTTTCTGATGTGGTCGAGAAAAGTAGTTTAATTATAATCGAGGAAGTTCATTAGGGTCCAAAAAGGGAAAATTAAGACCTTTCCCAAAGGTTCATTTAGTGCCCCTTGTTTTTACTTAATTTCTACAATTTGGCAGGTAATATTCACTGGGATCGTTTATTAGTAGCATCTACCGGTAAATTGTTAAAGGATAAAAAACACTTGTAATATATTTCCGAAGATTGGTTCGGTTTATCCTAGTTGGTATTTGTTATTTTCGGCATTTTCTGTATTTCAAATAAAGGTAAAGTATTTTTCAGGATATTTGGCTATGACTTATTAACTGCAATAAAACTACCTGTAGGCCAAGCAACAGAGCAAAATATTAGCGATTTTTTGACATTAATCTTATTAGAAAACCGCCTGTGCCATCATCTGAAATACGATCCGTAGATGATTTCTGTTATATTTCCAACTCTGAAATTTTTTCCTTTAATTTGATATAAACATTTTTAAGCAAAAAAAGCGATTTTTTAGTTTTTGCTTATAAAATGGAAAGTAATGAAGCAATCTTAATGATGTAAATAGACGATTTGTAGAGAATAAAAATTCGAACTTCCCAATTCAATCTAATCTAATCCAATCGAACGATTTCCAATAAATAAAAAGATGGCTCTAATCTAAGGTACACTATATTTACTTAAAATATTGCAATTTCCGAAGCTTTTATCGAAATGGGCTTGCCTTGTCTCAAAGCCTTTCGTAGGGGTTAGTATAATAAAAACGTGATCTTTAGAAGTGTAAATGTAAGATTAAGTTTACTCTGCGGGAACCACATAAAAGCTGAATTGATTTTTATTGGCGAAGCTAATGGCCCAACGAGGGAGGTAAAATGGCTGTTGAACAAGGATTAAGATATATGAGTATTGTTTCCTTTTTCTGGTGGAAGGCACATTTTTATCATCAACACGATTTATCTATATTTATATTTAAAATAAGGTTATTTTCAGTATTAAAGTAGGTTAAACCCTGGGGAACAGAAAAATTGTTTGTTAAGTAGTAGACACATTATATTTTATATGAAGTTTTGAATATGAGAGAGCTGTCCACGATGGGTGCCGCGATCAGTTGTTTAAGCAAAGCGATTATTTAAGCAAAATCGAACTGGCTCTGTACGCCGATTTGTTACTATCCAGATGGATCCACCACTACACACGAGGAACCAAATAACAATCAAAGCAGTGTACAGTAAGGGATCAATCGACTTGTATGCCAGATTCGATATTCTCATAGATAACCTTCAAAACGGAAAAACAATAAATTCAGAGTACCTATGTGAGCTTTCTTGATCAACTAAACCAAAACATTCGCAGGATGCCTCCTGGATTACCCAAGAAGAAAATTCTGTTCCATCAGGGCATCACAAATCAATAGCTGCTATGGCAAAGGTTCATTAGCTGGACTAGGAACTGGTTTCACATGCACCATATTCACCAGATTTGGTCCCTTTAGATTTAATTTTGTTTCCAAACGAAAAACAAATTCTTGCTGGGAAAAAGTTCGCGTCGGATTTAGAAGCGATTGCTGCCAGGAACGTCTATTTCGAGGAGTTGGCCAAATTAGCCTATAACAGTGGAATAATTGCATTGAGCTACACCGAGACTGTGTAGTAAATAACAACATTTTTTAACCATTTTTTCTTTGGTAGGCCGGAAACTTATTATCTCATCCTCTACTTTTAATAATAATTGTAGAATTTTGCAGCAAGTTTTTAATTAGAAAAAACTACCTACTATATAGTACGATTAAGATAACAACACAAATATTTGAATTCCATGGATATCGTATTTTTTTAATTTATTGACTCAAATATCTATAATTCAAAACAGTTTGTTGGTTATTTAAAGCAATTTACTGTCGAGAGTAATACAAATATTTCTTTAAAAAAAAACAGTCATTATACGACCTCTCCATAAAATATTTATAAACTTTTCTAAACAAAATTATTAATTTCGTTTTCATTTGTTTCAGGGGGTTTGGAAAACAAGGCTTCCAATGTCAGGGTAAGTACTGAAATGTTGAATTTATTTGCAGAAATCATGCAAACGCATAATTAAGCAGTTTTGGAGTAATATTGACTGTGGGAAGTCGATTTAGACGCAAATTATCACATAATTATATATGTTTTTTAATTTTCTAAGTTGGCGGAAAAAAATCCGATACCAACATGATTATTTGTTGATAACAGTCACGCTATTCAGAACTTTATATTTTTTTATAACTTTACAAATTTGGGCCTCAAAACTTATTCAATGAGTTTTTTTTAACGCTCGCCATAGGGATTTACTGTTAGATTCCTGTATTTAAATTGCACTAAAATCGAGATAGATGGCAACAGCTGTAATATTTCTATATTTAATGTTGGCTAGTTTGACTATTACATAGTAAGGTTGGTAGTAGTGATTTGAAATAGAATAGTTGGCTTTGTGGTTGTGAAGAAGAAGTTTTGTTTTGGAAATAATAATGAGTCAATAAATTACGAAGTGTGAGGAGTTCACAGAGTTTTATTTGGAAGTATATTCACTAATAACATTAGGTTATGGGCCCAGATATGGGAAAGGTTTATATGGAATGCGGAGAAGCATAATCCGAAGAGTGAAGTCAGAGAAAATTTGTTGACCAGAGAAAATTTGCCGGTCAAGGTATTTAGATAGAGATAGCAAAATATTGACATTATTGACATATTGACATTCCTTGATAATAAAATGGAGAAGAAACTACTAGGTATAGAACCATTAAATGGGAATAATTATCACACATGGAAATTTAGGATTGAGTTAAAATTAGCAGAACATGAAGTATTAACTTATGTACAGAATGAGGTGTCAGTTCAAGAAGATGCGGCTAAGAAGAAGGATAACAAGGCTAAATCTCTCTTAGTACAATGTATGGAAGATTCAGAAATAGAGAGTTTGAGAGAATGTAAGACTGCTTACCAAATGTGGAAAGTATTGCAAGATAAATATGAAAAGAAAGGATTACCAGGGCAGCTTTATTTAAAAAGGAAATTGTTGGAGATGAAACTTAAAGAAAATGAATGTCCAGTTAAGTTTATAGGAGAATTTGAAAGCATAGTAAGGCAACTAAAATCAGCAAATGTAGAAATGAAAGACAAGGACTTAGTGTGTAATTTTCTATTAAGCTTACCAAGTTCATATGATACTTTTATAACTGTCATAGAAAATTTGACAGATGTAACCTATGAAACCGTAAAAAATAAATTCCTGGCAGAAAATGAAAAACGAGAAATAAGTTTAAGAAGTACAAAAGATGACAAAATTGCTACTCCAACAGCCTTTATGTTACATGGCAGTTGTTTTAAATGTGGAAAAGTGGGTCACTATAAAAGAGATTGTCCAAAAAATGAAGGTCAAGGAAGTCGAGAAGCATTTCAAGGAGGATATGGAAATGGCAACTACAGAGGTTCATTTCAAGGAGGATATGGAAGTGGCAGATACAGAGGTTCATTCCAAGGAAGCCAAGGTGAATCATCTAGAGGTCACCGAGGAGGTTTCATCAGAAGTAATAGAGGTTTTAGAGGACAGAACAAAGGATACCAAGGTAGGGGTAGATTTCATAATTTTTATCGTAGTAATCATGTTGAAAATGAACAATCTGCTACTCAGTATGTACAAAATAACAGTTTATATAGTGAAAATATTTGAAATGATTGCAACAGCGATAAAAATATATGTTTTATGAATGAAAGAAATGTTCAAGAAACTAGTAAGCAAACAGATTATAATGATTTAAAATTTTATGTAGATTCAGGATGCACAGATCACATGGTCAATAAGAAAAAATATTTTTCAAACTTACTTATGCTAGAAAATCCGATTAAAATCGCAGTAGCTAAAGATTCAAGTTTCTTGTTGGCTGTGGGGGTCGAAAATATTGAAGTATACAGAAATGTTTATAATAAAAGGATAAAGTGTACAATTAAAAACGTTTTCTATATACCGAATTTAAGGAAAAACCTACTTTCTGTCAAAAAATTGGAAATGTCAAATGTCAAAGTTTTATTTGAAAAAGGTCAAGTTAAGTTAATAGATAATGAGAATGAAATTATAGGAATAGGCCAAGGAGGTAATTTGTATGAAATTTTGTTTAAGCTCTCTTCACCTGAATGCCACAATGTTGAAAATTATGATAGTGAATATATGAGGTGGCACAAGAGGTATGCACATATAGGATTTAATGGCTTAAAAGAGATTATTAGGACTGATATGGTTACAGGTATAGATAAAAATTTAAAAACTCATGATATTAGTTTTTGTGAACCATGTATTAAGGGAAAAATGACACGCATTCCTTTTGGTACCCGGTCCAGAAGCACAAGAATTCTCGAAATTATACACACAGACTTGTGTGGACCTGTTACTCCTGTAGCAATAGATGGTGGTAGGTATTTTCTAACTTTCATTGATGATTTCTCAAATTTTTGCGTTGTTTTTATTTTAAAAAATAAATCTGAGGTATATGAAAAATTTGTTGAATATTTACAAATGGTAGAAGCTAAATTTCTATATAAAATTCATAAATTAAGATGTGACAATGGTGGGGAGTACGTTTCGAAAGAATTTATTAGGTTATGTCGTGAAAAGGGGATAGTTATTGACTATACGGTACCGTACTCACCGCAACAAAATGGAAAGGCCGAGCGTAAGAATAGGAGTTTAGTAGAACGTAGTAGAGCAATATTGGAAGAGGCTGATATGCCTAAAGAATTTTGGAATGAGGCTATTAGGACTGCGAATTATGTCATGAACAGAGGGATCTCCTCAAATTTAAACATAACGCCTGCGGAAATTTGGTACAATTCTAAACCGGATGTTAGTAATTTAAAACTTTTTGGTTGTGTTGCATATAGTCACGTTCAAAAACAGTTTCGCGATAAATTTGATTCGAAAGGTGAAAAATGCGTAATGGTTGGTTATGCACCAACTGGATATAGGCAATGGAGTATAGAAAAAGAAAAGATTATTATTTCTAGAGATGTTCAGTTTAGTGAAAATAGTTTTTGGTTCAAAACTAGGTTAGTTCAGGTAAATGATGAAATAGAAACGGGTGAAATTGAAAAAGAAAATATTGAAGGTGAAAGTAAGAATGATAATAATGATAGGGAAAACAATTCAGACGAAGAAAGTGAAAGTGAATATTTAAATAATAATAGGGAAAAAGTAAGACTTGGAGAAAATAAACGAAATATTAAAACCCCAGCTAAATACGATGATTTTGAGCTTTATATGGCATTTGACGCTATGTCTTTTGTGGAAGATATTCCTAAAAATTTTAATGAAATAAAAATTAGATCCGACTGTAAGTTGTGGTTAAATGCAGTAGATAAGGAGCTAAATTCAATTTATGAAAATGAAACTTGGGAAACGGTAGAAATTCCTAAAGATGAAAAAGTACTTGACACGAAGTGGGTTTTCTCTTACAAAAATTTGGAGAAATTAGAAAATGATAGATATAAAGCCAGACTGGTGGTTAGAGGGTTTTTACAAGAAAAAAATGTAGATTATGAAAACATTTACTCGCCTGTAGCTAAAATGTCTTCGATTAGACTTTTATTAATAATAGGAAATCAATTTAAATTTTATTTTTAAAAACAGCCTTTTTGAATGGCACAATAAGTGAAAGGGTTTTTATATATCCCCCTGAAGGTGTTAAGTGTGAAAACGGTAAGGCGCTAAAGCTTAAAAAATCATTATATGGGCTAAAACAAGCGAGTAAGTGTTGGAACGATAAAATAAATTCTTATCTATTGGCTATAGGTTTTGAAAGATCTAACAGTGACTATTGTTTATATTATATGAATGAATCCTCTAATGTGGCTTATTTGTTAATCTACGTGGACGACATTATTATCTCTGGTCCAGATATAAATTTAATAAACAAAATAAAATTAAAGTTAATGAAAAATTTTAAAATGGTAGACACAGGCGAATTAAAAAATTTTTTGGGATTAGAAATAAGTTATGACAGAGATAAAGGAATTTTAAAAGTAAGCCAAGAAAGGTATATAAAAATTTTGTTAAAACGATTTAAAATGGAAGAATGTAAAATTTCAGCTATTCCTATTGAGCCAAAATTAAGTATTAACATTTGCAAAAATCCTGATGAGTTAACAAAGAAGCCATATCGAGAGTTGGTAGGATGTCTCATGTACCTTATGTTAGGTACTAGGCCCGATATTTGCTATGCGTTAAACTATTTTAGTAGATTTCAGGACAAAGCCTCTGATACGACGTGGAATTATTTAAAAGTAGTACTGAGATATTTGAAGGGTACACAACAGTTGGGGTTAGAATTTAAAAGAGAAAAGAAAGACTTAAATTTATCTTGTTTTGTTGACGCGGATTGGGCCGGAGAAGTTCATGATCGTAAATCTGTCTCCGGGTTTGTATTTAAATTATTTAATAATACTCTAATGTGGGCAACACGAAAACAGCAATGTGTTTCTTTGTCTAGCACAGAGGCAGAGTTAGTAGCACTTTGTAGTGCTGTATCAGAGGGGCTTTGGCTGATGAAACTTGTTAAACACTTTAATTTAAAAGTTGAACCTATGTTGATATATGAAGATAATCAAGGATGTATGGCTATTTTAAACAATCCTGCTAACAACCGTAGAGTCAAACATATTGATCTAAAATATAATTTTGTTTTACATAAATAATAATGTTTTTAAGTTACAATATATCTCTACTAAGGAGCAGTTGGCAGACTTGTTTACAAAGGGCCTGAAGGTTGTTTTGTTCAATAAATTTAGATGCCTTTTAGGTATTAAGGTTTGAACGATTTTAGTGAGGGGGGGTGTTAGATTCCTGTATTTAAATTGCACTAAAATCGAGATAGATGGCAACAGCTGTAATATTTCTATATTTAATGTTGGCTAGTTTGACTATTACATAGTAAGGTTGGTAGTAGTGATTTGAAATAGAATAGTTGGCTTTGTGGTTGTGAAGAAGAAGTTTTGTTTTGGAAATAATAATGAGTCAATAAATTACGAAGTGTGAGGAGTTCACAGAGTTTTATTTGGAAGTATATTCACTAATAACATTATTTACATGGTAAATTTTGTACCCCCTGTTAACTTTTGTTCTAATAAAAAGTTTTAAAAAATCGGGTGGGGTCTAATTCAGGGTCTTCACTTAACGTTAAAATGTTTTTTTAGCGGCAAACTTTAATCAATTTCAAAAAAATTAGCACTTTTTTTTTGTATTGAGTTACAATTTCTCCTGTCCCCATATTAAGTTACCTAAAACTGCCTGAAAATACCGTCAGTCCCTCGGTCATTCCCATGACATTTTAAAAATAATAAATGTCATTTATTATCCTTGATAAAAATGTCCGTTTTATATTTGGAGCATATTTTCATGGTTTGCAACTACATACGAGGGATGTCAAGTAGAGAGATCGTGAATAATTTTTCGACAGAATACAGAACTCGTCCTATTTCAAGTAAAGGCACTGTACAAAGACTGTACGAATAGTTTTTGGGAACTGGTTATATTGATACGTCCCATTGTAAATGCATAAGAAATCCAAACGTCGTAACGGAAGAATTTAAAATGAAATTATGCCTAGTAGTACAAGAAGATTCATCCTCTAATTTAAGGAAATTAGCAGATCAATTGGGTTCCTGAAAAAGCAGTTGTCGTAGAGGTTTAAAACAGGAAAAATACCATTATTATAAAATAAGAAGTGTACAAAATCTATTGCCAGACGAATATTTTTTACGAACGGAATTCTGTGAGCTTAGGATGGGAAAAATTAACAGATATCCAGATATTCTAAATTTAGTTTTCTTTACTGATGAAAGTCAGTTTTCTACAAATGGGACCGTAAAACAACAAAGCATTTGGGCACGAGAAAATCCATATTCTCTACAATAAAATCACACACAATGGTGGAAAAGCGTTAACATTTGGGAAGGAATTTGTGAGAACATTTCCATTTTTCATCGAGGGTTTACTTACTACTGATAAATGTTTGGAATTATTGGAACCAAACGTAGGCCCTGCTGTTACTAATGCAAAAACTAACGGCAAAATAATTTTCCAACTGTTACTGAATATCTTAATAACACTTTTCCAAACAGTTGGTAGGGCGTTTTGGTCCATTTGAGTGGCCTGCTCGGAGTCCCGACTTAACGCCCCTCGATTTATTTTACTTGGGATACGTGGGTCGATAGTTTTTGACAATGTTCGTAAAATACTCCAAAACTGTACTGGATTAAAAAACAGAATTATTCAGGCATCTCCTCGCCAATTAGAAAATGTAAAAAGACATTTTTATGACAACTTGGACTATTGCTTATTTATCCGCAAATGGCGGACACTTTGAACAATTTATTTAAATGTTCTTGTTGTAGTTACAAAAATGTATTATTAAGTAGTTTTTTAAATCATGTGCTAAAAAGATTTATTTTTAGAATAAAAATCAAATAAATTTTTAATAAATGTTTTATTTTTTTAATAATAGCAGCTAAGTAGCTGATAACTTAAAAACTTGTTTTCAGTCTCCCCCTTTAATTTCTTGGCGACAGTACGTAAGTAGGTATTGGCGAAAATATTTTGTTCATAACAGAAAATTTGTTTAAATTTAAGTTTCTGTTCGTAAAATTTTATAAATAACGCCAGTTTACCTTTCTTTTTAACAACAATTTTACGAAGCCTCATATAGTAATACGTGTCAAATTATTTTAAATAACTGTCATCATCTAATACCTCACATACAAGGATTGGCAAAATTGCTATATAGCTACTATATTACGTAATATATATATATATATATATATATATATATATATATATATATATATATATATATATATATATGTGGTTTATGAAATATCTTCGCCGTCCGGATTCTGTCCGGATTTTTATGTAACCCTGTTCTGGTTTTTAAATTTTAGATTTTATACATAATTTTGTTGTGTGAACCAATCAAATATAGCAAATTTACTAAATTCTTTTGTGACTACAATGGTACACGAAACTAACGCCCAGAACTGACATTTTTTGTCTTAATTTGACATTATAAAAAATCTAAAATGCAATACACCATAAAAAGTTGTTCTCTATGGCAAGGACCATAAAAAGATATTTTACGAGACTTTAAAAAAAATCAGAATAGGCCTATAAGGCATAAACATGTTTATATATTTAAACTACCAAATTTTATTATATCAATCTACATCTTTTCTCGAGGCCAGCGGCCTATCATGTATTATTATATTGCGTAGTTTTCGTCAGCTCAATAAAAAGTTCAGAAATATTTAATTCAAAGCGAATTTTGAATATATACTCTTGTTATTTGATTTATGCTTGTTAGGAGAAACGATAAAGGTTTATATTCTTGGAAACTGCTGGTACGTTACTGGCGACATAAATAATATTATTACTGCCGGAAATTACAGATATGGTTATTTTTTCGAGCGAATGATATATCCTAATTTAAAATTCGTACGCAAAACGATTACTGATTTCATTGGGATTTTTTCTTTCTTATATTGACTTTTTACACGCAATCTGGGATAAATTGGTTAATTTTTTTGTTGACGAGCAACTGGCGGTTAAATCAATTTATTCTAAAAATTCGTAATCACTGTATTCACTGTTCTTCTTACTTACCTAAACATTCATTACATATTTAAAAACACTACAATTTAAACCAAAAACTGTGAAATGCATGATTGCTGTCTGTGTTTAGGGCAATCTTCACATGACTTTTAAATACCCAAAATAATTGGAAAATACATCTGCACACTTTCAATAAATCACTTAGTTTAAAATACGCAAGTTTCCAGTTATAGAAAATAATAATGAAATGGACTATAAATATATTTTTTTGCAGTTTGCAGTTTTGTCGTTCACAAGCGGTGTCATGAATACGTCACATTCACATGTCCTGGTGCTGATAAAGGTGCTGATTCTGATGTAAGTATTTTATAAAAATATCAACAATCCTCCTATTCTCTAATGCTTTAAATTAGTTCCATGCGAATAATAAGGATAATAGACTGCTGTTAAAATGACATTTCATTTTTCTTACTATGGTTCAAAAAAGGACAATGACAGTATGCCAACACTAAGTTCTAGGATTTTCTTTAGGTTTTTGTCACTCATTTTTACAAAACGTAAACAAAATTAACACAAGCAGCTTTCCTTCAGAATTTAATTGTCTTAAAGGTTTTAAAAGGCCTTAGTAAAAATAAATGTACAATAAAAGTTTCTTATTTATTTTATACTTCTGTAAAAGTTAATTCTTTCTGTATGTACCCATATTTTCTGTCCCCTTAATTTATAGAAAGTTGCACTTCCATTTATGAAGATATGAGAGTATATATGAAAAAGGGACATAATATTGTAAATATTATTTTTTTAATTAAAAAGGGGACTTATATAAATAAGATCCATAAGCACAAACCTGAACAATTCGAGGCTAACCTGAACTAAAAAATTATATTCCGAAACGGTTACTTTATTAACAGCTAAAGTTAATTATCACATTTATCCTTTAACGGTAAATAAGATAATGATTGAGCAAAAAGCCCTTCTATAAAGTTTAATTATGAATAACAAATTTCTAATTTGTTCATTTAACAGAAATAAACCAAATTGTTTTGTGAGATTTTATAAGAAAAGTTTAAGTATTTAAAAGAGTTTTTGAAAATCGCACTGCTACTAACTTGATAAAATATCTTCAAAAAGTTACTCTAAGGGCATTTCGTTAACGTCTACCAAAAAGATAATCTGGACCATTAGAAATCAGACTGTAGGAATTAAGTCCATCTTATGGATGGAAATGTATAGTAAAAAATTTAATTTTCCCTTGAGGCTGGGAAAAAGCTTCATTAGTTTTTAACTCTCCTCTTTCCGAATTTTAGGAAATAACCTTTATATTATGAATAGCCGCATAATCTTAATCTCGGCAAATATTAATGCACGGCCCAGTGATTTATAAATTCTCTTATAAACTTTTTACCATACTTTACAGCTTTTTACTGCCCTATGCATGAGATGATCACCTACAGGTAATTCCTATCTATCCCTTTTGTTTCTCTATATTTGGAAAATAACTATTCTATATCGCTAGATTCCTAGATTTATGTCAAAGGGTTGTTAGAAAGGGCTTATCTGGCAATTTTTTTATTTTATAATATGAAAGTACTCCCCTCGAAAAGCTTATACCCAAAAAATCGGAATTTTGTTGCTGTTAGTATTAAAATTTTTTTATTATGTTTACACTAACAAAATTCCGAAAAATTTCGATATTCCTCAAAGCCTAGCGACCTATCATATATTTTTAAATTGTGTAAATTGTACCCTACAAGCAGTCCACTAAATATTCAGTTTTATGCTACTTCACTTTACATCGTTTAACATACAACATCTCCGAAATTTTTTAGAAACTGAGTAGGAAAACCAAATAAGAAAAACAACCGGTCATTATTATAACTCATAGCTTAAACGGTTTAAAATTTAACGTAAAGTGAATGGTACATAATTTGTCTTGTATTTAGTTCTGAGGTGTTAATAATCTTAAGCTCAAATTGAAAGTAATAATTTATTATACTGTTTTTTTAGGACACCAGAACAAAACACAATTTTAAAGTCCATACATACTCATCTCCTGCATTTTGTGATCATTGCGGATCTCTTCTCTACGGTGTCCTTCACCAAGGAATGAAATGTACAGGTAAGTCCTTATTTTCAATTTACTTTAAACCGAAATAACTCAGGATATTGTCCTATTGTCTACCTCCGGAATCACCTAAACCTTGACTTTTGCTGATATAGTTACAGATAGGAGCTCTACTCCTGTTTCTATTAGTGTAATATCGTGATGTTTCACTGGTCATTAAAGTGAAAATTTTGTCGGATCTCCCAAACTACTGTAACTGATTTTGAAAGAATCCCTGGTATAAAGAAGGTAGATCATAAACATTATTTGAAGTTGGTTGGATTTTCTATGAGATGGATGAAAACAAAGTTTTGCAATATAAAAATACATTTATTGCGAGTATACCTAATTGTGAACTAAAATATTTTTGACTCAGAAATTTTCTTTTATAAATAACATTTACTGCTTCGCTCCTCAAAGTCCAACAATAGTCTGCTAGCATGACAGGATTCCACTTACCCTGGTAACGCCGTTCCATCCCTGAAATGTCCTGATGAAATCGTTGTCCATGTTCGTCACTGACATCACCCATGTTTTTTTTTCTTTACCAAAACATTCCCAGTGGGCTCACTATGAAAACCCCTAAATCTTGTTCGGGTCTTGTAAGTAGGAACAGAGAGATACAACTTTGAAATTTCACCAGCCGCCACTGAGTCCCTGGTTAAAAAGATGTTCTTGGCAGCCAGTATTTGTTAACATAATGGTTCACTTTATGGCGACTATTCCATAAACAGAGGAAGCAGCAATATTTTGTATACCCTGTTGCATCCCCATAAGTATTGCGATCACTTTAAAATCAGCACAAATGCCTCACAAATAGTGATTGTAGTTAATTTTTTGCAACAGTGTCCTCAGATTTTCATAAGTTTCTTTCATCAATGCGGCATGACCCACCGGAATAGCTAGATAAGCGTTACCGTTGTGCGGAAGCACAGCCTTAAGATTTGTTTTGGAGGAGTCGATAAATAGTCTCCAATACTGTGGATTGTGTTCTATTCCCAGAGATGTAAAAACACCTTTAATGTTACTACAGTACACTAAATCAAAATGCATGCTATAAAATCCACAAAATCGTCATGACGATGGTGAAATACAGTAACCTTGGATTTCTTCGCCAAAAGATTCCACTGTTGTAGACGCGATGCGAGTAATTCTGCATGAGACTTTGATAAATAATCGTTCACAAAGTCATTTAGTTCATCTTGGTTAAGTAAATGGGGTTCTGTGGACGAAGATGGCAAAAATTCAGGGTCTTCAGTGGTCTCACTAGGGTTTGCTGGACTGTTACTTTCTATATATTGGTGAGACAAGGTTGTTAGGATCTGAGGGACGGGATGGTGTTCATCGTCTTGGCGAGGCCGTGCTGATGATATCCCCACATATTCTCTTTCTTTTACCCACTTTTAGCCCTTGTTCTTTATTTTTGCAAAAATAGCAATCAGTGCCATAATCTACTTGCTATGTCCATATCATTGGTACACCAATTGGCAAAGTGTGTAGCGAGGAGGCGGTTGACGACCAATTACTGATCTTCCAGTACATCCCAGACATGTTCAATACAGTTTAGATCTAAAGAGAGCGAAGGTAACGGCCAATGATCAATTTTATCCAATGCTAGCTGTCCTAAAACTGCCCTGGCTCTATGTGGTCGGGCGTCATCATCTAGGAATCTCAAATTGGGCTCCAAATTCCAACGGTAATCATTTACCATGTTACTAACGATGTCCCGGGCATAACTTTTACCTGTCATTGTACGTTCACAGACATTCAACTCCATTCCGCCCCATACTATAGCACCGCCACCTCCGAACGAATGTACTTCTTGGACATATCGGCCACTAACTCCTGAATTGAGCGGTCTCCAGACAGGAACTGTTTTTACGAAGACTAAAGCGGCTCTAGTCTGTAAACATCACGGTCTTCCACTCATCAAGCCAGTTTACCCGTTCATTGTACCAAAGCAAGCGTTGAGCTCTGTGATCTGCAGTCAAAGGAGGACGCCTTATAGGCCTAAAGCTATGTAGACCTGCCTCATTTAAACGATTTAAGATAGTTCGTGGGGTTATACGAAGTCGGCTGGCAGCGAAAAGGTCCCGACTCAACAACGTGCAATTTTTTGAAGGCACCATCCTAGCTCCTCTGACCATTAATCTGCCTTTCCTGGGATTCGTAGACCTCGGTCTGCCTTCGCTTGGTCTTTCCCGGGCAGTTTCAGTCCCATTAAATCGGTTGATCAGACGGGAAATCATACTTCGACAAACATTAAACCGATTAGCTACATCAATCTTTCGCGCACATCCAAGTAGTAACTCAATGGCTTGATTTGCTTCATCTTCATTTAAATGACGTCTATTCATATTGTGACATATAATAATCACAATTTTTACAGGAACCACTAAGTAACTGTGAAACAGAAATGGAGTCCATAGAAACAAAATTCCATATTATTTATTTTTATCGAAAAGTTTTTTTTGGTACAATTTTAAATGTGTATGACCATTGTTTTTTTCGAAAAGAAGATGGGGGAACATAAAGAAGCCACTTTTTTATTTTGGGGTATTTGTTCTCAGAGAAACCACGATGTCCTTAACTTATTTCGATCAGTTTACTTAAACTGCTCCTTCCTTTATTTTGTGTAAAAAGTTCAGAAATAAATTGATAATACCAAATTTGGTTGCCTTTATTATTGCACTTGTCAATTTAAACCCTTGGTTAAATAAGACCGGTCTCAGCAATAGTAAGTCGTGCCTGAAAAGTGATTTAATTAAACGTTTTGCGCGTATCGACGACTCTTCCAGACATCTTACGAAATGACTTTTCATAAACATATGTCGTTGTTTACAATCTACCCTAATTTAATTAAATTTAATTTGGGTTCAACCGCGTGGAGAAGCTTACAATTTTATTACAGAAGGTTTTTGTTTTCCCCTACAAACCACCCTTTATAGACGTTCATGAAATCGGATAAAATAAAAGTTCGAAATTGGCTCTTTGGCGTCAAGAGACTCTGAAGATCGACATATAAACTCAACGGTTCGTTTAAATAAAGTAATTGTATTTGTATAGGATAACTGAAACTCCTACAGGACCTAAACAACGTAGTTTTATTATACTTTGCTTTTACATAATAATTCCCTTGTGGTTATGCAAAACGACATGAAATAGGTGACAATAAAAATGGGGTGAATAAATAAATACAAATACTAATTTTTATTTTTAACAATGATGTTGTCTATAGAAAAATGTATCTATGTAAGTGAAGATGGGTTTGCATGATTGTTTAATGCATCATAAAAGGTTACATTAGATACAATGAATGTAATATTTGTGAATAATAGCTTGAAAAAATATCTAAAAAGAACAACAGGAAATAATAATAGGATTTTTTTCTAGACAGGAAAGACTTAGTATTCTCATAGAGAAGCATTTGTGTCATATACATGAATGTTGTTGTACAACGTGGGCAAAAAGAATGTAACACTTCAAATATTTTCATACCCATGTATAGTTTAGAAAAACGCTCGATCCCGTCAATGTTATTTTTATTTTTTACAAATTGTAAGAATCTTCAGTATTATACAGGGTTGCTAAAAAAATCAGGGCACACGTCAACTTTAGTTTTTTAAATGAAATACTCCAATTTTAATTCGATATTTGAATTATACTTAAAACATTGAGTATTTTTCATGTAACATACCTTATACCTATCTTCAGCTGTTAAAGAAGGTGATTTTCATGTGATTAATTAAAGAAAAGCAAAATAGGGAAAGTTACCTTGGTAACAAAGCATATTATTGTATTTAAACTCGTGTCATTTTAATAAAAGTGACATTTACTGTCAAACAGAAAATTTTAACTTTTTCAGTTATTGTTATAAAAGCATGTCATAAAAGTAAAATGCACTTAAGTGAAAAAGATCGCATGATGGTTGACTACGGTGATAGAAAGAGGTCTACGGTTGAAGTATGTGAACTTTTTAGTAATGTTTGTCGAGATCAAACGCCGATTTCAACGTCTACAATAAGTAAGATAGTTTCTTAATTAACAGAAACTGGATCTCTTCGCAATAAACTAAAAACTAGATTAAATGTTTTTACTGTCTTATCAAGGCAATTCCCACGACAGTACTCGTCAAATGGGTCTAATTCAAAATATTGGTTATAAATCTGTACAAAATACTCTTCATCAGGAGTAATATCGTCCTTACAAAATTTTGCCTTGTCCGCGAACTAAACGAGGATGATTTCGATCGACACCTTCAGTTTTCCGACTATGCAAGCCATCTGAAATAATGAAGAAAATTTCGCACGGAATATTTTGTTTTCATACGAGGCTACATTTTGCCTAAATCGAACAGTCAACCGTCAAAATTGCAGGTACTGATCGACAGAGAATCGTCACAGGATGCAAGACGCCCATACACAGCCCCACAGAAGCTACACATATGGGCCGGAATTTTACACAATAAGACATTAGGACCTTTGCTTTTCGAAGAAACGTTAAACTCAGCCAGATATTTGTACTTTTTGCAGTTTGAATTAGTTCCAGCTATAGCTACCCTATATCACGATGATCCAGATACTCCTTAAAGAAGCATCGCCGCCCCATTACGCCGCACCGGTACGAGAAGATCTAAACGAGGTTTTCCCACGTAGGTGAATAAGTAGAAGTGAAAAATAAAATGATCCGCGCGCTCACCAGACTTAGCACCTCTTAACTTCTTTTTGTGGGGATATTTGATAGAAATAGTGTACAAAAACAGGCGATTTGACTGAGAGGCATTAAAAGAGAATACGATATGAAATTCGACAAATTCCTAAACAGATTATGAAGAACGTTCAAAATTAATTTGTTTTACGTTCGGATTGTCAATGGCCATTAATTTAAACATTTAATCAAGTACTCTTCTTTGTATAATTTTATTTTATGCCTAGAATGCTGTTGTATTTTGCTTTTACGTAATAGGCAGATCACCTAAATTCTGTCAATTACTAAAATTTAGATTGTGATATATCGGAAACAGTTGAAGATCGGCACAGGGTATGTTACATGAAAAATACTCAGAATTTTAAGTGGAATTCAAATATCGAATAAAAATTGGGATATTCCAATTAAAAAACTAAACACATGTGCCCTGTTTTTCTTTTTGAGCAGTCCTGTATAATACTAAAAATTCTTAAAATTGGTAATAAATACAAACTACCTTGTTGGGTTCGAGCGTTTTTCTAAATAATACATGGTTATGCTCCATTCTTTTTGCTCACGTTGTATTGTTGATATTAAAGCATGTATGGCATAAAGCTTTCTATTATGTTTAAGTAGAAATATTTGTGTATCATGTATCTTTATGTTTCTAATTGACCGTTCCTCTTTTTCGTGCAATTTGAAGCAGTTATTAGCAATAACAATAAACCATCGGTAGCTGAATACTCATTTCAGTCTTGACCTCCTCTCTTGACCTGTCTACTTTTATTGCAAAAATAAATAACTCTCAAAAAGTTTTACATCAAAACATTCGTGAACGCTCTTTTCCATAGCCAAAATGTTGCTCATTTCCAAAAAAATCCAAGAACAGTTCTAAATTATTTCTTTCTAAAGGCCTTTACTATTTCTCCCAATTGTCTACAAGATTATGAAGAAATTTACTTAATTTTAAATTACACAATATTTATGTAGAAAAACCTAAATTTATCCACAACAGCTTCTACATTCTTCATCATTTGTCACACAGAAGTTCATTAAATTCCTTAGCATATCCAAGGCTCAAGGCTTTGGACCATACTGCACTCATAACAAACTTCCTTCTTAAAGTCTTCCTCTCAAACTCTTGGTATTGGGCAATAGCAAGATATATATTTATATATTTTTATAAATCTTACTATGACTAAAACTGAGCTAACCCGAGCGACCGCGACCGAACACCCCACATTCTGAATTGCGCAGGTTATCGGTCACGGTCGCTCGGGTCAACTCAGTTTTAGTCATAGTAAAATGTAAAAAAAAAACATTGCAATGAAGACAAATTTACTATTTTATTGAATAAAAATTGTACATCAAACTGATTTTCAGCAGGCATCTTTGCCCGTACAACGTTTCGACCTTTTGTAACTTCGACCTATGCTCATTTTGACCGTTTTAAACTTCAACCTTATTTACACTTCGATCTTCTGTACTTTCTATATTTTCGACCTTTTGTATTTTCGACCTTCTTACTTTCGCTCTTTCATCCGCCGCCCTCTAAATTCAATCCAATCAGTGCTGGGTTTAGAGGTTCAGCACAACCCTATGGTCCTTACATATTAATGATGTATTTACTACCGGATAAATCCATAGTTATGATGAGTATTATTATATAACACTTAAACATTCATTTCTTTAAAGCAATAAGACAGCTTGAGCTGGGTAATATTTCTTTCATAAAATTCTCATAACATTTTAGAGGGGGGGGGGGGTTTGAAAATCTTGTCCAGTTTATCGTCGGTTCGTGTTTATCGTCACACAAAATATCCAACAGTAATCATTCCACCCTCTGAATATCTTAGCCTTACAAAGTTGCTAGCTTTTAATCCCTTAAGTCCCCTATACCTGTCATAAGATCCTCAATAAAATTTAGAGAATGGTCTCAAACACCCTGTCCAGTTGAACGCCCAGTCATGTTTACTGTCAGGCAAAACATCCAGCAGCAATCATTCCATCGTCCTGAATAGCCTAGTCTTACAACCTTACCTTTAATCCCTTGGGTCCTCCATATTTTTTACAATAAATTTTAGAGGTTGATCTCAAAGCAATTCTTCAGGTTAACGCCACGTTAAATACTTACAACAATACTTATTTCATCATCTGAATAATCTACTCCTGCAACCTAATCTTTAGTCCCATTTTACTAAAGTGCGTCTCACTTTTCTCCCATACACTTACGGTACTTAAATAAGCTTAAAGTCTGTCTCAACTCTTGTAAGTAAAGAGCCTTAATAAACCATACTCGGCTAAAGGTAATTAGTTACATTAAATTACTTTGACATTTTATCTACATAGCCACAGCTCAATACATTGTGTATGTATATTAATTACCAGGATTTGAGAAATATTGACAAAGTTTCAAAACGCTTACGCTTTTGAAGTAGCGGCCTGTCAGCAGTTTATCCGTCTGGTAAAATATTCTCTTTTGCTTTATCTTAAATACAGGTGTTGCTGGTATAAAACCAAGTTTTGCATTAGCCAGCATTTATAAAATGATGGAAAATTTAAAATCAGGGATATTAAAAATTTAGGTACTTATTAAATTGTTTAAGCTTATACAGCAGCTCTACTTCATTCTTAAATTTATTTATGATATTTAAGATTTTTGTTCATGTATTGGAATTAAAATATGAACGGTTTCTTGGATATATTTTTTGAAAATATTGATTTTGTAATTTATTGTAGAAATCTTTTTGCAAAAGATCGAAAAACATTAACAAACGTTTAGTGAAGTAGTTTTATTTTACTCTTGAGGGAAATTTGAGCTAGAATATATATATATATATATATATATATATATATATATATATATATATATATATATATATATATATATATACGCAGGGTGTTATGAAATTCACTGCATATATTCAAACCGGTAAATCCTGATATGAATTCAGATTGAAGAAAAATAGTCATAAATGGCGCTTCGCAATAATAAGCTGGTAATCGCCCCTTAAATTTTCTCAAACCAGCGCTACCCGCTACTGGCAGGAAACACATGATATGGAGTAAGTTGCCAATTCTATCAATATTTTTTTATGTATCAAGTTGGCATAAGAAATAATGGTATTATTACCTTTGTAGTAAAATACACTTCTTTTGAAAATACCAATATAGGTACCAAAAAACACTGACAACACAGTACAGCCATTAATTTAATGCAAGGAACCAACGCCTGACTACGCTAAAAAAAGTTCCAACAACGCATCAAACGCAAAATTTAAAAGATTCCACGGTATTGTGTCACTACCCGCACTATTAAAAACGGAGAACTTATGTTTTTATTACTTTTAAAGTAAAATCTCTGTCACTTCCCTTATTATAAAAAGATGTTTACATTAAACTTGACACACTACACAATACTAACAAAACCGTAGGTATTGCCATTAATGAAAAAAAAAGCATTCCACTAACCAATTAAATACAATGCTTAAAAGAATCCACGGCCTTTTTTACTATCAGGACTATTAAAAGATCACAGAAAAATAAAGGGTTTGTTATGAATAACTGGGAACTACTTAAAAAGGAAAATGAAAAGTATTGGTGACTCAAATTGATGAAGCCACCTGCAATCAGCTGATTTTTAACGGATAGATGGGCTCATTCTTGACGACAAAATTGACAAAGATGCCAAATAATGCGATAATGAAGACAAAGATGAGACGAAAACATACCCCCTAGCCATAGGCGGTTCCAGACCTCTATTTTTGGGGGAGCTAAAACCCCCGGTTTACATATTTGGGGGGGGGCTTAAGTCCCTGGTTTATATATAGGCGGCTAGGCCACTCAGTTGGATTTGGGGGGGCTAATCCGAGATTTGGAGGGGCTTAGCCCCCCCAAGCCCCCACCTAGAAACGCCTATGCCCCTAGCAAATCACAAAAGTTTTTATTTATAATAAATATTATCGCAGCCCTAGTCTTAAAAGAGTTGAGAGTAAAAAAAAGGAATGAATGTGAATATAATTTTATATTTATAATAAAATTTATATAATTATAAATATAAATTTATTTCAAATTTCATATATTAATAAAACTAAAATCGGAGCCATATACTACTAATGATTTAAAAAATGAGTACTGATGAGCAATTCTAAAAAATGTATTCATTTTTGATAATAATGTAATCAGAAAAAATTTGCAGAAAGTCATGCGGTTATACCTGCGGCTTGTTTGATTGGAGATTTTTGTTTTGTCTTTTAATAATTTGACCAGTCGAAGGCGTTGTAATATTTTTTAGGCGACTCTTTTGGTATAGAAATGTTTAATGCCGATACATGCTGCCTTGCATGGGCGTAGTCAAGGGTGCTTAGCACCCCCAAAACGCCAATTAGCACCCACCAAAATTTACAACCGTGCCCCCTATTAGGCATAGTTAAGGGTAGGCTTGGGTGTGCTTAGCACCCTCAAAACTCTAATTAGCACCCCAAACAAAATTTTTGGCCGTATACTGAATTGGGTTTAAGGCTTAAGCACCCCTGAACTTGACTGCCTAACTACGCCTATGCTGCTTTGAAACTTTCCTTAAACTCCCTGTATTTCAGATTGTCGGATAAGGCATCAATTCGAAGGGATTAAAACATCTATTCGTTCGAATATTTGATCATGTTAGTGATTTTGATGATTTGGCCATTTTTTATTACGAAACTATACACTTTTAATTTGTGGAATGTCACGAAAAAAGCGCTGACTCCGTTTACAATTTATTCAAGACTGCTAAGACTGTACATCGTGCGCGACGTGCGGCGCAGAGCGCGCGGCTCATAGCGTTCGGAGCGCGACACGCGCTCGAAATTAGTAAATATCTTTCGACCTAATAGAGACCACTTTTATTTTTTGATGAATTATTAGAGTAAAACACAGTTTTGCTATTTCTTACGCTGTGGGAACGAGCATGAAAAAAATATTTAAACAACTGATTTGTTAATAATGTTTATTAAATAATTTTCTAAAATTATTTTCATCATGCAATCAAAAAGGCTTACACAACAATAAATAAAATGACGAGAGAACGATATCCATCCGATGATTAGAACCACAGCTAGTGAATTTACAGTGTGACAGAAACAAACAAACTATTAAAATTTATAAATAGCATAAATCGGAAGATAAATAAAAAAAAAATTCCGATACACGTTTCGCCCAAATCCGTACGATTTGTAAAAGAATTACTCATAATATGGGTCGTTGATCAATACGAAGCTAAAGCATTAAACATGATTTACATAAAAGCAATTAATAGGGGGATAAATGGCCGAAAAAAACGTTTTATCTTTTCCGAAGCAAAAAATTGTCATTTATTCAAATGTATTTTACTTTGTAAAGCATTATTATGAGTTCTGTTCTGAATTAATTAAATTGTAATTCCTTTATAATTACAAATAATAAAAATGCAAATAAATCAGTAGGTAGTAAGTGCCTCCCTCAAAAAATTTAAATTTTCTATACAAAGCTCTTTTTTTGAAAAGATACGTTTTCTATAACAGGCTTTATTTTTACACTTTAAATGTCTGATCTTAGTACCCTAAGACCCAATTCTTCGGGCTTTAATCAAACAGAAATATGGAATTTGACGTTGCTCAACAAGAGAAGGCTACCTGACTCATTCCCACACAGTAAGAGGGTCAAGTGATCTAATGCGAAGGGCTTTAGTTTTTGAGATAATTGGCCTGAAATATAACATTATATATAAAAAAATACATATAAAGATCAATACAGTTAAAAAAAAGTAGTATGTGGGTAAGTACTATCATATGAACCAAGATCGGCCGCTTGCAAAGAAGTATTAAGGATATGTTAATGCTTAGAACGAGCGTCAATGGCGGCTTTAAGGCCGCCACAGATACTCAATTTTCTTGCGCAGACATAAGTTGTAAGGTAAGTCGCTGCGTTAGTGTCGACAAATCGGAAGATTTTGTTACTCCGTCCAAATATAAGTTTGGCTTGAACGCAATAAGGAATTGTTCGAAATTTTCGTGCGAGTACAAGCAAGTTGGAACGTGTGTGTCTTGTTGCGACTTGGATTTCAGTTTTTCTATTCGTTTATATTTACTTTTTATTGTTTGATCGACGATCCGACCCATTCCTTAATACCAAAGCTGAATGGAAACGGATAGAAAAGCCTGAATTGTAAGTGGGTTATTGCGACTTCAGTCAAACCTTACAACAGTTCGCTCAAATAAACCTTATGCAACATTGAGCGTATGTGTCGGTCTTCAGGGCACTACGAGCAGACATACAATGTGTGAAAATGATGCCTGCTATATAAAATTTATTTATTCGAAAGACGATCGAGAGGAAATTTCAATTTTTTTAGGAGGATCATTCTGGAGAAAAGAGAAGCACTACCAGTCACCATCTACTGATTTATTTACATTTTTATTGGTTTTTTATTTTAAAGAAATTTAAATTCCATTAACCCAGAACAATCCTCGTGCTAATGCTTTACAAAGTAAAATCCATTTTTTCCTTCGGAAAATATAGAACGTTTTTTTCCTCATATCTAACACAACGGGAAATCAATAAAATTATTAATTGCTTTAATGTAAAACATGTTTAATGCTTTAACTTCGTATTGATCGACGACCCATTATAACACAGGTCCTGGCAAACAAATTTGGCGAATAACCTGATGTGAATTTAAATAAAGCACGTTTTGAAATTCATGCCTAGATATATTTGTTTAGGAAAAATGACGGTAAGAAAGCTCTAGAACGATTAAAAGACCTTTTTTTGTTGCGCGAACCTGTTATGGTGCAAATGTAGTATAAAAATGAAATATTGTATTTGACATCATTATACGCATACAATAAATACTTGGGTTGAATCACACCGAGAACTGAAAATGACTGTGGTAGTATAAACATGCATGTAACTTCTCTATTGATAACTGGTATTAAAAAGAAGAACCTGTAAAATATTATTTGTTCTAGTAAATACACAGAAAAAACCCTATCGTATACGGAGTTAGATACCAATTCCGTACTGCACAATACAAATTTTACAAATTCGGTTTCTTTCAATGTTTATGATTGTTAACCAGTAGGTTATAAGATTGCTTGAAATATAAGGTTTCATTGGTTTTTAATAGGTCGTTTAAATATAACAATTATTTTATGCAATAACAGGCGCGGCCCGTGAGTTTTTTTACAGGTGGGTCAAAATTTTATGGGCAACTAGTGATATCAAATCAACCAAAATACACTTTTTTAATCAAGAAAGGTTTTTCAATAATGTGCGTAGTTTTGCCCAGAAATTATTATTTAACTACAAATAAACACTGCAAAAAACATAAAATAGGTACTGTAGTTACTACAGTAATGAAATAGTAACATGAAACCTTAGATTACCAAAACTTGCAAAGCATTTACTACATTCTCTACATGAATAATAATTAGGTACCAGATCCAAATGGATTTCTAGTTATTGGTACAATTATATCAAGTTTATCTCAAAATCTCAAATAGAATTTTTTTTACGATAGAAACACTAGTTATTGCATAATAGAAATGTAGGTACCTGGATGTTTCCTTTTAACGTGAGCTCTCAAGTTAAAGGGTTTACAGAAATCCAATTTACATTCCCCACAATGTGCCACTTTAGATTCTCATCCTCAACACTTCTTGTGGATTAACGACTTACAAATAACACAAGTCACCAAAGCAAAACTAAACAGTATTTTTGGTACCTCTTTACTAAAGTTTTTGAAACATTTTGTTGTTATGTAGGCAATTAATTTTGACACATCGACATCGACAAGGAAAAAGGGTATTTTTCGCGAGATCCCGTTGACCAGCCGCGAACGGCCGGGAACTAGAACGCTGTTCAAGGTAGATCAACGGGATCTCGCGAAAATACATTCAAAGGAAAACACAACCTAGAACGCATGCCCGCAGTTTTAAATCGCTAGACAGGTTGGATGCTGCAGCTGCGTTGCAAAGGGAAATATTTCACTACAAAAACGGTTCATACTAATAAACGTAAGGCTGCTGCTGTTACATAGGTGTCCACAAAACAAGAAACACACTCTTGGCATCGGGATTGAATATTAGTGCATCCTCCTAGATATCCTGACACTGAAAAACCTGAACACAGCAATGTCAACAGTGCGCAAAAAGATTCAGTCGACAAAAACGGTGAACCCCTTGAACCGCCTAGAAATGCACCGCTGGTAGTGGGTACTGTTGAAAACAGTTCATTGTCGGCGGGCATATATCAGATGTTGTTTACTTACATGTCGGTAATTTGAATTCTGACACTACGGAAGAGAAACTTTCCGACTATCTTAGGGATCTTCGAAAAGATACTCCTTTTGAAGTGCGAAAATAAAGAATTCAAGTAAGTTTAACTCTTCATTCAAATTGGCCATTCCGCGAGAAAGCCATGGCACCATATGGAATGTCACTTTATGGTCAAAAGACGTTAAAATTCAAAACTTTCGATTTCAACGACGAAATAACTTTCGCGGTAAATCACAAACCCGCTTTAATAACAAATCTGGATATAGCAAGCATTACAATACCGGTCGTAACTACTGGTAGACAAGTAAAGAAATCAATTAAAAAAACGAAAGCTCAGCTATCAAAAAAAAAATTACAAATATATGTATATATTTATATTATATATATGTATACAAACGATTTTTTAAATTTTCGATTTCGGATGAATTTACATATGACGTCTTGGTATTCGCAGTAAGTTTTAATGGCAAGCACAAATTAAAGTAATCCATAAACAAATTCATAAAGGTATCCCGTTTACTGTCCACATCCTGACTATAGTATACAGAATCCCAAGATTCAGAAATTAAATTGTTTAAAAATATTTCTGATTTGGTGGAAAAATCTGAAAATGATTTCTTATTAGTCAAAACATGGTTCCATGACAATGGCTTGATCCTAAATGCAGATAAAACTCAGTGTCTCATATTTCGAACCCAGCAAAACAAATCGGTCTGCCCTGAAAGTGTCTCACTTGGTGAAAGTGTCATAAATGTTTCTGGTGTTAGTAAATTTCTAGGAGTTTATATGGATACCTTTTTAAAGTGGAATCAAGTGGAATATAATTCAAAAGCGTGCAGTTCGAATACAGTTAAATTTAGACTACAAACAATCTTGCCGCGGTATATTTAAAAAACACAAATGTTTGACAGTCCCGGCAATATTTATATATGAATATATCATGTTCCTAAAAAAAACATCCTCACAAAGTTTCTCAACATGAAATAAATCACAGTTATGACACCAGATGTAAAAATATTGATTACAATTAATTATTCAGAACCTTGAGTGAAAAAAAATGCCCTTATACCATGCAATTACATTCTATAACAGACTACCTTTGAATTTAAAGGGTCTTGAAAGATTGGACACATTTAGAAAAATTTGTACACCATAGCGCAATATACTGTTCAGGAATTCATGAGTTACAAATAGTATTTTAGCTTGGGCTGGGTAAATTTTGATTTTATGTATATTTGTCTTGTTCCTGACTGAAGTCTGTTATTTTTAATCTGTTATTATTATAATTCTTTTTTCCTTTAAATATAGCTGTTGACGTATTTCAGACTTTGTACTTGTACAAATATATTTTGAAATAAATTCTTATCTTATCTTATCCGTTGTATCGTAGACTTCACCAGGGTTCGCAAAACGCGATTCTATCGGAAGCCGTTCTAACCAGTGTAAAAAACCTAAAATATCTATAACCCTGAGAAGTTCTGGTACCATAGTGCAAGAATGGAAAACATTGTGTGCCACTAAGATTTTCATTTTTATATTTTTTATGGACAATGCTTTTCTGTGTAGTTAATAAATCTAGTTTTTTAAAAATCGTAACATATGCGAAAAATCGTATACTGCACTGTTACAGAAGATTTTTTTGATCAATTAGTTTATTAAATTAGTTGTTCAACTATTATTTTTTACAACCTTAATCTAAAGAACGAAGAATTTGTCGGTCATATTGGTATATTTTTTCTTCTTATTCTCTTGTCCTTTAAAAACAGGAATCAAATGAAAGTATGTGGTAAAATATTCAAAACTTTGATTCGAAACAGTAAGCACAAACTCTAAATATTGAAACTCAGCAACGGAAACTTTTTCTTGTCAGCATCCTATTAACACTAGCGCTTTATAGAGGGTAATTACCTTGAAGTTGACTTTTACTTCTTTGAAGTTGCTCCCGTTGTTTTTCTTCTTATTACTTTTACGAAAACCCGCAAAATTAATTTTTAATGTCGGCTTCGTAAAGGGTAAAATTATTTCCCTTAAGGCTTCCTGGGCTTTTCGGAGATAATTATTCATTAAGGGATGTAAGAGAATTATAGATAATATTGTTATACTTTTAGTATGGTTTTAATATGAATCAGCTATACGTACACTGAGAAAAAAGCTAATTATTCCTTATAAGAATTCTTAAACTCTTTATGCAACTGTTTAATACTATATGGGACAGCAACGCGCTTTGCTGCTTCAATACAACAAAAATTGCTAGACCGTCTTACTGTGGTAGCAATATGGTGACTTAGTCAGTAAAAAATTGAAAGCATAACCAAAATACAGCTTTTTAATAGGCATTAATCCTCTAGATTTTTATAGTAACCAACCAGTAATATTGGGACTATTATGTAGTTTTATAACTATAATAATATAACTTACAGTTGTAATAAAACGGGACAACAATCATAATAACCCTTTTTTCGTACCGTTATTAACCAGTACAATAGCCACTAAAATTCCGTTGTATAGTCGTTATAATACGAAATAGCAGCTTGTATAACCCAATTTTTTTGCGCTAACGAAACTGTGTCGTATGCTGTATGCATCTATCTTATTGCCTGTAAAATTTGAGACTGTTACCCTTAACATTCAGTTGTATTAGGACTGCTTGTCTTATTGCTGGGGTTACTTAATATTTCGAATTGCTGTTATAGAACTGTTTCATTAGAGTAGCAACATTTTCTCATAGGTATACAGGGTGTTATTAGTGGGTTTCTGTTAGGTGCAAATTATTGGAAAAAACTTTTTATGCAAGAAGTTCTTATAATTATAAATATAGCATATTTTAGAATTACTCTCAACTATATAGGATCTATTAAAAAAGCGTCATAATACAAAAATCATTTATATTATTAAGTTTTTGGTTTCCTCTTAACATTTCAAATTAATTTTGTGAAGTGTCCAATACTTATGTAAGTTCACTTGTTTTCAAAATGTAGTTAGTTGACAATTAATCTGTTTCAGCTTTGAAGTTTCGAAAACGGTTTGAGATATCAATCAATTACTTCCCTCTCAGTTTCAATACTGTAATTTAGTACTGTATTGTCTTAGTACTGACTCTACATAGTACCAGTAGTATCACAAATAGAAAAGAACTTGATACTAGTGGTGTGAAACTTCAATTCGTTTTCCGATAACTGAGTCCGTTTTCAGATATCGAGCTGTAGGATATCAAAGTTAACTTAAATTGAAGACATTATTCACAAAATTAATTCGCATTTTTCCATAGACCTCGTATAATTGAGAGTATTTTTAAACACTGATAATTAATACTTTGGTATAAAATGATTTCTCTTGTTCCAATGATTTGCACAAACAACTAAGACAACAACAACAAAAAACACAAACCCACTAAGCACATCACATCACGACATCCCCAATCTGTCGAAATTTTAATTTTGAAAAGATCAAATAGGGACATACCGAAACGCAAAAAGCTCATACTTGGTCTTCTCCTAGAGCCATACTAAAACGATAAACCGCCGATGGGCAATGATATTGTGCGGAAATGGTAATCCCGCCCTCTTTTGGGATTTTAAATAATAACAGATACAAAAAGATTTTTTACAGTTGCATGACAATTTTGCGAAGGTAATAAAGCGTTGTATTACTCTTATTAACGTGTAGTAGTAAGAAATGAAATTTTTACCCTTATTTGAAAGTTGTATTGGGGCTGGACGGCATAAGACAGAATTATATTGGTAATGTTATTAATGCATACTGTTTATAAATGCCGTTCTAGCAATTTAGGGATTGCTGTAGTTGTTAACCTGTGTTACTACACCAATAGTTTAAATAATACTGGTTAATAAAAAAATTGTTATCCGTACAAAATAATTCTTAGCAGTACTGTTTTATTAGATCATTTTCCTCAGTGTAGCATTACCAGCTTTTTCCCGAGAGTTTATCCGATGCGATGCTTCCAGCACTGGGTGGATGAGTTGGCGTTGGACTATACAGTACATATGTCCGCGGATGGGGTATAGAAGAGGACAAATGGACCAATGTTAGCAAGATACATAAAAATGTCACTTCTAATAAAATGTTTTGCTTTTAAAGTAAATAAGATTCACGTTATGAAAAATTTAATTTTTTATGCAGGGAGCAAAAAAAATGCAAAAACGTTATTTTGCATAAGAGTAAACATACCTTGTTTATCATTTTCTATTATAAGAACAAATGTGAAATATGTTTTAAATTAAACCCTAAGCCAAAGTACAAGATTTCATTAGAAAAATTAAATATTAAAAGTATCGAGTTTTATCCCATTATTTTTTTAAAGTCTCGAGTATTCTCTCTCGTACTTTTAACCAGAGTACTAGTTTCTACATAATAAACAATAATGACACCTATGGACATGTTTGTCAATGTCTTTATTGAATAAAGCAATTATTTAATTTAAAATACTTCTCATCAAAATGATAAAGGATTTTTATAGTCCAGTGTCATGGGGATGGCCAAGTATCATACCACTACATCAAGGAACAATTTTAGCGAGAAATTTGTAGGAATCCTAATAACTGAAATGACAATCTACAACACAATAAAAAAAAGTTCCAACGAACTGGTTCGGTTTTGAATCATAAAAAGAAGAAGCAGAAATATGACCGAAACAATGCTGCCACAGTTTTAGTTCTTCAGTCCGTTAGAAAAACTCCTGTAATGTCCCTTATAACTAAACATATATGCTAAACATATCCTAGAAGGTGTGAAAAAACTCATATTCAGATGAACTTAAAAGAAAATAAATTATTTTCGTTCAAACTCCACTTTAACCAAACGCTGGAAGAGGGAGATGAAGTGAAAAGACTAGATTTTCGTTGTTTATGGGCGGGACACCAAATTTTAAATGGAAATATCCATTTTTATTAATTTATGATGTTTTCTTGAATTTAGAGTAATGAGGCGAAGACAATATTTTACAAAAGTTAAAGTGTGGTGCGCGATAGCTGTCCGTGGCATTATAGGCCCATATTTTTTTAATAACACCTGCAATAGAATATCTTACTTAGAAATTCTAGATACATTTTTTAGCGATGAAAATTTGCAGTTAAATTTTTGCCAAAAAATGTATTTTTAACAAGATGGGTGCCCAGCACATTGCACGCGCGAGGTAATAGAATGGTTTCACCGCAGATTTGGTCCAAGGTGGATTGGTAGAAATGGCCCAATTTTCTGGCCCTAACGGAGCCCCGACATACCGTTGGCCGATATGTTTCTATGGGACCGTTTAAAACAAGTTACGTGCTAAATGGCAGAATTACCCAGGCTGTTCATTTAATATCCCAGGAAGAAATCAGAAATTCCTTCAGATATCTTAGGAAGCAAATAGAAAAATGTATTAAATATGGAGGGGAACTTTTGAAGTTTGATATCTTTATTGTATTGCTTAGTTTATATCATTTATTCTTTTGAGTTTATTTAAATGTTCGTATTATTTAAAAATTGCACTTGAATAACAAGTATTTTGAATTAAATTGCTTCATTTAATAAAGACATTGATAAACGTGTCTATAGATGTCATCATTGTTTAATATGTAGAGTGCTCTGGTACTCTGGTTAAAGATGTGAGAGAGAATAGCTGGTACTTTAAAAAATAATGTGATATAACTCGTTACTTTCAATATTTAAATTTTTTAAGTGACTGCTTCTAAAAAAAAGCCTTAAATTAAAACTTCGGATAGGGGTCTAATTTTTTGAAATATTAAAAACATCGACGAGTTTAAGGAAAAACTTGTTTTTGAAATAAAACTTGAGGTTTCAAAGAAATCAGTAACTATAATATACCATCAAACTAAAATAGGCTACAATTTTGGTTTGCGAACTTTCCGTCCCTGGTCAATTCATCTCCTGACGTTTTGTCCCCGGAGATTTTATCCCCGGACGTCTCGTACGCCGCACTTTTCCTTCTCCGGACTTTAGTATTTCTTAAATAGAGATCAATAAGCAAATAATATCCGGGGACGAATAATCCGACAATTAAAAGTTTATTCAAATAAATTGTAGCCAATAACAGAGGGACAAAACTGATTTTCACGTGAACGGAAAGCCATCATGTTGAACGATTCATTGCTGGAGTTGTCGTCTTCTAGAAAACAACGGCCAGATTCGCTGTCGCTGGACCCGTCTAATTTGACATCGAAAATTTTAAGCTGACTAGCAAGACAATCAAGTTTTGTACTGTAAACTTAGTTTTGAGTCTTTTTGCAAATTTATGAAGAAAATGGCACTTTAAGTGCGTATTTTTCCCAATAACAGGACTAGATTCATTTAAGCAACTATTTCCAAGGAAAATCATTTGAAAACCAAGCAAGTCGCTGAAATATAATAACTCTGAAGTTTTAATGACAATTCAGGACAAAAACTTGTTAAAACTACCTGATCAACTAAAAGATCTTAATTCAGACCAGTACTAGGTACAGGGTCTTCCAACGAGGACTGAACAGGGGCTCATTTTTGAGCTTCCTTGTATTTAAAGAAAAATCTAAAATAGCCAATCGATGTACTTTTTCCTGCAGAATTCAAAAATGAAACCAAAAATTTATTTGAACCAGAAACAAAAGAGTTACGCTATGGATAAGGTGTTTTTTAAATGGAACATAGCTTTTTATATACGATTTTCGGAACGAGTGAGTTTTTTTATGTCCGTTCTGATTAAAATATTTAATATTGTGACAGCTATTTTTATTAAATTTTAATGATTTATCCAGTATAATTTAACTTCAACCTGTTTGAAACATACACTAGGTAATAAAGGTAAAATCACCTTGAAATCCTTCAAAGTCAAAAAATTTGACAAATTTACTATAATATTCATTAGATGAGAGATTGCAGATTGTTATCTTGTTCTACAAATGCCAAGAAAATGCAAGAGAAGCAAGGAGAAGATTTATTGCGATCTCTCATCTAATGAATATTTCATTTCGGCAATATTATAGTAAATTTGTCAAATTTTTTGACTTTGAAGGATTTCAAGGTGATTTTACCTTTATTACCTAGTGTATGTTTCAACCAGGTTGAAGTTAAATTATACTGGATAAAACATTAAAATTTAATAAAAATAGCTGTCACAATATTAAATATTTTAATCAGAACGGACATAAAAAAACTCACTCGTTCCGAAAATCGTATATAAAAAGCTATGTTCCATTTAAAAAACACCTTATCCATAGCGTAACTCTTTTGTTTCTGGTTCAAATAAATTTTTGGCTTCATTTTTGAATTCTGCAGGAAAAAGTACATCGATTGGCTATTTTAGATTTTTCTTTAAATACAAGGAAGCTCAAAAATGAGCCCCTGTTCAGTCCTCGTTGGAAGACCCTGTACATCTTGAACATTTTTTGTGAGTACCGGTGTGTTTTCATGTGTGTTTGGGTCTGATAAGCATTATTCCTACTAGCTTAATCTTTCTGCTAAGAAAAAGTTAAAAATAAAAACGAAACCCACAAATTGAGTACGACTACATAGTATTTCAAAAGTATAACCAAAATTATTCCATGACAGCGTTTGTCAAAAAAAAAACACATTATTCTGTTTCACGCCCTTTTATTAAAAAAATTATCGTAACTTACCGACTTTTTTGAAAAGATCATCCCCTAAATGAGTTTTTCTAAAGTCGAGATGCACCCACAAACTTTACCATAATACGTAAATATTATTAGTGTTGAATTTAATTTAGTTTTCAACCGTGTTAGACTAATTTAAGAAACATTATAGTCAAAGCACAAACTACATAGATAAAACTGACCAAAATATTAGTTAAAAACGGATCGAGGAAGACCATTTTCTATGTAGTGAAAAGAAA
Source organism: Philopedon plagiatum (assembly GCA_963971165.1). Lineage (NCBI taxonomy): Eukaryota > Metazoa > Arthropoda > Insecta > Coleoptera > Curculionidae > Philopedon > Philopedon plagiatum. Next base: position 72,126,439 of record OZ020194.1, read on the forward strand.
TTACATTACTATTTAAAACTAACTTCTAAAGAAAAAACATTGGTAACATTCATTGTATGATTTTTATGCTGTTGTTGAAGGTTAAGTGGACTGTAAAAACTCAAATGTGGCGCACGGCCCTCGCTTGATGACATTCAGAATTCTTCTTTTTCTATCTATCTTTGTCACTTCCTGTCTTAGTGTCTTGAGGAAGTAGCTGGAGCTGATTTCGCGCAGAAATTTAAAATATAACGCGTGTTTAGCTTTGTCTGCATTGTTGACGATGTAGTAGAGTACTTTAAAATAAACAAAAACCAGACATTTTATAAATTGCCGGATGCGCCAGAAAAGAACTTTTATGCAACAATTATTACTGTTTGTAGTTATTTTTTGGGTTGCCTATCTTGTAGGTTGTTTTTGCTATGATTTTAATTCCAGCCAGAGCCTCGTTAGGCGTCGCGTCGTTTGGAAGCGCGTGGTAGTACAAACCTTTGTCATTTTGTCACGCTTTTCATTTTTAAAGATATTTTATGGAGTTTCTGAGTTTTTTTGTGGAAATGAGTGCGCTAGGCAAGTGTAAATACTATGATGCATTTGAAACAACTTTTCCTTTTATCAAAAAATCTTATTGAGTATTTTTACGTTACCTTGTACTAACATAGACTGTGAAAGACTAGCGAAATTAAAAATTATTGGACAGATGAAAATGTCGAATGACTGTTTCAACACTGGAAGAGGTTATGACGGTAAAGTTTGTACATAATTAATTTACGTTGTGAGGAATTTTGCTTAAAAATTAAGGACGATATAAATAAACCTGTTAATAAAATTCAAACCTCCTTATAAATATGATTACAAATGGACAAAAAAAGTATTTGCTTAGGTGTTAGGATTTTTTTTTGTTTAAAGCTAATTTTGAACGTAAATTTTTATATAGATACTCTTTTTCCCCCAAAAATTTCGGGTCCGCATAGTTGAATAAAATTTTACTCTGCATGGGTTTGAACAGCTGTTCTTTGGATTATTGCTTTATTGTAGTATTTTAACTTTTTGAAATTGAATGTTTTAAAAGAGTTAGTTTGATTTCTTACTTTAAAGATAACAAAAATATTATTTTTTCAAACCTGTTACACAGAAATATTGTAGAAAGACTTGGCAATGCCACAGCGAGTACTGGCGTCAAAACAAATTTTTTTTTTCTGTAACTGACGTTTCTCGCTGTTTTTTACATAACCATATATTTATTACCAGTGGTGCGCAGTTCCTAAAAAAAATTTTACTACCTTTCTTCATCATGAAGCTCCATTTCTGAATATTTTTATTCAGTCTGAATTCATACCAGCATTTACCGGTTTCAATGTATGCAGTGAATTTCATAACACCCTGTATATCTCATAATAGATATAAAGTTGACATAATATTATATCGATTGTTAGTTTTTCAATAATACCTTAATAATGTTAGATATAAAACAAGAAAGAAAAGTAATATTAAATGAGAATATCTATACAAAAGAATAGTTCGACAGTGAAAATTTTCATCTCCTGATCACTGGCTATGATTTGTTAAAATAAATTTTTAACTGACGATATTTTGTACCCAGATTCATGTAACAGAATACCAAATATGAAAAATCCAAGGACTAACCTTCGAGAACAAATGTCCGAAAAAGACAGTTTTTGATAGAATATGAAATTTTATCTTTAATTCATCCCGATAACAGCAGTCATGACTTCATTTTCGAGTTGTTTTGAAGTACCAACCATTGTCCAGCGTCCAATACCTTGTTCAGAAAAGATAGACACGATTCTCAAAATTTGTTGCCTTGCTAACCTAAAAGTCCACGGAACGTAAGTGAAGATATCGACTGACGAGGTTGCATCCTGCCGGTGCGTGATATTCTGTAAAAATTTCAGGATCTGTGTGTGGCTTGTATTAAAGTTTTAAATCGGCTTTAGGTTTAATAAAGAAATATATCAAAGCTGTGAAAATTAAAAAAAGAAACAGCTGTTTTAGCTGTTTCATTGAATTTTAATAGTGCTATTGATAAAATTGCAACGTTGCAATTTGTTTCCAATTGGCTTTTAGCATAATATAATATATATTGTTTACAGAACACTACCATAAGTTATCTCTTATGCTGACAATAAAACTGAGTAAAGTTTCATAAAACAGTATTCACTTTTAGGTTCAAAATGGGAATTTTTTGATTACAAATTAGACGATGCAATCTTGTACAACTGAGTTTGCTACTGTTCTTTCTAACATTCTTAAGGAAATTGGCTAAATAAACTATTTTTCTCTCTCAGACATTAACAGCGTAATGTGCTTACGGTATACTTTTTCAAATAGATATACTGTTGGATCCATGTACTAAAAATGCTTACTTTTGAAACTAAAATTGAATTAGTGTTATAAACGTTAAGCTGGAATGCCTACGTAATAAATTTAAATTTTTGTCTTTTACACAAAAATCCCTGACAGACACCCTCTTCAGAGCGTTTACCTAAGCATTATATTAATCTTAATTACACCCCGGTCTTCTAAGAAGGATTTATTATTGCTATGAATATTAAGATTTTGGCAACTCTGTTGAATTTGCCTTATTTTATACAGAGTATTGCAATAGTCAACCGACCACCTTTTACCAGTGATTTTTGACCTAGAATAGGACCAACATTTTAAAATTATACTGATGTTCTTTGTTTATATCACACATTTTTAAAGATACTTGACCTAAATTTGATAGGTACGATAATTTTTAGATCAGGTCTTGAGTATCCTTATTGCCGTTAAAAACACATTATCTTTGGCTTGGGGGTCACTATGCCTTGGACCCACAATGTTTTTGCAACGATATTACCTCAATAACCCACTTAAATTCTTTATCTTGTTAGAACAGTATCTTGTCTTTTATTTTTTTATCTTGCTTCATTTACAAATTATTTAGGAATTGCTACTCTGTTTTACAGTAAAAAAAATATTAAATAAAAATTACCTAATAAATCTTTATGACTTTAATATGAAGAAATTTTTCGAAAGATATCTGATGATTCGAAGTTTCGAAACGTTATAATAAATTGTGTTTGAATTAAAGTATCTTATTCGGAATTTTTGTTAGCTAAACTTGTACGATCAGATTCACTAAAATGTTTTAAGATTTAGTACTGGTTTAAATTAAGATCTTCTGGTTGACCAGTTGGGTTTTAACATGTTCTTGTCCTGTCAACGTTAATAAATCGTCATTAAAAACGTATGAGTTATTCTAATATTTCAGCGATTTGCTTGGTATCCAGATGATTCCCATCTTGTAGTGTCGCTAGAATGAATTTAGTTCTATTATTATGGAAAGTGCGTACTAAAATTGCCCCTTTCTTCATAAATTTGCAAATAAACTCGGACACAAGTTCATAGTACAAAACTTACATTTTTCTTTCTCTCTCACACTCTCATAAAATTTTTACAACTGGTAGAAAGTTAGGTTATGAGATAAGAAACATATACATGACATATTTATTTCAAGCCTGTCCCGTAAGTTGTTTTTGCAGTGTAAAAATATACCTAAACAGTTTATATAAAGTATTAGCAACTGAAATTCCTGTGTTCTATGAAACTGCGACTGACTACCAACTACTGAAATATTATGCAAGTTACATATTATGTATTCGTTCTTCTTTACATTATTTGGACCGGGCGTTATGGGAATGAGTAACAGGAACGCCGACCCGATATAAAGTTGAGAACAGAGGGCATCACAGAAGAATTCTTTAGTTATTGAGAAATGAGTGACAATTGCGCACTAGAAACGTTTGGTTTCAGTTTAAAGCTGAAGTCACAGTGCTAGTACAAAGTGTATCTATCCTTCTGGAACTAAGACTTTACAGTTAAAAATTGTGAGACTACTTGGTCTATTCAATTAAACAATTTAGATCGCGTCTTTAACTCACACAAACGTCGCTGTTCGCAGGTAAGCTTTATTATATACTAAAAACGGATCTATAATTATAGATCCGTTTTCAGTATATAATAGGTAGGTATATCGGAGGAGTTTAAATTGATTTTGAGAAGAATTAGTAATGGCACTTGATTTAAATTTTTATTATATAACATGAAATGAAAAGATAAAGTACGCGTCGTAGTACAAATTATGATGAACAACATAACAATATGTGTGTCGTATTTTCTACAAATTATGATGAATTATTACCACCCATTTAAAAATTCTAAATAAATTTGAGTTTAAGGTAAGAGGGGAGTCCTTTCAGCTTTCTAGCTTTTTTATTTTAGACAAAAATATACCAACTGCCAAGACACGGCGCGCTTAAAGCAGCGATAGGTACAGACGAAATGACACCAAAAACGGATTGCGTGGCTTAACAGATAATTATCAGTAGTTTTAAAATCCGTTTTAATTGAAATCCCACTGGTTCATATAGTCGAAATATTGTCACAAGTGGAAAAACCAATAATATTTCATAGATCAATATTTGGAAGTTCAATAAGTAATCTATAATCCCATTTTACTTAATCATAAGTTATTGCCCTCTACATTGGCAGGATGTAGCTTATTTATTGAATATACAATAAAAATTGCAACTATGAAATATTATAGTTCCTTTATAAAATCAAATAATTACTCGAAATAATTTATTGAAACAACGTCTAATTATCTAGTCAGCATTATCGAGGTTTTCGACCTAAAGTCAACGCTCCAAATAAAGGAGGGAATTGCTGACTATGTAATAGGGCGATCGAAAAGACAAGAGTGGTAAAGGACACGAGTGCACGATCCTCGGTCCGATACGTTGGTGATTGTGATAGATTGTAGAAGAAATGATCTTCAAATATTTAATGTATGTAAGTAATATAAAATTAAGTTGTCTTTCGAGAGTAATAACATAAATCTGTATTTTGTATGTCATTTAATGTTCCTATTTAATTGTAAATAAATGATTTAAGTCTGTTTTTAAAATCACGTTTAGTTTCAATCTAGTTAAGGTTCCGTTACCTCTACGCCCCTAGTTACACCCTATAAAATAGGGCGTGACATTTGGTGGAGGTGCCGGGTATCGAACCCGGGGCCTTTCACAACAAATGTCACGCCCTATTTTATAGGGTGTAACTAGGAGCGTAGAGGTAACGGAACCTTAACTAGATTGAAACTAAACATGATTTTAAAAACAGACTTAAATCATTTATTTACAATTAAATAGGAACATTAAATGACATACAAAATACAGATTTATGTTATTACTCTCGAAAGACAACTTAATTTTATATTACTTACATTAAATATTTGAAGATCATTTCTTCTACAATCTATCACAATCACCAACGTATCGGACCGAGGATCGTGCACTCTTGTCCTTTACCACTCTTGTCTTTTCGATCGCCATATTACATAGTCAGCAATTCCCTCCTTTATTTGGAGCGTTGACTTTAGGTCGAAAACCTCGATAATGCTGACTAGATAATTAGACGTCGTTTCAATAAATTATTTCGAGTAATTATTTTATTTTATAAAGGAACTATAATATTTCATAGTTGCAATTTTAATGTATATTCAATAAATAAGCTACATCCTGCCAATGTAGAGGGCAATAACTTATGATTAAGTAAAATAGGATTATAGATTACTTATTGAACTTCCAAATATTGATCTATGAAATATTATTGGTTTTTCCACTTGTGACAATATTGCAAAGTCAAATTTTACACAGAAAAACATGATAAAACTATGTATAATGCTCTGTGTTTCATTTGTATGAAATCGTTTTAATAATTTACTATTATAATTCAAAAAAGAAACAGCATTCGAATCTATGTTAAATTACGTGAAGGGGGAAGGGAGAAGATAGTGTTTTGGTGTCAACTGAATCCTAGATCTTCCAGTTTAACATAGAAGACAATTGCACTGATCTACACTCCATTACCTCTTGTTCCAGCAGGTAAAACTATATATGCGGCAAGTAAAACAAAACGCAAAAAACACGGAGGTTCATTGTTTACATTTTAGTACGCAGTTTTCTTCTCCTCAAAATATACGTGCAAGTGGTCGCGCATTTTAACTAATTTTCAAGGCGAGACGGCGACTATCTGCAATCTGGTTTCTATTTAAGAACAAATAAATTTTAAAGAGTTAAATGGAATGTCAAAAGATATAACCATTATCGTGCACACCTGCATTAAAAAGTTTCTGGCACTGTGCCATGAGGTTAAAGACTTGAAAAACGTTACTTGAGTTTTTTTGTAAAGTCGTGACTAGCTTCTATAAAGGTTGCGGGTCCATATGGCAGATTTTTGGCCCTAAGAACTGATGAAAAGTCAAATAGGTTCCACGAACATATATATTAGCAGTTTTTTTTTGTTTTTGAACGTTTGTACTAAAATCAATTCTTTTAACATCTCGTTAATATTTATGTATATTTCAAGCGGGACATACACCTATCAATTTATCGTGGGATGGATCATTGGAAAATATCTGGTGATCCTGGTCGCACATACACGTTTCAAAAAAGTCGTACGGTGTCTCACTTCAAGTCGTTTTGTTTTTCAAAATGGAAGTCTAAATTCTTACTTCAGCAGCTCTTTCCCGTATCTTAGTTGCTGAAGAGAAGAAAATATTCTCATGAGAGTTTAATTTTATTCAAAGGAATGACATAATAACTTAAGAATGTCAAAAGATATTTATTTTGAGGTACTATAAAAAGGATCACCAATAATTCTTAAAGAAGATACCATATTATTCCCCCCCCCCCTTACACATACCTATAGGTTTATTTCGGTTTCTGGCAACTGGAATCGCTTATAAAGATTTAAAATTCGTTACATAATTGCTTCGCAAACACTTGGTAAAATTATATCAAAAACTTGTAATACAATTTTCGCGGCAAAGGGATTCTAGAAATCGCGATAGCAGAAGGGCACCTGAACCACGATCAAAAATAATCCCTTTCTCGTGAATTTTTTCTTGATGGTCTTTTAGTGCAATGGCGAATAATTCATTTCAAAATCAGTGCAAAGACAAAAAAACTTGGCTATGTTAAAGTTAGTTTAAATTAATTTTGAGGCGAATTAGTAATGGTACTTAATATAAATTTTTATTATAAAATACAATGAAAAGATGCGTCATAGTTCAAATTATGATGAGCAACGTAACAAAATGTGTGTCGTATTTTCTACAAATTATGATGAATCCATTTAAAAATACTGAATAAATTCGAGTATCGGTAAGAGGTGTAGTCCTTTCAGCTTTCTAGCTTTTTTTATTTTAGAAAAAATTATACCAACTGCCAAGTCAAATAGGTTCCACAAACATATATATTAGCAGTTTTTTTTATTTTAGAACGTTTGTAATAAAAGATTTCATCAATTTTTTTAACATCTCGTTAACATTTATGTAATTTTCAAGCGGGCCATACACCTGTCAATTTATCGTCGGATGGATCTGGTGATCCTGGTTGCACACGTTTCAAAAAAGTCGTACGGTGTCTCATTTAAAGTCGTCTTGTTTCTCAAAATGGAAGTCGAATTTCTTACTTATAATCCCATAATAGGAGATGGAAACGTTTGATACGTTTACTTTTTTAAAATACTGGTGTCGGTTCGCAGTTCTAAACTCTGGATTTTTCCTGCCCAGTATCTCACATGCTGAGAAGCTTCAGTGCCATTTGTACTGAGGGTTGACACATCTGAGAACATTGTCAGCTTACGAAAGTTTACGTTGTTACTTAGAATTTCACCAAACAAAAATCCAAGCGTTTGTAACAGTCCCATCTTCCAAAGTTTGGTTAAAAATTGGTTTAAAAAGGCGAATTTTATTTTCCTTAAACACATTTTGAATATGGCTTTTTTTACACTATTATTGTAAACTTTGTGCTCATTTTCTTAAAGACACAATAGAATTTTCATCAACAGATTTCAAAATTAATACTGTGGAAGCATCGTTTTTGTCGTATTGTCGTATCTTTTCTTAACGGATCCAGTTTTTTTTTTTAAATTTGGTTACTAACTTATGTACTGAACTTCTGCATAATTGTACATTTGAAAACTTTTCTTGAAACTTCTCAATAACGTAGCGATACCAATTTTCGCCATTTCTGTAATTTTGGATTATAAATATTCTTTGCTCTCAAGACAACATCTTTATTACTTTGACAAATATGTCACAGTTATCAAAGGTGTGATCAAATAATGTGGCTACAAATTTTGATGTTAAAAGCGTTATTTAGAAATTTCAAATTTTTACTTGAAAATCTTGGAAAAGAATTCTTTTAAAATTTAAAACAACTATTTTATGTAACGTTTAACATTGAAATTTAAGAAAAGGCAACTTTACTCGTAACCAAATTTCACGTTTTTGTACTTTTTGCATACTCTGTACCAAACGAACAAAATTCCGGCATCGTGGATCTCATTTTTAAAGCAAGCAAAAACTTTTAGAAAGAATGACCTTTTATCGTTGTCTACCCCATCCGTGGACATACTGTATAGTAAAAAACTTAGTAGTCTTATTCGTACACTTGTCAATTTAGACCGGTCTTAGCAATAGTAATTCTGGCTGTAAAAGACTTATCTTGCATGTCTGAAACTCATATAAATTTTACCAATACGTTAAAAATATTGATATATCCTTCTAGTAGAAACGTTCTAAAATTACTGATATACTCCCTGTTTAATTTTTAATTAATTTCTAATGGCAAAACACACCTCATGGGCCCTCATCCTTTTATCTCTTTGAATAATATTAAAATATATTTTATACTTTTTTACAAACAGAATTGTTATTAAGAACATTAAGTAAAAATAGCAATTCAGGTTTATTGATATTTGATTTTTGCACTCTAAAAAATATATTCCGAAATTCATTAAAAAAGGTTTAAGACAGCACTAGTTTAAATTTAGATCTTCTAATTGATCAGTTAAGTTTTTGGCAAGTTCTTGTCCTCTCATTGTCAATAAGTAGTCATTATAAGCCTGGGAATGTTTATTTTTTCATTATTTTATTTGTTACCCCTGCGATTTGCTTGTTTTAAAATGATATCTTGAAGCTTGATAAATTTAGTTTCATTATTGTTTAAAATATATATTTAAATTAATCTTTTCCTGGGCTTCGATACCGGCTGCCGTTGGGACAGGAAAACACTACCTTTTATGCGGTTGTTAAAAGTATTTTTGGACCCTAAGATAGATTTTACCGGCTGTAAAGAAAAATTACAGATCTACATATAATGAAAATAAATTCACCAGTGCTTTATAAACACAATTGATTAACAAACATTTTTAGCTTCCATTATGTATTATTTATGAGCTGGTTTTTTCAAGTAGTGATTAATGACTAGTAACTCAAACATAATCAAAAAGGGAGACAAAGTCGCAGGGCAATTGCAAATATCATTTATTTGCTGTGCAAGGCTTTCAAAATATGTAGTTTTGAAACTTAATCACACGCCTTTGAAAGTAATTCGAGACCGTTGCATTCAGTGCCTGACTTTAGACATATATTAAATGAAAAATAATCCGAATAATTTGTTAAGTTTGTTATTGTACATTTATGTATTATTCATTTAAAACTAAAAACTTTGTCTCGACTGTTAAGGAGAAGAAAACAAAACATTTATTTTATTGTAATAGTTGCTGCAGCTTTAAAATTTAATATTTAGTTATCAGAGTAAACATTACTAAAAGTTAAACTGCTGACTGCATATCCCTGTGCAAGAATCAAACCCGAGCAAAGAAATTAAGGCTTGGTCTAGATTCTTACGAGATATTTTAAAATTTAGGACAAAAGTAAAATATTTATAAAAGAAATATATATGTTTGCTTCTCACTTTAATTTCAGAAGTTAATAGGTTTCTTAAACATAATTATAATAATGTGAGATGATTTATGATGTAATATCTCTGATAATAAAATTTAACACCACAAATATTCTAGTCAATATTGATAATAACGCTCTCCGTCCTTCCTCCATCTTTCGTTATACTTCGTTATATTTGATTCCACATGAAGACCACAGGGGAAGAACAATCTGAGACCGAATAAACTTTTAAATTCGTTTTTCTCATAAGTATAAAAATGTTACTTAGATCGTTCTTCCCCTGTGGTATTCATATATGAAATCAAATTTGATATTTTTTACCAAGCCTCCCTCTGTCTTCGTTTTTGCTGTTTATGAACTTTGTTGCACTTTCTGACCGTGGCGATTCCTTTAAATAAGTTAAAAAAACCAAAATCTCTCCTTCAGTAATTTTATTTTGCCCAAGTGAATACTGAACTTTACGGAGATGAGGTTCACGGACTTTTGGCCGTTAATTACCGACAAAATACAAATTTAAATATTATTAGCGTACATTAAGCCGTAGATCGTATTTAAACCCTATAAAAATACTTACCAGGAAAGAATATTTACCGTTTTACTACCCTTTACGGATATGAGAATTATAAATTACCAAGAGAATGCAAGGCGTCCAATGCGTTTAAAAAAATTGTTATTTTTGCGGTATTTTAAGCATAGTTTATAATTTTCACACAACTTACCACGAAATAAAATACTTTAGTTTAAATTTTTGATTTTTGTCGTAAGATGTGCTTAAACTGATTTTAAAATATTACCCAATGATAACCTGTCTACAAAAAACCTTCACGTGATTTCCTACTGAACCATGTATTAAACAACTCATAATAATTACCTAGTTAAATTAATTTAAATTCATATTAAGTGTCTAAACTTTGGTCGAATTTGGTGATTCAATTCGTATTGTATTCTCCTTGTGTTTTATTACAATGCAAGCATATTACATTTTGTTCTGCTTTAAATAATAATTTTGCTTCAATCTTAAGTAATTTATATTTAAATAAGTCCCCACTTTTTCATTTTCTAGCATATATTAGTGGTGAGTCAGTGATTAACTGCATTTTCCTAATTTTAAGCATAATCATATAAATCTGGCTTACCGTCCCTTCTTAAAGAACTTTTATACAGTTTGATCCAGAAGTTCTAAATAAAAGAACACTTTCTACTGATCATTTTGATATTTGAAAAATTTATTTCAGTTGTATAAGAAATAAATAACGTAAAATATAATTAATTTTGAACAAAAAACAGCATATAAATTGTCAAAATTAGGCCCTTAAATACAATGCTTCTGGTTTTAATATACTTAAAAAAAAAAGAAATCGTATTTGGTTAAAATTCCACTTAAATAAAAACGTCGGAAAGCGCTACCTACACACAAAGAAGAAATCATTTTTATTTTAATTTTAAAAACAAGAAGTATTAGTTTTACAGGGAAATTTGTTTTAACACTCTTAAGCTTATGTAGTTACTGATTGGTGTTGAGCACAGGAGATACAAACATAATAAAAGTATTATTATAGTTTAGTCGTATATAACCGACGACGGGTTTTAAATTAAGAATTTTTTTAAACTGAAGGTTTTTTTTTAATACTGACTGAATCCAGCCTGTTTGCAGTTTTTGTAATTATTGCAATACGTTTGTTACATGTTTTTATTAAAATTAAATGTGCAGGGAATACAAATTTTCTCCCTCTACTTTGATATACTTGGCAATATTAAAATGCTTTGTAAAACTGATTTTAATTCATGTAGTAAAAAGCATTGTGAACTAATAATAGCTAACCTTATTTAGTGCTTGAAAGTTGGTAAATGTGACTATTTATTTATTATTTACGGTAATATTTATTTAAATATAGATATTAATTGTAATTGGAGATTAAAGTGCGGTAACGGTACCGCGGTAACGGTAATTTTGGCTAGGTAATTTTGGTAATATTACCAGGCAAATTTCTTTACCGACTATTTTCAAAAACATTTTCTGAGGAACATCTGGCTCAGGCGACCATCTTTTTTATGCGTGATTCACCACTTGACAATTAATTATTAGGATATATTTATGTTTTATATTTGTTTGAGTGAATATTGTTATTTTGTTCGTTTTAAGAATTATTGCTTTTATTATTTGTTAAAATGTTGTTACACAATGTTACAATTTACAGTGTTACATAACATAATAAATAGGTTGTTTAGGTAAAAAATACATAATTATGACCCTGATAATACTAAGAATAAGTGTATTTAAATATATTTAAAAAATCAAGAAAATATATATGTCCATTATATCCTTAATGTTTGATATTTAAAATATTCCTAAAATTACCACTGAATCAAAAATCAAATGAAAATTACCGGTAAACTTAAATCACCAATTGTAATGAACCTCACGATCAGTCAAACCTAGGAAACTACGATGCATAAAACAAAACCGAATAATTTGTGTTAATTTTTAAAAGTGATAAAAAAGGATAGCTTTTTTTTTGTTTCGCATCTTTAAGTCAATAAATTAAGAATACAATAGCAATGCGAATGTACTATGTCAAAAGTTTGTATGCAAGTACATTCTTTTACCATATAGCAAGGTAGAGCATTTGTCCCTATTAATAAATTGAATGAAAGGTTTTACGTGTGAACTATGCACTAACTAGGTTAAATACTAAAAAAATGTCCCTTGCCAATTAATTTGCAAAACGATATTTCTGTTTTTATGCAGCTATGTACGTTATTTTACAATACCCTTCTTATTCTCCCATAACTATTTATGTTGTAATTTTGTTAAAATGCATTTGGTATATTGGAACTCTTTTCCCATGTATCAGGCAATATTATTCACCTACACAAGGGCAGATAAATTCAAATATTAAAAATAGAAACCACTTACCCTAATGAATTAAATTATACCACATAAATTATTTTTATCAGTCAAATAAATTCCATTTCCCGTAGCATTAAAATGCTCATGTTTTTATCTCCCCTTTGTTTTTTATATGTCACAAGTAATAAAATACTAACTTGTTTCACGTAATTTGGGTAATTAATTTTTTTTGGTAATTGAAATAATCCTTTCTGTTACAAATTAATTACCTCCATAATATGGGTGGTAATAAAGTGATGGTTTTGACAAGAGATAGACTATTTTTTATTAATATTGAATTTTTTAAAATACGCTTTCTTCGGACATATTATACTTAGGTTAGTTCTAAAGGATAATATTGAGAGAATAATATAAAGCGATATAATCCCGAAAAACCTATTGTTAAAATACTACTGACAAAGAGTAACTTTTTAACAAGAGGTGAAAGCTTTGTCGGTTTCTTTGATGTTGCATGTATACAAATTCTTTGACCTTGAATGGTCTTGACTCTACCTACTACATAGTAAAAAGTATTATTTTAATGACAAATTTGGATCCGGTTTCTATGTCCACTTTTTTTTTTATCTAAGACATCCCACGTAGACTTCAAATTTAAGTACTAACGTACCGTGGGCGTCTGAAGAGAAGGGAAATGTAGTATATTGGCACGGGATTTAAAGGATTGGAGGTTGGGACGGGAAAGGAAAACACTGCAGGTAATTTGTGTTATAATCTGGAAACCCTAGGTATGAATGAGCGAGAAAAGTGGTCTGTTCTAGGCTTTTGTAGCTGGACAGTAAAGGGATGCATTCGTAACGCACGTCTTATTATTCTGTTAGGAACAGTCAAGGGGGCAATAATACCGGCTAGTTCTTCAGAGCAAAATCCGTGGAAGTACCGGTAGAAAAGGGATAGATCTCCAACATCGCGGTGATGAGCGAGACAAGGGAGTTTTCTTGTGAGGACTGGGACATTGATGAGTCGATAGAATCAAGGATGTTAAGTGTCGAAGGTGATGCCGCTCCCCAGATGTGGGAGCAGTACTCTAGATGAGGTCTTATTTGGATAACATAGAGAGGAGTGTATAAGTTGGAAGGGGAGAAGTATTTTCTGGCACGAAAGAGAGAACCTAATTTTTTGGCTGCCGATGTGACATGGTGTTACCCCCTAGGGGTTAAATTGCAAACCAAAAAAATTGGTTCTTATTTAAAAAGAAATAGATAAAATTGATATGGTTCGGCGTTGTCAATACAATCTGTCGTTTTAGAATAAAAAATATTTTCATTTTTTGGGAATGACTTTACCCTCTTAGCAAGAGACTTTTCTAACACCCGCTACTATTCTGAACCAAGACCGCAAGGCACACCTGCATGCAAAATTTCAAAATTTCACGACGCGACGGAGGGTTTAGGAGATCTGATGAGAGGATGTTTTTACCCCTTAGGGGTATTCCAACACAAAAATTAAATAAAACCGACGTGTTTCGGCCTTTTCCATAAAACCCAATGGTTTTTGAATTAAAAGATTATTTAATTTTTGGGGGTCGATTTTACCCTCTTAGAGGAGTTTTGCAATATCCTTTCTTAGTGGACGTCTGGGGCCTAAACTAAAGCTGTATGCAAAATTTCAGCTTTCTATCTCTGGTAGTTAGGGCTGGGCCTCGATAAATCAGTGGTAGAAGTGTGTGTTTACCCCCTAGGGGTAAAATTCCAAAAGCAAAAAATTTTAGTCTTAAGTAAACAAATAAACTAAAATTGACATGTTTTGTCGTTTTCGTTGGTAGTTTTTAAAATAAAAAATAATTTTGTTTTTGGGGGTTGCTATTACCCCTTTAGAGGGCGAGTTTTGCAATATTCTTTCTTAGTGGACGGCTACGGCGTAAAATAAATCTGTGTGCAAAATTTCAACTTTTTAGCGTTAGTAGTTTCATTAGCGGATCATACTGATTATTTAAATCGGATTATCGTTTATTTTTAATTCCAATTATCTCATGGCTAGTAATGGTTATACCAGTTTTGAGAATTTATCCTGTTAGCATTTGATCGGGCCATGCTTTTGGGTACATAATCGACGTCCCCTTCAGTGCTTCTAGACAACTTGCATTTCATTTCTTAACTCTGCTAAGGTATGGTGTGGGTTAGGCGGTCCGCTGCGTCTTCTCCCCATCATGAATTATGATGACGCACGTCACCTCTATAGCCAAAGTGTTCGATAAATAACGTATTTATTTAAAAAAAAACCTGGGTATAACTACTACGAAAAATTTGATAGAATAACGAATAAGCTGTCCCAAACAGAACATACTTAATAGTAAACAAAATACGATCAAAACCAAACCGGAAGTGTCTGTATAATGTAGACCTTAAATAGCTACTAGCAAAAAGAGCATTCATGTTAGTTAATTAATTCTTTTCTGTAGCAATATATACAGGGTTTTACAAAAAGGTTTTAAGAAATTTTAAGGGCAAATTCTACATCTAAATATATGAAAATAATTTTATATAAACATGGATCCTCAAGCGATTCTTTTTCGAGATACAGGGTGTTTAATATTTTCCTTTTTAAATGTGTTTTTATTTCTGTTTAGATTTAAAGCATGTATTAAAGCATGAGGAAGCCATTTCCAGCATCTACTATAAACTTAAATCAAAAAGCTCTGTTTTCTAAACAAGAAATATGTAAAAAAATTATTTTCATTATTTGTTTTTATTGTAAGATATAAATTAATTTTTATCTCGAAAACGGCGCGTCAGAGCGAATAAGTTCAAGAGACACTTTTCACGCTGAATTAATTGGGCTTTAAGAGAATGATATCAATTTCAGTGGCATGCCATTTTTTTCGCTAAAAACAAAGACTTACCAGTTGGGTTTCGATTACATACTGGCGTGTACCAAAATTCAAATTGAAAAAAATATATTTAAAAAAGGAAATATTAAACACCCTGTATCTCGAAAGAGAAGCGTATGAGGATCCATGTTTGATACAACGTATGTTCATATTTTTAGATGTAGAATTTGCCCTTACAATTTCTTAACATCTTCTTGTAATACCCTGTATAATCAAAATCTCAGTCGCAGCATCGTATCAGAATATTATTTCGATGATTATAAAGGCACCAATTGTAAACCACGTTTTTATATTTTTAGCATGTGATATGAACGTTCACAAAAAATGTGAAATAAGCGTACCCAATTTATGTGGTTGTGACCATACAGAACGTAGAGGACGAATTCAGCTGAAGATAAACTGTATCGGAAATAAACTTACAGCTAAAGGTAAGAATAACCTTTTATTAAGTGAAAAAAATGTATGGTACTATGTCAAATAGACCTGATTAATTCAGGTATTTTAATCTTTTGAAAATATACCTGATACTCTAGTTTTAGTATAGTCTATGATGACACTATCTTTAAGGCAGCATTCTCCACGTGGCGTCCACGTTTGCCAACTTAGTTTCATTTTAATACATTTTGCTTTATTTTTCTTTTGTATGAATATTGCGACAATATTAACCATAAATTCATATTCTATAGGTATTTTTTAGCGTATTAATAAAAGTTTGAAGATATTTTATAATTTATTTTAGGAAAACAATATTAATAAGGAATACTGAGGTCCTAGTATCAGAAAAAAATATCACCAAAGATCTTTTAAGGTATTAATCTTTTGAATGAAATCATTATACACTTTGAAACTTTAAATAATTGACTGAAAATTACTTGCACGATGTGGAGCTATACTTTAATATACTTATATTGTTATTGTTAAAAAATTTAAAGCCAAAAAACCTTTTCAAAATGGTATGAGTTTGGGCCAAGTGGACGCTATGTGAATATATTCAAAATAAATACAATTTTTTGTTGGTAGAATTACAATAAGGTTTTTTCAATAAAAATAATTGTTCTAGCAAACTAAAAACCGTAATTTAAACATTTTTTCCCTACTGACGATCTACTTTCCCAGCATGGCAATTTTTTCTCTGTGTCTCAGTAAGGCAAGCTACCGTGCCACCCGCACTAATAAATGTAGATAACTTAATTTTTTAGTGTGCCAGGCTAGAAATCTAATTCCAATGGACCCAAACGGACTAAGCGATCCATATGTAAAGATAAAACTAATACCAGGAGAATCGGATAATTTAAAAAAGAAAACCAAAACTATTAAGGCCAACCTAAATCCAGTGTGGAATGAAACCCTCTTATTGTAAGTATTTAAAATAAATAACCGTATTAACATAAAACTTGTATCTCCAAATTAAAAAAACACCGTTTTCAAATACTATATATTTTTTTGAAAGGCGCCTTTTTAAAAATGAAATTTTTTGAAAGTGATTTAGCACAATTTTTTAATTTATACGGCTCTTGATATATGGGAAAATTTTTTACTGAAAGTTGAAAACAGATTACTTTGGTGTAGAATAGTTCTGCATAAAACTAAGAATTATTACGGAAAAAATCTAAAAAGACCCATAGTATACAGGGTTGCGACAAAAACGTAAAATGTATCCAAGAATGCAACTACTAGGAATTGTTTTGTTCCTAGGGTCTTTGGTAGGGGCTACGAAGCATCCCTACTCCTTTTCCGTTAGGCTTAAAGAATCCTCCCTATTGCCTTCAGTAAGGGCTAAGGAGCCAGCCGATATTTTTTTGTGTATGAGGACAGACTTCTTCAGGAAGTTATTTTATTATTTGAGTTATTTGAGTGCAACCCTTTTTTTATTTTGCGGTGGCAGAATCGCACAACAATTTTTGTCAACATCAACAGTAAAATCATGTACAGGGTAGTCCACATAAGATGACCCACAATCTGATCTCAGAATCTGTAAGTGCTACAAAAAAAAGTTAAAGACAAAAGTTTCTTGTCTTGACTTTAATTTTTTAGGTATTTAGTTTTTACGTATACAGGGTGTTTAGTTTTTTCTGGCCAAGTACCAACTTTCTTATGTTAAATCGAACGCCCTATATATTTTTACATATTCGGATGTTACAGTTGATTCTAAGCAAATTTCAGTATAACATATTTACTGAAATTTTCAGTAGTTTTCGAGATATTTTAATTTTTAAAATTTTTACAGCGAAACCATTCATTTGAAAAATATCATGTATTTATGTTTAATATTGCTCAATTTCTAAAATAATTTAGGATTAGCTTCCCTATTAGATACTCAGTTATTTTTTTCTAAACTAAACCAAAAGCACCATACAGGGTGTTAAATATATTAGTCCAAATTTGTCAATTTTTAAACTTCAATATCTCAACTTTTTTAAATGGAACACCCTATATATAAATGTTTTATATAAAGCAGCATTTAATTCCCTATCATTTGACTATAATATATCCTATTCCTAAAATTAACTGTTTTGGAGATATTGGTATATTTCTTAGCTTATTTTATTAAAATTATCAAGTGTTGGCAAAAGTTCGACTAAAATTAATAATATTTATTTGCATTCGCTTATGATATATTTACCAAGTCATAATAAATATATATTACCCTTATACCATTGGTAGTAGTTTGTCCATCACGTTGAAACAATTCAAAATTCCGCATTATTCGATTCCTTAAAAATGGTAAAAAACAAAAATTTATCCATTATGAAATTATCGTCACAACAATGTCATTTATATAATGTTGTTTGCAAAAATACTTCTATATACCGAAAATAAGATATATTAGGCTAAATTTGTTAAATTTTTATCAACAAATCATAAATTTTTAAAACGGATTTCTATTAAACGCTTATAATGATTCCTATATCTAAAATCAATAATTTTGTAGAGGTAAGTAAATTTCTTAAAGTTATAGTTTTTTTAAAAACACTCACTAAAATGGCAAAAATAATACTACAGTTGGAAATTATAAGTTTTTAATAAATATGTTTATATTATTGCACACTCAGTCAATCGCATCACGCACACAAAAAATTATGTCGGTTGGACGGATAATAACTAAAATATTAAGGTTTAAATTTCACAAAATTTCCAAAAAAAAACTACTACCAATGGTATTATTATAAGGGTAATATATATTTATTATGACTTGGTAAATATATCATAGGCGAATACAAATAAATATTATTAATTTTAGTCAAACTTTTGTCAACACTTGATAATTTTAATAAATAAGCTACAGGCTTTAAGAAATATACCAATATCTCCAAAACAGTTGATTTTAGGTATAGGAAATATAGTCAAATTATAGGGAATTAAATGCTGATTTATATAAAACATTTATATATAGGGTGCTCCATTTAAAAAAGTTGAGATATTGATGTTTAAAAATTGACAAATTTGGACTAATATATTTTAAAACCCTGTATGGTGCTTTTGGTTTAGTTTAGAAAAAAAGAACTGAGTATCTAATAGGGAAGCTAATATTAAATTATTTTGGAAATTGAGCAATATTAAACATAAATACTTGATATGTTTCAAATTAAAATATCTCGAAAACTACTGAAAATTTCTATAAACATGTTATATTAAAATTTACTTAGAATCAACCGTAAAATCCGAAAATATAAAAATATATAGGGTGTTCCATTTAAAATAATAAAGTTGATACTTGGCCAGAAGAAACTAAACACCCTGTATACGTAAAAACTGAATACCTAAAAACTTAAAGTCAAGGCAAAAAACTTTTGTCTTTAACTTTTTTTTGTAGCTCTTACAGATTCTGAGATAAGATAGTGGGTCATCTTACGTGGACCACCCTGTACAAATAAATGTATATAGGGTAGTGTTGTAAATATCCGTATTCATTAGATATCCGAATCATACGGAATCGGAATCAGCTAATATCCGTATCCATTATCCGAATACGAATCCATTTCTTGACCCGCGCGAAAGCGGTTACAGATCGTGTATACGTATGCATGCAACAGACTAAAACATTTTCTATCCGGATACACGGCTAGAGGTAGGTCGATGCGGTATCGGTATCATACCATTCGAAGTCGAAGTTTAGGGATAAGAAGGCACCGCGTCGCGCCGTTCTCGTTTGAATTCGGTTCGGGTGAGGCGGGACTAGGTTAACCAATGGGTCTCATCTCATATGATACCCGTTACCCCGATAACTATGCCATCTTTTTTTAGGAAATGTCATTAGAAAGAGAAAGCACAATATCAAATATGCCAAATCGCAGACCGTGTTGTTCGCTTACACTCGATTCCGATTCCGTTTTCTCTTTGCACTTTGCATTAGTAACCACCCGATGCGAATTTATTTTGATTCCGAATCCGTATTCAAGTTCTCGGCCGGTTCCGGATAATCCGGATTCTTTTAATATTCGGATCCAACGGATTTTTGGATACGAATCCTTACATCACTAATATAGGGTTATATGTATTTAAGTTGTTTTATTCAGCTCACTGCGCCCTATGTTTCAATTTTCAATTATGAATAGCAGGTTTGTTGTGTGTTGAAGCAGGTTCCTAGACCACCTAGGCGACTTCCAGTTTGTGTCGGTGTGAAAAACTGGTGGCGTCCAATCGAACCTATCCGGCTAACTGAGCTGAGGGCTAATTTGCACGCGCTCTACTACAGCTTGCTTCACGCAGGACACCCTGCTGTTTCTGTTTCTTTCTTAGAGTATCTTCCTGAATTTTTTTGTTAATGTTCTTTTCAAGTTTTAAGCGGTAAGTACTTGGTCAATGATACTCATCATAGTATCTTTGACAGTTTCTAACTAAACACTTTTTCTTGAACAAAGTGCGTCGCAAATTAATTATCCCAATCCCAAAGTATATAATTAGCAAGTTACATTATTTTAAAGAATTATTTGGAATTAGTCCTAAAAAAAATTAAGAGTTTTTATATAAAAAAAATATTACTTGTTAGGGAAGAACCAATTTAAAACTTTTATATAGCCACGTTCCTTTTCAATGCATTTTATTGTTAACTTAGATAATTTTGAAACAGCTTTTCTCAAAACAACTTGAGAAATTTCTAGACCACGCCGAGTTGTTACTCTATCCAATCTGTCGATATTTTCAAAAGGTCGGTGAGAATACACGTTTTCCTTTAAATATCCCCAAAGAAAATAATCGAGTGGGTTCAGATCCGGCGAACTCGCCGGCCAATGACTTTCTGAAAATCTTCCTATCCAACGCCCCTGGAACATTTCTTGACGAAACTCTTTAACAGCTCAGAAACTATGGCATGACGCACCATCATGCTGATACCATATAAAAGTTATTTCTAATGTTAAGTGGAAAGCCACTAACAAAACCAAACAGCTGATTTCTCAAAAATTGAAGGGAAATATCCGACGTTATATTGCCTCGGAAGAAAAATGGGCCTATAAGTTGATTATCTAAAATGCGGCACCACACATTTGTCTTAAAATAATACTGATCTCGACACTGGGTAACAAATCCCGGATTAGCTGAACTCCACCAACGACAATTTTGGGAGCTAACTACTCCATTTGATGTAAAACATGCTCCATTAGAAAATATAATTTTTTTGCAAAAAAACGAGTTATCCTTATGCATACCTTGATACCAAACCCAAAACCGAATATTATACCCAGTGAGCATTTTATTCCTAGCAGGGAAATGCATCATTGGCGACCTCGCTGTTAGGTCGCATTTCCTTTATTCAGAGTCAGTATGCACACAAAATACTAAGTGACGTCACAACCCGTTTGCAGTTTTGCACTAAAAAGGAATTGTGTGTTCTTTTACACGATGTAGGAATTGCATTCACACACAAGGCATTGTTACATAAGTTAAATGGAGGCATAACGTGCTGTAGGAAATGTGTTAAAAAAATGTCGGCACTGTGTCTGTGCCTACCAACGACACAAATACGTACATTTGGCATATGTGGTGTGACACATTGTAGGTACTGTGTTCTTGAAATTTTATAGTGGATTTGTTTGTGACACAAAGTAGAAATTTTACCCAAGGGTTTTCTAAAGGCACACATGTGACCTGGTGGTGGCACAATACAGAAATGGTTACCATAATATTCCCATATTAACACCACAAGCTTATTAGCATTGACCATTATATCGGCTACTTATACTAAATACGGTATAGTGTTGTCAGATTCCTTATTTGTGTTACTAAAAAAGGAAAGTGGGACTTGTGTGCCACCCAGGAGGAAGTGTGTTACACATTACCCAAGTTGCGCCTTTTTACACATATAAGGCAGAAATAGGGAGTTTTGCGTGGTGTGACCATCTTTTCCTTTATTTTTTTTGTAAATTTTTTTAACCAAGCTATAAATTATCTGTTTCTGTAAAATGAAACAAAAAGTTGATTAATCTTTAATGAATCAAATGTAAATATTACTCATTAAACCATTGTTATTGTTCAAAATCTAAACATATTAAATTTTTTTTTCGAAATCCATATTTTTGAAAAATATTTTCATTGTACATTATTTCTTTGAAGGCCCCTGTTACTATTGTTGGTATACGGAAAAACTGCAAGAGAAAAGTGACTTGGTGGCTGGAAAAAGTCATTATTATGAATGGTATTATTAATGAGAATTTTGACATATTTGTTTTAGCTTACTCATTGTTAATAATTTCCCAAGAATGCTCATCTGGAAGAAACATTAAATATAAAAAAGAACAATTATTCCTAACTTGTGTACGGCAGTTCACATTTTCCCTGTTAAACTAATAGTGGGATTTGTAGCAGACATAATAACTGATCTGAGGCAGACATTATTACTCAGTTGTGGCGGCAATGTATTGTTAAAAAATTGACAACTGAAGGCACAAGTACCGAAACAATTACTGAATTTCTCCTTAAATGATTCGTGTCACGATGCTTCACTTCCCACATATAAAAGACACATAAAGGTTAGAGTTTCGACACATACATTTTTGGTTAGGCACATAGATCCAAAACAATTACGTATTTATTCCTTAAATGAGACCAACTTTTGCTCACTGGGTAGGCTCCAGGTTTCAACTTGTAGACAAAGGTGGGTCTGTATGGCAGAAAATGATTTGCTTTAGGAACTCTTCCAGTAGTGGATTTACAAGCAGAGCGTCTATCGTTTCCAGGAAGTGCTTTTTCCAAATTTCTCTTGGGATTTTCAACAACGGCTTGGATAATTTGTAGGTGAATATCCGCATCATCTTCGGTTTGAACTTTTTTTTTATTAAAGCGGTTTTCTACACTTCTACTACTTTTAAATTTTGCCATTATGTGTCGAACAATTTGATCCGATACAAGTATTTCGAGATGCCTGTCATAGAAAATTTCAACGGCTTCCCTATAACTTTTGTAGTTGTGTGTTTGTAGACAGAAAAAATTATTCCAAATAATTCTGTAAAATAACTTTTCTTTGTATCTTGCTAAATATTCTTGGATATATTTTACGTTTTTGTCGCTAGCCTATATATTATGTGTATTTTTAGATTTTGCCATAGGGATTCATGGTTTATTAATATGCAGAAATTTTCTACTCCACAGTAATTTTTTTTCAACCTTCAGTAAAAATTTCTGCCATAGGGACACGTTGTATGTATAGGCATCAGATTTTAATTATTTAATATAGCGGTCCTTGGCGGTGCATGTTATATTTTAAAACCCATGTCAGGTCCTGTTCTATTAGAAATATAGAAATAAAATTTTAGACAAGTAAATTTCAGAGTCTTAAAATTATACTAATTTGCCATATTTGTGCCAAAAAAATTTTAAAAATACCTAATAAATAAATTTACTTTTTGAAAAACATTGGTTTTTTCCACCCCTCGTAGTTATTATTTTTTACCTTGTATATCGGGTGAACATAAACATTTCCCGACGTTTCAAGTTAATTGTCACAATTTTGCTTAAAGAAATTGTCCATTTACGCTATTAATAAACGAATTGAAGTAGTTTTAAACTGCAGGTGTTATCGAGAAATTTCCAATAACTTTGTAGCAGCTTATCCAGATCGTCCAATATCTAGCAAAGTGACAAAGTTACAATTTCACGAAAATTTATGACCACGGGCGAGTTTTTAAATTCACAGCAAACTTTTCTTAAATTATTATCGATGGAAGTTTGCTGAAATTAAGCGGTTTTAAATTCATCGTATTTTCATCAGATTGCACATCGGACTCATCACACTTAAAGACCGATGTCAAATTGTTTAATTTTTTGTTCTTAAATAAGGTTTATGAAAAAATATTTCAATTGCTTCCTCGTCCGTTTAACAATTAACTATTTAAGTTATTAATTGATGTTTTCAATCAAGAAAAATAGAATCATCGGGGCTTCACGGAGCATCACGGGACGCCATTTGCCTAACGTTAAAGGACGTTTTTATTACTGTTTAGGTTATTGCTCGGCTAGCTGCAAATGGAGGATACTTTGAACATGGTATCTAAATAACACCCTTTTTTATATTTACTGCTGTTGTTTTTATTGTTACTTCTTTACCTGATATGAAGAGGTAAGAACAATAATTACGAGGGGATAAATCCATATTTTTGAAAAAGTAAATGTATTTTTAGGTGTTTTTTTGTAACATAACTTAATACTCTGAAATTTACCTATATTAAGTTTTGTCACAATACTTATAATAGAAAATGGCCTATCATGGAGCTAAAAATTTAACATTTAAAACATCTCTGTACTGCTTTAAATAAGTGCATTGCACAATTAAATATACAGTATGTCCATGGATGGGGTAGACAAGAGGACAAATGGACTAAGAAATTAGGAGACGAAAAAAGGTCAAGGGTATGCAAACAATATAAAAACGTAAACTTTGGTTAAGATTATGCCTTTTTTAAATTTTAACGCAAAACTTTAAATAAAAAAGTTGTTTTAAATTTTAAAAGAATTCTTATTCCAAATTTACAAGGAAAAATTTCAAATTTCTAAGTACTCTTTTGAAATCAAAATCACATTTTCACCTTTGATAACTGTGACGTATTTGTCAAAATAATAAAAATTTTGTCTTTAGAGCAAAGAATGTTTGTTTATAATCCCAAATTGCGAAATGGCGGGAATTGGTATCGCGACGTTATTGACAAGTTTCAAGAAAAGTTTCCGAACGTACAATTTTTGCAGAAGTTCATAAGAAGTCAATAATCATATTTAAAACAACTGGATCTGTTAGTGACTTAAGGAAGACCAGGAAAAGATACGACGAACACGATCCTTCTACAGTATTAATTTGCAAGTTGTTGATTAAAATTTTAATATGTCTGTAAGAGAACGAGCACAAAGTTTACAATTGTGTAAAAAAATATATTCAAAATGTGTTTAAGGAAAATAAAATTCGTTCATTTAAGCCTATTTTTATCCACCCTTTGAAAGATGGGGACAGTTAAACACGCTTGATTTTTTTTTGTGGGTCGATGATGAAATTCTAAGTAACAACGTGAACTTTCATAAGGTGATAATGTTCTCAGATACGTCAACCTTCAGTACATGGCACTGTATCTTCTCAGCATGTGAGATACTGGGGTAGGGAAAATCCAGAGTTTCGAATTGTGAACCGCCGCCCGTCAGTACTTTAAAAAGTAAATGCTTGATGCACCATTTCCTATTATAGGATTGTAACATATTTATTTTGATAATACATAATACATGTAGCAGACACTCTTATTTACATACGCTAGAGTCATTTTTGTTAAAGTTAGAAGAATTGCCTCTTCAATATCGCCTAAATATGTATTTTCAGTACGCATACTATGGTGCAAAAGTAAGGGATTGAAAATTGACGGATGGGCCCAAATAGTCCAATTCTGTGGACACCTAGAAGTCCCGATTTGACAATTTGTGATATGTTTATCTGGAGGCGCATTAACTAACTAACATGAAAGATCCATTAAAAATGACGAAAATATAAGTTAGAAGTTTTAAAGCAGAGAATTTTGAAAGCGATAGTATCGATTTTACTGGTAGAAATAAAAAGAAGCTTTAGCCATTTTCGACGTCAGTTAGAAAAATAAAATATGAAGGAGAAGTTTTTAAAAATTAAACACGATATACCCTTAATTTTTTTAAAGTTTAATAAAATAATAAATATTTATCGGATATTACAATTATTATGTAATATTCTATTAGTAATTTTCTTTAACCTGTGTAAGTCTGAAATTTTGGATTATGAATATTCTTTGCTCTAAAGACAACATCTTTATTATTTTAAAAAATATGCCATAGTTATTAAAGGTTGTAATCAAATAAAAAAGGTGAAGATGTGAAAATTTTAATTTTAAAAGCGTAATTTAGAAATTTCAAATTTTTTCTTGAAAATCTGGAATTAGAATTCTAAATTCTACAATTTAAAAAACCTTTTTTATCTATATAAGCAAGCGAAAACTTTTATAAAGAATAGCCTTTTTCGTATCTTTCGTAAAGAATTTATTTAAGAATTGAACTATTTGGACACTTATCATGTGACAGCACTCATGATAATGTCATTTCCAAAGGTGACTCTAAACGTCAATTAAACTTATTACTTCATGGAAGGTTTTGAGCAACATGATGTTAGTGTTTTAAAAAATCAATAGGTACCCAACTAGTGGTTGCAGCGCACATGCTGATGTCATAGCCAAAGATGACTTTAAAGGTCAATTAAAATTATTGCTGATTAAATACTTTGGGAAATCAAGTGTAAGAGTTCAAAATGTAATTTTTAGAAAACTGTAGTTTTGAAAATGTTTATTTTAAAAACTCGCGTTTTTTGCGGAAAATTCGTGAGAGATGTTTGCGCATTATTTCATTAAATACGCGACGAGTTATATTTCTAACGCCTGTGTGTGGATTTAATTTTAAAAGTTTTTCTTGTCTGTTATATTTTAAAAAGTTTTTAATATAAGAAAACTTGAAAACTTACAATGATTAAATGTAAGCTTATATTGATGTGTGTCCTGAAATAGAATCTTTCCAGCACATTTTTTGTAT
Source organism: Philopedon plagiatum (assembly GCA_963971165.1). Lineage (NCBI taxonomy): Eukaryota > Metazoa > Arthropoda > Insecta > Coleoptera > Curculionidae > Philopedon > Philopedon plagiatum. The sequence goes on from OZ020194.1 coordinate 72,152,995, forward strand.
ATACGTAAAAGATTTAGAAAATCTAATTTCCTACATTTTTATTGATTTCATCACTTTCCCCTAAAATACAGGAAATTAAATCCAGTGATGTAAAAGCACAATACTGGGAATGTTTTTTCGGGTTGACTTGATTAACTAAACAATAACAATAAAAAGTGAATAATGTTGTTTATATTTAGTTTAGCTGCACATTAGTTTGTAGACCATTAAGCTTTGTATTTTGATATACAGCGTGTGCGTAAATTAACTCGCCAAATGGAAAACTTTATTATTAATTTTGGGGAAAAAGGTTACTCCTCATAAAATGTCATGCTTTCAAAAATATTAAGATCGACATAGAACTTTTTTGATATTTTATACAGGGTCATTCAAAAGAGGAAAAAATTAAATTTTAAATGTGACAAAAGCTTTATATTTTTAAGCTGCCAAATTGAAGAAATGGCAAACAGATGTCGAATGAAAGTTGTCATAATTAATTTGTAGTACCTATACAGGATAACAATAAATTATATTTCAGTAACTTTTTTTCTTTAGATAAAGCCTAATAATTATAAATTAACCTTTAAATAATTAAATGTTTAGGTAAAACCTGTAAACAATTCACGAATTGATACTAGTCAGTAAAATTTTTCTGATTTGTATTTTTTCTTTAACAATGAGTTTTACTGATCAACAAAAGGTCGAGATTGTTTTAATAGTTGAAAATAATTATCGCACAACTAGAGAAGCAGCCGAAGAATTTAACAATAATCACCCAGAAAGACTAACACCAATTATCCATCAAACAGTCAGTAATGTTATGAGTAAATTTATACGGTGCTTTCCAAACTTCTTTTGGAGAAGAGAAAACCAAGATTAAAATAATCTTCCCCGCTTATACGACGAAAGTGATGAACTTAGTGTTTCGCTCTACGCCAACTCTACAACTAGTTTAAGGGAGATATGTAGAGATTTTAATTTAAAAATCTACTTTATTAGAATAATGCTAAAAAACATAAAATGAAACCTGTTAAGCCCAACTTTATCCATATTACCAGCGGTCTTGAAATTTACCTTGCCTTAATGGGAGGTTCTGTGACCCGGCTATGGGGGGTTCTGTGACCCAACTATGGGGGATCCTGTGACCCGAGAACCGGGCTTTGCCTGGAGAATTTTTTTTTTTCAAAAAGATGAAGTAAGTATTCAAATAATACGCATCGCCCTATATACCACAAATTTGTTGACGATTTAATGGGCTTTTGTCTCTCTTTAATTTGCCGTATAATATATACTGGTAAGTATAAAGTTTTTTCCGATTTAAAATTTAAGTTTATCGTTTTTTAAGATACACTGTACAATATTTAAAAGAAATGCTTATGCCAATTCTAATATTTTTAAAACCAAAACTTTTTATGGAGAGTGACTTTTTCCCAAAAATTAATAATTAAGAAGTTTTCCATTTGGCAAGAAAATTTACGCACACGCATACTTCATTTGATTGATATTTAGAGTTTTATAGCCTGGTACTAGATGGCAAAGTCTCAGAGTAGATTAATAGCCATAGCTATTTTCTTCTAGTATTCCTTTTAGGAGTACTCTTATTACCATTTTTGTAGTATAAGCTGAACAGAAATTGCAGCGGCCCCAGAAGAAGTTTTCTTATGACTGAAATTGGGGAATTAAAAACACCGGTACACAAAATAAAAAAAGTGATCTGTACATTTGACCATACCATATGTATTTTGATGCGCTGAAACATTTGACCATACCATATGTATTTTGATGCGCTGAATCCAAATCCGAATTCCGTTTGGCCCGTACACCCTCAAAATTTTGAGTAAATTGCGAAAAAACGCTGAAAATGGATAAAAATTGCGAAAAATTGCAGTTATGAAAATTGAACTAGATCAAGTATATTTCTTATGTATTTTGATGCGCTGAATCCAAATTCAGAATCTTTTAATCTCGATCATTCATATATTTATCAAAAATCGTAAAAAATAGCAATGAGTAGCAGAAACCAACCTGAGCAAAAAATAGTATTGTTCTTAAGTACCAATGAGGACTTTTATTACGAATGTGCATGGGAGTGGTTTTTTGTAACATTATAATGTACAGGAGCCAAGTTACCCATTAATGTAGAGTTGGTCGCTTGATGACGACGCACGCGGGCCTGCTTTCTCACCCTGACCAGATGCCGATACTGTGGTTCCGAATCCATGCATCGTAAAGCACTTATCGCTTGTGCCTGCCATGACGGCATACACGCCGTTAACCCAGGGACTCTGCCAGACGGTTCTGTTGCCCACCGCCACCACGTGGAGGTACCCTGGTTACAGGCACAAGCAATCAGTCCTCCGAAGTTGAATTCCAATTTCTAGCTATTTTTAGCAGTTTTTCGCAATTTACTCAAAACTTGGAGGGTGTACGGGCCAAACGGACTGCGGATTTGGATTCAGCGCACCAAAATACATATAGATGGGTTTGGTCAAATGTACAGACCACTTTTTTTTGTGCCGGTGTAATCAAAGCGCCACTGTCGTAATCGTTGTATTTCCATTAATATTTTCTTTTATTAACGGGTTGGGCGCCACCCTGGCGCTCGGAAAAATAGGTATAAAAATAAAAAAAAATTTGGCGCAACCATTAAGTATACAAAAAAATCTTAATTTCACACATATATAGTACATACTAATTTTATGAACAAAAAAAAGTGGTCTGTACATTTGACCAGATCCATATATCTATGTATTTTGATGCGCTGAATCCAAATCCGAAGTCCGTTTGGCCCGTACACCCTCCAAATTTTGAGTAAATTGCGAAAAACTGCAGAAAATAGCTAGAAATTGCAATTCAACTTCGGAGGACTGATTGCTTGTGCCTGTAACCAGGGCACCTCCACCGTGACGGTGGGCAACAGAACCGTCTGGCAGAGTCCCTGGGTTAACGACGTGTATGCCGTCATGGCAGGCACAAGCGATAAGTGCTTTACGATGCAGGAATTCGGAACCCCAGTATGGGCGTCTGGTCAGGGTGAGAAAGCAGACCCGCAGGCGTCGTCATCAAGCGACTTCAACTCTACATTAGTGGATAACTTGGCTCCTGTAGAGTATAATGTTACAAGAAATCACTCCCACATACGTAATAAAAGTCCTCATTGGTACGTAACAACAATACTATTTTTTGCTATTTTCTGCTACTCATTGCTATTTTTTACGATTTTTGATAAATATATGAATGATCGAGATTAAAAGATTCTGAATTTGGATTCAGCGCATCAAAATACCTAAGAAACATACTTGATCTAGTTCAATTTTCATAACTGCAATTTTTCGCAATTTTTAGCCATTATCAGCGTTTTTTCGCAATTTACTCAAAATTTTGAGGGTGTACGGGCCAAACGGACTTCGAATTTGGATTCAGCGTATCAAAATACATATAGATATATGGGTATGGGCAAATGTACAGACCACTTTTTTTTGTATGCCGGTGAAATTAACGCCGCGATTACAAAACAAAAATTAAATATGTACATACAGGGTGTTTCATAATTGAATGCTGATCCTTAAGGGTGATAATCCTTGGATGATTTTAAGAAAAATTCTTTATATGAACATAGGTCCGCAACAGCTTTATTTCTGAGATACAGGGTGTTGAAATTTAAGAAAAAAATCTGTTTTTCTTCAATATCTCTAAAGCCGCTTTGTATTTTTGTTTTAAATTTTGGTAGGTGCAAAGTACGCTTAAAAATACATTTTCTTCAGGATAAAGGTTTTTTTAATTTTCATCAGTGGCGTCCCTGTTAACATGCCCTGCAATATTTTTAATCAGAAAAATGATACGCCACTGTTTTTTTTTTTAAATAAATGTTATTTTTATAATTGCCTTCTATCTTCTCATAAAAATGGTCTCTTGACTTTTTTTTATCCGGCGTGCGGTTTTCGAAATAAAGTTCATTCATTTGCTTGTCCCTATGTGATTTTATCTAGTAGTCTCAATTTCACAATTTGTGGTAACCTAAGCATCTAGGCTAGATTTTTATATTTTATAGTAACTATTATTTAGTTCTAGTAATTAAAGCCGTTAAAGAGTGGGATTATTTTGTAGGCTAGAAACATCTAGTATGCTAACAACACATTTCGTTGTTTTATAAACGCAAACAGTTAATTTAATTTTGGTATATTTTGTCCAAAATGGTTAAGTTTTTACAAATAAAAAATGTATTTTTATGCGTGCTTATTATTAGAACTAAATAATAGTTAGTTACTATAAAATATTAAAATCTAGCCTAGATGCTTTGGTTACCACAAATTGCGAAATTGAGACTACAAGAAAAAAATCACATAGGGACAAGCAAATGAATGAACTTTATTTCGAAAACCGTACGCCGGATAAAAAAAAGTCAAGAGACCATTTTTATGAGAAGATAGAAGGCAATTATAAAAATAACATTTATTTAAAAAAAAACAGTGGCGTATCATTTTTTTGATTAAAAATATTGCAGGGCATGTTAACAGGGACGCCACTGATGACAATTAAAAAAACCTTTATCCTGAAGAAAATGTATTTTTAAGCGTACTTTGCACCTACCAAAATTTAAAACAAAAATACAAAGCGGTTTTAGAGATATTGAAGAAAAACTGATTTTTTTCTTAAATTTCAACACCCTGTATCTCAGAAATAAAGCTGTTGCGGACCTATGTTCATATAAAGAATTTTTCTTAAAATCATCCAAGGATTATCACCCTTAAGGATCAGCATTCAATTATGAAACACCCTGTACATATACATATACCGAAATTTAGAATATTACATTAAATTCAATAAACGACAGTACAAAAAAAAATAGTAGTCGTATGCAAAATAATATTTCTCTTATCCTGTGCCAATGTACATAAGGTTTAGATGCTTATAATCAAACTTATACGTTATAATCTGGACCAGTCTCTTATAAACTAATAAATTGGTTATTATCGTAATAACAAAAGTAAGTTTTCTGAGTGTTTTTTCTTTCAGTAACTTTCTCTGTTTACCTAATCCCAATGGATTATACTTTACCGAACTTTGTTGTTTATGAAAAGATTAAATAAGTTGTAGAAGGGGTGGAAAAATCAGTTAAAACAAAAAGAAGTTAGGTATTACAGGATTTCTAATAAGAAAACGCAATAAATTGGATTGGAAAGAAAATCGATTTAAAAAACTGAAATCTGACGCAAAATAGCATCTAAAAATTTAGAAACCAGATACGTGTCTGTAAATGGGATTTATATCTATAGTTTACCGTTATATGTGATTTTGCTAATAAACACATTTTTAAGTTGCTCTGCCTCTTAAATGAATGAGTGCATGTTAGTTGGACTCTGCACAATTTACTTTTTCTAGTGATTTAAAACCTGAAGATAAAGATCGGAGACTTCTAATCGAAATATGGGATTGGGATCGCACATCACGTAATGACTTTATGGGATCCCTTTCTTTCGGGATATCTGAAATATTAAAAGCACCATCGGATGGCTGGTACAAGTTGCTCACTCAAGAAGAAGGGGAATTTTATAATGTTCCTGTACCAGAGGAAGGTGTAGATATGGCTCAAATAAAAATTGCTATGAGGGTAAGGTACTGATAAGTTTATACGAAAATTTTATTCTTTATAATTCTATGAGTATTTTGTCTATTTGTTAGTATAGATCCGTAAAAACAAAAATAATGCATTGATTCTTAAAGATAGTAAAATTGTTCAGATCTAATTATTTTGTGCATACATTTTCTTTTAAATGAAAATACAGTTTTACAGAAATAGACCTGGTAAAGCGGCTTAAAGGAATCTAATAATAATAATAATAATAATAATAATAATAATAATAATAATAATAATAATAATAATAAATGCCGGCATTGCCAATGGGCTTTCTCAATGTAACTGAATTTCACCTAAGTAAAGGGATATAAGTATTGTGCAATAACAAAATAATATAAGTAAAAACTTGGTAAAATCCAGTTGAATTTAAAATCGAAATAATCGATGAGAAACTCGACATCACCAAATCAACTCTAATTGAAGATGCTTCATATAACTGGTTAATTCACGATAATTTCTTAATAGGCACATGTTTATTGTTTAGATTATGTAAAGTTAGTGATAATGTTATAATTATAAATGCCCCATTATACACACTTTTAAACAGAAAAATCGATCCTTGTCGGCGGGTAACAACGAAGCAAACCAACATAATTGGCATTTGCAGAAACTAATATCTGAGAGTTCGACCAGCGCTAATAATAGGATTGATTTGATGGAAGAACCCATTTTTCATTACAGTATATAAAGCAAAGGTAAAAAGGAAGTAAACAATTAGCCAAATGATAAAGAATATATCGTACAAATCTATATTGTGACAAAAATTACGACATTAAAGAAACGTTTGTCGTATATCCAGCGATTGTAAAATATTTAAATGATATCGGATAATATTGTTTCATAAAACATATTAGATATTATTTCAGATTGTTACCAGTGAATGAATAAGTTATTTGGGTTTATTCGGATATAATTTTGTTGTGTATTGTTCTGTTAAGGGAAAATAAAGTAGTCCAAAGCGAACGACTATTTTCAATAAAATAAATGCTGGAATTGCCAATTAAAGGTACAATATATAAATTAAAAGAAAAGAAGTAAACAACTGGATAGACGATACAAAATATATGTCACAAAATTAGATGTAATGGGACATATTACGACACTAATAAAAAGTTCGTCGTATAACGAACGGTTGTGAAATCTTTTAACGATATCAAATATGGTTTCACATAAAATATTGAATATCATTTGAAATTATTTTCAAGAGATTAATTAAATTATTTGTAGTAGCATCGGCATAATTAATGCAATTTAAATTATCCCATTTCCTTAAATACTTTTGTGTTTAATTCGCTTTTGGTTTAGAAAGCTTCAATGATCTAAATCCTTAATTTAACTAATTCGTAGTTTAATTACATTAGAAGTACAAGTAAAATTTAAATCGAGTTGAGGCCCTTACTTCCTTTTGCGATTAGCTGTAAATCGCATTTCAATTTGCAAAAAATACGCTGGCCTGTTATAAGCTCAACAGAAATAAAAATTAGGTAAAAAAATTTTAATTTTTTTGTCACAATTAAAATAGTACTTTGTTTCTTATTGTTATAGTTTTAGTAAGACAGTGCTTATTGCTCCTTTAATACTGTAGCACTAAATGTGAATTCAAAATGTTCTCAAGTAGTGCAAAATCTCAACCACCTTTAAGATTTTATATAGTTAGTTACAAGATAAACCCTTTAATTCACTTCTTATTTGTTTTTAGCTTTCTTATTTTATTATTTCACATCTTTATATATTTTTTTTCATTTAAGAAAACTTCCATTACCAAGAAGCCATCTTTAACTCAAGATAAGGATGTTCCTCATAATATGGGTAAAAAGGACATTATAAGAGCTACCGATTTTAATTTCCTTATGGTTCTTGGCAAAGGATCTTTTGGAAAGGTAAGAGACTGAAATGATTAGGAAGTAAAGAATATGTGACAGATTGTGGACATCTAAATTTTCTTTGAAATGACATTTTTTTTAATATTGCGTGCAGCTTTACTGTGTTATCTGCAACAAATATATCTAAAGATTTACCAATTTACAATTTGTATTTCTGTAATGAGGAGTGTTTTAATAATTCTATATTTCCTCGTGTGACACCAAAAATTAACAAGTATTAATATAGGCAGCGAACAAAGCTAAACAGAGAGAAAACCTTTTCGATCGAAATAACATCGTCATCTGTTAACCTAAATCCAGTCCAGTGTTTTTAAGTTAAATAAGAAAAATCTTTTTGAACCTCGATTTTACATAAAGCATTAAGGGCCGTGCGAAATTAATTTTAATTTAAAAAATGTATTATAAATTTTTTTAATAAACCGATCAACTTTATTAATTTTTGGGATGTTTTCATTTCGTTGGGCTTTATTTGAAATTACGACATAAAATTAATAAAAATAAATATAACTTTGACATACCTGGGTGGACTTTATTTTCCAGTTTGTGCTAAAAATTATTTAGAATGTTGTTTAGTATGACTTAATTTTACATGCCTTTTTTAACAATTTGTTGTTTGTTCTATTTTTTATTGCCCAAGCAGGGCAGGGTATTTTTAAGGTTACACGAATTAGTTCGCATTCGAACGTGTTCGAATGAATTTCGTATAGTTTTAATTTAAAAATTTTAGTATTATAGAACATAATCATTTTATGTTAAGCCAATCTTTCAGCGTCCTATACAACTATGTATAATGTTTTCCTAAACATTATGCCTTGTCAATTACATAAAAGCATATACTTATATCTTGTGTATACTGTGCCCTTACTTCCCAAGTCCCGAACTGAAATGAGCCGCAAAGGTCCGGGCTATAGTCATTATCCAACATTAAAAAATTCAATTATCTCCAAATGCTTTGGACTTAGTTTCAACCATTCATGTTTTAAAAGAAACGGCAATACATTCGAATACGAATTTAATTTGCATGTTTGAAAATAGGATTATTCAGTTTTCGTGCGAAAATCGTCATTTTTCGTATACTATCTTCTTCAATCACGTTCGAAAACAGGGGCACCGTTCACAAAAATTAGTCGTATTCTTTCCTCGGAAACGAGACCTTCTCGCTTGTTAGTATGACTTTGTCAAAAATTGATATTTATATTTTATTAAAACTACCTTGTGTTTTATTGAAACTTTGTCTAATTTTGAAAAAAAACCATCACATTTATGCACAAATTGCTCTAAAATTACTAATAATCATAGAAACGTATCACTTTTTTATTGTCAGACTTAACGTGTGGAAATTTAGTTTGACGATTTTTTCAAAAATTCAAGCTGTTGTACAATATGTCCACGGGTGGGGTGGACAAGAAGACAAATGCTTACTTTAAAAATAAGATCGACGATGCCAAATTTTTTTTTGTGCAGGGTATGCAAAAACTACCAAAACGTAAAATTTGGTTGAGTAAAGTTGCCTTTTTTAAATTTAAATGCAAAACGTTGAATAAAAAAATTGTTTTGAATTCTGAAAGAATTCTTTTTCCAGATTTTCAAGTAAAAATTGGAAATTTCTAAATTATGCTTTTAGAATCAAAATTTGTCACACTGTCACCTTTTTTATTTGATTGCACCTTTGATAAATGTGACGTATTTGTCAAAATAATAAAGATGTCTTTAGAGCACGATACACTTACAACGGTATGCTACGATATGACGTCATTTCGAGAGAAAATCTTAAAATGACTAGGCGCTTACCTGAGCAAATGAAATATGACAATAATATTGTAATAAACGTCAACTGAACAGGCTACCCGACAATAAAATGACCTGTAATAATATTTTATTAAACGTCAACTCAACACACTACCCAAGAATAAACTGACCTGTACTTATGTACAAGGGGTGCAAGCGTCTAGTCAATTTAGGATTTTCCCTCGAAGTGAGGTCATAGCGTAGCATACCGTTGTAAGTGTATCGTGCTTTAGAGCAAAAAATATTTATAATCTAAAATTACAGAAATGTCGGGAATTGTTATAGCTAGTCTCCAAATGTACAATTATTCAGAAGTTCAGTACATAAGTTAATAATTTAAATTTAAAAAACTGGATCCGTTAGTAATTTAAAGACGACCAAGAAAAGATACCACGACAACAATGCTTTTACATTATTAATTTTGCAATCTGTTGATAAAAACCTATTTTGTCTTTAAGAAAATGAGTACGAGGTTTACAGTTGTGTAAAAAAAGCCATGTTCAAATTGTGTTTAAGGAAAATAAAATTCGTTCTTTTAAACTAATTTTTAACAAAACTTTGGAAGATGGGGGCAGTTGCAGTTCGTGAACTTTCATAAGCTGATAATGTTCTCAGATGAGTTAACTTCATAGACGTTAAAAAAAAATTAGTTAACCTCCAGCACAAATGACACTGTAGCTTCTCAGCATGTGGGATACTGGGGTAGGGAAAATCCAGAGTTTAAAATTGCGAACGGCTGTCAGTATTTTAGAAAATAAATACTTGTTGAGCCATTTCTTATTGTGGGATTATAACATTGATAATACATGTAACAGACATTTTTATTTACATATGCTGGAATCATTTTTGTCAGACAAGTTAGAAGAATTACCTCTTCAATATCGCCGAAATATGTATTTTCAGCACGATGGGTGTCCTGCACATTATGCTGCAGAAGTAAGGGATTGGCTTAATCGCAAATTTAGAAATTGATGGATGGGCCGAAATGGTCCAATTTTGTGGCCCCCTAGGAGTCGCGATTTGACAATTTGTGATATATTTCTCGGGAGGCGCATTAAACAACTAACATACACACATCAAAGTTGAATCGGGGACAAACTTAAAAAACGGCTAATTTTTCTGGTGAAGATAAGCTTCAGGTATTAAAATAAGTATATAAGGAATTCTCTACGCCTATGTACATTATTTATACTAGTTTTCGTGAATATTGGGGATTCCCCGCATGTGGTTTTATCCAGTTATGTCCCGCCAAGGGTAGTATCAAGTGTGAGTAATGTCTGGTTCAGTACGATTACGGTCGTTTAAAGTGTTGCTTCTGTGTTTGTGGGTTTTAGTAATCATGGAACATCATTTTGACCGCGAAAGGCAGTTAAGAACGATTGGCATGAGTATGCCCATTAGGGCCGTAGCACAGCAAGGGCACCCCAACCAGTACACGATCGATTCATCCAAATGCAGGCTCTTTGAAACAGAACTACTACGGCCCACCAATTAAAGCTAACGCTGCAAAATGTACACAACATTAAAGTGAGCGACCGAGCTGTACGAAACAGATTGCATGAGGTTGAGCTTCATTCCAGAAGACCGGTCCGTGTTCCTGTGTTGTGCAGAGGAAATCGCGCTCGACGTTTAGAATGGGCCCAAGAACATCTACACTGGCAAGATCAAGACTGGGCCTGTGTCTTGTTCATGGGCGAGTCCAGATTTGGACTCGGACCAGATTCCAGACGAACTAGAGTGTGGAGAAGAGCAGGCAATGAATCCCGTTTGCAGACCGTTCATGAAGTCGACAGGTATCAAGGTGAAACTGTTATGGTGTGGGGTGGAATCAGTTTAGGTGATCGAACTGATCTCATTTCGGTTGAAGGGCTTCTAACAGCCAGTGCATACCGTGACGAGATTCTGGAGCCCCTTGTCCTTCCCTATGCCACCCGAGTCAATGGTGAGTTGATTTTAATGCTCGACAATGAGCGGCCTCATACTGCGAGAACAGTACGAACTTTTTACAAGAAAACAATATTGAGGTGATGCTATGGCCGCGCAATCACCTGACTTGCCACGCCATTGAGCACGCATGGGATATACTCCAGAGACGTTTACTAAGGCAAAAGCAGGTATTCTAAATAAGGGAGGAGTTACGAATATGTCTCCAACAAGAGTATCAGTTAATTCCCCAAGAAGATATCGACAATCAACAAAAGCATGAAAAACCGATGTAGGGCAGTTATCAATAATCGAGGTGGACACACTCTTTACTAAGGTGTGTAGTTTTTTATCTTTAACTGCTGTATTTGCACATTTAGTTTATTTCAAAATTTGTAAATTTACATTTCATTATTGAACATTCCCTGTATACTTGAGTATCACAGTTATCACGGCTTTAATTACTAAAAAGAGTGTACGGTATCCAGATTTATACTGGCAACTATTATTAAAAACGTGAAGTTGCACAAACTTACTGTATATTTACTTTTTTTTCTTGTCCCCTATTCAGTTTTGATGTGTGTATGAAAGACCCACTGCAAGTGACGAAGAAGTTTTAAAGCAGATAATTTTAAGGACGATAGAATCAATTCCACTGAAAGAAATAAAAAGAAGCCTCAACAATTTTCGATGTTATTTAAAAAAATCCGTAGAATATGGAGGAGAAGTTTTTGAAAAGTAAATATGATGTGCCCTTAATTTAGTGCCCTTAGTTTAATAAAATAAGAAATGTTTTTCGAATATTGCAATTAGTATTTAAAATTCTATTTTACTTTTCTTTTCCCTATATGAGTCTGTTATTCTGGATTATAAATTTTCTTTGCTCTAAAGACATATTTATTATTTTGACAAATACGTCACAGTTATCAAAGGTGTAATCAAATAAAATAGGTGACAATTTGACAAAATTTTGATATAAGCGTAATTTAGAAATTTAAATTTATACTGGAAAATCTGAAATAACCATTCTCTCAAATTTTAAAACAAATTTTTTATATAACGTTTTGCGATAGAATTTTAAAAAGGCAACTCTACTCTTAACCAAATTTTACGTTTTTGTATTTTGGTATACCCTGTACAAAAAAAAACAAAATGTTTGCATCGTAAACCTTATTTTTAAAGCAAGCAGTATCTTTCACTTTTTGGACCATTTGTCGTCAGTGGCGGTGGAAATCTCTATGTTGTATATGTATCTCTGTTCCTACTTACGGGACCCGCACCAAATTTAGGAGTTTTAATAGTAAGCCCACTGGAAATGTTCTGGTAAAGAAAAAACAACATTTTGTAATTTGCGAAAAAAATGAACACGTTTAGGATATTTATTATTTTTTCTAAACAAATTTTACATCATTTTGTCAAGACTTTTTAAATTTTAAGAGGAAAAAATATGTTAGTAGAAAGTTACATTTGATTTTTTTTAAATTATATTTTAGGTTTAAAAAAATTCAAATGACTATACTTTCTACTAATACATTTTTCTCTTAAAATTTAAAAATTCTCGACAAAATGATGTAAAATTTCTTTAGAAAAAATAAATAAATTACCTAAACGTGTTCATTTCTTTCCCGGGGAGGGGAGGGGAGGTGCAAGCAAAAATTCAACCTCAAACAGTACTATAAGGTATATTATGTCCCAGGCTTATTTACTTACTTTCCTTGGGTTGTAATTAAATCACTTACATACCTAGGGAAGGGATGATGACTTACCAAGCAAGGAGTAGAAAAAAATTTATAAACGGTCGGCGAAAAAAACATTTGGCAAAAACTTTCGATATTTTACATATTTTTATTAATTTGAAATAGAAATCAAAATAGTATATTATTTTATTATATAACGAGCATGGAATGGAATGGAACCTAACACGTAGTGTAAATATTAAATTTAAATTAAATCACACGACACTGTTAAGTGACTTTCCAACAAGTTTTATACGCTAGTTTCCCCACAAGTTCAGACCAAAAAGAAATATGCGTGATATACAACCCACGGTACCTTAGTACTTAGGCTTGCTGCCTTCGTGGGTTGTAAGAATATAAAAAAAATAAAAAGACACTTTTTCTAAATTACCCGTAAGTAACATATTTCATGCCTCCTTTGAGATTTTTGAGGTAACAGATTCAAGGATGTATTTTTTACTGCATCTGCGACACTCGGTGGAATACATTCCACAACATCTTCCACACTTCTTTCAAAATCCATAGCTTTTTTAAATTTCGTCACCTTAAAAACACTGCTTTTTAATGACATTTATTAACGAACGCAATCAAATACCATATCATCAGACACTGCTATCGGTACCCATACCTTTTCTTCATTTCAGCAGTTCGAAAACATATTCCGACATATTTTCTTTTTAATAACATTTATCTACAGTCAGCCATCGCAAGCAATTTATTTGTGAGAATTCTCTATTCCATGATCTACTTATTTTCGATTTTTCCATTGCACTGCTACACTAAAAGAATCAAGCTGTGGGATAGTTTTCTAACATACAGCTGATAAAGGACCAATAGAATGTTAGAATTTTCAAAAATATTTTTATATTATAAGAATTGTTTTAGTTACTTTGTTGCTTTCAATGGTTTTCTGTTTGAAAGATAGGGAAAACTTACAAAAACCTTAATACATATAAAATCATCTGTACATGATGTCGCTGATGCCTGAAAAACTTGTTTTACAACCTTCGAACGCTGTCCTTTGAGGTTACTAAGTTACTGAGTTTATGAGGGTTTTGGCAATAAAGGTAGAGCATAAACCACCCATAACTAAGGCTTTCATACAATTTCTCGAACCAGCTAAATTCTCTATAGTTTTATTAAAGCTGACAAAAATATTGTAATAAACCCTTGTATCCCGAAATTTCGTCCAATGTAGGTATTATGTAAATTTTTTATGGCCGTGCTCTATTAACTTTATTCATGTTTTAAAAACAGATTCACTATCGCGTTTTATCTCTTAAACTGGTGTTAACGTTATTTTATTTCAAAGAATAAAGAATTTAATATTAATAATTATCCTGTGTTGGAATATGCATAACCAAACTTACCGGAAAACTTCGATACTGGCTGATTCAATTTCGTAATAATACTGGTAGGGGTAAATTAAAGGAATGAGACAAAGGAGTGGAAATAAGGAAAATACCCATCTTCCTGGACGACCATAAGTTCTCGAAGGACACTTTCTCTTGTCACAACTAATTTTGGTAAACCGGAAAACCGTTCCGTTTTTACACTAAACCTGAACGATTTAACTACTACCGACGTCTCTTTTACTCTACTAAACAAAAATTAATTATTTCTTCTATGTACCCAAAAATGCGAGGTTGCCAATAACTACAAATTTATTTCCCTACACAAATTTACCGAAACAACTGGTCTTATTTTTTCAAACATAAACATTAATGTTATTGTTAAAAAAAATTAAATAAGAATTCCTATAAAATTGATATTTTACATAACATGGCATTGAAAACAAAAGGGTTTTCTTTAAATAACTGGCCTGGTCCTACTAACACTACCAACTATTCTACATAGACTTCCCCTACCTCCACACATATTCCCAAATTAGAGATTTCATTTAAATGTCCATAAATTCCATTGTAAACAAATGAAAAACAAAAATTATGATTTCAAATTCCATATGTAGGATTTTGGATTATAAACAACTTGGTTTTATACACATTTTGTCTACAATAATAAATAATGGTACTTCTCTCTTAAAGCATTTTCAGCTGATCTCAAACTTCTATATCAAACCCAATCAAACTCATTTTTTCGATAAGCAGAATTTTTTTGTAAAGAATCACTGTTCCTCGTAAAACCAATAATAAAGATGTATTTCCTCTTGTCAAGTCCATCCATGGACACACTGTATATAAATGTGAAGTAGTAGATAATCTATTTCTGGCTTGTATGTGAAATTCATAGCAAATTGTTTTTAGGTTATGTTAGCTGAAAGAAAGGGAACAGATGAACTTTACGCAATAAAAATTCTTAAAAAGGACATCATCATTCAAGATGACGATGTTGAGTGTACAATGGTTGAAAAACGAGTACTAGCTTTATCTAACAAACCCCCTTTTTTGGTACAGCTGCATTCGTGTTTTCAAACTATGGTGCGTTACTATTTAATTATGTCAGTATTTTATAGAGCTATTATTAAATTCCCGTTTGTAAAGCTGTTGCTGTTTACGCTTTTTTAGGATCGTCTTTATTTTGTCATGGAATATGTGAACGGAGGTGATCTCATGTTCCAAATACAACAATGTGGCAAATTTAAAGAACCAGTAGCAGTGTAAGTTTACACTTTTTTGAATTTCTTGTAAGTTTATTCACACTACACAGTTTTCACCACATACCAAAACTAGATATTTACTTATGTCATTGTATATTAACCATCCCAATTTCAAGTTTAATTTATCATCGTAACCCGCTGAGAAATATCACTCTGTAGATTATTTCGACTGGTTGTCATGATACTCCATAAGTATTCCCAAGAATGTCATAATAAGCTCCCGGACAAAAAATACCGGCACCATGGATTTTTTGCTAAGTTTTAGTCCTTTATAACGTTTTTTAGTTTTAATCCGATTTTTACAGTTCTTTTGCCATTTTATAGATAATTTATTAGGAATGTGATTATTTTTTAATGATGGGTCGTGTTCGATAGGGCGATATTATACCGGGGTGACTCAATGTATGTTTTTTGTCCCAAGTTTTAAACACCCTCTGGAGATATTCGGGCTGTTATTTTTTATACTAATAATTTCTTGATAAAATTCCAAGTATTCCTAATATTTTGTTTTCTGGACCATTACGTTGTCTCCATTTTTAGAAAAGATTCGATCTTCTAAAAGAAAGATTCTGCAAATTACATTATTTTTAAAGACCACCAATCATTGTTAACTTGGTGGTTCCGTTATAATGTGGGCGGGTATTTCAACTAAAGCCCGAACTGAACTAATATTTGCGGAAAATGGAGCACTAAATGCGCATCGGTACATTGAAGATATTCTGCAAAAGGCAGTTGTCCCGCTTGCTCCCTTAATCGGTTAACAATTTATATTGATACATCTTTAATCCTAGGCCACATGTTGCACTGGTGGTAATCGAATATTTAGATCAGGTTGGTATTCGACGGTTAGATTGGCCTGCATGTACTCCGGATTTAAACCCCATTGGACATTTCTGGGAGCAGTTTTCGTCGTCGCCCTATGCAACCAGGCACTTTACAGGAACTAAGGATAGCACTATCTAAAGAATATATTTTAATCCCTTAAGAAAGAATCGTCACTCTGATTCATTCAATACCTAGCAGAATACGCTCTGTTATTGCAGCTAGAGGAGGACATACCCGTGACTAATTTTTTTTTTAATTTTACTACTGTTTGGGTTTGCGTTAATATAAAATGCATATCTCTTCTAAAAATGGAGACAGCGTGGTGATACAAAAAACAAAATGTTAGAAATACATGTAACTTTATGAAGAAATTATTAATATAAAAAATAGAAAGTGATCCGCTGCCGCCGCCGTTCCCAAAATGTTAATGCGTGGATACCGGCGCCGGCACCCGAGTACAAAATTTCTTTGGTGCCGGCGCCGTAGTCCAGATAGGGCCAAAACGGAGTGCCGGCAGTTCTAACCTAAAATAATAATAGTTACGTCTTTTAATCATATGTAATTAAACATTGTGTTTTAATTTTGCGTAAAAACTATAAAATATGAAATTTGGTGATAAATTTTCTTCATTTGAAAATTTTAATTGTGTTTTGGTGAACTACAGGAAAGCCACAACCAATGAGTTTTGGTTGCGTGATAGCAGAGCAATTATTGACAATCAAAGACAACGACATCGTAATACTGTGGTGGATATTAATCCGGCTCTGAAATATTATTATCTGCGGTTAGCCTGTGTTAAAGGTGGAAGACCATTCAAGACAAAAAATGGAAAGTTAACAAGGAAGTGTTCCACGTACAAGCAAGGCTGCCAGGCTAGCATTTTCTTAAAAGTGAATTTCTGTGCATCCTGGAGCTTGAACAAAATCACAATCATACTTCATCCAAAGCTTATTTCAATTCTCTAACAAAACAGAGACTAAATTTGCCAGAAAATATCAGACTTACTACTCAAGAAGCCCTGACGGCTGGGGCAAATAAAAAAATAATTTTGGATAACGTAATTTGAGCAACAGGTTGTAAAATAACATTAAAGGACCTCACTAATCTCATAAGTTAGATAGAAGACAAGAATTCAAATTAAATTAATATCAGAAAATTGAACACTCTTTTTGAACGTATGAAAAGTTTGATCACAATACATGAGTGCGAACCACGATGAGGTTTCAATTTAAAATAGGTTGGAACTTAAACATTTTTTTCAGTGAAACATCCAAGTTCAGTGGAACATCCAAGTTCAGAAATGGGAAAAAAGGTATAAAGAACAGCCTAAGTACTAGGGTTGAATCGCAAAAGGGCTAAGAAAGCGAAGATTTCATTTCAAGAGAAGTTTGATGTTTATTTTTGTTATTTCTACTTATAAGTTCGCAGAATAATACTAATTGCTATATTTTTGTAGCAAGATTTAAGTTTCTTTAAAGTTTATACTATAATAAATTATTATAATTTGATTGAATTATGGTATTTCGATTCTGATTTTATTTTGACATTAATTTTCTAATGTTGCCGGCACCCAGCTCGGCTGCTGGTGCCGGCACCCAGCAAGGCTACCAGTAGAGCTGCCGGCGCCGGCAGCGGAGTCACTTTCTAAAAAATAACAGCCCCAGTTTCTCCACAGGGTGTTTAAAACTTAGGACAAAAAACACACATTCATTTACCCCGATATAATATCGCTCTATCGAACATAACCCATCATTAAAAAATACAGCGTATTCCTAATGAAATTATCTATTAAATGGTAGAAGACCTGTAAAAATCGGATTAAAACAAAACAGTTATAAAGGATCAAACTTACGAAAAAATCCAGGGTGTCGGTATTTTTGTCCGGGAGTTTATGCACCAAATTAAAATGAACTTTCTTTCAAACGTTTAAAATAAATAAGAAAAACTAGAACAAAATTTAAATTGTATCATCCTTAATTTCTTATTGTTGGTTCAAAGTCGGTGGAGTTTTCCAAAACCCTGTAGAAAATTAAAAATCGTAATATTTGCCGGAGAATTTGACAGAACCTTTAAACTTTTTTACAGATTTTATTCAGCGGAAATAGCCATAGGTCTATTTTTTCTACACACTCGGGGTATAGTTTACAGAGACTTAAAGTTGGACAATGTGTTACTTGATCAGGATGGTCACATCAAAATTGCCGATTTTGGCATGTGTAAAGAAGGAATAACTGGTGATAAAACAACTAAAACGTTTTGTGGCACTCCAGATTATATTGCTCCAGAGGTAAGATATTTATAGGATCTTTACTGTATTTATGGCTGATTTATTGTTACTTCAATGCCTTTTAGAGGATCTTTATCGCTATCAAATAACATTTTTGTAAAATAGTTTGAGTTTGTTTATAGCAAAAACTCGAAAAATAGCAACAAAAATAAGATGTTCATTATTATTTAGAACGTTGTTACGAATATCTGTAAAGTGTCAAAACAGTTTTATACTTGGTTCTACAAATATCATTTTGCATCATGCTTTGGCCTTTTTCTGTCTATCCTTCCATACACTTTTGTTACCATTTCCCTTCTGTCGACAATAGTTGTTATGCTAACTACTGCGAAAGTTATGCTTTCCCGCAAGCGATTGCCGTTGTCCCCAACGACGTGAAGCGGAGTTCAGGCAAGCAGTCGAGTGCGCGAAAGATACTTTTCGCATGCGTTAGGATCAAAATTTTTTACACGACCGTATTAGGGGGATCCAATGATCCATCAGCACGGTAAGTCGATGTTAACTGATTATTTATTCGCCAAGGTAGACATTGAAGAAGCTATTAAGTTGTCTCCAGATGAAGTTGATGGTCGTGGTTCACAATCGGGTTCACAGTGCTGATATCAAGAATTTTATTGCACATCTTTTTCTTTTGTTGTTCTGACTCTTCAAGGTAACCATCGGCCACGAAAGTTGAGTTCATTATCATTAAATACGCCTCAAAAACGGCTAAAAGGGCTGAAAACATAAATTTGGATAAGTCTTCTTGCGTAAAAACTTTCTTGGCAAAAACCAACACTTTGTTTTTTTAATAGGTTGTTAATTTAAAAAACTTGCCTGTATCGACATATTGCTTAATCTTAACCAGGCTTTTTATCATCGAATAACGTGACCAAAGTGTGTGTAGCTTAAGAACTTTACTTAAGTCTAAAAACTAAGCTAAAAATACCTCCCCTCTGAAGCTTCTTACTCCAGTCCAAGAAATGAACCTATTGGCGTCCGATTTGCCTATTTGCCATGATATGTGTGGCGACAGGCCTAATGCTTTCAAAATAATAATGTTTCAGTTTTGCAGCGGCTAGCACAATCCCCAGACCTAAATCCCATCGAAAATCTGCGGGAAGGAGTAGAACGTCGTATTCGCGTACGATTGTTTCCAAATAAACAATCGTTGATGGACAAAATTAATAAGCTTTGGAGAAATTTTCCTGAAACTCTACTACAAAATTTAATCGCCTCAATTCCGCGACATTTTCATAAGTAATAATGGATAGTCTATTAATTACTAACATAATGTTTCTGGCTGCTATAATTTCTAAATATTTTAATATTTTATGTTTTGTTGGCTGTATCCTTTAAAATAAAATACTGTTAAATACAATGTGTTGCTTTACTTTTCTTGCATTTATTTTTGACTTCTTTAATTTTTATAAATATTTGTCCTTGTGAAGAGTGTTCAAAATTTCCAGATTGTTATAAGATATTACCGAGACTGTAAGAAAAGTATTTAATTAAAATGAAATATCAGAGACATGCTTATAAAAAAAATAGTGTAATTTAAAGAAATAACCATTTTGTTGCTCTGCTTTTGTAAAAATAGTGTGTCTATGTTCCGTTTAGTCCCTTTCTTTATTGGCGGTGTTTCCGCTCCCTACCGCTTCATAAATCATTAAAGGAGCGTGGTCTGTTTTATACATCTCGCTCCTTTCCTCACGCTAATTCTACGTCCACACAGCAAGCCGGAGACTTTTTCCAATTCTATCATCACCTGTGATAAACTTAGGTACCTAAAATTTGCTTTATTTAGCTTTTCATCTTATATCCTTATTCTTGTTTTTCCTTTCCCATTGAACTCCATACATATTGATTTTTAAGCCCCTATTTTCTAGCGACCTCCTCCAGCTTTCCACTGTTCTTTCAACGTCTTTCCTGCTGTTGGGTTCTACGTATTACAATATCGTCCACAAACATCATGCACCAATGTGTTCGCCTCTTAGTCTTAATTTATTTATCTGTTATATTTATAGATCATTCTGTACCAGCCTTATGGCAAGTCAGTGGATTGGTGGGCATATGGGGTTTTATTGTACGAAATGTTAGTTGGGCAACCACCGTTTGATGGTGAAGATGAAGAGGAACTTTTTGCTTCGATCACCGATCACAATGTTAGTTATCCTAAAGCTTTATCGAAAGAGGCTAAGGATGTTTGCAAAGGAGTAAGTAAAAAATTAGACGTTTCAATGACAACTTATTGTTTTAGTTTATTGGAAATTTAGGTATTTTTAATTGCACTTACACTTATTTATAGTGCCTATAACGAAAAAAAAATATTAGGTTTGTATGACTTTTAATGAAAAAAGTTAGTATAAAGATGTTTTCGTCTACGTCTGCTCAAATTTCTATATTGTTTTTTTTTAGTTTCTTACCAAGAATCCTAATAAAAGATTAGGTTGTGGAAATAGGGGAGAGGAAGATGTACGGGGGCATGCATTTTTCCGAAGAATCGATTGGGAAAAAATTGAAAATAGGGAAGTACAGCCTCCATTTAAACCTAAGATTGTAAGTAATTTAAAATATTGTTACTAAAACTGTACATAGCATTTTTGACAGAAACTTAATTATATTGTTTCGTGTATTTTTACTTCTCAGAAGTTTTACTGACTTTTTCGTTTAGATTCTCAAAGAAGGTTTAAGATTTAGTACTGGTTTAAATTAAGATCTTTTAGTTGATCAGCTATGTTTTGACAAGTTTTTATTCTGTTGTTATTAATAAGTCGTCATTAAAAACGAATGATTTATTCTGATATTTCAGCGATTTCCTTAGATTCCAAATGATTTTCATATTAGAATGGGTTGCTAGAATGAATTTAGTTCTATTATTTGTCGAAAGCACGTACTAAAATTGCCCTTTTCTTTATAGATTTGCGAAAAAACTCAGAAACAAAGTCACAGTATAAACTTAGTTGTCTTATTCTTACGCTTGTCAGTTTAAAAGTTTTGGTTGTCAAGTTAGACCGGACTAGCGTTGGAGAACCTGGCCGTTTAACTTTAGTTTATGTTCGCATATTTTAAGATTATACTTAGTTTATTTTCTATTAGTTTATAATTTAATACCATGGTTAATTTTCACATTGCGCCTTTAGAAGAAAGTCTGAATATTTACAAAAAAAAATTGCTTTGGCGGACTTCTTCGTTCGGCCACGAGTTTACCGAGTAGAGAAAAGAAAAATTTATACACAAGTTTTGAAAACTTCATAAGGTTATACGGATTTTACATTTTTTTTAACAAATTATTTTATTTTCAGAAACACCGTAAGGATGTCAGTAACTTTGACAAACAGTTTACCTCAGAAAAGACCGACCTCACTCCAACAGATAAGCTATTTATGATGAATCTTGACCAAACCGAGTTTATGGGTTTCTCATTCTTAAATCCCGAATTTATTCAGCATGTCTAAGGCGAAAAAAAGATTTAGCAGGTAATAATCATTTAAAAATTAGTGAGTACTTCATATTCAACTTTAAAAAATTTAAATGCAAAATTTAAAGTACTTCTTATGTTACAAACGGACAAAATAATTTTACTTTTTATAAAAAGCTATTTACGTTTTAATGAAAAATAGTTCCATCACACACTTTGATTGTATTTTTTGTGTTTCTTATGTAAAAGTTGTTTATTAAACTCAACCAGTAAGTTATGATGACTTAACTGGGCGTTATTTAAGTCACACTTTATGTGCTATTCTTAGTACTTTAAAACTAAACTACTATGTGTGTTTCATAAAACACAGCAAATTGTATCACTTTTCTTTGTCACGTGTGAGAGAAATATCGTGAAGCATTAAGGTGCGTTCAGACATGTAACAAAAGCCCGTCGCGAAACTCGTCGCGAACGCCGCCACGTACATGTGTACGTATCAACATGGCGTAACAACACCGCGATCCATCGCTTGTCAGTTTTCTCGCGTCACATCAAAGAAATATTCGCCAAGTTCCTACTTCACCTACCTTGTATAATCAAATTTTTATTGTTTATCATTTCCTACCAAAAGAACAAATAAATATGAAATATACATATGTCATATATTACCTCCCGAGTGCAATGTGTTGAACAACCATCTTGTTGGAAAAACATTTTTTTGCGAAAATGCAATGGGACATTTTCGAATTCATTGCTAAAAATGTATCCAGCATTTCTAAGTAAGATATTCATTCAATTGCAGGTGGTATTAAAAATATATGGGCTTATAACGCCATGGATATCGCGCTCCACTCGTTCACTTTTGTAAAATATTGTCTCCGCCTCATTATTCTAAATACGGGGTTTTCTCGAGACCAGTACCTGACATACTGGGATACTACAGTTTAATTAGTAGAAAATGTGCATTCATCAGAAAACATTATAAATTTATAAAAACGGATATCTCCACTTAAAAAATTTTATCCCAGCCCTTAAAAAAATCTAGTCTTTTCGCTTCATCTTCCTCTTTCAATGTTTGGTTGAAGTGGGGTTGAAACGGAAATATTTTTTTTAAGATCATCTGAATATAACTTTCTTCTAGACTTCTAGACGCAAAGGTTATTCCAGGAACTTTTGAAAGAATTTTCGATAGAACGGTTTTTAAAGGACGCATCGTGATAAGTGGAAGAAGAAATGTGTGATATATACTTTCTAGGCTTTTTGAAGTCGAGCAATTCAAAGCTAAAGTTAATTTGGTAATATTTTGAATACTCACTATAGTAGATTTTATTTTAGATATGGTCGGAAGAAAACGTAATGTAAAATGACGAGAAGGTGTCAAATCTTGCTAGAAGATGTTTAGCATGATTTCTTAGGGACATCACAGGACTTTCTCTAACATAGTTCTCTTCTTCTTCTTCTTCTTCTTCTTCTTGAGATTCAAAACCGAACCAGATCTTTGGAACTTTTTTTATTGTGTTGTAAGTAGATTGTCATTTCAATTATTGGTATTCCTACAAATCATTCGCTAAATTGTTTCATGATGTAGCGGTATACTTTGTCATCCCTTATAACACTGGACTATAAAAATCCTTTGTCCAGTAGATAGCATTTTGATGAAAAGGATTTTAACTTAAATAATTGCTTTATTGACAAACATGTCTCTAGGTCTCAGTATTGTTTAATATGTAGAAACTAGTAGGTACTCTGGTTGAAGGTGTGAGAGGGAATAGTTGGGACTTTAGATAATACATTGTGATAAAACTCGTTACTTTTAATATTTAAATTTTTTTATGAAATCTTGTAACTTGGCTTAGGGCTTACTTAAAACATATCTTATATTTGTTGTTTTGGAAGAAAATGGTAAACATATTTGCTGTTATGCAAAATACCGTTTTCGTATTTTTTATGCTCCCGCTATAAACAATTTAATTGTTTATAACATGAATCTTATTTATTTTACACGCAAAAACCATGGATTTATTAGGACTGGATACGGGATGATTTCACATTCTTTGAAGCCAAAACAAACCATTTTAAACGACACTATAAACACAATTTGTAAACATTGGCCACATCTTATTTTACCTTGTATTTTTGTACAAAAAATACGTTAGAAGCATCACAAGATCTACTAAAAGTAATAAAAGCCCTAAAATATTTTATTTTTCTGCTAAATAATAATAAATTTAAGTTGAAAAGGTTTTATTATTTATAGGTTATGTTATTTCTAAAGGTGTTTATTTAAAGTCGCTCCGAGTCATTTATAAATCAATATAAATCTATACGTCGCTCTTTTTCTATTCTAGTTCATTAGACAAAGACGTACGTGTAACCGAGTGTTCAGACCGAGGTTCAGCCGTTTTCCTAAACAACCATAACAGACAGCAACACTTCTGAGCTCCAACACTCCAATGCTATTTTATCTCTTTCTACTACCATTCTTGATTCAATTACGTAGTAATTCGTAGTCTTGTCTATGTTCGTAGTTCGTAAACTGCTCCCCCAAGAGAATAACAAAAACAAAAACAAACAACAAAATATAAGGCTTCACGTTCGATACGCTCACAGTATACGGATATCGAATCCTTATTATAATAAATCCATGGCAAAAACTTTTATTAGAAGTGACATTTTTACGTATCTTGCAAAATTTGGTCCATTTGTCCTCTTCTTAACCCCACCCGCGGACATACCTGCTGTATATACTTTATTTGAAATATAATAAAACTATTTTTTTCTTTTTAGGATCAAATGGTATTAACGGTTACTCGGACCGTAGTTGTGACTATGGGTTACGTCTTTAAACTAGTACCTACTCGAAAAAGAATATGCTGACACTATTCTAGCCAAAAAAACCAAACATATCTCTTTTTGGAAAATACTCTTCTCTAAGGTTTTAGCCTCAAGTGTTCTTCTACAAACTACATTCTCTTAATATGTTTAAGAACTGCGTAACGAGTCTTTTTACTGATATTTTTACATTCCTTAAATGTAACACCTCTCTGTATAATGGTGTAGAATATGCATTATGCAACTATTGCTGTTTCTATTAAGTACGGAAGAGATTTCACAATACTTCATTTACGATGATCTCTTGCATCGTCGCACGCAGGACGTTTTCCCAAGAGGGCACTCAAAGGGTCGCTGAAGACCTCCGTTTAGGCGCCTATGAATTGATGACAAAATTATCAGTGTACCTCTTTCGAGGGACTGGTTAAAAATATTTGTTATAAAATAATATGTGCACAATATTTCGAAAGCACTTTTAAATGTTTTAATAAAAAACATCGTCTTAACTTTTATTCCAGTCCCTTTTGTCCAAAAGTAATTTTATTATAAGACTACTTCTTATACGGGGTATTATGAAATTCACTTAGTATATTGAAACCAAATTGGTTAAAAATATTCATAAATAGTACTTCGCGATTAGAAGCTAATAATCACCTCTTAAATTTTCGCTAGTACACGGTACGCGCCACTCGCAAAATCACGTGATACTGAGAATGTTGCCAATTTCATCAATAAACTTTTCTATGCAGCAAGGAACATAATAAAATAGTGTTTTCGTTACATCTGAGTTTGAAAACGTTTTATTAACAAATACTAACACATCAAACAATACTAATATCTAAGAATGTCTAATGTCAAAGAAGCCAAGGCTTGACTTGTTTTATTAACAAATTAAAACACAATAATTAAGAAATATACGTTCAGATTAACTAAGAACGTTTAAAATTTAGTACTGGTTTAAATTAAGATCTTATAGTTGATCAGTTATGTTTTGACGGGTTTTTGTCCTGTCATTGTTAATAAGTCGTCATTAAAAACTTATGAATTATTCTAATATTTCAGCGATTTGCTTGATTTCCAAATGATTTTCATCTTGGAATGAGTTGCTGTAATGAACTTAGTTCTATAGCTGTCCAAAGAACGTACTAAAATTGCCCTTTTCTTTCTAACGTTGCGAAAAAGCTCGGAAATAAATTCACATTATAAAACTTAGTTGTCTTATTCTTACACTTGTCAGTTTAAAACTTTTGGTTGTCAAATTAGACCGGACTAGCATTGGAGAATCTGGCTGACATCAGTGTTTTGTCAATATCAAAATTATTTTAAAAAATTGGAAACCAAAAATTCTTCAAAAAAACATCAAAAAACACAAGAACGCTCTCAGGTTTGCTCAATAAACACATTTGATTTGACAACACAAGGAAACATAAGCAATAATGTTTTTGTTATTATACCTACCTTTAAAGTAAAATCCCGTTAAAATACCCTTCCTTTTAAAAGGTTTTACTTACGTTAACAAACACCACGCCAAAGAGCACTGACAAAACAGCACAGCTAGTAATTAAAACCAGCGCTCGAACTCGACTAATTAACAGTAACAAATGTTCCACCGACAAAGATCTAAAACACAATACTTCAAAGAATTCGCGATTTTTAGTCAAAATCAGCTCTATTGGAAAACGGAAACCTAAAATTCTTTATTTAGTAAATACAAGAATTATTTTCAGATAACGCCGATATTTAAGGGTTAAAATACAATAATGGGTTTCACTAATCTCTTTTTAGAAAAATTTTATAGATATAGATTCTTTTATAGATCAAGAGCAAGTTACGTTGCCTTTACCTGGTGCGAACTATGTAAGATACTTGGAAGCAGTCCTTCCGATAATTTTAAAGAAAAATGCAGATATTTACACAATGAAATTAAAAAGAGAGCTGGAAGTCTAGACTATTTATATTACTAAATTACTAATGATACTTTTTACCTTTGTACACCATTATAATGCAAAAAAGACAAAAATATAAGTTTTGACCAGGTATTTTGAAAAATTCACCTGTATGCGGCATTATGACAAAAATCATATTTTTATAATAATAAAATAAGAATTTAAAATAATACATCTATTAAAACAAAAACTGTTACTTACACCACCCCCCCCCCCCCCCAGACACATACATTACAACCATGATACAAATAAAAGAAGGTATGATACCAAACCGTGTCAATTTCGTCCGGGTTCGCGCATGACGTCACGCTGTGTCCTATTTTCGAAATTTATAACGCGCAATATAGAGGTTACGTTTTACGTTAGTTATAGGCGATTTTATATAAATTCTATTGGCAATATACTTTGCCTCCTGCTTATAATACAAATTCTATAGTATATGATTTAAAATAATCAAATAAATAAAGGGATAAATACATACATTAACTACATTGATTGATTGATTGTCCACATCACAACCATACACAGCACATCTCATATTTTTACTTTTAAACTCCTAAAAGTAATATAGAAACACCAAAAACTAGTTGAAAACACAACGTGATTTTAGAAAAGACGTGTTTCGTTTACAAAATATCTCGGAATGGGTCACGGCGTGACGTAAATGGCCACGCCTACCTGCCATCTTCTTTTATTTTTTGTATCATGATTACAACTAACTGGTCTTGCATTCCAGAAACGCGTTAACAGAAATGCTAAGGCGACAGTGGCAGCTACCGTTTCACATTGAAACTAATGTTTGGCGGGAAGTTTAAAGTAAGAGACGCGGATGAATAATGTTCATTCATCAAATATTTGCTACTCTAAAAACACTTTGTTGATTTTTTAGTAACATTTTATTAACCATTTTTTTCAGTGGAGAAAAGCTAGTTTTAAATAATGTTACAACATTTTTTTAAGAGCCTACCATTAGGTAGGGACACGGGTTTGACCGTCGCTATGTTTTTATAATATAAGTCGATTTTTAAGACCAATAGAAAACATAACAAACCTGTACCTAATGCTTTGTGTGGGAACATGAAATGACCCATAATCGTATTTTGACCCTTAAACACAATTTTTCCAATATTAGATTTAAAAAAATGGAAACTAATATCTTATTTCATGCAGTTAAGTATTTTTTTAAGTAAGAATGCTTATTTGGTAATTCTAATTTTATACTAGGCATTGTTGAACGATTTAAATATTGTTTATTATTTTTTTATGAAAGAAAAATTTAAAACCATTCCCATGAAAAATTTAATTTTGGCAACGCTGTAGCCTACAGGAAAATGGTTCAAGAGCGTGCGCGTGGCACAGTTTTTGGGTGTTTGAGAAAATTTAACCGATGTTCACTTTATTCCAAAAAAAATTTTGAATGTGTCTCTAGACGACGCAAGAAGTCACTCATTTCGATATTATTATAAATTATTTCCATAACACTCATACTATGTAAAAATTAAATTTATAACTTTTTTGTTTTAAGACATTTCCAGATAAAAAACCTTTACATTTATTAATAGAAAAGTTAATAAGACGCTTGCAGTTTCAATGACGTGTAAATTGTTAATAAATACTGGGTGTTGCAAAGCTCTACCGATAAAACTTTACAGGTGATTCTTAAGCCAAAAATAAAAAAATCTCTTAAAATCGGTCCAGAAACGTTCTGTTTTCGAGGTACAGGGTAATAAGATTTTAATTTTATTCTAGTTATCAGATATTTTCTACATTTGTAAAAAGAGTTTTTTTCCAATTTTGTTCATAAAACACTTTTATTACCTATAAAATAATTTTATAACTAGACGGCGGAATATATGCATCTAAATTCATCCAAAATATGCACAAATACATAATGTGCATATATTTTGTTAAAAATATGCACTAATTTCATGTAAATATGCTAATTGCATGTTAGTTAAAAATACTTATATTTCTGGAACTAAGGCATTCAATTCTCCAAAGAGGAACTATAATTGGTCATATAGTCCCTAGAACTTAAAATATTCAATACTATTAAAAAATTCGACTTACTACGTACTACGTGCGAACTAAATAATTATTTTAAAATAAAAAAATACCTCCAAATAAAACCAAGATATCCCTAAAATACATTAATTAAAATAGAAATATAACGATAATTTTTCAATCAAAAATGCATATTTAAAAAGAAAATATGACTTGCAAATTTTAAAAAATTTTATATCAAAATTTTATGTTGGTAATACTATCAAACTTTACTTACCACAGCAGCCTTCATAAATTAAATTATTTTATTATACATGACTACACACCGCATTACCAACATTTAAAAAATAGAAAGCGGTTTCGTAAAAAGCCTGTTACGATACTGAAAACAATATCGAAACAGCTTTGTTGTGAAACCAAAATAGAAAAAGTATTGAATGTACGGAATCTGAATGAATTATTTTTACAGACGTTTAAAATAAATAAGAAAGCCCGAAATAAAATTAATGTGTTATTAGTAAATTAATTATTTAAATTATTATTAAACGAGGAATTTTCGGATCTATGTTAATAGGGACTTTATTATTTTTGGCGTAAGAATCACTTGTAAACAATTTTTCATAGAGTTTTACAATACCCTGTATAACTATGACGTTTACCGTAAATCGGCGAAATATTTAACAATTAGAACAGCTTGAGCGTATTTTTCCATTAAGTACTTAGTAATTTGTTACTCGGGAAAATGCGTTCAGATATAAAATAAAACTCTATACAATCCAGTAAATATATAATTTATTTTATATTTATATAAAAATATTTATATAAAATAAGGAACCCATTTGGCAGAAACTATAGTCAAAAGATAAAGTTATGTGAACTCTCTAAAATACTAATTTTAGGCGTGTGAATATTCTGAATATCTAGGTGAAATCAATTAGTATATCTACTGTTTCTATAAAAACAATAATTTCAATACAAACTATTTTTTAGAAAATTATCTAAAGCTTTGATGATACAGTGTTCACAAAATTTTTACGTAATCGTAATAGTTATTTGTTTTAAAAGACATTAATTATTACGAAATGTTATACTAATATTATCTTATAATTAGGAAAGGCTCTTCTATATTTTAAGGAGACAATTATTAGAATCGGTTTTTATGAGGCGTAAAAGTGGTAAGCACAGAAACATATTATGTATAACCTTGTTTTAAACATCTTAAAATTTCAGATAAATATATTACAGTGCGACCTCGATAATCCGGAGCTTTAGTAGATCAGATTATTCGGTAATCCGGCCAAGCATTTCAATTGCATTGTGTACTTTATAATCCGGATTTGATAGTACTCGTTAATCCGGACCTGCGTTTGTAATTAAATTCTAGACTTCTTCATACAAATTAATGAAGGATATTTAAAATCGATTGTGTGGGGTTCCCCTAACTTCCGAAATTCGGCCGGATCAGATGTCTGGGCGTTCACATAAGCAGTGCGTGCCTTTGTGTTGGCTACGCGCGGCCCGTGAAATTTTAAAGTTGTATATCTCTGTTGCTACTTATGGGACCCACGCCAAGTTCAGGTTTTTTAATAGTGGGCCTACTAGGAATGTTTTGGCGAAAAAAAAATATTTTGTAATTTGCAAAAAAAGTTGAATTTTTGAATTGACCCACCTGGGTAAAAAATTAACACGCTTAGATATTTTACTTATTATTTTTTCTAAACAAATTTTACATAATTTTGTCGACAATTCTTAAATTTTAAGAGAAAAAAATGTGTTAGTAGAAGGTTATCGTCATTTGAATTTTTTTAAACCTAAAATATAATTAAAAAAAATTCAAATGACTAACTTTTTTGTTAATATGTATATGTACTATTTGCTAATTATTTTGTATTAAATATTTCACTTTCCAATAAAAAACTGTCCCGCTTCAGTAATCCGAATTATTTAATAATCCGGATCACCGCGGTTTTAATTAGTCCGGATTATCGAGGTCGCACTGTACATATATAATACGGGAACTGCACGAAATTTACGTAAACATTCATAATTCCGTTCTAATTCGATAGTAGATCGAATCTAGTAAATATCTGTGTCTAAACCTGAACAAAATAGTTGCAAAACGTCCAAAAATTTTTGCACAAGAAAAGTATTGTTGTGCTACAATTTAATAATTTATTTTGGGTTCAGATTGTTTCAGGTGCACTTTTCAATATAAGAAATATTAATTTGCCATCAGACCTGAAGTACTGTAACAAATTTTAAAGCATTTTAATATACAGTACAGCTTGAAACCAACGTTGATTGATAAGTATGGAAGGTAATAAATACATATGCACGATCTCAAGCGACTATACTGCCAGTCGTAGTGAACTAAAGGAATTGGATTAGTTTGACGTTTCGACTTTAGTTTTTGACTTTGTTTTTAAGCTTTAATGTATTTTTGCACGATTTTCACAGTGTTAAAATGTACTGTGAATATAAAAAAACAAGCTGTACTGTTCAGTACCACAGTGCTCTTCTGAACCTTCAGGAAGATTAAGAATGTTAAACACAGTTGTAATCTTTTTTCTGTTATAAATCATATTTAAAACCAAAAAAAGTTAGCTGACTTTCCCAACCACACATCCATCGGAAATATCAGTCTTTAAGTGTGATGAATCCAATTAGCAACCGAAAGAAAATTCGATGGATATAAAACCGGTGAAATCAATTTCATCAAACTTTAATCAGTAATTTTAAAACGGTTTGATGGAAATGTGATTAATGCGCTTTAGACATCGATGAATTTAAGAACTCGCCCTTTATGAAAAAAGACAAAATAGGTTGTATATATTGGCATATAACATTAAATTAAGAATTGTGCTAAGACCTTATTTATTATACCGCTTGAAAACCTGAGGGTACCTTATATGCCAATACCAATATAATGGACCCCTTATTCTGTTATTCCATATAACTGTTTTACCGAATTAAAGTGAAATTGATGATCCTGGATATTCAAATATTATTAATAAATCGAAATAATATAAATATTTGCCAATAATTTATTAAAGATTTAGCAATAAACATTCCATGGAGAAATTAGTTTTAGGGTTTAAAAAGTGCTAAATTATATCATTTGCATGTGCTTTATTATCGGTTGATTAACTAAATACGTAAAACAAAGAAAATAAGTATTTGTCTTTATTTTTAGTTTTAAAATTTTTAACATGATTAGTAGATATTACAAAAAGAATATTGCTCCTAGGTATATATTGCGAAAAAAATATTACAGATTATTTTGTGATCGTTACATTTTCAGCCAATCTGTGTATAGAACTATCAGTAACTTAAATTGTAAATCAAATTACTTATTTAAAGTTTATTAAAAGAAGTGGTTGTGATTTTCTAATTTAGCTTATTACGATATAATTTAATAATACACTGACGTAGAAAAAAAGTGACCCATTGTTAATTTTGCGTAAGCTCGATAACTACGGATTCCGTAGATGGGTTTTTACGTTTTACTATTAATTTTGTAGATGGTTTCTTTATAAGTTAGACTGTTCTTTACTATGGCTTTTTAGTACAGGATATCTTCTCCTTTAGCTCTAATTAAAGTTTCCAAAGGCGGCTTTTTATTAAATTGGAAATATTTTCTTGGAGAACATTTTAAATTTTTTCTCAAGAATTATTGCTAGTTGGTCAAGATTTTTCGGAACACCATTACGCACACGTTTGCTCTATTTACCCCATAAATGGTCTATTGGATTTAAATCTGGCTAGTGGCCTGGGCTGGCCAATGCCAACCTCATAGATACTGGGATCCAATTTCAGCAGTATGAGGTCATGCATTGATTACAGAAACTTCGCCAAACTTTTCTGGTATCTTTTTCCAGACGTTTTCCAAACTCGTCGACTCCCATCGGATGATCGCTGGTCGAGATTCCTCTTATAACATAATTTTCGAACCCTACTGCAAAGGTTCCAAATTTTTTGCTCCCGAACTAAATTTAACCGGTGTCGAAGTACTCTTGGTGCATTTACTGATCTTTTTACATGCACTTAGTTTAATTTAACTATTAGCTTTGTTCGAGTTCCTTTTGTTTTCAGTTAAGAACTGAACTGCATGCGCATTAGTCTATTCCTGTTTGGGGTTGTTGGACCTCCTTTGGAATTAGTGCCGATTAAGTAACTAAATGTTTTCGTTTTTCGACGAATAAATGTCGAGCTGGTTCTAAACTGTCCAAATCTGTCCCTCGCCGGGGAAAAAATCGGTTCAAATCAAATCGCTAACTAATATTGACCCGTGGAACAAATCTGCAAAATAACCTACATGGATTTAACAGAATTTTTATTAAATTTTTTATTAAATTCAAGTTATTTTTTAAGAGGTGCAAAGAGCGTTCTAGTTTTTCGTTATGTGGATCTAGTTCTAAGAAAATGAGAATTTAACTCATGGTCTGCGCAGCTCTAGAATAAGTTTGGAACAATCCAATTTTCAGAACTCGAACAAACCTGTTATATCCCTTACATTAACTTGCCTTAGGCCATTGTTTGTTTTAATGCAGTTTAAAATCGGATCCTTAGGGTTTGGAGTACAAGAAAGAGATTATCATTGTAAATTTCGTATCTCCTTAAGAAACAAAGTTAAACATAAGAATCAACAGCTAGAACATTGCGAAAAGAACAGGCTAAAGGGAAATCATATAATGGTAAAATTTAAATGGTCAAAAAATAAATAATAGTCTAATATTCTTTAAAAATTGAGAGGTAAAATGAAAAATTCAATCCATGCTCAGAATCCATAGCTATTGAGCACCAAACTTATGCAAAATCAAAGGTCGTGCGCCACTTTCTTTGTACATCGTTTATGTTATATTGACTTAATTTCAAATTTAGGTGTTGACAGTTATTCATTAAAATCTAAAACGTATTGTCTACTGTATTTTTGTCTTTCTCGGTGTTAACGAAATCTCATTTTTGTAATATAGCTCTCTTTATTCGTTTATTGTTGGCTGTTGCGTATTTTTAAATTATAGATTTAATTTTAGAAGGATCTGTGTTATGTAGTTAAACAAAAACTAGTTTTAAGATAAGTTCAATATTAATTCATTATTTTAATTTTCTGTTTTGTAAGTGATAGAATAATAGAATGATAGTGATAGAAGTGTCCAAAAGAAATTTTTGTTAGAAATATATTTTGATCCCTTGAATACTATTAGAGATAGCTTTACAATACGTTGGTATTAAGTGTCTAGGTCTTATATAATTATATAGTATTTAGCCAGAAATTAAAGTGTAATGAAAGTATAACCCAGTATGAAAATAAGGCTAAAAGGAAAAATATACTGCGGTATATTTAAAAACTAATAAAGAAAAAAGGGAAAGAAGCACAAGATAAATGTAAAGAAAGACACAAGAAAGCCTAAAACGACTAGTTGTGAAGTAACAGAACGAGAAAAATAAAATTTGTTAGGTTAGTTATAAGTTCAATAAGCATGTGTAGAGTTGCTACTAGATTTTTTCGTTTTAAGAAAATTGTACTCAAGGGACAAAATGTATACAATAATTCAGTAGTGTTAAGGCAAAACATGCTATCTGACATTTTTTTAATAAAAAAACTGACAATGATATACGCTAATCCACATTCACAATTATTATAAAAATTAAACTGGTTTTGCTTCTCCTGTAAAAATCTCAAAAATGTCAGATAGCATGTTTTGCCATAACACTACTGAATTATTAAACATATATTAAAATTTAATTATTTTTAAAGGCTAAGCTATTGTATGCTATTCCCAATAATATAAATTTGGCAAATTTCGGTCAACTGTGTTTAAAGCTGTGAATAGCATTAATACTATTATCAATAAATACATTGCTACTCTATAATAAACCTCCTTAGATATTGTCCTAATTTTAATATTATATTGCTCCTTAAGTGGTTTCAATAGGCCTAATTTATATTATTGGGAATTTAGTTTTTTGGTTTTCTGTTGATTGTTGAATTGAAAAATTTCAGGTCATCCATGCTGTATTGTAAATAAAAGGAAGAAAGAATGTAGTAAAAAATCTTTCTTCCACTGTACTTTCTATTTTATATCGTTCTTCCAGCCATTTTTGTACAAATGGCATTAAGTGAGTAACACTTTATTATACTAGTATTTATAATACTATATTAAGTGTAGAAAATAAAGCATAATCGAAGCATAGAGATTTTGCATATTGCCTAATATTCCACAAGTTTCTAGTTTGTTTTTAATCTTAGGTTAGATGTAGGGCCGAATAACAAATAACAATTTGGCATAGAGAGAATGCCGGGGGATGTTTACAGAATTTTTTTGTAGCCCACCGACTACACAACATATTATAGAATGTAATTTGATGACGTCAAGAAATCTTTGGCGATAATAGCAAAAATTGGAATCACGTCGCATCGTTTGAGAAAGTAGAAAAGGTATTTTCTTCGCTCAGGCCAGTAATGTTGGGCAAAACTCTTAGCTCAGCCCATTTTTGTTTTATATCTCCTCTACCTTTCTGCCCTTCAAGCTTATTTGTTAAAATTTTAAGATTATCTTCACAAAAGTCTAATTACTGCCAATAATGTGCCTGCATACTCACTTTTTTACAGAAATGACC
Organism: Philopedon plagiatum; assembly: GCA_963971165.1. Classification (NCBI taxonomy): domain Eukaryota; kingdom Metazoa; phylum Arthropoda; class Insecta; order Coleoptera; family Curculionidae; genus Philopedon; species Philopedon plagiatum. The sequence continues at coordinate 72,188,474 of OZ020194.1, forward strand.
CCATAAGTAAAAAACTAAAAATAGAATAAAACAAATATATCTCCTACTTAACCTCAGAAAATTATATTGAATCGACAGAAATGAACATACGTACCCTTAACTGTTCATCAACCCTATCTTGTCGACAAAAAACGAAGCGAGTGGCGACTTAAATTAAGAACGTGGCGACCCCTTCAGCCGATTAGCTAATTACCATAACGGGGAATGGTATCGTCTTTGTCTTAGTTATTGTGTTATTTCTCCCATTTGTCAATTTTGTCGTCTAGTGAACCCTTCTTCCCCGTTAGACATCAGCTGATTGCAACTGGCTTCAACGGGTTAAGGACATGGGTCTACGTCAATTGGCCGAAAGTCAATTGGCCGAAGTCAGTTGGCCGAAGATCAATTGGCCGAATACGTCAATTGGCCGAATACGTCAATTGGCCGAATACGTCAATTGGCCGAATACGTCAATTGGCCTAATACGTCAGTTGGCCGAATAAGTCAATTGACCAAATACGTCAACTGACCAAATAGGACAAATGACAGAAAACGTCAATAGACGTAACGGATCAATTGTCTGAAGAAGTGAGTAGTAGGTTTAGTACATAATTTGGGATCCCGTCATTTGGCCGAATGTCAATTGGTCGAAAGTCAATTGGCCGAAGTCAATTAGCCGAATACGTCAATTCGCCGAAAGATAACAGACCGAATACGTCAATTGGCCGAACACGTCAACTGGCCGAAGACGTCAATTGGCCGATATAATATATATTTTTTCTTACATAATGGTAATTATTTAGATTAGCGGAAACCGCGAATTTTTTCATGAAATTTTGCACAGACCCTAATTTTGGGTCGTAGAACACGAATCCGAAGTCAGTTTTTGGCGGTCTCGTAAAAATTTTTTTAAAACTTTTAGGTTAGCTTTTTCAATGAATTTCTTTAAATTTGTTGGGTGAGCAAAAAGGTGGTCAGGTTTGCTCAGTTTTTATTGATATAGATACATATATATATCTATATCAATCAAAACTGAGCAAACCTGACCACCTTTTTGCTCAGGTTGGGTGAGCAAAAAAAATTATTTTTTACGAGACCGCCAAAAACTGACTTCGGATTCGTGTTCTACGACCCAAAATTAGGGTCTGTGCAAAATTTCATGAAAAAATTCGCGGTTTCCACTAATCTAAATAATTACCATTATGTAAGAAAAAATATATATGTATATCGGCCAATTGACGTCTTCAGCCAGTTGACGTGTTCGGCCAATTGACGTATTCGGTCAATTGACGTATTCGGCCAATTGATCTTCGGCCAACTGACTTCGACCAATTGACTCTCGGCCAATTGACTTTCGGCCAATTGACGTAGACCCACATAATTTGGCTAAATAAGTAATACTCACCTGAACTAACCTGTAAGTGTATCGGTAAAACCAAACCAAAACTAACCAAAGCTAACCAAAACATAAAAGCAAAAATTTGTTTCAACAATTTATTACAAAAAATCCAACAATAACAGTTAATTAAATATTATGAGCTATGCTTCGTAAATAATGTATAGGATCATAATCAATAAAATGTTCTGCAATAGATTTAAGCCTAACATATAAATCCATATATTTCTTCTTTTTGTTTTCTGAATGTCCCGATAAAGACTGTTCTATTTTCCTTTGTTGAAAATCTTGTTCTTCTTTAATTTTTTTTAGAACAAACGAAGGAAGGGCAAACATGAACATACTTCAGTCAGATATGGCTAAGAACCTTAAGAAAAAAGAATAAATGTCATCAAAAATTAAAAAAAAAACAAAAAATAATTTTTAAGTAATATGTAACAAAAAATATATATGTATATCGGCCAATTGACGTCTTCGGCCAGTTGACGTGTTCGGCCAATTGACGTATTCGGCCTGTTATCTTTCGGCGAATTGAGGTATTCGGCTAATTGGCTTCGGCCAATTGACTTTCGACTAATTGACATTCGGCCAAATGACGGGATCCCAAGGGACATAGCTTGTTGGTGTTGTGATTTCAAGGGGAAGCCTTTACTAGGCAACGTGACGTCATCAAAATAGAGTTCTATCTATTGTGATACCACTACTAGGTTAACCAGTAACTAATTGGTGCGAATTATATGCCTGAAGTGATTATGTAATTCGAATTACTTATAATTCAAATTATATTACATGTGCCATTCCATTCAAGCGACGTATTCCGATTACAATAACCATGATTCCTCGTTACTCATTATTTGTACAGGTATAATAGGTAAATGGTATTCATAATTTAAAATTCTCCTACTTCTTGCTTCTTCCTTTTTAAGTTTTTACTTCATTTATAATTTATTGATTTTTAATAAATTTACTTTAGTTTTTTTTTAAGTTAAGTTTTTAGGTTTTGACACTCGAATGTTATTTTATTATTAAATGTTTTAGTGTTTAAGTACCTATATAAATAAAGTGCAAAAAATTAATTAAACTTGTTTTCTATATCAGGCCTGGGTTACCCAACTTCGTAATTTTTAGTCCTTAATTCTTAATTCTTAAGCATTTCGTAAAATTTGAGTGAGTTATTAGATCAGGTTTATCCAGTTTCTTTATTCTTAATTTTTATCTCTTCTTTTTCCAATTCTTCTTTTTTCAGCTCTTGACAGTTGGACAATACATGTCAAAATTGACATAGGAAATATAAACACAACTTGTTTATTTGTGTTATAAATAGTTAAATTCAATATTAAAATTAAATACAAAAATCATGAAGACTGTCGTCCATCACCAAACGTCAAATTAACCCGGATAACAATGTCATTTGTCAAGATCTGTCTAAAACAGCTGAACAAGCCGCATGCGCATTTAATATTTCCTTAATTCTTTATTCGTAATTCGTAAAAGTTAAAAATTGGCAACTTTCAAGGTCGTTCTTAAAAATTAAGGATAAAGAATAAAGAATTAAGAAACTGGGTAATCAGTGTCACTTAATAGTACATTGTGAACTTGCTTATGAGTTAGGAATTAAGAATTAAGAAGTTGGATAAACCCGGCCTCACCGAGCAAGCACAGTGACAGTGGCGTGTAGACACGTTGGAATTAGGATAGGCAAAAAGGATACAATAAAATAGTCAAATTAACATCAAAAAATGTCATTTGAAAAGGGTAATCCATTTTATTTGTGTCTAGTCTTGTAACTTTTCACTTAAGAAATTTCTTTTTAGATTTCGAATTGAACAAATTAGTTTTTTATAAATTATGTTACTTGAATACGACGGCGCTTCTTTAAAAATGCATTTGAAACATCAATATAAACAAAGAGTATAACCGGCTCGGCCGTCGGTCATACCGTAAAAGCCCAGAACACGGCGACCTGCGCTGCGACGTTTGCCAATCGCTCGAGCTCGTTTTAACATACACGCTACATCCATGCCTTTAATTTCGCACTTTAACCGACTATGTATTGGTGCTGCCTTCACTTGCCGCTATATCGTCTATATAAATATTTTGTGCACCTTCATCACGCTCTTATGGGACACCTACAAAGGAAATATTGTGCTCATATCGGTCGGTTAAAATGCGATTATTGGACGATTTATGATATCGGCGACATATTTTTATTAAAACATTCCTTGCTGATGGTACAGAGTATAGACGATAAATGGTTTAATAAAAAAGTAGATAGGGAAATCCATAATAACATATATTTCTGTAAAAATTGAACTGGAAAATTTTATAATTATATTCTGGCGATTTTACGATTTTACTAGGGTAAGCAATGTATTTTTGCTTGCAGTGTCTGCACGCCACTGCAAAGTGGCAACACCTGCTTAAATGGGGGATTACAAACAGGATTTCTTTAATTCACCTCTCGGGCACTCGACAGTTTAATTCAGTAAGGCTAACATTGCAAACTTGCTAATTAAAATTATTTCTTTCTTTTTTCGAAATACCAGGAATCGGAGTTTTCGTTTATAATTATGATTTTCATAATCAAATGATACCGATTATTTAAATAAGTAGAGTATCGATTATTTTTAATTCAAATTGTATTGAATTTGACTTAATCATATTCCTAAATTATTAAAGATATCCTATTTCAGGCAGGCAGGGACATTCTGCATTCTTATGTTAAATCAAATATAAAAACGGAATTTTAATACGTCAGAGAACTTAATACCATGTGACAATTAAAATATAAAATTCCTAGAAACGTAACTATAACAATGGATGCTTTATTCTCTTCAGACCTATTTTTTCTTTATTTCTCTCTTTTTTTATTCTTGTTTTCAACATCATCCCAGATGTATTCAGGCTAATATCATAAATTGAGTTTAATACGAAAACATATAATTTATATTATTTCAGCCTTTATTTAAAAGAACCATTGTAAGTGCATTTGCAAAGATAAATTAAACTAGAAATTTTAGGAATATTGCTTATAGCGTAAACTTTTTAAGACTCTCGTAGAATATACACTTTTCCCACGTGAGTGATTTAAAAACATAGTTATAGTTCTCAAGGTTCATTGGTTAATGTTGCTTTTATCTTAAAATACTAATTAAATAAATTATAAACAAAATCTAAAATAAGTAAATATTTTAATACTTCCTAGGATATAAGGACTTAAATTTATAGCTAACAAGGGCTGTCAAAAATATGTGTGTCAGAGCCAAAGTTGTTTAGATAATTTTTAGAAAAGTACCTGTTTCATTGACCAATTAGTGAATGCAACAGACATAAAATTTATATGTGCGTTGATAAAATAGAAATGCGAATAGAATATTTACAAAAATAATCGTATATACCAGTGATTCCCAAATGGTGATCCGCGGACTCCTAGGGGTCCGCGGTTTATTTTGCGGGGGTTCGCCAACCTACTACATAAAATGGTGTAATTTGGTGAAAATCGTCAAGGCATATTAAAAATATTTTTCGGCATTTTTTGAATAAAATAAATATTGTTTTTTAGAAAATACAGATGTCCACAGATGGGGTAGACAAGAGGACAAATGAGCCGAATTGTGAAATATACAAGAAAAGGTCTTCTTTATAAATGATCTTGCTTGCTTTAAAAATAAGATCCGCGATGCCAAAAATTTACTTTTTTGTGCAGGGTATTCAAAAACTACAAAAGCTAAAACTTGGTTAAGAGCAAAGTTGTCTTTTTTAAATTATAATTCAAAACGTTAAATAAAAAGTTGTTTTAAATTTTGAAAGAATTCTTATTCCAGTTTTTCAAGTAAAATTTTGAAATTTCTAAATCATGCTTTTAAAATAAAAATTGTCACCTTTTTTATTTGATTACACCTTTGATAACTGTCACGTATTTGTCAAAATAATACAGATGTTGTCCTTACAGCAAAGAATATTTATAATCCAAAATTACAGACTTATACAGGTTAAAAAAATTACTAATAGAATATTCAATAATAATTGTAATATTCGAGAATTAATAATATTTCTTATTTTATTAAACCTTAAAAAAATTAAGGGCACATCATATTTACTTTTTAAAAACTTCTCCTTCATATTCTACGCATTTTTCTAACTGGCGTCGAAAATGGCTAAAGCTTCTTCTTATTTCCTCCAGTGAAATCGATTCTATCGCTATTAGAATTTTCTGCTTTAAAACTTCTTCGTCATTTTCTATGGGTCTTTCACATCTTAGTTGTATAATGCGCCCCCAGAGAAACATATCACAAATTGTCAAATCGGGACTCCATCGATCTCCAACAATCTCCACTTCGGCCCATCCATCGATTTCCAAATTTGCGATTGAGCCAATCCCTTACTTCTGCAGCATAATGTGCAGGACACCTATCGTGCTGAAAATACACATTTCGGCGATATTGAAAAGGCAATTCTTCAAACTTGTCTGACAAAAATTACTCCGGCATATGTAAATAAGAATGTCTGTTACATGTATTATCAAAAAAATATGTTATAATCCCATAATAGGACATGACGCACCAAGCATTTTTTTTAATACGGCGGTTCATAATTCTAAACTCTGAATTTTCCCTACCCCAGTATCTTACATGTTAAGAAGCTACAGTGCTGTTTGTACTGAAGGTTGACTCATCTGAGAACATTATCAGCTTATGAAAGTTCAGGTTGTTACTTAGAATTTCATCACCGACCCACAAAGAAAAAGTGTTCATAACATCTTCCAAAGTTTGGTTTAAAATTAGTTTAAAAGGTCGAATTTTATTTTCCTTAAACGTATTTTGAATATGACCTTTTTTTCATAATTGTAAACTTCGTGCTCGTTTTCTTAAATACATAACAGGATTTTCATCAACAGATTGCAAAATTATTACTGTAGAAGCATCGTTTTCATCATATCGTTTCTTGGTCTTCTGAAAATCACTAGCAGATCCATTTTTTTTTAAATTTGGTTACTAACTTATGTACGATCAGCATAATTGTACATTTCGAAACGTTTCTTAAACCTTCCCAATAACGTAGCCATAACAATTCTCGCCATTTCTGTAATTTTGGATAATAAATATTTTTTGCTCTAAACACAGCATCTTTATTATTTTGACAAATACGTCACAGTTATCAAAGGTTTAATCAAATAAAAAAGGTGAAAATATGACTTAAAAAATTCTTCATTTTAAAAGCGTAATTTAGAAATTTCAAATTCTTACCTAAAAATCTGAAAAAGGAAGTCTTTTAAAATTTAAAACAACTTTTTTATTCAAGTTTTTGCATTAAAATTTTAAAAAATGGAACTTTACTCTTAACCAAATTTTACGTTTTTGTATTTTTTGCATACCCTGTACAAAAAAACAAATTTTTGGCATCGTGGATCTTAATTTTGAAGCAAGCAAAAACTTTAATAAAGAATGACCTTTTTCCGTATCTTTCACTTTTTGGCCCATTTGTCCCCTTATCTATCCCATTCGTGGACATAGGTCTGTATATTTGAAAAAACGCAAAGGTTGTTTTATTAATTACTTTTGAAGGTAAACTGTTCATGGGGGTTTGCAGGTTACTAATTTCTAATTTTGGGGGTCCGGATTGTCCGGAATATCGATGTATTGGAGAACCACTGATATATACAATGAACGTAAAAAGTGCCGGACCCATTTATTATTTTAAAAGCTAGACGAGTTAAAGGCGAGACTAAAGTTCTGACTTTGAGCCGTCGAAACTTTTTGAGCAACCCTGTATATTCCCACTAATTGTCAAATTATAGATTTTTAAAAGCCCTAGAACCTTTATCTGAAATATTTTTCGCTTACTTGTCTAGTTTTTAAGATATTCAGCCGGTCCGAAACTTTTTATACACAGTAATTGTATGTCAAAATAACCACGAAAATTATTTGTTTGACAAAGCCAGCTCAATAGTTGACCCGGTAATACTTTTAAAGTATTAAAGTATAAATAGGTACTTTTTAAGTATAAGGATTGATATGAAAAAGCCATTTCATTTCAAAAAAAAGTTTTCTTCGACATCTAAAGTGCCAAGAAAATTATTAGTTTACTAATCAAATGTGTAATTTATAAAAATTTGTAAAATACTGCGGCTCTGAAACATCAAATTACTTGAAAAGTCCCGATCTGAAAACTAAATTTTGGTGAGCTAATTTTTCATATTAAATAAAACTGACCAACACTTTAATATTAGTAAAATTACTTTGAATTTGTAATTGACAATATCCCAATTGGTTTACATGTAGTATTATTAATGTTTTGTTTAAATAATGGCCACCTTAAGTTACTTTATAAAAAGCAAAAGTCTTGTACCAATAAAAATTAGTTCACTATAAATAATTAAAAGTGCCAATAAAATATTTTACTTAAAAGTGTATTTGGATCGATTACTTTTAAATAGTAGTTCAGAACTTGTATTTTTAAGTGATATGGTCTAATTCCGGTTAAGTAAAGCTTGTACAATCAAGTGTTCTGAATATTCAGAATTCATTTTTAAGGTTGGCAACATTAATATGTATTTATAGGTTCCTTTGTAAACTAGACTAAAATTCGATATTTTTGATTAGGATAATTTCGATCTAATATTTTAACAATAATATAGGTAGGATCTTATTTTTACATAGTTGTACAAATTTAAAAAAACTCTTTGTAAGGTTAAAATTTAGGTGCAACTTAATTATTCAAGTTTATCTAATTATTTTTCACTTAAGCAACTTGCCCTATGCTTAAATAAGCTTTCAGAACAACCTTACAAGTGACCATAAGTTTACCTAAATTTGGTGCAGTCGTCCATGCAATACAGTTCTGCTATCTTTTAACTGAAAAGTCTAAACTTCCAAATGTTACATACTTGTTTTTTACTTTGTGCAACCTAAATTAGATTTTTTATTAAAAGCAAATATTTTGTGTTTAATTTTTCTGCATATTTTAAATTTTTTTTAAGAACTGCATAATACTTATCATTATCTTCCTTGTTTCACTTTTTCTAATTCTTTGTCCTCCTTTTTTCTAACAACATTTACTATTTAAATTTATAAATTTTCCTTAACGTTTATGACGTTTTCCTGATTTACAAATTTTTTTGGCAATTCTTTAAGAACATTTCTAGGTTTTTTGCTCTGATTAATACAGGGTGTCCCATAACTAATAGGCCATAGAGCAACTGAAGATACTAGACATCAAACTAGACCGATTAAGTCATAAGATTTTTCGAAATTATACTTATTATAGAAATACAGGGTGTTGAAAGTGAAAGTTTATTTTGGAAAATAAGTCATAATTGGTAACGGTTCAATGTATCGAATTGAAAGTAGGCATTATTATGTTTATCTCCAGTTGCTTTATGGCCCATTAGTTATGGGACACCCTGTATCTTTTTTCTTCTTTCTATGGTATGTAATACAATATATCATATTGTATAGTAATATTTTACCTGTATTATCGTTTTACCTAAATTTTAAATTTACACCTTTAATCATACTTAAACAATTTAATGTATCTACTGCTTCATGCCTTGATAATAGTGAAAAAGTTTTAAGTAATAATAAGTTAAAATAATAGTTTTATTAACATATAGAATTTTACCAATAAGTAATATGATAAAGACTCTCTATTTAGGTGTACTATTACTCTTTAGTATTTTAAATCTTTTTTATTTTTGTAGATATATTTTTAATTTTAAGAAGTTCATAAGTTGACAGTTGGAATAAAAACTACCACTTGAATTTAATTATTTTTGAATAATACGACACAACTTTTTAAAGCAAATTTAATACTTTTTTAAATACTCGAACCACCGATTTCTTAACTTTTTAATAACTAACACAGGCATTCTTGAGAATAACGGCATTATTTTGGTTTAGGCCATGCGGTAGTTTTTATTAAAAATGTTTGAAGTATCATTTTATTTTATGTTTGAGACAGGCAGAAGAATTTCAAAAATCAGCCAAGAAATGTTAACATTTGAGATAGAAGAGCAACAACCAAACCTAATAGTAATAAAGTAGTATTGTCGTCTAATTTTTTTTCTATTTAAGTGGAAAAATTGTAGTCGAATGCGTTAAATTACAATCTAATATTTTTATTGTTTCTTAAAGATAAGCATACCTGCATGTTGACTGGACGAGAGGGTATTTTTTATTTGTTTTTGGAATTTTTCTTGAGGTGAGAAAGAATAAAGTAAACTGTAACTCTTATATTACGATATCATAGTAAAAATTACTGCTGTGAAAACCCTGTTTTCCACAATTTGTAGTGTACTTGTGTAGGGCCTAGATATTGTATTAATTAGGATAATAACAAAATATTTATTTAAGTATGTTTCAATTTGTAGATCTATTGAACTTCGATGGAAGTTAAGGGTAGCTTTTTTATAAGGCCTTTTCTGATGGATTTTTAATAGGAAGTTCAAAAGACAAAACTTATTTCATTCGGGACAAAAACTCCATTAGGTTTCTGTAAGACGTCTTTTAGAAATGTGGTGTTGTAATGTAAGATATCTCAGCACAAATATTTAAAAATATAAGAAAGATAAGGATGTTTTGATTACATAAAGAGAAAATTTAGAAAGAAGAAAAATAAGAAAAAATTAATTTTCTGGGAAACGCGGAAATAGGATAATTTTTAAGAGGCGGTATTAGTTTGCAAGTAAATGAAATTACTAAAAATCGTTCGCGTAATGCTCTGTCATTCGATTTATTTTTCAATAAATGTTTTTATTATAGGACACCCAAGGATGCTCTTTAATTCGCTGCCAGACTGGCTTAAGTATCTTTTACTTTATCCTTATCTGCTCTGCATTGTTGCTTATAAAATATTTCCCATTAATTAACGAAGCGTCAGACATTGTGGTGAGCGTAAGGCTTACAGGACTGAGTAATTGAAAGTTAAGGACCTCGCACTTCGATCAGGTTTATATCACATGAATATATTGTAAAATTAAAGTTATCAGGCAGTTAAAAGAGCAGACGAATTAAAAAATGTGTAAATATATATATATATATATATATATATATATATATATATATATATATATATATATATATATATATATATATATATATATATATATATAAAGTTAGTTGCTCACTAGTTTATGTTTTATGTAGCCTCGTCACACCTCAACATTTGGCGATAGGGAAATATTTTTGGTAACTCATTCTAACAACTGTTAAAGTTTAACAGCTCGTGCTGAGATTTTACTTGGAACAAAAAGTAGGATACAATTATTATTAATAAGCTATAAAAGTAAGCTATATTAAAAATATTTAGTTCGCTAAAATTTAAGTGGTCTGTGTGTAATGTTTTATCCCAAATAATGTATTTTGGGATTTATCTTTAGTAACTCCTGAAAAACTGTGCCTGTTTTTCAGGACCAAGATTTTCCTTCTAGATGGCGTACTTAACTAACATACATTAAATAGATTTTTAGAGCAACGGTTTTTGTTTGATTGTTTAGATTGATCGGTAATTTTTAGCTTTTGTTTTATAGCGTACAGTACGGTCGCCAAATTCCGCATGCCATTTTATTTTTAAGCTATAATATTGATTATTTTGGATTTTTATGATAAAACACGACAACAAGGTCATTATTATTTATTACTTTATTATAATGTAGGTATATTGGATTTAAGAGTTTTATAACTAAGCATTCAAAATATTATTTTTACAAAACCGAACTTTGTTAAATTATTTTTTCGACCATAATGCCCCCTGGACGATATTTGGAATATAATTACAATTCTACATTCCACTTATTCTGACCAGTCTTGATTATGTCTTAGTTCAGAGGAATTGTAAGTCGAATCCAGGCCGGGGCATTCTACTCAGTTTTCTTTAAAACCATTTGTAGCATATAATAGAATAGCGGTATTAGGCAACCTGCTGCTGTAAGGGGTAGTATTAAAATTTTGCTAAACAGCAACCAAAACTGTTATTCCCTGAGACACCTGGACATATGCTCAAAGTGAAGTGATCGTGTTGTATCTTCAAGGCTATCAAGTAAATCAACAACTTTAACAGAATTTTGATGTGTTATAGAAAGCAGAACCATTCAACAATAAACTCTCCTTTTTCTTTGAAAACAGTCTGACACGACGCTCGGACGCTCTCGTCCAATATCAATATTATTGACCGACCTCAACAAACCTTAGTTCGACTGCTGGCGCCTCTGCGCTGCAAAGCAGTTTGTGAAATGCTGAGGGGTAGGACTGGGCAAGGAATTTGGCGACCTCGCCCTAAAAACTCTAAGAATTTTAATACTTCATTCTTTAAAGTTTATATAATACTACAGTAGGAAATCGTGCAAAAAACGACAGCCACAACTGTTTTTGTAAATGACAAAAGTTAATATCTGAGGAATAAATTTTCAGTTTCCTACCAAAATTTTGGAATTAATGTTATTTTGAAGTTTTAAGCATTACTTGATAAATTAACGTTTACTGAACACAATTATTTGAAAGAAATTTGTAGATACGCCATGGGAAATTTTTGAGAAACTAGGTTTATTGTAGAAAATTGTGGTAGTAAATGTATACTGAGTAATAATCTTTGTAACTTTAGCAATTTTATTATTTGTGGAAAACAGAGTTTATAAAAAGGCAAAATTTCTTTGAGCCCAAGATTATTTTGCAACAAAATATTAGTAAAGGGAAAACAAAACCACTTTCTGCGAAGTTTGTAGATAAGCAGTTTACTTTATTCATAACGACGGCTCTAGTCATTATGCTCTTTTTATATCTAGTCCAGTACTTTTACTTAAGCAAGAAACGGCAATACTATTTATATTAACATTATTAGGTTTTTAAAAAAGGAACACTGTACATATTGTACCTTAACAATTTACAATCTTGGCGAAAAATCCTCATCCCATTTTATATATTTATTAGATGTATGAATCTACTTTAAAAAAAGGAGTACCTAATTTATATTAAGCCTGTAATCATTACTAAGTCATTTTACAAAATTATGGGTAGTAATCACATTATATTTCTTCTGTTTGATATTATATTTTGTTTGTAAGTTAAAATCTGATAATCCCACTTTACTTGAGAAACTCGAAACTCATAAATTAATTAAGGACTCTCTTTTATATCTTATAGGTATTTCTTATTGTTGTAGTTATACTATTACTGTATTTATAATATAAACATTATACATCCTTATTACTCCTGTTTTATTTGCCAGTTTGAAGCATTGACGTACAGATTAAAATGGACTAATATTGCTAGAACCAAGAATGTCTCCTTCTCCGACCGCGCGTAGTGCCACAGGAACGCATGCGCAGTTGAAGGGTTATAGGACGTCTTAATATTTGTGTATGGGGTTATATCAGTTTAAATAGAATACCTACATGTTTATGGAAGTTTTAGTAAATGTTGTGTTTAATTTGAAATAGGTAAGTGATTTAAAGTCCATACAATAACCTACAAATTTCTTAAAAGATCATTAAAATCGGTTTAAAAACAAACAAGTTAAGGAGGTATAAAATTCGTTAAAATGTTAAAGTGCCCGTTTTTTCGTGCCGGTCAGTATATATCTATAGAATACAAATGACCATTGATTGTTATGGGGGAAAAAGGGTTTATAGAGCCATTACCAATGGATATTATACGATTTTCGCTAAAGACACAGGTATGGCAGAAGCCTATTATAACTGTAAAATGGGCATCCATTAGATGTCGTGTGCTCTTTTGGATATTGGTCCAAAATAAATTCTTTACGTAAATTTTCAGTATTCTGTTAATGATAAAAAGGCAGGTACTAATAAAACTTAACAATAAAACAACTTCTTTTTTTAAAAATTTATTTATAAAAAAGACGGATAAATTTCCTCCAACATTTTCAAATAACAACGATTATCAAAAAGTTTAATATTTTTCCGTATCACTCAACCGAAGTTAAACCGCTGACTATCTTGGTTTCAACAGAGATGAAACAAAGATAATCATCGATTTAAATTTGGTTATTAACCATGTGATGGTATTTTTATTTGCCTAAACCTCAAATTGATAAAAGAAATAAGTAACGAACTAAACAGAAAAGAAGGTCAATGCTGTTAAAACAAATTTAGGTCTTTTGGATACCAAAGAGCCCTAGTGACAACAGTAAAAAATCTTGTCTTCAAGCAAATTCACGTTTTCTTTGATATTTTACATTTCTTTGTCTGGAATTACTCACAAAATAATTTTTAAAATAAAATTTTTCATTTTTAAATATTAAATAATGTATAAAAAAAATTAAGTAGGTAGTACATAGCTTAATTATTGTTTTAGTTTAAATTTACGAAAATTTTGTTTCTAATTTTTCAAATTTGCTTCTGTCGTATCCAATAATGAAAAATTTAGTGAATAAAGAAGAGTTATATCTTTAAACAAAACAATGTTAACAATATAGCTTAGGGATTAAGAATATTTTTTCAGATAAAGGGGGATTAACAACTAAATTTGCCTATGTATTTATGTATATTTACACTTTTAATAACAATGGATGGATTCTTCTAACTCTTAAAGGGACATAAAATATATATAATGAAATACTGGCATTAAACGATGTCGTGGAGTTTAAATTATAATTTTAATACAATTTAAAAACTTGAAGAACGGAGGCTCTGTAGCCTAAATACTGTGATTATTTGACAATCGTGATTGTTTATCTCACGTTTTTTTTTACAGAAAGTCTGAATAAAGCTAATTTTGCATTGCACGCAAAAATAAACATTTAACAATTGTAATACCAAACATCCTTAATATAAGGCACTGCACAAAGGACTAAAAATTTGGTAACAAAAAAATACTGTTAAAAAACCTGCATTTATCACAAACCTCATAAAATTCACTATTTACCGTGTAAAAGATTTGAACATGGGTTATAAGCCCAGCAAATAATGCTCATATTAGGTAGCCACACTAATAATAATATCAAACTGTGGTGGCGATCGATCAATCAACTGATTAAATCAGAAATGATGCAATTGGTGATAAACATTTGGAAAGTGTGGTTAAAAACAGACAACGGGAGTGCGACAAAAATCTTTCAATTTCATTTTAAACGAAATTCTAAGTGAAAATAGATGTTCTATGTATTGTATTCCAGCTATATTAACAACGGTACGATACCCATAAAATTAATACCATACGTAATGAGAAATCCATCCTTTGCAACATGCAATAGAAAACGTTTAAACTACTTAATAATAAACCTATCTATCTAAGAATCACAATATTTTTCCTGTTTTAATAATGCTGTTTAAAAATTACAATACATTCATCTGCAGTTTTATAACTGGGACTGTTATTGATAAAGATATAATCGACTTTTGTTGCAAACCTCTTTTGTAGCTTGGATAAAGTGCATGTCCCAAAAGCTATTTTTGCAAATATCTGAGATCATAGTTATAAGGCGAGATAATGCAGTAATAAGCAAGCTAGCTACATAATTATTAAATTGATTGGAAAACATTTTACTTTAAGGTATATGCATCCAATTTTTTCCAGTCATTAAAACCGCAAAAGTTATGTATACACAACCCTACAAATTAGAAAATAGTTAAACTATGCCTGTGACGTTACAATGATAGGCTCTTCAGTTTTATTCACTTCCTTCTCCTCCTTCTTCTTCTCTTCTTGTTTTGCAGGTTGGTCCCAGGGTTGCCTTACGCCTGAGCTAAATATCACATAAAATGAGCAACATACAGCATATACACATGCGGCTGTAATGAATACCTTCCTCCATTTAGCGATGCTTGGCTGAAAATACAAATATTAGCAATTACATAAATTCCAAATGTTTTTATTGAGGTTCATGTCAGTAAAAATTGGATCTTGGCCATTACGTCATGACGCCAACAGCATTTAGTGTAGACAATAGTTCCCATCCCTTTCTTACTCTTATATATAACGCTGGTTTTAAATTTTATACTTATTTGGACTCAAACCGCGACATACTTCTATTTTTACTAAATTCTGTAAACATATTTAGATTCATAAGTCGAGAGCGGATGAGCGGAATATATACAATTTTTACATATTTTGACCAATTTAATAAAATACTGCATATTTACTTTTAAAATGCATTATTATGCATTTTATGGAATTTTTAAATAAACTAAATTTTAGAACTGCCTGTTCTATCCACTTTTATGACCACATCAATTTAATAATTTCGGATTTTCTTCGACAGTCACTAACTTTTTCCAATAATACGTCGGCAGTCTACTGCTAAAATTTTCCATAATCTTCAACAATCGACAAGAAATAAATATCATTTGAACTGATTGCATTTTAGAATTAAATGGGAAATTAAGGAAGTAGGCTACGGATACGTGTCATTTTGCTCTGCGGGCTATATTAGGACTAACAAAGGATCAAATACTAACCGTTCCCTTAACCATATAACCAGCATAAATAGGGGCCAGCAAACCAGCTAAATTAGCCAGACAATTAGTAAACGACATTAGTATTCCAGCAAATTGCGGACTGATGTCCAAGTGATTAACTTTGAAGCCAGAATAGATGCCACCATTCAGGCCCACGCCAACAGTTAGAAGAGCGACTGTTAACCATCTGTCACAGCCAGTGAAGGCAGCGGCAAATAGAGCTACAGCGGGACCATACTGACCTGAAAGAAGAAATAATATTTACAATGACGTAGTTTCGCTGTTCTATAGGTTCATAGTTTTAATCTTGAGCTATGCTATAAACTAAATAGCTTGTATGTGAATCAAACGTAAACAAAACTTTTCGTAACCAAGAAGCCTGATTTGAGGGGGTAAAGATGGGAATCCGTAGACTTGATTCCATCCCTAAGGCTTCTGGTAGCATACTCAGCGAAGAAACGCCCTCTACACAAGACCCTTTCGTTGAGATTCACTAAGAAGATTTAAGATTTAGTACTGGTTTAAATTAAGATCCTATAGTTGATCAGTTAAGTTTTGACAGGTTTTTGTCTTGTCAATGTTAATAGCTCGTCAATAAAAACTTATGGGTTATTCTGATATTTCAGAGATTGCTTGGTTTCCAAATGATTTTCATCGTGGAACGAATTGCTGTAATGAATTTACTTCTATTATTGTTGAAAGTACGTACTAAAATTGCCCTTTTCTTTGTAAATTTGCGAAAAAGCATAGAAATAAATTCACAGTATAAAACTAAGTTCTTATTCTTACACTTGTCAGTTTAAAACTTTTGGTTGTCACTATACCGTATCCAATTTAATTTGAGAATGATGACAGAAACTCATTTTACAACGGAGAGGTCAATTATGTCTCTCTCATTTTTTCCTCTCTCGTCTTCTTTCTCTCACATACTCGTAAAATTTGTACAGCTAGTAGAAAGTTAGGTTATGAGAAATATAAACAAACATGACATAGTATTTTATTGAAGCCAGTCCCATAATATAAGTTGTTTTTGCAGTGTAAAAATATACTTCAAAAGCTTATATAGCAGTTTAAATTCCTGTGTTCTATGGATCTGGGACTAACTAACAACTACTGAAACATTACGCGAGGTAAATATTTATTCTTCTTTACATTACTTGTACTGGGCGTTATGGGAATGAGTAACAGGAACGCTGATCCGATATAAAGTTGAGAATAGAGGGCAACGCAGAAGATTTCTTTAGTTATTGAGAAAGGAGTGACAATTGCGCCCTGCAAACGTTTGGTTTCAATTTAAAGCTGATGTCACAGTACCACTACAAAATGTACCTATCCTTGTGGAGCTAAAACGTTCGACATTTACGGTTAAAAATTGTGAAACTACTTGATATATTCGATTAAACAATTTTTATCGCGTCTTTAATTCACACAAACGTCACTGTTCGCAGGTAGGCTGTATTATAAATCCATTTTCATATATATCGGAGAATAGGGAATTTTTTTTAACCTTATTATAAATTGTTTATCTTAATAAAAATATTTACTCATTTTTGCTTTTTTTTTCTTTTTTTATTTAAAAACTTTTTCTCCTATCCTTTTATTGCAAATTATTGGTTAGAGGGGGTATTGTTACTTAGAGGGGTAGGAAACAATAATTTGAAGTAGTATAAAATAAAGCTGACACTGTTTTTGCTTAATAAAAACGAGATTTTGGCAAATGCTGTTTGTATTAAGTAAAAACAAAGATCTCTTGCTATAAAGTCATAAAACTTACATAAGTATTTTGCCAGATAAAAAATTTATTTTTTATGACAATTCCGATTAAACTTTCACAGTAAACAACCAGAAAACCTTGCACAAACAAAGGCGGCTGTGATAAAATGTTTGATGATTCTTTTTTATTGGTAGTAACAATAACATTTTTATTTGTCTTTTACTAATGCCCCTCCTTTTTCTAACAAGTATAGAAAGAAATCGGATTCCGTTGGGAATTTTATCAGAAAAGAAAAGAATTTTGCGATGACTAATCTTTCGAAGTATACTTATAACCAGCAATACTTCCACAAGCAAAGAAGGTACGAATAAAATTTGAACATATTCTCTTTTTATTTGTCTTTTTCTAATGAACTTTCGCCCACACGAATAGAAAGAAATCTGATTCTTCCGTGATTATCAGGAAAGAAAAGATGAATATTGTGATCGCTAAAATATGTTCTGGTGTAAACTGTCCATGGAACTGACCAATAGGGTGAATTCTTGTTCAGTTGTTTTTTCTGTCATCCTTTTCACATTAAATTGGATAGAATATGGCGTTGGAGAATCTGGCTGTTAATATTTTAATGTTATGTATTCAAAGGTTTCGTTAGAAGGCTAAAGGTGGCGGTCTTGATCACTCACAGTTTGATAAAAAGAAATTGTGGCAACACCTCAGGTAACTTACCAATTCCGTTGATGATTTTTCTAACAATAGTAATGGTAATAAATGGTTTGGTAAGCATCCAGTCCGCGACATGGCTGATGAAAATAGAGAATAACCACATTGCCAAATATGGAAGGGCGGACAAAAATCCGTTCTGAAAAAATTAAAAATAAATTGTTTTAATAGCAATAAATGTTTTAATAGTAAATGCAGAAGACTTACATCTTTAATACTGAAATGTAAAACTTGTTTCATGTAAGTGGGAAGTTCAGTCATTAGAGTTTCATAACCGTAATTGTGGCCCATATGAGCGAGTAAAATAGCCCAGAACGGTACTGATTTCAGAATGGAAGTCCATGGAATCGGTGGACTCTAAAACAGAAAATCAACTGTTAGTGCAAAATTATTTACGGTGTATTAATTGCTATTGTCACATTAAAATGCCTAAAAATAATATCGATCATAATTGTGGTCATACAGTTCCTTTATGTCATTCTCCATATTATAGGTTAGAGAAAAATTATGTACAGAGATTTCCAAATAAAAGTGAATAAGCCTTATAACTTTCTTATTTTTAAAGATTGGAAAAAATCTTAAATATGAAAGTTTTGAGGGATTTTTATGGATCATTCATATATCTTATCAGCCAAACAATTGAGCATCGAATAAAAAAAATATAGTATAAAACACAAATTCCCTCGCTTATTTTAAATTGGATGGTATGATTTTTATCACAGTTTTGGATTGTAGGAGAACTTCTAGACATATTTTATATAACATACCCTATGCGGTTTTTCAATCATTCTTGAAATAAACTGGTCAACAAAAAAATCGGCAAAAGCTATTTTAACTCGACTTTTCAAACTGCCATAACTATTTAAAAACTTAACTTTTTTGAGAGCGGTTTTCGGATATCGATAGCTCGTCTTTCCCAGATTAAGTATCAAGAACTGATTTGGCAATGGAAACGGCATTTTCATGCTATACAGTGTGATTAATAAGGTAATGTAAAACTACTAAAAGTTTCGGTGTGTGCCATATTGCGAATAAATTTTTTTGGTCGTTCCGACATAGCGTGTTAGTAAGCTGATATTAATATCTCCAGACGTGTTCGCCGAAATTTCGATTAATGGTCTTTAACGGAAAATACAGGAGGAAACATAAAAAGCACACAAAATTTGGTAGCCTCATTTTTAAAACGCTTTAGCTCGAAAACGGATTGATAGACTTTGTCGGGCTTTTTAGGTATTAAAAGCCCTTTCGTGTAGCATTTTACCTAATAAACTGTTTTCTTTTTCAAGGTCAAAATGTTGGCGTCGTATAGGGGTGAACCAAAAAGTGAATGAAAAACATTGTTAAAAATGATTTTTTTTAATTTGTGAAAATTGAGCAGTATGTGTTTGTTTTCTTCCAAAACTAGGGCGTTCTGTCCAACTCTTGATTAGTTATACAGCGTGTCCAGAAACCATCTTAACAAATGGAAAATATTTTATTTTTGTCTTTACGGGAAAAAAGTTATTTTTCATAAAAAGTTCTACATTGTGAGAAAATAGCATTGCCACTCAAAAATTTGATTTAAGACATACAGGGTAGCTCAAAAATCTAAAAGTCGTAATCCGCATGAAGCTAAAAAGACACAAATCGTTATTTAAAAGTAAACTGCCACTGTAAATGTAGTAGAGGTAACTTTTATGTTAGCGAATTAGGTTTGGAATATACAGGAGGCCCCAAAAATAAAATATATTTTTTATTATTGACTTTACAAAAAAAGTATCGTCATAAAAAGTCTACATTGTGAAAAAGAGCATGATTAATCAAAAACTTGATGTAGGACAATACAGTGGCTTAAAAAGCTAAAATTCTCAATTTACGTAAAGTTAAAGAGACACCAAATCTTTATTTAAAGATAAACTGTATGGAAAAGGACGAAGGTTACGTGGAGGTTTAAATTTATTTAGTTATTTAGTCATGTTTAGTTATTTAATATGTTTTTTACCCTAATATTTCATTTGTTACTAAAATTGTATTAAACAAGTAAACCTTCAATCACCCTGTACGTCTCATTTTAAGTTTAAGTGCTTACTTATAACTTAATTAGTAACCTTGCACAAATACCATAGTGGTTGAATTAAAATTTAGCTTACCCTTTTACGGCCAGTTCAGAGTTTTAAATTTTTTAGCCACCCTATATGTCCTAGATCAAATTTTTGAATCATCATGCTCTTTTTTCACAATGTAGAACTTTTTATAAAGATATAGGTACTTTTTTGTAAAGTCGATAATAAAAACATATTTTTATTTTTGGGACCTCCTGTATATTTCAAACCTAATTTAGGTACTAACATAAGAAGGTAACACTAGTACATTTACAGTGGCAGTTTACCTTTAAATAACGATTTTGTGTCTTTTTAGCTTCACATGGATTAGGACTTTTACATTTTTGAGCCACCCTGTATGTCTTAGATCAAATTTCTGAATGGCTATGCTATTTTCCCAAGACGCAGAACTTTTTATGAAGGATGACCTTTTTCGTAAAGTTAAAAATAAAAAAGTTCCGCATTTGTTAAGATGGTTTCTGGACACGCTGTATAACTAATCCAAAGTTGAACAAAACGCCCTAGTTCTGAAAGAAAAAACACGCATACTGCTCAATTTTCAC
Organism: Philopedon plagiatum; assembly: GCA_963971165.1. Lineage (NCBI taxonomy): Eukaryota > Metazoa > Arthropoda > Insecta > Coleoptera > Curculionidae > Philopedon > Philopedon plagiatum. The sequence goes on from OZ020194.1 coordinate 72,209,337, forward strand.
AAATTAAAAAAAAAATTATTTTTAACAATACTTTTCATTTACTTTTTAGTTCACCCCTATACAACGCAAACATTTTGACATTTAACAAAAAACAGTTTATTAGGTAAAACTCTGCACAAAAAGGGCTTTCAATTCCCAAAAAGCACGACAAAGTCTATTAATCCGTTTTCCAGTTACAGCGTTTTAAAAATGACGCTACCAAAATTTGGGTGCTTTTTCTGTTTCCTCCTGTATTTTTCGCCAGAGACCATTAATCGAAATTCCGGCGAACACGTCTGGAGATATTGATAACAGCTTACTAGCGTGCTATGTCGAAACGATCAAAAAAAATTATTGGCAACATGGCACACACCTAAACTTTTAGTAGTTTTACATTAACTTATTAATTACCCTGTATAGCATGAAAATGTCGCTTCCATTGCAAAAATCACTTCTTGTTGCTTAATTTGGGAAAGACGAACTGTCGATATCCGAAAACCGCTCTCAAAAAAGTTAAGTTTTTAAAAAATTATAGCAGTTTGAAAAGTCGAGTAAAATTCGCTTTTGCCGATTTTTTTGTTGACCAGTTTATTTCAAATTAAAAATTATTTCGCATAAATATACTTTAAACGTAACTACCCAGGTTGCGAACGAAATACCTGCTACCTTTTAAAATTTTCTTCGTAGGTAAGTCAAAGTTAATGTCAAGGTTGACAATACTTTAGTCACCGTGAATTTATAATTTTGTCTGTATGCAAAATAAGTTATTCTATTAATGAGAGATACAAAATGTTAAAATTATATTTAAAAAGTAAGAATAATGTTAGAGCGGCTCAAACAGAATATGAAGAAAGTATTGAAGAGGAACAAATAACTCCATCATTAAACACCATAATAAAAACAAATAGAAAACTAGAAGAAAGAGGAATTCTGGGCAATGGAAAAAGAAGAGAAAGAAATGAAGAAAAGGAGTTAGCGATTTTATTATATTTTCAAGACAATCCAAAAAAATCAATTCCCGATTGTGTGCGGTATCTCAGATATGGAAGAAGAGATCAAATGTTGACTTATGAAGCAGTTCAAAGAACGATAAAGCGTTTAAAGTATAGACCATATAAAATTTTGCCAGTTCAAAAGCTTAGGGCCGATCAAAAAGTAAGGAGATATACCTTTGTCACAAATATTAACGAAGAAATGCGACAAGATCTTAATTTATTTCATACTATCGTTTGGACAGACTTTCCCAACTGCGGGAATGTTTAATAGACGAAATGTGTATGCTTCGTCGGATAAAAATCCCTTTACTGTCGAAGATATTGCTTTTCAGAGGCGTAATTCAATCAACGTTTGGTGTGGAATATTACAAAATAAAATTCTATAACCATTGTTTTTTCAGGGAGCATTAACTGGCCAGCGCTATCTTAATTTTTTAGAATATGAAATCGAAGATATTCTCGACGAGTTGCCACTGAAGAACGTCGACGTATTTTATGGCGACAGGACGGAGCGCCTCCCCATAATATAAATGAGGTTCGCAATTTTTTAAACTATCAGTATAACGAATGTATCGGTATATATGGAACGTTCCATTGGTCTGCAAATAGTCCAGACCTCACACCTTTAGATGCATTTCTTTGGGGTCATTTGAAAAATTTCGTATACAGCAATCATAATGAAAATATTGAAGAAATTCAAAAGAAGGTGAGAAATGAAGTAAGAAATCTGAACGAAAATGATGAGTATTATAAACACACTTCAGAGGCAGAGAAGAATGTATGGAAAGTGCGAAGAATTAAATGGCGGGCATGTTGAAAATTTATTTTGATATTATTTATTCGCCAATGGTAACATTTATGTAATTCATTTGTTATTACTTATAATCACTGATTATTGCTTTCAAATATGTCAATGTTAACATTTATCTGTTTATGTCGTAATTCATTTGGTATTGTTTATAATCACTGGATATTGCACTCAACTATTACCTAATAACTAATACAAACCAACAATTACGTCCAGATTCACTAAGAAGGTTTAAGATTTAATACTGGTTTAAATTAAGATCTTCTAGTTGATCAGTTATATTTTGACAAGTTTTTGTCCTGTCGTTGTTAATAAGATGCCATTAAAAACTTATGAATTATTCGAATATTTATTTCAGCGATTTGCTTGGTTTCCAAATGATTTTCATCTTGGAACGTGTTGCTACAGTGAATTTAGTTCTATTATTGTCGAAAGTGCGTACTAAAATTGCCCTTTTCTTTATAAATTTGCGAAAAAGCTCCGAAATAAATTCATAGTATAAAATTTAGTTGTCTTATTCTCACAGTTGTCAGTTTAAAACTTTTGGTTGTCAAATTAGACCGGACTAGCGTTGGAAAATCTGGCTGTTATTGTTTAATAGAATAATTAATTTTGCAATAAAATTGTAAATTCACGGTGACTAAAGTGTTATTGTCAACTTTGACATTAATTTTGACTTACCTACAAAGAAAATTTTAAAAGGTAGCAGGTATTTCGTTCGCAACCTGGATAGTGACGTTTAAAATATATTTATGTGAAATAATTTTTAATTTGAAATATTCAAAAACGATTGAAAAGCCGCATAGGGTATGTTATACGAAATATGTCTAGAACATCTCCTGGAATCCAAAACTATGATAAAAATCATAAAATCAAATTTAAAATAAACGAAAAAATCGATGTTTTATACTATATTTTTTTTATTCGATCCTCTTTTTTTTGCTGATAAGATATAATAATATGAATGATCCATAAAAATCACCAAAACTTTCATATTTAACATATTTTCCCATCTTTAAAAATAAAAAGGTGTAAGGCCTGTTCACTTTTATTCGGATATCCCTGTACAAAATCATATTGTAATATCTAGAAAAATAAGTATAAAAACCAAAGAATTTTGAAAAACAAATTCCATAACTTTTAACATCATCTACCCTTTATGTTTCAATAATTGAGCGTGATAAAAATAGCAAACTAAATACCACCTAATTCAGAGTGGGGAAATAAATGTTTCACTCTTCTTTAATTTTTATAAAGATACATAGTTAATTTATTATCATATTTGGATTAGGTCAGGATGGGAGCCGTGAATGAAATATTATTACCTACTTAAGTGGCCACCTATTGCTGCGCGACAAGTAGGTACACTTGTATTTCAAATAGTATAATCCCTCACTTTTTCGCAAATTTTTAGCGATATTTCAGTCATAGCCTTTCTAATATTGTCTTTTAACTGTTGAATAGTCTGTGGCTTGTCAGAATACATCTTTGCTTTTAAATAACCTCACATGCTCACACGGCGCTACGTCACACACAGCACGGGCTACGATGGAATTTTAAAATGGAATACCTGAAAAAATTAATTTCAAGATTCTGAGACATCGACTGACCCTAAGGTCTCCGACCTTAGCAAGAGACACGATGAAATTTTTAAGAACGGTGTTTTGTAATTTCAGCCTTACGGCGCCAGTCTTTTTTCTGTTGGAATATTTAAAAGGGGAGGTATATTTCAACAAGCCACAAACTATTTAATGAATTAACTATATATTACTCCACCTGATAAGTATTCAAATTTAAAGTTGTAAACCTCCTTTTTTCCCACCCTGTATAGTATAAGAATAAAAAAATACAGCATAACAGTTTTAAACTTTAAAAGTCGATATAGTTGCCAAAAATTAAATAGGCGAATAGGAAATTTAATAAAAAAAACTGTGGGTGTAAAATTCCACAAGCTCTTACAGACTGGCCGGCCACTCTTCCTAGAGTTTTTTGAATGTACATTCTTTCGTCCGGATTGATTTTCGTGTTGCTTTCTGGATCTTCTTTCACCAAAATTAGGAAAGCAATACACCAAATGGTTCCAACTGCACCAAAAACATAGAAGACAGACGGCCAGCCGGCACGTGAGGCTGACAGCAAACCGCTAAGGGGCATTGAGATGACTGTACCAAACTGAGCTCCTATAAGAAGAATGAAAAAATTGTATTAACTTGAATAAGCTCCAAGCTCGAAAAGGTAACCCGAAATTGCGTTAAAATTAACTGTGTGATAATTTTTTTGTACAAAAATCTTAATAAAAGGGTCATTATACAGTAGTAACCTAATCATATTAATTTGTTTTCTTTATACGTGGGTACATATTTTTGGGATAATGGATTTCCAAGAAAGTGATACCTACCCACTTGACCATGAATGATTTTTAGTGTTGCTGTGAAGACCTCACAACGAACATCTATTCTAAGTGGGGTTAAACGATCACAAACATTTCGCTAAAATACTAACTGGTTGTTGCGAGAATAATGGGTAGATCAAAAATGTCTACATTGCGTTAATAATATGTATAACTAGCTTGCGCCCGCGACTTCGTCCGTGGTGTAACAATTTTACTCCATTACAAACTTTAAACCTCATTTTACCCCCTTAGGGGCAATGGCGTAGCAAGGGTTCACGAGGCCCCGATTCAAACTATTGTTATGGGCCTCCCTCCACTGAAACAAAGGTTTGAGATCGAGGACTAGAAAGAATTTTTTTTTGTTTTGGTGGAAATGGTAGTGATAAGCTGCACTTACTAAATAAAATAAAAACAAATTTTCATTTATTATTAACAAATTACCTTTGCCCTGAAGCAGTTCAATGAACCATGCAGTAATTTATAATATTTTATGTTGAAGTTGAAAATAATTTAAAAATCTCAGAAAATATTATTAGATTTAGTTATCGTGTAAATTCGTATATTCGCATGAAAAGTTTCAAACGTTGTAGGGTACAATAAGTACAATTATTAGCCGGCCCCTGCGGGGCCGCGGGGCCCCGGATCTCCGCATGCGTCACATAGGTTGCTTTGCCATAGCTACGCCACTTAGTGGTTGATTTATTAAGTAATGAAGTTTATGATGTTTCAAGTTATTAGGACCAACTAATATTTTTTCTCCATACAACCTTTCACCCCTTTAGGGGTCGAATTTTGAAAAATCCCTTCTTAGTGAGTCTCTACATTATAAAATAAAAGTACTGACCAAATTTCATATTTATGGCTTCGGCGGTTTCAGCTCGGCGATGATGAGTCAGTCAGTCAGGACATGTTATTTTATATATAGATAGATTACTCCGAGTGGCGACCGTCCCATTGGCTACTTAAATAACAGGTTGCAGATTCTGATTTTCTATTATATTTTTCAGTATTAAACTTTTCTAATTATTCCGTCTTCCATAATTTCCTTTTTTCAGTATTTAGTCGTATGAATTATAATTTGACACAACAGTAGCAAAAAAATTGTTGTAATTATGAAATAAAAACAATGTGGTATATTATTCAAATTGTCCATATTTTATGTTAAAATGGACGTTAGGGATTAGCTTTATTTTTGCTATACTTTTATTATAGTGTCCATACTCCGATAGAAAGGTAGGTATCTACTTAGTTAATAATGGTAAATTAAATGCATTTTTGCAATACAGAAGTATATAAATTTAATTTCAAACATTGAAGGAAGGATTTCTCTTCAATCTCATTCACTTTTTTGTATTGGAATTCAAAGCGTTGCCAAGTTAACTGATATTTCATAGAATATTTTACCAGACATAAATTTAATCTCAGCATAGTCGAATTAGTTTAATTTCGAGTTTAATCCTCTCTGCGTTAAAAGCAAATAAAAAGGTAAACATCTACAAGGGTTTTGTAATAAGTGGCAATTGTCTGTCTAATTACTGATTAGCTAACAAAACGGGGCGAATATTTTGTTTGCTCATGATTTGTTTGTCTTTTTTCATTAATATTTTCTTATCTACCAGAGTTCAAAAAACTGGTCCTTTAGCAAGATCAACAGGATAATATTCCGCGTCATCTTTACAATCCGAGCGTCTTACTATTTTAAAAATTTGTAGATATTTATTACTAACACATAGAATACAATTTTGTGATTTTCTTGTTGATTCTAGTTCTGTATCTTATCAGAAGGATAAAATTATTTCAATTTGAGAATAAGGATTCCAATAATTTGACATTTCTGGTATATACCCATTTCCACGCGAATCAACCAATTGAAAACCGTCCATTTAGACAAGAACCTTAACATCAAAATTTGACAAAGGTTTTTCTCTAGTTGGTCGTATTCTATATAATAAATTCATATTAGTACCTGCATAAACAAATGCACCCATTCGGCTTCTTTCATTGGGGGGGATCCACTTTGCCAACAGCGAGTGTGTGCATGGAACAATCGGACCCTGCCCGAGAATAGGAACAGTTCAAAAGCCGATTCAGGTCGCTAAGGAGAGAGACCTATTTACGCATCTTTGTTTTGTCGCGTCGATGTTTACTGCTGCCATTTTTTTCTGCTCATTTGCATTCAAAGCAGATCCCAAAAATTGGATAACTATGGATAATTTTTGCCAGTGTAAAATGATTTTTAAATAGCCTTGTGGAAACCGTAATCTAGGATCAGGTTCAATTACTATCAAATCTTTAGGAAATAATCTTAATTATATAACTGATTCATCTTCCCTACTAATTTTTCGGAACAACCGCCTGTATGGTGATTTATCTTAAGTCTAACTATAGGGTGTTTACTATCTTAAATAAAGTATTCTGAAACATTATTAAAAAGTTTGTCAAAGTATTATCAAGTAACAAAGAATAAAGAATATATCCTGATTATATAATATTAGTGTGAGTTGGATGCCAAATATTTCGGGAAAACATTTCATTTCATAAAATGGTTCCTTAGGATAATACTTGAAAGTTCCTAAGTTGCCACCCTCCAGCGAGGCCGGCGTTCAGGGTTATAAAGGAACGACAAATCAATTTTCGGCGGTTTCTCTGTTTTCTATTAGCTTTACGTCAAAAATAGTCATATATGTATGTACAAAATTAAAACAAATTTAATTCTCTACCGACAATTGTATATGCATATTTTTTATCAGATTAGAAATACAACTAATACCACTTTTTTGATTTAAATTTTTAAGTAAAATTGATAATACCTAACGTACATTAAGGTAAAAATATTAGTGTAGAGGTCACTTGTAGAGGTCAAATATAAATGGTCATTTTTTCGAGAATGACAATAATCTTTTTTTAAGGATATTTTGATTTCTTTTCACTTTTAAATATAACTAATGTTAACGTGAAGTGAATAATATCTAAAAAAATTTCCAAAAAATTATTTGTGGTAACTCTACCTCCCTGAAAGGGGAATGCGTGCCTCGTTTGCGGAGAAACACTGAAAAATGTATTGATAATATCACAAGGAACCACTATATCCAATACAATTGCTTCCTGAAATTTTGTCTCAAAATTTGTTCCTTTCACCAGCTTAGCGCCTAGCGTATTTGTTCGTAAATCTACTGTTTTAGACCATAGTTTTGGTGAGATATCAAACATCTACGAAGTTACCATACCACGCAACCTGGAGCACAGGTAATTTCCACACCAATAATCATTGGCATATTAAAATCATCTTAAACTGAATATTTTAGTTTTCCTTCTATGGTAATATTTCCGAAAAAAAAGTAGCCTATACAATTTTATAACAAAAAATGGCAGATATCAGCAATTTTCATTTAAACCATGTTTTTCCACAAAGATGCTTGAAACTTCCATCATCAGCCTCTCTCCCGTCACGCCTCATACATTTTAACTTACCTCTCCCAATCCTTGAATAAACCTAACGGCGATAAGCCACCAAATACCCATCTGAGCTGCCACGGGCACCAACAGACCAAACACGGAATTGATCAACATTCCGACACCCAAAAAGTAGATGTTTCCATATTTTTTTGCAAGGATGCCAAAGGGTATTTGAGTGATGACGTAACCATAAAAGAACGATGAAAGTATGTAGCCTTGTAGATCAGTTTCCCAAACAAATTGACCATCGGCGGAATCGGTGGAACTTGATGTCTGAAAGAAAAATAAAATGATTGTAGAGAGTTGCATAGCCTTAGATCATCTGAGGGCCGTTTTATAGAACTATCGTTCTATATCGTAGGAAGTAATATTTGCAATTTTAAATATTAGTCGACGACGTCGGGTTTTCTTTATTTGCTATATAATATTGTAGTCATCTCTCGTAATCTAGGTTTTTATTTAATCCTGACTATAATACACTCAATCGAATTTCAATATTATTTATAAGTAAAACAATAGTGGGTAGGGTGCAGTTTATCAAAATGAAATCAGATTGTTCTTAAAACAAGTCTACGGCAATATATTGAACGTGAAACTTTGAAAGGAATTAAAAAAACCCACCATATGTCACACCAATAAAATAATATATCGATTTGCGCTATTGTCATAATGTCTGACATATAATACAAAGTGGATATCAGTATAAAGAATTCGATATAAAACTGTTTCATAATCAAATATTTATGTCCGACTCCTTTAATACTACTCATTAGAAAAGGATAGCTTAACACCATTATCGGCTTTGAATCGAGAAGTCTGCAGTAAATGTCATCGTGGAACAAACCATTTCTGTCAGGTGTGTCTGTGGATTAAATATATGATTTTTTTTTTACAGTTGTACATGTATCTTTCTGAACTTTCTCGATGACATTTCTTAATTAAATTTTTCTCTAACTATAAATTCACTTACAGTGGATGAATTATCGTCAATAACTCCACACTCGTTGTCAACGCCAACGTCTTCCGAGCTATGCGAATCCACACCGATAGCAGTATGATTAACCATAGCTACGATGGCTACCGACATGTTGGTCCTCATGACGTAAGCATTGGCCATCCCGAGGAAAAGCATAAATGTCACTAAGTGTCTGGTTCCAAACCATCCTGAAAAAAATAAAAAATCCCATTTTACTTTTATTTGATTTGAGTGTAAATGATTCTTTTTGTTTTGGATTTAGAATATATCATATGAAAGTTAAATTACAGAATAATGTTAAATACTTATGTCTATTCAAAAAATGAGAGGGTGGGTTTTCTATATTTAAGTGGCTTAGAAAATATCAAAAGTTAAGGATTTTTTTTATTAAATCGGAAGTAGACATACAGTACATTAACAAAAAATGTGTGAATTTTATGATTCTAATAGTACGTGTATTTACAATAGTTTTTACAGTGTAAAGTTGATTTGATAAACTTCACATTTGATTTTAATAACAGTAACTTTTTCCATATACAAAAAAAACAAATTCCAAATATGTCTGATTTTACCAATAGGGCATGTTTTTCCTCATTTGATTTTTCAATGCAATTTATATGTTGTAGTTATCAAACCAGCATCAAATACTAGGCTTACTCTTGGACAAAATTATATAGGTAACCTTCCTAAGAAGATTAAGAATTAACATCGAGATCCTGTGAAAAGAGATAGACTGTTTTCTATTTCTTAACTAAATTCTAAAAAATTCAATTTCTTTTGATATAACCTTTTATTGATCCTAAACGTTAATATAAAAAGAATATAAGAATAATATAGGTATAATCTCAAAAAATGTACTAATAATTGTTAAGATACTTTTAATAAATGGCCTATATGTCGTGGACCTATTTTGGTACCTACATTTAGGACAGGTACCTAATTATCTTAACAGTTAGTATGTTGTTGGGGATATTACTGCTTTATATGTATTATTTATTGTATGGAACCTTTGGAATCCTTATTATTTAAGTTTTATTCAATAATAAAAATAGTTACAATACCCTGACCTAAATAATATGCTATGCAAAGCATACAAAAGAAATAAGCAATAAAAAAAATTTCATTGGATTTCTTCAGCAAAGAAATGGAACAGTCAATCTTATTAATCCTAAGAATTTGGAAGGGGTAAGGGGAATAGCTATAAAGCCTGCTAAACGACTGAAAAATATCCCAGCATGGAGCAAGTAAACAGTAAAACTCTTTGTAATATTATATTAATCTTTGTATTGTAAGATATTAGATTTATATGTAAGGGTATGTCCATCTAATTACAGTGAATACACAAACTTCTGAAGTCCGGACCTGGCCTTCATCAGGGGCGCCGAGTTTCGGAAATCTCAATGGGAGCAAACATTACAGTCATAACAAAATCATTTTTGGTATTCTAGAGAATTGGTTGTAATTAACTTCCTGTGTTTGAGATTTTTCAATGGGGCATATATTTGAGATTTTCCAATGGGGGCACGCGCCCCGCCGCGCCGCCCCTTGGACTCGGCACCCTTGCCTACATTCTACTTTTTAAGGTAAACTTGTACCTTAAATGGCTTTCTACTCCCCTAACACACATACAGAGTATGGGTCTTGCATGGGCTTTGCAACCGAGAGGCGCGGGTTCGAATCCCGCTTCGACCATGGATATTTTGTGATTATTGTTGGAAGGTGGTAGAGGAATTCTTCCTCGACCGAGGTGGTACCACCCCACACATCCTCTTAAAGGGCTGGTGAAATCCCTACGGATGTTTCCAGCTCTGGATGTGTGAGTCGATTCCCCAGTACACCCACGGTACATGGTACTTAGACTTCGGTCTTCCTGGGCTGTTAGAAGATAAAATAAATCATTTTTAGGCAATGGCCTTTCTTTACCCCTTTCAAATTCCTTGATTAATCCTAGTTCCATAAACATTTTTATACGAAGATTTTAGAGGTATTATTAATAAAAAAACTTTCGGTTAAATTTGCCCAAGTATTTTAATATTTCAGTCACAAATAGAAATTTTTTTAGCCCTGTAGTAGTAAATATTTTAAATTATGTATCATCTTGTGTACCTGACCACCTGGTCTAGCAAACCTGTTATTATACTAAAAATTCTACAAAAATAAAATAGTTTAAATAACGTACTGTAATAGTAGTAAATTAAGCATTAGGCAATGAATTATTAATATGATCCTAAAAATAAGGTTTCATTTTGTTTCACATTGTCTACCTACACTAGCAACACCGAAAAACGTGACTTTTAACATTCTCAGACAAAAAAGCGTTGCAGGTGCCAAAATATAGAAAAGTAAATAAATTGTTATGCAATCAAGCTACACTAGAAAAATCAGTGCTAGAAACTTGTATAGTAAAAATAGAGGAAACAAAATAAAGTGTAACACCATATAACACGTCAACTTTATTTTAATTTTTTACATATTCTAAAAATATTTGATATTATACAGGGTGGCTCAAAAAAGTAGAACGCACGTCAGTTTTTTTAAATGGAACACCCTGTATGTTTTTAAATTTTTGGATTTTACGTAAAATTCTAAACATTTTTCATGTTGCATGTGATATACCTGTATTGAATAATTTTGGAATTATACAGATTTAAAGTTAATTTGTAGTCTTATTTTCGACGGTATGGCAGCAAAAGAATAATGGTAAATAATTATTAAATATTTATTAATATTTAATTATTTTTATAAGATGATAAACAATAATTAATTCACCTAATTTTCGACCAAAAAAAAATTTGGTATTACGTTTTTAACAACAAAATTAAATGAAGTGTTTGCTGTCATTAGATTTATTCTTTTGTTTCTTTCAGAATTTCCAAAGCCTACTTTATTAACATAATATATTTAATTTATTCATTGTTCTTGTAATAATTTTTATGTGCATGAGTATTGGATAAATTTCAAATTTTAAACTGCCATAAAAATAAAAAACGTTTGGGTTAGGTATATCTTGTGCTATTTGAATTGTATTAGAAATATTTACAACTACATATATAGCGTTTAAAATACGAAAAAAAAATATTTAAAAAATTCAATTGATTCATGTCCAACTTTTTTAAACCTCTCTGTATAGCTTAAAATACTTTTACACGGTAGTAACATTAAAGCATAATTGCCAGGTTATGATAATTTTAGAGAATTTGAAAGATTGGTTTAGATTAGGTACTTATTTATTTCCTTTATTGTGCTTTAAATAATAATTGTAATTAACATGTCCGAAAAAAATAAAAATTTAAATCTGTGTAATTCCAAAACTATCCTATAAAGGTATATTATATGCTATGTCAAAAATGTTTAGAATTTTACGTAGAATCCGAAAATGTAAAAATATACAGGGTGTTCTATTTAAAAAATAAAGTTGACGTACGTCCTGCTTTCTTGAACCACTCTGTATAGGGACAAATATTTTTGAAATATGTAAAAAATAAAACTACAGTTGCCCTGTCCGAGGGATTGTCCATAAAATTTGTAATCTTTTATATAATGAATTTATTCCATACTTTATGTCTTCACTGTATGTATGTATATTATTTAGGGAAAAATTAAATCAACTAAATAGTTATTAAAAAAGTTCGATCTTGGATTGAATTTTTTTGTATTTCTTTGATAAGATAAGAAGACTACAAATTGGATCTAGAAACGTGAGAAAGCTTTCTATTTTTTAATCAGATTAAGTTTAGGACAAAATAAACGCTAAAATATGAATAGATTAAAGTTAGGCAACCTTTTTATAATTAAAAGCTACTGGCAAATTGCAAGAACAAATTTCTTTACAGGACTTATTTATCTTTTGTCACGGTTTTCACTAGAGCGTCACAATCATGCATAATACATAATAGTATATTGTACAACGAGCATGGAATGACATGCATTTCCTACGAGTATGACGTTTGCAGCATGAACCGCAGGCGAATGCTTCAAATCATACGAGTAGGAAATGGTCATTCCATGCGAGCTTTACACTATACTTTTTCTACGAATGTTACTGTTACATAAAATGGGATTAGTAATATTTTTCCTTTTAAGATGTCAAAAAATGTCAATCTGACATTCCACAAATAAAAATTATAAAGATTTTGGATGTCAACGCCACCTTTGTAAAAAATACCCGTGCACAATGGGAACTTTGTAGTTCAATCACCATGGTGATTGAAGCACAATGAAAATGTGTAAAACACAATGCACCATGTTCCGAAATTACTATTGAACATACAATAAAGGTTTTTATTGACATTCGTAGAAAAAATATATTGTTATATTATTTAATATTACTATTACCACAAACAGCGAGCGTTCGAAATGGCCGTTTTTAAATAATTTTAAACCTGATTATTTAGAATAATGTACTTAATCTGAGATAATGATTTCAAACAAATCCAGCCATTAAAAAGTTGCTGAAATTACACTCGCGACTACGAAATACGATATAGTACGACGGTATAAATTTTCTGTTTTTTGCAGCTTCATGTCTTGATCACGTTTTCGCTTTAAGCAGCTTACGTATTTTGTCCAGGGTCGGCATCTTTCATTAGCACTCTTCTCGATATTCAAACAATAAACTAATATTTATTTTAAACTTTATCAAGTGTGCCAACAATATTATTCTACAGATTCTTAGTTACGCACAATGTCCCACCTGCCTGGTTTAATTTATTTTTAATTATATGTAACATTGTCTGCCATATTTCTGAAAATAACCACAACTTATAGTCAGCGAAAGGTGACTTGTACAGCCACCACATTAGTTTCATTTAAAAAAACCGCTTCCGACTGAACTGCAAATTTAGCTATTTAATTGTGAAACCGAAGGTTTCAATTAAACAGGAAGTATATCTTTTAATATATGATAATACAAAGGCTGATTTTTAAAATTTGTTGGCTCTTTTTTACATACTTCTTGTTCTATAACAAAGCTTGTGGCAAATACATTTCAAATTACATTAATATTAATATATTGTTAAGACTTCGTTTAGCTATATGATTTACTATCTTATTAAATAACTAGTGAACGGTGAGTCTCTTTGGATATTGTATCCATAGTAACCGTTGCCATCACAATCATCACTATAACAAACATTGCCGTGGCAGCCGATTTATTAGGCATATTATGGTATAAATAAATTTAGTATAATTTTTTTTGACGTGTAAACCTATAAAACGATGAACCATTTTATTCTATAATATGTTTTTGTCAACTTCCTCAAGATCCTAATTATTCGATAAGTCTTTACTCTCTTTGTGACGGGTCTAGAAAGAGGACGAGGGTAAATTTCATTAAGAAAATTACCGTTTAGATTTACTAAGAAGGTTTTTCAGATTTAGTACTGATTTAATTTTAGATCTTAAAGATGATCAGTTATGTTTTGATAGGTTTTTGCCCTGTCATTGTTAATAAGTAGTTATATGAATTATTTTGATATTTCAGCGATTTGCTTGGTTTCCCAATGATTTTCATCTTGAAAAGAGCTGCTGTAAAGAACTTAGTTCTGCTATTGTCGAAAATACGCACTAAAATTGCCCTTTTCTTTATAAATTTGCGAACAACTCAGAAACAATTTCATTGTAGGTATAAAACTTAGTTGTCTTATTCTTACACTTGTCAGTTTAAACCTTTTGGTTGTCAACGGACTAGCGTTGAAGAATCTGGCTGTTAAATTTTCCTGGTATTTAAAAAAAAATAGAATTACTTTCCGATTACGTAACGGCAGATATCTACTTGAACATAGATTTATCTCTTTCAGTCCGGCACTGTAAGCTTATTGCCGAGTTCAATGTGTACGTTTTAGTATATTACACAATTATTTGGGTCTTTAAAACCAGTTTTTGCAACTTACGGCCACCGACAGAAGTGAAATCCCAGCCCTGATGGTAATTTGAAAACCGTTTAATTAAAATCTTAATATTTGGAAGTCAAAGATATCTATTAAGGTCAAGTTCACAGTCAAACTATATATTGCAATTTTAATGAATACCGATCAATAAAAACCTTAATTTGTTCTAACTTTATCAGCGGGACCTCCTGGGAAGTAAGCCATACTCGTTGGTTTTTATTTTGATTAGGTTATTTAATCAACAAAACGAGTGCAGTTCTTTGGATTCATGCAAATACAAAAATCACGTGTCTAATGAAATATTTTTATAGGCGGGCTTAATTTCATACTATGCAAGAAATTATGGAACTAACATTTTTTGTTACCGTATTCTTATTATTAGGTTGTCACGGTTCCATTAGGCATTAGGGAATATAAATAAAGATATTAACGGTATGCAAAATCGCTAGCCGATCCCCAAGTTATATTAGTATCAATTAAAAAACCAAAACTTTTACACATTTCAACGATTTTCGTGCCAATATCTGTGAAACTACTATGATGGAAAAACAAAGCAAAATAGGAAGCATTAATACAATACGTCACTACAAGAAAAATAATCAGGTTCATACCCATTCAGGTATAAAATTTTAAAAATAAGTGTCTTACTACGGTGTTACCCGAAATCGCCACTATAATTACTTGCCCTTAAATTGGCAGCCCAAAATCGCCACGGCTTACAGAGTTACCCGGACACCTATAGCCCAAAATCGCCATGAGCCTTTTATTTATAAGATAATAGTATATATATTTAATAACTTTATAGTTCATAATAATAAAGCAGTGAGAGAGAGAGAGAGATAGAGAGAGAGAGAGAGAGATACTGCACATGTGTGAAGGTATAGTCAAAGATATTCCTTCCTCACTGATGGAAACAATCTGAAAGAATGCTAGGTTGGGTTTGATTGGGTTTGATTGAAACCATAAAATACATTTCATTTAATTTATTCAGAAGATAAGAGTAGTGGCGATTTTGGGCTATACCCTCTGCAGGTAAAATGTTTGACAATACATTAACAAGGGGTTCGTGGCGATTTTAGGATGTAGCCTCTTACTATCCTATTTATTCTACGTAGTTGGCTTTAAAATCTTTTTTTTGTCTATGAGTGCAAGACCGCTAAATGTGTCAGGTATTGCTTTAAAATAATTTGGACGTATTTTTATTTAAAAATGGGCTTTTCGGAGGAAGAAAAATTGGATATAACTGGAATTCATTACACCTTTAGTGATTTAACAGAAGCAAGCAATCAGTATAGGAAGGAATTCATGCTTAGCTTTAAGAAAAATGATAATTCAATTGAAGCCAATTAGTACATCGAAACTGCTGAGGTGGTAAGAAATTAATCTTTATTTTTAAATATTTGCCAAAGTGGCCAAAAAACTGAAACAAACTACGTACATATTTTGGATATTAGAAAAAAGTCTTTCTAGGCAATAAATAATACACAGGGTAAAGTAAAAGTAAAAGAAAAGTAAAGTTGATGCTTATTTTTTGACTTTGCGAACGTCAGTAGGTATGCTGCATGATTCTGGCGGTTCAGATAAAACTCTAAAACAAGTTTTCACGATTTGTTGATATCTCCAAAAATAAAGCTTGTATACCCCGTTTAACATATAAACAAAAACCCTGTAAATAAATTCACTCATACACGTTTTCCTCTACATACCTAATCTAAACGCTAACGTTAATGCTGCGATACTAGGAAAATAATTTTTAATTATTTTTTTCTGAAGTGTTTACTGAGCCTTTACAAAAGTGACGGGCTGCAGTGTTAATACAATACTGCAATAATAATATTAATAATACGATAATAATAAACACGATAAATAAGCAACAATAATGCTTAGCTGGTAAAAAATAAAAATTTATACTTGTGAATGAACTGCTGAACTGAATAGGTGTTATTTGGAAAAAGGACTTACACACTTAAAAGTCGTTATTCAAGAGTAGTTATTTTGACTCCAAGCGATTCATAATTTGTGCCCTGAGTAAACTGAGTTAAAAAAACATATCCACTATGAAATATTTGACATATTCTTTACAGGATGTTTTTTTTCTAGGTCCAAAGTTAGAAAATTTCTAATTAAAAAATGTCACATTTATTAAATGGAACACCCTATATATTTTATCTTATAGCTCGTCAAAAACTCTTCATATTTTGTAAAGAATGGCCTATCCCTATCTCTAATAGTTTTTGAAATATTTTGATTTTTCGGGATCTTCCATTCTCGTTATAGCATCCTTTGTCAATGGATCTCAGTAGCCATGGAAAACAAATGAAAATAATGTTAGCAGATGACATTAAGAATCAGACCGGTAATAAAGTTAAGCGGGCCATGCACGCTAGGGTATACCTAGGTAATGGGTTTATCTGTACAGTTCGACTGTACAGTTAAACAGGAGCGTGTATGTAACAAAACTGTGCAGGTTTCCTTACCTGTACAAGCGACCTGAACGGATACAAAAACTGACATTTTTGCTAGTTAGGTATACCGGCGCAGTTCTACTGTACCGATACAACTAAGTGTGGCGGAGTCGACCGCCAGTAAATCACGTTACGTGTGTTTGGAATGATTTTGCCTAGAGCTTGATATTGATATTATGGCAGAAAATTTGAGGCATTTGTATATTCTTCCTAATGCAAAAAATCTTAATGTCTCTCACAGTTATATCCTGCCTTTGAATAAAGGAAGTCGCCATTAATACGAGTTTAAAACACGTTTTTTAATCTATTCGTAAATAATTGTGGTAATCTTTCGGAGCAATAATTCTCAATTCCTTTAATAAATTACCGTGAGAGTACTGTTTCCTTTTCAGCAACCAATAACCATTCTTTACATCACTGTTCACGATCTGTCCGTTTAGGTTTCCTGTTTTTCAACAGTAATAAAGACCTTTTAGCGCTAACGTGTCGTCGTCCTGCATTACCGATGCCATGGTTTCAACCAGAGGCGCATTCAGTGGGGCTGCATCCCCCTCCCCCCGTGACCAACATCCTAGACACACAAAAACTTAAAAAATGCAGTACTAATTGAAAAAATCCATCGAATTACACTATTCAGCCCCCCCCCCCCCCAAGACCAAATCCTGGGTGCGCTATTGGTTTCAACCATAGACTTTAATGTCAATGGTTTCAACTGAGTCTGTGTACAGGTTTACCGCTACGTGGTGTGTTCTTCCCAGCTCGGGCATTTTTCGAATAAACCTTTGAGTATAAATTTTACATATTATGTATATGTAATATGTAGATATATACGTTTATCTTCATGTAGTTTATCTTCATGTAGGTTTATTACCAAATGACAATATTATATGATAAATAAATCAAATAAATAAAAAAGTGGAAATACGTAAAGATATCGCGACGATCATTATATAAAACAGATACAAGAAAATTGGCATATTTTAATTAACATACGTTACTTACGTTTATTTAGTAATGCACGGGTGCCGGGCTAATCTCGTAATAACATCATAATTATTTTTATCTGTACTACGTTGAATTTTTTGTTAAATAATATCGATATGTATGTATGGTCTGAAAGCAAACAGATATAATTGTATATACGAGTAGAGTGTAATATACTATACATAAAAATATATGTTATTTTTATATAACTATTATTATTATAAGGTGCAAAAGGCAAGACAAGACACAGAGTATAATCTTTTGGAACCGTAACAAGAGGGACAGCTTGTGCTGCAAAACTCTACCAATAAGATTTTAAGGTCCGGAAACGCTTTGTTGCCGAGATAAAACGTGATAAAATTTTAATTTTATTGTGGTTTTTCCTATTTATTTAAAACATTTTCAAAGAAATTTTATTGTAATTTTGCACATACACTTGTTAGAGTACCTATGGAACAACCTGATTTTTTAGAAATAATCCAGAGAGTAATATTTTTTCTCAACTCCGGAACACTGAGGGTAACATTTTTAACAGTCTGTATGTATGTACGTATGTATGTGTGTGCCCTTCTACAGCTGGAACCGCACAACCAATTTTAACAAAAAAGGAGTTAAGAGTTTCATCGTCTCGCCAGTGAGTGATATAGGTTATATTAAATTGAAAAATAAACAGAATGGCGGACGCAAGCAGCTATATTGTCCATTTAAAAAAATTAGAATTGTAAAAGACCTATTAAACAAACAAAAATTTTATCGGTAAAATTTTGTAACACTATATACATGTCAACCGTGACAATGGTAGAAATTTTGATGTATGAACAATATTTCTCGGCAAGTCAGAGTAGAAAAACTACGAAAACGGAAAGACTAAAAATAAACTAATCAATAAGTAACAAGTATAGAAAATTACTACAGTAAATGCAGAACAAAAGAAGAAAGGCAAACTCAGAGAAAGTAAGAATTGAACTTTAAGACAAAACATCAGAAAGAAACTAGATAAGCTGTGACACATACGGACAAAAATAAAAGAATAGCAAAAAATCCAAGAAGCAATCCGCTAATTAGTATAACTAATATTTTACAAAGACAGTGTTTCTGCGTTTACACGAAAGCAGGCACTTTTTTCTGTTCTTTATAAATCTTCAAGTATATTTAATATTATTCCAGGCAGGTTAAAACATAGGCACGCTAATATAATTTTTCTCTATCACTAAAAAATGTAGTTTTAATTACTTTGGCACGAAAACCAGAAAGTTGGTTCACCTATTTTTTATGTAACACTTTTTAATTTTAAACTGTGAGTCCTCTTATTCCATTTACGTCATGATGATGTTCCGGGGCTATTTTTAGTGAAGCTTAATTTTGGTGAATTATATTTTTGTGTAAGTACGCGGATAGGTATATATAATTACCAGAACTTAAAATTGATGATACTTACAGTTGTTCTAGAAACGGGAGACGTATAGAAAAATTGTATAAACGAAATATGAACTTGATTTTTAATAAGGATCCAACAAATACTATTGCAATTTAACGCGTGCAGTACCATCTAGTTTCATAATTGTAACTATTTTTTCCGGTTTTTGTTAAATAAACCTTTGTTAAAATAATAGAAATAAAAAAACTACTTGACCGAATAAAATGATAATGCAGTTTATGGAAAGGTAAACAATAGCTCTGCTAACAGAGCCTCCATTTGGACAAAATCCTAAAAATAAGGACGAATACGAAACTGAAGCGGTCTACGAAAAGAAAATACCTCATGCACAAGTTAACACCCGTAATTGATTTTACTTCTTAAAACTTGTACATATAAAAAGTACAATAACGTAACATCTAAAATTCTCTTATTAGAAATATTTATATAAGTTGAAGGAGAAAAAATAGGAAATCAAAAGCAGAAAACATAACATTGTACTGAAATCTTCACTTGCGTTACCCTGAATAAACATAGAATCGACAGGAATACAGTTAACTACAAATGCTGAATGACACATGTAGTGTCAACTGTCATGTTCGATCATACATGAAAATTTTTTCAAATCCTCGTCATATCTATAATTAAAAATGCAACAATTTTTTGCCTTTAATATTAGACGTTAGAAAACGAATTTAATTCGTCTTTATATAAAATTAAAATTTTAAAATACCTTATCAAGATTATCTTTTAATGTATAGTATAAAATAAGGTAATTCATAAAATATAATACGCACTCCGTAAAATCCCTGCAACTCCTTCCATGGTTATTCAGTTCATACCATGCCCCTTTTTAAAAAATAACCGGTTTACACTAAGAACATAACGGCCTTTCTAATTATTGCGCCTTAAATTTTCTAAGGGTGTCTTTTTACATTAAGTAAAAAGCAGATTTTTCACTTGAATATAGAAAACTCAGAACAAATATTAAATAATACCATTGAATTTGGAATAATACTAATGTTGAAAACAATGATTTAAATTTCTTCTTTCCAATCTTCAAATAGGAAGTAACTAAATTCGAAGATATCGCTTTGTCAATTGATTTATTACTTTTTAACAGTTGTGTCGATATCCAATATGATGATTAAGATGATTTAAATTTCTTCTTTGTCAGTTGCACTGCTGGTGTAAGTAGATCCGAAGATGTAATTTGTCTATTGCTTCATTAGTTTTTTCTTTTTCCAATTTGAGAGTTTGACTAGAACGCCTTTATCTATCGCTTTACTAATAAGCAGTTGTGTCGATACCCACTACGAAGATTGAAATAATTTTCTTTAAGTTCTACTTAGAGTGTAGATGCACCTTTGTATAGTGCTTCAATAATGAACAATTGTGTCGTTATCCAATATAGGGATTAAAATGATTTAAATTTATTCTTTCTAAGCGATCCACTTAGGGTGTAACTAGATCTGAGAATGCACCTCTGTTTATTGCTTCATTAGTAAATAGTTGTTTCGATAACTAATATGATGATTGAAGAAATTTAAATTATTTATTTCTAAATTCTACTGAGGGTGTAACTAGATTTAAAGATACACCTTTGTGTATTGCTTTATTATTAAACAGTCGATGATAATTGAAATGATTACAATATATTATTTTTAATTTCCACTAAGGGTATAACTAGATTTGCTGATGCTCCTTTGTCCATTGCTTTGTTTACTAATAAACAGTTGTGTCGATACCCAGTATGACCAGATCCGAAGACACCGTCTGTTAGTTTATTAAGAGAATCTGGTAATCCGTAATTGTTGTTGATTAATTATTTGTTACACAAATTTAACAATTTTTTAGTTTAGATAATATGAAAAAGATATAAGACATTCACGAAATAAAAGTTTTATTTTGTACTTGTAAAATCTGCCTCTGAACATGAGTCACCACCTATAATCTTATGTGGGTGTTTTCAGGTATTGTTATCGTTATTCGCTAAAAATGAGTTTAAATTAAATAATTAAAGTTTAATTCATCAGTTACTGGTTCAAGTTAGGATGCGCACCAATAAAAAAATTGATTTCAATGTGCCTACACAAATTATCACAATATTTTGATTCATCAACACGGGCACTTTAACTGGTGCTTAAAGAAAGTAGTTTTATTTTAAAATGAACACAGTATTGTTTTATTCAAATAAAACGATCAAATTGTAAACTCAGGCCCCTATAAAAAGATGTTATAAATCAGATATCAATAGTTACATATTAAAATTAAGAATAAACAAAGCATATTTGGATAATTTTTACACGTTGCAGATTATAATGCGTCATAAGTAGGTCAAATAGTATTGATTGAAGATAAAATGCCTAAAATATGATTGAAATGTTGTAGTTTCTAAAGCGAAGTTCTTCAGCTGTTACATGATAGGCCAAAAATGTCGTGCGATTGTTCAGACCAATCGAAAACGTTACCCAGACGTCTGTATATCCCTTTCTTTAAGACCGGTAAAAGAAACACGTTTCCCTCACGTGCTTTTTACGGCATTGCCACTAATAAGTTGTTTTCTTTAAATCAAATTTTAACAACCGTATCATGAAGATTTAAATCAAATTTTAACAACCGTAGCATGAAGAATATAGTGATTTGGATCTTAAAGAATATAAAATAATTTTATATTTTACGTACTTGGATATTTTTAACCCATAAACTAACGTTCAGATTCACTAAGAAGGTTTAAGATTTAGTACTGGTTTAAACTAAGATGTTCTAGTTATTATGTTTTGACAGGTTTTTGTCCTGCCATTGTTAATAAGTCGTCATTAAAAACTTATGAATTGTTCTGATATTTCAGCGATTTGCTTGCTTTCCAAATGACTTTCATCTTGAAGCGGGTTGCTACAATGAATTTAATTCTATTATTGTCGAAAGTGTAAATTTGCCCATTTCTTTATAAATTTGCGAAATACCTCAGGGACAAATTCATAGTACGAAACTTTTAGTTGTATTAAACCGGACTAACGCTAGAGAATCTGGCCGAACATTTTTTATTCATGAATAAATTTTACGCCTCATGAGGTCTTTTAAAAATTGCTTCAGTAACAATTACTGAAAGAATATTTGTTGAATTTATCATGCAGGCATGCACACATCGCTGTGTGCTTAAAAAAATATAAATAAAGAATTAAAATATACATGCAGGCGATCAAAGAACCAGCCAGTTGGATATGGAGCCGATATATGGATTTCCATTAGATTTATTGTTTGAAAAATTAAATCAGTTTTTGTCAATATGGTTCGTTTGCACTATAAACAAGATATAATCAACTTTCATTACAGTTCATAAGGTTGTTTCAGGTGGCTAAAGCATTAAGTGATTTTAGTCCATAATAAGGTCTAAGTCTAACCCTGAGTATTTAGTAAATAATTTTAAGTCTAGAATTACTTTTAAAAATCAAATAAAAAGCTAAACAGGTAAATAATTAATTAGAGCAAAAATTTGGACAATATGATGAGATGAGTCAAAGAGAAAAGTGTTATTTATGTTAGATGTACAGTTTTCACCACATATATGTCGTAGCCATTTACCGTTATTATCTGCTTCATGAAATTTTTAGACAGTTCATAAGGTGCTTATTATTTTATTAAATGACTAACAATTTTACACATTTCATGCAATGCTTAACTATTTCAGGTCGTTAGTGAAATCATATAATATTACGTCAAGTGGCTAGCTATTCTAGACGTGTCATGTAATGCTAGAAGTAAAATTCAAAGCCGGTGAACTAACAATAAAAACATCTTTGCAATTAGTAAAGATAGAGCCACCAAATTTTAGGTGTATCTTATTGGTTAATAATTCTACTTTTTTATGTAATTTAACTTTTTTAACCCCCTTGAGGGGTGATACTAGGGAGTTGAGGTGAAAAATTTTAAATGCAACCTTATGGTACTGTGATACCTCAGGTCTTTAACAAAGAAACATTTTATCGCAAACCCAAAGTCCGTATCTTAATTGGTTTTTAAAATGCAAGCCTATGAAAATTAAACATCGTGACAAAAAAAATTAGAAATTTATATACCTTTATTTCCCTTATTTCCCCTATTACTTTAAACGTTGTTCAAAATGACACACCATGAAATTCTTGGCAGTAATAAAGTCGATTTTGGAACTCACTTCTCACATTTTCGAGAATGGCAGGTTCACTTCTTGGCAGAGTTCCAAAATCGACTTTATTACTACCAAGAAGTTCGTGGTAGTCATTTTAAACAACTTTTAAAGTAATAGAGAAATAAAGTTACTTGCTTAAATTTTTTATTTTTTTTTTACTTCAATTAAGATACGGATCTCGGGTTTTAGGTTTAGGTTTAATGTTTCTTTTTTGAAGAGCTTTAAAATGAGGTACCACACGGCATAATGTTGCGTTAAAAGTTTATGACCTCAACTCCCAAGGGGGTTCAAAAAGTTAAATTACATAAAAAAGTAGATTTATGACCCTATATAAGACACGTCTAAAATTTGGTGTCTGTATCTTTACTAATAGCAAAGATATTTGCCCATACTAAGACTTGTCTGACACCCTGTATACATATATACACGGGGTCCAAGATATGGAGGTCAGTATGGGGATCTCGTAAATAGTTATAAATACAAAATGGGCAAATGGGAAAAAAGTTGCACAATTAAAGAACTAATAAAATGATGTTTCGAAATTTTTCAGATGATTTTTCATTTTCGAGTTATTTTGAAAAAAAAATTTCGAATTTTGAATTCAATTTTTTTCTGGCGGTAATATGAAAGGTAGGGCAAAACTAATAACACTTCTTTAGAGAAACTTTTAATGAACTTAAAGATTATGTTATGATGTTAATTTTTTATTCGACGTTTCATCTTTGGGCAGCGATCAACTTCTTTTTTTTTAATATGGTCCCGATCTTTTGATGTCAAATTTTAGAACCCCTTTTTATTCTGAATTCAACAGTTTACCACACATTATGGTTAAATTACGTTTTAAGTCTTTTTTGACCATTATTAAGAAATTTTTGCGATACGGACCTGTCTCCTAGAACATTTTATACATAATTCCAGCTTTTGTAATTTAATGAAGAAAATAATGAAGCATAGCCAATCGTTTTAATTTCTTATT
Organism: Philopedon plagiatum; assembly: GCA_963971165.1. Lineage (NCBI taxonomy): Eukaryota > Metazoa > Arthropoda > Insecta > Coleoptera > Curculionidae > Philopedon > Philopedon plagiatum. The sequence continues at coordinate 72,233,841 of OZ020194.1, forward strand.
TTAATTATGGCTTGTAAATAAGAAAAATATACAATTAATTATTGTTGAAAAATATTCCAATTCCAATATTAGGTTTTGATCCTCATTGACAATTATTATTAACCAATTTTGGGTTCATACAGCAAGCAGTGAGTTGAACATTTTTTAATTCCATTAAAGTATTAGAATACATTTTATAACTAGTATAAAACATTAATTTAATAACCAACCAATTACTATTAACAATATACAACAAATATAATTGAACAAAGGAATGATGGTAGGTACTTATCACTACTTTTTGAGGGTTAAGGCAACTCTAGATGTTTTTAATCCCTACTGACCATTTGGAAAACAAATATTTTTCAACAGTAATTGATTACTTTTCTTATTTACAAGCCACAAATAAAATAAGAAATTAAAAAGATCGAAAATGCTTCATTATGTTCTTCGTTAAATTACAAAAGCGGGAACAATATGACCAGGAGACAGGTCCGTATCGCAAAAATTTCTTGTCGAAAAAAGACTCAAAACCATAGACAACATATATTTAGACCATCACAACGTATTCGCGACACCGCTGAATCCGTCCAATGTATGGGCGAAAAAGTGCGTTTGTACGCATTCGGCGCCCGTCAGATTTTTAAACGACGGTCCTCTCGAGGCATGCGCACTCGGGACGTCTCGTAAAAGTGGTTGTTGAACTCAATGACGCAACGCGGCGATCAGAACCGGGCCGAAAAAATCTCAGTCATTTGTATGTTATGGTATTTTTGGTTGGGGTGGCGAATATAGCGACCCTCTGAAGCTTGTTATTTCGATACAAAAATAGTCTTTACAAAGTGTTACAGACATTTAATATGTTTCGCCAATTATGTATACAACTTTTAAATATAAGGAATTATTTCGTAGTCTATTTCTTACAATTAGTGCATAAATACAAATAGTTTAATTCCAAATTTAAATTACTTATATCAATATGTGAAAGAATAGTAGGTAAAAAACATAATTTATCTTAAATGCAATCCGGTGTTGAAGTGAATACACACACGGAGAAGTAAAAATATTTGTCAGTGACGTATATTGAGTGTGGTCAAGGTGTCAGAAAGGCACTGATGGGGTGTGTGTATATTAGGGGCATTGTATAAGGGGTAAGATGGTGTAAGAAGGTCATATATAGTGCCAATGCCTCCTTCCCCTATATTGCATAAGGGTGAGTGTGACCAAAAGGCATATTTGCGCTTTCGCCAAAGAGGCACTAAAAATACTAGTGGATTAGTGTAGAGGGGAGTATTTTAAAAGGGATGGCGAAAGAAAAAAGTGCTTTCGCCAAAGGATCGCTAAGATATCAGTGGATTAGAAGGGTGTGTCCAAAAGGCACATTTGCGCTTTCGCCAAAGGGGCACTAAAAATACTAGTGGATTGGGGTAGAGGGGAGTATTTTAAAAGGGATGGCGAAAGAAAAAAGCGCTATCGCCAAAGGATCGCTAAGATAGCAGTGGATTAGAAGGGTGAGTGTCCAAAAGGCATATTTGCGCTTTCGTCAAAGGGGCACTAAAAATACTAGTGGATTGGGGTAGAGGGGAGTATTTTAAAAGAGATGGCGAAATAAAAAAGCGCTTTCGCCAAAGGATCGCTAAGATATCAGTGGATTAGAAGGGTGTGTCCAAAAGGCATATTTACGCTTTCGTCAAAGGGGCACTAAAAATACTAGTGGATTAGGGTAGAGGGGAGTATTTTGAAAGGGATGGCGAAAGAAAAAAGCTCTTTCGCCAAAGGATCGCTAAGATATCGGTGGATTAGATTGACATGGCGCCGTAAGTAGTAGCGCTTTCAGAAAAGTATCAAGTGCACACACTGTAAATAGGTAGTAAAAATATTTACTTGGTTTGTTCAATAATTATACAGGATGGGATGCCAATCCAATAAAATATACACATGTAATTTTTTTTACTATTTTACTTCTTAAAACAGTTGCATATTTTATTTCTATTGTTTAGAATACTATGTTTATATTTTATTTCAACTTTCAATTTTGTAAATGTAACGTTTAAAAAATTAAGAGGGGGGACATTAAAGAGACGCACTGTATATGTATAAACTGAGCTATTTTCGAGGAATTATCGACAGTTTTGTATAGCAAGAAAACTCAGATTTAAGCCAACAAACTATACACTTTTTGTTAAAATCTCACTAATGGTTACATTTTTATCATTAATAAAAAGAATAATTACAAGTAATATATTTAGCATTTATTACTCGATAAAAGATTCACGTAATGTGAAATAAATTTTCAAGTACGGTCCTGTCTATCACAAGGCTAACGTTCGACAAGGCGCAAGCCCGCAGAAGACCGTCTTTGTTTGCGGATTCAGCTTGGTAAATTTGCCACATTCGCAAATGACACTATTTCTCTATTATATATTTTCTCTATGCCCAAAACGTAATTTAACCATAATATGTGGTGCACTGTTGAATTCAGAATAAAAAGGGCTTCCAAAATTTGACATCAAAAAATCAGGACCGTATTTAAATGATCGCTGCCCAAAGACGAAACGTCGAAAAAAACAATTGATAACGTAGTGTTTAAGTTCATTAAAAGGTGCTATAAAGAAGTTATTAACGAGATCCCCATACTGGCCCTCCTTATCTTGGACACGGTGTATATATATATATATATATATATATATATATATATATATATATATATATATATATATATATATATATATATATATATATATATATAGCCATGCTGACCAGCATGAAATCCCCTTTTAGTGTTATAGTTTATTGAATGATATCTAAAATCTAACTCAACATGGTTAGCACCTGTTTGCTGAATAAGTTTTTATATGTATCATTGCTAATCTGGTTGTGTATTATACACACAAATTGTTATTAAGACAAATACATTTTGACATTTAGTTCACCAACTGTTAATTTTATTTTTAACAATAAATAAGACGCCTAAAATAGTTAGCCGCGGTTTAGCATAATATAACATAGAAAAACTTGTCTAGACATTACATGGAATTTCTAATTACGCTACACTAAGTATACAAATAAAACTAAGCTATTTTTCAAATTAAATATGTTAAGTTATAAAAATTTGTTTTAAACTTTCCGTTGTTAACTACTATGAAAATTTTAATATATGAATTTACGCGCGACAAATCAAACAATAACCACATCAATAACGGAATTTTTTTCATTTTAGAAAGTCCAGGATACTTTATTTTACCCATCTGATTAATTTATCTCAGAACATACTTAGATAGCTGCTGTATAAAAATATACTAAAATAAAGTAGATACATGCCAAAAAATTAAATATAGAGAGAAGGGCAAAACTAAAAGATTGACTTACCAATGGGCTTTTGTTTCTTAGGAAGAGGTTGAGCTTCAGTTTCAAAAACCGCAATATAACGAGTGTTGGGGTAAATATTTGTGATTCGAGCTGCACCGTTCGTAGTCATGATTAATAATTGAATTTAAACAAGAGCACGGTTAGTTATTTGGAAACTAGCTGAATGAAACTTGATTCTGAGGATAACGTTAAATATAAATAAATATCGAAAAAAATTTGAAAAATAAATAATTTTAGATCCTAATACTTGTACTTTTTGGCTTAATTCTTGAGGAAAAACGTAACATAGATAACAACCGGTTTACGTCTTGAGTCTTTTACGTTTTCTCGTAAGCACTAGAGTATAAAAGTTATTAACAAGTAACTTCAAAGTAATATTCATAGTCAAACATTGAATTTGATTTTTTGCCGGCTGGAAAATCACGAACTGTTGAAATCGCTATTATAAAATGTGTGTGCGACGTACGAAAAACTCAAATTTTGACACTTCTTGACCTGTATCGCATTGACTCACTTCACTTTGACAAAACGATTTACGGACCGCTATATTTATAAGTCGTTAAATTGGCCAACCCTTCTGGCGGCAAATTTTTAACGTCACGGAAAACGAGACCGAAACGTGAATTCGCACGATAAGATTAGAATGAAATCCCCTCTTCGTCTGCTATGAATAAGCTACGACATACCATTCCCTCTTTTTTTAGCACGAAATGAGACCTAATACAAGACTAATGATCGCCTACTGCACGTTCAAGACCGGCCGGAATAATTTTCAAATACTGGTTTCTTCTTGCATCTTTCATTTTTACAATGTAAAATGCATACTTGGGCTTGAATCAATTAACATTTTGTCAACTTTGATGAGAAAAAAATTCTTGGTGGTCAATTAAAAATTTACCATTCAGGAATCCCGCTGTACTAAATTTTGTTCTCAAGGAAGACATAGTTATATAGATAACATATATGTAGATTGAAGTTCAAGTGTTACACAAACAGTTTACTCTTTCTACTCCCCAGAGCTGCGACTTGCCCAGATGAGGTGTGGGGAAAATATTTTACGGGTTAAATTTTTTTAAAAAGAATAAGCAAAATTAACAAAAAATATTACAAAAAATGTTAGCTAGCTGCTGAATCTACAACTGCAGCAAAACCCAACAATCCTAAGATTTTAAATGCGGTGTGACTAGACTTACATTTTGGGTCATTAGCTGCTAACTCAGGTGCTTCAATAAGGCAAGTATTTTTTTCATCTAAGACAGTCCACGTAGACTTCAAGTCTGAGTACCAAAGTACCGTGGGCGTCTAAAGAGAAGGGAAATGTAGTCTATTGACACGGGATTTAAATGATTGAAGGATGGGAGGGGAAGGAAAAACATCTACAGGCAATTTGTTTCATAGTCTGGAGACCCTAGGTATGAATGAGAGAGAGAGAGAGAGAGAGAGAGAGAGAGAAAGAGAGAGAGAAGTGGAATGTTAGAACTGAACAGTAAAGGGATGCGTACGTAACGCGCCTCTTGTTGTTCTGTTAAGAACAGTCGAGGGGAAAATAATACCGGCTAGTTCTTCAAAGCAAAATCCGTGGAAGTACCGGTAGAAAAGGGATAAATCCCAAACAGCACGGCGATGAGCGAGAGAAGGAAGTTTTCTTGTGAGGACTGGGTCAATGATAAGTCGAATGGCTCTCTTTTGGATAGAGGCAATGATGTTGATGCCGCTCCCCATATGTGGGAACAGTACTCTAGGTTAGGTCTTATTTGGGAAACATAGAGAGTGTGTAAGTTGGAAGGGAAGAAGTATTTTTTGGTTCGAAAAAAAAGCGAAGCGTTGAAGTAATGTGTTTGTGCCAGCTGGCATCATGTTCGAAAGCGATGCCAATAAGATCGAAAGTTTTATTGTTCTGTAGGGCTTCGCCATTCATGTGGATGGGGTAAGTGTTTCTGGATTTTTTTGCGTGACAGTGAGCAAGACTGAGTGTTGGTGGCGTTGAACTGAACAAGGTTCTTGGCACCCCAGTCTAAGATTGAGTGAAGATCTTATGAAAGGGATAGGTGCATAGATTTGCGTCTATTATCCAGCTCTTGATTCGAGACTTGTCTGGAAAGATTAAGGTTGGTTTGAAGAGTACTATCGTCAACATAACTGTGGATGGGATTGGTAGCTGAAGAGAGCAGGCCATTAATGTGAAGAAGAAATAGAGTTGACCATACTTGGAAATATTAAGAGCAACAATCTGAGATTCGCCATGAAATTCGAGAAACTTAATCCAGTTATGTGTGAGAAAGCTAAGGTGATCAGCTGTGGATCTTTGGTAACAAAATCCATACTGTCTGTCATGGATGATTGTGAGTTTTTATAGATATTTTAGAATTTGCAAGGTGATCGCTTTCTCCATAACTTTGCTGATAACGGAGAGAAGAGAGATAAGTCTATAAGTGGATGGAAGGGACTTGGAACCTTTCTTCGGGGACAGGCTGCACATGAGCAGTCTTCCAGCTGGGAAGATACCCTTGTCAAAGGATATCTGGAACAGACGAGCTAAGGTAGGTGCAAGTTCTGGAGCGAATTTTTTTAGAACAATAATTTCGGGTATGCCATCCTGACCGGAGGACTTTTTGGAGTCAAGGGATAGAAGAATTTTTTAAATTTGTTTGACCTTAATTATTATGTCGGACATTTTGTGGGGTATAGACGTAGCAGTTAGAAGAGCGAAATTGGCAGGAGGAATTAAAGCGAATTGTTTGTCAAGTAGTTCAGCTGTCCCTTTAGAGCTGGAGATAATTTCGTTGTCAGAGGTCAGGGGAGGAAAAGTGGTTCTGCAGAAGTTTTAACTTATGTTTTTGGCAAGTGACCAGAAAGATTTTCTGCCGTTGGAAAAGGAAGGCACGTTATCTTTTATGTGGTTGTTAAAAGTATTTTTGGACTCTAAGATAGTTTGATTGTATTGATTTCTTACCTCGGTAAAGAGGAGGAGGATTTGGAATGTTCAATTTTGAAATTATCTTTTATGAGCTTGAACTTTTTTAAGCCTGGCTTTATCACAGGCCGAAGAGAACCATGGCTTTTGATAGTGGGGTTCAGGTTTCTTGCGGGAGTGTGGAATGAAAATTCCAATGCCTTCTGCAATAATATCTGTGATGTGAGAGCACATTTCGAAGGGATCGAGAGTCAAAAACAGACAAGGTTCCAAGGAAAAGCAGAGACGAAGTTTCGAAGACCATCCTAGTCAGCCAGATCGTGCGTTCTGGCATGATTTCAACGAACTCGGGATGTATGGGACAAGAGACGGTAGTGAAGCCTTGATCTAATCGACCAAGGGGAGCGCATACAGATGTTAAGTATGACTCGGGATGGGTGGTAAAAAAAAGATCTAGTGGGTTTGGAGTATGGGTAAGAAGGCGCGGAAAATATGTTGGCCAAATTGGTGAGTGAGTTGCTGATTGCGAAGTTTTCTACTTTCTACCTTCTGGATCGGTATCTACGGAAAAAAGAATTTTACTTAAATGAATCCATAAGGCGACAAAAAGTGCACAAAGTCCACCCCTATATACTCTAAATACTTCATGGCCTGAAGAGAGGTGACCTGCATTTAAGAATTTTGTGAAATGATGACGGATATAAATATAATTTTAAACGTTATTGTAATCTTTTAGAATGTTAAATGTGCAACCAATAAACGATATAACGATATAACGGGAGTGCAAAGAAGAAACAAAAAGGGAAGACCGAGATAAACTTGAAACGATGGCATAAGGGAGGAAGCAAAGAACAGGGGGACGGAATGGAAAGACATAAAAAACACACACAGGACAGGAAAGGATGGAGGAGAAATGCAGAACTGAACTCTTCCCACTCGTCAACGGTATAAAGGCATAGAATTAAGTAAAGTATGTTTTCCATTTTTTTTGAAAGTGGGCTGGTTTAGTCATTTCAATATGTTATTATTGCGCAATCAGTCAGTCGGAACCTGCACACAAAAATTACGTCGGTTAGACGGATAATAACAAAAATATAGAGTTAAAAAGGTCAAATCCGACCAAGTTTAAATAATTCAATTTTCAGTTGCTGAATAAGCCCATTATATGAGCTGCTCGTTAATTTTATTTTTATTTAATAGGTTATGTAGATTATATCAAATTTTGTATTCTTTGCAAAACTTACCATGTTTTCTAATTTTTTTCCTAATGCGTTTTTTCATTTGCCTATACATGTATACGATTTTAGTACTCGTATTATTTACAGCGTCATTATTCACCATTAACTAAACCAATTGATTCGAATAATAAAAAAAATTAATATTTCTTTAATAAAATATTTTTCTTGCTACTGAATTTTTGACATCAAAATACTTAACCCCGTTTGATACTTTGACAGGTACACACTTTCACAGTGCCATTGTCATAATCAGTGCCGTAGCTAGGCTAAATTTGACTGAAGGCAAGCCAGGATTTTGGCGCCCCTATAACAATGTCTAATTAGCTTATACAGGGGCGTCCCTAGGCAAGGGCTTACTCTGCCTGCACGTAGCTACGACACGGGTTGTAATCTATTGACCACTTCCTGTATTCCATGATTAGAATTTCTGATTATTTGAAACCATAGATTTAGAAACAAGGATAGGAGATACCATTATTTACATTTTGCACTAAACAAAGGTACCAGGATTACTCTTAATCTGGCTTAATCCCCCAACTGCGTTTTGAGAACAGCTGTTGCTAGCCTGGTGTCTGGTGCTATGTTATGTTTCAGATTGATAAACTATACTAAAATAACGCAATTTCTGATGGTTAATATCTGCATTCGTAAATATCACAGGCTAAACCATATAACATAACCAAGCATTAATAGAACATACCAATTATACCATTATTTTCTGTGATAATAAATTTTCAGTAATTTATTTCCATTGCATGGTGACGAAATTTAGAGTGAAAGTTGCAACGTTACTTTTCTCCGTAGAATGTGCCGTAGTCCGGTTCATTCATAGCTTAAACAGTTGTCAAGAGGTAGTATTTTGTGTGTAACGTTTTTGACACGTTGGAATATACGTGTTGTAGTGAAATCTTAAGTGATTTTTGACTTTTCTTAAACAGACTTTATCCCCTTAATAAGCAAAAATTATAGTTTAGTTAATTAAAAATCTAAATTGTATAGTATCGGACCATGTAAAGTCTTCATTTGTATTTACTCCTGTCCACCCTGACGACATCCTTAAAGAAATTAAAAAGGTAAAAAATACAAATGCAACCGGAGTTGATTTTATTTCAACTTAGATTGTTAAAGGGGTTGCTGATGCTGTAGCCAAACCATTGACCATTCTAATAAACTTTTGCTATGAACAAACCAACTTTACAAGAGAATTGAATATTGGTAAAATAACACCAATCCATAAAGTCGGTGATTCAGAAAATATCGATAATTACAGGCCGATCTCGGTACTAAGCATTTTCTCCAAGATTTTGGAAAGAATTTTATATAACAAAATAGTATCTTTCTTAACAAAAAATAAGGTTTTCAAAAAAACACCAAAACTGTCTGTCATGGTTTCCTTATTTATGACAACGTGGATAAGACAAAGTACCTTGGAGGCCTGTTTATTGATATGTCAAAGGCTTTCGACACTATTGGTATATTCGTAGATTTTGTGTTCTGCAAGATGTACAAACTCGCACTGCGAGGTAAAATATTGGATTTATTACAGTCTTTCTTAACAGATAGTTTATGTGAAAATGGATGGCGTAGTGTCAAGTTGAAAGCCTGTGATGTGGGTGTTTCCACAGTTTTGGGGCCACTTATTAATAAATGACTTACCGGATTATCTGGAGACGTATTTCTAAAATTCACCACTTGGTGTGAGATAAACCGACTAGTTTATAGTCCTAGTAAAACTGTTTTTTAAATAATAATGTAACGATCACTGGGGCAAATATTGCATGTCTGTCAAGCACGAAAAGTTTCTTGGGCTCATAATAGAGAGTGATCTTTTTTCAGGGGCATGTAGATAGAGTTTGTAAAGCCTTAAACTCTAAATATTATGCTATTTTACAGCTTAAGTCTAGACTTGATGGCAAATACCTCCTTAATATGTAGTATGCGTTGGTATACTCTCTTCTTTCTTATGGTGATATTTTTTGGGGAAACTCCTTAAGAACTAACACGACTAGAGTATTAGTGCTGCAAAAATGCCTGCTAAGACTGATATATATATATATATATATATATATATATATATATATATATATATATATATATATATATATATATATATATATATATATATATATATATATATATATATATATTTGGCATTGGGCCTAGAGATTCCTGCAGACCAAAGTTTGAACAACACGAAATACTAATATTTCCAGGTATCTATATTTACCAGTTATTGACATTTGTTAAAAATAACAACATGATTTTGAGCCAACAAATAATATCCACAGATAGTTATCCAACAAGGCATGGCGATTGTATGAACAGTCACCGCTATACATGGGCTCAAAACTATACAATAAACTTTCTCATCATGTTAAGTGTGGAGAATAATGTGGATCATTTTAAAAGAAAGATAAAGAAACTACTTCTGGCAAAATGTATATATTCTGTGGACGAATTTGACCTGTAACTGCTCGTCTGTTATTAATTGTTATATTGTTGATGTTATCTGTGTTTTATTTTTTTTATTTTAATACCACTGTAACTGCTGTTTGTACCGTGTTTATATTTTGATATTATGAATATATTGTGTACCACAGTCTTACAGAACAATAAAGATCTATTCCTATTCATATTCCATAAACTTTGAAAAATGATGCGTGCCAAGTGTGTGAAAATTGGACGGTTTTCATTCGGAACTGTCTTTTTATAAGTGGCTTGGTGGAATACAGACGACTCGGAAAACCTTAGCGAGGGCGCGCGAATTTGAATGTTTAGCGTTCTTCTATCCTCTTTCTTTGTCCTACATACGAAACAAAACTTGCTGAAGGTCAGTGTAAAACTCTCGTATTTGAGCGTAATCGGCTCTTTTTGTCAGTCTAATGCTCTCCACCAGGGCTTAGCTATCAAAATCAATACTCATTTGATTCATGTCTGTCTACTGATTATTATTTTTATCACGCCTACGATAAAGAGAATTTACCATAATATTAAATATGAAGCAAGTGTTCACTTGTTGCTGATTTGGAGTGACAGTACGTACATAAGGCTAAGTAGATTATCAAAACGGAAACATTAAAATTTATGAGGTATAAAACACTACAATCACGTCTTGAGTGTAAATTCTGTAATAAACTTTAATACATATAATGGGTAAATTGTGAAAACTTAAAATATGCTATCCTACACCCTCAACATAATAGGTACCGTAATTTCCCCTAACATTGGTCCTGGGCCGCAACTATGGTCTAAGGCCGCCCAAGATGTAAACAAATCGCATTTTTCTTAGCCCCACTACAAAGTGCGTTCCACGCGACAAATTTTAAGGGCAAACAAACAAACCACCGAAATATATCGAATTAGTGGCTGTTCTGTATGTTCCGAAGAGCAGAGCGCATACAACTGCGAATATCATATTTCAAGGTTATTTCGTTAACGGCAAACTTTCATCAGTACATCATTTACGGTAAGTAAGACCATAATAATTTTTGATATATAAAGTCACACATATTTCACCAGGTTAGGGACAACCTAAATTTTTGAAATATTTGTTTGGCTTTTTTTTTATTAATAATAATGCAAAAAATTGTAACTTGGATCCCAACAATGACAACTGGACCATTGTTAGAAACACATGGACCATTGTTGGGATATATTAATTTTAGATTTTAAAATCCCTCATTTTGCATGTTGGACCATTGTTATGTTCTAAAACAATAAAGTTTGGTTTTTTATTTATTGCAGATGCCTAAATCAAAGTTGGAGCGGAGAAGAGTTGGTGGAAGACCATATTATATGCCTTACTCTGAGAAAAAACTGGAACAATGCATGAATGATATTCAGTCTGGCAAAATGTCACAACGAAGCTGTAGGTTTGTCGACAGAGTTTGTAAAGCATTCTTTGATTTTAAGAGTTGATTTCTATGTTAATACCATATTTTTTTTAGTTTAAAGCAAATACATTCTAACTCATTTTACATTCACGGCGTTCTTTGTTTTTAAAAGTACATTTCTATGATATTATCCTAACTTGAAACATATAATAAATCTTTATGTAAATACATTTAAATTCTTTTAATAAAAATTTAAAAAATATGTTTTTGTATTTTTTTTAGAGTTTTGTGGCATACAGTTACGCTCTGATTTCTCAACTCTAGTCCACTGTAATTTCTAAAGGGTATAATCAGGTCGGACCATAGTTGGGCAACTTAGAGCTCAACTATGAACCACACTAAAAAAAATTTTTTTACATACTTCCGACTAATATTAATTAAATTTGTAAAAAAAAGTTATTCGGTGTGCCTACAAGGTACAACTTAAAAAAGAAACACTAGACCATTAACGCTTCATAATGCTGTAAACCAAAGAAAACTGCAAAAAGTGGATCATTGTTAGGGGAAGTTACGGTATGCTTTTACGTGGCGTCCACGTTGGCCAACCCAATTTCATTTTGACATGGTTTTTCGGCTTTAAAATTTTTAACAATAACCTTTTAGGTATATCAAGTATAGATTGATATCCTGAAAGCAATTTTCAGTCAATTATGTAAAGATTCAACGTGTATAATGATTTTATTCAGAAGATTAGTATGTTAAAAGGTCTATGGTGATTTTTTTCTGTCACTAGGGCCTCCATATTCTTTGTAAATATTGTTTTCCTAAAATAAATCATAAAATATCTGAAACTCTTATTAACATGCTAAAAAATACCTATAGAACATGAATCTACGGTTAATATAGTCACAATATTCATATAAAAGAATAATAAAGCCAAACATTGTACTAAAATGAAATTAAGTTAGTCATGTGGACGCCACGTGGAGAATGCCGCCTTAAGTCTATTATGAATTTGAAATGAAATTTAAACTACTTCCAAGAAAAAATCAAAAAATTTAACACTCATTGTTAATGGAATCGCCTTTAAAAATAATATTGAAAAATTGCTAGGAAAAGATTATGATTTAGAAATACTGGAGGACGCGGATGGTTTGTGAACATCGTTTAAAAACGTAGCGGATTTCACCCGACACTCTGGCTTTAATTCATAAACGCAAATTAACAGAATATTCGATCGATGATGAAGACTATGAAACAACTGAATATCATCGACTTACAAGACTTATACAAGCATCATGTAGAAAAGATAAAAACAAGTATATACAGGACATATGTGCAGAACTTCAAAGCCATGCAGATAACAACAACACTAGAGACATGTTTTAAAAAGTAACAAGACAGTTCAAGCCAAGATCATGGATACTAAATAAATCGCCACAACTTTAATAACTGATCTTGATCGGGTGCTGGAAAAATAGAGAACGTATACTTATATATCCTTTATTCATATAGAAGAACTCCAACCACAAGGTACGAATTTTGATCTTGAACCTAATATCTTGCTCTCTGCAGTAGAAACAGCAATCCAAAAGCTTAAATTTCGTAAAGCACTTGACTAAATCACTGCGAAAACTTTTAAAAATCTTGGTAAATCTGGCAGAAAGGTTTGGCATCAAATATGTCAAAGGGTATGGATAACCGATATATGGCCAGATGACTGGAAATATCCATTTTTCTTCCTTTATATAAAAAAGCATCAAACTAAAATTGTAACAATTACAGACTTCTTGCCCTAATCTTTCATGCCAGCAAAATACTACTTGACATTATACAAGCTAGATTAGAAAGATACGAATGGCAAATCGCTCCGGAGCAGGCTGGTTTCATTTAAATGGCGAGGCACCAGAGAGCAGATTCTTAATTATTCAAGACAGATCATCGAAAAGTCTAACGTATTCTATGAACCTGAATCTAGCGGCCAGCGGCCACCGGCTGGCTGCCGAAAACTTTGATGCGGAGTGTACCTTCCCGGTATTGGAAATCAAATAATTAAATACATACCATAAGCCAATCATGCACTTTAATGACAAAATTTTAATCTGTACTTGGTGAGGAGGTTTTAAGTTTTCTAAATAACCAAAATTGCTAGAAAAATCAAAAAAGTAGCGACTACAGGGCCCACCCAAAAAATTTTAAATTAAAACTTCTTAAAAATACAAGCATATTTTAGTTCACATTTATACTAGGTGGAGAGATTTAGAATAATGCAAAAAATAACATACATAAAGGATTTGACAAAAATCAGAGGCTACGGGGTCGTTTCAAAAGTTTAAAGTTTTCGTTATTTTATTAAATATAGCAGCATATTTTGGTTCACATTTATACTTGGTGGCTAGATTTAGAATAATGCAAAAAATAACATACTTAAAGGATTTGACAAAAATCAGAGGCTACGGGGTTGTTTCAAAAGTTTAAAATTTTCATCATTTTATTAAATAAGTATAGCAGCATATTTTAGTTCACATTTATACTTGGTGGGTTGATTTAGAATAAGGCAAAAAATAACATACATAAAGGATTTGACAAGAATCTGAGGCTACGGGGTTGTTTCAAAAGCTTAAAATTTTCGTTATTTTATTAAATATAGCGGCATATTTTAGTTCACGTTTATACTTGGTGGAGAGATTTAGAATAACGTAAAAAATAACACACATAAAGGATTTGACAAAAATCAGAGGCTACGGGGTCGTTTCAAAAGTTTAAAGTTTTCGTTATTTTATTAAATATAGCAGCATATTTTAGTTCACATTTATACTTGGTGGGTAAATTTATAATATCGTAAAAAATGACATACATAAAGGATTTGACAAAAATCAGAGGCTACGGGGTCGTTTCAAAAGTTTAAAGTTTTCGATATTCTATTAAACATAGCAGCATATTTTAGTTCACATTAGTGGGCAGATTTAGAATAAGGCAAAAATATCATACATGAAGAATTTAACAAAAATCAGAGACTACGGGGTCGTTTCAAAAGTTTAAGATTTTCGTAATTTTATTAAATATAGTAGCATATTTTAATTCACATTTATACTTGGTGGGTAGATTTAGAATAAGGCAACACTCTTCACTGTGAACTAAAATAGGCTGCTATATTTAATAAAATGGCGGAAAATTTAAGCTTTTGACACGACCCCGTAGCCTCAGATTTTTGTCAAATCCTTTATGTGTTATTTTTGCCTTATTCTAAATCTGCCCACCAAGTATAAATGTGAACTAAAATATGCTGCTATATTTAATAAAATAACGAAAATTGTAAACTTTTGAAACGACCCCGTAGCCTCTGATTTTTGTCAAATCCTTTACGTATGCTATTTTTTACGCTATTCTAAATCTCTCCACCAAATATAAACGTGAACTAAAATATGCTGCTATATTTAATAAAATATCGAAAACTTCAAACTTTTGAAACGACCCCGTAGCCTCTGATTTTTGTCAAATCCTTCATGTATGTTATTTTTTGCCTTATTCTAAATCTGCCCACCAAGTATAAATGTGAACTAAAATATGCTGCTATATTTAATAAAATAACGAAAACTTTAAACTTTTGACAAAACCCCGTAGCCTCTGATTTTTGTCAAATCCTTTATGTATGTTATTTTTTGCGTTATTCTAAATCTCTCCACCAAGTATAAACGTGAACTAAAATATGCTGCTATATTTAATAAAATAACGAAAACTTTAAACTTTTGAAACGACCCCGTAGCCTCTGATTTTTGTCAAATCCTTTATGTATGTTATTTTTTGCATTATTCTAAATCTCTCCACCTAGTATAAATGTGAACTAAAATATGCTTGTATTTTTAAGAAGTTTTAATTTAGAATTTTTTGGGTGAGCCCTGTAGTCGTTACTTTTTTGATCTTTCTAATAATTTTGGTTATTTGGAAAATTTCAAACCTCCTCACCAAGTGCAGATAAAAAATTTGCCATTAAAGTGTATGATTGGCTTATGGTATGTATTTAATTATTTGATTTCCAATAGGTACCGGGAAGGTACACTCCGCATCAAAGTTTTCGGCAGCCAGCCGCTGGCCGCTGGCCGCTAGCTTCAGGTTCATACGTATTCTAGATATTATGTGCCGGTTTTTATTTGTTTCGTAGATTTTCAGAAGGTTTTTTGACAACGTAAAGTGGAGCAAACTAGACAAATTCTTAAAGAAATGGAGATACCTCAGCACCGTATGTTTTTAATTCAATCCTTGTATGAACAACACTCCGCTCATATCAAAATTGATGTCTTTATTTGTGATAAATGTGTCATTCTAGAAGGAGTTAGGCAAGGTTGTCTTATCGCCTGTAACGAAGATGAAGTTAGACATTTCTTGGTTCGCCTAGAAAATACCATTGCTCAGTACCTACGGTCTTAGCATCAATCGCAATAAGACTAAAATTATGATTCTGGATAGAGACAACAACAGATCAGATATACAGCTAATTGGAGATTGCCAAGTTGTTGACCGCTTTGTTTATTTGGGTGCTTTGACAGACAATACTGGAAGGCTGTGAAGGACAAGGTGAAATCAAACGTAGAATACCATTAGCAAAATCCTCAATGACACAACACACACTGACTAAGAATTTGGCGCGGCAGGAACATTACCAAAAACAGAAAAAAAGCTTAATTCTCACCCTAGTATTTTCTATCTTTCTCTACGCACTACCATCTTTGGTGGTAAGGACGATTGATCGAAAAAGAATAGATGCATTTGAAATGTTAGTGTGGCGACGCATGCTGGAAATTCGTGGACTGCTCGATAGCTAGACGTCCCAACGTGACTATAATTTTAATGAAATGACGTTTATTTAGTACCGTCTATACCAGCATCCTTACATTTTTTGGTCACATACAACGCAAGGATAATATGAAGAGACTTATAAAATACAGGAAAAACTGGATGGCAAGAGATGACGTGAACGCTCACGTAAGCGATTGGTAGACATTACCAGGGAGCTGATGAGCACTGACTTTGTCCAGAAATCGAGGATGATGGCGTACTCTAGTTAGAAGAGCCGTCAACGAAATGGATAATCAGTGTTAAGGATGAATAACAATACATCTGCCAAGGTGTTCAATGTTCATGACGAAAAAGAAGAAGTCCAATTATGCCGGAAAAGTCAGTTTTTGCACACGTGTGGGAAAAATGCTCTTGAATTTGTTTTGCAGGGTAATGCCACTCCAAACAAAAGGAAATTTTCATTTCTGTTGATGTTACGACTAAGACATCTAAAAAACTTGTCCAGGGAAATTTTGACATAAATATAGTGAAACCAATTTCAAATCTTCTTTTACTTCAAAAAATACCACAGGAACAATAAAAAAACAGGCATTTTTTGTTTTTGCTTAGGTTTGTTATATATTTTTTAATTATAGATGAGAACATTTATTTGCAGTGGTATTCTAATGGTGGAATTCGTTCATCGTTCTACCTAAAACAGTAGTAACAATAATATCAATTTGACAAAATAGCAGCCTACATCAGGTTTGCTTTCATTTGCTTACTACTTAAAAAAAGATTATTAGAGTAAATTAATTTTAATAGCTTAATTAGTTACTAAATAATATTATTTACCAAATGCTATAATGTATGTAATCTGCAACATCTAACAAAAAAAAGGTAAATTCAAATAATCACGATTTAAAATGGGAAGTGGTACCTACATAAGTATATATGAAAAATAGGCTCCTAAATCCAAATTTTGCGGAAGGAATATAAAAATAAAAAACTATTAAACTGCCTATTTACAAAACGTAGATACATAATTTCGTTTTTTTTTTACCTAAAATTGAGCAAAATATGACAATTTTAAAGGAAGAAACAAAACCAGAGCATTTTCTTGTTAAACAGTGATTCTGATTACTATGAGCAATGACTAGAAAGAGAGTTTTACAAAAGTTGTTATAGCATATATAAGAAAAATGCATTAAAATATTAAAAATGAACAACGCGAATATTAGACAGATTCATCTTGTAACTCTTCTAATCTTCTGGTATATATGACAATGGTACCTAAATAACAAATCCTGTCAACCTATAAAATGAGAAGAAATCCCAATAAAATTTTAATTCCATGTACTATTCCATAGTCTTTCGCATTCGCCATACTACAAATTCATAAATATTTGATATGTAAAATCTTGTAAATATGCGGTCACCATTTAAACTTTAACGTTCAGATTCACAGAAAAGGTTTAAATTAAGATTTTCTAGTTCGTCAGTTAGGTTTTGACAGCTTTTTGTCCAGTCATCGTTAATAAGACGTCGTTAAAAACATATGAGTTACTATAATATTTCAAGGATTTGTTAAATTTCCAAATGATTTTCTTTTTGGAGCGTGTTACTAGAATGAATTTAGTTCCATTATTGTAGAAGGAACGTACTAAAATTGCCCTTTTTATTATAAATTTGCAAAAAATCACAGAAACCAATTCATAGTATAAAACTTAGTTGTCTTATTCTTGCACTTGATACATTAAAACTTTTGATTGTCAAATTAAACCGGTCTAGCGTTGGAGAATCTGGGCGTAAAAGTCTGATTGTTTAAACTTAAACTTATTTACAGAAAAAATATACTACACTGAAGTTTATGGTAGATGTAGAGCAGTGCTTATTGTAAGCTGATAGAAACTGGGATTAAAGATATTCTTGATGATTAGTTGTAAGTTAACTAAAAGAAATGAGAAAAATGGAGGCAAGATAACTAGTTAATAAATTTGACTCCCTCCAAAAAATTACAATTTCCGAAGAAGCAGTCTGGGTGTGGCTCAGATGTGCTTAGGTTTGCACATACGCTTAAAGGGGCCTGTTTGTGGCGAAATGATCCAAAATAATCTGAAATATTTATTATTTATAAAGATAAAGCACTTCCATCACCAAATCTGTCACCAGTTTTATTTAAATTCTCACAGAAATAAATGAACCCATTCTTTTTTTGCGAGAAATTTTGAAATGTAGTTTTTATCGAAAGATAAATATTAACGTTTTTATATTTATAAATTCAGGTTCTTGTATGTTGACTTTGTTGGCGTAATGAAGTTTTACTGCTACTAGGGGCATGTCGTATAAAATATTAGTAGTTAATTAAGTCCCGGTGCATTTTCCATACCATTGGTATTTTGTATAAAATGTATCGTTTGTAATTTGTTTAAGTATCCTTGAAATATAAAAATTATAAATGAGTTTAAAATAGATACTAAGTAAGTATGTAATTTTAAAATATCCAGTTCCCACGTAGGTATTTTAGCGGTAATATCATTGCACTTTTTGTGTTACCTATTAAATATAATGCATAAACAATTTAAAAGATGTAGATAGAAGTTGTGGTAAACAAAAATACCGTAAACAATTTAAATTTAGTACCTGCTGCCGTTTCCTTTGTAAATAAATATTTGACTACTTTTATAATACGATTCAAGGTTATTCAAGTCATGGACAATTATTAATGACGGACAAATTATGAGATTAAGAACTGTGGACGAGAGTCTATGAAATTCATAAGAAAAATCTAAGAAAAAAAGAATGAGGAAGATGGAAATTTGAACAATACAAAAAAAAATTTAGTAAAGAAAGAATACAAGATGCATAGGCACACGAAAGGGGCTCCTTTCCTTTAGAACATGTGATATAGCAGAGAAAGTTTACATGAATCAAACGGAGTTGGTAATGAGCAGAAAAAGTAATGGGGTCTTAATACTATGAAAATTGCCCATGCAGGGTGTTCCAACAACAGTTGTCCCCCAGCTGGCTCGCAAATAGTCATGTAAAAAGATGTGCAAAGGACATATTTACCCGTATTCGAGGAATGCTGTCACCTCTCATCCCCAAAATCGTTTAATTTTTTTAACATACCATAATATACAGGGTGTTTTATAATTGAATGTCAATATTTAAGGGGGCGATTTTTGGGTCCATTCTAAAAAGAAAACTTCATATGAACGTATGTCCTAAACGTCTTAACTTTTGAGATACAGGGTGGTAAAGTTTTCAAAAATAAATAGTTTTTTATTAATATCTGTAATACCACTTTAGATATTTTATTTAAATTTGGCATATATGTACTATGTATCAAGAGGCATTATTTAGTGTACCACAATTTTTTTTCTTTCCACCAGTGGCGTTCGTATGGAATTTCACCTGCATATTTTGGCAGACATTGATGGTACGCCACTGATTTCGCGTAAAATTAAAATTATTCCTGAAATCCCCAATCATTTCTAAGCTAATTTAATCTCTTGAATTTTTTCAATCCGATGCACGGTTTTCGCTTAAAAAAATAAAAACCTTTTCTCTGCATGATCATAACAATATCGTTAATATGACAATATCTCCATGCAGAGAAATAGATTTTATTTTTTTAGATCAAATTTGCTTAGAAATGAATAAGGATCTCAAAAATTAACTTCCTTATTCATTTCTAAGCAAATTTGATCTAAAAATAAAATCTATTTCTCTGCATGGTGATATTGTCATATTAACGATATTTTTATGATCATGCAGAGAAAAGGTTTTTATTTTTTAAGCGAAAACCGTCCATCGGATTGAAAAAATTCAAGAGATCAAATTAGCTTAGAAATGATTGGGGATTTCAGGAATAATTTTAATTTTACGCGAAATCAGTGGCGTACCATCAATGTCTGCCAAAATAGGCAGGTGAAATTCCATACGAACGCCACTGGTGGAAAGAAAAAAAATTGGGGTACACTAAATAATGCCTCTTGATACATAGTACATGTATGCCAAATTTAAGTAAAATATCTAAAGTGGTATTACAGACCTTAATAAAAAACTATTTATTTTTGAAAACTTTACCACCCTGTATCTCAAAAGTTAAAACGTCTAGGACATACGTTCATATGAAGTTTTCTTTTTAGAATGGACCCAAAAATCGCGCCCTTAAATATTGACATTCAATTATAAAACACCCTGTATAATACATCGTTCGAAAAGTGTGATGGGACATTCAGTTTTATAACAATTTTTTTAAAAGTTGCACGTATGGGATAGGCTAATGAGGATTAGCAATTTTTTTCTTGGAGTTGGGATTATTA
The DNA here is from genome assembly GCA_963971165.1 of Philopedon plagiatum. Classification (NCBI taxonomy): domain Eukaryota; kingdom Metazoa; phylum Arthropoda; class Insecta; order Coleoptera; family Curculionidae; genus Philopedon; species Philopedon plagiatum. The sequence continues at coordinate 72,254,281 of OZ020194.1, forward strand.
CATTTTTATATTTAACCCCCCCCCCCCCCCTCCCCCCCGTCCCAACATATTGTTTTCAGTAATGCTCTGATTGAGAACAAGAATACCTACAATACATTGATTAGTTAATAATTCTGATATATTTTTTAGAAGGGCCTGCAATTAAAATAAATACATTTTTTCTATGAAGTACAATTAAAAGATGACCAGAATAAACAATAAAGAATTTATTAAAAAACTGAACTAAAAATCGCAGGGTTTTTTATTCTCTCTCTGTTGGGCGCCATAAACCTGAGCATTTTTTAAAGCTAAAAGTTAAATTCTTATCTTTGCATAGTTGAAAACTTAACCCCTTCGAATATAGTACTTACCGTAAGCCCCTGGTAGTGAACACAATGATAAGTGCAGTGAATAACAATTTTAATGTTTTTCATTTAGAAGGACATGCACATGTACCGAAAACATCAGTATCTATGAATTATTATTAAAAAATTATCAGATTAAACAATAAAGAACTTTTTGGAAAAAAAAAGTTAACTAAAAACACAGGGTATTTGGTTTCCCTTTGTTGGGCGCCAAAAATTTGAATAACTATTTTAAAGTACCTATTTAAGTTCTTATTAGCGTACTTAAGAATTTTCCTCCACTCAACACAAACATAGCGCTTTCGGTACGTTTCAGATAGTGAACATAAATATAATATATACCGTGGCTAATAATTTTCATGTTTTTTATTTCAAAGGTCCTAAAATTAAAAAGAAAATATTTTGTCAATGAATTATTATTCAAAAATTATTAGAATAAACAATAAAGGATTTTTTAAAACTAAACTTCAAAACATTCGTTTTGTGATTCCCCTTCGCTAGGCGCCAAAAATCTGAACAATTTGTTTGAGTACCTGGTTAAATTTTTATCTTGGAAAACTTGTAAATTTTATTTACTTTAGTATCATTATCTGGAGCAGCACTAACTGCATAGGTTATTAATCTCTTTTCTCTTGTTTTCTATTTATGATTTTGTCATTTTGATGAAAAGTTGCATAACCTTTTCCCATTTTCCAACCAAAGCTGATCATAGTAGAGTTCAAAAATTTTAATATTTGCACGAGACAAAAAATATTGTCTTTTTAATAGACTAGGATAAGTGCAATATGTGCAAGTTCTAGATTCTTAAGTTTCTTTAATTGGAGCTAATTCTTTAGTTTTGCTAGAATGTCATACAGGTTATAAACCAACAGTATGTCAAGTGGAAAAAGGAGCTAACAATTTTTTGCTCTCCTCTGGACACCAAAAATTTAAATGATCTTTTAACAGTAACTTTTAATTAAATTTAAATTATTAAGATATGATGTGTCAAAATTTCGTAAAAATGCCAGTTTCTGTAGCAAAATTGAAAGGTTCCTAGACTGATTTGGGCTTGAAATATACATGAATAAGAGATTAGGAACCTTCTACTTTAATTAGGAACATTCTACTTTAAGTACATGTATATTTTATTGGATGAGTTACGCACTAAATGCCATTTTTATTGATTTTTCGATGACCCTACAACACTAAAATATGCCATGTACTCATTATGAGTCACAAAAACACTTTTTTCTACAAACGTGTTAAAAATGCATTTTTTAACACGCCGCAGACGCCTTAAAAATGTTACTTTATGGCACTAGTGTTAAAAGTACTTTATAGCACTAGTGTTAAAAGTACTACTATGGCAACTACGACGCCAACAATGGTTGTTAGATTTTTTGACAAATGTCAACTTCATAATTTTTTATTATATCTACGATGCTACTTAGAACTATGTGTTTCGAATATGTTAAACTTTCTAAAAATTGTAATTGTATCTTTGTTTTTTATTGTCGTTTGTAGAAAAAATTTTGTATGATATTTGTGTTAAAAGTACTTTTAAGGCACTCATTTGAATTGCAGAATTCGCTTCGCTCATTCTGCAAACTTTCAAATTCGTGCCGTAAAATTATACTTTTAACACTTATATCATAAATAACTATTGGCGACACAGCTAATTGGAACACGTTTTAGAAATTTCGAAATTCGGGCGAAAATTTGCAGTAGAAAATCCTTTTCTTTTTTTTTGGTAATAAAAACCAAAATAAATGGATAACGGCAATCGCCATAACATTTAATTTGTAGAATATAAAAAGTATTTCAGGTTTATTTGGGTTATATGCATATTCCCTATTGTTATTAATGTTAGTATCAGGATGTTTGGTTTAGTATTAAAAATTCTTTTTGCCCCGTGGTAAGTAACTATTATTAAACTTTAATTTCTTTAATTTGTATCGTCAAAATTCTAATCTATAATCACTATTTAAGTAACTTCAGTTTTATTCTCAAATAAGCATAGACATGTTGAACAAAGTCAGAGGTGTTCTTACCTTAATTTTTTGTTGACTGCTCATGATGAGGGTTTATACTCTCGAAACATATTCATTCTAAGAGTCTAAGTATTTAACTCCAATTAAAAATTAGTGGAGCAGACTGGGAGTTTCCGCTACCTTCTATATATTCACTCCACAGAGATGGACTGTTTACATAAATATATATATATATATATATATATATATATATATATATATATATATATATATATATATATATATATATATTTGTTTATTCCAATGTTTAAAAGTTTTACGCTTCCAAAAAGTTTATAATTTTCTTATTTTTGTTACCTACCATAGACGCTCAGCTATTATGCGGCCGGCGAACAATTTTTCTTTGTTTTTTACGGGAAACCCAATTGTTGTCCACGAACCTGATTTAAATAAAAAATTAGACATCTCTGAGGAAACAAACCGAAGCGAAGCAACATTCATTACAGTTAAACTGATTATAATCACTATAATTTAATTGGGCTTAACCTTCAACAAAACTACTACCGTGCGTCATGATTTCGTCAATCATGAATAAAAGGTTTTTTAAAATAAAGTTAAAGAACTGCCTAAGCTATGAGCAACATTAAGGTATAATTTATTTATTTACCCAAAAAATTAATAGCAGAATTGTTCACAAGTGTTACTAACTTCTTTAAGGTTGATAAAGTGACTTGATATCTTTATTATACATTTATACAAGTATGATGACATATTACACCTGGTTGTTGTTATCTATTTATTTTGGTCTTTATTAACAACAAAAAAAGGATTTTCTACTGCAAATTGTCGCACGAATTTCGAAACTTGTAAAACGTGATCCCACTGGCTGTGTCGTCAGAAGTGTTTTGACTCATAATGAGTACATGTGTTGAATGGTCATCAACAAAAAAAAATATAAAAATAGCATTTAGTGCGTAACTCAGGCAATGAAATATCCCTGCACTTAAAGTAAAAGGTTCCTAAAGCCGAAATCGGTCCAGGAACCTTTCAGTTTTGCAACACAAATTAGCATTTTTGCAAAGTTTTGACACATCATATCTTAATAATTTCGAATAAATAAACTGTAATTCCTTGTTCTCATGGCAACTGTCAAAAATTTTAAAATTTTCAAATTTGGCATGTCCCCGATGATAAAATGTCGACATTTTAGATTTAAAAAGACATGGCGGTTGGAAGTCTTCCTCCGATGCGGAGGTATATATTGTTGATTCGTATAGTAACTAGGGTGCATAGACCGCCTAATCGCCCCCCCGAGGGGGCTCTATAATGCCGGTAATATCATCATTGTCATGCCCTGAAAATTTCCTGTTCCTACGCCATGTATTAAGGAAGATATCACATTCCTACGGACTGATGATGCAGAATAGAGCGCCCCTCGTAACCGTATCGCTATATACTTACAAACACCTATTACATATAAATACAATATATACGATTTCGCTGAAACCCTACTAAATTAAGCTTGTCATCTTTCGATCGGCTTGGAACCATACATTAGATAACATCATCTTCCTGAAATGGTCGAGCTGGATGAAGATTGGTGGCGAGCCCTTCGGGCACGCCACTGATGTCTCAATGGAAAAAAATTGTGCATACATATTATACGTCGCTTCTTTCAATCTAAGAAGCCGTTCGCGAGTTGTAAGTTGTTAACTTTACCCCTAATCGTTGCTATGGCAATCATTAAAATTGAAAATTGCAAAAATATTTTTCAATGATTGACCGAATTCTACTTAGATGCGAAATTTCTACTCTGCAACTCAATAAATAACGGAGAAATCAAATTGATCGTCGTCATGACTACCAAAAATCGAAATTATTTTCAAATAAAAAAGTAGTTTACTTTCATCCCTTTCGATAGCCACCTCACTCGTTCCAATCGCAGAAGGCGTCCGCGAGTTATAAATTGTCAACTTTACCGTTAATCGTTGCTATGCCAACCATGAGAATCGATTTTTCCAGATATATTTTTGAATGATTGACCGAATTCTTCCGAAATATCAGTTTTCAACTTTCCAACTCAATAAATAACGAAAATAGCAAATTGTTCATCGTCCCGGCAACGAAATGTCAAAATTATTTTCACATAAAAATGTAGTGTACTTTCTAACATTTCGATCGTCACTTTACTCGTTTCAATCAGATAAGCCGTTCGCGAGTTAAAAATGATCAACTTTATACTCAATCGTTGCTATGGTAATCATCGGAATCAAAATTTATAAAAATATTTTTGAATGATTGACCGAATTCTACCCAGATATCAAATTTCAACTCTCCAACTCAATAAATAATGGAAATAGCAAACTGTTCGTCGTCATGGCAACGAAACGTCAAAATTATTTTCACATAAAAAAGTAGCTTACTTCGTTCCCTTTCGATTGCCACCTCACTCGTTTCATTCAGATCAGCCGTACGTGAGTTAGAAATTGTCAACTTTATCCTTAATCGTTGCTATAGAAACCATGCGAATCAAAATTTACACATATAATTTTGAATGATTGACCCAATTCTTCCCATACGTCAAATCTTAACTCTCTAACTCAATAAATATCGGAAGTAGCAAATTTTTCGTCGTCATGCCAACGAAATGTCGAAATTATTTTCAAATAAAATAGCTTACTTCCTCCCCTTTCGATTGCCACATCACTCTTTTCAATCGAATAAGCCGTTCTCAATTAATAACAAATCTAAGCAAAATTTAAATCAGACCCGTCATTGTGAATTACCCCGTATAGTACCTAATGGAATAACTTTTCTATGATGCTTCGCCGCGTCATCGAAAAATTGTTAAAATTGGTATTTAATGACTAATTCTTCAAATTATATGTTCCGAAATCCACACGGGAAGGTCTATAGAGGCGTTGCCCGGTATTATACAAGCCGAAAACGGTTCAGGAACCCTAAAAACTCGCAAGAAAAACGGGCATTTTTGCGACATTTTGACACTTCATATTTTACTACATTTCTCCGTATAAACCTGATTTTGCAATGCATTTGCAGGGCCTTAGCAATATCAATGAAATTGGTATTTAATGCTTAAATCGTCCAATGAAATGTACCCAAATTAAAAATATAAAGTCCGTTTTACCTTTGCCATGTATATTCCAAGCCGAAATCGGTCCAGGAACCTTCCAATATTGCAACAAAAACTGGTATTTTCATGACATTTTGCCAGGTCATATTTTAATTTCGATGTTCAATTGTTTTTTCAAGGCAAGGCCTTTAATATATGTACTTTTTAAAATTTCTCCTGCACCGATATAAAAAAATCTATTTATTTATAACTTTAACGTAAAAGATGCAATTTTACTTAGTGTGAAGTGTTCTCGGATGATGAGGGAAAAAAATAAACCAAAAAGGAACTCTTAGCTAATAGAAATAATATATAATAATGCCTTTTAAAGATGAGTTTTGGTTGAAAAAAATAGAAAAAATGAGTTTTTACCCCCTAAATCCGGTCCTACATCACCCGTTCGGGATTTATTTTAAAGCCTGATTATATCCCCAAGGGATAGCGTTGAAAAAGTTGGAAGAAATTAGATAGGAAAAGATACAGAGTGATTCGAATGTAGAGATGTCATGAAAAAAAAACGGTTAAAAATCGAAATTTAATTATCGATTGCTCCTTTCCTATTAAGAATAAAGGAACCAAAAAATATGTTTATTACGTCGTTCGGCGAGGTCTTTCCGATAAGGTACATGGGATTTCGATTTGAATCCATTTTGACCCCCAAAAAAATTGACAACCGTCAAAAATTTGCATGAAAAATCGTAATTTCCGGTTTTTCCCAAATTTTTCCAATTTCCAGTCGTTTTAGGTATAGGTAAATGTATTGCAAAAAGAAAGTATTTGAGATTCTTTAGTTTTTTGTTCAAATCCGTTTTTCTGACCGACGCTTCGTTTTCGAGCAATGTAGAATTGAATATGGGTCTGCAAGTGCCATTTTTCGACCTAAAAAAATTCAAAAGAATTACTTCTCATTTTCCGAATACCGCCAATTTCAATAGGGTTCGGAACACCCCGGTCTTCTACAACCTCCGAAAATTTAAATCGATTTAATTAACTTTTGCGACCTGTATCGTGTATCATACGAAATCGCGGAAATTTCGATTTTGACGTTTAATAGCTCCGAAACGCGACACCCTGTATAACTGAGTTTTTTATCGAAGCTAGATGCACTATTCCTCTATTAACCCAGAAAATTTGACCGCTCCCCCTCTAACCGTTTTCGAGAAAAAAAATTGAGATTGTGAAAATGTCGAAAATGACGGCAACCGACACACATTTTTCACTCACGGGGCGTTATATAGAGCGCCTTTGGCGCTCTATAAAAAACTGAAATTTCTAAAAAGGTTTTACATGAAATTTCTACTAATATTTCCTCTAATGAAGTAATGGTGACAAATATGAATTATAACGTGGTCCAACATGATAACGATACGCCAATGCAAAGTAGATAATAAATGATGTTCCATCAATTTCTTTTTTTAAGCTTTTACTTTTTTATCCTGGAACCTAAAGTACTACTTTCCTAGCTAGCAAGGCATAGCAACCAGGTAATATAAAGCTTTACTTTCGTTATCATTCGTGTTGCTAGGGCCACAAAGTTCTCCTATTTATACAGTATTAGAAGAAATATCTTTACCTAGATTACTAGTATAAATATATTTATACATCCCGATAGCAAAATCTCTTACCTGGCCACAATTGTGTTATTCACCCCAATTAGTATCTTACCTGTAAGAAAAGAAAAAGTTTTTATTATATAAATAAAACCCATAATTATATTTTTTTCTACAAAAAATTCAAAGTCAAAAAGTTGCAAATTAAGTTGGCAACGTTGTTACGTCATTTTTTTTAATATCATAAAGGGCACCACATGCCTCAACTCATCCCACTTCGGAGACCTATGTTTTTAACTAAAATTTTCTTTTTTACCAATCACAACGTTTGAAAACTACATGACGGACAGTGAGTGCTAAAAATGTTGTAAATTATAATTATGCACTTGAACGCAATGAGTAATAAAATATAATTAGATAGATATTTGTCCTTCATGAAATATAAGTCTTCCATTTCGAGAAAATATCACTGGACACTAACTAACATTTATATTTAATAAAAGATAACTTTCTAGGTAAATTTATCGCAGTAGTTGCTTTTGGCGGCTTATAATTAAGTTTTCAATTTGATCAAAGTGAGCTTAAATATGCATGAAGCATGATGCTTAAATATACGGATTTATACACGATAAGTGGCCCATAAGGAGATCTCAGGAACTAACATAGCTATGAATTTTTTTTTCTACCACTAACTGACGTCAACTTCTGGATTGTAAATAAATCCTTGTACACTATTGAATTCTTGAATTCTACCTCAAAGTCCAAACACATTTCGTATAAAGCAGTGTCTAAACTCAATAATTTTCAAGATATTGACATTTAAAAAATAGCATTTTTCTCAATTTGTCAGCGTATTGGTGACACTGGTGCTGTTGTTGAACTTCTAACTTTGAATCTCTAGAAATATTTTTAAAGAATAGACTACAACCCCTCTACGCTTTTTACCAAAATTTGACAAAAAATCTATAGCAGTTCCTGAGACCATCTAATAGATCACTCACCGTAAACAAATCTGTAGATTTTTTGAAATATCTCCGCTACTTTGGACTTTTTAGAAAATGTAATTATTATAAATTTAATGAAAAGGTAAATTAATATGTTGATATTAATTTTTAAACGTATTTTTACATAATGTAAGTATTAGGTATGTATCCCGATAGTAGATATTAGATATTAAATTAAAGGCATACAGATGGCGAGTGGTGAATAAATCGATGAATGTCTTGGTTTATTTATCTATGATTATACGCTTTACAGAACCAAACTATTAAACCATAAAATGTTAGAAATTAAATATCAGCAAGGCTGGTGAAGTTCTCACAGTTCAATTATCATACAGAGTTTCAATATCATACGATGGTTTGCATGAAAAATGCTTAGTAATGTTCTCCCGTAATATTTCCTTTAAACCATGTAATTGGTTAGAAAACCTTGCGTATTGGAATGCTCTCATGGTAACCCAATTTTGTTTGCGAGGGCACTATTATAAATACATTTCACATGGCCACACTTTCACCAAGACTAAATTTATTATACATGTTTATAATCTTAATTGCTCTTTATTTTTACAGGATAAAACTTACATAAGCGGAAATATTGAGTTCTCAGGTTGCTACTTTCACACCTCGATTTATTAAAAAGGTTTAAGATTTGATACTGATTTGAATTAAAATTTTTAGTGGATCAGTTGTAGAGAGTTCGGCAAAGCAGCTATCGCAGTCAATATTGTATGTTGCTCGGTGGGATTCTCAAATATTGCGCCAGGCAAATCGTGTCGGTATAGCCTTAACACACTAATATCTTTTAAATGCCTTTCATCGCAAAGATGGGCTCTTTCTATGATCGGTTCCATTACAGTTCTTAGTATATATTGGTGACTGTAGTGCCCTAAGTTCTGCCCGAACATTTTCCTGCTATTGCGGAATTGACCGAGTGCAGGATAAGTAGCCCCGAACAATTTTGCAATTATAGGAAATTAATCTGGTAGAAATTATGGTACTAAAGCCACATGATCTAGGAACTATGAACATGCCCTAGAATAATCCTGTCTATGCAATGTCGAAAATGGAAGGCATTTAAAAGATGTTTTTTCTTATATTCACAGTGTACGGAAATCACCCAGCTTTGTACTTCTTTATAAATAAGGATAAATTAGAATAATTAATAAACAGAAATTAGAATCTGAGGTAGCACACGTAGACTTCAAGCCTAAGTACTAAAGTACCGTGGGCGTCTGAAGGGAAGGGAAATGTAGTCTATTGACACGGGATTTAAAGGACTAAAGGTTGGGAGGGGAAGTAAAAACATTGGCAGGCAATTTGTTCCATAATCTTGAGACCCTAGGTATGAATGAGCAAGAGAAGTAGGCTGTTCTAGGATTTTGTAGCTGGACAGTAATGGCATGCACACGTAACGCGCCTCTTGTTCTGTTACGAACAGTTAAGGGTGGAAAATAGCGGCTAGTTCTTCAGAGCAAAATCCGTGGAAGTATTGGTAGAAAAGAAATAAATCCTTAACAACGCGGCGATGGGCAAGTGACGGGAGTTTTCTTGTGAAGGCTGCGTCATTGGTTAGTCGAGTGGCTCTTTTTTGGTTAGAATCCCCAGATGCGGTAGCAGTACTCTAGGTTAGGTCTTATTAGGGAAACACAGAGAGTGCGTAAGTTGAAAGGGGAGAAGTATTGTCTAGCTCGAAAGAGAAAACCAAGGTTTTAGCTGCTGATGTGACTATTAAAGTAATGTGTTTGTGCCAGCTGAGATCATGTTCGAAAGCGATACCAACAAGATTGAACGTCTCATTGTTCTGTAAGGCTTGGCCATTCATGTGGATGGGGTAAATGTTGCCGGATTTTTGCGTGACACGAAGCAAGACTGGGTTTTGGAGGCTTTGAACTGAACAAGGTTCTTGGCGCTCCAGTCCAAGATTAATTGAAGATCTTGGGAATAGATATGCGTCTGTTCAAGCTCTTGATTCAAGACTACTTGTCTAGAAAAATGAATGTTGGACTGAAGAGTACTATCGTCAGCATCACTGTGGATGGAAGTGGCAGTTGAAGAGAGCAGGTCATTAATGTGAAGAAGAAATAGTGTTGGTTTCAGGATTGAACCTTGGGGTACGCCTGCAATCAGAGGCGAAACTTAAATATTTGGGCCGGCCCGCAATATTATTTATTAGGGCCCTTCAAAATTACTTACTTAGTTAAGCTAAAGTAACGTAAATTGGAGAAATAGCTGTCCCTCCATAAAAATATAAAATTAAAAAAATATATTCCCATGAGACTGAATTCGTATATTGTTACTATAAACATTATATTATAGCTCTCGTATTCCACGTGACGTGTAATTTCTTGAACGACACTCTCTTTATTTGGAGGCCTGCCCCCCCCCCCTCATTGCGTCCTCTTGCTGTATACTAAAATTCCCCGCCTGCCTGCAATCAGTTCAGTAATAGGATGGAAGTTAGATGAGTGACCATCTGCACCACCACAGACATGCGCCGATTAGAGGGAAAGCTACCGATTCAGGTACATAGTTTGGGAGAAGGACCATAAGAAGGTAGTTTGTTGAGGAGTGCGGCATCCCATACTTGGTCAAAGACCTTGGAAATATCAATAGCAACAATCGGGGATTCACCGTGAAATTCGAGAGACTGCAAGTTACAAGTGACAAAGGTCTGGAGATCAGCTGTGGATCTATTAACTGTGAATTATTAACTGTTTAAATCCATCATGATTATTGAGTCACCCTGTACCTGCAATTTCGAAAAATGTATCGTAAAACAAAATGGTATTACTATTCTACAGTTATAATTAAAAGATTTTAAAAATGCATTTAAGATCTAATTATAAACAACAGTATAAACAATATTTTTTACTACTAGAATTCTACGTAACGGTAGTTTTGAAAAGTTTTGTTGATGCGGAACGCTAGTTACAATAGATATAATTCGAAATACAATAAACCATTTAATCGACGATGGCACAAAAGTGACTAACCTTGATATTGTTTGAACTATTTTATTATGGCTATCATTATTTATTATCATTTGAAATAGACGCTCCTAAATACCTGATTTTATGTATCTTCGTATCGTCACTTCCTTGGTAGATCAATGTAGATAGCGCTCTTTTATTCAAATGGATTAGTTAAATACTGTTTTTACAATTTTCTGTAAGCGTAAACAAATGTGATACCACCGATGATCTACCTCAACATCTTTTCAATAAAAATAATATCATGTAAAAAATGTTTACTTCTTTTACGAGCAAATCTTGTAGCAGTAAAATTTCTCACATCGGTGAAGCTCACATCAGTGAAGTTTACTATTTGCTTAGATAAAAAGTGAGAACTTTTGGATTTAATTTATTTTAAGGAATTGCAAGGGTTAAAATGTCCAAAGAAGTTCATAAAAAGCAAAAACGAAGAAAGGAATGCGCGATATATAAGAGAGAATTATCTTTAAGAAGCATATTTTTTCTTAGAGTAAGCATTAAATTGTGTAACAAGACAAAACTATTAATTAGAAGAATGATAGACATTAAGTAAAACAGACAAACCTACATATTTCTCTTAAAAAATCTAACAAAATTTAAACATCTCACAAGAATCCAACTAATATGTGATTATTTAAGTAACAAATTGCTGCTATTTTGCGTATAGTGGAAAGTGGGGCAGGTTGAAACAAAAATTACATTTTATGCTGCTAGTCTTGTAATTTTAGAAAAAGAAATATCCCAACATATATAAATTAATATTTGACCCATTACATAGTAAAATTTTAATGGGATTAATTAACTTTGTGGATAAAGTAATATTTTTAAAAGAATATTTTTGTTTCATCCTACCCCATGATAGGGATATGTTGAAAGAGTATTTTTTTTTAACAATTATTTTTTACGGATTTTACTCTGACAGGATTTTACTTATTCTAATCGTATACACATAGTTTAATGCCAAATGTGACCCACAATAATTAGGGAAAACAGTTTAAACAATCAAAATCATATGATATTACAATGACTGTGATATTAAAAGACAAAAATACTGTCATGCGCACTACGCAATAACTACAACTGCACTGACATCGAAAGTTACATAAAGTAATTAGTTTGAGGATAGGCCAATTGAGCTTCAGTATGCCAATAAATATTTGCTTAAGAACCCGCCAAATTTGAATTGTTTAGACATGCCCCGTGTTTCAACCTGCCCTACTTTCCCCTACAGCCACCTATTCATACATAGATAGAACTTAGCTAAACCAGTTATACTTTTAAAATGGTAGCAAGTTTTTACATAATCTTATTATTTTTGATTTCAATTCAAATGATTTTTTGAACCAGGAAGTACCAATTGTTTATGCAAATTTTCCACTTTTTCGAAAACGTGATCTAGATATGATCAAAACAAGTCTATTAAGTATAACATCTAAAATAAATAGGCAAGAATATGTTAATGTGTTGTCGAACATGCAAAATTTACTTAAAACCTATAATAAGTTAGGCAAATATTTGCTTATGTATTTACTCCCAAATCCGGATAAGCTAGGAAAAGTGCGACACTAATTTGAGATACAAAGTGCAACTACATATTTCCGCGACACCAATTTTGAGTGATTGGAATTCGGCCCCCTCGAGCTAATATTATAGTTAGTCTAGACAACAGGTTTTTATTAACTTTATTAACATAATATGTACATTATGGAGACTTAAGAATTACTAAATTAACGCTATTTAATATTCATAAATTGGCCCACGCATAGCCCAGATCTCAACCCAGTTGAGTGTATTGTGGAATATTCTTGACAGACAATTAAGAGTACGGCAGACCCCTGCTATCACCCATTCTATCATAACGTAATGGTTTTTGAAATCTAAGGGTTATTTTAGTACGTACTTTTTACAATAATAGAACTAAATTCGTTCTAGCAACACGTTCCAAGATGAAAGTTATTTGGAAACCAAACAAATCGCTGAAATATTACAATAATAATAAGTTTTTAATGACGATTTATTCACAATGACAGGACAAAAACATGTCAAAATCTAACTGATCAACTAGACAAGAGTCTAGGGGATGGGTACAATTTGTATCCCTGGCTTGCGCATGCGCAGAGGAAGGAACAATAGTGGATTTTTTCGCACCGATCCCTCTTCGCCTGCGAGGAAAGAGACTGGTCAGGGCCCCTAACCAGGTGCTAACCCTGTTCCGACCTTAGGGTGCCCTCCGATCCACCGTTCGCTAGATTTTCTGGACAGCAAATAAAACATAATTTTTAGGTTAAGGTACCTAGACACGATAAATTTTTTGCTCCGGACCCTTAAAAAAAGACAAAACAAAATTTTTATCGAGGAAGGAGTGCTAACCCGTTTCCAATACACCTTTTAGAGCCGATTTCCTAATTTTTTATAATATTTGAAGTGACAAAAATTAAAAAAAGATGCAGCCGAGCACGGATTCGAACCAACACATCTCGGTCAATAAGCGGATTCTTTACCACTGCACTACGTGACTGATGCTAGGAAATCGGTAAACTTATTAACAAGTGCATCATTTATGATATTTTTGAGGTTATTACGCATGCGGAAGCCCGAGATAAAAATTGTACCCATCCCCTAGACTCTTTAATCAACCAGAGGATCTTATTGTAAACCATTACTAGAGCCTAAACCTTTTTGGTGGATCTACCATCAAAGCGAATTTCTGATGGTGCGATAATTTTGCTGGTAGTTTATGTTAAAAACAATGAACAAGTACTAAATCGTACTCCAGCAGATAATGACAAGTCGAAATAACAAAAAAAGAAAAGTGATTATATAAGCAAATCGCAAACACATAAGTACATACATAAGTAGTAAGTGATGAAGGGATGTATGTACGTATAAAAAGTTAACAAAGAGTTTAAACAACTGACGTACCATAGACAAACAGCTAACGTACCATAGGCAAGGAGCTGTGACAAAACTTGACAAACACTCTTGCAATTTAATATTTAGAAACAAAAAGTGTTATAATTTAGTTTTTTTTTTTTTTTTTGGTAAAATAGTACAATTTTTTGTTTAGGACATATGTATATAATCTTTAAAATCTCTAGTCTTTTTTAGTTCTTTAAATATCCTTTCATTTTTGGCAAATAATTTTAATACTTAAAATTTGCCAACTAACCATAGGAGGACAATGGACAGCCAAAGAAGTTTCGAAAAACCCGGAAAACCGTTTTTAAAAATAGATCTAATATGACCATCTCATACATATTATTATGTAAATTGACAATTTAAGTAAGGTACAAGAAACATAGACAATTGCCTTCATACTACATTTATTTAAGGTTTTCTATAAAAACTGGTTGTGCATGGCCAATTTCTGATTTTGTTGTAGAAAGGAAACAAGGTTTATATTTACCAATCGTATAGCAAATTGATGTCAAGTGCATCAAAGGAAAATTATATTTACAAACAACCTCAATGAATACACTTATTATCTTTGCCGCACGGAGTACGTGGAATTATCAACAATTCGAGAAAACATATAAATTGTGGATTTTCTAATAGATTTATACCGCACAAAAATAGCTTATTAATAATGCATTAAATAATTGTTTTGACCGCAGTATTATCTGCATACTAGATTATATAACACATAATTAGTAAATAATATAGGGTATCTACATTGCTACAACTGAGAACCTAACATGAACTCTAAAAAATCTGAAATGGTACCAGCAATCAATTGACTCATTATTTTTAGAGTATATACACAAATCTGAGTGGCTAATGCTTATAGAAACTCTAAAAAGTGATACCGTCAACAAATAGAATTATTATACAGGGTTCGGAAAAATGAATTACCCAATTTAAACAGCTCATAAAAATTTATTAACTTGAATAATAAAACGAATTAATACATATTTTTAAACTAGAAAGATGGGAGTTTTTTATGATTTAAGAGCATTCATCATCAGCTGATACATACTAATTTGTTTCAAAGAATAGCAGCAAAACTAAAGGTTTAATTAAAAATTCGGTCTCAGCATAAATTATAGAGAAAATGATGAACAATGAGGGAAAGTCTTTAAAAAAAAAGTTTACAAAATATCAAAAATTTAAAAAATAATGTTTTGTTTTTTCTTTTTAAATGACTTTCCCTCATTTTTCTATAAAATTAGAATATATTTCCAAAATTTCGTATCATTTCGTTGGTTAGTTTTGGTGCTATTCTTTGAGACAAATTAGTATGTATCAGCTGATGATGAAAGCTCTTATATAGTGATTCGTAAATGATCGCCATTGTTCAATGCATTCTTCTAATTGATTAGCAAATTTTTGCATAACGATTTGAAGAAAGTGACGTGGGATAGAATTGATTTCATTTCTCATGTTTAATTTCAAATCTCTTAAATTTCTGGGTTTATTCACAAACACTTTAAGCTTTAAACAGCCCCAAAGAAAATAATCCGGAGCTAAAAGATCTGGGGATCTTGCTGGCCATGGAATCGTACCATTTCTTGAAATGAGTCTGTTTGGAAAGGGTTCTCTTAAAATGTCCATGCTTATTCTCGCCAAATGACTTGTTGCCCTGTCTTGCTGAAACCAGTAATGTCCTATTTCTTCTTCAATTTGAGGTAAAAAGAATGTCTGCAGCATTTGAACATAGCGCGCAGCTGTGACGGTTACCTTCTGACCATTCTCTTCAAAAAAATGAGGCCCAATTTATCTAAACGATGAAATGGCATACCATACAATTACTTTAGGGCAATGTAAAGGTCGCTGATGAATTTCCCGAGGGCTCTCTTGAGCCCAATAACGGCAATTTTGCTTATTTACATCGCCTTTGAGATAAAAATGTGCCTCGTCACTCATGAAAAGGGTATTTTCGATACCTTGATCATTATCATGAATCAGACGACAAAATTCAAGGCTATTAATCTTATCTTGATCATTTATTTCCTGAGCTACTACGATCTTACATGGATAAAAATCCATGCGTTTTAACATTCTTCTCGTGCATCGATCACTCAAACCAAGGACGGCAGCATGTTTAATAGCGAGTTTTTTTCGGACTACCAATAACTGCAGTTCTCACCCTTTCTTCGTTACGTTCATTGCAGGCAGTTCTTGGTCTTCCACTTGACTTTTTGTCTACAATACATCCCAGTTGTCTCATTTACTGCGCCAAGCCAAAATAGTCTTACGCTGAGGACAGCGAAGGACATTAAAATGACGTCGAAAACACCTTTGAACAGCGATTACTGAATTAAATTGAATCAATTTCTCAACACAAACGAAGCGATTTTGTGTACGCCAACGCTCGATTTTGACAACTGTCAAGAATTCTAACAAAATTTCCAAAGCCTACTTTTCCATTTAAAACTATTTTCATTCATAATAACCGAATCGTTTTTGTGTTATTAGTGAAATAAAATGGGTAATACATTTTGCCGAACCCTGTACGTACGAAAAATAACTAGAATCCGAGAGAATATAAATTATAATTTTTTTAATATACCGCAATAGTACGGCAAACTTCAATCTTCTAACAAAAAACAACTTATAAATAATGCATTAAATAATTGTTTTTACCACAGCACTTATTGTCCTGTCTTCATACTGTATTGTATTACCTATGATCAAATATATATATATATATATATATATATATATATATATATATATATATATATATATATATATATATATATATATATATATATATATATATATATACGGTGTTGCACTTCTTAAAAGCAGTAGACATTTGTTCAATGATCCAATCTACTATGATTGCGTAAATAGTCAATAATTAATTTACAAAAATAAGTCAACTAGTTTTATCAATGAACAACCTTTTAAGCTCAGCGAATTTTATTTATCTATGTATTTATACGCGTAAACATACTGTTTCGGCAAATAAACTGATTACTCATTATGCTTTCGCCCGCGACTTCATCCGCGGTATAACAATTTTACTCCATTACAAACTTTGAACTTCCTTCCCCCCCCCCCCCTCCTTAGGCGTTGATTTTTAAAAAACTGTAAAACACATGTTCAAACACTTTTTTTAAAGCACTTCTATGAAATTTCGACTTAATAGGACCATTTAATATTTTTCCTCCATACAAAGTTCGAACCTCTATTGCGCCCCCTTAGGGGTTGAATTTTGAAAACCTTTCCTTTTGTGGATGCCTAAGTTATATAACAAACCTCTGTGCAAAATTTCAAGTTTCTAGACTTCTTTAAAAAAAATAAGGACGCCACTTCTGTTTTAAATCTGATAGGATTTGTGAATTAGAAAATAAAACTAGGTACACACAAATCATTTCTGGAATTTTTTCGCTCAGATTAGCCGTTTTCCATAAAAATGAAAAATTGTAAAATTATGCATAACATTATTTGTTAGGGTGATTTGTTGAAAATAACAGAAAGTAAGTGAGCCATAGAAACAAAAACACTTCTGTTGCGTTTTGATTTGTTTCTCCAACTGCGTTAAGTCACTAATAAGAGTGGACTAGACACTGAACGGCTTGGAGAATCGCGCATACGTTTTCTTCAGTTTAAAAGTAGAAGTACAACCTTCACCCCGAGAAGGAACTCACGCATATTTTCGCCTCTTTCGCTATTTCTCACAAGTTGAGTGATTTCCACCCCCTATGGGTAACGCTTTTACACCCGTCCAGTGTAGTGAACGATTTATGTAACTGTGTCGAAATAACTGTGTTGTAGCGGCCTCCAAAGGTACCTTGCGAAGAACCGCTGGAATAGCCGAGCTAGATCAAGACACCAAGAGGTAAGTCGTTTCAGTGTCCTCTTTGATACCGCCTTGTTTAACGCAATTGGGAACCCGCTTTTTTTCGGTGTTAATCACCACCTGTGGATGATACAAAATTCCATTTTTTCTCTCCAGCTCATACTGAGCTACCGCTGCCTAACAACTTCTTGAACAAATTTGACAATTCTCCAAGACTCCTATTTAAGCATTAAAAATTGTTAGCAAGTTTCAACTTGATAGTACTTTGCGTCTTCTAGTTATTTAGGAAAAACTTTTTTTTAAATCAACACCCTGCGAGTAAGGAATAATACCATGAAGTTTGGTCACATACTTTACTAACACCCTGTATAGAGATAGGGGCTGTTATATTGTAAAAAACAGAAACACAAAAGGATCAGGTTTGGTAGGCACAACAAGGTCATGAATATGAATTAAGAATCCTAATTCCTACTTGAAATAGTTATGATAACTGATAGGAAGTAATTACATATATGTATTTAAGATAATAATTTTCCAATCATGTAATACCCTTTAATTTATAACACTTAAATAAGTCAACTAGTTTTATCAATGAACAACCTTTTAAGCTCAGCGAATTTTATTATTAGTAGACTTTTGTTGGCACCATAGATGTAGAAACAAGTAAGAGATACAATTGTTACTATTTTAAAACAGATATTCCAGGGCTACTCTTAATCTGGTCAGCTATATGGTTCCCCATCTATCTATATATCTTAAATGACAACTGGAAAATGAGATAATAGGACAACAAAAGTAGGGTTATGTTTCTTCTTTTTGATTATACTGAAACTGAAAGAAAATTGACATAAAGCAAATTTGTTCATGCTTCTGTTTCCTACTTGGTAGATATTCTTTGTCAAAAGTACGTATAGGTACTTGAGCAAAATTTGTATCAAAAATTGCACAAAATTGCTATTTTACTAAAAACTTATGCAGAATTGCACAAAGAAGTGCAACATTTTTATAAATGTATAGAGTATATTTGTATCTTTTTTTATATCTAAGACATCACACGTAGACTTCAAGCCTAAGTACTAGCGTACCGTGGGTGTCTGAAGAGAAGGAAAATGTAGTCTATTGACACGGGACTTGAAGGATTGGAGGTTGGGACGGGAAGGGAAAACATCTGCAGGCAATTTGTTCCATAATCTGGAGACCCTAGGTATGAATGTGCGAGAGAAGTGGTCTGTTCTACGCTTTTGTAGCTGGACAGTAAAGGGATGCATACGTAACGCGCCTCTTGTTGTTCTGTTGGGGATATTCAAGGGGGGAATAATACCGGCTAGTTCTTCAGAGCAAAATCCGTGGAAGTAGTGGTAGAAAAGGGATAAATCCCCTACAGCGCGGCGATGAGCGAGAGAAGGGAGTTTTCTCGTGAGGGCTGGGTCATTGATAAGTCGAATGGCTCTCTTTTGGATAGAATCAAGGATCTTAAGTGTCGAAGGTGATGCCGCTCCCCAGATGTGGGAGCAGTTCTCTAGGTTAGGTCTTATTTGGGAAACATAGAGAGTGTATAAGTTGGAAGGGGAGTAGTATTTTCTGGCTCGAAAGAGAAAACCAAGCTTTTTAGCTGCCGATGTGGCTACTGAAGTAATGTGTTTGTGCCAGCTGAGATCATGTTCGAAAGCGACACCAACGAGATAGAATGTTTCGTTGTTTTGTAGGGCTTGGCCATTCATGTGGATGGGGTAAGCGTTGTCAGATTTTTTGCGCGAGAGGGAGCAAGACCTGGTTTTGGAGACGTTGAACTGAACAAGGTTCTTGGCACCCCAGTCTAAGATTAATTGAAGATCTTGGGAAAGGGATAGGTACATAGATCTGCGTCTATTATCCAACTCCTGGTTCGAAACTTGTCTGGAAAAATGAATATTGGAGTGAAGAGTACTATCGTCAGCATAACTGTGGATGGGATTGGTAGTTGAAGAGAGTAGGTCATTAATCTGAAGGAGAAATAGGGTTGGTGCCAGGACTGAACCTTGGGGGACACCAGCATTGATAGGATGGAAGTTAGATGAGTGACCGTCAACCACAACAGATATGCGCCGATTAGAGAGGAAGCTGCCGATCCAGGCACATAGTTTGGTAGGAAGACCGTAAGAAGGTAGTTTGTTGAGGAGTGCGGCATGCCATACTTGGTCAAAGGCCTTGGAAATATCGAGAGCAACAATCTGAGATTCGCCATGAAATTCAAGAGACTTGTTCCAGTTATGTGTGACAAAGCTAAGAAGATCAGCTGTGGGTCTTTGGTGACGAAATCCGTACTGTCTGTCATGGATAATTTTGTGATTTTCTAGATATTTTAGAATTTGCAAGTTGATTACTTTTTCCATAACTTTGCTGAAAACGGAGAGAAGGGAGGTAGGTCTATAATTCGATGGAAGGGACTTGGAACCTTTCCTCGGGACAGGCTGCACACGAGCAGCCTTTTAGCACGTATTCTCCCTTCGATTTTATGATATTGGCAAGAGGATTACTAAACCTGTTGGAATGGTTCACAACCACACGGAATTGACCATTGACGTCACGCCATTTCAAACGACGCAATTCAGTCTGTGTGTAAGTTAGAAATCATATTGAAAGCCTAACATACATATCTAATATATTTTCCGAACTTAAGGAAGCTTACATCACACGCTTAAATATTCTGACAATAACCTGGCCAAGATATAAAAAAATACCATTATGGGTAAATTATTGTCAAGCAGGTAAAAAACCCAGGCGGGCCAACAAAGACTTTTAAACAGTAGATGTAATTACTGGTATAAACTTGATAATTACTTGAATCAGACAAGGAGCAAAAAAACCCAAATTTTTTTGTCTTCTGACCATATTCGATGATGGCCCCAAGATGTACCAACTCATTTTCCACCGTATCTTTCAAGACAATATAGCACATAACCGGGCTGTCTGCTACAAGTTTACTTTTTGATCGTATACAGGGTGATCAGCTTCATTTGCCTTTTAAGCAGGAAGTCCTGACAAGTCAATGCAAAATACATGGACGAAAGGAAGTGAATTTGTGCTGTGTTGGCGAGTGACAACTGCGTAAAACGAAATACTATACACTATACAAAGATCTTTATAACAATAGTGGTATCAAGGAAACGAACTAAAAAAAGCAATAGTTTAAATGGCGGAAGATGCTCAAGAATAATGAATTTATTTTAAATAATACAACTAAATTTATAAATGTTGAATTTTGACAATATTAAAATATGGGAATTCGGGAAAATCAAACCCAACCTGAACAAAAATGGTGGGTTTCCATTGTATTACATACATGACATATTATGTGTATATGTGTAAATAAGTGCGAAAGAGTGAAGTGGTTAGAATTTCTTGGTTAGTACTTCTTTGAATATTCTAGGAGCTAGAAGTTGTCATTAAAAACTTAGTTATTTTATTATTTCTGATATGATGATTTTTGATGATGATATTCATCTTGGAAATTGTTGCTTCCATGTATATAGCTCCATTGTTGTGAAAAATAAATGGTCAATTTGCAGTTTTCTTTATAAATTTGCCAAAAAAACTCAACAATAAATTCACAGCACCAAACTTATTCTTACGCTTGTCAATTTAATCCCTGTAATATCAAATTACACCAGTCTCAATAATAGTAAATCAATCGTAAATTATTAATTGTTGTTAAAAAAAATGGAAATTATTATGGTACTTTTAAAAGAGGATTAAGAGGATTTTTAGATAAAACAGATTTTATACTTTGTGTTTATAAGTATTTGTTAATAGTGCTAACTGATACTCCCGCCACGATATAAATGAACAAATCATTTCCGATTCTTGGTCAAGCCTCTGGGTTGATTTGTAATTCCTTTAAAGACAATATCGCACAAGTGGGTACTCGCAGGTAATTTAAAACTGAATTTAAACACAATAGATACCCGTTAGTACAAAAGTATGCATACATATGAAATATTATGCTAGGTAAACATTTTTTTAATCGGTCCGGAACTAGTATCATATTAATTTCAATTTAAAAAACAATGATAACAAAAAATTCTTATAATAGTGAAAACTTGTCACCTTAACTAAAGATGCTGATGGATTGGAATAATTTTATTGTATGTACTTATCTAAAGTATTTGCTATGTTACAAGCTGGCATGATAAATAAAGTTACATTTGATTGATTATATTTAAGAAGTAAAATTAATTAAAATTTTATTCGTATCAATAAGATGGCTTCGAGAACTTCATCAACAAAACGAAAACAAGTATTTTCAAGCGTCTCACCACTGTTCGGTTATACGTATCAAGAAAATATTTCAGTTAACATGGTTTAGCCCTCACCCTAACACCCCCCCCCCCAAATGAAAAATCCTAATTACACCCATTCTTTTGCAAAACTTGTTGTTGCTAGGAGTGTAGGTACAACAACATCTAAATTATGTTTCTGAAGATACACCTTCTTTATTCCTAACTAGAATACTTTTCAGAGGAAAAGGAATACAATCCTTTAATGCTTTTTGATTTCTTGATAGCGATGTTTCAGATCAAGAGTTAAGCGTGCAGCGAAGAGATAGAAGGATGATGGCCATGAAAGTGACGCAGACTACTTTTGTCCGGTATGAAGAAAATACAAAATGACAAAATTATACTACACTAGCAGTCTCGGAACTATTATTTACAGTTTTTCGACTAAAATTTGACACATAATACATGAAGCTAACATCCAGGAAAGCGGCTTTTTTTTTATCTTAACTGGATATATAAAAAAAACTAGAAAACAATAAACTAATTATTTACCAGGGATACAGTTATCTTCCACCTAAAAAAACGTAAATATAAACACGCACGGAACTGATAGAGGAGCGGGTTACAACAGGGAAAATCGATTGTTTTTGTAAAAAAATGGTCACATGTGCATTTGCTTGCAGCAGAAAAGTTGTTAGACTGCTAAAATCTCAGGGAACCAAATTTACCACAGATCGTTGCGGGGTTCACACTGTACAGGGTCACGTAACATCCTGCTGGTATAATGTGGTTTACAAAGTGGTACCAATCCATGTGCTTTATACAATGGTATAAAGTTTAAAAAAAACAGGTAAAACTTGATTAAATAATAAATTTGCATCGTTAAAAAAATTTATATACTGTGTATGTAGTGAAATCTTAAAAATATTATTATGCAGGCACTACTGAAGTTAATATTAGTTTATTAATTTTAACTTATATTTTTAGTGGCATATAAAATCGCAATATTTGTTGTAGTAGATAATATGTGTCTGTCGACATTTTGTAGGAAGAACATATCACCAAGTGTGCTAACAAAGAGTCTATCGGATTTGATGACTACTAAGGACTGTAGATGACAGAAACCTAGGCAACAGGACATAATAACGTACCAGTTGAGGTATGGAAATGTCTGGAATTATATGGAATTTAATGCAAAGGATTTAAACACAGTCAGGTGGGAGTCAGCATTATAGTGCCTATTTATAAGGAAAATGCTGACATTCAAGACGGTGAAAACTATAGAGGAACCATGAAGATGTCATCCACGATAAAGGAAAATAGAAGAGCAGCCCGGATTCATGTCAAGTAAGAGTACAACACATACCTTCTGTACGACTAAGAGTAGAAAAGAGCGATAATATGTTAACCAGTACAGGTTAGAAGTAGTGTAAGATTGGCAGGGTAATTTTCAGTTGTGATATGATTGCATCAGTGTTCGTCCTTGAGACGTTGTCATGGATATGAGTCCAGGAAGAGATTATGTTGGCTAGCGATAATGTAATATGTAGCACCATTAGGGAACACATTGGAGATAAAATAAAGAAGGAAACAACAACGACTATTTCAACAAAAAGCGTTAAGGGAGCAAAAACATCATAATATATCCACGCAGTTACAAATTTATTATTTATTTATTTCTCTGATTTAAATTGTTCTAACAATATATTTTTTGGAAACATGGTAAATTTCTTCCTGGAGTGTTCTAAACAAAAACAAAAATTTTTAAAAAGAAAACAATTACAAACCTTAGTATGGTAATATTTAAACTAAATTATCGCATGCAATAAGAAACAAAACTTGCATAATTGATAAAAACAACGAAATTTATAACTAGAGCAGTAAACCATAAGTTCATGTAGAAAAATCTTGCTTAATTTTTAGTAATATTTCGTAAAGTTAGCTACTAAAATTTTTACACGCATGAAAAATTTTGTTAAATTTATTTTATTACTGTATACAATCTAGGATTTCGCTTAACGTAATATGTCAATGGTAAATTACTCTTTACAGACTCGATAATAATAAAATTATTAAATATAAAATAACCATGAAAAAATATAGTACATAATACTGTCATCAAAAGGTAGAAGCCTGTGTTGAAAATACAAATTGTAGAGTGATATTTTAAGTATTTTAGTTGCCTATAATGGATATAGTTGTCCTTTAAATAATTTATGGAAATGTGACTTTAACTATCGAGGTAGAGTAGAATGTATATGCAAATATTTTAAAAATAAAATTTCAAGGGAAAACCATACCATTTTAATATTTATGGAGGTAATCGTTAATTTAGTGTAACAAATAACAAACATAATATATGTCAAGCTTGTCTTGGTATATCTGTCCTAGTGCTGGCTATTTCAGTAAAGTGCTTTTAGTTTTTTTTGCGAAGCTTTCAATAATGATTATTATGAATTGTGAAAGGCTTTCGCGGCCATCGTCCAATATTTGTGTGGTTTCTGGGTTGATAGGCCGTCGTCGGTTGTCACTTACTCTTGACGTTTCACCAACACGAGTTGGCATCTTCAGAAGGTGCGCTCAGTTTAACTGCTTGCGAACTGCTGGAACTCAGGTCATATTTAGAGCATTTCTACCCTACATTCCCAGAATAACAGACAGAATTGGTCGTTTACTTTAAAAGGAAGATATAAAAACCATATACAAACCAACAAGAACAATAAAGGAATGTCTAAGATCGGCTAAAGATAAGAGGGATTATTTGTCAGCTTCGGGAGTATACCGCATACCTAGCACATGTGGAAGCGTATACAATTATACATAGAAACAACAGAACGGTCAATAAACACCAGAATTACGGAATACAAAGCCAACTGTCGCTTCGGATAGATCGACAAATCCGCCGTAACAAATCACACACAAAGACAGACCATCGCATCAAATTCGAAGAAACACATGTCCTCGCATCGACTTCTTCTTATCACGCCAGACTCTACAGGGAAGCCATTAAAATTCACAAGCATGCAAACAACTTCAACAAGACAGAGGAGCAGTAAAAATATATAAAACATGGATTCCCATACTGAAAAATACAATAATCGTACCATACAGCAAAGTATAACATAAGGTGGCTAACTTCACAACCAACCAATCACGTGATGCCACGCATGAGGCCCCGCCCATCCTAGCGACCCATAAATATGACCTGAGACCACGCAGAGTGTCGCAGATCGCAGAGTTCCAGCAGTTCGCGAGCAGTTAAACTGAGCGCACGTTCTGAAGATGCCAACCACTCGTGTTGGCGAAACGTCAAGAGTAAGATACAACCGACGACGGCCTAACAACCCCGAAACCACACAAATAATGATTATTATGTTTTTGAGGGTGTTAATGCCTCTTGTTAAAACAGCTTTCACAGAGGCATTGCATTATTTAAAATTACCTATGTCTTTTTACGATATTATTAATTTTGTAAAGATAATTTAAACTAGTCGGCCAAAGCTAAATGGTCAAATTTGTTTTGGAATATTGCTTTGTAGTGGATAATTTCTACGGAAATAAAAAGATCCAAATTACCAGATTTTTCCATCAACAAATCTGAGGAATATGTAATTAGAACAAATATCGGATGTTCTGGTTTGTTCCAAAAATCCATAATAAGTGTAGTATTTTTAACACAGTTAAATATTTGCAAAAAAAAAACTAAAAAGGGGGTTATTGCTCTGTCTTGTGGGATACCAAAAATTTCAATTTTTTTATTCTTTGTCGCCCAACCGGACCCAGGGCCATGTTAATAATGGGTCTTAGGGAGGCTCGTACTTCAGGGCACTTATAAAATTGGGGCGCAATATTCTTTGGGAAACACTAGATAAAGGTAGTCGGCTATTTACAAGAAAAAGTCGACAATTTAAGTTGGACAAGACTTGGCAAAATGGTCGGCCAACAATTTGATTCCGGCAAGCGGGTTTAGCTCTACTAAGGGTGGGTCATACTTTTAAGCCTCATTGCAGGCACTGAGAAACCTTAACACTGTCCTGCGTAGCATAAAAGAACCGCTTGTTTTGGTATATTTATAACTATTTTTTCTGATTCTTCCAATAATCGTAACCAAAATTCATAGATTTTATTTCAATGGCATACCCGATCACTTCCAAAAGTAAAATGTTCACATTATTACTTCGTCATTTATATATAATTTTTCCCAGAACTATCCATAGTTAAAGGTAATTTAAAAAGGGAACATGTATAGAAACCTGAACAAATCCTTGACAACACATGGTATATTTACGTTTAAAACACTGATATGAGAAGATGTTCCCATTTAAAAATGTTTAGGATTGTTTCTGATAGTGATAAGACTCAGACTGATAAGTATAATTCCCTAGGAATCTATTCTAAAAAAATATCATAATAGGTATAGCACGTATATGCAAATTTTATTTGTTTAACACTTTGCGACTGTTCGAATTGAGTTTTAATGTAATGCAATATTGAACATGATGTGTTGATACTTTGACACCACCTATGTCATTCAAGGCTTTTGGCTTTCATGTCCCTCCATCCGATTATGATGAAGCAGAAAAAGCATACATTTCGATGAAGGGTAGTCAATCATCTGTCGACTTCTGAATTTTTCTCGCCTTGGCCTATTCATTTTAAGGGCACCTTTACGCAGTGGAGGATTTTTTTAAATAAATATAATTATTTTCTGAGTTTAATTCTGCAGTAATTTTTTATGATTTGGCAAGAGTTTTACTCATCAATGATCATTAAAATTTACGCTTACAATAAACCAATTGTAAAACTAATCCTTTTATTTGGATACCAGATTATAACGATATTTATGATAATAAAAGTTTGCCATGTGCTACGTGAAATCTGTGCATTCTTATAATTCCTATTGTTCTCGTAATTGCGTCAATATCCATTACAATTTATGTTATGACAACTTATCTTTTAAAAATAACTTATATTACCACGTTAAACAAAAATTGCAATAATATAGGTGCACGAGATCAACACGAGATATTTGGCATGCTACTTTACAAACTGGTTGTCATTGTTGAAATATCAAATTAACCTTTGGAGGTGTGAAGATTGATAGTTGTTTTTGATTTGTATTTCTTGTTAATAGGGCTATGTGTATCGTTATGTCAATGTACTTATAAGAAAAAAGATAAGATTGTCTGCTTTATTATACTATACCATTGACCTGGAGAGGGTTTATTCGCCAATGATTTAAAAATAAGTTTAGATAAAATTATAATACACTTTAAATTTTTCATATCTAAAGGAGTAAATTTTTGAAAATTTTAATTTTTTTATTTAAATAACTGGACCCAATTGATGTTAGATTAGATATTTAGTTTTAATGTGAATAACATAACTGACGCACGATGAAAGCTCTATATTTGAGGGGGGAAGTGAGAAAGAGAATTTCCGAATATTTCAACAGTAAGATTGTTTTCTTTGCACGCGATTTAAATCAAGACTTTTTCATAAGAGAATAAGGTCATACCCTGAAAATAATGCAACTGGTATATATAATCTGTAGATTTTTTTTAGTAAGTTTCCTTAACGCCCTAAAAGAGAACACTGAAAAATGTGCCCATCTATTAACGTAAAATTAATCTGGAAACCTTGTTGGAGTTGGGTTGGGATATGCAGTCAAAGATTAGATTTATTCCGGTGCTAAACTTGAGCACAGTAGGATCAGCCGTTCCACTACCATTTTCTTTAATAGCCAAGAAATACTTTAATTGCCAGACTCCAGAGTTGACCTGTCCTATCAACTATGGGTTACGTAGTGTAGGATTTCATAATACATATAAATCTCAACCCCATCAAGCGATCCTGTCTAAACAATAAATAGCCAGGCACCTTGAGCGCTCCATCTGGTATGTACTCAGACAACCAGGTTGATTTGATTTGAAAGGAAGCTACTGATCCAGATATACATAATTTGGGAGAAACGCCGGTAAGAAAGAAGTATGTTGCAAATGCAGCATGCCTAGGATTGCCAACCGTCCCGATATACCGTCACCGTTATTGGAGGTCATGTCCCGACGCGACGTATCGACAAAGGTATCAAAGGTCCCGATCGACGTCATCAAGGTTTTTTAAATTCAATTTTAAAAGGCACACGCACCAGCAAACGTGAATTTGAAAGGTTTTTAAAAAGAAACCTTTTGTGTGTAACGTACTACAATAGCGTGGTGCAGTAGACCTCTATCTTGCGGATTTGTGCGTAGCGTCGCGTGGGAATTCTTTGAGAAGTTTTCAGATGGCTTTGGTCACGGTTGCGGTTGACATTTGAACAATGGGTTGAACATCATTTCTCAATAAATTGATTGACAAATGAAGTTTAATCCATTGTTTAAATGTCAACCGCAACCGTGACCAAAGCCATCTGAAAACGTGTTTGGAAACCAGTTCACTTGACGTCTAGCGGTTACTATTAATGGTCTAAATCATTTCTAAAATTCAACATTTTTGACTGAATGTCGCTATCTGAAGTCCCAGTATGGGAAAAGTTGGAAGAAACAATTATATATCTTGAATCGAACGGTTTGATAATTTTAGATCACTGTTTTCAACAGTATTTATACCTAAAGAATTCTATGGAAGAAAAAAACCTTAGAAGAGTGGAAAACAGTTTGATTTGATCGGAAGAAGGTTTAGTTTCTTAAAAATCACAGATTATTTACATTAAAAATCGGAGTTGCTTTAAATGTGTGAATACCGAATACCTGTTCGCAATCCCTGTGTACAATGCAAATTGCGAAAGAACTTTTTCCTTAATGTCCATCCAGTGGTCAGAAGAAAGAAATCGTTTATTAGCTGAGTCAATTGGGGCCATTCTGCAGTGCCAGTATATCTTTGAATTATCATGTGCAGAATGTTATAAGTTCATCAAAGATCAGAAAGATGTTCTAAAGAAAATTACCTCATCGGGGAAATATTATAAGACTGGCAAATTCTAAATAATGTTTTGATTTAGTTTTAAGGAATCTCAGTCATAATAAAGATTTTCGTCCCTAATACTGGCGCCTCAAATTAAGAACGTGGCCTCCTCTTCAGTCGATTTGCTAACTACTATTATAACGGGGAATATTTTCGTTTCATCTTTGTCTTCATTATCGTGTTAATGTATAACGGGGAATATTTTCGTTTCATCTTTGTCTTCGTTATCGTGTTAAGGGCATCTGTGTCAAATTTGTCGTCTAGTAAGTCCTGCTTTCCCGTTAGAAAAACAGCAGGCTTCCCTAATTTGAGTCACCAATCGTTGTTTTTGTGTTTTAGTATCTAGAGCTAAGTAATTTGTTTAAACAATTACCAACCCTCCCAACCACCCCCCCCCCCCCCCCCCGGTCTTGTATCCCGATATGAGCCAGATGATTTATAGCAACCTTAAGCATGCCAAATCTGACAAGTTGGCTAGACAAGAATTATCGAAAAGAAAAGCAGTCAATCAAGTTATTAAAAAATTGATGGAAAAATAATATTTAATCTGATGGAGAATGTACCAGATTAAAGATCTTAATTTGAGACGAACATACTAAGAAAAAATAAAACTATTAACAGGGCAGTATAAACTTAACAAAAAATAAACAACAAATGCCTGGTACAAGGAATCCTATATAGTTTCTCTCGAACAGAAAAAGAAACTTCAGTCGACATGTTATATCAATTATTTAAAAGTAACGGAAAAGTGGAATATGCAGTTGAAATACAGTTAGTAAAGAAACAATTATACCATTGTGCCAGCAAAATAAAAGATTTCAAATAATTTTTTATTGCTATTTTTATGTTAGCAACATGGTATTAAAAAATTAATTCAAGGAAAACAGCATATAATCTGGGGCGGTCTTATTAAAATGTAAACAACTTAAAACAATGACCTTTTTTTTATTATTTTTGCAATATGTATATAGATTTTTATTGAAGTGCTAATTTTATATTGTGGAACTTTCGGTCAACTAACTTTCTTTGTTAACAAGTAAGTAACTTTAGCTTCTGTAGTTTGCATTATTGCATTAATCACCACATGTTATGGAGTTAATGGTTACACATGCCATATTTGTAAGTCCGTTTGTAATCCATAATGACCAATATGATCGGACACTGCAATAAATTCAATGTTATTTACACTAATTTATCACATTGACCAGTTAGTATGAATACCGCTATGATCTGTCTGAGTAACAAAACAGTGATTCATTTTAAAACATTTTCTCGAATATTTTAAGCAAAAGGGGTTTGAAGAGCAATCTGATCATGTTAAAATACGGATAATTGTTTTATTAGCTAAAGTTACCGTTACAAGATCGTTCTGGTTCATTTAAAAAGTTTTTATAAAGGCGATAATCTAGAAACTGGAATGTGCTACAAGCATTTCTTTAAGTATTGACATGCGTATGGCTAAATACTACTTGAAGCTTTACGACCTTGTGAAAATGGTGTAAAATTTTTTAAACAAAGGACAGAATCATATCTAAAACTTTGCAAACGTGGATAATTCCAGGGTTGGAGTTACCAAGCGACGGATGACGTCGACGACAGGTTACAGAGCGGCTAGTTTCGCAGCAGCAAGCACCGGGAGCACAGCGGGCTGCTTATCCATTCGCGTTTAGGATGGCGATGTCGAAATCTCGTCGCTTTTTGCCATTTGGGTACAACTTTCGAAGATTTTTATATTGCTTTCCAGACCTAAGGTACAATGAAAAGGAAATACAATGTTCTGTTTATGACACTTGCATCGTGGGTTGGAGTTCCTTTAGTTGCAGACGACATATTCAGAGTAAAAACATGTGTTAAAACGGCAGCTGCAGATGCCTTATTGAACCTTTATATATGATCTAATATTTGTATTAAGATGTTGCAATATTCCTTTATACAGGGTGTCTGGAAAAGGTCTGTACAAAATGCTTCCACGTATTCGTGAGACTAAAATAAGACGATTTAACCCAACTTACCTATATCCAAAAGTGTTTCGTTAGGGAGATACAGAGCCCCAAAGGGGTACTTAACGATTTACTTTTTTGGCTCTAACTTTTGAACCGACTTGTATAATTTAATGAAATTTTAATATTTTATGTTGGCCATAAAGACTCATAAAACCATACTACAGTAGATGTTTGACATCGTCAGGGAAGTCAGGAACGGACTTGCCACCACACTCGATGGGCCAAATTTTTGACAGGTATCATTTTACAGAGCTCAAAACTGATTTTTTAAATACTTTCGTCATTCCTCTTTAAAAAGGTACTCTACATTTGTTTCGATAAAATTAGCCGTTTTCGAAAAAATTAAGGTTTTATATAACACGTTATTGAAATAATACCACAATACTACAATAAAACACCAGTCGTTTTTATTTTGTTAACAATGTGTTATTGACAACACTTTTCAAAATTGTCTGACTGATTATACAAGAATTAAGTAATGGAGCATTATTCCTATAGCGAAAATGCTGACATATATCTAATTTATGGACAAGCACTTGGCAATTGTGTGGAGGCAAGAAGAATTTATTCTGGTACATTTCCAAATCGACGTTTACCGCACCGAAGAACTTTTGAAAGGGTGGATCGTAGCTTCAGAGAAACGGGTAAAAAGTCAAGTGAAATAAAAAAAATGCTAAAAATAGCGAATCTTTTGCTAATCCATTTTGGGAAGTTTTTTGCCGCGCCGTGGTGGAGAAGGGCCTCCAAGAAAAGCAAGACACTCTCAGTTAGAGGAGGAAATTCTGGATGAGATTGCTGAAAATCCCTCTAATAGCGTAAGAAAGTTGTCGGTTCAAGTTCATGCGACAAAGTGGGTTGTTTATGAGACCCTTCGGGAACAACTGCTACATCCGTATCACGTCCAAAAGGTACATGCCATGTCTCCCGCTGATTATCCTGCAAGAGTCAATTACGCAAATTGGTTTTCTCAAATTTTACTAGTATTGTTTTGTTCACGGACGAAGCCGGTTTCACCCGAGACGGTGTAATAAATTGCCATAATTTGCATATCTGGCATGAAGAAAATCCCCATGCAATAGAACAGACAAAGCATCAACAAAGATTTATGGTTAATGTGTGGGCGGGGATTATTGGGAATCATCTCATTGGACCGTTCTTTATTGAAGACAGATTAAATGGTGCCATCTATTTGCAATTCTTGCAACAAAACTTAAACGGTTTATTAGAAAATGTGCCCTTAGAAATTAGAAATCAGATGTGGTTTATGCACGACGGTGCACTGCCCCATTTTAGCAATTTAGTTCGTCAGCACTTATCAAATACTTTTGGTGATAGATGGATAGGTCGAGGTGGGCCTATTGTATGGCCACCGAGGTCGCTCGACATGACTCCTTTAGATTTCTTCTTGTGGGGAAATTTAAAAAGGCTTGTATATTCAACGCCAGTTCACACCAGGGAAAACCTGATAGAAAGAATAACACACCATTGCAACGAAATTCGAGACAATCCTGGAATGTTGTTTCAAGTACAACAACAAAACATCCGTCGGATAAGAAAATGTATAGAGGTACAGGATGCCCACTTCGAAAATCTGCTCAAGTAAACAAGAAGAAGCAGAGCTTTCACATTTTTAAACATTTTTCTGTTGAAGTGATTTCTGAAATATCAAAAAGATTCAGTTTTAAGTACTTTTTATGATTTAACTTTTACCTGTCAATAACACATTGTTAACGAAATAAAAACGACTGGTGTTTTATTGTAGTATTGTAGTATTATTTCAATAACGTGTTATACAAAACCTTAATTTTTTCGAAAACGGCTAATTTTATCGAAACAAATGTAGAGTACCTTTTTAAAGAGCAATAACCAGAGTATTTAAAAAATCAGTTTTGAGCTCTGTAAAATGATACCTGTCAAAAATTTGGCCCAACGAGTCTGGGGGCAAGTCCGTTCCTGACTTCCCTGACGATGTCAAACATCTACTGTAGTATGGTTTTATGAGTCTTGATGGCCAACATAAAATATTAAAATTTCATTAAATTATACAAGTCGGTTCAAAAGTTAGAGCCAAAAAAGTAAATCGTTAAGTACCCCTTTGGGGCTCTGTATCTCCCTAACGAAACACTTTTGGATATAGGTAAGTTGGGTTCAATCGTCTTATTTTAGTCTCACGAATACGTGGTAGCATTTTGTACAGACCTTTTCCAGACACCCTGTATATGCTTCAAGACGAACATTTGAGGTCTTCTTGGAAAAGAGATGTGCGTAAGTGGCCCCTACCGACCCAGTGGCAATTACGGTACGACTTTCCTCGTGTCAACCCAACCCAACCCAACCAAAAAGGTTTTTACAAAATCTCCACAACGGATTAAAGAATTTCACCTGTTGTGACCTGGAATTACCGAACCCCACAGCCTGTATTAGCAAGATGGGGAACGTTGTTGAATGCTGCATTTTATTACAATCAACATTTCCAAACTGTTAAATCTGTAGTTTTGCAGTTCAATCCAAAAAGTGCCATCTGCATTAAGGAAGGTCAACAGCAGTTTAATAACCCTACAATCAAAGCAGATTTGCGTACTATAAATGCTAATTATCGTGTACTGGTAGATGCTATTAATCGCCTTCAGCATAGTTAGTTATCTGTCACTTCCTGACTCGTTTCACATAGTTGATACGGTAAATACAGCTCTACAAACTCTAAAAGATGGCCCAGGTGTTGAAGTTGCGTGCAAGTTTAAGTCGTTGTTACACAAAAATCCAGATCTCCCTGATATTGGGCAGCGCGTAAGTGCGGACAATTGCAGCAGTAACTTGCAGTGTTTTAGATACGCTAACTTATATCTTCGGATGTAAAGCTTTCATTTTCAAAATACAGTGCAATCTTTGCTTCAAAGCGTACAAGCTTAAAAGTATCTACAGTTAAAGGTATTTTAATGATGCAGGCGTTTCCACAGGCTCAAAACTAGGTTAGACGCATGTGGTCTCAGGGTATATTGTGATATACATATTTTTCTATTATTTTAACCGAAGGCTTTTCGTATTTCGCATTTTTACAGTACACACTGGAGGTAAATAAATATTTGTATTTTATTTTTAAATCGGATCCTAATTTTATTTCTAACTAGAGTAGAGACGTCCCCGGAATAACCCATGTTTATAATGCTTCAGTTGTCACACAAGAAGTAGAGGAAGTCACAGATTATTAAATTTAAATGGGTAGTTTAATAGATATAATGACCATCTGTATTATAGTAAATTATTTAGTACGCAACCAAAAATACCATAGGTTTAAAATATATATGACCGGAAAGGTTTTCTCATGCTTA
This sequence comes from Philopedon plagiatum, assembly GCA_963971165.1. Taxonomy (NCBI): domain Eukaryota; kingdom Metazoa; phylum Arthropoda; class Insecta; order Coleoptera; family Curculionidae; genus Philopedon; species Philopedon plagiatum. Next base: position 72,288,571 of record OZ020194.1, read on the forward strand.
TGAGCAAATAATTTTTAAAAGCTTGTGGTATACCAACAAATTGGACCTGATTATTGGTTTAAATTAAGATCTTCTAGGTGATCAGTAATGTTTTGACAGGTTCTTGTCCTGTCATTGGTATAAAGTCGTCATTAAAAACTTATGAATTATTCGGATAATTCAGCGATTTGCTGAGTTTCTAAATAATTTTTAACCTGGAAAGGGTTGCAAGAATGTATTTTATTGTCGAATGTACGTACTCGAAGTGGAATTTTTGAACTATTACAACATTTTCATTTCTTCACGAAAAGCGTCTATCAAAATTAAAAAGGAAAAAATTATTATTGTTCAAACTTCTGCTGCATGTGGTGTATAAATAGTATAAAGCCTATCAACTGAGAATAGAATTAATGAGGGTGCTCCTAGTGCTATAGTTTAAATAATAATGATACCTATATATTTACCCTTTCTTTTGGTCTATTGTAATATTTTTACAAAAACCAAAAATTAAATGATTTGATGATAATATTAAAATGGGAGTTGTCTCAATAAGTTTCCTTAATTTTTATGTAAATTACCTTTATTTTTTTTTTTTAGTAATTTATTGCTTAGTTGTTTAATATACTAATAATCTCCTATCAATAAAGATATTTTTTATAGTTTTAATTATATGTATGACAGCGATCAATTCCTAATCTGACACAAATATATGTTTGCTTTGCTTTGATTGCAGAAACGTGATTTTTCAAAAGGTAATTGAAATATTTTAAGTACCTAAGTGTGATTTAAACGTGTCTTGGTCGGGCGACAAGAGTTTATTGTTATTGCCAATGGAGAATATGACTTGATATGATTAATTAATTCTTAATTTTAGAGACAATTGGATTTGTCCTCAATAATAAAATAATTTTCAATTTAAAAGATTAATGGTGATGAGTCATTGTTTTTATTTTTATAGAGTTTATATAAATTTTTAACATTATAACTGATCCACTGTACCTTTCTTTAAACAAATAAACAACGATCTTTAAAGTGGAAAATCAGTATGTGTCAGTTAATTAAAGTTAAAGATACTTAAGTTGCGCTTGTTATTAACAGATATACCTAGTTTAAAGGAGTCCACCATAAGTATTGCCAAAAGTTTATTTGTAATTACATGGAAACGGTGAACTCTGAAATAGCAATTTTTTCCGTAATCGCTACATATCTTGTAATTTCTATATAAAGACCCATACAATTTTTCAGACAAAAAATTGAGAAAATTGCTGAAGTTTCTTTAATTATCTATTTAGAAATTTCCGGTCAGAGTCACTATTGCTAAACCGGTCTATTTTGCAATCAAATGTTTGAAACTGACAAGGGTAAAGTCGTATGGCCAATTCATAAAGAAAAAGACTCTGAGTTCGTATTTTTTTTCAATAATAGGACTACATTCATTTTTTCCAAGATAAAAGTGATTTGGAGATCAAGCAGCTCGCTGAAATATAGAACAGCATAAGTTTTTTAATGACTTATTAACAAAGTCAGGACAAAAACCTGATTAACTAGAACATATTAATTTAAACCAGCACTAAATCTTAAACCTTTTTAGTAAATTTCGATGTTTATAACCAGACGCAGCAGGGATTTATATTTTACAATCGTAAACACTATCGGTCAGATTCACCGGGCGATACAATTTGTGCCTCATTTACCTTAACAGATCCGAAGGGTCACCAAAATTTTAAATATACATTTTGCGCCTTGACCTTTACAATCTACCTGCTTACCTGTTTTGGGTTGTTTGGATTTTCCTGTATCCAGCAGTAAATTAAATGAATGGATTTTCCCCAAAATTATGAAATGTTAGTTCAGTATACTCTTTATTTCATTATTATTTGTGACGCCCAAAAAAGCGGAGAAGAGCGTTGGAGATGTACTATTAAAAGTTGTAAAGCTGCGTGTTAGACTATGGGTGCGGCAAATTTACTAACTACAGCATATTATAATGCTCTGTGGTGCTGTGAAGAGAAAGGCTGTAGTGGACTCAGAGCGACTCCGTTTCTACCGAAAATCTGAACACATCATAAATAATTTCTTCAGGGAGAAGTATATATATATATATATATATATATATATATATATATATATATATATATATATATATATATATATATATATATATATATATATATATATATATATATATATATATATAGATATATATAGATATATATATATATATATATATATATATATATATATATATATATATATATATATATATATCTATATATATCTATATATATATAGAAGTATATATATATATATATATATATATATATATATATATATATAGATATATATAGATATATATATATATATATATATATATATATATATATATATATATATATATATATATATATATATATACTTCTCCCTGAAGAAATTATTTATGATGTGTTCAGATTTTCGGTAGAAACTGAGTCGCTCTGAGTCCACTACAGCCTTTCTCTTCACAGCACCACACAGCATTATAATATGCTGTAGTTAGTAAATTTGCCGCACCCATAGTCTAACACGCAGCTTTACAACTTTTAATAGTACATCTCCAACGCTCTTCTCCGCTTTTTTGGGCGTCACAAATAATAATGAAATAAAGAGTATACTGAACTAACATTTCATAATTTTGGGGAAAATCCATTCATTTAATTTACTGCTGGATACAGGAAAATCCAAACAACCCAAAACAGGTAAGCAGGTAGATTGTAAAGGTCAAGGCGCAAAATGTATTTTTAAAATTTTGGTGACCCTTCGGATCATATATATATATATATATATATATATATATATATATATATATATATATATATATATATATATATATATATATATATATATATATATATATATATATATATATATATAGAAAAATGGAAGATTTCTTGGCCTATAGGTAATATAATAAATGTAAATGCGAAGATTTACTTCTTCGCTAGTGCAGCGAAAAGGCCGTGAATGAAAAATAAAAATAATGAGGACTATCTTTGATTCTGGTCTGGGTGACCTCCTGCTATCGATTTCTGGGCCCTTACCCATCAGCGGGCAGGCTTACACCCAGGGTGGCTGAAGAACAGACCACGATTTGACCAGAATCAAAGAGAGTCCTTATATCCAAAATGTTCGGAAAGGATGGGTAAGATGTAGTGGCTCGCGCCAACTAGTTCACCCAGTGTTGCTCCAAAAATGTTTGGCTGCTAACACAATAATACTCGAAAGTATGTCGAATGTCGATTTTCTCGACGTCGACGGTACAAATGCACCATTGTACAACAATAGTAGAAAAATGGAAGATTTCTTGGCCTATAGGTAATATAATAAATGTAAATGCGAAGATTTACTTCTTCGCTAGTGCAGCGAAAAGGCCGTGAATGAAAAATAAAAATAATGAGGACTATCTTTGATTCTGGTCAAATCGTGGTCTGTTCTTCAGCCACCCTGGGTGTAAGCCTGCCCGCTGATGGGTAAGGGCCCAGAAATCGATAGCAGGAGGTCACCCAGACCAGAATCAAAGATAGTCCTCATTATTTTTATTTTTCATTCACGGCCTTTTCGCTGCACTAGCGAAGAACTAAATCTTCGCATTTACATTTATTATATTACCTATAGGCCAAGAAATCTTCCATTTTTCTACTATTGTTGTACAATGGTGCATTTGTACCGTCGACGTCGAGAAAATCGACATTCGACATACTTTCGAGTATTATTGTGTTAGCAGCCAAACATTTTTGGAGCAACACTGGGTGAACTAGTTGGCGCGAGCCACTACATCTTACCCATCCTTTCCGAACATTTTGGATATAAGGACTCTCTTTGATTCTGGTCAAATCGTGGTCTGTTCTTCAGCCACCCTGGGTGTAAGCCTGCCCGCTGATGGGTAAGGGCCCAGAAATCGATAGCAGGAGGTCACCCAGACCAGAATCAAAGATAGTCCTCATTATTTTTATTTTTCATTCACGGCCTTTTCGCTGCACTAGCGAAGAAGTAAATCTTCGCATTTACATTTATTATATATACAGGGTGATTCACGGTCGATGGTAGGTTAGACGTTTATGGAGAACGGAACGCGGGATTTTTTTGAAAATTTGGCAACGTGGGTAATTAGCTATGCTCTGTCCATCTAAAATATTTTCAGCATTGCGACGTTGCCGCTTCTATCAAAAAGTCCTAGCAACTTTATTTTTTTAAATGGAACACCCCATATATTAATAAATTTTTAGAATCGCTCTTTTATTACAATACTTTTTTGTTAATATTACCCTATACCTATCTCTATCGGTTTTCGAGATAAAAATTAGTTTGTGTTAAATATGGTCCAAAACATGGCCCTAATTACACGTAAGTAAATTAGTGCTCTCAATTCATGGAAAGTTGATATTTTGGCGGTAGTTTAGACAGACCCGATGTATTTATTTTTCACCATGAAATCGACTCCATATCATACAGGGCGTGCTAAGATTACTATTATTTCCGTTGTTCATAAAAGGGGTCAAATGTTCGTTTTTTTAAATGAAACCCCCTGTATATTAATCAATAAATTGAAAGACGAAGAAAAACGCTTTAAGATGGTACATCATATTCCTATACCTAAATCATCAAGTTTTCTTAATAAAAGCGCTTTTTTGTGAAAAAAAAAATAAAGACTTTAATTTTAAGTAACCATGGATATCAAACATCAAAATATCAAACTTACGACATTTTGACGACTGTGTTTAAAAAAATCTCCCAAAATGAACGCAGATAATCATTATTCAAACGAAGTTCTTATGAAATTATTTATTTTACACGGACAATGTGATCAAATCATTGCCAGAACTTGCAGAAAATTTAACCAAATGTATCCTGAATTGACACAAATGAACGAAAGGAAGTTTGTAAGATTACAAAATAATTTCATTAACATGTGAAAATAAATTAAATAACAAAATTAGGAAGGTTCAAAAAACAAAACTGTAAACAAAATAAGAAATTTTTACAATAAATGCTGGAAATGTTGTCCATTACATTCTAAACATTTTAGTATGTGCTTTTGTACGCGACTCGTAGTTGCTTTTTCAATTTCATGGGGATCCAGATCTTCAATACACCGAACTATTCGCCGTCGCAGTTCTTCTTTGGTAGGCACTGGAGTACTGTACACTCTTTCTTTTAAAACACCCCATAAATAAAAGTCAAGCGGCGTGAGATCGGGGGATCTCGGTGGCCAATCCCACGGCCCTAAGCGCCTAAACCAACGATCGTCAAATATTTCATAAAGTACCCTGGAAACTTCCTGGGTGCAATGAGCTGGCGCTCCGTCCAGTTGAAACCACGAATTCCTATAATCCTCTAAAGATAAATTTTCGACGAAATCGGTAACAGTCGTCCTTAGTATTTCGAGATATCTCTCAGCATTTAAAGTGGCATCATAAATAAAAAAGCTAATTTTGTGCTTTTTTAAAATACAAAAAACATTTAGGTCAAATTTTTCTTGAAATCCCATTTCTTTTGTCACGTGAGGATTATGATCAGCCCAAAAATGCTTATTTCTTCTATTAAAAATCCCATCCCTTGTAAATTTTGCTTCGTCGCTCCAAATGATTTTTGACAAAAACTCCGGATCCTCTTGTATACGTATTAAAAGGGTTTCGCAAAAATGCACTCTACGTTCAAAGTCTTCTGCTTTGAGGGCTTGCACTTTAGTAAATTTAAACGGATGCATTTCGTGATTTCCCAAAATTCGTTGTATTGAAGCATATGATACACCCAAATCTTTTTCTGCACTACGAATGGAAGCCTCTGGATATGCATAAAAATATGCCAAAACGTTGACAATATTATCTTCATTTGAAGTAACAGGTTTTGGTAATGTTAGAGGCGCTTTTAAATTTGAGCCATAGTTAATGAAATTATTTTGTAATCTTACAAACTTCCTTTCGTTCATTTGTGTCAATTCAGGATACATTTGGTTAAATTTTCTGCAAGTTCTGGCAATGATTTGATCACATTGTCCGTGTAAAATAAATAATTTCATAAGAACTTCGTTTGAATAATGATTATCTGCGTTCATTTTGGGAGATTTTTTTAAACACAGTCGTCAAAATGTCGTAAGTTTGATATTTTGATGTTTGATATCCATGGTTACTTAAAATTAAAGTCTTTATTTTTTTTTTCACAAAAAAGCGCTTTTATTAAGAAAACTTGATGATTTAGGTATAGGAATATGATGTACCATCTTAAAGCGTTTTTCTTCGTCTTTCAATTTATTGATTAATATACAGGGGGTTTCATTTAAAAAAACGAACATTTGACCCCTTTTATGAACAACGGAAATAATAGTAATCTTAGCACGCCCTGTATGATATGGAGTCGATTTCATGGTGAAAAATAAATACATCGGGTCTGTCTAAACTACCGCCAAAATATCAACTTTCCATGAATTGAGAGCACTAATTTACTTACGTGTAATTAGGGCCATGTTTTGGACCATATTTAACACAAACTAATTTTTTATCTCGAAAACCGATAGAGATAGGTATAGGGTAATATTAACAAAACAGTATTGTAATAAAAGAGCGATTCTAAAAATTTATTAATATATGGGGTGTTCCATTTAAAAAAATAAAGTTGCTAGGACTTTTTGATAGAAGCGGCAACGTCGCAATGCTGAAAATATTTTAGATGGACAGAGCATAGCTAATTACCCACGTTGCCAAATTTTCAAAAAAATCCCGCGTTCCGTTCTCCATAAACGTCTAACCTACCATCGACCGTGAATCACCCTGTATATATATATATATATATATATATATATATATATATATATATATATATATATATATATATATATATATATATATATATATATATATATCTATATATATATATATATATATATATATATATATATATATATATATATATATATATATATATACATATATATATACAGTGAACTTCGGATATAACGAACTCCGCATATAACGAACGACTGGTTATTCCGAACAAAAATTATGGTCCGGCCACAACGACATAAGAATGTATGTATTTTTTGTTCGTTTATAATGAACCCGGCTGTAACGAACTATCGGCTATAGCGAACCCTATTTTGATTAGTTTTTTGCTTGTGAAATTCGGTTATAACGAACTATCGAAATTTCACGTAAGTATTCCTCCCATATTTGTAACGTAACGAGTCGGGTAGCGACCCATGATAGAATAAGTAGCGACCTGTCAGGCGCCATTTCAATTTTTAGTTTAATTTTGGCAATAGGCGAGGGGATATTATTTTAGCATGGAGCAGAGCGCGCCAAAATTTAGCAAGCGAAAGGCTATAACACTTGCAGAAAATGTTGACATAGTTACAAAACTGTAAAATGGGGTTGTAAATGCTTAAATCTGTAGGGACAATAAGTTATAGAAGTTAAAGACTATTAATATTCGTAAATTTTAATAATAATAGTTTTGACAACAAAAGTGTTGAGCCTGGTGATTACTTACAAACTAAAATTGAAAAACATGTACTAGAAAAAAGAAAAAAATGTAAAATTACTGATTTTGTATAAATTATACAAATATACCTATAAATACATAATTTAAAAATATATATTATGTTGATTATAATAAACGACTTATAAAAAATTCCTATACGGATGTTAATACTACATACTTGTTTTATTCTCTGCACTTCGGATATAACGAACGCCCTGCTATAGCGAACTGTTTAAAGATCCCCTTGGTGGTTCGTTATATCCGAAGTTGACTGTATATATATATATATATATATATATATATATATATATATATATATATATATATATATATATATATATATATATATATATATAGTAATCTTGATTGCTATCGACCGTACTAATAGAGATAAAAAGGTAAAATTTTATCGGGATTTGCGGTCTGTGGATAAATGAAACTACTTTTTTCTTAAATACCCAATATTTCGCCAATGTTTATTGGCTTCTTCAGGGGCAAACTACAAAAATGTAAAAACAACAGACAATAAAATGAACAAATACATATACGAAAATGGCTCACAGAACCAGAATCAATCCTTAAAAAATAATATATTATTTTTTAAAGTTCACAGACATAAAAATGCCAAAATTTGAATCGATTCTGCGTAAAATCGCCGATTTTCTGGCAGGATCGAAGGGTAAAAAATCGATTCTTGAAAATCGATTTTCATTTGGAAAAATCGATCTTTCCAAGATATCGATTTAGATCGTGAATCCCTACTAGGGTCTCTAGATTATGGACCAAATTGCCTGCAAATGTTTTCCCTTCGCCTTCAAACCTCCAGTCCTTTAAATCCCGTGTCAATAGATTATATTCTTCAGATTGCAGAAATATGCACGTTAGGCTTGAAGGCTACGTGAGTTGTCTTAGATAAAAATATAGAGTTATTTTTTAGATTATCCAGCTCCGATTTTGGCTCTACTCTAGCTACAAGGTATTATTTTCCCTTTTCAAAAGAACAATAAAATTATATCATAGAAAGCTTTAAATATATCCAAATCAACGTTATTTGTGACCACTGTAATCAATAAATTTGTGAAGTACATGATTCCAATCGATACAACTTACGGAATACTTGAACATTGAACAATAAAAAGTTTGTACAAAAATACTTAGATAATACATTTCCTTACTTTTGCCTAATCATATTTAATATTTAAATATTAAACAAACTAACGTAGCATCCTCAATAAAAATTAAATTTTTAGTCATGATTTTAATTTTTATTATTATTAGTGTCACACTTACTATAATAATGATAATTTAATAAGTTATACATGAATAAAAATTCTTTTAACACGTTCTAAAAATTAATAGTTGGTAGTGTTAGTTGGATCAGGCTAGTTATTTAAAGAAACCAACGTTTCAATTTATTTAAAATCGTCGCGTCGTCAGGGCTGTACGGGAACAGGAGCAATAAGTACCAATTAGGTATTTTTTTTATAAAAAGGAGAGTTATGATTTATACATATCTTTCTAATATGTATATTATTTGTATGTATAAGAAAATATGTTTACGCTTTGCCGTAATACTTATTATTTAAAGGTTTACACCAAATCAAATAACTAAAAAAAGGAAACAATAATAAACAAGGAAGCAGAATAAATAAGACACTTACCAAAAAAAACGGGTTTTCCGTGTTAAAAGTAAAATTAAATTTAAAAAGGGACACATGAGATACATCTAACAGAATGACGTACAAAATAGACTTAAGATAATTAAAAAGAAATTAAAAATATATACACGTTTGTCAAAGGAATTCAGGTAAATACACAATTACATGAAAATCATTTTTGTATTGATTTTTTAGTGTCAAAAGTGCGCGCATTTAAAAATAAATAGAGCATTGCCATTAAACAACGCCATTTTTTAAAATAAGTAACAATGTAATTGTTTCAACAAATAATATTTTTCCTTTTACTCAAAAATATTAGAGACTAATATATTTTACTCTCTTATGTTGAAACCGGAAGTTTGGAGAAATGCACTGTTGGATAGAATAATGGAAAATTAAACAGGATTCTGTAAACCGTTTTTCCCCCTGTGGTAAGCCAGTTAAAGGAGAGTTTAAAAAATTGGCATTGTTTATAGCCAATCGTGTGTTAAAAGAGTTTTGACTTGACTTTGGTTCAAAGTTTGAATACATGTAATGTCGAAGTACTTTTAAATATTGTCATATCATATACCTCTGTGGGCACTCTACCAAAATTCAAATATTCCTTTTTATAAAAATAATTCATATTTAGTTACCATAGAAAATTTAGCCCCTCTCGTATAAATAAGGGTTTTTACGGTAAGTAGTTACTGCAAAATTTTAGTATAGTTAATACTATAAGCTGTGATTTTTTTACAGTAAAAATTATGAATATTTTTGTGATTATAGTAAAGCCAAAAAAAATATTACTAACCTGATGGAGGAAGGTCGTCTTCGTAATCTGGTGGAGGAATTTTCTTGTCTCTGTCCATAATGTTTAATTCGACATTTTTGAATACCATTTTTTAAACTTTTTATAGTTAGACTTTTTAAAATAACTTACAAGAAACTTTTGACGTGATTTAAATAGTTTAAATTCTGTAGTTACCGAATTTAAACACGGTCTACTAATATGCCATAAGTAAAAGTAAAAATTGAAAAAAAGAATTAAAGGAAGCAAATTAAAAATTAGAGCGTTACTGTTTGACAAGAGAAATTGGCGCGTGTGGTTTTGAAATAAAGTAGCAGGCGCGCGGGTACCCGCGTTCTTGCTGAAGCTAAGCGGTCACTGGCTCAAGACCGCGCTCGTCGGCCTATGTGCTTTTAATTTCGCGATCACATGACGTGCCGCTAAAGCAAAGCTGCCTTGATTTTTGTTTATTTACTAAGGTGACTTAACTTATTGCACCTACTAAATAACAATTCGGCAATTATGCATTCGGCACAGGTGTGATTTTTCGGCAATATATTTTTATTGATTAGCTTATTATTAGGTGACATTACGTTTCTTCTGTGGTACCGTTGGGCATCTTTCTAGATAGGAAGAGGAAATTGAAGGAGGTGGAAGGTATGGTGTGTAATGTAGAGAGATTTCCTTCGTCTATGGTGATTCGCATCGTGTCGGATGCGTCGGTATCTGCGATGCATTCTTCAGACTGCGTCAATATTCATTAGAGAAAAAGAAGCACATTCTACGACAGTTTTAAAGAAACAAGTCTGAGTTGTTGTGAGATCCACAATTTTATGGATGAACGGGTAAAAAATAATTTTAATATATTAATTACTATTCACTCTTGTAGTAATTCGAGACAATTTATCGGGTTTAGTCATATTATGCAATAAACACTTTAATTGATTTAAAATGTTATCAAAATTTTACCTTTGTCATAATAGTAAGTACGATGCCTATGATACTGACACCGAACAGATAACGGTGGTACTGAAGTCACGTACTAAGGTTCTACCGAAATATAGTAAATCAGCGTTCAATCACCTAAGCAAACCTGATCGTAGAAGAACATTGTGATTAACTCGAGTATTGTCATAGGTTTTATATTGCCGGTAGGTCCTCAAAAATTTTGAAGCTAGAGTTCCCCTACTGGTAGATAGATGTTTAGACGCTGTTGTGTATATGAATAGCTGGAACCCGCGGGCTTCGCCAGCGTGTTTTAATTATGAAATATATTTTTAGAATACTTGTATATATTTGGAAATTATCACTTTCTTGTAAACGACATTGGTTGTTTTTTGTAGAGGCTGCAAAATAGCCAAACTGTTAGACAGTTAAGTACATCTATACAGTATGCGGAAGTATAGCTTCTGTGTAATGTGTAAAGAATGCGGAATGGGTATTCCAACATAAAAATTAAATGAAATCGACGTGTTCCGGCCTTTTTCAAAAAGTCCATCGGTTTTTGAACTTACAAATTATTTAATTTTTAGGGGATACTTTTACCCGTTTAGAGGGCTAGTTTTGCATATCCTTTCTCAGTGGACGTCTGGGGCCTAAACTAAAGCTGTATGCACAATTTTAGCTTCTATCTTTGGTAGTTAGGACTGGGCCTTGATAAATCAGTAATAGAAGTGTGTTTTTACCCCCGCTAGGGGTAAGATTCTAACACAAAAAATAAATTTTGTATAAAAAAAATAAAATAAAATTGACGTATTTTGGCGTTTTCCTTAGAACTTAGCATATTTTAAAATAAAAAATAATTTAATATTTAGGGGCCGCTTTTACCCCCTTAGAGGCTAGAGAGCTAGCTTGCACTTTGCCAACTTTTTATTACTATCAACATTTAGTTTTATATCTGCTGCAACATCTGCTACAGCTATTTCTATATCTCTATATCTGCAAAAACCATATTGACCAGTGAAAAGCAGGTTTTGGCTAAACTATAAAACGGTATCCCAAAGATGAGTGTCATTAAGAAAATCAAATATACTGACTAGGGGTTTTATTTTTGGAAACCTGATTAAAGTATGGCCAACAAGGAGGCGTGACAAAATCGTAGAATTTTTCTTTAATACTGTGATATACAGTTTGCTTGCATAGGGGGTATCATTGAAAAATACGTGCACGGAATAAAGAAAATACTTGTTTGGGTTTACTTAAGTTGTTTCAAATCAATAGCCACTTGAGACAATCTTATCTTGTTTATGCTTAAGCGGATATATTTTTAAATTTAATTTGCCTTCCACTTAGAAGTTCTTATTTAAAGGGGCTTAAAGTAAATTTGTATCAATACTATTTGATTGTATACGTGCTTCAAGAATTATTGTTGTAATTTACTGTATTTAATTACAAAATTTCAAGTAGAATAATTTGTAATTTTTAGATAAACTCACACTCAGTGATGTGAAATGACGGTCATTTATCATCCGTGACACATGACCGTCATGTGACGGTCATATAGGTCATTTATAAAATTTATAAAAAATACCCTTAATTTAGAATTGTCATAAAACTAAATGTTTAAAAAATACTTTGTAGTTAAAAAGAATATTCTTACAAAATTTGAAAAAGAAAAACATGTCTTTAAGTTTCATCATGTTCTTCGGCGTCATGTGCAAATTCGTCACTTATTTCGTTTTTGTCTCGCTGTAGAATTAAGTCAGGAATATTCTAAAAGGCGACAGAGCACGCGTGATGTCTTCATTTCTATGACGCTCGTGACTTTTCCTTGCTTAATTTTTACTCTTGCGTCGAAACATGAAATTTAAGGTTAGGTTAAATGACCTGATGGTTATTTATTAATGTGACGTGACGGTCATGACGTCATGACCGCACAAAATGACGGGGTCATATGACCGACTCACATCACTGACTCACACTAGAATTGTTAAATTTCAGAATGAATGACCCATGCCCAGTTTAGGGCTTTTAATAGTAAGCCTAGTAGGAATGTTTTGGTAAAAAAAAATATATTTTGGAATTTTCCAAAAAAAGTTGAATTTTTGCTGTGCCCCTCCCCCCACTAAGAAAAATTAACACGTTTAGGTATTTTATTTATTATTGTTTCCAACTAAATTTTACAGCATTTTGTGTACAATTTTTAAATTTTGAGAGAAAATAATGTATTCAAAATTTAGAGTCATTTGAATTTTTTTTTAATTATATTTTGGGTTTAAGAAATTCAAATGACTGTAACTTTCTAACACATTTTTCCTTTTAACCTTTGAAAATTGTCGACAAAATGATGTAGAATTTGTTTAGAAAAGATAATAAATAAAATACCTAAACGTGTCTATTTTTTCTAAGGGGCACAGCTAAAATTCAACTTTTTTTCGCAAATTACAAAATATTTTTTTCTTTACCAAAGCATTCCTAGTAGGCTCGCTATTAAAACTGCTGAACATGACATGCGTCCAGTAAGTAACAACAGAGATATACAACTTTAAAATTTATATATCTGCCCCTGCCCCACCCCTCAAAATAGAGAGAGGAGTAAATGTCAAAAATATATTTATATATGTCCCTTCAACTCGCCAAAATTTCATGAAAATATTGTAAACCGTGTTGGAGATATCGCCTTGTAACACTTTAAAAACTCGCCCTGTATAAATGTAGAAGGAAGAGGGAAAATAGGGACATGTAAGCCCTTAGAAAACTACAGGCTAAAAAGTTCCAAGAAATTATATTTTTCAAATGTTATCACCAATAATATTAAATTTAGATATACAACATATAATAAAAATTTATGGCTAAAATCCAAAAACTCAATAAGGTACAAGGCTAGATTACAATTCTAGGCCTTTGACCAAATTTTCGAAAATCTGCCTCAGTTCCTGAGATTTTCTAATAGGCCACTCACCGTGAATAACTGTATCTTTATCTCAGAAAATAAAACCAGTTCAAACAGAGAAATTCTCTATTATTTTGCTTCGAGTATGTAGTAAAAATATATTATTAAATTAATTATTATGAACCATGTCTACGAATTAAGTAGTTTATAAAAGTTCGATGAGTTTATAATTATTATATATTTCCTCGTTCTTAAAGACACTTACTATTGTTTGAAAATTATTTGATACATATGTATATATATATATATATATATATATATATATATATATATATATATATATATATATATATATATATATATATATATATATATATACTAAGGTATTTTTTATTCTTAACAAGAAAGATTTTAAACAAAATTTTGTAACAGGATTATATTCTTAAAATAAATGTTTTTTTTTAGAAAACATGGAAAATTATAATTTCAAGCACAGTAACTACTTAACAAGTAAGAATATCTTAAACTTGTTAAGTAGTCTATTTGAAGAAATATTTTTCCGCGTGCATATCACGACTGTAACTCAAGGCTTCATATTTGTTTACCTCTATCCTATAAATGGTTCATGGAAACTTTTTAGTTTTGTTGTATATTATATGAAGGCTAGTAGGTAGTTATCACTAAAACAGATATAATGTTATATTAAATTTATTGTCTTAACAGCTTGTCGCGCGAGCAAAGTTCATACAGGCATTAATTTTGTTTGGCAGAAATTGTAAGCACCTAAATTTTTTTTATTTTCTATTCACTCGACAAGCTTTTAAGACAATAAATTTACCATAATATATTATATCTGTTTCAGTGATAAATTTGATACTACTTTTATTAGGATTCATGTACGCGAACTACGTCCACTTATAATTAGCATTCAGCATTGTCCCAATGAAAAAACTATACTAATTTTTTTCGTTTTAGTACTGGGTTTTTCATTATATTTTGACACCCACCTACAGTCTTAACTACAGGAAACAGAAGAAAACTTTAAATCCAAAAGTTGTAGAATTTTTCCGCTATTATCTTTTGTGAATATCAAATTGTTAAAATATCTTAAAGATATTTAGATAAATTAACTTAACTTACATTTTTTAAAGTAACACCCTGTATATTACTTATCAGTAAATAAGATATTTTTTCCTGATTTCAGAAATATATAATTTGTTGACATTTAAATCAACCGTTTCTGAAATATTTGAGTTTTAAATTTAAAAAATTGTCGGTTAAAAAGATCTGGATAGCCATGACTAAACCAAATGCCTCATATGCAAATGTGATACTTTAGTTTTAATTAAAAGTCATTTCGAAGTTCTAAAATTGGTTTCTGAAGAAAAATACGCCGTATTGTTGTTATCCAAATAATAAAACTTACTTAAGTACTTATTGCGTATTTTTTTTCTTCAAAAACCTATTTTAGGACTTCCAAATGACTTTTAATTAAAACTAAAGCTGCCCATTTGGACTGATTACGAAAATTTTTCGAAAACACATTTTATCGAAAATATATTTCCTCGAAAACAGAACATTTCCAATAATACAGATATTTCAAAACTGGGGATGTTTCCAATTTTTTTTTTCTGAAACCAACTTCGAATTTTTTTAACTACTTTTTGAAACTAATTTTTTTAAGAAAACATGTTTTTAGAAAGAACATTTTTAAACATTGTTTCGAAAAAGACTTCGACTATTCATATTAAAAAACAACACTTTTTAATTTACTACAGAGTAACATAGCAAATACAAGGAAACGTAAACGAACACAAAAAGGGTTCGTTTAGGTTAGTTTAGGATCTTTTTGTCATTTTTTCATTGACATTTCATTCATTCATTCATTTAGAAAAACTATTCATTAAAATTTAGAAAAACTATATTTTCTACAAAAATATATTCCCGGCAAATGTGTTTTAAAAGGTTCTTTTAAAGAAAAATTACTTAATCTAACATCAAAAAAGATGTTTGTTGAAAAAAGAATCAGCTAAAAGAGTTGGTCATCTTAGCTTACACGCGACAGGACAAATTGTGTTTGATTAATATGGAAGTGTAAATATTGTAGCATTTTTTTTATTTGTGCCTTCTACTCATTTAGGGGGATATTTACAAAAGTACAATTTGTCTAAGACCAATTTTTCAATTCTATTTTAAAGCATTTGTCAAAAATACATTTTCTCAGAGAACATCTTTTTCGAAATTAATTTTTTTCGAATAGCATTAATTTTTTAAGCAACGGCTTTTTGAAAAAGTAATTTACGAGAAAGTGATGTACCAAAACCAAACCTAATCAAACCTGAAAAAGGTTCCCCATGAAAAAAAGGTTCTTCTAGGTTTGTTCAGGATCTTTTTTCGTCTTTTTTTATTAACATTGTCCAACCTATATTCATATATTCATAATTTAATTTTCTAAATATTGTTTTCAAAAAAAATATATTTTCGAAAAATGTACCTGTTTTAAAAATTATTTGTTTGGAGACATTTTTGAAAAAAAAATACCATCGAAATACGGGCTTTTGGAGAAAATATTTCATAAATCCGTTTTCTAAAAACCATCTTTGAAAAAGCTATCAGGACATTTTTGAAAAACTGTAGGTTCGAGATATGATTTTGAGAAAATATTTTTGAAAAATTTCGTTAATCCATTTTCAAAAAAGCTGTTTTTCGAAAAAATTAAAAATTATCCGGCGCAAATTTGAATAAGATCGCAGTGAGATATGTAAGGAAAGTTTTCATAAACAATCTAAGAGCATGTAAATCAAAAATGCTAAAAAAGGCTGGCATTTTTTATATTACATATTAGTATTGATCTATTATTTATATTCTTTTGGTATAATTCATTTCAAAGATCTTACATAGACGGAAAAATGCTTGTTTTTTTTATACTATTTTGTAGAATATGTAGAAATGGTTTATATTGATGTTACAATATTTATTTTTATAAAATTCGCTACTGAAATCCTTTTTGTCCAAGGCTCTAGGGTGCGCGCGCCCTCTGCGCCTCCGCTAAATCCGCCACTGCAACAAATGTCTTTTTGTTGAAGGATAATCAAAGAATTATTAGCTAGCCGATCCACCCGCGATTTATGCCCCTATTTCCTTAAGGGGTTATATACAGTTAGGAGGCCTAAAAAAAGCGATTTTTCAAGAATTTTTCCTGAGAAGACTTTTAAATGTATTAATGTGAAAATTTGTACACATATCATGGTAACTTTTAACTGTATTTTAAGATTTTTGTATTTGTAAAATAATAATTTGGAAAGCTGCTATAGCTGATCTCCAGGAGTTCCTCTCAAAAAAGGCATCTTGCGGTGACAACGATATCTCTGGACTGGATCATCGAAAATGAAAAAACCAAGCGGATTTCGTTAAAGTAATGTATAATCTTCTAATTAATCGAAGGAATAAGCAAAATAAAATTGTTTGACAAAATGGCGGCTTCTCAAAAAAAACCGATTTTTGACCAAAAGTTTGGCCTTAAATTGTTTATATAAAAAAAATATTTATCGGTGAGAAAAAACCTTAGATTAATTAGTACAAAATATATTTAAGAAGCTTGTGTTAAAATTTTAGACTGATCGGTTCAGCCGTTTCCGAGAAATCTCCGTCACAGACTTTAAAAACACAGTTTTGAGAAAAACGCGTTTAAAGTTTCAAAAGCACTCTACATAGCGTACAATCGCTCTGACACGTCTTTACAAATATGCGTGTAACTTCGAAAATAATCGCCGGATTGCCTTGAAATTTTCTGTGTGTGTACTGGTATATATGTACATTACGAAAATGAACTTAAAAAAAATCGATTTTTTGAAAATTCTAACTGTATGTAACCCCTTAACAGATGCTTAATTTCATTAACATGTCTCTTTACCTGCTTCTTACTGCGTAATTTGCAATGTTTTGACATAAACCATTTGCACCGAAAATGAAGATTACTTTATTTCTAAAATAAAATTAAAACTCAAAATGGCAAAAATTGGACATACATCACTTCAGAACTAAGGGGCTCAATTGTTACACGCCATGTAGATAATAATATATTTCTACGTCAGCTTTTTACTACGAATTTTAAGCTCACAATGGCTGTGTCATTCTGATAATATTATACCTTTGTGGAATTTTAAACTAGGATTTACTTTTGTTATTGATGGTACACGTAAATTACGTGTAAGAAAACATAATTAATTTAAAGGTCACTGTTACAGGATCAAGAATACTTAAAAATGCAACAAAATTGCAGGAAGGATGTAAAAGGGAAGTGACACACTTATTCAATTTGTTTATGTATTTGGTCTTATTAATCCGTTTAGTAACAATAACAAACAAATATTTTTAGTCGTTAGTAATATGAATATGCATCTTAAATCGCGCGGATTTATATATCACTACTAATTTTATACCCAATCAAACCCAATCAAACCCAACCTAAACAAAACAAAACTCAATGAAATTAAATGTAAAAATAAACCTAAAAAAAAAAAAACTTAATAAAACATTATCGCTAACCTACACACGTTCCGTAAAAGTTTTTCTTGAATTGTTATCGAATTTATGCAGTACATTTGCGGCTCACTGTATACTGGGTTTTGTAACTGTCGTGGCTCAGGTTATTGTTCTATGTTTCACACCCTGCCCATAAGGATTATGCCTTAACATACTAGTTTTTTTTCAACTTTATTAATCTATTTTTTTTTTTCATTTTGTTTGTTTTGGGTCGATTATCCCCAAAACAAAAACCCGTCACGTAAAATCCTTTGACCCTCATATTAAGAGGAAACTCCCCTATAACGTATAATATGTACGGGTTTTCTCTTATATTTTGAACGGGGTTCACAGTCCTTATTTTTAGAGATATGGAAAAATGTTTAATACAAAAATTTTAGGGTTTTATCGAAATCATCAGAATTTTCTAAAAAAATAAACAAATGATAATCAGAATGTCAAAAAATCGCTATCACCTTTAATTTTTTAAATAGAACACCCTGTATATTTTCAACGATTTAGAAAGATATATTTTTTCTGATTTCAAAAATATATAGTTTGTTTATGTTTCTTTAAGCAGTTTTTGAAAATATTTAGATTTAAATGTTTAAAAATGTTCAAAGCTATACATACGTTTGTGATCACTGAACAAGTGATTCCAAAGCCACCTATGCTTGAGCGGCTATGACTTAAAACTGAGCATTTTCAAATATTTAAATCTAAATATTTTAAAAACTGCTTAAAAAATCATAAACAAACTATATATTTTTGAAATCAGAAAAAAGTTATCTTTCTAAATGGTTGAAAATATACAGGGTGTTCAATTTAAAAAATTGTTGATAGCGATTTTTTGACATTCTGATTATCATTTGTTTATTTTTTTAGAAAATTCTGATGATTTAGATAAAACCCTAAAATTTATGTATTAAACATTTTTCCATGTCTCTAAAAATAAGGACTGTGGACCCCGTTCAAAATATAAGAGAAAACCCTGCACATTAAAATGATTAATATCGATTATTAACATTTTTGGCGATTGTAACTATTAAATCATTTTAGTGACTGAAGTTAATTACTAGCAGTAAGTTCAATACAAGCAACCCTTTAAATATATTCTGAGAAGTAAAAAAAAATATTCTCCAATATAAAATATAATTAAGTAAGGTCGGCTCCACAAATTGAAGCCTGCTTTGGGGCCAACGGTATTCGTCCAACGTGTGTACTGACAACATAGTGTTGACGCCAACCCTATTTTATCGATGCACATGTTTGGACGGCTCTAAAAATTCGATCCAACTTTCGGGCGAGCAGCGTTTGTCCAATGTGTGTACCTGTAAAATGGAGTTGGCGCCAACTCGATTCCCACGATACCAACGCCGTTGCCACTGAACTTGGGTCCAACGTGTGGACACCACTGGCCAATATGGGTTGAGAAAATACAAAGCTTTTTATGGAAAAACCGACATCAGGATTAAATGGCCCATCTTTACGTTGATCCAGTCTACGCCATAGACGAATGTAAACAAAGTTGGGCAAAGCAAAGTGAGGCAAGTATTACCACATGTCGCGTTGGTCAACGTTTTAGTCACTACCCTAACGCCTTCAATCCATTAAATCCAGCCAACTTATATGGATCTTACCGATATTGGTGGAGCAAGAACAAATATTTGACTTGTGCATCAAAAACCGAGGCAAATAACGACAAGCGACAAGTGGAGTGAAATGGATGGAGTGACCAGATCAAGTTACGTATAGACGGGGCTATTATAAAAGATTATTGTAAATCGCAGGCGGTGTTGCTAATGGCCTGATAATTATCAAAGTCTACCATAATTTTGACTTTTATTTGATAATCGATATAGAGCTACTATCAGAAGTCTAATCTACCAAAATTTATAAGACCAAGTTTTTTTTCGGCCTTTACTTTAAAAATTATTTTTATTTTTATTAATTTACACTTTAATTTTGTAATCGGAGAAGGGTATTTTTTTTATAAAAGTGGTAATTCTTTATTAAATGTTCAAATGTTTTGTATTTTGGTGTAAACGCAAGGTAAAGTGGACTAAAATTTCTAGAAGAAAATTAGATAGTTGTAAAGTTACAACATAAAAAAGCGTTTTAGGTTTATCCTTAAAAAACACATCAAATCACAAAGAAAAATCTAATAATTTTTCCTCAAATCTGATAACTTTTTTATTTTCTTCCGATATCGATTAGTGTTGTCCATTGGCAACACTGATCGCAGGATACCCAAAAGGATTTACAACGTAGTGGACATGGCGCAAACTTTACTCATTTATTCTAAATTGTTTACATTTGCTACCTGGAAAGTTTTTCTAAAAATAATGACTTGTTTACCATTCTTAAGCAATAATAACCTGTTTTTTAATATAAATAGATCTCGTTGGACGGTGATATAACATTCCATAATTTGAACATACCATTTAGTTATTAAATTTCCCATTTTTTAGTATGTAATCTCATCTTCCAAAATTAGAAAAAATTCGTCTGCAACTCTAAGAGTAAGATTGTCAGTATATGTACACGGTGGGCCAAAAAATTATTCTTTTTTGAATTACTTTTGTGTTTAAAATCATTTGTAAACCAAATTTGCAGGAAATATTTACAAAAGTATAGGTTCTAGTAAAATGAATTTAAAAGGAATAAGACTGAATTAGAATATCATACAGGGTAGGTTAAAAAAAGAAGTAACTTTAAACGAGTCGCAAAAATATGTTCTTATTTTTTTAAATAATTGGGATTTACATGTGAAAGCCTCTTATATTCTCAACAAAAAACATCTTTTGATTTATTTTTATATTTCATTCGGTTCAGCATTTATGACCAATTTTCTGACCCAATGTTTCTACGCAGTTAATAACTGAATATCACTGTTTTTAGTCAGTTAGCCGTGGAAACAATTTAGTGTCGTCTTTTTAATAATGATTGCTTGATTGCTATGAATTTTAAGTTGACAGTTGTCACAGTTAAAGTGAAAATACTGATCCTTACAAAAGACGATAAAATCTTGATAAAAGCGCTTTGGCAAGAAAGAAACTATGGTGCAAGAAGAATGATGCGTGAATTTCCCAACAGAAATTGGAAAATATCAAGTCTTTCAAGACTACTTAAAAAAAAATTAGGGAAAATATCGGGAATTTTGAGAGAAAGCAAGGGAGTGGGAGGCCACGCGTAAGGATCCAGAG
This sequence comes from Philopedon plagiatum, assembly GCA_963971165.1. NCBI lineage: Eukaryota > Metazoa > Arthropoda > Insecta > Coleoptera > Curculionidae > Philopedon > Philopedon plagiatum. Next base: position 72,310,051 of record OZ020194.1, read on the forward strand.
GAACATTTAAATAGTAAGAAACAATACTAAAAGTCCTGTTAACTTTCCAGGAAGTAGTAAAAGCCCCAGAATGATTAAAAAAGATTATCTTATAAAAATATCTTCAGTAAGACGGATTGTTAAGGAAGATCTTCGTTTTAAAACATTTAAAAGGAGGTATCCATAAGGTCATTTGGTCAATGACCCACCTAAATTTATTTTTAATGATCCACCAAATAATTTATTTTTTAACGACCCACCAATAATATTGCGCCACTCCCACTATGGAAATACACACGAACCGCCCCGTGAAATATACTCTTTTAAAACACTTGGGTTGGACAAAGAAAAACTAATTAGGTACCTAATATGCGCAATGTATTTGCATTGTATTAATGTATTATTAATTAGCTGCTAAATATAGAAATACGATTTCTCAGCCACGCCGATGTTAGTCATCAAATATAACGGCATCGGCACGGATTTCCTCACATTAGCAGCGTGGTCCAGTGGTAGAGTCTCAGCTAGTGAACCAAGGGGCCGTCGCGTCGGTTTAAGGCTGTACTCGGGTGGGCATTTTTAAAATTTTTGTTATTTAAAAAATTAGATCGGCTCTAAAAGGTGTATATAATTCATAAATACAACCTGACAAAATCTAAAATTAATTTCATTTCACTTACCTACCTCTTCTATCAGTTACCTGAGTCCGACCCCGACTTTTGCATCATCTAACATTGAAATCTGGTCTGTAGACATAACTCACCTAACCTAACATAACTCATGTTTCATGTATTCATAATCATTACATCAAAACTACACTATTATCACCTATACCACGCGGACGAAGTCGTGGACGGAAGCTAGTCAGCTTATAAAAGATCACGTCTGGAGGATGATTGGAATAAGTATAAACAGTTTCCTAGTCATACCTTATCTTTAACGAAACCAAAAGGAATTATTTACAAAATCTTTGTCAGGAAAATAACTCTACAAAACCTTGGAAATCTTTAAGGAACCTTAACGTTCTCTCAAACAAAAACCATACTCTTCCTACTCAGCCTTTTAACCCGAAAGATTTGGTTTTCTTCAGAACGTGTCTAGAAATGTAACAACAAAATGGAATTTTGCAATAATAACGTTTATTTACCAAATAATAATTTCTTATTACTTATTACCTTTAACAACTGACGAAGGAGTGCACGATATTCTACATAATACAAAAACTGAGGCTTACGGTAGTGATAATATTTCAAGCAGCCCTCTTATTCATGAATATATTTTACATATCATTTTACTATTGTATTGAACAAAAGTATTATCCAGCTCCAGAGTCCGACCCCGATTTTTGCATCATCTAACATTGAAATCTGGTCTCTAGACATAACTCACCTAACCTAACATAACCCATGTTTCATGTATTCATAATCATGACATCGAAACTACACTATTAGCACCTATACCACGCGGACGAAGTCGTGGACGGAAGCTAGTCAGCTTATAAAAGATCACGTCTGGAGGATGATTGGAATAAGTATAAACAGTTTCCTAATCATACCTTATCTTTAACGAAACCAAAAGGAATTATTTACAAAATCTTTGTCAGGAAAATAACTCTACAAAACCTTGGAAATCTTTAAGGAAACTTAACGTTCTCTCAAACAAAGACCATACCCTTCCTACTCAGCCTTTTAACCCGAAAGATTTAGTTTTCTTCAGAACGTGTCTAGAACAACAAAATGGAATTTTGCAATAATGTTTATTTCCCAAATAATAATTTCTTATTACTTATTACCTTTAACAACTGACGAAGGAGTGCACGATATTCTACATAATACAAAAACTGAGGCTTACGGTAGTGATAATATTTCAAGCAGCCCTCTTATTCATGAATATATTTTACATATCATTTTACTATTGTATTGAACAAAAGTATTATCCAGCTCTGTGGAAATCAGCTATAGCTAAGCCATTGCCTAAAAGTGCTAATCCAAAAAATTTTAACGATCAAAGATTGATCAGTATTATACTGCCAGCAATCTCTAAAATTTTTGAGAGAGTTACAACAGCGTTGGATAACATTATGACCGCCTGTTAGGAGGATTTGGTCACTGTTTTGGTTCTGTTGGATTTCTCGAAGGCGTTTGATACCATTGACGATCGTTTATTATGCTCTAAACTGAAGTATTATGGCTAAGGTTGGGTTGGGTTGGGTTGAGTTAGGCTGTCTTAGCCGCTAAGACAGCTCTGCTGCCAAGCTGATGGTCTCATATTTGCGGGGCAGAGGTCAGAGAGTTGCTATTAATGATGTTTTCTCTAATATGGTTTCGGTCTTATCGGGTGTTCCACAGGGATCTATCTCGGGACTTAAACTTTTCATTATTTACACTACACAGTTTGAATTCGATTCAGAACTGTAGGGTGGTAGCATATGCCGACGACACACAACTATCTTTTTGAAATAAGTAGTAATCTGGAGGCTTAATAACGAACGATTTCTGTAATACTGTGATGGCACTCGCTATTTCTTGGTAATTATTAAAAATATTTTAGAAATCAATTTCAGTTTGAGGGTCTTAAAATTTCAGCTTTTACGGTAGGAAATCGCAAGACATCGCGGTATTTATAGTTTCAGTGCCTATGGTCGGGCAGCGAACCCTACTTATAATTAATACTGGTGCCTTTAGTAAAAGAAAGCTAAACGACACTCACTTGTTTTAATAAAATGACCCTTTTTGAGAGGTAATACGATTTTGTCATGAATACATAATAAAAATAAAAATAGAATTAAATTTTTTTATCACGTACAATAAAATTCCAGTATGAATAACAAAAAGTTTTTGTTTGTGACAAAATCCATAACATATTAAAGAGATGAGTAAAGAAATGTAAACCGGAAACTTTCTTAAGTAGTTTATTTTTGTTAGAAGAAATGACGCAATGCCTTTATATTCTACCATGTTTTGAGGATTCAGTTTCATTATTATGAATTATGTGTATGCACGTAAGTATTTGAACGAGAGTTGATTCCTAAATTTTATCTCACCCTATTTGAAATAAGATATTTAAGTTTGTGCCTTACGTCTTACGAAAGGCCCTTGCTATATATCCCTTAAAGTTTTAACAGTCCTCCAAAAATTCCATTACATCTGGGAGAAAAGTTTGTCCAATTTCCTTTGACAACTGATTCACAGTAGAAATCAAGTTTTCGTCTGTGTTAATTTTAAAAAAGGATAGTAGTAACGGGCTACCAAATCAAGTAAGGGATGTTAAGTGGTTCATTGTTTTTACAGGCAGGGTTATGACATGAACAGTTCAAATTAAAATAAGTTTATATCAATCACAGCAATTGAAAAGCTTGTAACTGTGGTACTTACAATATTAGTCACTCTTAAAACCAGTTAACCGGTTGAGTCCAGTAGCGTGTTTTTGGTACTGGTGTGAAGGGAAGGTATTACCCATGGCCATTACCCCACAGCGACAATAATCGCTTCGGAGAGGGGATTACAATTTTTGCAATCCCTATTCGATTTTTTTACAATTTTTGCATTAAGAAAAGACTGAATTTAAGCGGCCAGAACCAGAAAGCAGAGGAAAAGAAATTAAAATTCATGTTAGGCTCAAATACCGAAAAAGCTTATAGAGCGTAAAAGTCAATTACAACGCATTTAGACTTCTCAGCTTTAACCACAACGCAATATCGCAAAATTTGAGTTGTGACACTTTTAGAAAAGCTCATAACGCATTTTTGGTCAAAAAGGCTGGACAGCTAAATGTGTATTAAAGTTCTTCGGATAATCGACCAAAACACATTCTGCCAGTGAGAAAACACCACAATATGTGGTGAATGCCTATTAATACAGCCATTACGCGATGTATGACACCTTTTTTAACAAACAAATTGAGTTGAAGAAGGTTATAGGGAAATAAACAATTGAACTGTTTATACCATTCACATCAACATTTTTCAGTCCTGATAATTTTGGCTTAATCTTCACCTTATTCTCAATGGCCATGATTTTTTTCAGATTTTTCTGAGCGATCCTTTTGGTGATAAGAGTGAGGGACAGCCATTTCTAGGTGCTTTTCCCGAAAACTGTTTAAAAAAAACACATGATATATTGTTCAAATCGTACTTCAATAAGTTTTTACTTGACACCCTACCCGATGCCCTTGAAATTTTGTTTTCCATTTCCCAATGTACCCCCTGAAATTACGCTCCAGAATTAAAATTCAACTTTTTATTTGTCACGTCTATAATTGGGCACCCACACTCTATCTCTGTGCTAAATTTCAAATTTTTACGTCGAATAGTTTCAGAGAAAATTGCCTGTGACGGACTGGCGGACGGACACCGAAGTGATTCCATAAGCATTCCGTTTGGCTAATTTTGGCACGGAACAATAAAAAAAAATGTTTCAGTGGGAAATTAAATAGCCTAAAATGTTTTTGACAAAATATGAAATTTAAAAAGTAAGATCCATTTCGTTTTAAACTCTTTACTCCTGTAACTTCAGTTAAATTTTGTTTTTAATAAAATAAGAAGATTAACGTTACTTGTATTCTTGCACCTTAACCCCTTGTTGAATACCCTTTCATACAGTAAATTACAACTGACTGGTAGGACCAGAGTAATAAGATTAAATTTTTAGTTAGTTGTAAATTTTTGCCTAGCCAAGTTCTAAATTATTTGGTTTCAGTGCCTTATCCCTTAAACCGATATTTTTTATTAACTGGAAGATAAAATAATGCTCTTATATTTTATATTCAAAATTCTAAATAATATAATTCCAACCTTTTCCATGATTCCATTTTCTTCGAAATGTGGTAAAAAGATATATTTTAATATGTTAAGCTTTACCTTAAGTTGTCAGGTTTTTAAGACTTATAGGAGGATCTCTTCTTTTTGTTAGAGAAAGTCTCGACTTTTATGTAAGTGCTTTTTAAGACGTTAAAAAAATGTCCGTATTGTTGCAAAGGCTCTTCGGGGGGGAGAGGCTATGCATTAGGATAAAAAAAAGTTGTCGACCTTTTTGCAAACATAGTTGTAGGGGAAGACGATAGACATTTCTTCCTTCAAGGAGGACTAGTTCTCAGAAGAAGGATCCTTGGAAACCGTATTTTTACTAATAACGAGTAACACTTGGAAACTTGTCAATTAAAGAAATGTGTAGAATATACAATATGTAGCGCTAATTACTTCTAACTATCTAAATATACAATGGGAATCTTTTGTTTGCTTTCTAATGTTAAATTTTTCAACCTGCCTTTGGCTTATTGTTTACATTTTTTATTTCGTCGTTACTGCTAATCTTTTTACGAAATTATTAACAAAAATCAAGCTACACATTTATCATTCTATATATAGGGTGTTATGAAATTCACTGCATATAGTGAAACCAGTAAATCATGATATGAATTAAGATTGAATAAAATATTCATAAATGGCGCTTCACGATAAAAAAAAAGGTATATATCAGCCCTCAAAAAAAATTGTAGTCGCTGCGCACCACAGGGAATAACTATATATATAAAAAAAAATTGAACAACGTCAGTCACAGAAAAAAACTTTTGTTTTGACGTCACTACTGCCTGTGGCGTTGCCAAGTCTCTCTAATCCATATTCATATGTAAGAAGTTTGAAAAATAATATTTTTGTTATCTTTAAAGCAAAAAATCCTACTAAAGGTGAATTTATGCAGACCACTTTAAATTTAATTTAACTTTAGTTTATCGTTAATTTTACTTTAAGAAGTTTTTGGAGCATTGAAAGTTAGAATTAAAGTTATGGATAAACGTTTTTATGCCTTCATATGTATTTAACTCGTACCAAATTAAATGTTATATTAAATTTAAATTAGGGTTAAATTAAATTTAAAGTGGTCTGCAGAAATCCACCTTAACTCTGTCAAAACTCTAAGTTTCAAAAATTTAACATGCCACAACACAAACAAATCCAGGGAACAGCTGTTGAAACTAAGAGTAGGTACAATAATAATGTTCAACTAGGTCGACTAGAAATTTTTGGAGGAAAAAGAGTACCTATACAGAAATTTTAGTTCAAAATTAGCTTCAAACCAAAAAAAACCTAATACTTAAGCATGTAGTTTTTTTATTTGCCTATTTCTAATCATATTTAACAGAAGATTTAGCTTTTATTAACAGGTTAATTTATATCGTCCTTAATTTTTAAGCGAATCTCCTCACAACTTAAATTAATAATAAACGTTACCTTCATAACCTCTCCCAGTGTTAAAACAGTCATTTGACTTTTTTCATCCGTCCAATAATTTTTAATTTCGATAGAGTATTTAACAGTCTACGTTAGTACTACCAGGTAACGTAAAAATACTCAATAAGATTTTCTGATACATGTTGCCTCAAATGCATCAGTGTATTTATACTTGCCAAGCGCACTTATTTACGACAAAAAATTCAAAAACTCGACAAAATAACTATAAAAACGAACGCGCTTCCAAACGACGCACTACGAAGCTCTTGACTGGAATTAAAATCAAAAAAAGAAACAAACTTTCTCTATCGGACTCGCACGCTGTTCAAACAATAATAAAGTTTATTACTATTACTACACAATACCACCCAGCCGTTTGGTTAAAACATGAAAGTCCAACAAACACTACGAAACGTTTTGTTTTCTTATAAATGGTCAACACTATAAAAACATACCATAGCGCTATTAAAAAACTGAAAATTTTTTTCCTACTAGGAGAATGACGGAATTTTAAAAGTCGGCCGGTCAAAGTGCGCCAGTGGAGCTAACGGGCCACTGCACGAGCCAGTTATGACGTCGTGATGTTGCGCTGTTACATAACGCGCAGCTATGCCAGATGTTCACCCAATCACAGTGTGAGCTTTCGTCGCTTAGACGTCCGGCGAAAACAGAAACGTGAAAGTCGATGCCGTCGACTCCTCTCGTCGCAAGAAACAGATGAAGACAGAAGAGCGGTAAAAATCAGAACGAGGAAAGAGAAAGCACTGCGTCCGAACATATGATAAAAACGTGTCGCCTTGTAAAATTAAGAAAATTCTGTCGTCGATTATTACCGGGAACAAAAAAATTGATTTGTATAAAAAGCGAGCATTAAAAAAGATATGGAGAATATCCTTCAACTGGTTCTGGACAATACGCTGCGAACGCGCGCACTTGCCTTTTTACTATTTTTTTTCTCTTGGCTTGGCTTACGAAAAGGTTTAAATTTTTTCTACCTGTGTCTTAAATTACGCTTAAAACAGAAAATAAATTATCCCTAAAGATTTATATGTCTGGCAATGTTACAACAAATTCAATTGTTTTAAGTTTTTCGCGCGCAATTTTCTATCAGGCGTTATCTTGGGCCATGTGTTCGCTTAGCCAGGTGCGTCGAACATGGACGGATTTTAGGGTAATTTTGAAAATTTTTAAAATGTTCGATTCAAGAAAAAAGTATTGGGGATGTCTGTAGACTACCCTAGGAGTCACTATTCCAATATATGTAACCATTTCATAACACCCTGTTGGGACATGGGATTTGCGTGGTAAATTTTTGATCCCATGATCCCATGCTAACTTTTGTTCTACTGGGAACTAAAAGACAAAATTTTCAACAGAGGTTGTTTAAATCCTTACAAGACGGCACGTGACTTATTTTTACCAGTAAGGCTATCAAAGATAAAAAATTACTTCCTTTTTAGTAAAACGCATTTTTTTTTAACCTCTGTATGTCAGGTATTTGATTTTGACCCTGCCATGCATTGTTTAAATTAATTTGTCACTGTTAACTAAATAGGTCTAAAAAACTGTTATTTATCATGAAAAATAATACATTTTCCTGAAATTCTTATGGAATTGCTGGGAAAAAAACCGTTCAACGCGAATTAAAGTCCCTAAAATATGTACTTATCGAGATTCGGTCCAAAATTCTTAGAACAAAAGGTAACATGGGTTGAAACAATTACCATGCAAATCCCCTGTCCCGAGTTAAAAAAAAAAGCACTGTAAAATTGCTTTTGCAAAGGAAGTTATAAGTAAGTTTGCTAATTTTTATTTTCGAAATTTTTCAGATCTTTACATTTTCAGGCCTGTAGAGTAGTGTAGAGTACAGAATACAGTTCCTAAAATAGTTTCTTTATAAATAAAATTCAATGATAGTCTGCAGCTTACTAACAATAAATAATTTTATTAGATACATACATTTTATTTATATTTTCTATTTAACTTTGAATTATACAATATGTTTGACGGAAATAGAAGAAAATATTGCACTAATCCTAATATTACTAAATCTAAGTACAAAATAAAAATTGACGTTTATCTATCTTATAATACAATATTAAAATAAAATCTTTTTATTTTTGAGAAAAATATTGTTCTAAAAAGTGTGCTTACTGAACTAAAATGTTATTTCTCTCCAATATGTATATAGCTGTTAAAATTGGATGTTTTAGATATTAAAAAGCACTTAAGAGGATACAAACTGCCACCCGTACTACCGTTAGTACTCGTATGATTCAGAACGAGCAATGAAGTTAAGGTAATTAGCCAGAATCAACTTAACAACAAACTACGGGCAACAAGGGTTAACTATTCTGATCAAAATGGCGGTTAAATGACATTTTGGTATATTTTTTAAAAGTGAATGAGAAGTTGAGCCATAAATGACGAAAATCGAAAATAAAAAAAGGAAAGAAATCATCATCATTGGTCGGCTGATTACGTATGCATATGTTTGTAAAAACTATATTATTTCTGTTACTTATATTAGCAAAGCAAATCCGAGCAAAAATCATTTCTTTTTCAAAAAATTTACGGAGAAGTCCGATAATACTCAAATTAGTGATTTTATTGCAACTAAGTAAAAGGATACTATAAAATATTATAATTTATGGAAACAAAATTTTAATGTGTTTAAAAATAATTGAGTAATATTTATCCAAATTATCGCCGTGATTCCGGAGGCCGTCGCGGCGCTGTGGCGCGAATTTATCTATGAATGTCTCACTTCATTACACACATTGAATCTTCTTTATTTTTAAAAGTATTTGAAAAAACTCACGGACTATCATATAATTTTTAAACTTTTTACATACAAAAAAATGATTGAACTGTTCCATTATCTTTTGCAAATACAAGATGGCAAACTCGAAAAATCTCTGTTTGGTCATAACTAGAAATGTCGACAAATTGTTGCTGATTTGAAAATTAAATTAACATATTTGTGCAAGTAAAGGATACTACTGCGCATCATCTTTACTCCTTGTATGACAGTACCAAAATGCAACGTAACACCGTTTTAAAAATAAGTAATGAAAATTTGTCTTTGGGATTTGGTAAATACTGCTGCTAGTAGATACTACACAATACACAATGACATTAACAACGAGCATTTATTAATACGAATATATTTTATAAAATGACTTATCAATCTTCTGATTTCAATTAAACTATTTTTTTTTATTTATTTACTATGTTTGTCAAAGATGTCGCTAGTATAGCCTACGATAATGAAACAGCAGCGTAACTTCATTAAAATATGAATGTAATAAGTGACGTTTAACCTCTTGTTGAATTGCCACAGGAACAATCATTAACGACAAAAAGTTTAAACAGGCAGTTCTGAAAGTATTTAATATGAAATATTAAATCAAAATATTACATGTACATCAATTTATTTTTGCTAAGGAACTACAGCTTACCAAAAATAAACCAGGAAAAATGTTTTAGCTCTAGAATCATTTTAGAACACTATTTAGAACATGATAAATAGTCTCAATTTAAGTCAAAACCGGCAAACTCATTTGCTATAGATTTGATGGTAATGATATTTTCCAACTTCATAGTTTTACAATAAAGGTTAGGTTTTTGGTATTTTCCAATACTGGAGATGTTTCATTAAAAAATGGATGAAATAATTTCATTTTAAAAATGTTGTGTACCCATATGAAGATGTTTACAAGACACCAATGATTACGATTAGAAAGAAAAGTATTAACTAGTTATCCAGTTTTAGTTAATAATGAGTGGAAACACCTTTCTACCAATTCGCCAAATCTTTTCGGCAAGGAACTGGTAAATGTTTATCTAGTGGTATCTTATCCCGTGCTAACTTCACTGCATGGTAAAAACTTCCTAGAGTCACACAACCTTTTGCAATGCCACTGGAACGAGTCGTATTTCTATGAAGATGTAAGGATAGTCGTAGAAACAAATGTAATCCAGATTTTTTTTACGGAAAATGACAGCAGATTCTTTACCAAACAAGCATATGTGGGATAGAAGTAAAAACGAAAGCAATGAAAACGCTAGTTCAATAAAAGACTCAAGAGAAAAGGCTATTTTTGACTCTTTTCCAGGTGCCCTCCTGCTATTAAAATTTCTAAGCCCAGAAATAGCAATAGCAAGAGGGCATCTAGGCCAGAATCAAAAATAACCTTTCTTGAGTTTTTCTTGACGGTCTTTTATTAGAAAAACTCAAGAGAAAGAGACTATTTTTGATTCAAGACCAGGCCAGTCCAGGAGGGCACCTGGACTTGAATCAACAATAGTCTTTTTCTCTTGAGTTTTTCTAATAAAAGACAGTCAAGAAAAACTCAAGAAAGGCTATTTTTGATTCTGGCCTAGATGCCCTCCTGCTATCGCTATTTCTGGGCCCAGAAATCGCGCTAGCGGGAGGGAATCTGGAACTAGATATAGCCCCTTTATTTGGAGAATTTCTTGACGGTCTTTTATAGCACTAGCGAAGAATTTATTTATTTACATTTTTACTTACTACCTGTAGATCTAACAAATTTCCCTGTGTATACTATATCACTGGTTAAAAGAATGACCTAGGGTCTTTAGGAGCTTTAAGACGTGACAGGTTGCTATGGAATAAGGTACCACAATATAAAGGAAGCATCTTATAGTAGTTTATGGCAAGAAGGCTCAATAATGAGCGCCTTGAAATGATAAAACACTGTATTAACCAAAACTAGAAATCCGGTCAATATTTTCATCTTACATTTTAATCCTTGGTGTCTTTTGACTTACTGAAACTAAATTATTTTTACCAGGTATTCTATCTTCTGTAACCTAGTATATTATACATATATAGGGTGTGTTTAAAGACAGATTTTAAAAAATGTATTAGGGGACATCCACAAATCCGATCGAAAACGTGTTGCGATCTCCAGTGTATTAAAAAAATATTTATATATGTTTTTAAGATAAACTACGCCACTGGAGAAACAGAACTAAGAACGCGTCATGTTTATACCAAAATGTTATAAGAGATTTTAAAGTGATTAAAAATAAATCAAATAATATTTATTTCAGCAACTCTCTGAAAAATTGATAAATAAAAATTATGTACATTATTCATATACAGGGTGTCCGAAAAGTCTCAATATGGGCAAATATATTTGCTATTAGTGAAGATAGAGACGCCAAATTTTAGGTGTATCTTATTGGTTATAAATCTACTTTTTTATGTAATCTAACTTCTTCACCGGATTGTGGCGGTCAATTTAAGAGGAGTTGAGATAAAAAAATTTTAATGCAACCCTATGCCGCGTGGTAGGTACCTCATTTTAAAGGTCTTCAAAAAAGAAACATTTTACCGCAACCCCGAGGTCCGTAAAAAACTAAAAATTGTAAAAAATTCAAAGTTTAAATGCCTTTATTTGTCTTATTACTTTAAAAGTTGTTCGAAATGTGAACCGTCAACTTCTTGGCAGTAATAAAGTCGATTTTGTGACTCTGTCAAGAAGTAACACCTGCCATTCTCTAAAATATGAGAAGTGAGTTTCAAAATCCACTTTATTACTGCCCAAGAAGTTCATGGTGGTCATTTTGAACAACTTTTAAAGTAATAAGAGAAATATAGGTATTTAAATTTTTAATTTTTGTGATTTTTAATTTTTAAAGGCTTGCCATTTAAAAACGAATTAAGTGCGGACCTCGGGTTTGGGTTAAAATGTTTCTTTTTTGAAGATCTTTAAAATGAGGTACCAGAGGGCGCAGGGTTGACTTCCTAGCGTCGCCCCTTAAGGGGGTTAGAAAAGTTAATTTACATGAAAAAGTACATTTATTAATCAATAAAATAAACCTAAAATTTGGACTCTATCTTTACTAAGATTTGCCCATACTAAAACTTTTCGGATATCCTGTATATAACAGCATGTAAAATATCCCAAAACCAGGGAGTTTTTAAAAAAATTATCAGAAGTAGTTTTTTATTGAAATTTAAATGCTAGTTCTAAAGGTGACACTACATTTGTTTTATCTAGAATTTGTTCAAAGTAATGTGTGACAACGGTATTTATCATTAGTTAAGTTTTAAAACTAAAGATTAATTCATAATTCATGCAGTTTATTATCCTCATAACATCCACAAAATTTTACGAAATTATAAGTTGGAATAAGTTGTTACTTTTTACCACCCTATCTCTCGGGGACAAAGCATTTAAAAATGTTTTTTCTTATTTTTTTGACAAAGAATCTCCCCTTAAGCGGTTCTTCATCTTTGAACACCCTGTATATAGCAAAATAACAATAAATAATTATTAGTAAGTAATAATTTCTATATTAAAAGAAACTAAAAATTTAGCTACAATAAAATCTGTTCTATATAGCGTAATTATTATGAAGATCGCCTTCATTTATATGAAAACTAAATTGATTAATAAATAAACTATTAATTTGTTGTTTCTTTATTTATTGTCGTACCTCGCAAATAAAATGTGTCTTTGTAAAGACCTTTAAAATGAGGTACCAGGTTTCATTTAAAATTTTTGAACGCAACTCCTTAGCGTCACCCCTCATAGGGGTTAAAAAATTTAAACTACGTAAAAAAGTTGATTTAATAATATATATAAGATACACCCAAAATTTGGTATCTCTATCTTTACTACATAATAGTATTTCCCATACTAAGACTTTTTGGACACCCTGTATAAATAATCTGACAAATTGAAACCTTTCAGTTATGTAGCTTCTCGAGCCACTTTAATAATTGTCAAATTTTAATTTCAAAATGACTTCCAAATATTCTACAAAAATTTGAAATAATTATAGTTTTTGACCTCCAGTTTATTACCAATGACATTTTGTGTATTTTTCACACTTTGACGGGCTACCCAAAATTTTTAAAATAATCTATTATTACTTTTATACCATCATTTACATTATCATATTTAGCACAAATTAAAGTGTTGTCGGCAACAATATTATGGATAATCACAGTTTTTAAAATTTTATTCATATAAATAACATATTTAAGAATAAGTACTACATACATATTATTATTAATTTACGAATTCATTTTTGTTTTTTACGTTTCGTAACATAATTTGAAGAAACCAATTAAAATCTACGTATATTCCTGACCAGTGACCACAAGCAATTATCGTATTTCATACGACTGTAAAACTAACAATTGTTCTAATAGTTCTAACAAGACTCGTCAAATGTCAAACAATTTCAATTACTATAATGATTTCAAGCCACCTATATCTAACATTTATTTCAATTCGACTTTTGTTTTAGTTTTCAGTCAATAAGCACAGTTATGTTGCGGCTTCTAGATCCGATCGAGTACTATTCTAAAACGCTAAAACGATATGGAAGAATAAAAATTTATGAACTGGAAAGAGACAAAACGTTTTTCAAACCTCCGTCAACTGGATCAAGTTACCGCGATGTAAGTTGCATACATATCTGTGCTCATTGATTTGTGTTAAAGCTTAAACACACAGTAGCCAACATAACGTTGATTTAACGATAAGCAGTGTAGAAGAGTATCGATTATAACCGAATTGATATACAATGCATAGCTTTTACAATATAAAAACATATAATTGATGGTTAAGATTTTGTCAAACTGCCATGATAACAACCCTGCCATGTTTAAGTTCACAAACAATACTGTAAAAACCACGCCCATATTATTGAGATAAAAACTGTAGGCCATGTGGGTTTAGTCTTAAGCACTGTATATATATTTTTACTAAAACTCCCCCACCAGCTCCTGCGAGAAGAATCTTAATTTTACTTAAAGGTTACAGTGGAGGTGAGATTCAAAAGTATCCCCGGCGCTGGGACTTATGGTACCCGGATAGAGACACAAGTAAAGAAAGTTTGCCTTTCCCGCGCAAAATTGTTAGCTTAGGAATACACTCATCGGAGGGCGCTGACCATGAAACTCGTCTATCGCTACCTACAATGAAATTGTACTTTTCCATATTAATATTTTCAACATTAATCATTAAGATGGCACCGCAAGCATCACAAGATTTTACTGCTCACTCACGTTTTGTAGGTTATTTAATTTAATGTATATGTAATTAATTAAAATATTATGATACTAAATATTTTATGGATTTTTTTAATCATTACCTTTTAACTAATCATATGGCATCCTTGCCTTCTGCTATATATCATATAGGTTTTTTGTGCAAGCTTTATTTTGCAAAAAGCCATACTTCGTCCATCGGAACCACCATAATATTATACACTTACACGCATAGAAAATGACCAACTACACAATTTTGAAATCGAATGCATTTTCGTAGAAACCAGTCATCTTTTAAATAAAGAAAAGACATCTCGATTGATCTAGACCCACTGAAATGAGAATTACATAGTCTTTCATAAGACAAGTATACTTTTTGTAATTAAACTGGTGAATGGTTTCTTAAAAAAGCATTCAATTTCGAAAGTATGATGTATGCATGTAAGTTTACATATTAATACATACAGTGTGTCCATGGATGGAGTTGACAAGAGCGAAAAAATCTTTATTATTAATTTTACCACCAAAAGTCATTCTTTATAAACAAATTCTGCTTGTCAATAAATAAGTATACCATATAAAAATCTGAGATCAGATGTGCAGGATGTTAGTAACTTAAGAAAAATCAAAATGCTTTACTAAAGAAGTACCATTATTTAGTATTTTCAACCAAATGGTCATAAAACAAAGTTATGGTCCAAAATAAAGCCTAAATACAAATTTTGTAATCAAAATTCTATCTTTTAAATTTAGAATAATAATAGTGTTTTTTGCGACTATTTGCAATTGTGACTGTAGTTTCCAAAATGTTCACAAAAGAAGAGCGTATTTATTTAATGCGGTGCGGTGGGATGGGAGGTAGCTATATAGAATAAATTTAAAAATTAGAATTTTGATTTCAAAATTTGCATTTAGGCTTTGTTTAGGATACAAGCCACTTTGTTTTACGAACATTTTATTTAAAATAATAAATAATGCTACTTCTCTCCCAAAGCATTTTCATTTTTCTTCATTTATTAACATCCTGTACATGTAATATCAGATTTTTGTACGGTAAACTTATTTTTTTGACAATAACAATTTTTTTATAAACCATGACTTTTGGTCGTAAAATTGATAATATACTGTATATTTCAATAAAAAACGCCGTTTGCTCTGTTATTAAAGCAGGTTTCCAAAAATGTGTTCCCAATAATAATGATTTCTTTGTTTTTTAAGTTTGATTCGATCGATCATTAAAGCAAGCTTGGGCGTACAGTCCAAGGATGGGGCTCATCAACAGCTTAGAAAGAGATGTGGTATTCAGTTTCTTGTCTATAAACTTTGTTAGCCTCTGGACACAAGCCGTTCCGGTTTAGAGACAGCAGCAGCAATCTATTATACCTAGATATGTATAAATCGGTGGAATGCATTATAGATCCCGACATTATAGATCAGTTTGTCCTAAAGGTACATGAAAACTATTGTGCAAAATTTTAATTTCCGCCACTAACATTTCACCTTATTAAAAATCCCAGCGTCGGGGCCGCTTATTGGCGACTCAAATTAAAAACGTTCAGTCGATTTGTTAACTACCGCCTAATGTTTTCGTTTCATCCTTGTCATCATTCTCGTATTATTTGACATCTTTGTTCATTTTGTCGTCTAGTGAGCAGGCGCGGCCCGTGAAATTTCAAAGTTGCATATCTCTGTTGCTACTTATGGGACCCCTACCAAATTCAGGTTTTTTAATAGTGAGCCTACTAGGAATGTTTTGGTAAAGAAAAAAAATATTTTGCAATTTGCGAAAAAAAGTTGATTTTTTGAATTGACCCACCTAGGTAAAAAATGAACACGCTTAGATATTTTATTTATTATTTTTTCTAAACAAGTTTTACATCATTTTGTCGACAATTCTTAAATTTTAAGAGAAAAAAATGTGTTGGTAGAAAGTTATAGTCATTTGAATTTTTTGAAACCGAAAAATAATTTAAATTTTCGGTTGCAAAAAATTCAAATGACTATAACTTTCTACTAACACATTTTTTTCTCTTAAAATTTAAGAATTGTCGACAAAATGATGTAAAATTAGTTTAGAAAAAATAATAAATAAAATATCTAAGCGTGTTAATTTTTTACCCAGGTGGGTCAATTCAAAAAATCAACTTTTTTTCGCAAATTGCAAAATATTTTTTTTCTTTACCAAAACATTCCTAGTAGGCTCACTATGAAAAAACCTGAATTTGGTATGGGTCCCATAAGTAGCAACAGAGATACGCAACTTTGAAATTTCACGGGCCGCGCCTGCTAGTGAGCCCCTCTTTCTCATTAAAAATCAGCTGATTGCAGCTGATTTCCTTAATTTGAGTCGCCAATAGTCACGGCAACATAAAAAATCTGGAGGTTGGAGTCATTGCCTTAAAAACAAGATATTAGCTAAATTTGGTATAACTACAATTAACATTATGTTCATTATTACCAAAAATTAATTTTTTCAACTGTTAAGAATCATAACACCATTCTTAAGATACCAATCTACACTACCAGCAGAGAAGAATTTAAATAGGACTAAATATTTATCAAATAAATAATCATTATTATCAAATCTAGAGCAAGGTTTTCCTGATTATGACGAATTTATCCTGCAATTTCTAATAATACAAAATAATAGTTTTAAGATTATTCTTAAGTACAACGTTCAGGATCACAATAAGTGTAAATATTCCTAAAATCTGTCATTCAATTTCAAAAAGAGTCAATCATCGTCTAGTGAAGTTTCCTCGGGCACTTCTTTATTTCTTCGTTCCACAATGTTGGAAAAATCTCCGTCGGTGTTGTCAGCTCGAATGTTGTCTTTGCAGTCGGTTATTATACTGAAACCAAAAAGTGTGTTTGTTGAATGCTGTTATGAGCAAAGTTTTAAACGTATTTTACTTCCGAAGCTAAGAATAATTAAAAAGAAAATCTAACACACCAGGATTTGGCTTCGAAGGATTTTGTATTGGAGGGGGGCTAAACCATGGTAATTGGAAAGTTTACTACTAATATTCTATATAAAATATAAAATTTTATACACACACACACACACACACATATATATATATATATATATATATATATATATATATATATATATATATATATATATATATATATTGTAACAACCTCGGGTATTTATTCTCAGTGGAGATGATCTATTGATCTAGGTTAACCTAAGATTTAAAGACTTCGTCAACGTAAATCGGTTTTCTTTTATTATTCCAAAATTTTATAAAATATAACGTCAAGCTCCTAAAAAAAATATATAATTTCTTGTCTTCAATATCCTCGACGAAGACTCCTCCAGAAAATGTCTATCACCGTGGATTCGTCTTCTTCAGGGGATCCGCTTGCCTTAGGGCAATACTATGTTCTCATATTGGACAGCTATAACGAAAAGTAAATATGCTACACTACATCAATGAGAAGGGGTTTCTGGATATTCGTATAAATGGACAGGTTAGAATGGGACTCCGTTGTATCGGGGTACCACCAAAAATAAAAAAAAAGGGGGCCTCGCTATACAAGAGAATCACACCCGTGGCAGGTCAACCGTGTGCGATCTCAATAGCAGAGGTTAAAACGGGGCTCCGCTGTTTTGGGGCACTACGCTCGTGGCAGGTCAACCGCGCGCAGACCCAACAGCAAGATAAAAAAATTAAAAGGGGGCCTCACTATATAAGAGAATCACACCCGTGGCAGGTCAACCGTATGCGATCTCAATAGCAGAGGTTAAAATGGGGCTCCGCTGTTTTGGGGCACTACGCTCGGGGCAGGTCAACCGCGCGCAGACCCAACAGCAAGATAAAAATTAAAAAGGGGGCCTCACTATATAAGAGAATCGCACCCGTGGCAGGTCAACCGTGTGCGATCTCAATAGCAGAGGTTAAAATGGGGCTCCGCTGTTTTGGGGTACTACGCTCGTGGCAGGACAACCGCGCGCAGACCCAACAGCAAGATAAAAATTAAAAAAAGGGGCCTCACTATTTAAGAGAATCACACCCGTGGCAGGTCAACCGTGTGCGATCTCAATAGCAGAGGTTAAAATGGGGCTCCGCTGTTTTGGGGTACTACGCTCGTGGCAGGACAACCGCGCGCAGACCCAACAGCAAGATAAAAAATTAAAAAGGGGCCTCGCTATTTAGGAGAATCTCACCCGTGGCAGGTCAACCGTGTGCGATCTCAATAGCAGAGGTTAAAATGGGGCTCCGCTGTTTTGGGGTACTACGCTCGTGGCAGGACAACCGCGCGCAGACCCAACAGCAAGATAAAAAATTAAAAAGGGGCCTCGCTATTTAGGAGAATCTCACCCGTGCCAGGTCAACCGTGTGCGATCTCAATAGCAGAGGTTAAAATGGGGCTCCGCTGTTTTGGGGTACTACGCTCGTGGCAGGTCAACCGCGCGCAGACCCAACAGCAGAATAAAAATTAAAAAGGGGCCTCACTATTTAAGAGAATCACACCCGTGGCAGGTCAACCGTATGCGATCTCAATAGCAGAGGTTAAAATGGGGCTCCGCTGTTTTGGGGTACTACGCTCGTGGCAGGACAACCGCGCGCAGACCCAACAGCAGGATAAAAATTAAAAAGGGGACCAATTGAAATAAATTTACAGAAAATTTGGTTGCTTACCCTTTAAGGTTAGAAGTTCTGTAGTTGTCGGGATCTGGAGCCAGACTCACTCTCTCCGCGTTCCGGACTGCCTTTTATAGTCGATGGTCGTCATGAGAATTGTTTATTGTACCGAGTAGACAAAAGTTAAATGTTCAAACAAAACCTGTCAACCTTGTCAACCTCTCTGTGACAAGCAAAATTGTATACAGGAAAACCCAAAACTAACAAAAATCAAAAATCCTTACATGGAACAACATGGACGAAAAGAAGAGGAGATAAAGCAAGCGAGGATTGAAAAATATCGTCACATTACCCCCTTCCCGTCGATAAAAAAAAAAATTAAGAATTAATTTTTTTTTAAAGTCTATCCGAATAAATTGGACGAAATTATGGTGTATAAAGACTTGTTTTATGATGTCGTATAGATAATGAAGACAAAAATTTTGAAAATTTCTTGCTGTCAAACTGTGTACCATTATCTGTAATTACTACTCTTGGACATCCAAAGTGCGACGGAATTCTGTCTCTGAAAATTTGACAAACCTTTTCTGCTGTAGCTTTCTTCAGTGGCTGTACCTCTGTCCATTTCGTAAAACGGTCTTGAAATACAATTACGTAATTATTTCCCTTAATGGACCTTGGTAAAGGACCCACTAGGTCGGTACTGACTGTATCCCAGGGACCATTCGTTGGCGAAAAGGACATCTTAAACCACAGTTTTCCAAATCTTCAACCAGAATCGGTCTGTTCAACTTGAAAATCCATGAAAAACGAGGATCTTCAACTTCTTCGGGTTCAGCGTGGCTGGAACGTCGTCCTTTATTACGATTAGGCATGATAAAGTTGAAAGGTAATAAAAATTTTCTCGATTAACTCACAACAACTGTTCTATTTCAAAATCCGCTTGTCGAATTTCCAAAATTCCTTCACCAATGATGTCGGATTTCCAAAATTCCTTCACCAATGAACTCCTTGGGTCCAAATTATTTGAAATCGACTCTTCTTTTGACTTCGTACAGCTTCGGGAGCGTGCGGCAATCTTCGGCAAACTTTGGCAATCTTCGGAAATTTTCGGTATATGCTCCAAATCGTAAAGATTTGATGTTAGTTCACTTCGGGTAAGTTCGGGTATTTTCGGAAAATGTCAAATCCAAAAAGGAAATTCTTCAATTCGCAAAGAAAAGTTGAAAGTTTGATGACAGCTTTAATAGTTTTCGAGTTACAATCGAAAACAGTAATTTCTCAGGCTACCAATCTTCAAACTTCGATAACAACCATTCTTGACAACAATGACAGTTCAAAATCTTCTTAATTGACACTTCAACGTCAACTAGAAATACTTCAAATCTTCGGGATGTCCCTGCTCGGGCGCCAAATGTAACAACCTCGGGTATTTATTCTCAGTGGAGATGATCTATTGATCTAGGTTAACCCTTTAAGGTTAGGAGTTCTGTAGTTGTCGGGATCTGGAGCCAGACTCACTCTCTCCGCGTTCCGGACTGCCTTTTATAGTCGATGGTCGTCATGAGAATTGTTTATTGTACCGAGTAGACAAAAGTTAAATGTTCAAACAAAACCTGTCAACCTTGTCAACCTCTCTGTGACAAGCAAAATTGTATACAGGAAAACCCAAAACTAACAAAAATCAAAAATCCTTACATGGAACAACATGGACGAAAAGAAGAGGAGATAAAGCAAGCGAGGATTGAAAAATATCGTCACAATATATATATATATATATATATATATATATATATATATATATATATATATATATATATATATATATATATAATAAATGTAAATGCGAAAATTTACTTCTTCGCTAGTGCAGCGAAAAGGCCGTGAATGAAAAATAAAAATAATGAGGACTATCTTTGATTCTGGTCTGGGTGACCTCCTGCTATCGATTTCTGTGCCCTTACCCATCAGCGGGCAGGCTTATACCCAGGGTGGCTGAAGAACAGACCACGATTTGACCAGAATCAAAGATAGTCCTTATATCCAAAATGTTCGGAAAGGATGGGTAAGATGTAGTGGCTCGCGCCAACTAGTTCACCCAGTGTTGCTCCAAAAATGTTTGGCTGCTAACACAATAACACTCGAAAGTATGTCGAATGTCGATTTTCTCGACGTCGACGGTACAAATGCACCATTGTACAACAATAGTAGAAAAATGGAAGATTTCTTGGCCTATAGGTAATATAATAAATGTAAATGCGAAGATTTACTTCTTCGCTAGTGCAGCGAAAAGGCCGTGAATGAAAAATAAAAATAATGAGGACTATCTTTGATTCTGGTCTGGGTGACCTCCTGCTAACAATATATATATATATATATATATATATATATATATATATATATATATATATATATATATATATATATATATATATATATATATATATATATATATATATACATATATCTTATTCGAGTAGTGTGTGTTTAATATTAGGTACCTAATTAGTTTTGCTTTTTCCGAACCAAATGTTTTCAAATAGTATATTTTAGGGGGCGGTTTGAGAGTATTTCCATAGCGGGAGTGGCCAGATATTATTGGTGGGCCGTCGACCAATTGTGTCTCTTTTTAACTTCCTCAAGCGCGTATATCTGTTTCTCTCTTACTTTTAATGAATTTATATCGTCCACATAAACCTATAAGATCAATTTAAAATATGACCCAGCCCGGAGCAAGCTTGGATATCCTTTGACGATGGCTTGGCTTGATTCTTTCTTGGGGAGTTTTCGCATGGAACTTTGAAACAAAAGATTCTTTTTTGGTTTTAAAAAATTAAAAAATAAATTATTAGGTAGATCACTGAAAATTTTAGGTGGGTCATTGACCAAATGACCTTATGGACCTAATCACGAATATCGTTTTTAACCGTGTATAAAATTGCAGCATAAGTTGCGCAATAATAAGTGGCGCATAGCGTGTGAACAGCCTGTCAACTTTTAAAAATGTCTTCAACATTTTTAAGTTGCGCAATTCATTTATGTCGCAGTTTTTGACATTTTATTGCTGCTGTGTGAACATAACGAGCAATTTTATAATTGCGCAATATAAACTTGCGCCACAAAAGTGTACACGTCTGCGAGTACCTTAAACTCAAAATTTTTATTTAAATATTTCAAACTGTTTTTGAGATATCGCATTATAACACTTAAAACTCCTCACCGTGTAAAAACTTTTAAAAAATCAGTATTATTTTCTATAACACCATTTAGCAAGGTAAGTTGCCGGCATAGATTTTGTAGATATTTTAAGTCGAGGATTATTAGTACTCATTTTTGAATTTTTTGTGTAACTTGAAATCATGATAATTATTGTTAACTGCTAACATCAATTATTTTATTTACACTTACATAATAAACATCGTTAGAAAATGTTATTAGGGTTATTTTATCATATCATTTACACATTTCTGACTATTTAGTAAGTTAGATTAGCAGCGTATAATATCACCAGTGATCCAATTTAAAATGCTTGATAAAATTAGCAACCTTGCATTATGTTGCTACTTAATTAGGATGCTGTGTTAAACATTTGATTTAGCATAAGTTTGTAAATGGTGACAACTGAACCAGATGTTAATATTAGATCATGATTTTGCAGAAAAAGATACACTTAATATTTATATAGTCAACATAAGCAATATTGCAAGGTAATATATACCTACGGTTGTAGTGTTGTACATAAACATTGGACGAGCCCTTTACTTTAAAAAAATATAACACAGTAGATATTGATACTTATTTTACATAAAACTGCCTAAATGGGAAACCAGATATATTACAAAAATATGATAAACTTACTTAAATATTTTACCAACAAACAAAAAAAAATCTTCATTGAGCTATTCTATTCACTACCTAGCTAAAAAATCTGAAATTATTCGATTTTTTCCTCTGTTTCATACCTAACATTATCCCTTTCTCTTTCAACCTTCAAGTCTAAATGACTATGTTGCTAGGACTACCTGCAGGTCAAAATATTACTTTATCTTTTTACAGATTTGTTCCGTTTTTAAACGTGCACGAAGTAGTATGTATGTCAAAAGCGATGTATATGCGAATTATATAGATTTTCTCAGATATTCATGAAGATTTTTTCTAATAAGCAGTAAAGTATTGTGTAAGAACAGATATAGTTCTTCCAATACCAGCAACATAGAATTTTTCTGTAACATTTTTAATATTTATATATTTAGTTCCTTTTGCGTAAAAGTCAAATAATATGTCCTAACTAAGACTATTCGCAAAAAATTAAATGTAAACCTAAACATACAAGTTTATTGTGAGTAAAATTAAGAATCAGTTCTCTAAACCACCTGAAGATGCCTTATACAATAGGGATTTGATTAAAACAGCTATTCTCAGGGCTATATGCCCCTCCGAGCGCTGTATTACATACCAAATTTTGCCATATTTTCTACTAACACTGTTAGACAACAAAACACTTGGTTTGAGAGCAAGAAACTACCAGAAAGAAGGAAGTTTTCTCTTTAGTTAGGATATCGTTATCTGCAGACCGGTTTCGAACTTTTTAGTTCTCGTTAGTACATTTTTATTTTAGTTTAAGGGCAAAGCTAAAGCAGTTTTATTTTAGAGCTAAAATTAGTTGTAAACAATATCATAAAATAATTTTTTATGGCAGAGTGAACAAAAAGACAGTGCGTTCTGCTTTTGTATTAAAGTGATGGTCATCCATGAACTAATGGAAAACTCCGGTCGCTTCCGTTCGGCGTTAATGCATATTTTGTACTGTTGCTGTTTTAGAAAAAGTATTGATGCAATATTATAATTGCTCTTAAGGAATCTGCCTGATGAGTTACATTAGTCTGATAAGTGATGATCCACACGAAGAGTGAAACTTTACTGTTTACCCGGTCCGGGAGTTTCCATTGATTTCCATTGTCTGGTCGATGCGGCTATCGAATTATATTATGGCATTTTTATGTGTCGATCGAGGAGAGTTATTGGTTGTTTATAGCAAATAACTGTGCAGCAAAACTGTTAAAAAAAAACAAAAAGGTATATATGTTACCTGATTGCTACCGTTAAAAAGATGTTTGAAAGGATGCAAAATCTCTTTAATCTACGAAATGCTCTGGAGTTTTATTTCTAATTTTTATGACAGTTGTTACTTGATTGGTCTTACAGTTCTGCTGCAGTTGGATTTGGCAAAGAAACTAATTTATAGTATCATCAATATTAGTTAGTCAGAAACTTGATATTTTTTAAGTGCGATGTTGTTGCTTTTTATAATAATTTATTTTAACGTACGCATACATTTTTAGCCATAAAAGGTAAATCATACTTATGTTAGGATTATACAAAACTAAAAAGATTACCCGATGTGTAAATAAGTTATTACTACTAGAAATACGTCAAAATTTCTTTTAACATAGTCAATTATCCTAATAATGTTTTATTAAAACACACACTACTCGAATAAGATATATATACAGGGTGTTTCAAAAAACATGTGCCATCGCTTAAAGGGAGATTCTTGGAAAGAAATTAAGGCAAAAAGTTCTTATGAACATGGGTCCGCAGATGCTTTGTTTCAGAGATACAGGACGTTAAATTTTTAAATGGTCTTTACATGTTAAAACCGATGGTTGGAAAAACTAAACCAGTAAGACGGTTAATAAAATTACATTTATCTCCTAAACGAAATGAAAATTGAAAAAATATGAAGAGATAAGTTTTGTTAAGAATTTAACATACTATTTGACCGATATAGGAAAATGTGAAAAAATCAGTGGCGTACATGTTTTTATTGGAAAAATATTGTACCGTCTTCTCATATGCACGCCCCTGGAGGACCTGTCAAAGTCTTTTCATGGTCAAAATTATGCTTAATTTAAGTACTTTACACAACGTAAATTTCATCAAAATTGATGAAGCCATTTTGAAAATATTTTGGAAAAACTGAAAAAAATCAAGAAATTGAACACCCTGTATCTTTGAAACGAAGCATCTGCGGACCCATGTTTACATAAACTTTTTGAATTAGTTTCTTACAAGGAATCTCCTCTTAAGCGATGGCACATGTTTTTTGTAACACCCTGTATATATATATATATATATATATATATATATATATATATATATATATATATATATATATATATATATATATAAACTGCTGGCCAATTCAAGCGGGACAAACTAAATTTTTGATAAAATTTAGAGTGGAATATTTTCGAAACGAAAAAAGATTTTGATTTAACTTTTTCAGTATGTAATTGAATAGTTCTTCTAGTTTTTATACTTCAAGGGGCACTATTGCTAGCAGTCGCTGCAACTCTATTTTACAGGGTGTTAAGTGAAACCCTGACTTTTTTGGAAAAGTTTTCCAGTTCCGAGAATCTAGGAAGAATTTTTTTTGAATTTTCTTTTCATACTAAAATGATCCATGGTCAAATACAAAAAAACAATTTCTCCGGATTTTCTCTATTTTCATTTGTTTTCTGTATACAGGGGTTAGTCGAAATTATCGACTTCTTCTTACAAAGGAACCCCTAATTTGGCCGTTTATTCACAAAAAGCGAAAGACCAAGTAAATTTGTAGTTTGAAGTAGTCCAGCTAACAAAATTAATACAAATTTTTGTACAGGGTGTAGCAAGTTTGGATCACGGGCTAGTAAATTATTATTTTTTAATTTCTACTACTTTTTCCTAAGTTAACTATTAATTATCACGTGCTACGTTAAAGGGTTAAAATTTGTTAGGTCCGATAACAGTACTGGTTAGAAAGATCCTTTTTGCCCAAACGGGTTTTTCATTTTTTGTCTAGTCCCATTTTTAGTGATTAAACGGCTCGCATTTTGAACCTAACTTTTTGCAATTGCATCCATGAACGATTGAAGTGAGAGTGCTTTTTTGGTGGTACATAATGAATGTTTTATCCAACCAAAAAACATGTAGTGGCCAAACAGCTAATGATGCTTATTCGAAGAATTTTTTAGCATTATACAGGGTTGCAAAAAATATACCACCTATACTTTATATGGAAGTCATGTGATTTTCAAATTAATTGAATATAGTCCCAATTTTCTTGGAACTTTTTGCCGAAACTGTTTTTGAATTTTTTTGTCTGGTCCCATTTTTAGTGATACAAATGGCTTGCGTTTAAAACTTAACTTTTTGCGATTGCATTCATGAACTATTGAAGTGGACATCGTTTATTGGTTTAACCAACCAATAAAAAAGTGTCGTGGCCATAGAGCTAAAGATGCTTATTCGCTGCTTTTGTCCGCGTTTGCCCAAAACATATCACCTACATTTTATATGAAAATCATGTGATTTTAGAGTCCTTTAGGTATTCATAAAGTTCCTTTTTGCTATATTAATAATTATTAAAGAAAATGTCCTACTTATTATTAATAAAATCTAGTAACGATACAGATAAAAAGAATAATATTCATTCGGAACTTTTTCACATTATACAGGATTGTGCAGAAGTTACTACTTATAATAGAAGCCACGTGTTTCTCGATATCTTTGGATTTTCGTAAACTTCGATTATTCATTATAAAAGAAAAATATTTTACCACTGCTCTAAAAAGTCAGTACATGGCATTGAGAAATTTTAATTAATAAGAAGTGTCTTAAATTAATAGTCACGGAGTACATTTTTCTCGTCAAAAATTGGAGATGGATAGTGAATTCAACTGAACAAGTTATAAAATTCTGTATAGCGTAGTTTTTAGAAGGTATAGAAATTTCAGAAGATTTAATTACTTTTGAAAGTACTCGAAAAGATACGTAATTTTCAAATTTAGTAGTTATTTTTCCCGGCATTACTTTAGGAGATCCAAAATGTAAATTTTGGTTGTTACTTTTATAGGTAAACAGAAAACGTTTTAAATTATAGAACATTTTTTTTACTTGAAGGTATTATAAAAACTTGCAACTAACGAAAACAAAACAAATCTTAATACCTAGTAGGACCTCCCCTTACATTTATTATCTCTTGGCATCTTCGAGGCATGCTTATTACCAAATTATTGACAAATTCTTGCTGAATATTTTCCCACTCCTGAACAATGGCGTCTGCAAGTTGTTCTAGAGTCTGAGGAGGATCTTCCCTAGAACTTACCAATAATTTCAATTTAGACCAGACGTGTTCGATAATATTCATGTCTGGTGATTTTGCAGGCCAGACCATCCTGGTAATATTATTAGCTTCCAAAAACTCTTGCACAATGCGTGCTCTATGAGGTCTGGCGTTATCGTCAATTAGCACAAAATCGTTCCCAAAATTGTTTGCAAATGGTAGAACGATATTGCTTAAAATTTCGTCCCTATATACCTGACCGTTAATGGGCTCCAATGTTAAAAAAAGTTCCGTTTTGCCATTAAACATTACACCACCCCAAACAGTAACGCCTCCACCACCAAAAGGTTCCTGAGGAGCCATATTCTCCTCCATATACCGTTCGCCACGTTCACGCCAAACTAATATTCTGCCGTCCGAGTGAATTAAATTAAATCTTGACTCGTCTACAAACATGCAGTTTTCCCAGTTATCTAATGGCCAATTGCGATGTTCATATGCCCACTGGAGACGTCTTCGCCTATGCTGTGGTAGAAGTCGCACACATTTAGCACGTCGCCGAACTCTAAAATTAAAATTTTGGCTTAAAAATCTGTAGTATAGGTGTAGGGAATGAACCAATAAATAAGCCAACAGTAGCTTTTATTATACTAAAATGCAAAATTAGGTCAATTTTCATAACGTTAGTTTTGAGGGAAGAACTAAGGAACATTACGCTGCAAGCACAAATAATGTGTTTAGGGTCGCCTATCAAAACTTTAATTTATGAACAACTTAGTTCAAGTTTACATTTATAATATCGGTGCGCAAAATCCAAGATTCACGCCTCAGCTGACGTCGATATTATAATAGCCGACTTACTAAAATGAAACACTAAAAATATTGGTACAAAAAATAAGATCTCATTTGAAGTAACTCACCTTAAGTTATTATTGTTTAAAGTTCTTCTAATGGTCCTATTGCTCACACGAATGTGTGTTCTTGCTCTGAACTCCTGGTTAATTTTCTCTGATGAAATTTTTCGCCTTCGACGAGCCTCTCTAACCAACCATCTTTCATCTGCAATGCCGACTTTCTTTTGGCGACCTCCCCCATAACGATAGTTTGCACTTCCCGTTTCGTGGAAGCGTTGACGCAGTCGAGATATTGTACTTCGCCCAACCCCGTACATATCCGCAATAATACTAATTTTTACCCCATCTTGTAGTAAACGCAAACAATTAGCTTGTTCTTTTGCACTTAATCGAGCCATTATAAAGGATAATAACGCACCAATTCAAAGAAGAATACTTTGTTGCCTTGGTAACTGTCAATAGCAAAGAAAATGTTTTATTTTTTGGCCTACTAGATCTTTTGACTAAGAAATAGAAACGCCGCTAAATTAACAGAAATCCACCTGCAAAGTATAGGTGGTATATTTTTTGCAACCCTGTATAATGCTAAAAAATTCTTCGAATAAGCATCATTAGCTGTTTGGCCACTACATGTTTTTTGGTTGGATAAAACATTCATTATGTACCACCAAAAAAGCACTCTCACTTCAATCGTTCATGGATGCAATTGCAAAAAGTTAGGTTCAAAATGCGAGCCGTTTAATCACTAAAAATGGGACTAGACAAAAAATGAAAAACCCGTTTGGGCAAAAAGGATCTTTCTAACCAGTACTGTTATCGGACCTAATAAATTTTAACCCTTTAACGTAGCACGTGATAATTAATAGTTAACTTAGGAAAAAGTAGTAGAAATTAAAAAATAATAATTTACTAGCCCGTGATCCAAACTTGCTACACCCTGTACAAAAATTTGTATTAATTTTGTTAGCTGGACTACTTCAAACTACAAATTTACTTGGTCTTTCGCTTTTTGTGAATAAACGGCCAAATTAGGGGTTCCTTTGTAAGAAGAAGTCGATAATTTCGACTAACTCCTGTATACGGAAAACAAATGAAAATAGAGAAAATCCGGAGAAATTGTTTTTTTGTATTTGACCATGGATCATTTTAGTATGAAAAGAAAATTCAAAAAAAATTCTTCCTAGATTCTCGGAACTGGAAAACTTTTCCAAAAAAGTCAGGGTTTCACTTAACACCCTGTAAAATAGAGTTGCAGCGACTGCTAGCAATAGTGCCTTGAAGTATAAAAACTAGAAGAACTATTCAATTACATACTGAAAAAGTTAAATCAAAATCTTTTTTCGTTTCGAAAATATTCCACTCTAAATTTTATCAAAAATTTAGTTTGTCCCGCTTGAATTGGCCAGCAGTTTATATAAATATATATATATATATATATATATATATATATATATATATATATATATATATATATATATATATATATATATATATAGATATATATATATATATATATATATATATATATATATATATATATATATATATATATATATATATATATATATATATATATATATCTATATACAGTGACCGGCAAAAAGTTCGCAACATATGGGAAAAATTTTTATTAGGAGAGTATCGGAAAAACTTTCCCAGGGGATCGGTTCTGCATGTCCGATAACCTAAAAATCGATTTTGACATACGTCACGTGACCACTGGTATAGCGTCAAATTAAAAAAAAAATTGTTAATTTACAAAAAGTGAGGTTAGTTGACGAGATATCAAAAAAAGTTATTTGAAAAACTTGCTTAGAATTAAATTCTAGGTCCTTGTGCAAAATTTTAAGATTTTATTTAAAAAAATTGGAAAACTCAATTTTTTTTAAATATTTTTTTATCGATTTACAAATTTCCGGTTTTTTTCGTTTAGATAGCTTGGCTAATGTAAAGCCCATGTATCTGGATGAAAATAAACGAATGTAGTAGTTTTTTCTACAATTGACAGGACAAAATTAAAAAAAACAGGGTTTCGCCGGACGCTAGCTGTTGCAATGATTTGTATCTAGCAGCAGTGTCAAAATTTTAGAGACATTTCAATGAGATTACATTGAGAAAACCTTAATCGTCTTAAATATATCTGAAGTTCGACTTTTTGTAAAGTTAAGGGGATTAGATAGATAATAAACAAAAAATTACCTGTTTATTTAATCGAAATTTTATAAACGAAAACCAATGTAAGAAAAACTTAAAAGTAGTCAAATTCTGTACTAACAACACAAAAAATCATTGTTTTTCCTTGGGTGCACAAAATTTAAAACTCAGTATGACCACCATTTCTCTCCATACATACTGTTGTTCTCGAGCGCAACTCTCGATTAATATTTCGGAGCATTTTACGATTTATTTGCAATACACAATTTATAATGACATTCTCTAAATTTTGTATATTCCTAAAGGGTCGATGTTTGTACACAGGGTTCTTTAGGTATCCCCACATAAAAAAATCTAACGGAGTCAGATCTACAATTCTACAATTGACAGGACAAAATCGAAAAAATAGGTGTTCGCCGGACGCTCGCTGTTGCAATGGTTTGAATCTAATGAAATGACTGTATCAAGATTTTATTAAGATTTTTCGCACATAAATTTAACAACCAGGTCTATTTAGTTGTACTTAAAACTACCAAAGCAGGCTCTGAAATTAAAACAACCAAATAATCTAGTAGGTTAAAAACAACAGAAAAATGTCAAACAAATTATAATTTGTTTGATTTCAACCTATGTCATTGGTTTATGTCTCGCATCTTACTAAGTTTGATATTTTACATAAGTTTATTAATATTTTATTCCTTAAAATGGCACCCACACTACTTCTTCAGGAAAAGATGGAAATTATTTTAATTTCTGGAGATAATTACAAAAGCCATAGAGAAACAGCAGCAATTTTTAATGAGAGGCACCCCGATAAATCCCTCCATTATTCCACAGTATCTCGTCTAGTCAATAAATTTAAAGAAACGGGATCGGTAGAAAATCAGTATAAAGTTTCCCATGAAAAACCGGTAACAGGTGACGAAGGTTCTCTGGATGTGTGTTTGTCGATCACAGAAACACCCCAATTAGCAGTTAGTCAAATATCGGAGATCACTAACATTCACGAAAGATCTGTGCGGAGGATATTAAAAAGAAACAAATTTCATCCGTACAAACCTAAATTTGTACAAGTATTAAAAGATAGGGATTATGACGCCCGCTTCGATTTTTGTGCCTGGTTCCAGGGTATGATTGAGGAAGATTTTAATTTCCCAAAGAACGTTCTTTTCTCGGATGAAGCTACATTTACCTCTAACGGAACCGTCAGTTCACAAAACTGTAGATGGTGGGCCACCGAAAACCCAGACTTTGTAATTCAGAGTAAAGACCAATATAGTTTTAAGGTTAATGTGTGGTGCGGAATTTTCAACCTCAGAATAGTGGGACCTTTTTTCTTTAGAGACAATTTAAATTCAGAACGATATTTAGAATTTCTACAAACTGAGATATCTGACTTTTTAGACAATTTGTCATTAGCCGAAACAAGAAATTTATACTTTCAACAAGACGGAGCTAGCATTCATTCCACAAATGAGGTGAAGAGATGGCTGGATCAAGAATTTGGAAACCAGTGGATAGGACGGTTTTCTGAAAATCCGTGGCCTGCGAGATCACCAGATCTGACTCCGTTAGATTTCTTTATGTGGGGATACCTAAAGAACTCTGTGTACAAACATCGACCCTTTAGGAATATACAAAATTTAGAGAATGTCATTAGAAATTGTGTATTGCAAATAAATCGTAAAATGCTCCGAAATGTTAATCGAGAGTTGCGCTCGAGAACAATAGTATGTATGGAGAGAAATGGTGTTTTAAATTTTGTGCACCCAAGGAAAAACAATGATTTTTTATGTTGTTAGTACAGAATTTGACTACTTTTAAGTTTTTCTTACATTGGTTTTCGTTTATGAAATTTCGATTAAATAAACAGGTAATTTTTTGTTTATTATCTATTTTACTCCCCTTAACTTTACAAAAAGTCGAACTTCAGATATATTTGAGACGATTAAGGTTTTCTCAATGTAATCTCATTGAAATGTCTCTAAGATTTTGACACTGCTGCTAGATACAAATCATTGCAACAGCTAGCGTCCGGCGAAACCCTGTTTTTTTTTAATTTTGTCCTGTCAATTGTAGAAAAAACTACTACATTCGTTTATTTTCATCCAGATACATGGGCTTTACATTAGCCAAGCTATCTAAACGAAAAAAACTGGAAATTTGTAAATCGATAAAAAAATATTTAAAAAAATTGAGTTTTCCAATTTTTTTAAATAAAATCTTAAAATTTTGCACAAGGAACTAGAATTTAATTCTAAGCAATTTTTTCAAATAACTTTTTTTGATATCTCGTCAACTAACCTCACTTTTTGTAAATTAACAATTTTTTTTTTAATGTGACGCTATACCAGTGGTCACGTGACGTATGTCAAAATCGATTTTTAGGTTATCGGACATGCAGAACCGATCCCCCGGAAAAGTTTTTCCAATACTCACCTAATAAAAATTTTTCCCATATGTTGCGAACTTTTTGCCGGTCACTGTATATATACTGTAGGTTGGGCTAAATGTGACAGTTTTTTGCCATATTTTTAAATATATGCTTATATATTTGTTTTAAAAAAAGAAATTTAGTGGTTTAATGTTAGGATGGGCGTATTACAGTTAATAGATAATAAATTTAACAAATAGAAGAAATAAAAGTAAGTTAAATAGTGTCTATACATATATTTTATATTAGTATGCAGGTGTCACAATTGTACCATAACTTTGACAATTGTGACACTTTTCTTGTTTAATTGTGACACAAAAGAATTATCTTTATTAAAAGGTATTAGGAACTTGCATGTGTAATTGTGAATCGACTGGATGGGCTAATTGTGACATTTAACAACAAAAATCAAAAAAAAAGTTTTATTATATTTCTTATATTTTAAAAACAACTTAAATTCCAAGTTACAAAACTAAATTTAAACCCTTAAATAAAAGTATAGAATAATACTTGAACAAATTAGAAAATATTGATTCCATCAAATTTTACTCCAAAAATTATATTTCCACGACGATCAATATTTGGCGGAGGTAATATTTTGTAAATATCTTCTTTAACAACCTCGGTGTCGATATCTTCCGTTTCAGGCCATACAAACTTATCTCCTTTTTTTCTAGCAAACTTAACCACAAATGTTTTATTTTCAGATGTGTTTATTATTAGGCCTACAAAATATTTGGTTTTGTTCTTTGAATTGCTGGGTGTATATGGGACAATTACCCATTTGTTAAGAAGGTTACCTTCACAATTCTCCATTGAATCTTTCATTT
This sequence comes from Philopedon plagiatum, assembly GCA_963971165.1. Classification (NCBI taxonomy): domain Eukaryota; kingdom Metazoa; phylum Arthropoda; class Insecta; order Coleoptera; family Curculionidae; genus Philopedon; species Philopedon plagiatum. Next base: position 72,343,268 of record OZ020194.1, read on the forward strand.
CATTTTCAAGTTGTCTGACATAGTCTGTGTATTCCTCATCATCACTCGTATCTTGATACCTAATTTCTGGCAAATCATTTTCATCACTGCTGGTATCATATTCATTACTTATTTCTTCTTCTACATATTTTTTTTGCTTTTTTTTCGCAGACTGGGTAATCTTTTTAGTTTTCTCAATTTTCTTGTTCTTAATTTCTTCTTCTGCCTTAAGGTTGTCTAAATAGTCTTCCCTTGTCAATACTTCTGCTAATTTAGACACTCTTTTTCTATTTCTGGAGCTAGATGTGGACGGTCTGCAGAGTTTGGCGATTATGAGGTCCTCGAAATTGGTTTTTCGTTTTTTAAGTTTTGCTAAATCTGTTTTGTCTTCTGTATTTTTGATAATTTCAGACTGAGTGTTAGATTCTTCATTTGCTTCAATTTCTATAGTAATTTCCTCCTCTTCTAATAAATTTGTTTCAGTTTGCTCATTCAATGCATTTTCAGCTCTCTGCAAATATTTTCTGTACTCCTCATCATTAAAAATTTTCGGATTAATAGCATTTCGGTTTATTGGATTTTCCAATCTAGAGTCATATAATCCACAAATTTCAAAACTTCTTCTAATTGAATTTTCTGGAAATTGAGCCCAAACACTTCCAATTAAATTGGATAAGTCTTTTCTCTTCAGGCGTTCTCCATAATTCTCTCTTTGCCATTTGGTAAGATCTTGGTCCCACTTAACCTTTATATTTCTAAAAACATTCGTATCCAGGGGTTGCAGGATGTGGGTAGTATGCGGAGGTAGTTTGAGTAGGGTGATATTCTCGGTCATTGCCAAGCTTATCAGTTTAGGAGATATGTGGGACTTGTGTCCATCAAAAATGACCAACAACGGCCTCTCTTTTGGACACTGCCTTAAAAATAAATTTTGGAACCAACCAAAAAACGCCTCCGCAGTCATCCATCCTCTTTTAGTAACAAAATATCCTGTGTTAGGGTAGGCCTTATCCCCCATCCAAATATCCCATAAATTTGTGCCTTTGTATATTATAAAAGGTGGTAAACGACGCCCATCAGCAGACACACAAAACAAAATTGATGTGTTTGCTCTTCCTGTACCTGAAGTTTGCCTAAAAACAGCTTGTCCTCTTTGTGCCACTATCTTTGTTTGTTTTGGGTCATGGCATATTGAGGTTTCGTCAAGGTTAAAGATCTGACTTGGTTTGCCTTGTAAATTGAGGTCTTCAACAGTTTTTTCGTAAAGGTCAAAAAATGAATAGATTATCTCAGGCTGTGTGTTGTCTATTCTAACTTTTTCTCTTAAGGAAGGTTTTTTGCAAGATAAATTCCATCGATTGCAAAAAGCTACAAACCAATCTGGACCAGGAATGCCATCCTTAAATGACGTTTTCAAATTATTTTGTTCGACGTAAACTGCGACCACATTGATTATTTCTTTTCTTGTCATTCCGAATCCCCACTTGTTCATTGTATTAATAATATTTGCAAGCTTCTCTTCATTGGCTTGACTAAGAGCAGTGTGTCGGCCTGGTTTGGAATCTATTGCGGTAGCTTTTCTATTTTTCCACCCTTTGGTTTTTAAAATTAAAGTGGAACGTGGGATTTTAAAAAACTTCGCAGCGGATTGATGGGACATTTCTCCATTCTGTACAACAGCTATAGCTCTAAGGAGATCTTCCTTTGAATATTGTTTTGTTTTGACAGAAATCTTCTTTTTCCTGGGCATTTTTCTGCTCTAAAATAAAATAATAGGTGTGTCACATTTACCCCAAGGTGTGTATCACAATTAGACCTGATGATCAATTTTAAGTACAATTGTGACACACAATTAAAGTCCTACCCTGAACAAAATCCTTCACCGTTTGAGGTTATGCTTTAAGCGTCAGAATGTTATTTGTTGAACGAAAACAAAATATAACAAAATAAATTAGGAAAGGACCAAAAAACTTAATATGTGTCACTAGACTGTTAAATTACGTAATATTAGATAATTAAAAACATGATTTTCCTACCTTGTTTATCCTTTAACACTGCAAAATACCTTGAAACAATTTTGTGTGCCAATTCTCACACTTGGAAAACATGGAATGCCAGAGTTGGACTAAATTAAAATTTTTAAGAAAACAAATTACAATGATATGTCACAAATACCCCAGTGTCACAGTTAGCCCAACCTACAGTATATATATATATATATATATATATATATATATATATATATATATATATATATATATATATATATATATATATATATATATATACATATCGTCGGTCCAGTATTGGTTTGTTCTATCTCCATTTTTTTCATATATTGAGATTTTTACATATTCTTCATTATTAAAATGCATTTGTTCTATCTCCACTAAGATAAGTATAGTATTTTTAATATCAATCCAATTACAATGGTGTATCTCCCTGGCGTGTATTGAAGTTGAAATATTGTTTTGTTGTATCTCCCGCCGTATTCATATTAAGTCTATTTAAGCCTTCTTAATTTTTGTTAATGTAATATTGGTTTGTGATAAGTGCCTCTCAGTAACATTTTTATGTCATCTAACATATGGCTGCAAAAATGCCTTTATTGTTCTATCTCCATTTTAACCAATGAGAGGCTGCGAATACTACTGGTCGGTAAAATAAGAGACTTTTTAGTTCTTTTGTTCTGGAGATAACTGAGTGGTGTTATCAAATTATATAATATTGCAATCGCTATTAAAGATACTTAGTATGAGTGATGTTAGTTCTCCTGCACCTGAGTTGTCTCCCCATGCGCAAATGTAAGTAAATTTTATTTATCCAGTTAGTATAAAATTGTTGTTGGAATTAAATCAAAACCTAACCTTAATTTCTTAAAAGTTTTTTATACTCGAATTTGTAACGTGTTTATAACGTATCGTTATCGTTTTTATTCTGAAAGTTTTAATTTTAATTTCTTTTTATCGATGCCACCACTAAATAAATGTTGTTTTGTAATATTAAATAATTTTTACGTATGTGACGCGTTATTTGGAGTAGGTAATATGAAAACATCTTTAGTTAATCAAAAATTATTTTTTAAATTTAATTTTACTACAATCTAAAATACAGAACCTCATTTGAAAATGATTGTCAAATATGTTCTTCACATGCCGTGGAGAAGAACAAATTGCGAATTCAAAAAAAACAAGAAAATGTATTTCCAGCCGCTCCTTTAATGAAGCTAGTTCCCAAAATATGCGAAGAAAAGAAAAATGCTTTGTATTCCATGTTAAACACTATGGATCTGGAAGACCAGGAATATTTAAAAAATACAGTTTTAAAAAGTTTTCAACCCAAGAATAAAATTAAATAATATAATGCAATAAAATCATTTTTGTATTTCAAATAATTAAAATTTTTTACTCAATATTGTAACTTTTAATTCTCTGTATACCTTTAATGAGATAAAACTGACTATTTTAACTAAAATTATTAGTTTGTGTCACATACATTTCTCAAAATCTTTTTATGCTATCTCCGATAATATTTATTTTGAAAGTAAAAAAATAAAACATTTTGTTCTATCTCCAAATACTTTTTGGCTTTTATTTAATTTTCCTTACATAATTTCGGCAATTTAAGTTTAAATATTGGTGGTGTTTGTCAATAACTATCCCAGAAAATATTGGCTGAACTCACTTTATCTAAAATAAATAAATAACCAAAAGAAAAATTTCTGTTGCTAAATATTCAAATGTTAATTTTGTGAAGATAGAGCAAACCAATATTGGACCGACGATATATATATATATATATATATATATATATATATATATATATATATATATATATATATATATATATATATATATATATATATATATATATATATATATATATACAGTGACCGGCAAAAAGTTCGCAACATATGGGAAAAATTTTTATTAGGAGAGTATCGGAAAAACTTTCCCAGGGGATCGGTTCTGCATGTCCGATAACCTAAAAATCGATTTTGACATGCGTCACGTGACCACTGGTATAGCGTCAAATTAAAAAAAAAATTGTTAATTTACAAAAAGTGAGGTTAGTTGACGAGATATCAAAAAAAGTTATTTGAAAAAATTGCTTAGAATTAAATTCTAGGTCCTTGTGCAAAATTTTAAGATTTTATTTAAAAAAATTGGAAAACTCAATTTTTTTTAAATATTTTTTTATCGATTTACAAATTTCCGGTTTTTTTCGTTTAGATAGCTTGGCTAATGTAAAGCCCATCTATCTGGATGAAAATAAACGAATGTAGTAGTTTTTTCTACAATTGACAGGACAAAATTAAAAAAAAACAGGGTTTCGCCGGACGCTAGCTGTTGCAATGATTTGTATCTAGCAGCAGTGTCAAAATTTTAGAGACATTTCAATGAGATTACATTGAGAAAACCTTAATCGTCTTAAATATATCTGAAGTTCGACTTTTTGTAAAGTTAAGGGGATTAAAATAGATAATAAACAAAAAATTACCTGTTTATTTAATCGAAATTTTATAAACGAAAACCAATGTAAGAAAAACTTAAAAGTAGTCAAATTCTGTACTAACAACACAAAAAATCATTGTTTTTCCTTGGGTTCACAAAATTTAAAACTCAGTATGACCACCATTTCTCTCCATACATACTCTTGTTCTCGAGCGCAACTCTCGATTAACATTTCGGAGCATTTTACGATTTATTTGCAAAATACACAATTTATAATGACATTCTCTAAATTTTGTATATTCCTAAAGGGTCGATGTTTGTACACAGGGTTCTTTAGGTATCCCCACATAAAAAAATCTAACGGAGTCAGATCTACAATTCTACAATTGACAGGACAAAATCGAAAAAATAGGTGTTCGCCGGACGCTCGCTGTTGCAATGGTTTGAATCTAATGAAATGACTGTATCAAGATTTTATTAAGATTTTTCGCACATAAATTTAACAACCAGGTCTATTTAGTTGTACTTAAAACTACCAAAGCAGGCTCTGAAATTAAAACAACCAAATAATCTAGTAGGTTAAAAACAACAGAAAAATGTCAAACAAATTATAATTTGTTTGATTTCAACCTATGTCATTGGTTTATGTCTCGCATCTTACTAAGTTTGATTGGGTTTGATTGGGTTTGATTGGGTTTGATTGACAGAAAAATGCCAAACAAATTATAATTTGTTTGATTTCAACCTATGTCATTGGTTTATGTCTCGCATCTTACTAAGTTTGATATTTTACATAAGTTTATTAATATTTTATTCCTTAAAATGGTACCCACACTACTTCTTCAGGAAAAGATAGAAATTATTTTAATTTCTGGAGATAATTACAAAAGCCATAGAGAAACAGCAGCAATTTTTAATGAGAGGCACCCCGATAAATCCCTCCATTATTCCACAGTATCTCGTCTAGTCAATAAATTTAAAGAAACGGGATCGGTAGAAAATCAGTATAAAGTTTCCCATGAAAAACCGGTAACAGGTGACGAAGGTTCTCTGGATGTGTGTTTGTCGATCACAGAAACACCCCAATTAGCAGTTAGTCAAATATCGGAGATCACTAACATTCACGAAAGATCTGTGCGGAGGATATTAAAAAGAAACAAATTTCATCCGTACAAACCTAAATTTGTACAAGTATTAAAAGATAGGGATTATGACGCCCGCTTCGATTTTTGTGCCTGGTTCCAGGGTATGATTGAGGAAGATTTTAATTTCCCAAAGAACGTTCTTTTCTCGGATGAAGCTACATTTACCTCTAACGGAACCGTCAGTTCACAAAACTGTAGATGGTGGGCCACCGAAAACCCAGACTTTGTAATTCAGAGTAAAGACCAATATAGTTTTAAGGTTAATGTGTGGTGCGGAATTTTCAACCTCAGAATAGTGGGACCTTTTTTCTTTAGAGACAATTTAAATTCAGAACGATATTTAGAATTTCTACAAACTGAGATATCTGACTTTTTAGACAATTTGTCATTAGCCGAAAGAAGAAATTTATACTTTCAACAAGACGGAGCTAGCATTCATTCCACAAATGAGGTGAAGAGATGGCTGGATCAAGAATTTGGAAACCAGTGGATAGGACGGTTTTCTGAAAATCCGTGGCCTGCGAGATCACCAGATCTGACTCCGTTAGATTTCTTTATGTGGGGATACCTAAAGAACTCTGTGTACAAACATCGACCCTTTAGGAATATACAAAATTTAGAGAATGTCATTAGAAATTGTGTATTGCAAATAAATCGTAAAATGCTCCGAAATGTTAATCGAAAGTTGCGCTCGAGAACAATAGTATGTATGGAGAGAAATGGTGGTCATACTGAGTTTTAAATTTTGTGCACCCAAGGAAAAACAATGATTTTTTATGTTGTTAGTACAGAATTTGACTACTTTTAAGTTTTTCTTACATTGGTTTTCGTTTATGAAATTTCGATTAAATAAACAGGTAATTTTTTGTTTATTATCTATTTTACTCCCCTTAACTTTACAAAAAGTCGAACTTCAGATATATTTAAGACGATTAAGGTTTTCTCAATGTAATCTCATTGAAATGTCTCTAAAATTTTGACACTGCTGCTAGATACAAATCATTGCAACAGCTAGCGTCCGGCGAAACCCTGTTTTTTTTAATTTTGTCCTGTCAATTGTAGAAAAAACTACTACATTCGTTTATTTTCATCCAGATACATGGGCTTTACATTAGCCAAGCTATCTAAACGAAAAAAACTGGAAATTTGTAAATCGATAAAAAAATATTTAAAAAAAATTGAGTTTTCCAATTTTTTTAAATAAAATCTTAAAATTTTGCACAAGGACCTAGAATTTAATTCTAAGCAATTTTTTCAAATAACTTTTTTTGATATCTCGTCAACTAACCTCACTTTTTGTAAATTAACAATTTTTTTTTTAATTTGACGCTATACCAGTGGTCACGTGACGTATGTCAAAATCGATTTTTAGGTTATCGGACATGCAGAACCGATCCCCCGGAAAAGTTTTTCCAATACTCACCTAATAAAAATTTTTCCCATATGTTGCGAACTTTTTGCCGGTCACTGTATATATATATATATATATATATATATATATATATATATATATATATATATATATATATATATATATATATATATATATATATATATATATATATATATATATAGGCAATTCAACTAGCATTTTTCTTAGATCAATAATGCTTGAGCTAGAGCAAAAAGCACATTTTCATATAAATATAATCATTCATCACTCAGTAATGTAATATTTAGATATTTTGGTGTACAAACCTGATTTAAATATATCTTTTTTTTCTAAACTTAAACCAAAAAATGATAACAAATTAAACTCATGTTTTCTTCATGAATAAAATTTTGTTTACAAGAAGTCAGTATTTGTTATATCTTTAACAATTCCCGAGTGCAGAATAAATTTCAACTTATTGTTTTTGATCCAAAATAGGCAATCTAACTTTTATAAAAATCTTTATATAAAAATACAAATGGTCTTCTAAAAGAAAAGTTCAAGCTATCGCAACTCATGCTTTCAATTTTTATTGAAGGCAAATTTTATTTCGAAACTCTCGGTTTGGAATATTATTTTGTTCTTGGAAAAAATAACGCAACTTCGTTCATTTTTAATGTTTTATACACATGTAGATGTATCCATCGGATCACATCACAAGAAAAGAGAAAAGCTCAGATCAAGATTAAGTAAGTTATATTCAGGCAAACCATAAGTCTTCCATTTGTAATAATGGACTCATAATATAATTGGACCATGCTTGCCGGAAAGGAACTAAGCACCAAATTTAAAATATTCTTTACAGTTACAACGCTGCATTATTATACAGAGTGTCCGAAAAGTCTTAGTATGGGCAAATATTTTTGCTATTAGTAAAGATAGAGACACCAAATTTTAGGTGTATCTTATTGGTTAATAAATCTACTTTTTCATGTAATTTAACTTTTTTACCCATGAGTATTACAAACTTTAGCTGAACAAACTTTTTAGTTGAGCCAGCTTACTTTCTGAGCCACCTTATTACCTGAGCCAGCTTACTATCTGAGCCAGCTTATTTTTGAGCCAGCTTACTAGGGTAGCATGGAGAGCTAAAACAAAGAAAACCCCAACGCTGCCACACCTTTATTTTTTGATCTTGATAATAAATACCAGTCTGTCGACTTATTTGAAATACAGAGTATATTATTTAAATATACTGAAATTTACCTGGAGGTATTTTTAGAGCTTCTAGCTTGACAAATTTTTCTAATATTCACTACAAATCTACCATTATTTTTCTACGACGCTACCCTAACAAAAGTCTTAAAAGAAAGATGACCTCACCCTCTGGCTCATAAATTATATATTCTGTTTTATTTCATACCTAAGACAGCTAGCCAATCAGCAATTAGGTCTTCTACAACGTACTTTAAAATACGTCAAAATTCACCCGGTAAAATATATCTATATTTATTCATCGATTTTTTCAATCTCTTTCAGTCACTTTCACTTTCTTTTTCTGAAGTTTCCAAAGCTCCACCAACTTATGTACCTAGTTCAGGGAGTGTTTACAGTTCTTACTTCTACTGTTTTATTAACTCCGAAATACTATATTGTTATAATACTAGAATATAATACAAAAACATAAACGTTCAGATTTACTAAGAAGGTTTAAGATTTAGTACTGGCTTAAATTAAGACCTTATAGTTGATCAGTTATGTTTTGACGGGTTTTTGTGCTGTCATTGTTAATAAGCCGTCATTAAAAACCTATGAATTATTCTAATATTTCAGCGATTTGCTAGGTTTCCAAATGATTTGCATCTTGGAATGAGTTGCTGCAATGAATTTAGTTCTATTATTATCGAAAGTACGTACTAACATTGCCCGTTCCTTTATAAATTTGCGAAAAAGCTCAGAAATAAATTCACAGTACAAAACTTACTTGTCTTATTCTTACATTTGTCAGTTTAAAACTTTTGGTTGTCAAATTAGACCGGACTAGCGTTGGAGAATCTGGCTGAATGGGTTTCCCTTAAGTCTAAACATGTACGATCATAATGTCTAAAAAACATAAAAAAACATTGCCCCAATAATAAAACAACATTTACAGAACTTGTTCTAGAGTACACTTAGTACACTACTCCAGACCATAATAGCACGATGATAAAACACTGAAGCCAATAGACAGAGAGTGCAAACATTCATTGGTTCAATTCAGGCGCGTTCATAAACAAGCGAAAGGTGGAATTCACGACATTCTTAAAAGATCGATGTAAGGGAGAAATTAACACGTTACAAATTTATGAAGCAAACAAAAGGTTAATTATGATTGAATGCTGTTGTCTCCTCTTGCTCAAGGTCAATGGGATACACCCTATTATACATCAAGATCTAACGAATTTTGATGGGACGACTATAAATACGAACCTTGATTTTAGGGCTAAAAGTATGAATGATTTAAACCATTGAGATGCGATTTTTTCTGATTTCAAGCGCCTTTGAGCGCCTTCTAAACACACGCAATCAGGCTTCATGATGCAACCATCGTTATAAATATCAATATGAACTATTAACGTTAGCTGTTACGTAAAACTATATATTCCGTTTGGCAATGCCTTCCCCTGTTACCAATGTCGGTGCATAACAGTCTTTTAAAAGTCCTATTTGATCAAGCTTAGTTTGTCATCACTGTTATCATGATTTTAATTAAAGTATTGAAAATGTTGCTCTTATTTCCATTTTATTAAATCATCACTGCACTTTGAAAAGAATTGTTTTTTATTTTAAGTTTACTATTAAATTTAAACTCTTTTGCCAGATTCTCCAACGCTAAATCGGTCTAATTTAAAAACCAAAAGTTTTTAACTGAGAAGTTTAAGAATAAGACAACCAAGTTTTATACTATGAATTTATTTCCGAGTTTTTTTGCAAATTTACAGAGAAAAGGGGGGAATTTTACTTAATACTTTCCACAATAATAAAACTAAATTCATTCTACCAACACGTTTCAAGATGAAAATCGTTCGGAAACTAAGCAAACCGAATAGAAATTTTATTTTCAGATTCAGTAAGAAGGATTAAGATTTAGTACTGGTTTAAATTAAGATCTTATAGTTGATCCATTATGTTTTGACAGGTTTTTGTCCTGTAACTGTTAATAAGTCGTCGTTAAAAGCTTATGAATTATTCTGATATTTCAGCGATTTGCTTGGTTTCCAAATGATTTCCATCGTGGAACGAGTTGCTATAATGAATTTAGTTCTATTATTATCAAAAATACAAATGTAAAATGCCCCTTTTCTTTATAAATTTGCGAGAAAGGTCACACAGAGAAAATTGATATGATATTTTCAACAATACTTTTATTTTTGACCACTGTCATATTAGTTATATTAAAATTAATATTGTCTCAGCAAAACATTATTAAAAAAATATAAAAAACAAATATTTCTTTAAATATAGGCTTATTATTAGAGTCCAAAAGTATTCCTACTTCTTTGAAAACTATTTTACCACTTTTTTAATTACTGTTGGAAACCAATAAATTACTATTATTCCTTAGATTGTAAAATTGTTAGAACTAAAAAATTAACCTATTTGATGAAAATGCTTAAATATAATTGTGCGAAAAATAGCTATTTGTAGGCGATGTAATTCAAATTACAATATATTTTATTTAATGAACTAGAAATACAGTTTAAATAGAAAATCTAAAAATTAAGTGAATAATCTTTATATCATTTTAATAATTAAAATAAACCCCCTATAAAACATATAAGGTATTAGAGAAATAATAACATATGTTAATTCATTGGTTGTCTGAAATATCACTTCAATTGCCCGCGGACAACCTTTGGGCGGGGGTTAAAATTGTACTGTTGATATTTGTTCGTTGAATAGTCGTTTAAGCTTGCAGCCTGTTTATTTATTGCGTTAAAGATACGCCAAAAATAATAGATCTTTTACAATTCTGGGGACTAGAGCAACTCGTTTCAGTGTTTTATGGTAAGTAAAACTAATCTTAAGAGCTCTGCAATAATAAGTGTGTGTTTTGATTTGTAAGTTTCTCTTGGTTAGTCTATTACAAAACTGTTTACTCAGCCGATACGTATCGTTAAAAAACTGTTAACATTAAATATGATCGCAAGTTAATTGTTGTATTTGAATTTTTTAGACATGGTTTTCACCAAATCTACTCATAAATTTAGGAGATTCGAAGTGGTAAGCGTCATCTTGCATCCTGTACCCAAAACAAAATATAACACTGTACCAATAAAAGCCAGAATCCAGGAGTTTGCCAAAGAAGCAAATTCTATATTTTGAGTGAAATGAATATACAGTGAAACCTCTATAACTGCGATCTCAAGGGACCTAGGATTCTTTATCGCTTATAGAGGTTTTTCATTTACCCAGTTTCCCAAATAGCATAGGCGATTCTAGACCTCTATTTTGGGGGGGGGGGGCTTAAGCCCCCGGTTTACATATTTGGGGGAGCTTAAGTCCCTGGTTTACTTATATATAGGCGGCTAGGTCACAGTTGGATTTGGGGGGGCTAATCCGAGATTTGGGGGGGGGGGGGCTTAGCACCCCCAGCCTCCATGTTGTATCCATGGTGTGGAATCACCCAGTCGACATTTAAAGTTTATTTTTTATCATAAAAACCTTAAGAGGGAAAATTAAGCTTAACCAAAGAACGAACTAGAAATATATTGTGTTAAAGATATTTTAAAAGTTATTTATATACCTACATATTAAATAAAATAATTTATACACACTTTTCATTATCTAAATCTGATCGCTTTTAAATAATGACCTAAACATTAGAATAAATCGGAAATTTTTAATGATGTTTTGTTAGCAGGACAAAAACTTGTCAAAACCAAACTGATCAACTATCAAAGATCTTAATTTAAACCAATACTAAATCTTAAACCTTTTTAGTGAATCCCGGTGTTATTTTTTAAAACTTAATTGGGTTTTTTTATCAAAAGAAATAATTTTGGGATATTTTTTTATTTGCAGCACGAGTAAATAGGTATAATCAAACCTTTCATGAAATTACCAACACTGTGACTTGGACATAACTCTAAGTGCCTCATATTTTTTCCAAATAATGTGGGAAACAGTTGTCCCGGTAATGTTCCGGTCCATCCATTATATGGAGTCCTCAGGGAAAAGATAATAAAAGGATAAAATATATATTGTTATAATGCCCAAAACTGCACCATTAACAAATTAATTATTTCTTGTAGGTGGTAAGACACAGTGTTTATGCGAAGTATTATAAAACAAAAAAGCGTTGGTGCGTTATATATATATATATATATATATATATATATATATATATATATATATATATATATATATATATATATATATATATATATTTAGGTTAAATTTCTTGGGATTGTGGTTCCAATATTAATTAATTAACTGCAGTTGTTAGACTGTTACATATTTATTTGTTATAGTATAGAACGTTTCGGTCATTTTGTTTGACCTTTGTCAACTATATTGATACACGATGTTGGCACCTAAAGACAGAAATTATCCAAATTATATTTATAACGTCACTGTTTAAAAGTTTAAAATGCATTTTAAACTTTTAAATAGTGACGTTATAAATATAATTTGTGTTGTTTGAATGAGTGTCTGTTATGCATATGTGTTCCTTGTTACCGAGGATATCAGGGCTGATACCAGAGGATAATTTCTGTCTCTAGGTGCCAACATCGTGTATCAATATAGTTGACAAAGGTCAAACAAAATGACCGAAACGTTCTATACTATAACAAATAAATATGTAACTGTCTAACAACTGCAGTTAATTAATTAATTGGAACCACAATCCCAAGAATTTTAACCTAAATATATTCACAATGGTTCAAGAACTTTCTAATGTAAACTATATATATATATATATATATATATATATATATATATATATATATATATATATATATATATATATATATATATATATATATATATATATATATATACATATATATATATATATATATATATATATATATATATATATATATATATATATATATATATATATATATATATATACAGTGTGTCTACTTAAGTTGGAATCATATGGAAAACTTTTTTATTATTAATTTTACGAAAAAAAGTTAATCTTCATAAAAAGTTCTGCATGGTCTAAAACCTAAAATAAAATAATCAGACATCAATTTTTTGCAGTCGTATACGAGGATTGTCAAAAAATGGGAATTTTGCTCAAGAGTAAAGTACCTTTATTTTTGACAATATCGAAAATTATTCTAAAAAAAAAGTTGATCAGAATCAAAAACTACATTCAAATATGCAATCATATTCATTTCCGTTAAAAAACGATTTTTTTTAATTTTTCGAAACTTATCTCTGCAATTACCTACAATGAAAATGTAACTGTAGTTACATGTAATAATGTAACGTAATGTAATTTGGCAGTAGAACGATTAACTGTTTTGAAAAAGAGGGTGGCTATATCGAGGCATTAGTGGAATGACTTAAAATTAAATTATATTTATTTCTATTAACGTTATGTTAGTTACACAATTTATAATTCGTATGTATTTTTCTATTTTTAAACTAAATGATTGTTATGCATTAAATTGCGAAATTTTTAAAAAACACATTAAGAGACGGAAAGGTTATCATGTTTTTAATAACCAAAAGAGAAAAATGTTCATTATAGAAATTAACAAAATTTAAAGTAATTTATAATGTAGAAAAATTTTTAAAAAATAACAAATCCTGATTTTTCAAGGAAGATGGATATGATTGCATATTCGAATGTAGTTTTCAATTCTGATCAACTTTTTTTATAACGATTTTCCATATTGTCAAAAATAAAGGTAATTTACTCTTGAGCAAAATTCACATTTTTTGACAAACCTCGTATATGACTGCAAAAAGATGATGTCTGATTACTTTATTTTAGGTTTTAGACCATGCAGAACTTTTTATGAAGAATAACTTTTTTTCGTAAAACTAATAATATAATAAAAAAGTTTTCCATATGATTCCAACTTAAGTAGACACACTGTATATATATATATATATATATATATATATATATATATATATATATATATATATATATATATATATATATATATATATATATATATATATATTTAAAAAAAGAATAACAAATCCGACTGCAAAAGAAAGGTTGAGCGAAAAACAAATAATAGTATATTACACTCCGAGGTGGAAAGTGTTTTATTACTGTCGAGAGGTAAGATCTCGAAACGGAAATGAAACTTTTTACCGAGGTTTGTATGCTGTTTTATTTTCAACTATCATTTTTTTATTTTATCGTTTATTTTGGATTTTTCTGATAAAAAAAATTTTGGTAAACCATGACATTTATTTGCGAGTGACTGATGTCACAGAGATGTTTTGTCAAGAATAACAATTAGACAAATCGTCAAGATTGGAAATTTTGTAAGCTATGCGATGGTTGCTAGGGGGTAAACAAAAGTTGTTAGAAATAAACACGCCACAGCAGATTTTTAGTTTTTACAATGAAAAATAAAAAAGGTCAATCGATTGTGAAAATAATTTAAACTGCACTCCTCTCGAACTTAAAGAAAAGCTGGGAAGGTAGAGGAAAATTTGCTGCCCAAAAAAAAGTAGGGAGTATTACGAAAAAACCTTCAAAATGTATTAAAACTGGTGCATGAAAGAGAACGCAAGAAATATTGCCTCAAAGACCATTCTACTGGCTTATTTTTTCGATATGGGCCAATAGAAGGAACAGTGTTCACTTTGGTCAATGTCCAGCATGATAAAAACGATGTCAGCTCTCAGGAAAAGAGTTATAATTTCGAGATTTGAAAAGCTCCTCGTCTTCCTGAAAAAAACAAAATGTAGGCTACAAGCCAACGAAGTCTAACATTTTTTTAAGAAATAATATAGAATAAGATTTTCTGCAAAACGCACCCAAGGAATTTCTTCCTTTCAGGGTAAAAAGTGTTAAAATTTATTTTGAAAAGAAACAACACATTTTCAAAAGTCATTTTCGTTTCTTAAATTATCGTTTTTAATTAATCCTTTTTCTATTGCTTCAGGTGACGCTTGTAGTCGGCGTATCATGATGCCGAAGTGATGAACTGATGAAAATGAGAATATCAGATATCAGCTTTTTAGAAGAAAAAGTGTTAACTGAGATTCCAGAGACAAAGACTTAGAGGAGTAGACCCTTTCCAATTACTGATGTAGGTTGGGTCAAGATACTAAAAGAATATCTCAATCTTTGGGAAAGCATTCAAAATGATAGATTTTTGTCCAATGTCGCCACGGAAAGGCAACCAATCAACCATTTAGGCACAATTCAATCTCATGATTTCCAAAAAAAAAAAATAGCGACATTTTTTGAAGCTCTCCCAACCAGAAAGGTTTACGGGCCACTCATTTCGAAAAACGACCGTCACATTACTTGCTAACAGTGGTGCAGATGTCCTTAAACGCCTGGGAGGGTGAAATTCGAATACAGTCGCTGAAGGATACGCAGATTCATCCTTGGACAACCAATCCAAAAGAGCTAAGATACTGTCCACTTCGTTGACGTCCCACACGAGTCCCAATACGTTGTCTTCGGTAAACATGAATAGGAATAATACGAGTAAATAAACCAAGAAATTAATGTTTCGACTACTGATATGCATCAACAGGGACGTTTATCCATATCTATTAAAGCATATAATAGATCTAATTTGGCTATTAATTTTAATAAATAAACTTGTAATTTTTTATGTTTAGTATGAGGAAAAACGCACTTTTTTAAAAATTAAGAAAAAATAATACTTTTCCCATTTTCTACATATCGTACAGTGGTGCACTTGTACTGTCGAAGAAATTCGACATATTGTTTTCTGTTAGTAGACAAAATATTGGAGCAATACTGGGTGAACTAGTTAGCGCGAGCCGCTATATCGTACCCATCCTTTACGAACCGATCGATATAATGTCTTATTTTGATTCTGGTAAAAATGTTGTCTGTTCTTCAGACGCCCTGGGTCTAAGCCTGCCTGATGAAGGGTAAGGACCCAGAAATCGCTTAGCAGGAGGGCACCCAGACCAGGATAAAAAAATAGTCCTTATTTTATTTATTATTTATTTTACGGTCTTGTATTTGCAGAATGAAGTTGAGCTTTTGCGTTTACTGGTATATTGTTGTCTATATAGACCGAAGAAATTTATATGCATATAAGTATATATATATATATATATATATATATATATATATATATATATATATATATATATATATATATATATATATATATATATATATATAAATATATATTCTTCATAAATTTTCCAAATTTAAAAACAAATTAATGGTATAAAACTTTTGACTGTTAAATTTTGTAGAATCTGGTCGTTTCAATTTTTGATTCAAACAAAATTACTTCTCGCGCCGCCATTTTGTTTATTTTTAATTTAATACAGCGGAACTAAGACGAATCTTTTGACACCATTTTTTTTAAATTGGACAACAATGACTTTCGGCCTTCACAATTCCTCATTTTCTTTATTTTTAAATTTAATATACCTTGGGTCACAGTCAGGACTGAGACAAATCGTTGGATATTTCATTCATTAAAATGATTTAAGCCGTTCGGACTGCAGAACGGTACAGACATACGCATTTATACACACAGAATATGCACATTTGCATTATTTAACTATTTCTTAGTAACTTGATTTAAACCCTTGTATTGTACGTGAAACCTTATCATTATAAAGTGCATCTTCCTGTTACGTAATGTATGGCTAAAACCTAATTATCACTGTGGTTCCTATTACTGTTGTGGCTTTCCTTAGCTTCGTGGGCTGGTGGAATATTATGCTATTGTTGACTGGTATATCAAAGCAGTAAGATTAATCTGGTCCTAATTGAGGGACACTTTAGATCAATTAACATTATTATAAACACATCTTATGTATCAGATTAGCTGTGATCAACTTACGTTATTTTAAAACTATTTTATCCCTAGTGTATATAACTTATATTAAAAATAATGTTGGTAAATTATTCCTTTCATGCAGCAAAATATAGCTACAGTTTTACATACATTTATCAGTTGTTTTTAGCGATTTAAAAAATTAAATATAGTTTAATTGTTTTTTACTAACACTATACTTCTAGCGAGAGAAGTAAAAAAAATATTTGTTTACACTGTATTTAAATCATCCTTTAGCAGGGGAAGTAATAACAAAAAAATACGTGATGTGTATGTTAAAAGCATATATTGTTATTGCTAAATAGAAATACATATTTTGGTATTGCGTGTGAATTGTGTAGGAATAAATGTGTTTATACGTATACGACTAATGTAAAATGTTGAGTGCAACCTTTTTAGTAAAGAAAATTTTAATAATAAAAGACCAGAGCGCAAATCGATGCGACTGCAATAGCGTTTTATAACCCGTTTTATTTTTATAGTAAGACCTAAGTTTGAAAGGCAGGTTTCCGTTTTTCGTTACTAAGATCTCATTAACTTTAACCTTACATATGAAACTTTCTGGAATATAGTCTGAAAAGTTCTCAACAAAAATCACCAAATAAAAGAACGTTTCTAATAAAAATCTTACTGCTAAATAAAATCTTTCTGGGAAAGTATCCGTCACCTCCCAATGAACAAACCTGAACCATTTTTATCAATTTCGTCACTTACTGACTATGTAAAAAGTTCTTAGCAGACTAAAGCGAGCCTGCTTGAATTTACCTTTAAAGAAAATTTTTGAAAAATAATATCGAAGTTGCATATGTACATATATCCTCTTTAAATTATTTTGTTTA
Organism: Philopedon plagiatum; assembly: GCA_963971165.1. Lineage (NCBI taxonomy): Eukaryota > Metazoa > Arthropoda > Insecta > Coleoptera > Curculionidae > Philopedon > Philopedon plagiatum. The sequence continues at coordinate 72,361,088 of OZ020194.1, forward strand.
TAATTACTTATTTAATTTTTCTAATTTAGTTAGTTCGAATTTATTATTTATTTGATAGCTAGACTAGAAATTAGATTAGATGAGGATGAGGATGAGGATGAGGATGAGGATGAGGATGAGGATGAGGATGAGGATGGGGATGAGGATGAGGATGAGGATGAGGACGAGGACGAGGATGAGGATGAGGATGAGGATGAGGATGAGGATGAGGATGAGGATGAGGATGAGGATGTGGATGAGGATGAGGATGAGGATGAGGATGAGGATGAGGATGAGGATGAGGATGAGGATGAGGGTGAGGATGAGGATGAGGATGGGTTGAGGATGAGGATGAGGATGAGGATGAGGATGAGGACGAGGATGAGGATGAGGATGAGGATGAGGATGAGGAAGAGAATGAGAATGAGAATGAGGATGAGGATGAAGATGAGGATGAGGATGAGGATGAGGATGAGGATGAGGATGAGGATGAGGATGAGGAAATTTTAAGATTCTAGGCAGAATATTAGGTGATATTAGTGATAAAAAGGGTCAGGCACCTTTTTAACCGGCTTGAGAAGGTTATCAATTCGACCCGTTCTGTCATTATTTTTTTATTTTTTTTAATCTTTCTTATGTATCTTCACGCATAATTCTTGGACGGATTTACCGATTAAGATAATTTTTTTTGTTTTGTAGATGAGTTCTCCCGAAAGCATGGTCTCATTTTAAGGGTTTTTTGCTAAAGTTGAGTGGAAACCTAAAAAAACCGCGAGAAACTAAAGAAACTCTTGAAATCGACAATTTTTGCGTGTGTACTTCGAAATGGTAGCACCGATTTCAATAATTTTTCTCTGTTGGGTTTAGCATGACGGTCCGGTGATCCTGTTGGTATAATACATGACTTTAAATTATAAGAGGGGTAAAAACTTAGAATTTTTCCTAAAATGTTGACCATTATCTCATTTTCGAGGTTAATAAGGGCATAAAATCTAATTTGGTCTAGCAGGTATTGAAAAAAATACCGGGGGGGGGGGGGGGGGTAAAAAGGAGAGAGTGGGAAATTGCCCAAAAATGTTAACTAATGATAACTTTCGGGGATATTGAGGTCAGAAAATCAGATTTTGTCTAACAGATGTTAAAAGAATTAACTGGAGGGGGATGTAATAAAAAGGAGTGACTAGGAATTTCTTCAAAATGTTAACTAACTTGTCTATTTTGGGGCTAACGAGGTCAGAATATCAAATATTTTCTAACACATGTTAAAAGAAAAGTTAAGGGGGTGAGGTTTGAAAGAATAAAAGGGTTACTCAGGTTAGAAAATCTAATTTTGTCTAATCGATGCCGATGTTAAGAGAATTAATGGATAAAAAGAAGCGATTGGCAATATTTCCAAAAATGTTAACTAACATGTCAATTTCGGAGTTATTGAGGTCAATAAATTTATTGTGATGAATGAAAATTAATAGTAAAGGATTACCGTTGGAATTTAGCGCCCAATTTTAGATTCCTATATGATAACGCTGGCCCGCATCGAGCCAGGCTAGTTTTAAAACAGCTAGCAGTGGATGAAGTTGATCATTAACCGTTGCCTCCACTCTCTCCAGATCTAAACTCTATTGAACATGTCTGGGCGATGCTTGGAAGAGCAGTAATTGGTCGTCAACCGGCTCTTCGTGACGTAAGGACACTAAGGCAAGTTCTTCCAGATTTACCGGATGCCTTGGACCAGGATGAATTAAACCACTTATTCTAAGTATGCCTCGACGAGTCTAAGCGGTTATAGATAACAAAGGTGGAATTACTCGTTATTAAATAATTTTCAAAAATATTTTCTGTTTTGTTACATACCTACTAGAAAAACATATTATTAAATTCTGGTACTAAAAATTTTTAGGTTGAATAGATGCGTTTTATTTCTGGAAATAATGAGGGAACATGGACGTATGTCAACTTTTTGCCTAAACTTTTTTCAGCGAAACCACAATATCCTTAACCTGTTTCGATCAGTTTAGTTAAATATATTAGGCTAATTCGCCAGTATTAGTTTTTAGTGTAGCGTAAGCATTGTCCGTGGTTGCCATTCTACAACTATATTGATATAAGTTTTAAAACAAGCTTTGGTTTTCTCTGGATTTTAAGATATAATATGATATGGTGTCAGGTGTGGGGTTTAAACCCACGCAAGTTAAAAACAGTTTAACATTGCTGGTCGGACCATTCCCACCATCCACTTGAAGCGCTGATGAAATCTCAACGAATGTTTCCAGCTCAGGATGTCTGCATCGGACTTCACCAGTACACCCCCCAGGGTATAATATGGTACTTAGGCTTCGGTCTTCGTGGGCTGTCAAGAATAGCTGTTAAGTGTCAATTAATGGTAACATTTTGTTGGAGTTATTATCTTGATTTGCTTGACCTATGAATATCTTGTCTGGGTAAAAAATCTAAATTGTACCGAACAATGATATATCAAGTATATGTATGTAGAATTCTAATATTTACTTTCACGTGCATAGGCGCAACCAGGATTTGACTTAGAAAGAGCTCAAACATACTTGCATACACATTAAATTAACAAAAGATGTAAGAAAACACAAATAAATATTCTGTTCTAAAACACATTTTTAGCAGTACGTGCTCTTGAAGTAGATATAACGTAAAAAAACTGTAGACTTTTAGATAAAGTTGGTGACAGGTTAACTAAAAATTTTCTTACAGAACCGATTTGGTGAACTAGAAGGTTTAGTTGAGACGGCGTCTCATCTTTTCCTGAGTGTGGTTATAAGCTTGCAAGCTTGCAACATTGTTACAGAATGTCATTTAGTGGTAAATATTTTTATTAAATAAAATGTACAAAACGTTAAATGTTATTGCACAAATTTCTCAATTTATCGCTCAATGTCGTCAATTAGTACACGCCTAAAAAAATTGCATCCTCTAGAAGTCATTGATATGACCCTTTATGTACCTGAGAAGATTTTAATATGTCACTTTAATACTACAATAATTTTTCTATTTTATTCTTTAAAGTAAAGAAATTCACCATGAGATAGAGGAAACAAAATGTTCGGTTTTAAAAATTGTTAATTTCATACTGTACGATAGCTCCTTAGTTATAGTGAGTTAGTAAAATTAGACTTAAATGACTATATTTAATGAATCTGCAAGAACTTTTAAACTACTAAGAGTTTATATGTATTTTTGGTTCCTTGCAAATTTCACAGAAATATAGTGTGAAAAAGTTGTGTTCTAATATCGGAACATTCAGTATAGAACCCTAAAATATTTGTTACCTATTTATTCGACAACACCCACGTTTGAAACTGAAGCTAATAATAAATCAGAATTTACTTCTACGACTTCTATCAATTAAACTTTGCAGTGGAGTTTCCACTGTTGTGGTATGTAAAGTATTTTGATACATAAAGTGTTATTTATAATGAAGGGTTGACAAAAAGCTTTTTCTGCATCAATAGTACGCATAAAATAGTCAAATGTTAAAATTCTTAAGACACAGTTATAGCTAAAATGATGCAGTTGAATTTAAAAGTATTAAATTGTTTAAAAAATAAAAAATATATTTTTAAAGGACAGGAATTGCTTGAAATAAATAGTTATAGGTGTATACTTACAACTTTATAACTTACACTAACAAAATTAAATGTTAGTGGTACTTTGAGGCATCCATAAATTTTACTTTGCTTTACTTTACTTATGCATAGGTTTTAGGGCAACCTTAAACGATTCATAACTTATTTTAAATAAAAATTAACGATTTAATATTTTGTTGGCGTCCCTTTACCCTTATTAACATCTTGTAGACGTCTTTTTTTCGTCGATGGTTAGTCCAAGTCTGTATATACTTTGGTCACTGTTGGCACGTTGTGCTCATCCCAGATTCTTATTGCATTCATCGGTTATTATCTCAGGTCCTTACACTAACACACTCTGGGTCTCCGGTGGCCGAGTTCGTACCGGCGCCAGCTTGGCAACCGAGAGGTGCGGGTTCGAATCCCGCTTCGACCATGGATATTTTGTGATTATTGTTGGAAGGTGGTAGAGGAATTCTTCCTCGACCGAGGTGGTACCACCCCACACATCCTCTTAAAGGGCTGGTGAAATCCCTACGGATGTTTCCAACTCTTGATATGTGAGTCGATTCCCCAGTACACCCACGGTACATACTACTTAGAGTTCGTTCTTCGTGGGCTGTCAGAAGACAAAAAAAAATAATTGGTGCAAGTCAGTTAGAGAGTTGAAAAGAAGTTCTTCCTTTTCGAGTTTTGGTTGCCCGAAAATGTGTTGCCTTTTCCGATCTTGTAGCTCACAGTAGCAATACCGTTTTCCTTTCTTGATTGCGGAGCCTGCAGCTTAGGTCTCCGTTATACAGGGTGAGTTTTTTTAGAGTGTCACAAGTTAGAAGGCGATATCTCAAAAACGGTTTAAAATATTCTCATGAAATTTTGGTGAGTTAATAGGGAGATGGGAGAACATGTAAACATATTTTTAACAGTTACTCCCTCTCTCTATTTTGAGGAGTTTGCTTAGGTTTGCTGAGGGGTAACTTTGGAATTTTATATGGGATAATGCACTTTTGTTTATAAAATTCGAATCTACGTAAAAAACTACGTAGTGAATAATTTTTTTTTGATTTGCTCTTTTGGTTACTGAATTATTGTTAACTAAATTTTAGTGGAATTTAAAAAATAAATATATCAAGTTCACTTATTTTAGAATTATTATTTGTTTCCATGGAAATGCGTTATTTTTACTTAAGGCAGTTGAGAATTTTAACATTTTAACGATTATTTCTCAATTTATTGCTCAATTAATCATGGAGGCGAATGTTAATGTGCGAGTTGATTGGGCATGTAGGTACCAGACGGCTAGCTAGAGATGCTGAAATGAGTTAAAAATCAGTTGTGACCATATTGCACTTGTACAATTTTCATCCATACCACATCATACTCCACCAAGAGCAAGACTTTGAAAATCGCGTTACATTTTGCAATTGAATCACAAGACAAATGCAAGGAAATAACAGGTTCTTAATGCTTGGTATTTTGACGAAGCAAATTTCCATAATAATTGTGGGCAGGTAGGATTTTAATCTATCCCTTATCAGTAGAAATTTAATTTTTTTTTATTCGGTTGTTTTCTTTAGGTAAATAGACACAATATGCATTACTGGGCGTTGGAAAATCCCGACTGGATGAGAACTCTGCCAAATCGACATCCCTGCTTAATGAATGTCTGATGTGGTATAAACGGGATAGAGATATTGATCCGCATTTCTTTAAAGGACATTTAAATGGAGAAATGTATACAGTTTTTTTAAGAAACCAATTACGCAATAATTAAACCAAAACATAAATCCTGACATGTAGTTCCAACAGAATGAAGCTCCATCCCATTATGCAATACAAGCCCGTAATCATTTGAATGAAATATTTGAAAACAGGTGGATTGGACAAGCTGGTCCGGTAAACTGGCCTGCTAGGTCCCCGGATTCGACCCCCCCCTTGATTTTTTCTTGTGAGGTTTTATAAAGGACAAAGTGATGGCGACTCTACTGAAACTGCACTGCAACTTTAGATGACATGAAAGACGGAATCCGCTTTGCCTGCTTATTAGTGACACCTGAAATGTTACAGCTGGTACGAAATTCATTTAGAAAAAGAGTGAGAAAGTGTTTGGAAGTTGAAGAAGGACATATCGAACAACTTTTGAAGCATGACAGACGATTAATAAGTTGAAATTACATGGTAAATATTTTGTTTATTTTGTAACCTAATAAATCATAATTCCCTTACCGAAAGAACAAATACATTTTTTTTTTAACATACGTGGTTTCGTCTTTAGACTGCCAGTAGTGCCACTTCTCGTTCCAGCCTTTTAAATGCCATATGAGATTTCGGGTTATTAGGAAACCTCTCCGCACACGCTAGTGCAGCTTCTCTGAGATTTTTCTGCACTCCCCCAAAATTAGCAACATATGTATCTACTTGCACATTAAAATTCGCTTCCATGTTTAATTAAGGAATAAACTGAGAAATAATCGTTAAAACGTCAAAATTCTCAACTGACTTAAGTAAAAATCACGCATTTCCATGGAAACGAATGATAGTTCTAAAATAAGTGAACTTGATTTGTTGATAAAATATATTTATTTTTTAAAGTCAGTCAAAATTTAGTTAACAATAATTCCGTAACCGAAAGAGCAAATAAAAAAAAATATCTACACATACGTGGTTTTTTACCTAGATTCGAATTTTATAAACAAAAGTACATCATCCCATTTAAAATTTCAAACTTATCCCCCACCCCTCAAAATAGAGAGCGGAGGTAAATGTCAAAAGTATGTGTAAATATGTCATGAAAATGTTTTAAACCATTTTCGAGATATCGCGTTATGACACTTTAAAAACTCACCCTGTATAGTCTCATTTTATATAGGGTGGTCCGAAAGTAATGGGTCATAGAGCAGCAGCGAATTAATGCAGTAAAATATTACAATTTAGTAAACCTTGTTGGTAAGCTCAAAGGTTGTTATTAACAGAGATGCAGGGTGTTAAAACAAGAATTTTAATTTTGATTTTCTTTAATATTCTAAAAGTTACATATTACCGTTAAGACTATACCGTATCCAATTTAATTTGAGAATTATGACAAAAACCCATTTTACAACGGAGAGATCAATTATGTCTCTCTCTCTCTCTCTCTCTCTCTCTCTCTCTCATGTTTTTTCTCTCTCGTCTTCTTTCTCTCTCGTACGTAAAATTTTTACAGCTGGTAGAAAGTTAGGTTATGAGAAACACAAGCATGACATATTATTTGAAGCCTGTCCCATAATACAAGTTATTTTTGCAGTGTAAAAATATACTTATAAAGTTTATATAAAGTATTAACAGCTGAAATTCCTGTATTCTATGAATCTGGGAGTGACTAGCAACTATTGAAATATTGCGCTAGGTACCTACGTACTTCTACTTCTTTACATTACTTGGACTGGGCGTTATGGGAATGAGTAATAGGGACGCCGACCCGATATAAAGTTGAGAACAGAGGGCATCACAGAAGATTTCTTTAGTTATTGAGAAAGGAGAGACAATTGCGCCCTAGAAAGTTATTTTTGTTTGATATTCAAGCACCGTGTACCTTGTTTTTTAATAGTAGCTATAAAATTTCAATTACATTACGGTCAAGTTGCGTGTTTACAATTTCTGGGTAGTTATATAGCAATCATTCACGAACTTGATATGAGGTATGTATGGGGTCATTTTCAGTATTGATTTCCATTTTTTTTTTTTGCACTGGATGCTAAATGCAGTCTCAAAATATCTAAGTACATTTATTAATTTCTGTACTCTTCAATAAAATGTAGAGGGCTCACCCCAGCAGACGACATACACACTGCAAAAAATGACTGTAAAATTACAGTTTTGTTTCATAAGATATTGCTTATTTTTCCTTAATAAATTATGCTATTCTGTTATTACAAAATAATCTACGCAAATTTAAATCCTTAAAGAAAATCATTTATAAAATATTTAATTTCACAAAGTAAACTAAAATTACAAATTAAAAATACAGTTTATATTCCGAAATATTTTACGTCACAAATTAGCGCCAATTTTTACGTTATATTATTTTGTTCTGTAAATCTGTCACGCCGGTAGATCCAGAATTGTATAATAGTAACTCGTTACATAATATTAAGAAATTAGTATGAAATATAATTCTTACAGCAGCTGTAAATTTTCTAAATATGTGCAGCAAAATTGGGTGGTAAAATTAAATATTATATTACGCAATTTTAGATGGTATATATAATCAATTTATATTCCGATTACGGAAATTAACGTATTTCGGTAACATAAATATAAAGTAATTTTAAAACGGACATTTTAGGTATTCGTTTTTGATAGTAAAAAATAATGAATATATTGTGTACAAATTTACTTAATTTATTAGTGAATTTAACCAAAAATATATAAGAAAATAAAATCAGGATGTTGCTGTAAATTTACGGTACTTTACGTGGATCGATTTGTGACCAACGTAAAATAACTGAAATTTGCCAAGTTATTTTTTGTAGCGTAAGACCTCCACCACATACCGTATTTGAAGGCAATATGTCAGGGGTGGCCAAACGGTCGATCGCGATTGACTGGTCGATCGCGGCTATTAGTCCAGTCGATCGTGGCAAGGCAAAAAATATAAATACGTAGAACCGACTGTTGTGTACTGAACTATGCTGTTTCATTTAAGATTTCAAGAAGTAAGTAATTGGTAGATCGCACAGGGTGTCGTCAGTGAACAGTAGATCTTGGGTCTAACCAAGTTGGCCACCCCTGCAATATGGGAAGAAACTTCTAAAATTCCAAAATAATCAAAGTTAAGGATTTCGTTGTAACATCTTGTACCGTGACAAATATCACTAAATCGAAAAATTTTCGCAGCAGAAATTATTTTTTTAGTACCCTGTATAGACAATAATATATAAGTTTTCTACTTTATTTTCGAATCGCGTTGGGTTTGTAAACTTTTTCAGAAAATACTCCCTAACGAAAGCTTTTTAATAAATTAGGAATCTGGTCACGAATCCTGTATAAACCAATTTAAATAATAGCAACAAATAAATTTACATCTATGTATTTTTCGTAAACCAAAGAAAATCGAGATCTTTATTTCTATATCTAAATAATAAATTCCACTTTGACTTAGTAAATTGCTGCCGAAACTCTAAATATAAATAAATTAGCATATTATTATTGCATCAATCTTGTCCCTTTTAGGGTAACCCGCCAACCAACAAGGTTAGCTATTCATATGTCGCCCAGCTCTTAAATAACTCCGGGTCTTTGTCACTTATGTATATTTAAATTTATAAACAACTATTAACTCCTGTATGCCCTGCTTCATAGTTTAAAAGTGTCCTCTTAAATTGCCTTGTTTTAAGATTAATAATACCAAGGTGTTATTGACAAGCATGGGCGCACTCAGGATTTTGTCTTGGGGGCTGACTGGTCTTGGGGGGGGGGGGGGTTTGAGTGGTACAATTCGGTGGATTTCTTCAATTAGTAGTGCACTTTTTAAAATTTTTTGTGTCTAAGATGTTGGTCTGGGGGGCTTCAGCCCCCCCCCCCCTGAGTGCGCCACTGTTGACAAGTGTCGAAACACAGTGAAAGCATTTTATCCACTTCCAGACAGTCTGCGCCAACCAGCGCCTATAATTTGCATGCACTAAGGAAGGGTTTTTCAAAATTCAACCTCTAAGGGGGTGAAACAGGTATTCAAACTTTGTATGGGGAAAAAATATTAGATGGTCATATTATCTCGAAATTTCGTAGAAGTACTCTAAAAAATAAATGTTTAAATATGTGTTTTACAGTTTTTAATAAATCAATTCCTAAGGGGGTGAAATGGTTTAAAGTTTGTTATGGAATAAAATTATTACATCGCGAACGCGACACGACGTCGCGGGCGAAAGCTAGTTTTAATTAAATAAAGGAACGGGTACCCTATTATGCATTATATTTTTTCCCACAACCGATTAAGACAATATCCATCAATCTTAGTAGCGATGATAATTATTTCATATTCTTTATTAACTATGCACACACAGCTTAATTCCTTTGGCTTAGCGGTGCTATGGGCAAACCAAAAATAAGTAGGCTATGAAATAGATCATTTTGACCACTTGCTCGTGATTGGTTGAAACCTATTTCATTTGTTATTTATTAAAATAAATGTCATTAAACCGAACAATTTTTTAAAATATTTCGGAATATGTTTTTAAAGTGTTTAAGTGCAAAAAGGCATGGATACTGATATCAGTGTCAATGATTATGAAATGTGCTCCACCGAGTACCGTAGATGGAGCAAAAAATACATCCTTGAATTGGTGACCTCAAAAGCCTCAACAAAGGTATGAAATAGGTTACAAGCTATTTATAAAATGGTCCTTTTTTAGCCTTAAATTGTAGAAAAAATATTGTTGAAGACTTTTCGCACTTAGTTGACTAACACTCTCGTGTTATGTGACGCTTTCTATGCTTCTTATGTGATATAATAGTTTTTATTTTAGAAACTTTCTTATCGCTTGCATTGTTTTGATATCTTAAACTGTCCACAAAAGCATGAATTTACCTTTTTTTCAAGAATATGGAAATAACATTTTCTTAACATTTTACATAAATGAAAATATAAAAGCTATGTATACAACATAATACTCATTTGGGATTACAAATTTAGTACCCTGTAAACATAAATTGGTATTGAAAATGTTTAGAGCCCTTCAGTTTTTCCATGGTGTCACGTTTATAACTCGGTTACCTCCTTATTCAATTGAAATGAAACTTGAGTAAGGTATTTTTAAGACAAAAATATTAGCATATCGTGCAACAACATGAAATATATTGTGAAATAACAAAAAATATATTTAAAGATACTAAGATTATTCTAAAATTGTTGTTTTTGTTGTCTTAAAAAGCCGCATTTAAATTTAATTTATGTTATCTTACGGTTTCCATATTAATTTCTTGAATATTTTGATTTTCTCTTTGACTATTGACAGCGGCACTATAGACTATACGGTATCCAATATAAAACTAGAGAATTATTACAGAAACCCATTTTACAACGGGGAGATCAATTATATATCTCTCTCTAATGTTCCTTCTCTCTCATCTTTTCTCTCTCGTTCTCTTTCTCTCCCATACTCATAAAATTTTTACAGCTGGTAGAAAGTTAGGTTATGAGAAACATAAACAAACCTGACATATTATTTAAAACCTGTCCCATAATATAAGTTGTTTTTGCAGTGTAAAAATGTACTTAAAAAGTTTATACTCACATAAAGTATTAGCAGCTTAAATTCCTATGTTCTATGAATCTGGGACTAACTAACAACTATTGAAATATTGCGCAAGGGATATACATATTTGTTCTTCTTTACATTACTTGGACCGGGCGTTATGGGAATGAGTAACAGGAATGCCGACCCGATGTAAAGTTAAGAATACGGGCATCGCAGATTTCTTTAGTTATTGAGAAAGGAGCGATAACTGTGCCATAGAAACATTTAGTTTCAGTTTAAAGCTGAAGTCACAGTGCCATTACAAAACGTACCTAATGCCTATTTTTCATTAAAAATGGTTTAGTTTCTTATATCCGAGACAGCAGCCGCTAAGACTGTTAGATTTCTGAATTTATACATTAACATTATCGAAAGCTCAACAGTTTTAAAGTTAATTTTTTATTATAATTTCGAGCGCTTTTTCTTCTTAGAATTTTAAAATATTCAAAGAAAAGAAAATATTTTTATGAATTATTTACCTGTTTTCTTGAATATTTTATAAATATTATGTACATACATTAGGTGTGCAGAACAATAACCCACTACTTATGTTATTGTTTCTCGATTGGATTCCTTATTTAAAAAAAAAGGTCAATGTTTGCACAATTAGTGTTCTCCGCCCATCTGCCGTGCTACCCACCGCACAGTAATATATCCCGAAACTAAAATGGACAAAATCAAATATCTCTTGATCGGGAAAAGATTTCCGGATGAACCAAACGGCGTTTTGTAGTTTAAGTGATTATCTGTCTGGGAGAAATATACACAAAGTGCTCCACCTATTGGAACGGCCCTAAAAAACACGTAAAATTCGGCATTTTTTGCTTTTCTTTTCCGGTATTTTGGTCGCTGATTTTTACTACCTGTTGCAATTTTATTTACATGATTTTTTTTTAAAACTAGACTAGAAAAGCTTTTATTTCGTTTTTTAGACCCATTTTTAATGGAGTTACGAGTTTTTGAAGTTAAAGGGTTTTTTATTAATTTTTTGAATATTTCCACAGCAATAATATCCATCCAATTCATAACCTGTATTTATAGAAAATTCTATTTGTCAAAAAAATGAGCTATCCGTATAAAACTTTTAGATCAGGTCTACAGGGTGTTAATGAATTGAGACAAAATAAAAATTCTTTAAGAGAGAAGTACCATTATTTACTATTTTAGAAAAAATGGTTATAAAACAGAGTTTTTTATAATCCAAAATAAAGGCTAAATACAAAATTTGAAATCGGAATTGTATTTTTTTAGATTTATCTCGTAAGGTCTATGATAAATTTATTTGTAATTTGGAGAAATGTGTGGAAGCTGGAGGAGGATATAATGGGTAACAATTTTTTTCACATTTGTACAAATTCCTATTTCGTTTTTATTGTTTGTTTAACAATAAGATTAATGTTTGAAAAAAATGTTAGTTGAGATAAATTTAAAAATTAGAATTCAGATTTCAAATTTTGTATTTAGGCTTTATTTTGGATCATAAACAACTTTGTTTAGTAACCATTTTTTATAAAATAATAAATAATGGTACTTCTCCCATAAAGCATTTTCATATTTTCTTAGTTTATTAGATACCACCCTGTACATCTGATCTAAAATTTTTATATGGATAACTCATTTTTGTGACGAAGAGAATTTTTTATAAATACAGGTTATAATAAATACAGGTACATAATTGCAGTGGAAATATGCTAAAAATTAAAAAAGAAAACTTATAACTTTCAATAACTCGTAACTCTATGAAAAATGGGTCTAAAAAATGTCAAAAAAAAAACATATTATAGCTTTTTTAGTCTAGTTTAAAAAAAACATGTTAGTCACATTCCTTCAGGCAGTAAAACCCAGCGACCCAAAAACGGAAAAAAGCAAAATATGCCTAATTTTACGTGTTTTAGGGCATTTCCAATAGGGGGGTCAGTTTGTGTATCTTTTTCCAAATAAATAGTCACTTAAACTACAAAATACCGTTTGGTTCATCCCGAAATCTTTTCCCGATCAAGAGATATTTGATTTTGTCTCTTTTGGTTTAAAAATAATATTACTGTGCGCTGCAGACGGCACCAACGCCGTATCACATATCGTATGCGCGGAGCTGAGTATTTCTCAAATTAAAAATTTTAAAAAACGTGTAAGGACAAAAGTTGTCCCTTACATCATGAGAAATATTTCTTGTTGAAAAACTTTTTCCTTAAAACCAATGATTCAGTAGTTATAAGGCAATCAACAATTAAATTGTTTATAACAATTGATCGCGCAAGAATTTTTTTTACTGATAATTTTCGTTCAATCTACACCTAATTCTCAATGTTCATGATTTTTTTCAGATTTTTCTGAGCGATTCTTTTGGAAGTAAGGGTTGGGGACAGCAATTTTTAAGCGTTTTTCCCGAAAAATATTCAAAAAATGCATAAACAGATTATTGAATTCGTGCTTTAATAAACTTTCATTTGACACCCTAAACAATGCCCTTGAATTTCTTTTCCATTTTTCAATTTACCCCCTGAAATTAACCCCCAGAATCAAAATTCAACTGTTTATACTTCAAGTCTATAATTGGGCTACCACTGTCTATCTCTGTGCTAAATTTCAAGTTTTTACGTCGAATAGTTTAAGAGAAAATCGCCTGGGACAGACGGAGGGACGGACAGACACCGTAATTTTGGAGAACTTTTTGAAAATCAGTGTCGATTCAGGAGGCGTTTAATTCTCCTATTGGTTATGCCGTATTATTATTCATGTCCTAATTTATATTCAGTAACGAAAACAAATTTAAATAACTTCTATAACAATTATTATTTAAAATTCTAGGAACACTCCTTTTCGGTATTATCCCTAATTTTATTGAGTTAGAAATCGACACCTGGCGCCGTCTAAATAAATTTTAATATTTTATTAATTATTAACTAACTAAATTAAATATAATTACATACAGGGTGGCCCATTAGTGCGAGGAAGTCCAATATCTCAGTTGTCAACAGAAATACGAAAAAATATTACGTACAAAAGTTATAGGATCCGTAAAGGTGCATATTTTAAAAATATTTTCCAATATACAGGGTGTCCCAAAAAAGCAGAGCAGCAAAAAGTTACTTTTTTTTAAATGACAACCCTTATTTTTTTATACGGAATTGAATTCAGCATAAAATTTAGCATATACCTCAGTATTTTAGTTTGGTGTTCATTGCGATGTTGCCACGCTATTTTTAATTTCCAAGAAAATCCAAGAAAATCAACATATTTAAAATGCCTTTAAAAAATTAACTGATTTAAATTTAATAATACTGGATTACGGTTTTCGTAACCACGGGGATTCCAGAATAATCCTATAAGAGAAAATTGGCCATAACTTATACAGAGTGTTTTTACGAAGGTGCCAATATTGCTATTTTTGAAGTAACAAATCTTCATTTTTTTAAATGGGACACTCTGTATATTAATGCGCCATGTTGTTAAGTGTTTTGTGCTCCATAAATTCGCAATTATAACTCATGTCCTAAAATCGGCCGCTTTGCCAAAATTTTGGATTTTAATGGAAAATGCAAAAATATCGTTGTTTTCCATTTAGTTTATTCTTGGTAGGCCATGACACCAAACAGAAACAACGGTGGCCACGACTTAAACAAAAGCGGCCATTGTCAGACGTCAGAATATTCCTTTCATTACTTTGGGTAACTTTGGGTTCTAAATCTGTATTAAGAAATTATAATGAATTTTTCGAAAGAACTTGTTGATATGGTTTTTATATTAGGCGCCAGTGACAAGAATTGTTTATTGGCCACTAGGCTTTATTGTCGAGCTTTTTTTTCTGAAAGAAGATAGCCAAGAAAAGAAGCGTTTGAAAAATTGTTGGATCGTTTTGTTCGAACCGGGAAGGTAGATTACGAAAAGACTGAGAGAAGCAAAACAGCCATCAGCACAGAAGAAAATCAGTTGACCATTTTACTTAAAGTTACAGAAAATCCGCATATTTCACACCGAACAATTGCCAATGAAACCAATATAACACGACAAACAATTCAGAGAGTTTTAAATAATCAAAAAATGCATCCGCACCACATTCAGCTTATGCAGGAGTTAAATGACCAAGATTATGGTGCCAGAGTAGCTTTTTGCGAGTGGGCTCAACAAAAAATGCAAGAAGAAAGATTGTTTGTTAATTATGTGTTATTCGCTGATGAATCCACTTTTCCAACAATTTCCATTACTATTCAACAACAAATCCATATTTTATAAGAATTCATAGTCAAACAAGATGGCCGTTAAATGTGTGGGGTGGGGGTGGCATAGTTGGAACTTATGTTATTAGGCTCTACTTTTTTGAGAAGAGAGTAACTGGTCAAGTGTATTTACTATTACTTCAAAACGAGTTGGCACGTCTGACCAATGCAGTACCAAAGTTTATTAAGGAGAGAAGTGGTATTTGCACGATGGGGCTCCATCATACCGCAGTAATTCATGAGCATTTAAGCAACGCTTTTCTCAACAGATAGATAGGAAGATGTGGTCCATTTCAGTGGCCCCCTCGATCGCCCGATATGACAAAAATGAACTTCTTCTTATGGGGTTACGTTAAAGAACAAGTCTACAGAATCCCACCGACAACTAAGGAAGATATGAAACAACGAATAAGATAAGTTTTTATAAACATCGATAACAATAATAATATGCTAAACGAAGTCGGTCGATCTTTTGAAGAACGTATAGAGGCATGTTTAAATCACAATGGCGGCCATTTCGAACATTTATAGTTTGTTTTTACAGTTTCTTTTTATTTATTTCTATATTCTCTAATCTTTGTTTCGGATTTATAAATTGAATTTTATTATTGGAAAATTGGAAATCAAAGTTTGAATAAACTATAAAAATTATTATAAAATTGTTTTTTCTTAATATTGAAACTAAAAACTATATGAAATTTTATAATAAGGGAGCGTTAAAAAGTTATTAAAAGAACATTTACGTCAGATAATAAGTGCTTTTTTTAGGCCATGGCCTACCAAGAAAAAAGTAAATGGAAAACAACGATATTTTTGCATTTTCCAATAAAATCCAAAATTTTGCCAAAACGGCCGATTTTAGGACATGAGTTATAATTGCGAATTTATGGAGCACAAAACACTTAACAACATGGCGCATTAATATACAGAGTGTCCCATTTAAAAAAATGAAGATTTGTTACTTCAAAAATAGCAATATTGGCACCTTCGTAAAAAACACTCTGTATAAGTTATGGTCAATTTCCTCTTATAACATTATTCTGGAATCCCTTTGGTTACGAAAACCGTAATCCAGTATTATTAAATTTAAATCAGTTAATTTTTTAAAGGCATTTTAAATATGTTGATTTTCTTGGATTTTCTTGGAAATTATAAATAGCGTGGCAACATCGCAACGAACACCAAACTAAAATACTCAGGTATATGCTAAATTTTATGCTGAATTCAATTCCTTATAAAAAAATAAGGGTTGTCATTTAAAAAAAAGTAACTTTTTGCTGCTCTGTTTTTTTGAGACACCCTGTATAATGAAAAATATTTTTAAAATATGCACCTTTACGGATCCTATAACTTTTGTACGTAATATTTTTTCGTATTTCTGTTGACAACTGAGATATTGGACTTCCTCGCACTAATGGGCCACCCTGTACATATATCTCTGAGGTATTTTACATAATGTTTTTGCCAACTAAAACGGTAGGTATACTCCAATAAAATTACCCCAATACCATGTCTAAAGTATTCAAATGTTTAAAAATGTTTATTCAAGCATACAACAATTTTTATTACATTAAAATATTTATAGTATTTATCAATTTAAATTGTTTATTGCTAGAAATAAAAAAATGGTAATTATGTTATTAATAAATTAGTTTAATCACTGCCCTGCAACAAAAAAGGTCCGCTTTATTTATTTATATTTTCTGTTTAATTTTTACTTAGAAAAGTATTTATGATATTGACGTTAAACACGTTTTCACTTTTTATATTTTATGTGGTTTTCTTTATAACCTACTTCAATATAATTATTAAGGTATACGTTTTACCATCATTGCATTTCAAGTCATTATTAAAATATAACGTTGATTAAAATATGTATAATATTTACAGCGGGTTGCACACAACTTTTAATCAAATAGTTATTGACGTTTAGAGTCACCTTTAGCAATGACGTTAACATAAGTGTTGTTGTATTACAAGTGTCTAATTAGTTTAATTCATGATTAAATTGTTCGTGCAACCGGACGTTAATATATTAATTGTACCACCCCAGCCCCACCCCCCATCCCCAACGCCCCCCCCCCCCCCCCCCCGCCCGGAGTTAAAATACTAAAACAAGAATTTCGTATTTTATGATTCTGTATCCAGTAATGATACAGTAATACACACATATGTCTCTCCGTATTTTGGATACCCCAGATAACATATTTTCCGTCAAAATAGGTTGTTAATTGAAATTCCCCAAAATTCTATTATAATAATTGATATAAAATTAATAAGAATATTTCATTCATTCATTCAACATTCAACTATATTTTACTAAAACTAATCGTCTTCGATTTTGAGCCAATGCATACAGGACCAATAGAAAAGAAAAAGATATAATACAAACCTAATTAATTGAACTTTTTCAATGTAGGGAAAGTTTTGATCTTCCGCTTTCCCCACTTTTAGCACAATAACAATTAATTCTGGCCAGTTGCTCTCGGATGCAGTTAGCGTTAAAAAATGGTAGGAATGTTATAATTAGTTATGAATGGAAATAGTGATTCTGACCCTTCGTTTTGACGACTCAAATTAAGGGAACCAGCTGCAATCAGCTGCTTTAACGGGGAGGAAGGGCTGACAAGACGACAAAATTGACAAAGATGCCAAATAACACGATAATGAAGACAAAGAAGAAACAAAAACATTCCCCGTTATTGTTAATAAGCTGTTCATATTAAAAAATATACTTAATAGGGGCATATCACATGAATTTATCATTCCCAGCCCTAAGCTACTGGAGCCCGGGGTTTGAGCCACTTTCGCCTCCTGCTACATACGACCATTCGTAAATTGAACTATTGGATTTACCAGTATAAAATGATTTTTCAAAATTCCCTAAACTTTGATGGCCGGTTGATTCGGTGCATCTCTGGAGAGCAGTTTTTAAATTTACAATTAGGCGATCACTAATAATAATTCAACATATCAACCGACTTGACGAACCTTATTAGTTTTTTCTTTTAAGTTTTAAATTATATTGAAGAAAATGTACCTATACCTAGAAGAAATGCAATTGCAGATAAAAGATATTTTAGAACATAAAATTAATAATATAATATTGATTATTAATTATTTAAAAAAATAGTTGAATTGTCCTAGTATTTTTGTTTCAAAATAACATTGTTGGATTTGCTTAGGTTTGCGAGGTTTGTAATGACTTACTTACAAGTTTATGCAATAAAAATGTATGCATATTTCCTGTTAGAAATAAATACCTTACCTATCCCCGTTGCAACTTATATAACGAGGCATATTATACCCGATGTTTTCTTGGCACGAATTATTCGTACCAGTATATGTTATTAAATTTAGATTTTTGCTGCTGGTAAGAGCGTTCTAAATTACATTTAAGAAAATAGCCCTGTATGCAAAGCAAATACAATTGCAGATAAAAGGAATTTTAGAATACAGCTTATTATTAATAATATGTATCTCTCTGAAAATTTTAATTTTTAAATTTGTGTAATAACTATTTCTCACAGGAACAATCAGGTCGGTTTTACATTAAAAAGAGTTTTTTCTTTGTTGTAGCACTTTAAATTAACTGGGTTATGTTAACTACAACAACAAAATTATTTTTACATAAATGAAACCCAATCAACCTACGATGAAAGATTTATGCATGCAACATTTCGCCAATTTTCGAACATATGAAAATCAAAATTACAATATCGGCTAATAGGGAGAAATCACATTAGTCATTAGTTGAAATACATAGTCGATCAAAAAAACTGGTTTGACAGAGACTCGAGATTATTTCCTTAGTAAAATATCAAGAGGGTAAGCATAAATTAACGCTGAGATTTATTAGGTCTTTAAGAAACCGAGTCAGAGAGTCAGATATATTTACTTTACTCTTTCTTATCAATACAACGATCATTGACGCTACGAGACCTTATGTAAATTTGTTTACCCTTAAAGTGAGATTAATTTATATTTTGTTTCATGATTTTGTTGGCTTATCATGGTAGTGAAGCTTATTTTTATTAGCAGTAATAATAAATGGTGGGCAAAACCGCACTATTTTAAAATTTGGACTTTTAGGTTATAAATTTTTTTCTGCTTAATCCTCAATATATTTCGTCATAGTTTTATGACTTCCTCAGGAGGCTGATAGCTAAAATAAAACAGTGTTGACTAAAACAAATTTTGTTTATTTATTATAGTTTTCCTTACCAGGTAAATTCAAATAATGCCAGCAATTGCAAAACTTTGCATCTTAAATGTTTATGCAGCGATTTACATCGTTTGAATGACCGATAAGAATTAAGGTATTCAAGAAAAAAAGACACTTTTTATTGCAATCATAACAACATACAAATCTTACATTTTGCTCAGATAAAAATAATTGTATCCAGCAGCTACCTCATTTTTCACCCTTTAACTACCCTCGTACGGGTTTGCAAGAAAATCTGAGTGCTGCAATTTATTTACTACAATCGTCCCTACTGACTAAAACTAAATTGGAAGTGTAGAAAGCTCAAATAAAAATATTTGTATCCAGCAGCTGTCTCATTTTTCACCCTGTAACTACCCTCGTACGGGTTTGCAAGAAAATCTGAATGCTGAAATATATCTAATACTATCTTCCCTACCGATTAAAACTAAATTGGAAGTGTAGAAAGCCCGAATAAAAATATTTGTATCCAGCAGCTATCTCATTTTCCACCCTGTAACTACCCTCGTACGGGTTTGCAAGAAAATCTGAATGCTGAAATATATCTAATACTATCTTCCCTACCGATTAAAACTAAATTGGAAGTGTAGAAAACCCAAATAAAAATGTTTGTATCCAGCAGCTATCACATTTTTCACCCTGTAACTACCCTCGTACGGGTTTGCAAGAAAATCTGAATGCTGAAATATATTAAATACTCTCCTCCCTTCCGATTAAAACTAAATTGGAAGTGTAGAAAGCTCAAATAAAAATATCTGTATCCAGGAGCTATCTCATTTTCACCCTGTTACTACCCTCGTACGGGTTTGCAAGAAAATCTGAATGCTGAAATATGTTTAATATTATCCTCCCTTCCGATTAAAACTAAATTGGAAGTGTAGAAAGCTCAAATAAAAATATTTAAATATAGCAGCTATCTCATTTTACACCCTGTAACTACCCTCGTACGGGTTTGCAAGAAAATTTGAATGCTGAAATATATTTAATACTATCCTCCCTTCCGATTAAAACTAAATTGGAAGTGTAGAAAGCTCAAATAAAAATATCTGTATCCAGCAGCTATCTAATTTATCACCCTGTAACTACCCTCGTACGGGTTTGCAAGAAAATCTGAATGCTGAAATATATTTAATACTATCCTCCCTTCCAATGAAAACTAAATTGGAAGTGTAGAAAGCTGAAATAAAAATATTTGTATCCAGCAGCTATCTAATTTATCTCCCTGTAACTACCCTCGTACGGGTTTGCAAGAAAATCTGAGTGCTGAAATATATTTACTACAATCGTCCCTGCTGACTAAAACGAAATTGGAAGTGTAGAAAGCTCAAATAAAAATATTTGTATCCAGCAGCTATCTCATTTTTCACCCTGTAACTACCCTCGTACGGGTTTGCAAGAAAATCTAAGTGCTGAAATATATTTAGTACAATCCTCCCTTCCGATTAAAACTAAATTGGAAGTGTAGAAAGCCCAAATAAAAATGTTTGTATCCAGCAGCTATCACATTTTTCACCCTGTAACTACCCTCGTACGGGTTTGCAAGAAAATCTAAGTGCTGAAATATATTTAGTACAATCCTCCCTTCCGATTAAAACTAAATTGGAAGTGTAGAAAGCCCAAATAAAAATGTTTGTATCCAGCAGCTATCACATTTTTCACCCTGTAACTACCCTCGTACGGGTTTGCAAGAAAATCTGAATGCTGAAATATATTAAATACTCTCCTCCCTTCCGATTAAAACTAAATTGGAAGTGTAGAAAGCTCAAATAAAAATATCTGTATCCAGGAGCTATCTCATTTTCACCCTGTTACTACCCTCGTACGGGTTTGCAAGAAAATCTGAATGCTGAAATATGTTTAATACTATCCTCCCTTCTGATTAAAACTAAATTGGAAGTGTAGAAAGCTCAAATAAAAATATCTGTATCCAGGAGCTATCTAATTTTTCACCCTGTAACTACCCCCGTACGGGTTTGCAAGAAAATCTAAGTGCTGAAATATATTTAGTACAATCCGCCCTTCCGATTAAAACTAAATTGGAAGTGTAGAAAGCCCAAATAAAAATGTTTGTATCCAGCAGCTATCACATTTTTCACCCTGTAACTACCCTCGTACGGGTTTGCAAGAAAATCTGAATGCTGAAATATATTAAATACTCTCCCCCCTTCCGATTAAAACTAAATTGGAAGTGTAGAAAGCTCAAATAAAAATATCTGTATCCAGGAGCTATCTCATTTTCACCCTGTTACTACCCTCGTACGGGTTTGCAAGAAAATCTGAATGCTGAAATATGTTTAATACTATCCTCCCTTCTGATTAAAACTAAATTGGAAGTGTAGAAAGCTCAAATAAAAATATTTGTATCAAGCAGCTATATCATTTTTCACCCTGTAACTACCCTCGTACGGGTTTGCAAGAAAATCTGAGTGCTGAAATATATTTAGTACAATCCTCCCTACTAACCTAAACTAAATTGGATGTGTAGAAAGCTCAAATAAAAATATTCGTATCAAGCAGAAATCACGTTCTTTTTCACCCTGTAACTGCCCTCTTACAAGTTTGCAAGAAAATCTAAGTGCTGCATATAGTTAATACCATCCTCCCTGCCGTTTAAAACTAAAATACAAGTGTAGAAAGCTGTACTGTCTTCATATCCAGCAGCAATTTAATTTTTCACCCAGTTTCAAAAAAAATCTAAGGACTGTATTATATTTTACACTGTTCTCCCTAGCGACTACAACTAAAATGAAAGTGTAGACTTTTTTTAACATCCGTGAGGTAACTCCGAATCAACCAATTTTTAACTGTGTTATTAAGTTTTTTGGTGAATGCGCTGGACAAGATTTAATATTCGTTACGCCACTGGTCTTTCGGGTGTTTCCGGAAAGTTGGCTGCTATAATTCGCCCAGTCGTTTCTGAACATCGGAAAGAATGCAAGAAAAACTTTGGCTGTGTTGCCGTTAGTTGTGCTATAAAACTCGTGAAAGTTAGGAATCATATAATTTTAAATTAGAACAACTAAACTTGCCAGTAATATAATAGATTTTAATACAATATTGTGCCTAGTTTTATTAAAAACACCCATACAAACGTAAAGATGTGTAAAAATGATCTTTTTCGGCAATATTTAAATTAATAAAATAAATCTCTATTCATTGTCTTCAGATATGTGGCAATGCAGTAGCCGCGATCTGTTGTTGCGAAGGGGCAAAACCATGCAACTTTTTTTCATAGCCTTTTATTAACCGAACAGAAGAAAACTTGGTCTAAATTGACCGAACTGTAAACAAATTCAAGATAATTTGTTACACAGACTTATTATAAGTTCCATAAAATATATCGTTGTATTTATTTTATGGAATTCGTTATCCTACGCAAAAAGAAAAACTACAACAGTCTAAATTTATGGCTTATGTAGTCCCGCTCTTTCTTAGCACCGTTTGACGGGGAAAAGCTTGCCGCGACAGTGGCGTGAAACGCGGAAAAAAGTTTGGGTCGGGTTTGGGCTTGTTTAATACCAGCGCCTGGCGTTTTCGTAAGTCATGATGTGTTTGGTTCAATAAAAACCATCGGCTCGACAGGTAAGTAGTTCATTTCAAAAAGTTATTACAGGTTTTTCTAATTTCCCATAGTATGGCGACGTTTCAATGCTACAAAAATTGCATTGTGAGAAAGCTTTTAAGAAATCAGCCTGGGAGTGATTCAATTGAAGCAACGAAATGATGCGATAATAAAGGAACATTCAAGAAACACTTTCTTCAATTTTCTATGAAGGAAAACTACAATCTACTCAGGGCAAGGAAAATGCTTTCATTAAAATAAACTATTCCTGTTTCAGGTCGACTTGTCATTGTCCACGCGGGATCAGAAAATGGCTTTGTCCCGAATGCAAGTTTAATTTTTAAAGCAGGCCAAGCCACCGGGGATTATCACGGACAAATGAATAGTGCAAACTTTTGCAAGTGGTTAGAAGAAAAACTGCTTAAAAATATTCCCCAAAATTCGGTACTGGTAATGGATAATGCGTCCTAACACTCAGTGCAAGAGGATAAAACGCCAACCAAGTCATCTCTAAAGAAAGATGTGGTTTCCTGGTTGTTTAAAAAAGGTGAGTCCTCGCCATCAGAGAAGTTGATATATTTTTGTTTATGGCAAAGGTATTACATACGACATATTATACAAATACTTCAAAGTGAAGTTGAAACTATTGCCAACTTTCTTAGTATAAGAGCTACTAATTCGATTAAATTAAAAAGAAGTGTATTTTTTGTTGATTACGATGGTAATATCAAAAAAATGATTGAGCATCAGAATCACGTGATATTGCCAAAATATATATATTTTTAATGGAATGCCCTGTATTTGATTTAACCATTCGATAGAGCACACTAATCTCAACAAAATTTGGTATTTATTACATGCACTTAAATTTAATATGAGCGGAGATATTTACGTTTAAATGTAGTCTTCGAGTAGGTACTTATCGCAGGCTGCCGCATACTGTTTTAAACGTTACTTTTCTACTATTATTCATCGCAGGAGGTCATGTGAAGTTATGAGTCATGACAGAAGCAAAACCTATGCAGCGAAATGCCAGTCCGCCAAGATTCACTCCTTTTTGAAGAAAATTGCAATTGAGCATATACTACACAATTGTTATACCGAAAACATCAAACACGACTAACATGCAATTTTATTCAAGAAGAGATAAATCATGGCAGATTGGCTTTTACTGCAAAGGTTTTGTTTCTGTCATGACCTCCTGCGATGAATAATTGCAGGAAAGCAGCGTTTAATACAGTACGCGGCCACCTGCGATAAGTACTGTAAGATAACATTTCAACCTAAACATCTCCGTTAATGTTAAACTGAACGGTAGCTATGTCTTAAATAATAAATGTTGGTTAGATTATGCTCTATCCAATGGTTAAATCAACTATAGGGCATTCCATTTAAGAAAAATATATTTTCAATATCACGTGATTGTGATGCTCAGTTGTTTTTTTTATATCACCTTCGGAATCAGCATAAAAAATATACTTCTTTGCTAATTTAATCAAAGCTCTTGTAATAAAAAAGTGAGCACTAATGCCGACTTCATTTTGAATATGCAGTAAATATATTTGCCGAATGTCCTGTAAAAATGCAAACCATACATTATGGCCATTAAAACAAGCTTTTTTTATTGTAGGTATCCCGCACGATCCCCAGAGCCGTAAATGGGAATTATTCGAGCTTGTTCAAATCCATAAACCTCCAAATGATGAAAAAATTACGTCATCGATAGGGTTATCAGGAGTCACGGCCATATTCCACTCAGATTGCCACCATACATGTGCGAATTGAATCCGATCGAACTTGCCTGGGCGCAATTGAAACGCTTCATCAGAAGCAGAAACACCACAGGTGAATTTACAATTAAAATGCTTAAGGAATTAACGGAGCAAGGCGTTCAGGCAATAACCAGTGAAGATTGGAAGAAATTTTGCAATCATGTGGTGAAAATAGAAGATGACTTTTGGATAAACGACCAACATATGGAAGAAGTGGAACCCCTGATAATCACTTTGAATGGAGACAGCAGCGATAGCGATACTGATTCCGACGCTGATAGTCAAGAATCAGATAATGAAAATGTATCGTCTTAATTAGTTAGTTAGTAGTTAGGGTCAGTTGGAGATAGGTGTTTCAATTTTATTTTTTCATATTCCCCTATTCTGCTGTGAAATTTAATTCCAAATCTTCAACTATAAATATTCTACTATAGTACCTATTTCATGCTTGACTAGTTTGCGCCCGCGACTTCGTCCGCGGTATAACAATTTTACTCCATTACAAACTTTGAAACCCCATTTCACCCCCTGAAGAGTATATTTATTAAAAACTGTAAAACACGTGTTTAAACATTTATTTTTTAGAATACTTCTATGAAATTCCGAGTTAATAGGACCATCTAATACTTTTTCTCCATACAAAGGTTGAACCCCTGTTTCACCCCCTGAATTTTGAAAAACTTTTCCTTAGTGCACGCCTACGTTATATAAGGAACCTCTGTGCAAAATTTCAAGTTTCTATACCCAGCGGTATGGGCTGTGCGTTGATCTGTCAGTCAGATTCTTCTTTTATATATAGACATAATATTTATTTATTTACTTCCTTTGTACTTAAAATATTTATAAGTGAACTGTATTTTTCTAAAAAAAAGGTAAGTTTAAATATCTAACTGTAAATTGGTTTTGTAAATTGTTTAGCAATAGCGTATAGGTACCTATTTTCTGTTTGTTTGAATTCCATTTTTTTAGTCATTTTAAGTAGTGTGAAGTTTACAAAAAATATAATTTTTATTTTCCACTTAAAAAATCGTTTTTTAAAGCACGCCTATGGCGACGTGCTCTCAAGCATGGTTTTTATGCATTTTTCTCCCCTCGCTCCTCATACGGAAACGTTCAGATCTGGCTGGGCGTACTTTAACTTTTGGCTGCCAAGTTCACACTGGTAGTCTGTACAGGGTGTTTGTTTTTTGAGTTTGATAAAATGTGGAAAATAAATATAATTTAAATTAATCAAGGAGATCACAGTAAATTATACTAAGTTGGTATGTCAGATCGAGAGTTAATTGACTTCCCATCACCGTTTATGTGTACCATTTCCAAGAATATGCGTTTCCGATAATTAGCCTCGCGTTCCAAAATTGATGTGTTCTCAAAATTAAACCCGTGATTCGAATTTTGAAAATGGGTCACTAGAGCGCATGATTTTTTTCCCAATCTGCTGTCACTTTTATGCTGTACTATTCGTTGCCTTAAAGTTTAAGTTGTTTGACCTATGTAGCAGGCGTCACAGTCCTGACAGGGTATTTTGTAAATAACGTTTGTGTTGTCACGTTTTGGCGATTCGTCTTTTATTTTGGAAAAAAATATTTTTAATTGTAATATAATTGCCATTATGACTGGTGTTCTGTAAATTCGAGTGTTCGTTTATTTTCTTGATTTTTTCCCGAAGATTAGGAGATTTGGAGGATAAAAAACATTATATTTGATTAAAAAGACTGTTCAACAATGGCCACAAGGACAATCAGGATAATTCGCGGGCCAAGGAACCTATTCTATCTTCTTGCCAGGATGTTGATGACTGCTTATTTTTCTACGAATTCCTACTTCACCTACATCTACAGAAATTAAAGAAATAACAGCTTAAACGTATTTGTTGATAGTGTTATGTGCTAATAAGCGCCAAATAAGTTTTTTAAACTTTTAGGATTTATTATGCCATCCAAATAAATTATTAGTAACATATGCTTACTTGATTTTGGCGATACTATCATTTAATAATATATTTATGTAAAATTGTTAATTAACTTTGCACTCTTTTCTTCTGATTTCGATTGTTCATGAAAAATAAATGTCGGGGCACTTGCAGTGATGATTTTTCATATCGGCAATACAATACCTTTAGGGTAGTTTTTAGGATATTTTATTATTTATAAAAGAATTCCACACACATTACATTATAATCATGGAACGAACTTTACAAACATAATAAGTATTTGCTATTTGCATCACAGATGAACGATTTAGGTTAGGTGTGGTACATATAGGCAACTGCCTATGCAATCGAGGCCATGCTGCCTATTTTTGACAGACACGTAACTAATTGTTGGAAACAATACGGTTGAGCACATGGCTGTTAAAAACTCCCAGCAAAAAGGTAAAACGGATTGATTTTAAGAACGTAGCATCAAACTGCGAGGCATGCACTAGACCATATTTGACGTATATTGTCATTGCTTAAATGGCTGCTTTAATATTGCTATAAATTATGCCGAAAAGTAATTTTGTCTAGTTACATTGTCCTAGCAATTTTTTTCAAAATAACACTTTTGGGTTTGTAATGACTACAATTTAAGCAATAAAAAATATATGCTTGCTTCCTATTCGAAATACCCTACCTACCTATATACACCGCGTTGCAACTTATGTAAGTACACGTATTCCGATTTCGATAACCGATGTTTCCTTGGCACCAATTATTCATAGCAATATATGTTATTCATAATTTAAATTTCTGCTGCTGGGAGAAGGGAATCGCGTTGTTGCCGGTTCTAACAGTTTTTAATTTTTACCTTTACTTCATTAAGTTTATTGTTTTTTAATCATGTTATTGTTATTATTAATTGACCTAGTTTTCTGACAAATAATATATTATTATTAGATACATGTGTTGGTGATTAACTGTATGTGTGTAATAAAATCGGTAGGCCTGACTAATATTACTCATTTAAATTTCAACTGATTACGTTTAAAATATACGACTCACAGTTTACGAAATAAATCAGTAAACTAAACGAACTAATCTTTTGTACTATTCACTTTACTGAACGACATTGAAAGACAGCAAAGTGAACTAAAGTTCCCAGGCTGTAATACATCATAAACTTGAAATTATTTCTTAATATGTTGAAATTACTCTGAATCGGAGTTTTCGTTAATAATTTGACTTGTGCTTTTTATAATCGGATGATACCGATTATTTAAGACATCGGAATATCGATTATTTTTTACAAACTATCCCGATAATAGTAGAAGATCCGTACATCATGATAAGAAAACAACCTCAAATAATAATATTCGCTTATTTATTTATTGCCATGTTTTAATATTAATTAGTACTTATTACAAAAACACTCAAATAAAACTGCAGGTGATTTAGGTGTTTTAAAAATTTGTAAATACACCTAGAGTAATTTTAATTCATAATTTAATTCATAAAAAGCAATTTACTAAATTTTTACAATAAGGACCCATAAGCTTGTGGTCGCAGATGTATGAACGTCTGTTTAACACAAGAACCCTTTTTCACCCGCATTTATCTGAGCACATTACCAGGAAACAGTATTTATAAAGCGTGTAGGTTAGCCAAATATCAGGCCAGGAATTAGAGTAAGTAAATTATTAATTCAGTGAGACCAATCCTTGTGTGGGTTAACTCGAGCCCAAAAATATCGAATGAACACCCTGTTATGGAAATGGTTGCAGTCTTCATCGATATTGATAAATTTTATTTATCCTTTGATAGGACTAACCCATTAAACACTGAATTGTTCAAATTGTTCGTATATATAATTTGTGCTTCAACAAGCTTTTATTTGACACCCTACATGATGCCATCGATTGTTTTTTCAATTTGCGTCCTGAAATTGGGTCACCTATCTCTGTGCTAAATTTCAGGTTTTTACGTCGAATAGACGGACGGACGCACGGACGGACGGACACCGAAGTGATTCCATAAGTGTTTCGTTTCAGGGGACACTAAAAAAGAGAAAAAACTGAAAAGTAAGTCCGGCCGAAATGACTTTTAAAATAGACCTCTATTTTCACACAAAAAAAAATAGATCAGATATTAAATCAAAAACTGAAAAGATTTTTAATATCTGCTATTTTCTAGAACAGCTTGAACGTCTTAAATTATAAACAGACTTTATTTTTGGGTGTGATTTAAACGGGCAGCGAAATTTTACAATTTTGACACATCGTAATATACGATTGGCCGGCGAAATGATGGATTGGGCGGTGCAGCTTGATCAGGTAATAAAACAAAAATTGGTCTGCGTTTTAGATTTGAACAAGCAGCTTCAAAATGTTTTAAGTAGTAAAAAAAATAAGTTGCAACTAAATAAATATTTGGTCTGTGCGAAATAAATTACATTTTATTTTTTTTTTGCCTGCTCCAAAATCAAGTTGACTGCTGAAAAAATATTGTAACATTACAAATTGATGGGTAATCTAATACTGTTCTGACTGCTCTAAAATTAACTTAGCGTGTAATAAGGGGTAATTAATTACGTAAAAAATAAAGCATTTAATTAGAAAACTCCAAATATTGATTAATGTAAAAGCACATACATTTCATGGTATTATTAGTAAGGCTGCCCACCATGAGCGCCCACAGGAATTTTAAAGTTGTATATCTCTGTTGCTACATACGGGACCCATACCAAATTCAGGTGAGCCTACTAGGAATGTTGTGGTAAAGAAAAAAAGTTAAATTTTTTGCTTGCACCCCCCCCCCCTGAGAAAAAAATTTAACTTTTTTTCGCAAATTACAAAATATTTTTTTTCTTTACCAAAACATTCCTAGTAGGCTCACCTGAATTTGGTATGGGTCCCGTATGTAGCAACAGAGATATACAACTTTAAAATTCCTGTGGGCGCCCATGCTGCCCACCGACCGAACTAACGAATCTCGCCGGTATCTTCAAACCCTTGCCAACTAAAAATATTAAATACAGGTCATTTCACTTTCTGGCTTCTAAAGTAAATATTTTGCAGAAAACGAAACGCTGCTTAAAACCTGCTGAACGATATTTAAATACCGAGCACATTTTATTCACAGCCTAATTTATTTTGTCACCAGCCGACTAATAATTTCACCGCCCAATTAATAATTTTACTGCTCGAATAGATTTCGGACTGCCCAACGGGATAGTTATTTGTTACTTAAAGTTTTATTATGCCGACCACATGAACTATATTTTGCCCATCATTGTTTCACAGGCAGTTTATTTAAAGTATTGACAGAAAATTATTATACCGCCCGAGTAATTTTTTTGCCGGTTGGGCTTACCTACCTACTTATTTAAATCGCAGCAGAAATAATTACTTGCCTTTATTTTTTAATATAGATGAAAAAATGTCGATTTGAAAAATCAAGGTGCGTCGCGTTTCTAGATTTGAAAAAGGCATTGGATAATGCGGAATAAAGAACAATATTCAACATACTAACCATAAAAGCGGTGGGTACAAAGTTTAAGGATATGCGAATAATCTACAACACGTACGAGCATCAAAAAATTAGGATGGATGGCTAGGAAGAAGAAGATTTTTTTTGGGTTTGTAATGACTTCCGATTTATGGAATAAAAAGAATTGCTGCATATTCCTATTATGGAAGAAATGGCAGCGGGTAAACAAGGCAAGGTGTTCGTTTGGCTAATAGATCAAATAGTTAAGGATATAGACAAGATTAGCTATAGAGGAACAATGAATTTTTGCTTAGAATCGGCAAATATGGAGAGTTGCGCCCAACCAGCAGCAGTCCTAGGATTAAAGACTCCAAGAAAAAGATTTACTACAGGTAGCCGGTCATACATGTTCTATGAAATCGAAATTATCGACTTTTACTTATTTTTTGTACATTATTTGTCACTCATTTTATATAAACTTGAAAACCAAGAACTTTTTCACGAAGAGAACTAGTTTAGTTTATAAAAGAAATTCAGGTACCAGTACCTATTATTCATTGTTTTACTATAAAATGCCTCCACGAATCACCGGCATTATGTGGATGAATTTTACAAAAACATTAGATTATTATAATAAAATATGAATTTCCTTGACGACTTATATGTATCTTGCTTTATAGGAAAGTCATTTTTAGTTTAAAGACAGTAGCAAATACCATAATAAAAATTCGTGTTATTCTTATTTCCTTTTACAAAAACACTTACCACATAAGTCTAGTCATTTTCTCTGGTTCTCTTTTTCCAAAACGCCTTGCGCTAAATAAAGCCATTTCTTTCTTGCACAGTCCCAAGGTACACTTGTTAGTGGACCTTTTGCCATATCCCCTCGCAGTAAATAAATCTAAGTTGCCTCCAACTCTTATAGCTCGTGGTCGCAATATTCTTCTTGGTGATCTTTAAAGAAATTGGATTAAAATTGGTTATTTAAACGGTACGATATATCAACAACAAATTAACAATACAATTTTTGGACTATGGAAACACTCGCTAAGAAATTAATCGCCCACCATATAGCCCCGATCTTTTCCCGAGTGATTTTTTTTGTTTGACACAAGTTGCGTGGTGGAAGAGTTGTACACGAAATCTAAATTAAGTCAGGAGGAGAGTAGCAATGTGCAAAATACTAGAAATTTCATCGACAAGAACTTCTACACTCTACAGTCCAGGTCGGCACGGCTTGGTTTTTTTTTTTGCTGGACCTTTGAATTTTTTCTTATAGCTTGCTGGTTAATAGAATCAGGGTCAACATGACCTAAATTCATTAGACAAGCTGTCGGGTAAACTTATATTTGCATCTTAAGTTCCTAATCACTACAGCTAAAAAACACGTTGCCGCTGCATAGGCGCCGGAAACGTAAATACGCAACTGCATGTAAGTGAACAAGGATTTACATACACCCCGGCAATATCGACTGGAAAGCTTCGCGCCTGCGTAGTGTAAGTCGAGTTGATTTTAACCCTGTTTTCTTAATATTCCAATATTTAGCACTGTTTCGGACTTGGGCTTGGCCTGTCCCCCTAAACAAATGATCCCGGAAGTCGAACCGTGCCGATTGCTCGGCAATACTTGATAATATATAATATTTCCCTATCCCATGCTTGAGATTTTGAGTAGTAGGTACATATTATGAGATTACCAATAATATAAAAGAAAATTGGCACCCGAACAAGTGCTAAACTCGTTGCCGATAGACCTCTTAGCGCCGATGCAATTTTTTAAATGACAAAAACTAAAAAAAAGTTCATTCGAGCCCGGCATTGAACCCACTATCTATCGGTTCACTAGCGGATACTCTACCTCTGGACTACGGTCTTAATGCAAGAAGACCGGTAAACGTGTTACAAGTGCATCATATACTTATATTTTTGAGGTTACGTTTGTTTACTTACACTACGCAGGCGCTTAATCGATATTGCCGGCGTGTATCTAGACCCTTGTAGTAAGTGATAATAACATACATTATACTAAGAAAAGTATCTACCCGGTACCTAGGATTATACATCTGAATGTGCACGGCTTAACACTTGCAACATTGCGCATGTTTCCACGGTTGTTTCTTTGAGGCGCGCCGCGGTGAAAAAATGTGTTTATATACGGAAAACGACCGTTAGACATCTAAGGGCGATGACACACACGGCGTTTTTATAGCGGTTTCTGCCGAGGCGGCGGCCGACGCGGCTGCAGTAGTGGCAAGACACACACAGCGGTTTCGGCGCGATTTCTGTCGAGGCGGCGGCATGCCAAAACAAAGATTTGACAGAAGAAAGCAGCATTGCGGGACCTATACTGTTTTTGCGTGTTTTTAGTAATAACTAGGTATGTAGATATTTATTAAATAAATATTAAAAATTAAAGGATTGTATTATAAAAGGTGTAAGAATTAACACTTTCATCTCACCTAATTTCTTTTTATCCACCAGCGACATCTCGTCAGTAGCGAACATGTTAGTAATTTCTTCCCAACCTTCCCACAATGCCGGACGGGCTTCAACAACGGCACTTATTAATATTTCACAATCAATATTTCTTGCATCCATTTTCACTGCAGTTCGTTAATCAAATAAAATTATCGAAAAGACGCTCTGAAACCCGCCGTGTCTGACCAGTCGCATATAATTCCAGGTAGTCTAGAACCGCTTCAAGAAAGAAAACAGCTAGCGGCGGATGTATTAGACGCTGCGCCGAGGCGGTTTCAAAACAGCGCGACGCGACCCACCGCTGTGTGTGTCTTAAACAATAGAAAGGCATAGAAACTGGTGCCGCCTCTGCCGCCGAGTCGGCTGCAGCCGCGTCGAAAACCGCTGTGTGTGTCATCGCCCTAATGATACAATATTTGCATAATTAAAATGGTCCTTGAAACACTAATTTGTAAAAACACTAGTGTTAAAAATCTGTCTTAGTCTAGCCAAATCTGGATTTTTTCGTAGCACACTATTAAATTTTTCGCTAATAAGGACATGTTTTTCGTCACTTAATGTTTGTAGTACTACTTGTACGTTATCTAATATTTTGTAGTGATTCGGCTAACGACAACGACGACTTTTGTAATGCTGTGATGGCGTTGGTTATTTCTTGGTAGTTATTAAAAATAATTCATAGATCAATTTCCACTTGAGGATCTTGAAATATTAACTGACTTTCTTTGATCGAGGCAGCTTCTTTCACGTTAAATTGTAAGACAAGTAACCGTACTTGCTGAAAACGCTGGCGATAATAAAACGCAGCTTCCAACCATGTTCTCCATCTGCTGGCTGTGGAGGTTCTGGAATATTCGGACATTTGTCATGAAATTGGCAAATCCGTTTGGGGGATTTTAGAAATATGGCTTTTGTATTCCCTATAAGTGCATCCACACCTGGGTAACAGGAGCGAATGGTTTCTGCTACAAGATGTAGTACATGTAAGATACACGCAACAAGTAGTACATGAGGGCAAACTTGTTTCAGTAAACGGTCAGCACGAAGCATAGATGATCCCCCATCAGTAACAAACATTATCATTTAGTTTGCTAAAATTTGAAAGTTTTGTAGGGTGTGAAGTCTTTTACTGGCTAGTAAATAGGGAACTGAAGGTTGACGTGGATCTAATGTTCGAACTACACCATTGGCCACTGAGTTTTCTTTAAATCTGTTGATTCATCTGTAGTTAGCCACACTTTTTTACCCTTCACTTCATGCCGAATTTTATTCTCCATTCTTTTTTCGCGCACACTTGGTAAATAATTGCGTAACGTTAGGTCAGACGGCAATATCCAATCGGGATTATATTTTTCCCAAAACGTACGAAACGGTCGTTTCGCGAGAGTATAAAATGGTATATTACAAGCACACATCATAAATATTAAATCTATTACAAACTTAATATAGGGTTCGCAGCCGCTTTTTTTAAATTTATGCGTTGCCCTATTAACATGCCGTTCGCAGTGAGCTCTTTTCCAACACAATAACTCGTTATGTCACACTAAACACCACAGATAGTTTAGGTCCGGAAATGAAAAAATAAATCTCCGAACATTATGTCCTAGCAAATTGATTTAACGCACTTACACTTTACTCATACTCGCGCCCCAACGTCGCCCTCGCAATAAATATCGCGTCGTACTGTACCTGAATTACATCAATCGACTCCCGATCCCGTTTGCTAACCGTCGACCCAATTGGAAAATACTGCCTGCACAACGTTGGCGACGCTCCTCTCCGTTCGACGTTCATGGTTAGGTACGAAGTTTTTGGAGCAGAGGCGTACAGCTGGGGGGTTTTGGGGTTAAACCCCCCCATTGATCTCTTATAGTAGTTATTATAAACATTATACAGCACGGTAGTATATACATATTTATATAAAAAAAAAGGTTTTGTCTACGAACCCCCCCCCCCCCCCCCCCCACCAAAAGTCACGGTCCGCCCCGGTTTTGGAGCTCTACTAATCACACTTGCATCTTCCAATTCTTTCAAAATTCTTATCTGATTTTCAACGCCGATTAGTTACTTCTGTGGTATTTTTTATACCGCCACTGCTCGTAAAGCAAAAGGGTTAGACCAGCATTGAATTTTGATTCAAGAAAAGTGGTAGGTTTCTTATTGAGATATGAGAGAAAAATTAAACAAAAATTATTTATTTTAAGACCATTAATATTAATTTTGTAAATAATTTGTTGACAAAGACGTTTTACCCTAAAATAAAAAAGGCGATAGTTATCTTTGCCAAACTATTGTTTGTTCAAATTGACTGAATAGTTCACAAATCATAACCTAATTTTGACAGCAATTGGAATTAAAAGAAGTAACACAACCAAACAGAAACTGACTGTTGATGCAGTGTACTATCCACCTAGGTAAAACCTCAAAAAAACGTTTCTAGAGCAGTTTGAGGTGATTACAATTCGAAACGTATGGATTGGGGATCCAGATTAACAACTACAAAAGGTAAAGAACATAGGAAAGCTTTAAGGAAAACCGGACGCAACTTTTACTCTACCGGTGAACCAGCATACTGGTCTACAGGTAATAATAAAATTCCAAATCTATTAGATTTTTTTATATAAATGCTCTTTAAGATAATTCTGACCTAAACTCTCGACCCAACCCAACCTTGAGCCATAAAATAATTAGAAAAGAAAATAAACCAACTTTAATTAATAAAACTTCTGATTGAAAAAGCTTTAAAAATAAAGCGAAAAATAAAATTATTTTTAAAATCCAATTAAAAACTAAAGAGCAATTAGAAGTAAAAGCTGAAAAGATAACCATCATACAAAAAATAGCCTGGGACAACACAAAGGCATGCACTTAAAAAACAATAGGAATTATCGATCCAATAAAAATAAGAGAATAGGTCAGAGAAAAGAGCAGAGCCAGAAGAAGATGGGCAACACCCCAAGGATCCATCAGAGAAAAATATTCTTAATAACGGAACTCAACAACCTAAACGAAAAATAGAAACATTTAAAGGAGACTATAAACAGCTACCTAGAAATCCTATCAGCTGACGAAGAAAGTTGTTGCCAAAGTTTTCACCTTTTTACATATTATACCAAAAGATTGGCAACACGGAAGGAGCAGAACAAGTTAAATAAATTTATTTGAAACATGATAACCTTTATTTTTATAATATAAGTTATGATAAAAGTGAAAATATCCACCCTCGTAAATCCAAAGTGAGAAACGAAACAATTTCTTTTACAAAACTTTTTAACATCTACTAAATAAAAACAAACACATAATTTCTCGTTTGGTGTTACCGGTTGGTTGATTTTTAAATTAAACCATAAGTCTGGAATTTTCTCGGCTTTATTTATTTAGCCAAAATGTCCTATGTGGCACATTTTACTTCCTGAATTTATTCCTGAATCAATCATTCATGAAATGTCACAATATGCAGAAAGTGCAGATCTTTGCTAAACTCTCAAAGCGAGTAAGGTAAAAATGTTTTCCAAATAATTCGTAATCATAGATATGTCCGGAAAATGCTTTGTTTAAGGGATACAGGGTGATGAAATTTCCAGGCCATAGACTTTTCATATACTATGTGACAAAAAACGCATCACCCTCGATAATCAAATATTTTTAAACCAAATTCTGCTGAATGCTTAGGCTATTAAATAGCCTAATTCATTGATAAAGAATTCAACAAAAAAGACCTTTATCTCGTTTTTTGACAATTACCTTCAAAAAAATTGTTTCATTTTGTTCTCTATTGTCAATCAGTTTGTTCTCACTATTCGATTGAAATAGTTTTAGAAATTGTAAACCAGAGTGTTAAAATGCCAAGAGTTTGAAGACGGCCGATTTATCATCAACTAAATGGTTCTGAAAGGGGTCGTATCATTGGGGTACATGAGGCTTTTGCGAAATCCGTAGACGGATGCAAAGAAATATTGCAATAATTATTCACTGTTAGAGAAGCTGGTCAGAAGATGGTAGGCAACATCGCAGAAGAGGCTCTGGATGACCTAAAGAACGAGGGACCGAGAAGACAGGAGTTGATACTGCTTACCCTTATGGATCGGCATAGTACCTCAAGACCGGTAGGAAACATTTTTTTGGGAGAGGTAGGCCATAGAATCACAATGCGTTCCACATATCGCCGTATTAGTTCCTTCGGGCTAATTTCATATTGCCTAAGATTAATACTTCCTCTAACCATTCGTCATCGTGCCCTTAGATTGGAATGGTACAATGCATGGGCAAATTTTGATGAAGAATGGAATAGAGTCGTGTTTTCAGATGAATCTCGATTTTGCTTCTGGGCCCACGACGGTCGTAGACGAGTTAGGCGTCAAAGGGGAAAGAGGCCGTTTTTGAAGTTTCCGTGGAACGTGAGACAGCCCTTACCAGAGTATTGATGGTTTTGGGAGGAATCAGCCTAGGTAGTAGAACTCCTCTAGTATTTCTCCAAGACCAGTTGAATGCCCGATGAAGTTCTGGAACTGTTTGCTATACCATACATTTGAGGGCTAAACAATGTCACGTTCCAACAAGACAACGTCCGTCTGGGATATGATGGGTCGAAGAGTGGGAATGCTCCCTAACTCCCCAATGAACTTATACCAGCTGAGTGATATCCTACAAGTTGCGTGGGATGAAATTCTTCAGGATTCCATAGATCATCTCATTAGAGACATGCCCAGGCGAACCGCAGAATGTATTCATTTAAATGGAGGAGCGACCTATTACTGAATGTGGACTCTAAGGGATGCGATTTTTTCAATAAAAATTTTATCAATTGTTAATTTTAACACCACAAATACATGTAGAAAATTTGGTTAAAAAATATACAATTTTACTGGGTGATGCGTTTTTTGTCATATAGTATATAAGGAATGTGTGAAGGCTGTGTGCACTTTTTAAGTGTGAATGAAACAAAGCTTTGTATTAAGTGGAAAATTTTTTAATTTATTAGCAGAGCGCTTTCGACCTTATAGGTCATCATCAGTGCTTCTTGTCAGGATGCCAGTCAGAAACCCATTTGAACTAACAACAGTAGAACATAATAAAATATTTTTACATCACAATAATCATTTTACAAAACAATTTCAAATTCGGCTTAAACGGTCACATTCGTGATGGTGTAAGCCATACTTCAAGCCTAAGTACTAACGTACCGTACACCGGACAGTAAAGGGATGTATGTATACGTAAAGCGCCTCTTATTGTTCTGTTAGAAACAGTCAAGGGGCTAGTTGTTCCGAGCAAAACTCGTGGAAATATCGATAGAAAAGGAACAAATCTCCAGCAGCGCGGCGATCAGCGAGAGAAGGGAATTTTCTTGTGAGATCTGGATCATTGATGAGTCGAATTGCTCTATTTTGGAGAGATTCGAGGATGTTTTGTGTCGAAGGTGATGCCGCTTGATGTGTTTTGGGAGGAAGACTGTAAGTATATAGTTTGTGAGGAGTGCAGCATGCCATAACCTGCTCAAAGACCTGGGAAATATCAAGAGCAACAATCTGGGATTCGCCACGAAATTCGAGAGACTTGTTCTAGTTATGTGTGAAAAAGATAAGGAGATCAGTTGTGGATCTTTGGTGATGAAATCCGTACTATGTGTCACTGATAATTTTGGGTTTGTCTCGATATTTTAGAATGTGTAAGTTGATGACCTTCTCCATAACTTTGCTGACAACAGAGAGAAGAGAGATAGGTCTATAATTGGATGGAAGGGACTTGGGACCTTTCTTCGAAACAAACTGCACACGAGCAGTCTTCCAGCTGTTTGGGAAGATACCCTGGTAATAGTAGATCTGGAAAAGACGAGTTAAGATGGGTGCAAGTTCTGCAGCGCATTTTTTTAAAACAATTTTTGGTATGCCATCCAACTTTATAATGAGTTTAAAATGCTAGGGCTGCCAAGTAGTTGCGGCAGGCTGATGTCTGGCACCCCATGTAAATATGATAGTACTCTTTGAGACCTACGTCAATTTCATTCGTGTGATGCAAAAAATTAAATCGGAAGTGACGTCAAAATTATATGTTCCTGCTAAATTAGCATCATAATAGCGGTGGCGCCGTGTTCATCTGTGTCAATGCCAATTCACACATACAAAGATTTTTGTATGTTAGATACATAGAAGATGTGACTGTCCACCCTCTGATCGAATGCTTGTTTATCTTGTAGACTTAGTTTATTCATAGTAATGGGATTGGAATTAGAACTGAAAAATATAACAGCTTGAGGTTTATACATCCTCTTCACCGCAGCCAGTAAGGCTTATTGTCATCTCGGTAGAAATGAGCCTAGTTAACAAGATTTGTCACCTTTATAGGATTAAGTAAAACCTGTACTAGCTGTCTCATAGAGGTTTCAACCTAGGTGTCGCGTTCCCTTAGGTATTCTGTTAATCTCATTAGTGCAGTGCATTCCCATATAATGTGAAAGGTTGTCTGCTTCGCTTCGTGTGTGCAGATATTTCCTTAAGGTGCAGTTATTAGACCTGTCAGAACTTTTAGTTGGTTCCTGTTTAGTCTCAGGACTTCTGATGTAGTTCAATCCACCAAGACAAACAGCAGCGAATTAGGGTTATTCCAAGGGCAGGCTCAGGGCCTGTAAACGGTACTGTAAGGCAGTTGCGTTTTCATTGCCCTTTGTACTATGTGTCCTGGTACCCACGCAAGTCATGCTGGATGGTATTAGTGTTGTTCGATTTTTTGTAAGACAGTCAAGATAATTGGGGCTTATATACAAGGCTTTCGGCACCATAATCTAAAATAATTGGTGATCCTGTGAAAGGGGTATTATGTGCATCGACACCTATCGTGTTTGTCATCCAGCGGAAGGTTTGGTGGGACCGGTTTGAGAAAATGGCTATTGAAGGCAGTAAAAAAGGGTAATTTTTAATTTTCTCAGCACTCGGTTGTGAAGTTATTCCTTTTTAAAAAAAAAACTGGTACAAATTTCAATAAGTACTTTGATTTATAAAAAATAACCAATTTCCCTTACCTATACGTCCTGTCAAATTCTAAATTTGGCACATATTCTTCGGATGAAAACAATTTGTTTTTATAATTGACTTCTGATGGATATTCTACTGCGATGAAATTTCCTGGGTGTTCTGATATTAATCTTGCCTTGGTTGCTAAAAACCAGGTGAAGATTAATGTGAAGAGTATGGCCATGTGATGGAAGAAGATCGCCATAACTGAAAAATAAAAGATTTTTAAGGTTTTATAGTCAGCCGTGTAACATTTGTAACTTAAATTGATTAAATATAAAGTGGGATAATTCAGATTTCTTGGCATTTTATAAAAATAAAGATTTTTTGATGTGGTGTAACTGTCTACTAGTGTTAATTTTTGCATCATTGCAATTATGTCAGACACTAATCGTAATAATTAAACTGCTGCATTTTTGTTCTAAAACACAGCATTATTTTTAATTATAGATGTTAAATGTTCCCATATCGTAGGTATAAAATACACAAAAAGATTTTTAGTTTATTTATGTAAATACTTTATCGATGGGCCTGGACAAACCTGAAGCCAGAACATAGTATTATCTAATTGAGCTTTCTATAATAAAGACAAAGCTGTTGTTCTATCTCTGTCTGCAGTCATTTTGCAAATAATGTAAGACAAAGTTCAAAAATATTGCTTTATTTTTATAAATAGAATTCAGTATCAGATGATTTTGCTTTCGGCTCCAGATATCCATGCTTATCCTCTAACTAGAAATGCAGGGAGGGAACAAGGATCAGCATGGAGATAGCAAAGCTTTTTACCGATCCTAAGTGATATGATATGCATAAATGTTAGCATTCTTTGATATAATACTTCTTAACTTCTCGAAGCAAGAATTTCCATCAATTCGTTTATGATATTAATGCTGATGACTTGACAGGGTCAACTCAGGTAAAATATCTGGGTGTATAATTTGATGGAGAGTTAAGGTTCAGTAATCACATAAATACAATGGTCATTCGAGCGTATCAGAGTCTGGGTTTTATTCTGCGGCATTCCAGGGATCTGTCCCTTAACATCTTAAGGTTACTATATTGTACGTATGTAGGTCCTTGTTTGGAGTACGGGTCTATCGTCTGGTCACCATACTATCAGACTCACATTAGGT
The DNA here is from genome assembly GCA_963971165.1 of Philopedon plagiatum. Lineage (NCBI taxonomy): Eukaryota > Metazoa > Arthropoda > Insecta > Coleoptera > Curculionidae > Philopedon > Philopedon plagiatum. The sequence goes on from OZ020194.1 coordinate 72,401,735, forward strand.
CCATCGAGCGGGTTCAGGACAAGTTTCTGAGGGCATATTCTCGTAAGATTGGTGTTAACGTGTCAGACCTATGCTATCGTGAAAAATGCAAATTGTTGAATTTCCATACATTGGAGGTTCGTAGGCATTGTCAGGAACTTATGTTTCTCTACAAACTCGTGAACGGTCTTATTGACGCACCCAATTTGCTCCGTTTCCTAGATTTTAATGCTCCTTACCATACTCACCATATAAGCGACACAACTTTTTTCCGAGTTTCATTTCACCATACTAACTACGGCTTCAATAGTCCTGTGCCCAGAATTCAAAGACGTTATAATCCCAACTGTGATGGGTTGGCCTTAGTAATAAGTAGGTAAAAATTTGCTGTGTATATTCTAGGGTAGTGTGTGTATATATTTTTTTTAGTTTTATATTTTTCATGATTTAGGCCTGAGTAGTGTTATTTTTATTATCCGTCATCTTGTGAAATATTTAATAATACATATATTGTAAGTTTTTTTATTGTTTATTTTTCTATTGTGAAAATGGAATTTCCGTTGATAATAAATAAATAAATAAACTGTGTTCTCCTTGTGATATTTTCATTATACACTGTCCGCCTTAAAAACTTGTTTTTGGCTATGTTAAAATTTTTTATTTTTGAGATCTTTAAAAAACGCCATTGGTGGTTCGTTTCTGCATGTCCGACAACTTAAAAGTCTATCTTAATACATGTCATGGGATCACCGGTTTGGCGGGAATTTAAAGGAAAGTTGACGGTGGTGTTCAAGAACTGGTGAAATTGACAATATATCGAAAAATGTTATGAAGAGAAATTGTTTAGAATGCACCGAGGATCCCATATACCAATTTTGAATTATATCTGAGAAAAAATAAAAATACAAATTTTTACCCGTATACCATCGGCATCGCTATGAAAAATCATAAATACTTTTTTCCTAACAAATACTAAACTTAATTATGAAAAATACTCTATTATTAGGTTTGAATGGTAATTCTTAGTTCGTCTAAATTTTACTGGCGGTCCGAAAATTTTGGATAAGCTCATGTACATCAATATACAGGGCATGACTACAGATAGCGATACGACCAGGCCGTATTTTTTAATTTATTTCCTTCACAGTATCTATTTCACAAATATTTGATGTATTCTAACAGAATCTATGCACTGGAGAGTAAAAACCAAGATATTCAAAGAGCATTGGAAACTTCTAAGAGAGATATTGCAGAGATCAGGGGAAGTTTCGAGGAAACTGTAAATGAAGCAGCTGATTTAGCTCATGGTTGGGGAATTAATCCAAGTTTCAAAAATCATGGAATCCGCAAAGTAAAAAAACAGTTCGATGAGTTGTCATGTGATGAACGACTATACAATGCCAAAGAAAACTTCCATGTGTCGGTGTTTAATCTAACGTTGGACGTTATTATATCAGAACTTGAAAATCGATTTGAAGGGTTAAACAGCATAGTTCAAAGATTTAAAATACTTTTTCCTTCGGTCCTGAGAGATCACTCTGATGCTGATTTGTTACTCTTATCTGACAATCTGATCAAGTTTTATTCCAATGATTTATCGGATTCGCTTTCGCAAGAAATTTTGTCATTCAGACGCATTTATAAAGATCAGATCCTTGCAGAAATTTCGATTAGTGACTTGGCGACATTAGTTATTTGCGATCAAATGATCTCGAGTTCATTCAAAGAAATCTGCTGTGCTTTTATATTTTTTCTAATGATTCCCATATCGGTAGCAATTTCGGAGAGATAATTTTCAATCTTAAAATTGATTAAGAATTATTTGAGAAATAAAATGTCACAAAGCAGACTTTCTGGCTTGGCAATTTTATCAAGAGAAAATGAGACAGCCAGAACATTAAATCTTCATAAAATAATTTCATTGTTTGCCAATCAAAAGGCAAGAAAAGTAGATTTTTTTTAGCATAAATAAATTATTATTAGTTTTGTATTTGTGTTACTACGTTTGTTACCACTCATACCATACATTTTTTGTGCAATAAAATTATTAGTTCAAATTGAATTTTTTTTTGAAATGATGGTCTTGCATCAGGGCCCGGTTTTGACTAGATACGTCACTGTTATAACTTTTCTATTAAACCAGCTCTTGACAATGGTAGGATATCTTGACATAATCTGACTGTTCTTATTAAAACAATGTAACAACAATAACAAACCTAAAAAGCAGCGCTCTGTCCTTAAGAAAAAATAAATTTATTTCAAGAGTGTCGGTGCAAGCCCTCTACAGTTGTGTGTTTTTAAGTGTTTTTTATAAGTGTATTTAAAAGAAGTTGGAATGCTCTCGGAAATTTAGCTTGGTTCTACCTAAAAACATGTTTTCTTGGAATATTTAAAAGAAAATTTAAATTTTTTTTTGGCGTTAGGGCTGACAATTTCACGATGCATATCTGGGGGCACGGTAGTTGTAAAATCAAGTTCGAGGCGCACTACTGGACACGCTTTTCTGGACTCAACTATTCATACTTTTGGGAACTGGGGAAAACTATATGGCTCAAATTTGTGTTCTACCGAAATGTTTGCAAGCTTAAATTAACCTTATTTCATCTTATCATTTATTTTCTAAGTTAATCAAATCGGAGGATTAATTATATTGACACATATGCATGCACATCATCAACATTCTAGGATACTTGTCGTATTCTTAGAATACTGAAATCTAACACACAAACAAAGAAAAAAATATAAAAGATGTTAGTGTCTTCCTTTCAATTCTAGAATTGGGAGATATATGCTACAAAAGAAAATTCAAATCATATTCTTATATGTATATTGGGACTTCACTGTAAAATGCGTTTTTCGATATCAGAAATACAATTTATAGTTGTAGTAAAATAAATACACAACACAAATCTAGGTACATAAACTATCCGTGTAATAAACTACACCTTCACAACGAACGTACTACCCTACAAAAAGAAGTGAAATCCCAACAAAAATATTACCATATAACGGAGAAAATTTCTCATGATATTGTTTGGTTGTAACAAGTAGTGAGGTCTGATGTAATTGTTACTTGCAGTGTCTTATATTTTTAAATTGGAAGTGACACCGCTGCCGGCGCCGGCAGCCATTATGGATGCCGGCGCGCCGGCAGACGAGCTGAGTGCCGGCAACATTAGAAAATGAATGTCAAAATACCTTAAACTTAAATCTTGCTTCAAAAATATAACAATTATTATTCTGAGAGTAATATAATAATCTTCATCCTCGTTCGCCAACAAGCAACCAGCTACAATTTTACTCAGGCCGCTTCCACCGTCTACCATTATTATAAGTCGCAAACCTTAGATTTACCAGGCAATAGGTACCACCAGAGACTATAAAGGATAGTACCATCAACAAAAATAATCTTTGGAAAACATTCCATTTATTTTTTCATTCCGTCATCTTGGAAAAATAAACCCTTGAAAAGCCCATTTTAATCAACTAAAATCTGAATATCATTACAATGGTTTGAATTTCTTAAAATATGCATGCATTCTTCAAAATTCTTTGCCTCAGTCTTGCTACGATTTCCAAGATTAGTGAGGTCCTTCAATGTCATTTTACAACCTGTTTCTCTAATTAAGTTATCTAAAATGATTTTTTTATTTGCCCCAGCCTTCAGGGCTTCTTAAGTAGTAAAGTTTGACATTTTCTGGCAAATTTAGTCTTTGTTGCTAGAAAATTGAAATAAGCTTTGGATGAAGTATGATCGTGATTTTGTTCAAGCTCCATGATGCATAGAAATTATTTATGTTCACTTACTTTCAAGAAAATGCTAGCCTGGCAGCCTTGCTTTTACGTGGAATACTTCCTTGTTGACTTTTCATTTTTTGTCTTGACTGGTCTTCCACCTTTAACACAGGCTAACCGCAGATAATAGTATTTCAGAGCCTGATTAATATCCACCACAGTATTAGGATTTCGTTGTCTTTGATTGTCAATTGTTCTGCTATTACTCAACCAAAACTAATTGTTTGTGGCTTTCTGGTAGTCCACCAAAACGCAATTAAAATTTTCATATGAAGAAAATTGGTCACCAACTTTCATGTTTTATAGTTTTTACGCAAAATTAAAACAACACAATGTTTACATATCATTTAAAAGGCGTAACTATTTTTATTTTAGGTTAGAACTGCCGGCACCCGAGAAATTTTGTACTCGGGTGCCGGCGCCGGTATCCATGCATCAATATTGTGGGAACCGGCGCCGCGCCGGCAGCGGTGTCACTTCCTTTTAAATTACCCAGCTCCTTTACAGTTAAATCAACTTATATTTTCACCCAAAAGTAACCTTCTGTTTCTCACACTCCTCTAATTTACCACCACGCTTCTTTGCCTGAGAAAAATCTCATTCCTTAAAAATTGTTTTAGCCTTTAAATTGAAGATATTGAGTTCCATTTTTAGCCATTATCGGCTTGATGTATAAAAACATACTTATTTATAAGCAGACAAATTTTCGATATTATAGCTCCGTAAAGTGTTATTTGAGAGAACACTCTTAAGTTCTGTAACATTATTCCAAAAATTAAAAAAAAAAATATCCGAGTTGTATTTCAAACTTTTTATCCTTTATTGATATTTAGGCAACTCGAGTAAGGAAAAAAACAAATAATTTTAAATTTTAATTTTATATTTTAGATTATATTTCAGAAAAGCAAATATTGGCATCGAAAGTACTTTTTTTGGATGAATGAACACAAACAAAACTGTGAATAATTAACATTTTAAAATATTGGTCTTAGAGTAACTTTTTAATTAAAAATTTTAAAATTTTGAAACTAGAGAGTTAAAAAAACGTATTAACGTAATATTGTGACCAAGCAAATAAAAATACCGTTGACGGGCAATAACTATCTCAAATAAAATTTAAAAACGGCAAAATTCGGTTTCTGTTGCATAAGAACTTTATGAATTTTTATTTTTGCTGACTTGTGCTTCTTTTTTTTTAAGTAGACAAGGAATAATAAAATTTTACTGAAGTAAGAGTCCATCACTTATTAACAAAATTAATTTAAATACTATAGGCTGTTCCCACCGTACCACAGATACGGAGAGTGCGGTCATAATTATTGAAATTAATATTTTTGGAAAATTAATAACTGAAAATGCATTTTTGTACTTAAAAAAGGATTATTATAAACAAACCGTACAAAAATTGATGTGAGTCCAGCTAGCGTGATAAGTGTTTCGTTGTACAATTTTTTATTAGTGTGATTTTTTTCTAATGTGTGCATCATTATACAAATCCTTGATTTTTGTCAGATTTGTTCTACTCTGATTTTACAAGTGTAGGAAGGGGACAACAGTTTTATAACTTTTCTTTAAATTTTTCTTATTAAGGGTTATATTAAATAAGGAAATTATATATATATATATATATATATATATATATATATATATATATATATATAATTTCCTTATTTAATATAACCCTTAATAAGTAAAATTTAAAGCAAAGTTATAAAACTGTTGTCCCCTTCCTACACTTGTAAAATCAGAGTAGAACAAATCTGACAAAAATCAAGGAGTTGTATAATGATGCACACACTAGAAAAAAATCACACTAATAAAAAATTGTACAACGAAACACTTATCACGCTAGCTGGACTCACATCATTTTTTGTACGGTTTGTTTATAATATGTAATCCTTTTTTATGTACAAAAATGCATTTTCAGTTATTAATTTTCCAAAAATATTAATTTATATATATATATACATATATATATATATATATATATATATATATATATATATATATATGTATATATATATATATATATATATATATATATATATATATATATATATATATATATATATATATATATATATATATATATATATATATATATATATATATATATATATATATATATATATATATATATATATATATATATATATATATATATATATATATATATATATATATATATATATATATATATATATATATATATATATATGTAAGGGCGTACCCAGGATCTGAACTAGAGGAGGACAACTACTCATAATATTTTCTAGGGAGGGGGCGGGATTCAAATTCGGTTTGCAAAGATCATAGACTATTTTTTCTTCTATGTTGGCAGCTGTCCCCCTGCCCCTCGCTGGATACGCCCTTGTATATAATATAATGCTCTTTTGTCACTAGAATAAGCAATATAAAAGCGATTCTTTATTTATTCCCTTACTTTCTAAACACCCATGGCAAGCGGATATTTGGCCTGTAATTCAAACATAAATAAAGCTTTGCTAGCAAGGTCCGCTCTTTAAAAGTTTTGGCATGATCTTATCATTTTTATTGAATAAATGTCGACAAACACCATCAGCGTATCACACGATACCCCAAATATACGGTTCTTAAGGGGAAGAAAAAAATAACCCACTTTAGATATTAAAAATACGCAACTGGTTTTAGTACACATTATGTTGAAATTATTATAAAACACTATTATAGGTAATTATTACGTAAAATTTTCAATTTTTCATATAGGTTGAATACTGATTTCTGAAAAAAACAATTTTCATGTAAAATCTACTTTTACCAGTGAATCAAGTTTATTTTTTTGTAATTATTTAGATTAACGTAAACAGCGAATTTTTTCATGAAATTTTGCACAGACCCTAATTTTGGGTCGTAGAACACGAATCCGAAGTCAGTTTTTGGCGGTCTCGTAAAATTTTTTTTTAAACTTTTAGGTTAGCTTTTTCAATGAATTTCTTTAAATTTGTTGGGTGAGCAAAAAGGTGGTCAGGTTTGCTCAGTTTTGATTGATATAGATACATATATATATATATATATATATATATATATATATATATATATATATATAGTAAAAGTCGCGAATAACGACGTCGCTTATAAAAACAAGTCGCATGTTGCGACGAAAACTGGGAAGTTTGGTTGGATTTATATTTAACGCAAGTCTAAAAACGTTTGGATATAACGACGTCGGTTATAGCGATCAAGTCGCTTTTAGCGTCCCTATGAAAACAAATTTCTCATTTGTAAGGCCGGATATAACGACCCAACGCGAATTTGTAACCAATGGCTACAGGATATTCTTGGGGAATCACCGGAACGACGGGGAAATACATGTCTGTCGATCTAATGAATGTTGTTCTTTTTTACATTTTATTTAATGCCGGCCGATTGTGTTTTAGTGCGTACGTAGTAGTAGAGTGTTACGTAATGTTGAAATGAGTTCACAAAAAAGAAAAGTTTTGTCCATTGAGGAAAAAGGCCTAATAATTTGCATACTTGAGCAAGATGAATCCAATAGAGTTAGGCTTATCACATTCAAGTGTTTCTACAATTTGGAAGAACCGGGATGCAATAAAAAAATTCATTTAATGAAAATTTGTTACCAAAGAAGAAACTTAGGTTATCCAGTCATGCAGATATAGATGAAGCATTATTTAACTGGTTTAAAGTTAGTGGCCCTATACTACAGGCGAAAGCGGAACATTTCGGCAGACTACTGAATAAAGGACCGGAATATACCTGCGCAGAAAGTTGGATAAAACGTTTCCGTAAAAGGCATAATATTGTTTATGGAAAAATAAGTGGTGAAGCTGCTAGTGTACCTCTTGGAGTGACAGACAACTGGCTTAAAACTATATGGCCTGAAATAAGAATAGACGCAACCAGTTTCATTGAGAAAAAAATTGAATCGATTTATTTCAACTCGCGTTCCAAAAAACAAACAAAGATTACAGATTTTTTACTAAAATAAGTAAAATTTATTAGATAATTTATGTATCGTGTAGGATAGAGAATCAACTTTTGTTACCTGTGTCAGTTTAGATTCAGTTTTTTTATATGGAGTAGTATACAGATTTTTATTTTTAATCTTTTATGTATTTTCAGCGTAAGTAATAAAAGGGTTTTGTAAAATTAAAAAAATTATTTAAAAAAATGTATGTACCTATGTATGTATGTAATGTATGTAGGTCTTTTAATAACGACGACCGGTTATAACGACCCTTGTTCATTGGTCCCTTCGCCGTCGTTATATCCGACTTTCACTGTATATATATATATATATATATATATATATATATATATATATATATATATATATATATATATATAAACAAATGCTAGAAACTAGCGCGGATCGATACATAAAAAAATAGAGGAGAATTATTGTGGGCATGCCCGCTAGCAATTGTTGCCCCCAAAAAAGGGGTCTTTTGGCTGAAGCCACAAATTGGTGCACTGGCTCCTGTTTGTGGTCCTCGTTAAATATATTTTTTTTCCTTTTCTTAAGGTTACACCCGTAACTGCGTATGTGACGTTGTGCATCTCGACTTATGTTGAGAGGCACAGTCACATACGTGGGCCTGATGAAGCCAATGAGCAGAAACACGTGTCGTACGGGTTACCATTCTAACTTTTCATTTTACTGTTCATTGCTAGCGGACATGCCCACAATAATTCTCCTCTCTTTTATATATATATATATATATATATATATATATATATATATATATATATATATATATATATATATATATATATATATGTTGCATTTATATATATATATATATATATATATATATATATATATATATATATATATATATATATATATATATCTATATCAATCAAAACTGAGCAAACCTGACCACCTTTTTGCTCAGGTTGGGTGAGCACAAGAAAATTTTTTTTTTACGAGACCGCCAAAAACTGACTTCGGATTCGTGTTCTACGACCCAAAATTAGGGTCTGTGCAAAATTTCATGAAAAAATTCGCTGTTTACGTTAATCTCAATAATTACCTATTTTTTTTTCTTTCCAACCGTTGAGTCATGGTGTCGTATAAATGAATTCATTGTGTCACAGTGTAAAAAAAGAATTCCCAAAGGAACTTTTTACTAATTAATAACTTATATATTAGCATTCGCATAAAAAATGCTCACTATGTCAGAGTAGAGTTCACTTCAAGAAGAAGAAACAATATACAGCATTCATCTCACACAGAGAGAAATTTGATGGTTAAACTATATATAACTGGTTAAAAAAAGGAGTTGCTGTTGGACCCATGCCTGCTATGTAACTACAAGAAATATTCTATAGTAGCTCTCTAAAATAGTCAGGAATGCGAACTTCTTGCCGAACCACCGTACTATTCAAACATTTCCTTTCAATTTTTACAGCCAATATTTCACAATTTGACACAACAACGTTTTAGGGGCAGCTGGTCAACTAACTGCTCTACACTTGGTGCCAAACATAACCAGTGGGGTGTCAATCACCAAAAGAGATAGGTGGCAGTCTGGCAGATACTAGCGCATATTGGAACATATTTGCTTGGCTTCGGAATCGGTTTTTCGTCGAATATCAAAGGACCTTGAACCAGTGGGTCAACCATACTTCTACACTTTTCCTTTGTTTAGTATGCTTCGCGAATGTTCATTATGCTTCCAAATGTAAAGGCGCACGTTGACGAGCCAGAAAATTCGTGCTGCATGGCGTTGCATTTTGTCATTAAATTTTATTGCAAAATAAAAAATCGGTCAAGTGCAAGCTATACTTGTACAATTAGTGTTCCGTGCCATCAATCCCCCACTTAACCTGAGCAAACCTCGGCCGCCTGATCTCCGTCTATCTACCGCCGACGGCACCAACGCCGTATCACATCGCGTATGCGCGAAACTGAGAGGGGAGCGTTTCGACTGAGCCAAATTCAATATTTTGAAAAACGTGTAAGGACAAAAGTTGTTCCTTACATCGCATCGTGAGAAATATTTTTTTATCGTAACACTTTTGGTCTAAAACAAATGAATCAGCAGTATTAAGGAAATAAAGAATTAAATTGCTTATAAAAATTGACCGCGCTAGAATTTTTTAGTCCTGATAATTCTCGTTCAATCCACACCTAATTCTCAATATTCATGATTTTTTTCAGATTTTTCTGAGCGATCCTTCTGGTAATAAGGGTGGGGGACAGCAAGTTTTAAGCGTTTTCCCTGAAAAATACTAAAATAATGCAATAAAAAAATGGATCATACATATCGTTGAATTCGTGTTTCAAAAAGCTTTCATTTGACACCCTACCCGATGCCCTTGAATTTTTTTTGTCATTGCCCAATTTACGCCCCGAAGTTAACCCCTAAAATCAAAATTTAACTTTTTATGCTTTAAATCTATAATTGGGCCACCACACTCTATCTCTGTGCCAAATTTAAAATTTTTACGTCGAATAGTTTTAGAGAAAATCGCCTGTGACAGACACATGGACGGACGGACACCGAATTGATTCCATTTTACGGAACACTAATAAAAAGAATCAAACCTTTTTGACAACCTTGTCACATTTCAGTAAAATAAAAAAAGTGGCAGACCAAAAAGAGCTAAACGATTTGGGATGACAAAAATGCAGGATATAAAACAAAAACGAAATGAAACAAATTCACCAGAGAGGAGGGTCAAAAGTTTACCACCCAGGACTGCTTGCAACTGCTGCAGATTAAAAGAATTTCAACAATTATTTTTTCAATCTGCAGTAAAAAAGGCTTAAACTAATATTTCTGGTTGTATCATGAAATCGTAGAAGGGAAATGCCCCATAGGTACCTCACGAGAAGAAACTAAGACCATTTTAATTGAAGTTAACAAAAAGCGAAAGATTTCGTTGCAATTCTACAAAAAAAAAAAAAAAGAATTATTAATAATATTAACTGATGAAACAATATTTCAGTCGTGTTATATTGGTTTTATCAGGGTACAGAAGCCCCTAATTACTCGTTTTGGCGAAAGATATACATAAAATATAAGCAACTGTGGGCGTTTTTCTTTTTGTTAACTTTTAGGGATGGACCAGTGCTCGAGGGATTAGAGTATATACACACATTCCAGGAACGTTTAATTCAGAAATAGTATGTATATATGTATATTAATATAAAGGATATTATGTTGCCGCGAAATTTCCGAGTAATTCTTTTTGTAATGAAATAATTTTTTTCTATTTGTTTAATTTTACCTGATTCTCATTACTAGCACTCGGTCGGTCTCTAAAAGTATTTAATTAAGATATTTAGTTGGCGGTTAGGTTAACTTTTGGCAATAACACAAACATGTGTACTGTCACATTACAAGTTTACTGGGGAAATATTTAAACGGCCAGTTGAGGTTTTCTGTGAGATGTCGCCTCGATGTCTTAAATGAGAAAATTATCATATATCTTTCCAAACAATTTTGAGTAGTAAAAGATTGCTGATTTATGTAATTTACATAATATGTATATGTTTGTCTTTACTGGCTAGCAAGAAGTAGGTATTGTAATCGATTAAAACATTCGTCTTGAGATTTGTTTAGACCTTTACGATTTGGGATCCCAAGGTTACAAAAAAATCATTTCTGTCGTGGTCAATTTGTCTATCTGTTGACGCGAAAACTCAAAAACAGCAAAATAGTTCTTATTTATCGGATGAACCTATACAGAGTGAGTAACTGAAAACAATTACGTTCAGATTCACTAAAAAGGTTTAAGATTTAGTACCTACTGGTTTAAATTAAGATCTTCTAGTGGATGAGTTAGCTTTTGACAGGGCTTTGTCCTGTTATTTTTAATAAGTCATTATTAAAAACTGATGAGTTAATATTTAAGCGATTTGCTTGGTTTCTAAAATATTTTTATATTCAAAAGTGTCTCTAGAATGAATTAAGTTCTATTATTAAGGGCAAGCAAATACTAAAATTGTTCTTTTGTTAATAGGTTTGCGCAAAAACTAAGAAATAAATTCGTAGTATAAAACTTAGTTGCCTTATACACGCACACTTGATAGTTTAAAACTTATGGTTGCCAAATTAAACCATTCTAGCGTTGCACAAACTGGCCGTATAATTTTCATCTATGTTTGCGTCAAGAATGACATGTTTTATAAAAATAACACTTTGTACCTTTGACTTTACTAAGCCCAATTTTGGATTTTGTATAAAATTTTTCAGCTTTCAATTTAATAAAATTTTTTTTTTATTTTTTAATATATAAAAATACATCATCACACCACCTCTAAACCCTGTGTAATTGAGACATGTGTGTTAGAAAATAAAAAAAAATCGCCCCACGACTTTTTGATAGCTACAGTAAATTATTTGATTCTCTTGCAAACTAAACCTACATTCTTAGAGATTTTTTTTATATTATTGCATTAGATGACGATAAATACTTTACCACGTAAAACACAATATTCACTACCACTATAGCGCAAGATATCCAAAGATAAAGAGCCCAAAAATTTTTTTATTAGAAACGCACCCAGAAACACACTATCAACCTGCTATAAAACGGATTTCAAACTAAGCACTTTTCACAATAAATTTAATAACAACTCCTAAAATACTCCAATAAAAAACATGTACCAACATTTACCGCCACACTCTTTGTAATGTCGCCGCGGTGGTTCAAAGAAGCATCAAAGCGAGTGTCCAGAAGCAAAAAGTCGCTTAGAAACAGCAATATGTGACCACCTCGTAGTAATGTCTAGTTTTAGGTTTTTCTTATGTTTTCGAGGTCGCTGAATGCTGAATACGAATATGAAGTTATGTTTTACCTAGAAATGGAGGACCTTGCAGAAAATGGCGTTAAAGTGAAAAACGCGAAAAAAAAATTTTGCATTTTATATTCATTTTATTTTTAATATTTTTTCATGCTCAACTCGCAATACCTCTGGCAATTATTAATATTTCCTTTTGAAATTTTCACTATATGATCTTTAAACTATTATCAAAAAAACCAAGACAAATTTTTTAAATTTCACCCCTTTGCCAATCTAAATGATATGGAATGTGTAAGTCGAACATGGCTGGCGAACTGTTTCATATTCCTTTCCAAAAGAATGAAAGGGCAACAGGGCATTAAGCATTAAAATTTTGGCTATTTTAATGTTAAACCGAACTTATAATTCCTACCTTCCGACCTGATCCTGAATCGTCTTGGTTATATAGTTGTGGTCAAAAACAGTTTCACATTTTACATTATACTTTGCTGTTTGTTCTTGTCACAGCAAGTTCTATTCTGTTCAACGATATATCAACTTTTTTGATAACGAATTCTTATAACTAAATGCTTAAAAATCATAGAAAAGTAAAAGTCATTCATCTCTTATGGTATTCATCATTCGTACAATAAAAATCTTGCTTTAGCTAAACAAAAGAATTAGCGGTACATTTCCAATGACACCTGTAATTGACGAAGAATATCGTTGAACTTCGTCACACAGCCAACCTATTTCCATTGCGTCGATTTGCTCTTCCAGTCCGCAATGTATCTTTATTTAATAGGAGCGAGTAAAAGAAGAAGGCAATATGACTCGACGGCGATATTGTCTTTGGTGAATGTTATGTTAAATAAAGAACTTATTTTATTGTAAAAATATAAACCGAAAATCGCTACCCGCCCTGATGGGGAGTAGTCAAACTAAATTGCTAATAGCTCTGTAATGCCAAAATAAACAGCTGGTAATCTGACAGTAAAACAATCTACACAATAGGTGTTCTTTCTGATAGAAAAAAACTAAACGATTTGGTTCACTTGATAAGCTTTTCAACTTTTAAAGAAAAAATTCTAACAGAAAAAAATTAAGTTTGACTTTCCAAGATTTAGAAAGCTATTTTACAGGGCAAAGTACAAATATTTTACCCTCTAATTACTCTATGACGCGAAAACCAATGTGAATGTTTACACCCTTGCTAAAAGGGCTGTTACTATCAAATTTAAAAATAAATAGAACTTTGCGATGTAATAAATATTTATCTCTCTAGGGACACCAAATATTCATATGATCTTTCTGTTTTTATTGAAAAAAATGCTGAATAAAGTTGGTAGTGTTTTAAGCATTAAAATATCGTGCCCTTAAATAAGTATTGATTAGATTGCTCCAAGAGACCCAGTCAGTAAGGTTTGCAATAATATTTATTACAAATAATATTTTTTCCGCAATCTAAGGTTCTTTACGTTTTGGCTACTACTAACACAGACGTTTGATTTCCCTGATCGGACTATTCTCCGCCCTTAAACTGTTTTTTTCCTCTGTTTTTACAGCAAAATAAAATCTGTAAATTATGCGCATATATTACTAATCCCATTATCTATTTTGCGTATGCACACTAAACACTCATGGCCTAAGAAGATCATTTATCGGATTCGGTCGTCGTAATTTTAAATATAATACGGGCTTACTACAGGGCCAACATCAGCCCCAGCCATGTCTGGCTGTGCCTTCCTAGTGGATGTATATACTAGTATACAGGGTGTTATGAAATTCACTGAATACATTAAAACCGGTAAATGCTGGTATGAATTCAGACTGAATAAAAATATTCATAAATGGCGCTTCATGATAAAAAAAAAGGTAGATATCGTTCCTCATTTTTTTTTTAAATAATTGCGCACCACTGGTAATGAATACAACATGGCCATATAAAAAACGAGCAATGTCAGTTACATTGGCGTTGCGAAATCTCTCTATAATATTCCTATGTAAAAGCTAGAAGCACCTTATTTGGATTTGATCAGGATTTCTTAGGTTTGGTATATTACTTTCTCGTAAATTATTTTTTCAAAAAGCCGTTGCTTGACAAAATTATTATCCGAAAAAAATTAATTTCGAACGAGATGTTTTTTGAAAAAACGTATTTTTGAAAAGTGCTTTTGAGAGAATTTGAAAAATTGGTTTTATAAAAACTGTACTTTCGTAAATACAATAAATTAATGGTACAATATTTACACTTTCATATTAATCAAACGATTTGTCCTGACGTGCGTAAGCTAAGATGACCAACTGTTCTGTTTTTTTTTCAACAAACATATTTTTTGATGTTTAATTAAGTAATTTTTTTTGAAAAGCTGCCTCTTCGAAAGACACTTTTTCGAAAATGGATCTAAAAATGTTTTCGAAAATATTTTTGAAAGAATCTTTTAAAAATATATTTTTAAGAAAACATAGTTTTCCTAAATTTAAATTATGAACTTTACTGGCTTAGAAAATGTCAATGAAAAAATGACAAAAGATCCTGAACTAATCTAAACGAACCGTTTTTGTGTTCGGTCAGGTTTACATTTCCTTGTGCCTGCTGTTACTCTGTAGTACGTTACTTTCAAAAATGTGTTTTTTTTTTTAATATGAATATCTGAAATCTTTTGCGA
The DNA here is from genome assembly GCA_963971165.1 of Philopedon plagiatum. Taxonomy (NCBI): domain Eukaryota; kingdom Metazoa; phylum Arthropoda; class Insecta; order Coleoptera; family Curculionidae; genus Philopedon; species Philopedon plagiatum. The sequence goes on from OZ020194.1 coordinate 72,416,915, forward strand.
AACAATGTTTGACGAAATGTACTTTCTAAAAACGTGTTTTCTAAAAAAAATTATTTTGACAAGCGACGTATTAGAAGGATGTCCTCAAGCGGGACATTCGACTATAATCCTCCCGGAGAAGCACTCTAGACTAAAGGCTAACAAAGATGTTTACCCTTTACCTCACAAAGCCAAGGATCCTCTTGACCTCAGTCGAAATAACTTTTTACCTTTGAGATACCATCTCAAAAATATGGGCAAAACCCAGGATAAGCGCCAGTACTGCGATAACGCTACGCAAACAGCAGAACATGTGACTTCATGGCACAGCTATGCAACAAACCAAAATACAGTGGAGGCTACCCTAAGACCACAAGAATTGGGCAGTCTTCCAGAAATATAATAAATTTCGTGATAAGTTTTGGGAACCTTGGCAACTTTCAGATTAGTCACACAAAAGATCTAGATAGCCCGAACTGTTAGGAGTTCTCAGGTCAGCAGGCCTAAATGACTCCTTTCGACATCTACAAACTACGAAGCGTTAGAGCAATATTTAATAATTTTACCTACCAAGTATTAATATAGTAATAATATAATAAAATAATAAACATACAAGTCCACGCGAGCAACTCATGCATGTCTAAATATAATTTTGAAAGGTGTTTTAAGTCAGTTAGTTATTCTGTAACTATAATAATTGGCGATAATTAAAAATAACAATTTTATTTACTAATAAAATTTCATATACCCTCATAACCGGATTAACTTTAATTTTTACGAAAAACGGCAGTAAAATGTTCTGATTTTATTTATAGTACAATATTTAAGCACATATAAATAGAGGCCACATACACTCTGGACAAAGAAAATTACTTTTAGTAAAAAACACGTTTTTTTAATTCCGGAAAATTACCAAAAAAAGGCTCGAAAAGACGTAATTTTGTAGATACAATCTTTCATGTTCTGCATTTTATACTCGAATATTTTATAAAACCAGTTAATTGCTTTATGGAGAAGACATATACAAACTCCAACAGATGGCGCCATCGTAGCTTGTTCCTATCTGTTGTTTTATTCATTTGGGCTTAAAGTGGATTGTTTTTCATTATTAACTCAGATTTCGTAATATTTCTGTTAAAATTTTGATAAGCATGTATTCTATATGCTTAGCACAGCTAGTGAACTCAAAACTGAAGTACAGATACTAGAGGCTAGTTTCTTTGAAAAAAGCTAAAACTTCAACAAGGTGCAGTTTGATGAAAGAAGACTATAAATATCTGTGTAATAACAAATTTTCCTTCATGTAGTTTTTAACCACAATTCTTTTATTTTCTTTATCCTCTGGCAATTGCCTAATGTATATGAAATAAGTCCACAAGTTTGTCGACTCCTATTTCATTACATTTTGACACTCCAGAACGTGACGTGTTGTGATTTTGAGAAAAAGTCGGGTTTGTTATAAATACAAAGCAAACTAAAAATGAACGCGCTCATTTCGTTGAGCAATTCACATCGCGGCAGCTAAATGTGCTAGTCATGTGACCTATTAATAATAAATTTCCAGGTAGTGACGTGACCACCTGGCGTAAATCTCATCTAAGCAAGAATTTCGTAGGTGAATTGCTGAACGTATAATGTTGGGAACAAGCTATGCTAGCGCCACTTTAACAGTTGCCTTCCTTATTCGCAATTCTTTAGTTTTAAAAATAGACTTTTACGGCCAGATTCTCCAACTTTAGACGGTCTAATTTGACAATCAAAAGTTTTAAACTGACAAGTTGTGTAAGGATGAGACAACTAAGCTTTATTCTATTTTTTTTCGAGATTTTTCGCAAGTTTATGAAAAAAATGGCAGTTTTAGCACGTACAGTAATAATTCCAAAACTTTTACTCAAGTAATAAATTTAATTGACGTATAGAGTCATCTTTGGCAATGGCATTAATATGAGGGCTGATATATTACAGTACCGTAAAACGAGGCTACTTTGAACATTTTTTACGCTTTTCGGTCAATATCTTGGTGGCTTCGAAAGATATCCTAAAAATTTTTCCGCTATATTTGGGGGACTACCTTACCCTATTTCTCTCGAAAATTTAAACTTAAAAGTAAAACTCCTTCTATTTTTTTTCAAATGTTTTATGTGGGTTCAAAGTTGTACCAAAAGTGGGGCTACTTTGAATTCAGTATTTTCAACCACGATAACTAATGAATAACACTGAAATGGGCTACTTTGAACCCTATTAAATAAAAATATATAAGTACCATTTTAAAAATAATTTTATAAATCAAGTTAAAGCATGTCATTATATAAAAAACAGCCTTATTTGATACCAGCGGTTAGTTAAAATAGCTTTTTAGTTTTATAGTCCCTGGACCCTAATTTCCTTACGTACTTTCTCACCATCTTTCTATAAAAAAATACATCCCAGTAAACTATTAAGTTACATTAAAATTGATGAAAGTTACAATGGAACAACTTTGAACTAGGTAGTTCACAATAGCCCCACGTTTTTGTTGATATTGCTATTTTGAGCTAAAATTTTATTTTAAAAGAAAGTAAAGCAAATTAACATTTTCTTCTAATACAATAATATGCTAAGACTTAAAACATTATCTACAAAAAAAACTAAGTCGATACTGTAAAAACTTACCCCCCTGCTGATCAAAGTTTTCCGGAACAAAAAAAAACGGTTTTGTCACACATTTGAACTAACTCGCTGACAGATGACAGTTCCTGAATTTAACGCTTATGCGATATTGTCACTAATCAAGAGATATATCATAATTGATTTTATGAAGAAAAAAGCAACTGGCTTAAAATGATACGGTTCATTTATGCAAAAATATCGAATTTGCACTTTTTGTTCAAAGTTGACCTGGAATTCAAAGTAGCCTCGTTTTACGGTATCCAATTAGTTTAGTTCTTGATTAATTGTTTCTGTAACCAAAGTTTACCGAAAAAATATTCGATAAACTTTGGTGTAACGGTACGTAACACAGCTAAGTGCCGTACAATTAATTTATTTCTGAATTATTTCGGAAATATTTAAAGAAAAGAATAACAAAAGTTAAAAGACTTAAAAGTTACTCACAAACTATTTAAGATCCTGTATATTCGCCAGGTTTTAATTTTTTTTTAAAGCAGTGCGAGAATTTTTTTTTTCATAACTCTTTTAGTTTCCAAGACAAGGGGATGGACAATGTTAAGCGGGACAGCCAGTATATAATATTTGATCTCACGATAAGTAATTTTAAACTGCGTAGTTTTTCTGGCCTTGGACCGAATGAATGTAGGTTTGTTTGCCATTATTGTTAACATAAATACAAATTTTCACTAATTTATCGAATAAAGTTTAAACACAAAATCGAAAAAATAACAGGTACATTTAAGAGAACTGATTAATGCGTCAAAATCCAGTTAAAATAAGTTTTAGCAACTTTTCCTTAACTCATTGCAGAAAAAAAAAACAAAAAGTATTATACACGAAGATGGTAGAGGAATTCTTCCTCGGCCGAGGTGGTACCACCCCACACATCCCCTTAAAAGGCCCGGTGAAATTCCTACGCATGTTCAGTTCTGGATGTGTGAATCGAACGTCCCCAGTACACCCACCACCACGGTACATGATAGTTAGGCTTCGGTCTTCGTGGGCTATCAAAAGATAAAAAAACAATAATTTCCCATAAAATAACCTCTTCCGCTAGGATACCCTATATATAAAGTTCAAATACTAGGGTAAAGTGCCCAATTGTTGGCATTCGACCAGTAATTGGCACCATTGAGCGATTCTTGATATTGTTAAGTTAACCGCCGAAACATCCAAAATACTTAACTTAAACTTTGAAAGTTAGTTATCGATTAGTTTCCTTTTTTTAATATTAACGTTCACTTATTAACGTAACGATAAACTCTGCAATTTAGTGCAAGTCAATTTTTTTCTCTTTAAATATTCATTTTTTTATTAACGTAACTCATATTCTCTTTTTCTTTTGCTAAAACCGTTTTACTACTTTTAATACTAGGAATTGCTTTGTTCCTAGGGTTTTTCCGGAGGGGGCTAAAGAGCCTTCTTTTCTTTTTCCCGGAGGGGACGACTTTCCCCAAGAGTTTCTTTTCTCGGAGGGGGTGGTTTTCTAAAAGAACTTTTTATTCCTGGAAGGGACAACTTTCCCAGGACAAGTTTTTCAACAATTTTTTTCTTTTTTTTTTTGAGGAATCACCTCAACATTTGTTTTATTAAATAATTAATTTAATTGATTTATTTTATGTATATTTATATATGAATATAGGGTTAGGTTATGTTTTGATTTCAAATTATGAATAACAGGTTTGTTGTGTGTGAAGCAGCTTCCTAGACCATCAAGGCGACTTAAAGTTTGTGTCGGTGTAAAAAAACTGGTGGCGTCCAATTGAACCTATCCGACTAACTGAGTTAAGGGCTAATTTGCAAGCGCTCAACTACAGTTTGCTTCGCTCACAACACCCTGTTGCTTCTATTTTCTTGGATTTGATTTTATTTTTAAGCGGTAAGTACTTAGTTAAAGATACTCATCATAGCATTTTCGACAGTTTTTGACTTAACACTTTTTTTAAACAAAATGCGTCGCAATTTATTGCAAATAACCTGTTTACTACATGCTTGTCACAGAGTGGAAGAAACAATTCGAAGCAAGTATCCAGATGTTGACAAGCTAATTGCTAGCACCAAAAAGGTTTTTACAAAATCTCCACAACAGACTAAAAAATTTCACCAGTTATGCTCCGGAATTACCGAACCCCCACAGCCCTTATTAACAAGATGGGGAACTAGGCTGAATGCCGAATTTTATTACAATAAACATTTACATGCTGTTCAATCTGTAGTTTCTCAGTTCGACCCAAAAATTGCCATCTGCATTAAAGAAAGTCAACAGCACTCTAATAACCCTAAAATGGAAGCAAATTTGCGTACTATAAACGAAAATTATCGTGTATTAGTCGATGTTATTGACACCCTTCAACATAGTTATCTGTCACTTCCTGACTCGTTGCACGTAGTTAATAATGTAAATACAGCTCTACAAGCTTTAAATGATGGCCCTGGTATTGAAGCAGCGATCAAGTTTAAGTCTTTGTTACAAAAAATCCGGATTATGCGCAACAACGTGATATTGGGCAGTGTGTAAGTGCTGAGAATTGCGGCAGTAACTTGCAGTGTTTTATATAGGCAATAATTGCATTTTTGAATGTAGAGCGTTCATTTTCAAAAAACAGTGCATTGGCATAACCTATGTTTACAACTCAAAAATTAATAAGAAAAAGATACGTAATGTTTATTTTGTTGGTAAATAATGACAATTTTGCAGCACACTTGGATATAGCCACCCTTAATGCTACAAACTTTTTATAAGACTATTGCTAGCCACTAGATTAAAATTAAGAATTCCCTAGAAAACCTGAGCAAACGTAAACCCGATAAACTAAACAGTTTTGTTAAATAGCCATCGTTTAATTAAATTTCTCCTATGAATGTTAACCCACCTTTAGTCTTCAGCTATAACGTGTAGTTTTAATACCGAATGTGTTTCGTGGAAATGATTATTAATTACATAATTAAATTACTTTATATTCCTCCATATTCTCCGCTTCCCCATACTTTTAGTACACAATATATTCATATCTCACATACGCGTAAATGATTCCGTTTTTTAATTAGCAAAAGTTCAGAAGACTTTGTAGAAAGTTGTTTTATAACTTAGTCAGTTTTCTTTACAAAATCAAATTTTGAAAATTCCCATTTTAAAAACCATCGAATAATTGATTTTGAAAAACAAATTAGGAACGATATTAGTAGATATATTAGTATAAGGGGCGGCTGCAATTTAGTCTACTTCATTAGGTTCAAGAAAAGTATTTAGTTCTTAAGAAAAATAGGCATTAGATAAATAAAAAATCGTTTGTTTGCCGAGACCGTCCTTGTCCAACTTTGCAACATAAGAAACGGAAAAGGGAATAAGCTCGGCCAATGCCTCATCGCTTGTTAACTTTAGATACAAAAGTTAAGGTACGTTGTGAAAATATTTTTTTTAATTGTAAAATTAGAACAAATTTAGACTATATTACAATTTATTGAACATTATATAATTAAAAAATTTTCAAAATTCGTTTCCGTAAAACGAGTTCGTTTATAATTAAGAATATCTCTAAGTCTAGAGAAGCTCCTTTCGACATCACAGCTTATAACAAGAGCAAAACGAAAATAATTATACAAGTCAGTATTTTTAGTTTTTAGTGTTTCGAAAACATATTTTTATTTCTGAAAATCCTGGATCTCTTTCCAAGATTTTTGGTATGTACACTTTTAACTTTTCACCACTTTCGGTAGGATATGCTTTGAGCTTGTCTATGGTTGTCTACAATAAATTAAAATAAATTAAAAGGGGGAGGTTTTGTGCCTCCAACTGCCAACTGTTTAATTACACCTGGAAGATATCCAAAATTTTCAGAAATAAATTTTAAATCATTTTTAATATTCAATACCCACAAGGAATAAATGTTAATTTTAAAGACGTACAGAGTAAACAACCTGTAACATCTGTAAGCATATAAACAAAAGTACTGCATCCCATTTAAAATTCCAAAGTTACTCCCCACCCGTCAAAACAAAGACAGTGAGGGAGTAAATGTCAAAAATATGTTTAAATATGTCCGCCCATCTCCCTATTAACTCCCAAAATTTCATGAAAATATTTGAAACCGTTTTTGAAATATCGCCTTGAAACACTTTAAAAAACTCACCCTGTATGCAGCATTGTAAAGGCGCAGCAATATATTTCTCAATATTATTAACTGGCGCTTAGTTCCTTTCTAATGAGCATGGTACAATGTTTTTAACGAGTTTTTCTAAAAAGGAATTTTAAAAAACAAAATCGATACCCTTACCTTAAAACATAGTAAATGTACATTACTATGGTGTAATAGAGTACAAGGGTCGAATTGTAACGGTGCGGAAACTTTGATAAAAAGGGACATAAAAGGGTCAAAACGCTACATATGCAAACCTAATTAGATCTCTAAGTAGAGTTGCGCTTTCGCAGGCGAATCTTCAGTATTTGGGATATTGTCATTTTCTTTCCACATGTCTTTACATATGTCGAATATATTTGCATACGCAAACGTGAAGCCGGCGTTAAGTTTAGGAAATATTTATAAAATAAAAGCAACAAAAGATCCTAAGCAAATTTAAGAAAACATGCACCCACAGGAAAATATTAGGCATTCTCAGGATTGTCTTTGGATGGTCTGATAAATTTTATAAAGTGTTTTGCTGCCAAAAATCCCTCTTCTGTAATCCAGCCACTTGGATTGGCCAAACCAAGAGAACTTATTGAACCATCTTTTAAAATAGCATCCTTATCTTATAGTGTACTCTAGGGAACATAAACGCCGGTGGAATCGTTTCACCAGAAGTATTGAGAAACCCCACCATTGTAACCAAATTTCCTCTTTCAGCTGAGGTTACTTGGCCAATCTGTTTTGAACCTCTAACTGCTATTACTTTTGAAGCGTTAGCTACAGTGGTACAGCCAGTTTCGTCAATATTCCATATCATATGGGGCTCAAAATTAGATTTTTTAAAACTCTCTCTAAGTTATCATAGAACATACCAAACTTTTCGGGGTTAAAAGAAGTAGCTCGAGGTAAAGATGTATTTTCAGGCTTCCTAACAGAAAGTGTTGAAGTTCTATGCAGAAAGCCACGAAGCCACTCCTTTGTAGCTATTTCTTGCTGATTCCATGCAACGGGAGCAATAGTATTAGCTCTGGTATACTGCAATGCGATTTCTCGCACTTGTACAGTAGTTAACCCGTAACACATCTTTGAAGAAGTTTTTAAATATTCAGCTAATATAAGCCAATATTGGGTTGATGATGATGCTCTCCGTTTTCCATTTCTAGCTGTTGCGGCTAGTATGATTTTGAAATACCATACGCCTTAGCTGCTGATCTGACTGACTGTTTTTGCTCAACAACTTCCTTTACTGCCATATCAACATTCTTTCTGGTTGGACGAATTCGTTTTCTTTTAGCACTCATTGTCTAGAGAGAAAATAATTCTGTAATTTATTTTAATAACAAAATATCCCTTAACCATGTGGTTTTGCAACGGACATGCAACGACGAGTTGAACCGGACGTCCGTTTCAATGCTTCAATACATGCCCACTTGATTACAATGGACAACTTGTTTTTTTAATGGTTTTCACAGCCGGAAAATATCTTAGTAAAAAGCTTTCTACATGGCATGATTCCCAAAGGTGATAAAGAAAAGTTTACCTAAGCCTAAAACACCAATTTACAATAGCTTACCTTAAATGTAATTAACAAATTTTACTAAAAATTTACTTTTTATGCCGAAAATAATATTTCTGTCCTAGCTCATTTGCTACTCACAGCACAAAACTGGCACAGCTGTGGCGGGTACACTTAAGACAGTGTTGTCAGAATGTTAATTGCGACCACTTTATACCAAAGGGTATTTACACTTTATAGCGTGTCCGTTTCATTGACACTCTCCCATACTAGATAATTGTTTATCAACTTTCCAGAAAAGTCCATAATTAAGGGTGTATCAAAATTGGATACATATCTCAAACCATTCATAAAAAAGTTTATAGGCACGCCTTACCATTCATCACATAAAAACCATTTATTAAAGAAAATAAAGAAGGAATTCCCAAAATAGCTCTTAACATGATAGTTATCCATGGCAATTAGGTAATTTCAGTTTCATGCATGCCGTTCACAAACGAGTATCCCATACATTGACATAATTTTGTATAACATGTGCGATTGAATGGATCATGACATGAGTTATTCATGCTCACCCTATTAGTTTACATTTGTATGATTTCAATATAAATGGAGAATTTGGGCAAATTTAGATTTACAACTTGTTACATACACTATTAACACCTGTAATTTTATCAACGGGGTTGTTCAGTCATTTCGCGTTTTTTGTAAATATGTTAATATTATTACACAATCAGTCAATCGAAACACGTGCACAAAAAATTACGTCAGTTAGACGGATAACATAAATATTAAGGTATAAAATTCGACCAAATCCAAAACATTCAGTTTCCCGCCATCCTATCTTACGAAAAACAACTGAACGTAGTGGGCAATATGGCCAATCAAATTAAGGATACGGCAACACAGCCATGCGCCCCTTCGACCGTTTTATTACTGACAGGGAATGTTCATATTTTGCGTAACTTATGGCATTTTTCAATCGAATTTGATTTTATTTTGAAACTTTTTTCGGAGTGATTAAATGTATTAAAATAGAACGATGAATTAAAACAGAAATAATAGTAAAACCCAAAAATTATGGTGGAACAATAACATTAGCATGTACTAGTTTTTTGCCCCCCTCAATCGGTGAATTATGGTTAACATTTCTTTGATGCTCATGCGTAAATATGCTCTTTACACAAAACCAATACCACAGATACCAATTCACTCAATGACACAATCCATTCCGTGTTGCACAATACAAATTCGGTTTTTTTCAATGATTAGTATATCATTGTTAATCAATGGGTTATAAGATTGCTTGAAATATTATAAGGTTTCACTTTTTTTAATAGGTCGTTTAAATATAACAATTGTTTGATGCAGTAATACCCTATTTTAATTCAATACAAAATATATCATTGGTTTCAGTATTGTTAGAATATAAATTTTATTTAAGGCGGTATTCTCCACGTAGCGTCCATGTTGGCCAACTTAATTACAATTTTAAGAATAACAATATAAGTTTATTGATTAAAGAGTCATAATATAAGAATTATACATGCTATATGCTAATATGCTAAATTAGAAAGAAAAATTTATCAAGAACTTATCACCGTAAAGACATAACACCTGATACAAAATGACATAATTTGATTTAAAAGTTACCGTAAGCCTTTTGCCCACAATGAACGACATAAAGGACACTACAAACAAACTAATCGACGCAATAGAACTTTATAATTCAATGCTAAATAATGACGGTAAAACTATTTTAAAATACTTTGTTCTTAAAACGCACTTGTCAAATAGTGCTAAATTGCGATTAAATACCAGATACAATTCCGTTGACGACTTACTGAGCGATATAAAAACGCACCTTCTTACAAAGGAATCCGACACTGCTCTTCAAGCTAAACTTTTCCGAGCTAAGCAAGGAGAAAAGTCAATCGAGGAATTCGGAAAATTAATAGAGAATCTCTTCGTTAATTTGACGATTTCTCAAGCTAACGGAAATACGGAAGCTTATAACATTTTAAGACCGATTAACGAAAAAATAGCTATCAAAAGATTTTCGTAAGGTCTTAGAAATTCAAAGCTAAGTACAATTATATTGGCAGGAAATTTTTCATTTTTAAAAGACGCGATTCGAGAAGCACAAGATGAAGAAGTTACATCGCACATTAATTTTTCACAAGTAGTGTCTATGTCCAGTAATAGGGGTAGAGGAACTTTCAGTAGAAACTTTACGCGAGGTTTTACACATAACAGAGATTTTAACGGTAACCACCATTCCAAATAAGCATTTTAATAATAATTTTCAAAGTATCAGACACAATGTATGTACCATGGATGAATTAGAAAGGATTCGGTGTTCCGTATACTGTGAGCGTATCGAACGTGAAGCCTGCTTAGGTATTTGTTGTTTGTTATGAAAACATTTACCCTAGAGGTCTAGTTTACGAACTTTAAGGAAATACGTAATTGAATCACGAATGGTAGTAGAAAGAGATAAAATAGCATTGGAGTGTTGGAGCTCAGAAGTGTTGTTGTCTCTGCTGATTGCTTAGGAAATACGTCTGAACACTCGATTACACGTACGTCTTTGTCTAATGAACTAGAAAAGAAAAAGTGCTACTTATAGATTTATAAATGACTCGGAGCGACTTTAAATAAACCTTTAGAAATAACTTATTATTATTTAGCAGAAAAATAAAATATTTTAGGCCTTTTATTACTTTAAGTAAATCTTGTGATGCTTCTAACGTATTTTTTGTACAAAAATACAAGGTAAAATAAGATGTGGCCAATGATTACAACTCGTGTTTACAGTGCCGCTTAGAATGGTTTGTTTTGGCTTCAAAGAATGTCACATCATCCCGTATCCATTCTTAATAAATCCATGGTACATGTATGTACATTGTGCTAAATTAATCGATAATGCTAGTCAAAAACATGTGACTACTAATAAGTCAAAAAATTTTGATACACAAAACTGTTTTCGTCCCTAAAATTAAATGCATAAATAAATAAATTTTTACATTCATTACATTATACTGGGTTTTAAATAGGGAATATGTAGTTTTACTAATCGCTATCCCTATCGAATCTAAAATTATTACATATCCAAGCAAACCCAAGCAAGTGTTATTACACACTTTAAAGCAGGAAATACGGTTAGTTATTATTTTTTTTTATTTTATTAGATAACAATATTGAATAAAATTATCATTCTTATGTAATGTAACGAAACCCCTTCTTAATGAAGAATTTGTTAGCTATTTTTGACGTTGAGTTGAAAAATCGGCTAAAACTAATTTACCTTGGAATTCTCGAAAGAAGAAAATTGGGTATTTTTAGCTTTAAAGTTTAGGTAAAAAAATCTGACTGGCGGCTTTTATACAAAATTATAACCCAGTTTCAAAACTTTTTACGCATAGCACATATTTTTAATTAGATAGAGAAATAAAACACATTTTCGGTATTTGTTTAAACAAACGCCGTTAGTACAATTATTCTTTAAAAAGATACATTTAACCCTTTTAACGCGCTTTGTTTATTAACGTTAATTTTGCATATGTATATGGCCCTGTTAGCCATAGATGTGTGATAAATTTTATGATTTTTTTCGAAATAAATTGTATTTTTTAGACAGTGTTTTAATTTAAATAATATTTTTAAAATTGCTTTACAGCTTAAAAAATAAATAGTAATACAAATACTTAGTTAAATGTCCCAATATTTATTTTTTTAAAACAAGTTACAATGTTACATAATTACCATAATATATCAATACAGTATATCCGTGGACGTGGTTTAGAAGAGGACAAATGGGTCAGATATTGGAAAATTAGTAAAAATATCACTTGTGAGAAAAAATTTTGCTTGTACAATAAATAAGATTCACGTTATGAAAAAATTATTTTTTTACAAGGAGCACAAAAATACGAAAACGATATTTTGCGTAAGAGTAAATATATATTGTTTATTATTTTCCACCAAAACGACAAATATGAATATGTTTCAAATTAAACCCTAAGCCCCTAAGATTTCATAAAAACATTAAATATTAAAAATGACGAGATTTTTACATTATTTTTTTAAAGTCCCAACTATTCTCTCTCACACCTTTAACCAAAGTACTAGTTTCTACATATTAAACAATAATGACACCTACGCACGTGTTTGTCCATGTCTTTATTACGTGAATAAATTATTTAATTGAAAAAACTGGGAATCAACATGTTATCTACTGAACAAGTGATTTTTAAAATCTAGTGTTATGGGAGCTGAGCAAACCCGAACAAAATAAAAGTTCCACAAAACTGGTTCGGTTTTGAATCTTAAGAAGAAGAAGAAGAAGAAAGAAAATAGTGACCAAAACTATTCTGCCACAGTTTTAATCCTTCAGTCTGTTAGAGAAACTGCTGTGACGTCCCTTAGAAATCGTGCTAAACATCTTCTAGAAGTTGCAAGAAAAACTCATATTTAGATGATCTTAAAGAAAATAAATTATTTGCGTTTAAACCCCACTTTAACCAAATATTGGAAAAGCGAAATGAAGTCAAAAGGCTAAATTTGTGTTTATAGGTGAGACACCAAATTTTAAGTGGAAATATCATGTTCTGATTATGAATACATGAAATATGAGTTATCTTAGTTATATCTAGAGACCGGATTTCAATATTATATGAGGCAAAAATACCGTACCTGGTAACTGATAGAAAAGCTAGGTATAAAAAGTAGGTAAATGAAATGAAATTAATATTAGATTTTGTCAGGTTGTATGTATGAATTATTGCTCCTAAAAAATATATATTTTTTTTAATGAACCAACTTCACAAAAGGAAAATCACCGAAAAGTATGAAATAACATTGTTACGTATTTATTTCTGCAGTTAATGGTCAACTTAATTTTGTTCATTTTTGTGAAATATTTTTTTAGTGTACCTATTCTTCCCCCCTCCCTTCATCTTATTTTCCTCTCTTTAAATTTGCATGACCATGTTATATTAGATTTTATAACCTTAATAACCCCAAAAATGACATATTACTTAACATTTTTGAAGAAATTCCAACCCGTCGCTTTAACACTCCCCCGCCTAGTGGAATATTGTAAAATATCCTATAAAGGAATCAGGCTTCGTCTAAATTTGTCAAGGAGAAGTAATTATTAAGAAAATATTAAATTGCTTACAAAACAAAAAAACAAAGGTACCTTGTAAAGTAGAAATAAAATAAAATATGAAAATAAAGTTTAGTTAATATGACATAATTCGATTATCGAACCCCTGCACGAAACACTGGTGTATTTGCGTATTTGAACTTTTCTAATAAGAATAATTTAGGTTTTAGTTTAATAAAAGTCTACCAAATACAGATATTATTAAAACTGTGCATGTGTATGTTTATCTATAGATTCCAGCTTTAAATCAGACACAAAAGCTTTAACTATCTTAGTTATCGATTTAGAAGGTAGCTGCCTATTTAACATAAATTAAAAATATGTATTCACGACAAGAATCTCTGTAGAATTTGAGACATAACAATTGATTGCCAAGAACCACTTTTTGCATTTGTATCGCTTTTATCCTAGCTAGTAAGCTATTTTACATAAATTATAAATTTTACGCAATCTCTAACACCGTATTTACAATTAACATTTACAAAAACGCCTAGTGAAATATTGTAAAATATCCTAAAAAGGAATCAGGATTCATCTAAATTTCTCAAGGAGAAATAATTATTAAGAAGATATTAAATTGCTTACAAAACAAAAAAACAAAGGTACCTTGTAAAGTAGAAATAAAATAAAATATGAAGATAAAGTTTAGTTAATATGACATAATTCGGTTATCGAACCCCTGCACGAAACACTGGTGTATTTGCGTATTTGAACTTTTCTAATAAGTATAATTTAGGTTTTAGTTTAATAAAAGTCTACCAAATACAGATATTATTAAAACTGTGCATTTGCATGTTTATCTATAGATTCCAACTTTAAATCAGGCACAAAAGCTTTTACTATCTTAATTATCGATTTAGAAGGTAGCTGCCTATTTAACATAAATTCAAAATATGTATTAACGACAAGAATCTCTGTAGAATTTGAGACATAACAATTGATTGCCAAGAACCACTTTTTGCATTTGTATCGCTTTTATCCTAGCTAGTAAGCTATTTTACATAAATTATAAATTTTACGCAATCTCTAACACCGTATTTACAATTAACATTTACAAAAACGCCTAGTGAAATATTGTAAAATATCCTAAAAAGGAATCAGGATTCATCTAAATTTCTCAAGGAGACGTAATTATTAAGAAAATATTAAATTGCTTACAAAACAAAAAAACAAAGGTACCTTGTAAAGTAGAAATAAAATAAAATATGAAGATAAAGTTTAGTTAATATGACATAATTCGGTTATCGAACCCCTGCACGAAACACTGGTGTATTTGCGTATTTGAACTTTTCTAATAAGTATAATTTAGGTTTTAGTTTAATAAAAGTCTACCAAATACAGATATTATTAAAACTGTGCATGTGTATGTTTATCTATAGATTCCAAATTTAAATCAGGCACAAAAGCTTTTACTATCTTAATTATCGATTTAGAAGGTAGCTGCCTATTTAACATAAATTCAAAATATGTATTAACGACAAGAGTCTCTGTAGAATTTGAGACATAACAATTGATTGCCAAGAACCACTTTTTGCATTTGTATCGCTTTTATCCTAGCTAGTAAGCTATTTTACATAAATTATAAATTTTACGCAATCTCTAACACCGTATTTACAATTAACATTTACAAAAACGCCTAGTGAAATATTGTAAAATATCCTAAAAAGGAATCAGGATTCATCTAAATTTCTCAAGGAGAAGTAATTATTAAGAAAATATTAAATTGCTTACAAAACAAAAAAACAAAGGTACCTTGTAAAGTAGAAATAAAATAAAATATGAAAATAAAGTTTAGTTAATATGACATAATTCGGTTATCGAACCCCTGCACGAAACACTGGTGTATTTGCGTATTTGAACTTTTCTAATAAGTATAATTTAGGTTTTAGTTTAATAAAAGTCTACCAAATACAGATATTATTAAAACTGTGCATGTGTATGTTTATCTATAGATTCCAACTTTAAATCAGGCACAAAAGCTTTTAATATCTTAATTATCGATTTAGAAGGTAGATGCCTATTTAACATAAATTTCAAATATGTATTCACGCCAAGAATCTCTGTAGAATTTGAGACATAACAATTGATTGCCAAAAAACACTTTTTGCATTTGTATCGCTTTTATCCTAGCTAGTAAGCTATTTTACATAAATTATAAATTTTACGCAATCTCTAACACCGTATTTACAATTAACATTTACAAAAACGCCTAGTGGAATATTGTCAAATATCCTAAAAAGGAACCAGGCTTCGTCTAAATTTCTCAAGGAGAAGTAATTATTAAGAAAATATTATATTGCTTACAAAACAAAAAAAACAAAGGTACCTTGTAAAGTAGAAATAAAATAAAATATGAAAATAAAATTTAGTTAATATGGCATAATTGGGTTAACGAACCCCTGCAAGAAACACTGGTGTATTTGCGTATTTGAACTTCTCTAATAAATATAATTTAGGTTTTAGTTTAATAAAAGTCTAATAAAGTCTACCAAATACAGATATTATTAAAACTGTGCATGTGTATGTTTATCTATAGATTCCAACTTTAAATCAGGCACAAAAGCTTTTAATATCTTAATTATCGATTTAGAAGGTAGATGCCTATTTAACATAAATTTCAAATATGTATTCACGCCAAGAATCTCTGTAGAATTTGAGACATAACAATTGATTGCCAAAAAACACTTTTTGAATTTGTATCGCTTTTATCCTAGCAAGTAAGCTATTTTACAACTTGTTAAAGCATGATATGCACTTACTTTTGTTAAATTTGTTAACAACCATATATTACAATACGATACGCGTTTCTTTTATTTCATAAGGAAAACATATTGTGCTACACAAAAGACAGTGTTTTTAAATGTTGAACTCTAGTATTTCCAAATATTTTTAGTTGATTTTTTTAAATGCACTGCACGAATACGTAGTTATTTCATTTATTGCTTAAAAATTTTCTTCAACAAAATTGATGGGTCAAATTTTCAATAAACGTAAAAACAGGCACGTCAGAACTAGCTATTATAATTAAGATTGTGATTATCACATTGACTCCCATCTTTAACATTGGCTATAATTCAACTTTTGTCGGTGTGTTATTTACCGTTTGACGGAGCTAAAGTTTTATTGTGTTATGCAAGGCGGTGTAACAAACTTCTCAGTAGGGACTTGAAAGACAAATACTGAACTTAGGAGTTATTTTGACTGTATTTACAATCTCCCCAAGATTATCCCATACTTCTGAACTACTTAGGCGCACTTGAAAATTATATGTAATAAAAAAAAATACTATTATAGTTGTCTATTAATAACAGCAATTATAAAGGTAATGTAATGTTTTTGTCAGTACATGCCGTACTATGCATAACCATATCGTATGAAAAGTGGCAAAGGCCAACTACACTCTTACCGTGTGCCCAACTTCTGTTAAAAAATAAATTAGAGTGTTTGGAAACGGAGGCAGGACATTTTAAACACCTTTCAAAAAGCACGAATGTCGTTAAATTTAAGATGTGTTGTGATAGTTTTTACGCTTTTTAATTATTCAAAAATTTGTAAAAATGCAACCAGTAAAGTAAATGCAACAATTTTCTGGGTACACACGTAGTTTTTAACTCTAAATGTGAAGGGGAAATATTTCAAATATATTTTAAAATATCTCCCTGCCTTCCTTATGCCTTGCAATATTTTCATTAAAATATTTTAAACCTTATTTGAGATCTCGCATTTTTACCATTCAAAATCCTTATCCTTTCTGTGGTGCGAATCGCCTCAGATGACCCAGCGCGACGCGCGAGCCTAACAACATGCCATTTTAAACTCGTGATATCGCAATGAAAACGCCAATAAACAAATAACTGAATCATAGTTTTCGATATATTTTTCCCTAGCTTTCCGATGGTGTAATCTGTATTTCAAAATTTCGCCTCCTTAAACTCTCTAAAACACTAAACGTGCTGTATCTCGAAAAACGCCCTTTTATCTTTTTTTAATACGCTAGATCGAAAGATCAGGATTTATTACGTCGAAAAAGTGTTTTCCAGGGAGGACTTTTTTTTGTTTTCAAGGAATTATTCGAGAAGCATAGCGCGGCGAGCCTTACCACCGTGCGGCGAGGAAGCCACGCGTGGGCCAGGGTCTGTGGATGTATCAATTGCTATGCCCCAGGATGCTTACGGTTGTATTCTGAAATGTTACCGGGTATATCATTACCTCCATAGAACTTTATAACTAGGTGGGGGACCTGGATTGAGGAAGTAAACTATTATATACTTTATTTTGAGGCTGTGAAACGAGTTGTTAAACGATTAGATTCAAGTTATGGTGTGGCAATTGAAAATGATCAAAAGGCTGTAAAGGACCCCACTGTGTAAAAAAGTTTGCCAGAGATTCGCAGTGTCTATTCACGGATTCCTCTTGCAAAACAGCAGCTGGAGCGGAAAACCACACACCGGTAACTTTGGTTTGGTTAACACGATGAACATCATTTATGACTTGCGTCAATACATATCATTGGGAACATGTCGAACTGCACAACTCAAAACGTAAAATTTGGTTTAGAGTAAGTTGCCTTTTTTAGGTTTTAATGCAAAACGTTAAATAAAATAAAATTTTAAAAGAATTCTTATTCCAGATTTTCAAGTGAAAATGTGAATTTATATATTACCCACGTTGTTACTTAGAATTTCATCACCGACCCACAAACAAAAATCTAATTGTTTGTAACTGTCCCCATCTTCCAAAGTTTGGTTAAAAATTGGTTTAAAAGGACGAATTTTATTTTCCTTGACACATTTTGAATATGGCTCTTTTTACACAGCACTACGTGCTCGTGTTTTTAAAGACGTAATGGGATTTTCATCAACAGATTGCAAAATTAAAACTATAGAAGCATCGTTTTCATCGTATATTTTCTTAGTCCTTTTTAAATCACTGACTGGTGCAGTTTTTTTTTAAATTTGATTACTAACTTATGTACTGAACTTCTGCATAATTGTACATTTGGAAACTTTTCTTAAAGGTTCTCAATGACGTAGCGATAACAATTCTGCATCATAAATATTCTTTGCTCTAAAGACTTTTTATTATTTTGACAAATACGTTACAGTTTTCAAAGGTGTAATCAAATAAAAAAGCCGACAATGTGACTAAAGAATAATAATTCTTTTAAAATTTAAAACAACTTTTCCATTTAACGTTTTGCATCAAAATTTAAAAAAAAAAGGCAACATTACTCTTAACCAAATTTTACGTTTTTAAACTTTTTTGCATACCCTGTACAGAAAAACAAATTCTTGACATCGCGGATCTTATT
Source organism: Philopedon plagiatum (assembly GCA_963971165.1). NCBI lineage: Eukaryota > Metazoa > Arthropoda > Insecta > Coleoptera > Curculionidae > Philopedon > Philopedon plagiatum. The sequence continues at coordinate 72,435,667 of OZ020194.1, forward strand.
TTTAAAGAAAGCAAACACATTTTATATACAATGACCTTTCTTCGTATCTTTCACTTCTGGTCCGTTTGTCCTTTTGTCTACCACATCCGTGGACATACTGTATAGCACATGTTAAAGAATAAAAATAATTCTTTAACCGATATCACATAACTTTTCGACATTCGCAAAGTCTTTTAAACCTCTAAATTGACCTCTAGATAAAGCTAAGAGACAAAAATCTCAAATCCATTCGTTTGTGTCTTGGCTGGTCCAATTGTTTTAGCACCTCTCCGGCAGTATTCAGAACTTTGGCCCTTTGGTAAACCCAATAAAAAAGGATAATTCAAAAAACTTGTACTTATTTTAAGCTAGGGCGAGTAGGTTTCATTATGTTATGTAAGGATAAAGTGGGCCACTGTAAGCTTAAAACTTTTGTTTGAAAAATACCAAACCATGACTTATGGGAATTGCTTGGGTTAATAGTGGTATAACACGCATTTCAATATAAGAATCACCAAGGAAATGAGTTATTTCTCTAAATGTTGAAAAATAGAATTTTTCACGTTTTTATTTTTTTATAGTGTTAAGTATTTTTTTCAGTGAATTAAAGAAGCAAAATAAGTCTTCTTACAAATCATATCTTTATCCTACGTAACGATATTATATTTTATTTTCATTCACTTCTATCTTTCGATATGGAGCCAAACCGGAACGAAAATAAAGTCATAAATACTAAAAATCTCTCGATATTCAATATTTTTGCACAGGTTCAAGTTAGCAGGTAGCGACAAACCATCGGTCCAAATATATCCTTATAATATTATGCTAAATAACCAGCCATGTTAGAACTTTAGGTCAGGCGTCTTTAGAAGATTCTTTTACCTCTCGTAATATATATATATATATATATATATATATATATATATATATATATATATATATATATATATATATATATTGTTGTTGTTAAGTTGTTACCTCCGGTGCATGGGGGTTGGACCATAACCACTTGACTTTTTAACAAGAAAATGATCTATATATGCTGAGGAGGGCTCCCTTAACAGGTCTAGCAAGAGAGGGAAAGAGTTTTTAATTTTTAAAATTTTCATATATGACCGGGTAAACTTACATTGTTGCGTTGCGTTCCTTGATATATATAGCTTTGTGCCACTGCTTCAACTTTATTACCTCTAGCACTGTTGCCTGGTTTACAGAGGTAATAAAATGCTACGCATATAAGAAATCATAGATATTTATTAGATCTGATTTGGTAAAATATAAAAGATAGTGGGATATTCGGTTCGCTTAGTTTATTCCTTTTAGAATCGTTTGCTCGTACGCGAATTAATGAATATCTACCCAAACTTCTGGACCCAAAAATTTAAAATTTGAGGGAAGGAGATCTATATTCCGAACATACCAAGAAACATTAATGATGCTCCTTAGTACTCGGTTCAGGAATACTTGGAGGCAATTATAATTGCTGTCTTTGGTACAACCCCACAGCTGAAGGCCATATGTCCATACTGGTTTAAGCATTTGCTGGTAGACCAGTACTTTGTTTTTGATAGACAGCTGGGAGTTTCTAGCCAACAGCCAATACATATTTTTATATTTGAGTTTTTTTGTTCTGTTTTCATTTTAACATGTTCTTCTCATTTAAGCTTGGTATCAAGGTTAAGGCCCAAGTATTTGGTTATTGCTTTGCATGGAATTGTATTGTTGTTTAATTCCACTGGGTGGTAATTTACTTGTATATTTGTGAAGTTTATATGAACAGATTTATTTTCATTTAATTTTTGAATGCCATTTTTTGGTCCAAGCATTTATATCGTTTATGGCACCTTGGAGATTGGCAGTTGTTTCTTCTATGGTATTTCCAACTGCTGACTACAGTGTAATCAGCAAATGTGGCTAGTTTGATGTTTTCTGCTACTGGAATGTCTTCCCTTTTGAATGAGCGGTAAAATTGTGTGTCATTTTAACCTTCCTTGTCTTTCTTTTCAAAAAATTATCAACCTAGTAACCCCGAAGTAGTCCCATAAAAACTACAAGATAGTTAAGTCTATGCTTAGCCCTTTGAATTTTTAATACCTATTTGTTTATGATTTGTAAAAACAAAAACAATCACCTTTGATTTAAAAGATGGGTTATACATTTAACCAAATAAAATTTATAGTTCTTCCTTACTTCAGTTTAAAATATCATGGTAAGATTTTTATTAGTCTTGTAAAAAATGGTTTTATTATTCTATTTTATTATATCTTGTTCACTGTCTTTCCAACGGAGTCCGTTTCTGGTTCTGGAACATAATATTTATTATAATTTCATCTGAAATAATATTCGAATCTGGTCTCTACTTATTATGTTGTCATAACTCAGTTTTCTCCTCGATAAAACATTATGACAAAAGCCACAACAATCAATAAATAACAAAATCTGCATTATCGGGCAAAAAAACTGAACTGAACCGAAATTCCTAATCCCTGGATCTTTGAGGGCTAATTTGTACAAATACTCTAAGCCGATTAAAGTTAAACCATTAAATGAAGAAAATATCTTTTAACAACACAGATATAATCAAAAATTATTTGACGCAATTAATGATATCAAAATAATTTTTGCGCTTATTTGACTAAAATTAGTTTTCTGGTCACTTCACATTGCCCAAACAATAAATTGATGTTTTTAGTTCGCTATTCTGTTTGATAATGCAGATTCCAATATTTATTGGAAGTAATATAACATTCTGATCATTTACGGACTACTAAAGAGAATATTTCTAAATATTATCTATATGATTGTAGCTATGACAAGTTTTATTAATTGGGCATTATGCCACTCTACTGTTAAGGAAATAAACTAATATTTGGAAATAATAAAAGTCAGTGCGTCAGAAAATAACAAGAATAAGACAAAATCGAAGATATTTTTCTCCGTAATTTGCCTTATAAAATTTTTAAATACGTGATTCACCAACCAGGCACAAAAACCCTTAGAAAGTATTTTTGTAGACAGGTTGTCATTAAGCAACATTTTAACTATATTTTTTCACAATTATGTTTTCTTTGTCTCTTACTGTCATTATTGACAGAAACAGAAAGTTGATTTTACTGAACGATTATTATTTTTTCTAGCAACCGCAGTACACAAGTCGTATTTAGTCCTTCTGAAAGTCAGGTTATTCGAAACTTATTTTACGATTGCGTAAAACCATGTGCATGGTGGATACAAATTCTAAACTTTTTTATAACTAATTTCACAGAACGAAAAACTCGAACGCCGTGTGCATCGTTTGAAGAGGAACTTGAACTTACTCAAGAATTATGAAAATTCTGTTACATCCATAAATAATGTTATCTTCCAGCCTAGGTCGTGAATAAATGTGACCAAATAAGCATGAACCAATCATTGGCGTAACAAGAAGGGGCCGGCCCCCAGCTTGTCGTTGCCCCCCCCCCCACAGCCTCAATTTTTCACGCAAGAAAAGATTGTTTGCATATTAGAATCACAAACATTTACAATAAAATGATATCAAAATCTTTCAAATTTCATTAAACATACTTAAAGGATTTTTTGCTGGCGGTGGTTAAATTTATTTATGTATTTTTCTAATTATTATAAGATAATTAAAATTTAAATTATTAGAAATGGTATAAGTTGTACATTGTATATTTTTAAATGATCAACGAAAAACTATTTTTTTATAGTAACAGTTACTAGGTTGGGCTGGGTTGGGCACTGTAACATACAAAGCATCGCGTCAGCCCAGTAGCGCAGTCAGGATTTTGTATTAAGGCTTCAAGAGTAAATAACAATGTTACATTTGTAGAAGGTAATGATGCCAATTTTATTTTCTTCTGTGGTAATTGTTTAAAAAAACTTGTTAATTCGTTAAAACCGTTTAGGGAAGGGTTTTACTCTCAAAACCCCCCTTGCCGCGTCACTGCGTCAGACGAGAGGTAACAGGTATAGAAAAACAAAATATGACTTAAGTGTGATTGGTGTTGTGTTGTATAGGGGGAGTTTTTTAAAATGTTACAGGCGATATATCGAAAACGGTTTGAAATATTTTCATGAGTTAATAGGGAGATGAGGGACATATTTAAGCATATTGAGGTATTGTGAAATGGTAAATATTCTTTTTTGGTAAAGATTTTATATACATTACATACAACAATTATTGGAGTACCTATAAGCAAATAATATTTTGAAATTCGCATTTTGTTGGTAATTGACTGCCAGAAACACTAAAATATCCGGAAAGCTGATCTCCGTGCAGTTCAATATTCAGTTAAAAGGGGACTACCTACGCTTATCTTCAAAACTAAAGCCCGTCGCATAAAATCCCTTCTACTGAGGGGAAACTTCGCTATAACATATGTAAAAATTATTAAAAATAGGTTGTAACATATTTGGGGACTACCAAACATGTTATAACCGATTTTAATAATTTTCAGATGAAAAATTAATGAAACAAAATTTTGTTTAACTTCCTAAAGAATTGTAAGGCCAAAAGTTTTAAAATGGTTCATAAAAAGCAAATACAAAGACAGAGGGACGCTAAGAGAAGACTTGGCACAAAAGTTAATACCGCACTGTATAAAGATGTAACACGGAAGGAAAGAAAGTTTTATTATCAACATTGGATAATTTTTTTTATATATTTTATTATCAAAGATATTATACTATTAGTCTACGATCCGAAGTAAGCTCGTCCTTCACCGATCTGCTTACCGGATGAAAACTATTTTTTATCAATGGTAATATGTTAACAAATATATCGCAAATGGGTTGCCTAATGAAATATGGTCAAGGCTATATACAGGGTGTGCGTGGATTTTCTTGCAAATTACAAACTTTTTTATTATGAATTTTAGAGAAAAAAGCTACTCTTCATAAAAAGTTTTGCTTAAAAAGATATTAAGTTTGACATAGAAAACTTTTACTTTAGACATACAGGGTATCCAAAAAATGATAAAACGTAATTTACTAAAACGAATTATTTTTAAATTTAGATTTTTTCATATAGGCAAATTACAGTACTTTATGAACTATTGCCTCTTAATGGTACAAATTTAAATAAAAAAAAAATTTAAAAATAATTCGTTTTAGTAAATTACGTTTTACCACTTTTTGGACATCCTGTATACACAAATTAAAAACTTTCTATGTCAAATTTAATATCTTGTTAAGCAAAACTTTTTATGAAGAGTAACTTTTTTCTCTAAAATTCATAATAAAAAAGTTTGTCATTTGCAAGAAAATCCACGCACACCCTGAATATAGCCTTGACCATATTTCATTAGGCAACCCATTTGCGATATATTTGTTAACATATTACCATTGATAAAAAATAGTTTCCATCCGGTAAGCAGATCGGTGAAGGACGAGCTTACTTCGGATCCTGTACTATATATGTCATCTTAAATAAATGAAATTAGGTTCTAAGGTTCAGATTCACTAAGAAGGTTTAAGATTTAGTACTGGTTTAAATTAAGATCTTATAGTTGATCAGTTATGTTTTGACAGGTTTTTGTCCTGTCATTGTTAATAAGTTATCATTAAAAACTTGTGAATTATTCTGATATTTCAGCGATTTGCTTGATTTCCAAATGAATTTCATCTTTGAACGAGTTGCTATAATGAATTTAATTCTATTATTGTCGAAAGTACGTCTTAACAGTGTCCTTTTCTTTATAAATTTGCGAAAAAGCTGAGAAACAAATTCATAGTATAAAACTTAGTTGTCTTATTCTTACACTTGTCAGTTTAAAACTTTTGGTTGGCAAATTAGACCGGACTAGCGTTGGAGAATCTGGTTGTAAAAACCTGTTGATTTTCAAACGTAGCACTAAAGTCGGTAACAACACATACAGTTCTTTATTAAAAAAGTCTTAAGTAGTACAAGCACACATATTTTTTATAACAATATTTTTGTGTCCGAAATTTTACATAAAGATTTGAATATCTCAGAAGATTCAAATTTTAATTAAGATTAAGAGGTTGCCTAACCTCTAAAATATTTGTATTGAAGTATTTCTTATTCAGTCTAAAATCTAATTCTATCCACAGATAAAAATAGATATCTGACGTTTTGTCGGTACCAAGGAAATATAAAAAGTTTAAATTAACTATTTAAGGTGGTGGAGGATTTTAAGTAATTTTTTTGTAATTTTAATAAATTTTTAGGTAATTTAAGGTGGTGGCGGAACTCTTCCTCGACCGAGGTGGTACCAACCTACACATCCTCTTAAAGGGCTGGTGAAATCCCAACGGATGTTTCCAGCTCTGGATGTATGAGTCGATTCCCCAGTACACCCACGGTACATAGTACTTAGACTTCGGTCTTCGTGGGCTGTCAGAAGATCAAAAAAAACTGAGAGAAAATAAAATAAACTAAATAATTATCAAAATAAGTTTTAAAACGCCATGTACAAAAATCTTTAGTATTTCTAACAATGTTCGAACTGATTAAGAAAATGATATTGGTTTAAAAACCTTACGGCCCAGCTGTGGCGTTATATCTTCCTTGTAACAACATCTCTATTTACGAAATTGTGTTTGGCTCCCTTTAAAAAATTAAATATCTTCGTCCTTGGTTAATGTAAGAGACATAATAAGTCAAGAAAGTTTATTCGCCACACAACTTAATTGTGAAATTCGAACCTAAACCGTTTACTCGGTCAACTTTAAATCCTTAATTATTGCAATTTTCGAAGACAAACGGGGTCTTACTTATAAGGGTATATTTCGTTGTTGTGTTTACTTTTAGAACTCCTCTTAACACTTTTAATTGAAAAGACACGATTAATTTAGCATAGTCTAATAAATAAATTGCTGTAAACCGTTATTGTTGAAACATTTGTTAACAAAATATGAATGCCCAGTTTTATTATATAATTTTTAAAATATATTTTTCAACACTGTATTTTTCGCTAATTTAGTATTTTGACAACCCTTCATCCTGTTTGTTTAACTCTTTTGGTTTCGCTTTCTAGTATTATCATAGCGAAAAAATTAACTTTCGGGATTTTTCCCTTTTGGGGCCTCTAATAAATCACGAAACATTGTTTTTCATTTCCGTCAGGCTCTCTGTTTGTCCGTCTATCTGTTGGAACGAAAACTTAAAAACTACTTGACCGGCCGTATTTCCGAGTCAGTATGTCTGTGGGTGGGGTTTAGAAGAGACTAAATGGACCAAATTGTGTGAGATACGTAAAAATGGCACTCCCAATAAAAGTTTTTACTTGTAAAAAAAAAGATTCACCTTACGAAAAATTTAATTTTTGTATACTGGGAACATAAAAATACAAAAATGTTATTTTCCACCAAAAGAAAAAACATGAAATATGATTTAAATTAAACCCTAAGCCAAAGTACAAGATTTTATTAGAATAATTAAATATTAAAAGTAACGAGTTTTATCACATTATTTTCACTATTCTTTCTCACACCTTCAATCCGAGTACTAGTTTCTATATATTAAACAATAATGACATCTATGGACATGTTTATCAATGTCTTTATTAAATGAAGCAATTATTTAATTTAAAATTTTAAAATACTTCTCATCAGAATGCTATCTACTGAACAAAATATTTTTATAGCTCAGTGTTATGGGAATGGCCCAATATCATATCGCTACATCATAGAATAATTTAGCGAGAAATTTGTAGGAATCTCAATAACTGAAATGACAATCTACAACATAATAAAAAATTACAAAGAACTGGTTCTGTTTTGAATCTCAAGAAGAAGAAGAAGAAATATTACCAAAATAATGCTGCCACAGTTTTAGTTCTTCAGTCTGTTAGAGAAATTCCTGTGAGGTGCCTTAGAAATCGTGCTAAACATCTCCTACAAGTTGTGAAAATCCTCGTATTCAGATGATCTTAAAAGAATTTCCGTTCAAACCCCACTTTAACCAAACATTGGAAGAGCTCGGATATGAAGCGAAAAGACTGCATTTTTGTTTATGGGTGGGAGACCAAATTTTAAGTGGAAATATCCATTTGTATAAATTTATTATGTTTTTTGATAAATGTACATTTTCTACTAATGGAACTGCAGCATCCCAGCATGTCAGGTACTGGTCTCTAGAAAACCCCGAATTTAGAGTAATGAGGCGAAGACAATATTTTATGAAAGCGAACGTGTGGTGCGCGATATCTGTCCATGGCAATATACAGTGGCGGTTGGTGAAATTTCAAAGTTGTATATCTCTGTTCATACTTACAGGACCCGTACCAAATTAAAAGGTTTTGATAGTGAGCCCCCTGGGAATGTTTTGGTAAAGAAAAAAAAACATTTTGTAATTTGCGAAAAAAAGTTAAATTTTTGGTGGGGCCCTCCCAAGAAAAAAATGAACACTTCTAGGTATTTTATCTATTAGTTTTTCTAAACAAATTTTACATCATTTTGTCGACAGTTTTTAAATTTTGAGAGAAAAAAATGTCTTAGTAGAAAGTTATAGTCATTTGAATTTTGTTAAGCCTAAAATATAATTTAAAAAAAAATTCAAATGACTATATCTTTCTACTAACACATTTTTTTCTCTCAAAATTTAAAAACTGTCGACAAAATGATGTAAAATTTGTTTAGAAAAAATAATAAATAAAATACCTAGACATGTTCATTTTTTTCTTGGGAGGGCCGCACCAAAAATTTAACTTTTTTTCACAAATTACAAAATGTTTTTTTTCTTTACCAAAACATTCCCAGGGGGCTCACTATCAAAACCCCTTAATTTGGTACGGGTCCTGTAAGTATGAACAGAGATATACAACTTTGAAATTTCATCAACCGCCACTGGCAATATAACTGCTGCTTTAAAAAACCGGATTCATTTGGTCTACAAAATGTAAGTAAGTCTTAGCCTAAGTTTTTTTTTTAATAAAATGGCGAATTCGAATTTCTCCTAAGCACTTCACCTGGTTTTTTAACCACGAGCTGCCACAGCCACTTGAACAAGAAGTTTTTTGAATTAAATAATTGCTTGATTTAATAAAGACAGTGACAAACATGTCCATAGGTGTCATCATTGTTTAATATGTAGAAACTAGTAATCTGGATAAAGGTATGAGAGGGAACAGTGGGGAAATAATGTGATAAAACTCGTTACTTTTAATTAAACTCCGAAGTGCTTCCATAGGTGTTTTGTTTTGCTACTTTTAGCACGAAACACTAATAAATGAAAGTAGTACATAAGTGGCGACAAATACAAACCGTTTCAGTTATTACAAATGTTAAGGGTATGTTAGAAACGGATAGAGCACAGCAATCTTATTATATCGCTGAGTTAAAGAACTTGTCTATAAAAGGTATTAAAAAGTTGTGATTTTCGACCGCCTTTTCCAAGATCTTGCTTATAAGCTCTCTTACAAAACCTACTTACATAGGGTAGTGCAGATTTGAATTGAATTACATTGTCCACCTAGTTTAGTGTAAAATATGAAAATACCTACTTCAAAATCAGTTTACAAGTACTGCGTTATTATTTTGTTTTTGCCAATGGAAGGTCGATTAGAAAGGGTTGATACTTACATTACTTAGATTTTTATCGCTTTGTCTTTTCCCGTATTGCTGGGCATCATAATTCCTACATTCACCAATAGGATTTTAAAAATCGTTCAAGTACAAGCAAGCTATAGTTTCACAATTAGTGTTCCGTGCCATCAGTTAACCTTACCTTGAGCAAACCTCGGCCGCCCTTTCTCCGCTCATTTGGCACGCTACCCGCGGAACTGAGGGGGGAGCGTTTGGACAGAGCCAAATTAAAAATTTTGAAAAACGTGTAAGAATAAAAGTTGTTCCTTACAACGTGAGAAATATTTTTTGATAAAAAGCTTTTTTTCTAAAACCAATAGTTGAGCAGTTATAAGGAAATAAACAATTAAATTGTTTATAACAATTGATCGCGCTAGAATTTTTCAATGCTGATAATTTTCACTTAATCTACACCTAATTCTTAATGTACATGATTTTTTTCAGATTTTTCTTAGCAATCCTTCTGGTGATAAGGGTGGGGAACAGCAATTTGTAAGCGTTTACCCAAAAAATGTTCTAAAAAATTCGTAAATAAATGCGTCATATATGTCGTTGAATTCATGCTTCAATAAGCTTTCATTTGATACCCTACACGATGCCACTGAAAAAAAAATTCCATGTCCCACTTTACTCCCTGAAATTATCCCCGGAATTAAAATTCAACTCTTTATACTTCACGTCTATAATTGGGTCACCACATTCTATTTCTGTGCCAAATTTCAAATTTTTACGTCGAATACGGACGGACGGACACCGAGGTGATTCCATAAGTATTTCGTTTCACGGATCGTCAATAGAACAAGCAGACGTGTAAAATAGTTCAAACTGCTTAGAAACTTAGATTAAACTCTATTTATGAGATTAAATAGAATCGTATCGATTCTATCTTTTAATAGCTCTTTTCTCATTATACAATCCAAAGCACTTTACTCTCTCTAAACAAGATCACTGTTTTATGCTCTTGGAAAGCGAAAGGGATTAAAACCTTTAATTGATTTTAATCAAATTTAAAGACAGGTGAGCTAAAAAGCATATTACCTAGGCCAACATTATTTTAATTTTCAGAAATTTTAAAAGCCGGGTTTATGAAATGATTTAGGTTATGAAGGGCTTGAATCAACAAAGCTTTTAAAAATAATTTTGTTCAAACATCATCGTTTAAACGCAGTACAGATTTAATCTGTCTCAGAAATTCTTTATCTCAACGCCGGAGCCACCGCAGCTATAATATGAGACAGCGATAATTAACTTACCCCTTACGCCTTTCCCCGCGTATCGTTTTCTCTTATTGCTAACCGTTTTGTTTGTTTCCCACATTATTTTGCTGACTGAGTGAAATACTCACCTTGAGTGAACGCTCCGTTCGGTACCCCGCAAACCGCAACATGATATGTCCCGGACGATCGCGAAATATAGAGAAGTAGTCACACGGTAGCTCCCGAAGTTTAAGCATATTTTCTCGAACAAATTGTTCACCCGTTGTATCGTTCCCGGAAGTTTCCCCGTATGTTTGTACAGTAGTACCACGGTAATCCCCGAAGTGTGTGAACTCTCTGATAGCAGTTGTACCCGTTCTCTTGTTCCCAGAAGTTTCCCCGGAAGTTTCCCCGTATGTTTGTACAGTAGTACCACGGTAATCCCCGAAGTGTGTAAACTCGCTGATTGCAGTTTCGCCAGTTGTCTCGTGCCCGGAAGATCCGCTGTATGTTGTTAATTCCCGGTGTGGTTTACATTGTTTCTAACGTGTGTGCCCTAACAAATAAGTACTGAACTCACTAACATCCCCGCTAATATATCCACGCATAGGTTTGCACTGGTTCCCGTTGTGATAAGCCCGAGTTCCCTATAGTCAGAGGGATTATAATTACTGAACTATATACCTACTACGTAACACCTGTTTTGGTTGTTTACTTTCACCTTTTGGATTTAATGTAAACTGATTTGTATAGTGTACATTCACAACGATTGTATAATGAGTAATTTGTGAGCAATAACTAACTAAAGTATTGTGGAATAGTGAAGTGTAAAGCGAGTGGTGCATATGAAATGGACTTCGTGGGTTAAGAGTACCTAACCTATTTTTAATAATATATTGGAAGTCATTTCTTCCTAATGTAAAAGTATTAGAGGTGGTTTAGCTTAGAATAAAGATCAAATAGGAGCACAAGACTTTTATTTGGAACCGCAAAGTAAATTCTCGTGCGCAACAAAAGCAAGTTCGCACACCCCTCATATGTCTGAGAGACAAGTAAAACCTCCCAGAACAAATTTGGAAAACAATTTTTGATGACTTCAGAGTCGTAAATATGTGCACTGTGCAGGTTTACTCTGGATGACTTTAGATTATAAGTAGGACGTTCACTTTCTTTTATCATACTGTCGACGTAAATACACAGCTTGGCAAATATAACGAATGAAAACAGGTCAACGCAAAACGAAGAACACATTATTCGGGAACAAGCATAAATTATTTCACGTCATAAGTAGTCTATTTCGCTCGCCTTGTATGCAAAATTCCCTTATACCGGCTTCTCGTGACTGTTGTTGACATGACGGGCATCGTCGAAAATGAAGGGGTTGATGCGGTGCGAGTTGAGAGAAAAACCAGCTTTCTTCACAGATTGGACACACGTCGATTATTCGTCGTTATAATTCCCGTCTTTCGAAGTTAATGCAGTTTAACAATTTTGAAACTTTGTATTTATTCATTGTCACAATAACACAGTTTTAAGTAAACAAGTTTTGGCGACAGTGTATTGTGTTGTTTTCTTTTTATTGCGGTCAGCATTGAGTGGATGTGGCTGAGGAAAAACGGTTAAATAAGCGCTTGTGTTATTATTAAAATAGCTATTTACCTAGCAAGTGCGGAAAGTGATACTTTTCAGCACGCGTCCTCAATTTTGTGTGTATTTTGTTAAAATATGATATTTTAGTATAGACGTCACAGTGAAAATACAATTCAGAATTTAAACGTATATTATTTTCATTTGTTATTGTTATTAACAATAGTAATATTGAAAGAACAGTTACTTGCATTTTTTGTTAAATTTATGGCCGGAGCTATTTGGTTTTTAACTGCTATAGAAAGATTTCTTGCCATTCCGGAATCATGTATGTCTTATGCACGTTCAACATGAGGTGGCTGAAGGTCAATTGCTGCTGGTTGCTGCGATTTGGAAGTGGTAGCCTGGTTTTGAAGGGTCCGATATGCATTTTGTTTTGTAAAGACTCGTCCCCATATCCTTTAACAACTTTTGTGGACTTCCAGCCACCATGACGCTTAAGATTCATGATGTCTACTCCACAGTCTAGTAGCAGAGTGGCTGAAGACCTCCTAAAACAATGCCCTGCGTAGAGCTCGGGATTTGGCAGTTTCAGGCATACAGTCACGCCCGTGGGCATCTTGCCGATTTTGTTAATTCCAACACATTGGTCAGAACATTTTCCGATTTGGTAATTTAAGAAAAATCTTCTATGGGGCGTATTTTGTGGTCGCAGTAATGCATATTTTTTCATTAGGTTTAAATTTCGTCCCCCGCTTACTACAGAGCTTCAACGTTGATGGGTTTTATTCTAAGGAATCATAAAATGCATCAAGGATTCTTTGTCTTTAATGTTACCTAGGGTCAAATAAGTTAATTTTTCATGGCAGCAAGCGCACATAAGGGCCATGTATAGGAAAACTTGGCAGAAATGACAAAAATCAGATTACTAATATGACTGGTGATATTCAGCGAAACACAACTTTAGACTTATCGACAGCCGTACCCAACAAAATATTCGAAAAACTGCCCTGCGTTTTACTACGCCTGTCATAACTTAGTGTTGTTAGGGGCTTCCTCTGTACGCGACTGTGGGAGATGTTCCAGTGCGTTGATTTCAAAGTGCTGTCTTGTGAATTATTGAACCGTTTTTGCAGTGAATGTTATTCCATGAGGTTAGTACACTGATTTTTTACCATTACGTAATATCTCACATTAGTCGAACTATTTGTAGGAAAGAAAAGTTGAGCATAGTCAAATTTACTTCAGAAATGATACTAACAAATAGTTTGTGTAATGTTTTGTTTGGGTTCCGAGTAATTCCGAGTTAACATTTTGCTTTTTTGCGATAAATTAGCTTGTCTAGTTGTATTTTCAAGCAGAAAAGTTTGCGCATGTTTGCGCCATTTTTTTTAATTACAAGATATTTATAGAACATACTGTTTTTTGATGAACTAAGAATTAATTATGTAAATTTTTTTTATGACCGAGTTCTGATCATACATTTATATCAAGACGTGTTTTGTACAATGAAATGAGAGGCTCTAATTTGAAAAATATAAAAGATTAAATAAATTGGTTCAAATTGCTCTATATTGTTTTTTGTTAGAGTTTTAGATTTTTTTGGCTGAAATCCAACATTCTTTTTCTTGAGAAAGGCGATCACTTTATATTATTTGCTTATATCTAACGAATTTTTTATATTTTAACATAGATTTTAACATTGAGTACCTTGACCATAACGTGCGTGGTTTGCAAGTTTTTAAAATGTCGGAAAAGTATACTAGAATTACCTCTTCTTTCTTGAGATTGTTAATTTTTTTTGTACACCATTTACTAATTGTTTTCAATTATTTGGCATAAGGGTATTTCTATTTTTCTGGTGACAGTTCCACGTTCACATTCTTGGCTTCCTCGAGAATGCCTTCCGGTACTCCATCAATCATATTCTCTTCAATTTCTTCCTCGATCTCCATTTTCTACTCAAAAGTTGAATAAAAGTCGAATATCCTCTGTATTTTCACTTTGACGTCTCCTACTGCCAATCAACAAATAGGTAAATAGCACCTTAGATAAAGTTTAATTATACAGACTCTGATAAAGTGATTTTCAACCATACCAAAGAACTTACACCCCAAATCTTAATATAATAGTACTTAAAATCAATAAATAATCCTAAAAAAATTATATTGATACTGGCATAAATTGGGAACAAAATATACTGGATAACTAAGAATCCAGAGGATGTCCTCCCGAGTCGAAGACGAGAGAAACCACCCCACAAGGGGTTTAAAGATGCTTAAGTCATGGTTTATACGCTAATAACTAATATATGAAGGCCGTGTTAGTTTTAGAAGCCCTAGATTAAATTATTTACAAAATAGTATGAAATAAGTATATAACGTATGTACAGGGTCTTCCAACGAGGACTGAACAGGGGCTCATTTTTGAGCTTCCTTGTATTTAAAGAAAAATCTAAAATAGCCAATCGATGGACTTTTTCCTGCAGAATTCAAAAATGAAATCAAAAATTTATTTGAACCAGAAACAAAAGAGTTACGCTATGGATAAGGTGTTTTTTAAATGGAACATAGCTTTTTTTATACGATTTTCGGAACGAGTGATTTTTTTTATGTCCGTTCTGATTAAAATATTTAATATTGTGACAGCTATTTTTATTAAATTTTAATGTTTTATCCAGTATAATTTAACTTCAACCTGTTTGAAACATACACTAGGTAATAAAGGTAAAATCACCTTGAAATCCTTCAAAGTCAAAAAATTTGACAAATTTACTATAATATTGCCGAAATGAAATATTCATTAGATGAGAGATTGCAGATTGTTATCTTGTTCTACAAATGCCAAGAAAATGCAAGATAACAATCTGCAATCTCTCATCTAATGAATATTTCATTTCGGCAATATTATAGTAAATTTGTCAAACTTTTTGACTTTGAAGGATTTCAAAGTGATTTTACCTTTATTACCTAGTGTATGTTTCAAACAGGTTGAAGTTAAATTATACTGGATAAAACATTAAAATTTAATAAAAATAGCTGTCACAATATTAAATATTTTAATCAGAACGGACATAAAAAAAATCACTCGTTCCGAAAATCGTATAAAAAAAGCTATGTTCCATTTAAAAAACACCTTATCCATAGCGTAACTCTTTTGTTTCTGGTTCAAATAAATTTTTGGTTTCATTTTTGAATTCTGCAGGAAAAAGTACATCGATTGGCTATTTTAGATTTTTCTTTAAATACAAGGAAGCTCAAAAATGAGCCCCTGTTCAGTCCTCGTTGGAAGCCCCTGTACCTGCTATATTAAATACTCATTAAATCGATAAAGGTCATTAATAGTATTTTTTGCTCGCCGCTACTTTAGTCCCTGTTTTTAGGAACTAAAGTGACAGTTTCAATCCTATAGGGTTTAAAAATGCTTTAATTCCCTTTAAAAGGTACTTTTAATCTCTGTAGTAACAATAAAAATACCAAAAAAGTGTCGTTAGAAACACAATATTTATTACCTACATTAAAACATTGACAATTTTAACCCATTTAAAACGTTAAAATTATCTACTGGTCCTGAAGTCAAAATTTTAGAGTTCTTAGGTTTGTACCACGGTTTGTACCCATCACCTTTTCTTTTGAAAAATAATATTAGTTTGGAAAATTTACCAATGTCTATATTGTTTTTAACCTGAAGCATCGCTTTGACCATTGAATACTGGGATCATAAGGTCGAGCTTCGCAGTGTCCTCGATTTTTGAGGTAAATATGCTAGAAGTACGTTTTCTGTGTACCTATTCAGTTAGTTTCTTGGAATGGCACCAGGTTGAAAATCTTCGTATTGTTTTTCATTTATTTTTCTTGATTTGGGCGGCAATAAGCTAGTCTCTGCAGCGTCTCTCTCAATTTTATTAATGAAAAAATCGCTTATAGTTTGAACTTTCGGTTGGGTTGGGTTTCCATAGTAGAAAAGCCATTATGATATTTATAATAAACGATTATTACTGGTATGCGTGTGTCTTATTATTGTGCAAAATGATTTTAAAAATAATACTACAAAATATTTGTTAATTTTGTGTCCTATAATTTTTGGAATGTAAAAAATGCCACGGGACTAAAGGGTATTTTAATCCCTTGGGCAATTGGTGCCGTTGCCTGCGGCAGGATTAAAAGACCTACTTTAGTCCCTTGATATACTATTTAATGCCCCAGGAACTAAAATTGACGCCTTAATCTTCAAAAATGAAGAATGAATATCACTCTTATTCTACGTAGTGCAAAAAATATGTACATCATTTTATAAAAAAGAATGATTTTTAATCTTTTATCGTCGATAGTAACTACTACTCACTTTAAGTTGCTTACAAATAGACGCTGTGCTTTTCGGTCTTATATGTTGACTATCATTATTAGGACAATTTTTTCGACATTTTAAAAATCTAAAAGTAACTTATATATTAACAATTTTAATTAAAATAAAATACAACAAAATGCAAGAAAGTTTAATGAGAATAAAATTAGTTGTCGAAGCAGAAATGCCAATTGTAATAAAACTTTACTTTTAGTATTCTATAATCAAACAGAAAATGTAAAATTCGCAATATTAATAATTCATGCATAAATCTTCATTTATAAAAATAGAGTGTTCTTTAAGCTTGCTGACATAAACTAGATAACTTTCCTCATGCTCGAAAAACATTGTATCCAATACGTGCAGAAAGTGTCTTTTCCGCACTCGACTGCAGTCGCGTGAGGAAAAGTATCACTTTCCGCACTTGCTGGGTTAATAGCTATTGTTCTATGTATCAGCTGTTGTTGTCAAATGTTATTTTGTTGGTAATTTGTTCAATCGCACTGATTATCGTATGAGAATTTCGGTGCAACCGATGCAACTCAATGAAAATCTCTTTCGAAATAGAACTGACTTAATATACTGTGTCCGATCGTAATATTAATCGCGACCGCTCATATTGCGACTCTCATGTGGACAGAGCTGCATCCGATCGGTCCAATCCACTCGAAACTGACATTGTACAAATACTAAACGATATATGACTTCTAAAGGTTGCAACTAAACTGCTGGCCAATTCAAGCGGGACAAACTAAATTTTTGATAAAATTTAGAGTGGAATATTTTCGAAACGAAAAAAGATTTTGATTTAACTTTTTCAGTATGTAATTGAATAGTTCTTCTAGTTTTTATACTTCAAGGCACTATTGCTAGCAGTCGCTGCAACTCTATTTTACAGGGTGTTAAGTGAAACCCTGACTTTTTTGGAAAAGTTTTCCAGTTCCGAGAATCTAGGAAGAATTTTTTTTGAATTTTCTTTTCATACTAAAATGATCCATGGTCAAATACAAAAAAACAATTTCTCCGGATTTTCTCTATTTTCATTTGTTTTCCGTATACAGGGGTTAGTCGAAATTATCGACTTCTTCTTACAAAGGAACCCCTAATTTGGCCGTTTATTCACAAAAAGCGAAAGACCAAGTAAATTTGTAGTTTGAAGTAGTCCAGCTAACAAAATTAATACAAATTTTTGTACAGGGTGTAGCAAGTTTGGATCACGGGCTAGTAAATTATTATTTTTTAATTTCTACTACTTTTTCCTAAGTTAACTATTAATTATCACGTGCTACGTTAAAGGGTTAAAATTTGTTAGGTCCGATAACAGTACTGGTTAGAAAGATCCTTTTTGCCCAAACGGGTTTTTCATTTTTTGTCTAGTCCCATTTTTAGTGATTAAACGGCTCGCATTTTGAACCTAACTTTTTGCAATTGCATCCATGAACGATTGAAGTGAGAGTGCTTTTTTGGTGGTACATAATGAATGTTTTATCCAACCAAAAAACATGTAGTGGCCAAACAGCTAATGATGCTTATTCGAAGAATTTTTTAGCATTATACAGGGTTGCAAAAAATATACCACCTATACTTTATATGGAAGTCATGTGATTTTCAAATTAATTGAATATAGTCCCAATTTTCTTGGAACTTTTTGCCGAAACAGTTTTTGAATTTTTTTGTCTGGTCCCATTTTTAGTGATACAAATGGCTTGCGTTTAAAACTTAACTTTTTGCGATTGCATTCATGAACTATTGAAGTGGACATCGTTTATTGGTTTAACCAACCAATAAAAAAGTGTCGTGGCCATAGAGCTAAAGATGCTTATTCGCTGCTTTTGTCCGCGTTTGCCCAAAACATATCACCTACATTTTATATGAAAATCATGTGATTTTAGAGTCCTTTAGGTATTCATAAAGTTCCTTTTTGCTATATTAATAATTATTAAAGAAAATGTCCTACTTATTATTAATAAAATCTAGTAACGATACAGATAAAAAGAATAATATTCATTCGGAACTTTTTCACATTATACAGGATTGTGCAGAAGTTACTACTTATAATAGAAGCCACGTGTTTCTCGATATCTTTGGATTTTCGTAAACTTCGATTATTCATTATAAAAGAAAAATATTTTACCACTGCTCTAAAAAGTCAGTACATGGCATTGAGAAATTTTAATTAATAAGAAGTGTCTTAAATTAATAGTCACGGAGTACATTTTTCTCGTCAAAAATTGGAGATGGATAGTGAATTCAACTGAACAAGTTATAAGATTCTGTATAGCGTAGTTTTTAGAAGGTATAGAAATTTCAGAAGATTTAATTACTTTCGAAAGTATTCGAAAAGATACGTAATTTTCAAATTTAGTAGTTATTTTTCCCGGCATTACTTTAGGAGATCCAAAATGTAAATTTTGGTTGTTACTTTTATAGGTAAACAGAAAACGTTTTAAATTATAGAACATTTTTTTTACTTGAAGGTATTATAAAAACTTGCAACTAACGAAAACAAAACAAATCTTAATACCTAGTAGGACCTCCCCTTACATTTATTATCTCTTGGCATCTTCGAGGCATGCTTATTACCAAATTATTGACAAATTCTTGCTGAATATTTTCCCACTCCTGAACAATGGCGTCTGCAAGTTGTTCTAGAGTCTGAGGAGGATCTTCCCTAGAACTTACCAATAATTTCAATTTAGACCAGACGTGTTCGATAATATTCATGTCTGGTGATTTTGCAGGCCAGACCATCCTGGTAATATTATTAGCTTCCAAAAACTCTTGCACAATGCGTGCTCTATGAGGTCTGGCGTTATCGTCAATTAGCACAAAATCGTTCCCAAAATTGTTTGCAAATGGTAGAACGATATTGCTTAAAATTTCGTCCCTATATACCTGACCGTTAATGGGCTCCAATGTTAAAAAAAGTTCCGTTTTGCCATTAAACATTACACCACCCCAAACAGTAACGCCTCCACCACCAAAAGGTTCCTGAGGAGCCATATTCTCCTCCATATACCGTTCGCCACGTTCACGCCAAACTAATATTCTGCCGTCCGAGTGAATTAAATTAAATCTTGACTCGTCTACAAACATGCAGTTTTCCCAGTTATCTAATGGCCAATTGCGATGTTCATATGCCCACTGGAGACGTCTTCGCCTATGCTGTGGTAGAAGTCGCACACATTTAGCACGTCGCCGAGCTCTAAAATTAAAATTTTGGCTTAAAAATCTGTAGTATAGGTGTAGGGAATGAACCAATAAATAAGCCAACAGTAGCTTTTATTATACTAAAATGCAAAATTAGGTCAATTTTCATAACGTTAGTTCTAGGGAAGAACTAAGGAACATTACGCTGCAAGCACAAATAATGTGTTTAGGGTCGCCTATCAAAACTTTAATTTATGAACAACTTAGTTCAAGTTTACATTTATAATATCGGTGCGCAAAATCCAAGATTCACGCCTCAGCTGACGTCGATATTATAATAGCCGACTTACTAAAATGAAACACTAAAAATATTGGTACAAAAAATAAGATCTCATTTGAAGTAACTCACCTTAAGTTATTATTGTTTAAAGTTCTTCTAATGGTCCTATTGCTCACACGAATGTGTGTTCTTGCTCTGAACTCCTGGTTAATTTTCTCTGATGAAATTTTTCGCCTTCGACGAGCCTCTCTAACCAACCATCTTTCATCTGCAATGCCGACTTTCTTTTGGCGACCTCCCCCATAACGATAGTTTGCACTTCCCGTTTCGTGGAAGCGTTGACGCAGTCGAGATATTGTACTTCGCCCAACCCCGTACATATCCGCAATAATACTAATTTTTACCCCATCTTGTAGTAAACGCAAACAATTAGCTTGTTCTTTTGCACTTAATCGAGCCATTATAAAGGATAATAACGCACCAATTCAAAGAAGAATACTTTGTTGCCTTGGTAACTGTCAATAGCAAAGAAAATGTTTTATTTTTTGGCCTACTAGATCTTTTGACTAAGAAATAGAAACGCCGCTAAATTAACAGAAATCCACCTGCAAAGTATAGGTGGTATATTTTTTGCAACCCTGTATAATGCTAAAAAATTCTTCGAATAAGCATCATTAGCTGTTTGGCCACTACATGTTTTTTGGTTGGATAAAACATTCATTATGTACCACCAAAAAAGCACTCTCACTTCAATCATTCATGGATGCAATTGCAAAAAGTTAGGTTCAAAATGCGAGCCGTTTAATCACTAAAAATGGGACTAGACAAAAAATGAAAAACCCGTTTGGGCAAAAAGGATCTTTCTAACCAGTACTGTTATCGGACCTAACAAATTTTAACCCTTTAACGTAGCACGTGATAATTAATAGTTAACTTAGGAAAAAGTAGTAGAAATTAAAAAATAATAATTTACTAGCCCGTGATCCAAACTTGCTACACCCTGTACAAAAATTTGTATTAATTTTGTTAGCTGGACTACTTCAAACTACAAATTTACTTGGTCTTTCGCTTTTTGTGAATAAACGGCCAAATTAGGGGTTCCTTTGTAAGAAGAAGTCGATAATTTCGACTAACCCCTGTATACGGAAAACAAATGAAAATAGAGAAAATCCGGAGAAATTGTTTTTTTGTATTTGACCATGGATCATTTTAGTATGAAAAGAAAATTCAAAAAAAATTCTTCCTAGATTCTCGGAACTGGAAAACTTTTCCAAAAAAGTCAGGGTTTCACTTAACACCCTGTAAAATAGAGTTGCAGCGACTGCTAGCAATAGTGCCTTGAAGTATAAAAACTAGAAGAACTATTCAATTACATACTGAAAAAGTTAAATCAAAATCTTGTTTCGTTTCGAAAATATTCCACTCTAAATTTTATCAAAAATTTAGTTTGTCCCGCTTGAATTGGCCAGCAGTTTATTATGATAAATAGCAGGCGCGACCCGTCTATAAGGTCATTTGGTCAATGACCCATCTAAAATTTTAAATTATCTACCTAACAATTCATTTCTTTATTTTTTAAAACCAAAAAAGAATCTTTTGTGTCAAAAAAGTTCTGATTCCATGCGAAAACTCCTCAAGAAAGAATCAAGCCTAGCCACCGTCGAAAGATTATCCAGGCTTGCTCCGGGCTGGGTCATATTTTAAATTGATCTCATAGCTTTATATGGACGATATAAATTCATTCAAACTAAGAGAGAAACAAACATACGCGCTTTAGGAAGTTAAAAAGAGACACAATTGGTCGACGACCCACCAATAATATCTGGCCACTCCCACTATGGAAATACTCTCAAACCGCCCCCAAAAATATACTATTTCAAAACATTTGGTTCGGAAAAAGAAAAACTGATTAGGTACCTAATATGCGCATTGTATTTGCATTGTATTAATAATATTAATTAGCGGTTAAACATAAAAAATTATAAATATGATTTCTGTCAGGCCAGCGCTAGGCATTAAATTTAACGGTATCGGACCGATTTTCTTACATAACCAGCGTAGTCCAGAGGTACAATCTCAGCGAGTTGATCAGAAGGTCGAGGGTTCGAATTTGTGTTGTGGCAAGAACTTTTTTTTAATTTTTTGTTATTTAAACAATTAGATCGGCTCTAAAAGGTGTAAGTTGTAAAGTGTAAAGTGTAAAGTTGTTCCTCGATAAAATATTTTTAAAATTGTTGGCAATCTCATATTTACTACAGCTTACAGCCTGCACGTGCGTAGACAAATATCGTATTACTATGTCTAGTCGCCAGCATTTTATTTATTAAAGAAAACGGAGTTTCGGCAGCGTTCCTAATTTTATTTTATGAATAATCATACTTTTAGCTCAGAATTTTGTTGTGTTTATATTCTGGGCTTTTAGTACAAGGCGCGACATCTATTGAGGAGATGCTAAACTTATCAAAACGGAAGCCGCTAAAATCTACTAATCTAGAGTATTAAAGCACATAGAAAAAAAGCCATAAATATCTAGAGTACTAATGTTCAATATTGTGCAGTACCTATTTTATGATTTTTGCAGTGTTTATTTGTAGGTAAATAATTTCTTGGCACATTATTAAAAAACCTTTCTTAATTAAAAAAGTGTATTTTGCTTGTTGCGTTGATATCACTAGTTGCCCACAAAATTTTGACCCACCTGTAAAAAACTCACGGGCCGCGCCTGATAAATAGTATATTTTATTGTTTAAAAAACATTCTTGACCTGTAAAAATCGTTGTCATTTTAATAAATTTAATTACTTAATTAATTAAATGCAATTAAAACATGCGTACGTTTGACGTTGCACGTAAATTTTTCAACAATAACCTAATGAATAATGCATTTGTGAGTTTTCTTCACTTTTAAATGGGTAATTAATAAATAATTTGTTTTACAGCCGTAATGAAACTATTGAAATCTTACGTTTATTGATTTTCTAAATATTAGGTAATTAACTGCTAACCCTTAATACCGACCGACAGGAACAGTTCCTGCTGAGTTCGCTAATAGCCCAGCTGCAATTATTATGATGTTTATTTTGGTAGTCATTAAAAAGTGTTTTTAGCTTATTTACGGATATTTTTGTACTAATAAAAGTAGGTCCTTTTTCGGTACTACCTATTTTTTGTCTATTTGTTGTAAAAAACATAAACTATTTTTGTAAAAAATTAAGGAAGAAAACTGGATTTTTTTTGACGTATATCTTCTTGTCTATCCTGTTGTACCAAAATGTAAATATATAATACTATTATTTTACCCCAGTTTATCTATTGCTGCCTTGGATGAATTAAAAAGGATTCGGTGTTCCGTATACTATGAGCGTATCGAACTTGTAGCCTGTTTATTTGTTGTTTGTTATGAAAACATCTTACCCCAGAGGTCTAGTTTACGAACTTTAGGAAATACGTAATTGAATCAAGAATGGTAGTAGAAAGAGATAAAATAGCATTGGAGTGTTGGAGCTCAGAAGTGTTGCTGTCTCTGTTTGTTGCTTAGGAAATACGTCTGAACACTCTGTTACACGTATGTCTTTGTCTAATGAACTAGAAAAGAAAAAGTGCGACTTATAGATTTATAAATGACTCGGAGCGACTTTAAATAGGCCTTTAGAAATAATGTTTTAAGAGCTTTCTAACCTAAATTTATTATTATTTAGCAGAAAATAAAATATTTTAGGGCTTTTATTACTTTTAGTACATCTTGTGATGCTTCTAATGTTTTTTTTTGTACAAAAATATAAGGTAAAATAAGATGTGGCCAATGTTTACAAATTGTGTTTACAGTGTCGCTTAGAATGGTTTGTTTTGGCTTCAAAGAATGTTAAATCATCCCGTATCCATTCTTAATTCATCCTTGCTGCTCTATATTTAAGTATTTCATGTACTAAAGACACACGGCTTCCAATTGCAACAAAATAAGATGATGAGAATTATATTAAAATGCGATAGGTACACCTCCAGACCCCATAGCAACTATGTTATCAAACTTAAATTGATTATCCTGTCGAATAATGCATTAAAAGAGGAAGCTCAGTTTTAATAAAATTTACAAAATGGAACATAATCAATTATCAGTCTACTTAAACCCTTTTGGAAACAAGATCACAACTGCAGAATTATAACACTGGTTTCAGGAAAAGCTTTCATGTCCTATCTGTTAAAAGACCAGCTTTGCAAAAAAACAGTATTTTATAAGGAAGTTCGGCTATACAATGCATTGCCACAATTAATGAAATTGTGGGCTATTTTAAAAAAGTTTTAAAGTAGCAACGTTGCCAGCTCTGTCACTAGCTAGCAACACATTTTAAATTTTAGAGGAATCAACACTCTGTATCTTATAGCATTTTTGAATTATACGCAAAATACTGAATATGATTTATATAAGCAACTATCCCGGAAATCACCATCACTAAATCCAGTCTAATTTAAGAGGTCGCACACTGACAAAATTATTTCTGACTCTTTTTGCAAATTTATGAGAAAAGAATAATTTTAGTGGGTATTTTTTACAATAATAATAGGTTTTAGTTTGTTTTTGCAACAAACAAAATAAGTTTCCACATACAAATCATTTGGAACAGAAGCAAATCGCTGAAATATTAAAAAAAAGTTTTTAGTGCGGATTTATTAACAAAGACAGGACAACAACTCGAAATATCTACTGTTGAAAAATAACAATTTCTACAATATGTCAGTATGTAGCTTACTAATGGCTTGAATATCCCCATCTCACATTTTCGCCCTCTGTTCAAAAATGCCAACTTCCGGTTTGTTCGGGAAATAAAAAAGTAGCTATACAGCCAAAGTTTATTGTTTTTACGTATTTTCGTTTGAAAATGTTTTTATTTGGCTTTTATTGTATGTAGTAAGAGAAAAACATGAACATGTGTACTGTTCGCACTGATAGAACTAAATAAATAGTAATGTTCACCCAATCAAACAAAAATCCGCAAATACGAATACAATAAAATTTAAAAAAAAAACTTTGACAATCTGGCTAATTTTTTACATGTTTGCTGTCCACCAAAAATTTTGAATAAGAACATAATATGTTCTTATGCTATTATAATGCAGATGTTAATGATCGCTTTCCCAAAAACTCATTTATATAGTGTGTCGTTTGACATAATACAATCTGGAGAAAAATCTAGAGAAATCTAGAGCAGACTAATTTATTCAAATAAACTTCTTAATAAATTGCAGTTTCGAAAACTAAAAAACACGCTTTTTAGAGTAGCGCACTAAAAAGTTTAAAATAATTATTTTCCTTTTCTAGCTGTACAAGTTAACAGAAAACTGGGACGTGCAGGGCGCGCAGCATGTGGAAAGTAAAGCAACTAACAAACTGCGCCTCCCTTTACTCCGCACTCATGCATACCCCAATTTTCTGTTAACTTGCACAGCTATAAAACATTTCGTCTTTAAATAGGTAATTAAATTTAAAAGCGTGGGGAGCATTTATGTGCTTACCAATCTTACCATCGGCATAATATTATTTATAATTTATGTCGCTTACATTATATTTGAATTATATATGCATAACTACCATACATGCACCTAACTAGGTAACTGCGAATAAACAAAATGTTTTCCTACCTTACGTTCTGTGCATTAAGTGCGTCGTTTAAATTTAATTACATATTTAAAGACCAAATATTTTATAGCTGTACAAGTTAACAGAGAACTGGGCTATGCATGTGTGCGGAGTAAAGGGAGGCGCAGTTTGTTAGTTGCTTTACTTTCCGAACGCTGCCCGTACTGCACATCTCGGTTTTCTGTTAACTTGTACAGCTATGAAAGGAAAATATTTATTTTTAACTTTTTAGTGCGCTACTCATTAAAGCATGTTTTTTCGTTTTTTAAACTATAATTTATTCTACTGTTTTTTAGTTTTATATTCATTGCGTTGTCCTTACTTAAAAGTCTAAAACCATACCTCATACAATTTGATTTCATATGTGAGATCAAAGATACACTGCAAAAAATGACTGTAAAATTACAGTTTGTTTCCATAAGATATTGCATATTTTTTCTTAATAAATTATGCTATTTTGTTATCACAAAATAAGTTAAGCAAATTTAATTCTTAAAAGAAAATCATTAATAAAACATTTAATTTCACAAAGTAAAGTAAAATTACAAATTAAAAATACAGTTTATGTTCCGAAATATTATAGGTACTTCACAAATTAGCGCCAATTTTTACGTTATATCTTCTGTAAATCTATCACGCCGGCGCACCGCCCGGCTATATAAGTCAATTGTTGACGAAATCGCATGACTGACGACTGAAAATGTCACGAGATTAAACGCAAGCCGGCATTTAGTATTTACGGTCATTTCCTTGTGAATCTTCCAACAATAAACAAGCATTTTCTAAAGTCTATTGCTAGTTTGATAAATTTTAGGTTTTACAAATAAAGTAAGTATATTATTTAACTATGTTTATGTGAAGACTTTGTAATATTAGTTTTAAAACAATTAAGCAATGGTTTTGTAAAGTATATCCTATAATATGGTTGGTGACAAATGTGTTTTATATGTTTAAAACTAGATTTATAATTTTTACTCTAATAAAAAACCAAACCATATATGTATTTTATTTATTTCTATATATTGTCATATTTCCCCAGATATTCATCATTTTTTCCAAATTTCTATACATTTTTCATATTATTTATTTAACATTTCGGAAACCACTCTACGTGCTGCGATTGCATATCGCTGGCCTCGCCTTTATTTTATGAACCCTGACCAGTTTGAACTGTTAGTACAAACTGTTCTTGGGGGATTCATATAAAAAGCGTACCAGCGAGGTGCAAAGGGAGGGCGTCGTGTCCCGACGGGGAAGGCGTCACTGTGGTGCCGCACGAATAGTACGCATAGTACGAATAGCGCCAGCCCTTTAGGCTGACAAAGTACTCGGCTAGAAGCTGCCCCCTACGCTACCCAACTTAGTGACGTAAGTGTATTATTGTGCTTGTACCTGATATCAATATAAGTGTTTTGGTAAACCGCAGCCTATTTTATCAACCCTGACGACCCCTAGCGCGACATTTGGTGGAGGCGCCTGGTTCTTTCTCGTTGGTAAGTTCTTCCTAACTTGCCAAGGGCCTTTTGTGTTTTATAATTTTTTACTATCTCTTTCAGGTCATTTTAGTGTTTTTCAGTGCATTTTTAAAGTGTTTTTTTGCAGGGCGTTATAGTGCATTTTTGTCAAATTATTTTTTACAGTGATTTTTTTTTAAAGGGCATTTTTACAGTGTTTTTTTTCAGGGTTTTTTTACATTGGTTTTTAAAGGGTATTTATTTTACAGTGGTTTTAAGGGGAATTTTTACAGTGCTTTTTACGTCTATATAATTTTCCTACCCCATTCTCATCCCAAAAAACGTTTGACATAATTTTGTCTTGTGCCCGTTAACGCTGGCGAGACTAAAATTATCCAAACAGAACCTATAGGAAAACCCACCTCGTGCCCGTTAACGCTGGCGAGGCTAGGTTTACTATAAATCCCACCTCAAAGCGTCTACTGTTTTCCTGTCTTGTGCCCGTTAACGCTGGCGAGACTAGATTACATGGACTGCTAAATATAGAAGTAGTTCCACCTCGTGCCCGTTAACGCTGGCGAGGCCAGAATTATTATATATTGGGGTTAATCACTAAACTGCCCTCAACCCTTTTATTCCTGTTATCCCTTTTAT
The DNA here is from genome assembly GCA_963971165.1 of Philopedon plagiatum. Lineage (NCBI taxonomy): Eukaryota > Metazoa > Arthropoda > Insecta > Coleoptera > Curculionidae > Philopedon > Philopedon plagiatum. The sequence continues at coordinate 72,463,494 of OZ020194.1, forward strand.
TTAATTTTTATGGCCCGTAGGAAGCTTAACAAGATTCAAAGAGAACGAAAAAGGCAAGAGAAGTTAAGGGTTGTTAATAACGGCACATCGTTAGGTTTACCAAATACACTACCCGTAAAAATTTTTATTTCAAACGAGCAACAATTAAGGGCCCTGAGATTAAAAAGGAAATTTTTAAATTTATTTGGCGACAATGAAATATAATATTTTGTTTTGACATTGAGGTCGTCGCTCATGAACTTAAAGTGTATTTTGAAATTCAATACACAAGGTTCACGGGCTTGTTATGTTATCAATTAAGCATGTAATATTATTAACAAAGTGTTATACAAATAGTATCGATATTTTTATAAACATATTTTCATATCTAAGCGCCATTCAAATAGAAAGATTTCCAATTTTTTAAATATTTTTTTTTATTATTATCTTGTAGGTATATTTGTACTGCCTTTTTTTTTATCGCCATTTTTATAAGGTACCATAGAGATATTTATATTTTATTATCATTTTTAGGTTTGATACTTAATATAATAACAGTACATATGTATATTTCGCCTCTGATGTTTAATGAGCAGCCGCCATTGCCGGTAACCAGGACCACGGGCAGCAAATACAAAACTTTATACCTGTTTTTAGGAGCATGTTCATTTTTTACTTTTTATTTTCTGACTAATCTCTTTTTTATTTTATAGGACGACCTTCCAAAAAATAAAATAATGGATTTTTTTTTCAAAAAGTTTTAAAAGCTGTGGAAAAAATGGAACTAGTACCCTTTTGGGAAATCAAAGAAAGGGATACTTAGTATTTTATACATGGTCTTTATTCATACAATCTGGGCTAAATGTAAGGTACTTTTTCTTTTAAAAAGGGACTTGAGAATTAAGAACAAGAATAATCTATTTAATTTCAAAAATATATAAGGGAGCTCAACTGGATAAAAGAATTTTGGGAATTGATGTATGGTAAGATGGTAAGAAAGAACAAGCTATTCTTGACTGAATTTTATTTTTTCAATTTTTTTATGAATTCAATTTTAAAAATTATAATTATAAAGTTTTCAAATTTGTTTTTATAGTTGGGTACAAACAAATGGTTAGTATTTAAATGTGTGTTTTGTGTTAGTATGAAAGAGGGTATACCCAAAATGTATTGGTTTGAGTGTTTTATGCTTGGGACATTTTAAGAATATTTTACGTATTTGTACTATATGCTTATTTATGAATTACGGTAGTAAATTTTAGATTGTCAGTGCAATCATTTAGAATACCATTTATTTTATTTTATTAAATGTTTTGCGTTTTTAATAAACAAACAAATCATCACGTATAATATTATCAAGTTCATGTATAAATAAATCACGAAGGTAAAGGTAGACAGTTCATTATTTTATTTAATCAGCAGAAAAGTAAACAATTGATATATAATATTAAAGATACCATTCACCTAGGTAGTTTTATTAAATTGTAATATACGGTGTCTAATGAAAATAAGTTAAACAAAAACAAGGGTGTATTTTATGACTGAGACATTGAAAAATAAATCAGGGTCAGAATTTTTTTATAAATCCAACTTCTTTTATACTTTTAAGTCGAATATTATTATTATTAAGTAAATTTAAATATAGCGTAAAATAATGATAACCATATGCATTTTGTAATCGGGTGTTTATTTGTTTATATGACTGAAAGTCATATGTTTTCCAAATAGGGGGACATGGAGGATGACTTTGAACACGGAGTTGAATGTCCGCCTATTTGATGGTGATATGTGTTATGTATATGATTATTTATTTTATTTATGACTAAAAGTCATAATATGTTTTCCGAGTAGGGGAACATGGAAGATGGCCCTGAGCATAGAGCTGAATGTTCGCCTACTCGATGGTGGTATGTATACCGTTATTTAAATGACTAAGAGTCATTATGTGAGTATAGGGAGACATGGAAGATGACCTTCATATAGGGTTGAATGTCTGCCTATGCGAAATATTAAGAGTTATATGCAAGTAGCATTTGAAGTTTATGTGACTTATGTGAAATATTAAGAGTTATATGCAAATTGTATTTGAAGTTTATGTGACTTTATTGATGAACAAATAGGATGGTAAATATGGTAAATATTTGATGATGTGATTACGCTATATTTGGGTTTTAAATTGTTATGTAAATGTGTATAATTTTGTTTTTCCCTGATGAATTAGAGACCGATGTCTCTCTGTCTCCAAAAGAGTAATACTTAGACACCAATAAAAGTTCTATGTAAAAACCGGGTGAATGTTCTTAGCCTGTCTACTTTTACTTAAACATCATAGTATCATGTAGGTTTTCATTATTTTTCATTATTTATAAACTGTTTTTTTCCTTTTAACTGCCGGTAGTCTTTTTTTTTCCATGTACCATTGGGAGACCACACGACCTGGATCGAGAGCCACAAAACACACCAAAAACCCAAAGGCCCGTCGCCGCTCGCATCCACAGAGCCAGCGTCATGCATCAGCCACGCACGGTCCACCATGGCTCGCCAGCCTGGTCTTCCCTCACAAACGCCGAACTTCTGCACAACGAGCCGTGACGACACTGGTTGATCACAACTACCCTTAGGATTAGCCCTGCAAAGTTCCCGTCAATCACGGCTTAGTAACGGCACTCAACGACACCCAAAGTCCGGGTGGCCGAACTCTTTGGAGGAGGGAGACCCCTGCTGCACTGGGAGTCGGCAACAAAACTAGCCGATCCCACCCCCAGGACACAGGAACCGTGACCGCTGCGTCTGAGCAAGAAGCAGATGACAAGGAGCCTCAACGCCTAAGATGTGTCGGGTTTTGTCGGTGTGTAGGCTATTCGATCAGTAACGTGTTGGAACTCCCTAATAATAGAACTTTGTAAAGAAAGTGTGTAAATGTGAACCAGACTACCAGGACAGTAACCATTTTTATTCCTCATTTTTTAAGCTAGTTTTACCATTCCTCATTTCACCCAAATAAATACGGAGTGTACCGAGCCTGCGAGCTCCAATTGTTTGTGTTTGTAATATTGTTTCTATGTTTGTTTATTGTATATTTTGTTTATCTCCGTTTTGTATATTTGTATTTTGTAAATATGTGATATTTTGTATATATGTATTGTGTAAATTTTTAAAGCTAGGGGCTAGCTTTTACAGGCGCGGGGGAAATGTGATATTTCCCCAGATATTCATCATTTTTTCCAAATTTCTATACATTTTTCATATTATTTATTTAACATTTCGGAAACCACTCTACGTGCTGCGATTGCATATCGCTGGCCTCGCCTTTATTTTATGAACCCTGACCAGTTTGAACTGTTAGTACAAACTGTTCTTGGGGGATTCATATAAAAAGCGTACCAGCGAGGTGCAAAGGGAGGGCGTCGTGTCCCGACGGGGAAGGCGTCACTGTGGTGCCGCACGAATAGTACGCATAGTACGAATAGCGCCAGCCCTTTAGGCTGACAAAGTACTCGGCTAGAAGCTGCCCCCTACGCTACCCAACTTAGTGACGTAAGTGTATTATTGTGCTTGTACCTGATATCAATATAAGTGTTTTGGTAAACCGCAGCCTATTTTATCAACCCTGACGACCCCTAGCGCGACATTATTGCCTTTTTCCACCAATATACGCTTAGTATTTCAACATTGGTATCTTTTCTTTTGTTACAGATTTCCTGTTTTGTAAATAGTTTTTATGCCAAACTTTTTCTAGTAAAACTTATAAAGTGCAACTATCAACTTAAATTTACTTTCTATTTCTTTCTGTTTTCTAATTTATTATTCTGTAACGAGTTCTACTCATTGATTTGTAATATGGATCCGCAAACAATAATTGCGAAAGTGGCAAATTTCTGGCCTTGCGCATGTAAACAAAGCTGATCGGCCATGGGCATGCGCACTGCAAAATTTGTCAGCTGCGATGGTCGATCCCACTCTGATTGTCAAGGAACATAAAAGGGTTTGCTGATTGTTTTCCAGCTGGTTATTCAAACCGTGTAGCAGATGACAACAAGCGAGTTGTGAGCATGCCCCTCGCCGATCTGGCTTGAGAAATATGACCGGTGGCCGTGCGTACAAACACACTATTTCTCCCTGGTAACTTAACTTTTGTTTGCGCAGGCTGACAGGTGTACGGGTCTATATATAAAAGTCAATGGTTCTGCTTTATCCGCAATTATTGTCGATCCTAAATTAAACAAATATTTTTAGTTACGAAAAAAAAGTAAAAATGTTTTTCCATTTCCAGCAGCTTGTATTTAAGATCCACAATAATTGTGTACGAATAACTCGCTACATAATATTAAGAAATTAGAAAGAAGAAAGAAATATAATTCTTACAGCAGCTGTAAATTTTCTATATATGTGCAGCAAAATTGGGAAGTAAAATTAAATATTATATTACGCAATTTTAAATGGTAAATATAATCAATTTATATTCAGATTACGGAAATTAACATATTTCGGTAATTTATCAAGTAATTTTAAAAGGGAAATTTTAGGTATAGGCTATTGATATTAAAAAATAATGAATATATTGTGTACAAATTTACTTAATTTATTAGAGAATTTCACCAAAAATGTATAGGGAAATAAAATCAATATGTTTCTGTAAATTTACGGTGCTTTACGTGGGTCCATTTGTGACCAACGTAAAATAACTGAAATTTACCAAGATATTTTTTGCAGTGTATAGCTGATTGATCTAATTCTTGTGCACGCATCCTCTTCATTTTAATGGACTTACTGTTAGCCATTGAGGAGTTCCTATAATTACCTCCCGCATCCCTCATTCTTCAAGCTCGTTGGTACCATATTATTGTATTGTCACCAGAATTGCATACGAGTGCTTAGTTTCAAATTAATACGACAGTTAGAAGTGTGTGATTTAGTGTTTGTTAGCAATTAGCAATTCCCTCCGCCATCATTTAGAAGTGGGTGATTTACTGCTTGTTAGCAATTAAGAGGACCACCTCCCTCCTCTATCATCAGACCCTCATGGTCACAATAATATATATCCAAAGGACTCATTGAGACAAGTCAAACAAGCCCACACTCGATGGGCTTATTGTTAGTCATTAATGAGTCCCTATGACCACCTCCCAACTCCATCATCAAACAATGTCGATGCAGTGGCGTACTAGGGGCAGGAGCAAACTGCCCAAATTAGCCCCCTAGGTACGACACTGGCTAGATGGTACTATATTATTGTATTGTCCCCAGAATTGCATAAGTTTTCAAAGTTTCAAATCGATACGACAATTAGAAGTGGGTTACAATGTTAGAAAGTTACAGGTCAAGCTAATAAAAGCGGGTTAAAAAGGTTGCCAAATTGTTACTTGGTCACTTTTAAATGTCTACGACTCAAAAACGTATGGTTCTTTTAACTAATTGCACCCCTTCCAATGATATACAGAGTGAATAAGAACGCTTGTAAAAGATATAAAATTTCAACTAACGTTATTTTTGTATGGCAGTTGTTTTCGCGTTATATTGTAACAATGTTTTAATCGATATCTCGGATGTTTGTGACGGTTTAACCAGAAATTGCCGCAAGTTCATTTTTTTATTTCCTAATATAGCGAAAGTTGAGATTTTAAATAGACAAAAGCCTAAGACTGGAACATGTAAGCTGTTTTTTTCTAACAATAAGATGCATCATTAGTAAGCTAGAGGCTGGCAAAATACGAAAAATGTCATTTTTAAAATGTAAATGTCTTAAAAATTATTGATTTGATATAGACGGACACTGCCTCGTACAAATTATGTTAGAGATTTTTGGTACGACTGAAGAGTTCAATCATACATAGAGTGTTCTATTTAAAATCAAAAAGTTACTTGTAGAACTGGCAACGTTGCATAACCCAATAAAGTTAATTTATTAATTTCTAGCTTGAACATTTAATTTAAAATAAAAGGAAAACATGTGTCCGGTAACTAATTTTTACACTGTCTATGTCTACTATCATAAGTATATGTAAATGGGTATTGACATCTTTTCTGCTCATGAAACGTTTACGTCAGATAATTAAATGAAAACAATAAAAGGCTTTTTTGTGTATATCATTTTTTACATAATTTTTCCGCCTCCATTAAAGGATAATTATTATTATTCCCTTCGTTGTTTTTCTGATCTAATCAGTAACTCACACAATTATCACGAAAATATATGTGGCGACTGGATGCAATTAATAAAACAGTGTTAAAAAAATCTATACTTTTAATTAAGGTTAATTTTTTCATTAATAAATTTGTTTTAAACCAAAATGAATGACGTTTTTCCAAAAAACAGTTTAACATCTGCCTTTAAACTATAAAAAATTTAATAATCACTATTTAAAATATGTATAAGAAACATTTCGAAAGCGTGTTCGTGTCTTCACTTTATAAAATACTAAAAGAAAATAAAATCGTTCATGTGGATAAACCAAAATTTGTTGAACTTTAGCATTGGCCTATTCAGTTTTATACATTTATCTAAAAAATCTAGTCGTGATAAACTCATTTTTCTACTTTTTAGAATGTAATTTTTTTTTTAAATATGACCCACGAATGTGACTACTATAGTCTAAGTTATAATTAATTGTGATAATCAAAGCATTTATGTATTTATTTTATTTATTATATTTATTTAAAAGAATCCTAGTCGTCATGAGCCTAGTTCAACATTTTTGTTAAGTTGGCTTCACGGACGTGAGAATTATGTTGATATCTGTAATTATATTCCCCTTAATAAAGTTTTCACTTTATAGCAACGAATTTCCTAATATAAATAATATTTCAGTTGTTCTAGGAGTATATTACCTAGTAGCAATTTTTTAATCTAAATGATATAATTAATTATGGAAAACTACAAAGGTATTCAAACTTTGGGGGACATGGAACGGCAATGAGAACTGTGTTGTTTGAATTAATTAAAAATCTAAATTCTTAAAAGCACAGCTGGAATATATCTAATTAATATCGTCGTTTTTAGGAAACTGTCTAAAATTGGTCCTTTTAAAAAAAGCAAATAGTGTTTTGAATTAGATCTAATATATAACCTTTTGTGGAGAAATCGCAATTGATTTTTACAACTGATGCCAAACATGCAACAGGTTGGGTTTGAACCATTAAATAAAACTTTATTTCTAGTCAATTATAAACTTATACTTGGTTTCAAAATAAGATGCAATTCAGTGATTAATAAACTTCATTGAGAAAATTATAACTTCATAACGATATGAAAGTGTAAACTAATCTCTAACGACTACTAATTGTTATTTGGTAAAATCACTAAAACTAGCCTTTGTCCCATTCTGGTACCTAAGGTTGTAAAAGCAGGTACTACAAATTTAATTGTATTGTATAACAAAACCTGGTCTGTTTAAACCTGTAAAACAAAACTTCCCTAAAAACACAGCTAGGCATCGGACTCACAAAATGCCATTATTAACAGAAAAAAAAACATTGAATTACAATACCATAAAAGCTTACGAGTATAAAATACCGACAATTTCACCATCAACAATAATCATATACCTACAGGGTCACCGCAAAGTCTTAGTATAGGCTAATATCTTTTGTTATTAGTATTAAAATCTTGTAAAAAATACTTTTTAAAAACAAGCTTTTATTATTTAGATGTACTAAAACGAAAAAAATAAGTATAGTTTTTTCATTGTGGCAATGATAAATCCTATTTATAAGTAGCTAGTATAAGTAGTTCGCGTGGGTGGATCCTAATAAAAGTAGTATCAAAGTTATCACTGAAACAGATAGGTATAATATATCATCTTAAATTTTTTGTCTTAGAAGCTTATAGCGCGCGAAAAGTTCATTCATGCATTAATTTTGTTTGATCCGGTTGGTTTTTGGGGGGTTGTAGGTTTGGTTTGAAATTGTAAGTGGATACCTAAGTGTATATTTTTTCTTTTCTATTCACAACTGAGCCGTTCCTTATAAGAACTTTCTTCTCTCACTTGCCGTCGTGCTGTGGATAATCTGCTTCTTTCCAACAGATATTTTAGCAGTCACATAAAAATTAGATTATTATTTTTTCTTTGATTCTTTTCTATAGAACCAAGCACATATGCATCCCTTTATTGATCATTGTCCTCCTCATTTTAATTTTGTATCAATAAATTGAATCTTCCTTTTTTTAGACACCCACTGCTCTTAGATTGAAACCCCAGGTAAAAGAAAAATAATTTAAATGGGTTGTGCCTCACATTCGTTATTTAAAACCCATGTACACACTGCTTGATGCATATAAGTTCTTTACAAGCAATGGTAGGACTAAATGGCCAAAGTGTCTTTTATGGATCTTCAAAAGAAGCCAGTGAACTCTTTTATGCAATCACAAACCGTAACGATATATATTTTTTTAATTATTTAGTTTATCTGATCTAGGCGTTTATAATGAAAACACTGCAGTTATCTGCGATTTGTCTTGTTGCCCATGGCTTGGTGCCCAATGAATATAAAAAATAAATTTGGTTTTAATGAAATTACGAAAAAACACCCGAAAAAAATACAGTGACGGGATGTATATCAATTTATGAGATATGACGACTCTGATTATGGTAACGCTTGACAGGACAACTTCAGTTATCGCCAATTTAGCTGACAAATGAAGTTAACATTATTGAATTGTCAACCGTGACCGACAGAGATGACAAAATTTACCTAATGTTTGCAAATATTTTAAGTTCGCCTGTTGCACTTTTATACTGTTCATTCCAACCTTAAAACCATTAATAATAACAATATTTTTCGAAAAATTGCTAGAAAATTAAAGGTACATTGAATGCACAATTAAAATAAAAGAAAAATTGCTTAATATACACTATGCGTTTTGTTCAGTGCATTTCACTAATTTTATGGCCCAATATAACACTGATATGTAGGTAAAGTAAAATTCAAAATGTACGGTTGATTTTTTGACTGCAATAAATCCTTAATGATGTCTTAGGCTATAAAAGCTCATAAATGTCCATCCCTTTCAGACAGGGATGGCCCTTAATATTTTACCTGCGACATGAATTATACCAATTGTTAAGATTATTATTTTCCAATTCATGTTAGGAAAAAATGTTTAAAATTAAATTTTTACAGGTAATTAAATTAATTACCTGTAACTTAAGCACTTAATATTAATAATATATAATGATATTTTATTAAGGCACCTTCAGTCACCTTTTTAGCTTTCCTGTGTGAGGTGCGAGTTGTGTGCGCTAATTTTGTCTTTTTATTTTAACTATTTAGTTTGCTTAGTTAAACTATTTTTTAAGTATAATGTGGCGTCCATGGACTCATGCTGATGGTGCAGCTAGTAGTGTATCTTTAAAAAGAAAGCATTTATCACCCGATGCGAAAGAAATAGTCAAAAATGTATATTCATCTTTACTAAGAAGGGGTTTGAATAAAAATGCTGCTTTAGCAGAAACTAGTGCTTTAGCTAAAATTCCCTTAACTTCGATAAAGGACATAACAATGAAACCTATTAATGCAAGAAAACAACGAAACGACGTTGGCCAATTAAGAAGTATAGACGAGAGTGATAAGGACCTATTAAGAAGAAAAATTTATGCTATGTATGAAGAACAATCTGTACCCACATTAAAATCATTAAAAATTAGGCTAGCAAAAGACGAAACAAATATTTCATGCAGCATATCAAGCCTAAGGAGAATTTTACTTCAAATGGGTTTTAAGTATCACACAATTGATAAAAGACAAACCATAATGGAATCTCAACGCTTACGGGAATGGCGCCAAAAATACTTAACGGCTATTAAACAATATAGAGTAGAAAATCGATAAAGAATTATTTCAGAATTTAAAATTAATAAAGAATACGTATGTGATAAACTTGCAACAGAAAACGGATATACAGTGTTGCGTCTTCCCCCCTACTATTGTATATTTAATCCAATCGAACTAATATGGCACCAAGTAAAATCAAATATTAGAAGGAATAATACTTCCCCAACATTAAATACATCTGTAATAGAATTAATAAAAAACATAGTAAGTAACAGCAGACAGCTGGAAAAACTGTATACAACATGTAATTAAGGTGGAAAATTGTTATATGTGTATCAGTACTAATGTTCACCCTTAATAATAAGTGTAGATGAAGATAGTGATAGTGGTACAGAACTAAATTTAGAGTAAAGCAGAATTAAGTCGATTATTGTAAAACTTTTCTCTGTACACACACTGTGCTGTATTGTAATCTTAATATATACATTTAATTTTACTATTATTATTATTTTTATATTATTAATTGATCTTTATTTTCGTTTGGTTTAAAATGTCTTTTTAATTCTAAATAAAAATAAATAATTATGTATAATAGATTCATATTTTCAAGCCGACCCTGCACCCATTTATTGCGGTTTGAAGATGTTGGGACCTACACAATGGGGTTTAAGCAGGTAGTTGATTTATTGCAGAAAAGGTCAACGGTATAATGTGAACTATACTTTACTTAAAAACTGCTATGCTTAGAAGCATTGTGTCCGAAAATTAATTTTAAAAATTTGGGTTTATTATTCTGAAGATATGAGGTTTTACAATTTGTGCCAATTATATTTAAAAAGGAAATATGAATATTTACAGATAATTTTAAAAGAATACTTTTAAAGTGCCCTGTATATTACCGTAATTCAACATCTTCCGTTTTGGCTTTATTTTTTGGATTCTATTGCCCAAATTCTCCAAAGTTAGCCCGGTCTTATTTGACAACAAAAAGGTTTAAAATGACAAGTGTGAGGGTAAGACAACTAACGTTCAAATTCTCTAAGAAGGTTTATGATTTAGTACTGGTTTAAATTAAGATCTTCTAGTTGATCAGGTTTTGACAGGTTGTCCTGTCATCGTTAATAAGTCGTCATTATTAAAACTTATGAATTATTCTAATACCTCAGCGATTTGTTTGGTTTCCCAATGATTTCCATCTTGGAACGGGTTGCTAGAATGAATTTAGTTCTATTATTGTCGAAAATATGTAATAAAATTGCCCTTTTCTGTATACATTTGCTAAAAAAACTTAATTGCCTTATTCTTGCACTGGTCAGTTTCAAGCGTTTGGTTGTTATTAAATTATATCGGACTAGCGTGGGAGAATCTGGCCGTAAGTGTTTTATAATATGAATTTGTTACTAAGTTCTTTTCGAAAATGTAAGAAAACTGCAATTTTAGTACGTACTTCCCACAATAATAGAACTAAATTCGTTCGAGGAACAAGTACCAAGATGAAAATGATTTGGAATCCAAGCAAAACGCTGAAAAATCAGAATAATTAAACTTTTATTGACGACTTATTAGCAATTACCGGACAAAAACCTATAAAAACCTAATTGATCAAAGACGAACGAAAAGAAGACCTTAATTTAAACCAGTAATAAATCTTAAACCTTTGTAGTGAATCTGAACGTACATGTCTGTAAATATTTCCTACAAATATAGTTAACCAACAATACAAATAAACCAGTTATTTGTAAAAACAAGATGTGGTCATTTTTTTTGGCCCACCATGTATAGTATTCAGTTCGCGTGTACGGTTCCTGTTCCAAACCTCATCCTCGTCAGTAATTGGCAATTTTGCACGCCTGTTAAATAATATACCATTTTCCGTCCTTAATACATTAAAATACCATATTTTAAATTTTTTATATTATCAGCCTATGGCTAATTAGTAATTAACCTAATGATAATAAAGTTCATGCGAGTAAGTCCTTGAAAAAAGCCTTTTACGCTAATAAACGTAAATATGCATATAAATGAATTATTATTGTTATAACAATGATAACGAGTCACTTTAGGAAAAAGTCATGCATATATTTTATTCTAAATTGAAACAACTATCCTACCTTTACGTCATAAAATGCGCTCATCACGATATTGGACGAATAATACAGATGTAGGCGAAAACAAGCACATTGTTAAACATAGAAATTAATTCCACATTACCTAGGCATCGCGACTCCTCAACGAAACTAATCGGTTGCCAGAACAGTAAAAAAATTATTGTGTGCACTGAATTTATTTTGTATTATTATGAAGACATGGAAAAAATTGGTAATTGTAGGTACTTTTAGCTCACCCTTTGTTAGTTTTCTAAAATTTAGTCCACGTTATCATACTAGAGCTTGTAATATCTAATTGCTCAGGTTTCAATTTTTCTCTAATAAGGAATATGCCCATGTTTTTTTTATTGCATAAATCGTTTATGGAAGTCATTACAAACCCAAAAAAATTATTGTCAAGAAAATTACTACGATAATTTAGCTACAAAAAATGTTTACTTTTCGGGGGTAAGTGCACAAGTGCATCAAAATTTCCGATAATTTTTGAATGAAATGTGTTTTTTTATAATTGCAAGAGTTTGTTTTCATATTTTCGCGAAAAAGCCCGACTCCGCAGGAGGAGGGCATTTTCGTAAAATATGAAGACAAACGATTGCGATTTGTAAAAAAAACACATTGAATAAAAAAATTATCTGGTTATTTTGATGCACGAGTGTAATTTATTTGAATATTTCCCAAATTAATTAAGAACTCGAATCAAGTAAATTTAAATATTTTATTTAACAGAAAATACTAACAATAAAATTAAAATGCTTAAAAATTACAAGAATTGCAATGAAAACTACAATTATTGTAATTAACAATATTTTGCTTTGAATTCGTAGACATGGTGGTTGATGCAGTTAACGAGCGAGAGCTTATTTCGGCGGGGGACTCTATTGAGCTTGACGGTTGGTCATTGTCCCGCATTTTTTCAATCAAAAGCATATGGTGGTTCTCATCCATCTGAATGTAAGGCGTCAGTGACTTGGTATTTGAGTGTCCACTTAGTTTAATTAACTGTTGTTCTCCAACACCTTTTTTGGCAAGTTTTGATACGGCGGTTGCTCGTAAGCTATGATTCGTCAGTTTGATATTTTTATTGGTAAGGCCTGACTTTTCCGCTTGTGTAGAGGTCCATTTATTCATCAAATTTCGTCCAACCGGTATGCTTTTGTACCATTTTCCTGATTGCCAGAAAGGATTCACGGTGAGAAAAAGTCGCTCGCATTTTATTGCTTGCCTTTTCTGCATGAATTTCTTATATAGTCGGATAGGGCAGATGTTCGGGTTTACTTTATTCCTGACCAACCATTTCGAGGATGCGCAGGGCTTATCTCCTCCTTGAGTAGTCTTGGTAAAAAGCGGATTGTACTCTATTCGTCCCGTCTTCTGACCCGCGTGATCCAGTTCTTCATTAAGATAGTTTGTTAAACACCTTGGGCCTTCTCCTCCACGCCAGACCAGCTCGTAGGATAAAACAAAAAACATCTTTTTTTGCAAACCGTCGGGGGTTTCCTCGTCGCAAGTCTCTATTATTTTGATGAATTCGTCGTGCTTTAGAAAAACTGAGCTTTGTTTCTTTTTTCCGGCTCCTGCTGTAGTTGTTTCCGCTTAGCATTTTTGGCATCACGGGATGATTTGAACTGAATGTCACTGAATGGGTTGAAAATAATATTGTAATCTCTGTGATACTTATTCATCAACAATTTAGCGGTAACATTCCATATAGTTTTGACAGTATAATCTTTATAGTCCTCACCATTTTGCTTTTTCATATTAAACGCCCAGTCCTTCAAGATATCTGCCAGTTTTGAAACATTAGTGTTTTCATCAAGAACGTGCCCCCTTTCCTTGCAAAAACACATGAACTGCCGCCAAATATAGTCGTGATTTGATGCAGTATTCTTTGGAATGGCTTCTGTTATTTTCTGCTCTATTTCGAGGATAGATTCTTCGCCAAAACGAGACATTTTTGTAGTAAAATTACGTCTACGGAAAAGTTCAATAGCGTTGTTTACAAAAAAACAAAAAAATTTACGTTGCCACGGGATATCCCAATGCAAAGAGATAGTTATTAACAATTATTGACAAAATGAAAGGAAAACATTCGTTGACATTGACTTTTTTGTCTGCTGTCACTCAATAAGATGACGTTAATTGTCAGAATATTACATTTTTTGACGTTTGTTAACAATAAAATCCCGCTTTGACGTTTCGTCAACAATATAAACTTGCGATGCAATTTTCGATTTCTGGCAGTGCTGTTTTCGCTGTATTCTCTTATAGGAACTTTAACATATGAGGGAAATATTCGGTATAATTTATTATAATTTAAAAAGCAGCCATTTGTCCTTAGTGAATAATGACGTCAGGAGATCAGCAAAAATAAGTGTCAATTTACATGTTAATGTAAAGCTTAACCCAAAGTCGAACAGGTTTGTTTTTTCTCGGAAGCACTCAGAGGGGGAGCAATCGAATTTTTTGGGTTGATAGCGGAATATTGCAACTAGCTTCGATAAAAAATTCAGTTATACAGGCTGTTTCGTTTCGGAGCTATTAAACGTCAAAGTCGAAATCCCGCGATTTTCGTTGAAATCGGGTACAGGTCGCAAAAGTGAATTAAATTGGTGTGAATTTTCGAAGGTTGTAGAGGACCCGCAGCTTCAGAACTATACTGAAGCTGGTCAGGAAACGGCAAGTAATTCCTTCCCTCACCCTTATCACCAGAAAGATCGCTCAGAAAAATCTGAAAAAAATCATGAACATTAGAATTAGATTGAACGAAAATTATCAGCATTGAAAAATTCTCGCGCGATCAATTGTTATAAACAATTTAATTGTTTGTTTTCTTATAACTGCTAAACCATTGGTTTTAGAGAAAAAGCTTTTAACAAAAAATATTTCTCACGACGTAAGAAACAACTTTTGTTCGTACACATTTTTCAAAATTTTTAATTTGGCTCCGCGCATACGCGATATGATACAGCGTTGGTGCCGTCGGCAGCGGGTAGAGTGGCAGATGGGTGGCGATCTGGCGGCCGAGGTTTGCTCGGGTTAAGTGGGTGGCTGATGGCAGGGAACACTAATTGGCATAAAGGCATAAAGTTTAAGCTAGTAGGAATAATGCTTAATATATTATTATAGTTCGGAAACGACGCCTCTGATCAAAAAATGTTTCAAATAAAGTTTGTTTTTTTAGTCAATTTTAAAAAAATAGTTTTGTGTATGCAGGGTGCTTCGCTAAGTCAGTTCAGAGCAATTTTATTAAATGGAATAGTATTAGTTTTTGATTCTAATTCTACGCCCCCTACGAACCTTATTACATATCCTATACCTAAATCCATCAATTTAAAAGATATAACGTCATTTTTATTAACACAATAAATAAAATACAACTTCTTTAACAAAAAACTAATTTAATTAAATGCTGAAAATGGCCGCCCTGAACAGCTTGGCAATCTGCCAAGTTGTAATAAAATCTATTCGTTACATTTTGAAGCATAATCGGAGTTATGAGCTGACATTCTGTCGTAATTCTATCTCTTAGTACTTCAATATTTTCCGGTTTTGTTACATAAACTTTATTGTTCAAATGGCCCCAAAGGAAAAAATCCATCGGCGTAAGGTCAGGAGATCTAGGTGGCCATTCTATTTTACCCCTTCTGCCAATCCATCGATTCGGAAAAGTAATATTTAGGTATAGGATATGTAACAAGGTTCGCGTAGAATTAGAAAACAAATCAAAAACTAATAGTATTCCATTTGAAAAAATGGTACATTGCTCTGTACTGGCTTAGCGAAGCACCCTGTATAAACAAAACTATTTTGTTAAAATAGACTAAAAAAAAACAAAACTTTATTTGAAACATTTTTTGATCAGAGGCATCGTTTTCGAAATATATATTAAGCATTATTCCTACTAGCTTGAACTTTATGCCTTTAAAAATAAATCGGTCAAGTGCAGGCTATGCTTGCACAATTAGTGTTCCGTGCCATCAGCCCCCCACTTAACCCAAGCAAACCTCGGCCGCCAGATCGCCACCCATCTACCGCGCTACCCGCTGCCGACGGCACCAACGCTGTATCACATCGCGTATGCGCGGAGCCAAATTAAAAATTTTGAAAAATGAGTAAGGACAAAAGATGTTTCTTACGTCGTGAGAAATATTTTTTGTTAAAAAACGTTTTCTCTAAAACCAATGGTTTAGCAGTTATAAGAAAACAAGCAATTAAATTGTTTATAACAATTGATCGCGCTAGAATTTTTCAATGCTGATAATTTTCGCTCAATCTACACCTAATTCTTAATGTTCAGGATTTTTCCAGATAAAAATCCTTAATTCTAAATATGCAAGTAATATTTCATAACATTTAAGTTTTTAATTACGACTTATTAACAATGATAAGACAAAATCTTAACTGATTGACTAGAAAATCTAACTTTAAACCAGTGCTAACTTAGCGAATCCCGTGGTAAATTTTTAAGGAATTAATTTTTACTAATTATATTTTATAGGGTTTGCATTCGGTTATGAATATTATGTAAGTATGTAAAAATGTGCAATTTATTCAAATTGTTTTCTCGTTTTCTACTGATATCCACTCCGCTCGTTCTGAAACTGTAGTTTATTTTTCAAGAAAAATTTTCACAGACCGTTCGATCTGTAAGTGCTGAAACAATATTTATCTAATTTTACCAAGAATAACAGAAATAACGTAGAAAATATAGTAATTTTTTTCTTAATTCTCGCAATATGGTGGCCAAATCACTTGTCGTTTATAGCACCCAGTGGCGTAGCCAAGTGGGGGCCAGGGGGGCTATTGACACCCCCGCATACACATAACGCCGCCCTTTTGATCAGCGTGCCTGCGCATATACATAACCAACAGCTATTTTTTATAACAGCCTGTTGTTGCCACTGAGGACATCCTGTTGAAGTCTGGTCTATTTAGCTTTTAGAGGTTGACTAAAAGCATGCTAAAATGTTGGATAGTACTTGTACTCACCGTACAACTTATACAATAAACACCAAGAAAATCTACTCTCTGAAATCTATAAATTTCCAAAGCAAAATATTTAAAATACACACTATACAAAAAACCCCCACAGAAACACCAATATCACAAACACAAAGCACCAAAATCAAACAAAAATAAAACGACGCGACCTGTGGTCCAGCTTGATACGGCCCACTACTCAGTACTACTGATCTAGGCATTTTTGGAAGGAAACAATATTAGCTATTGATGTCATCTGTGATTGTCAAATGTCGAATCGCTTACTTTTATCAAAAAGTGAACTTTAGTATTTTACACTCCGAGATGGAAAGTGTTTTATTACTGTCGAGAGATAATTGCTTTGTTTTTGTTCAAGTTTGGAACTGTTCTAGAACGGTTCGTGATTGCGTTTTTGAATTTTTGCCACTTAATTTTGATTCAAATCAACTTGGATGTAATACCTATATTATTTAGTTAGAATACAAGGAAGCAAAATTTAAAAAAATACATTTTGATTGAATTATATCAGTTCTGGGTAAAATAAAACATGAAAAATTCGATAACGCTGTGGCGAACAGGTCGCGAACGGTTCTAGGGTGTAGCAGGATACGCATGACGAGTCGGCCCCCAAATGGCAACCTATATCGAAACTTATGTTATACTATCGGCTTGATGTACGAACACGTTTTATATATGTTTCGCCGCCGGACTCCGCGTTGACCTTGAGATATGTCTCTTTGAACGATAGTCAGGCGTCCGATCATTTTTTTTCCATATCTCAAGGTCAACGCGGAGTCCGGCGGCGAAACATATATAAAACGTGTTCGTACATCAAGCCGATAGTATAACATAAGATTCGATATAGGTTGCCATTTGGGGGCCGACTCGTCATGTGTATCCTGCTACACCCTTTGAACAAAAACAAAGGTCATATGTATATCTCGAGATGGAAATAAAACTTTTCGCCGAGGTTTGTATACTGTTTTATTTTTAACCCTAATTCTTTAATTTTATCTTTTTTTGTGATAAAAAATTGAGTCAACGATGACATTTATTTGCGAGTGACTGGGACCACAGAAATGTTTTGTAAAGAATATCAGTTAAACAAATCGTCAAGTTGGCAAGTTTTTGAAGCTATAAGATGGTTTCTAGGGGGTAAACATAATTTTATAGAAAAAAACACTTACTTTCCACCCACGGGTAGAAAATAAACTTTCCATCCATGCGGTGGGCCGAAAGTAACAGTCAATAAAGTGGCACGTCCAAGCCTTTAAAAATCATAAATGTCAATATTACCTATATGGTTGAAAATAATATACTTTTAACCATTCCTAGAGCAAACTATTTTTTATTGCAAGTTATTAAGAAAAACTTGATAAAATATTTTTTACGTTGCAGTTGATACAAAAAATGTGGTGCGTTTTCGGCTTAGCGAAATGAAGAGTAATTTTAAATTACATAAGTAAAATAATGGGAAGTATGATACTCTAATCTACACATAACTAACTTTTTAATGCGCCTTTAGAAATGTATTGTGTAATTTATATTGTAATGTAAGCCTCATAATATACGATATTTCAAAGCGAACATTTTCATAATATGATTTTTTTTTTACTTTTTATTTAGAAGAGAAAACTTGTTAAAATATATTAACGGGCAGATTCCCTATTGAGTGTTCTCTCTAATGATGGTCTAATGTAACAATTAATAGTTTAATGTGACAAATGGAAGAATAATACCACTAAGTTTCGTACCACAAACTAGTTTTTGAGCAATTTCTCAAATTTATAAACAATATAGTCCAGATCTCGCTCCTAGTAGGTCTATTTGTTTTTTAAGTTAAAGGCTGGGTGGTTCAGCTCAGTGAATCCGCAATGATTGACAGTCACATTAGGGATGACAGCCGTATGAATAGATGTATAAAATGTGATATCATACAAAAGGAGCATTCGTCTGATTCCTTCTTTGCGCTTTCAACGATGGTCGGCCGTAGATTTCCCAGTACCGTTGCCATAGTATTCGGCATGTATGGTACTATTACATTCTAAGTCAATAAGCAATTCCCTTTGTACTCTAGCGCTGATTTTTGCGTAGCAATCGCTCACAGGGCTGGTTCGTCCTTCGTGTGCGATTCTTTGTTATTTCTCTTGAAAGAAAGATCTTGGTATAGAGCAACAGTTTTGTGCTCCGATGCAATAAGGTAAGAATATTTTATAGTCCTTGCTCCACAGCCTTACAGCAGTCGACTAAGCAAACCCCAATAAAAGCATACCAAGGACTCTGGTTATCCCTGTTCATTTTGATATTTTCCTCTATTGTAATTGGCGATCACTATTAAATTAGAGAGTATTATAATTAAAATTTGTCTCTTTCCAGGAGAAGTAGTAGTTCTAGTCGAATGAGTTAAATCAACATTTACGAGACCAGCCCATTGTGTACGATATCTACTTTATTGATTTTTTTATTAATACTTTTAATAATTTAAGAACGTATACTTTTATGACAAATTGTCACAATTATCTAGAGTCTAGACTCTAGAGCATTTCAAATAATGGAATTTTCAATATTTAATTTAGTATCACTATTAAATTATAAATTGAACTCATTTAAAACTTTAAAATACGCTTTTTGAATCTTTAAAAGTCAAATACTATTTAACAATTACTTTTATATTTATATATAATTTTAACAAAGGAATGTTATAGCTATTTAGAACACTATTGACATTTAAATTTTTTAAAAGTTGTATGTGTTTCTTTGATTAATGTTGACTATTTTGTTAACTAGGCCTACTGACACCCCACCTACTGGTGTGGTTAAGGTCTTTTTACTCCGATAAATACAGCTTAGCATAGTCTTCAAACCCTGCTCCTGAATAACACGAAAACCCAAAAAAGGTTTGTTCAGGATGTTTTTGGTCTTTTTTCATTAACATTTTCCAAGCTACTAACGTTTATAATTTAATTTTTTAAATACTATTTTCAAAAAAATACATTTTCGAAAAATCCACTATTTGTTAAAAATTATTTTTTAATATCATTTTTGAAAAATGCACTGAAAATTGTACTTTTTTTTCGAGAAACTATTTTCAAAATATTTTAAAAATGCATCATTGAAAAAGCTATCAGGTCATTTTTTAAAAAATGTCCGTTCCAATTATGTGTTGTCAGGAAAATATTTTTGAAAAATTTTCTAAATGCATTTTCAAGAAAGCTGTTTTTCGGAAAAATTTACTTCTAAAAGACACAAAAAACTATTTGATTTGATATGTTTTCTTTAGAAGCCAAAAAGATCTGGCGCAAATTTTGATAAGTTTGCAGTGAGATGTGTAAGGAATGATTTCAGAAAAAATCTAAGAACATGTAAATTAAAAATGCCAAAAAGAGGCTTTTTTCTATTACATATTGATCTGTTATTCATATTTTTGTGGCATATTTCATTTCAAAGACCTTACAATCGAGTAAACGCAAATGTTTGTTTCTGTTTATAATATTTTGTAGAACATGTAGGAATGGTTAATGTTTATGTTACAATATTTATTTTTATAAAATTCACTATTGCAATCTTTTTCTGTACATGACCTAAAACACGCGGCTACTGCGCCCCCTGAATCCGCGTCCTAATGTGTGATGATAGAATCTTAATACATCATTAACTTTGGCTCTCTCTGGACAGATTTCTTGTTTTCTATTATATGTTATGAGAATGTTATAATACAGTTAATTTCACTTTTCTTCGTTAAAAATATTGTTTTAATTGTTTGAGCGCAAGAAGCTAATTTGCCTTAAGCGGTGAATCAACTAGAGCGAGCTCTTCCCATTTTTATCTTTAATAATAGAAAGTCTGCCTAAAATTGGATTTCTGTTGCCTTTATTTAAAAAGGAGCTTCCTATTTAAGTGGATATTATTATTTAATATGTTTAAAAATAATTATTTTGTAGCTTATTATGCTGCTAGGTCACAAGCAGCAATTCTTTTTATTTTTCGAAGTCGACTGAAAAATCCTACCTGCAATTAACATATCATCCTAGAAGTATCATATTTATATGGATTAATAAATCAATAATTTTTTTCTTTATCTTTCACATTGTTCACACTAAGGCAATTGGGATAATGTCTCGGGCAAAACCAAATGGCCAGTACACTAAGGCAATATAGATGAATTTCTAAGTTGATCCCTACCCAACAAAATATTTTATCGGGGCCTAGGTATTGGGCTCAAAATTTTATATTCCAGGGTTTTTCTGTTATTGATCACCTAATTTAAGTGACAACGATACATATCTTTGTTTTAATTAGGTAATTGTTTTTGCGATGTAATATACAAATTATAATTTTAATTCATATTGAGTGAGATATGATATACAGGTTATAACTTTAATTCATATTGAGGGAGATATGATATACAAGTTATAACATTAATTCATACTGGGTAGATATGATACACAGGTTATAATTGCAATTTTCATTGAGTGCAATTTTATTGAAACTTATAACTTTTGATATCAAGATAAACATCATATGAGAAAGGCCAGGTGCACTTGTTCGCTGAAAAAATGACTGCAATTGAAAAAGGAGGTTATTTCAGTTTAAGTAGTAGAAATGGCGGGAAAAAACTTTTAAAAATTCCTTTTTATTGGGTTTTTTTGTGCGAAAAAATTTACGTATCGTAGAAAACTTACTAGAGTCGCCTAATATGCTCCTGTGATTTCCGTCGGTTGCGTTAATATTTACACTGGCGTGTTAGGTACCACTTAATATACTCGGAATGTAATATAGAGTTTGTCCACGGAAATGGTAGACCAGAGGGCAAATGGACCAAAAAGTGAAAGATACGAAAAAAGGTCATTCTTTATAACAGTTTTTCCTTGCTTCAAAAATAAGATTCACGATGTAATTTTTTTTTGTATAGGTTATGCAAAAAATACAAAAATGTAAAATTGGGCAAGAGTAAAGTTGTCTTTTTTTAAATTTTCATGCAAAACTTTAAATTTTAAAATAATTCCTATATCAGATTTTCAAGTAATAATTTCTCAATGACTCTTTTAAAATCAAAATTTTTCTGTCACATTGTCACCAGTTTTATTTGATTACACCTTTGATAACTGTGACGTATTTGTCAAAATAATAAAGATGTTGTCTTTAGAGCAAAGAATATTTATGATCCAAAAAATTGCGGACTCGTACAGGTTAAAGAAAATTACTAATATAATATTAAATAGGAAGTGACTCCGCTATCAGCGCCGGCAGCCATTATGGATGCCGGCGCCGGCAGCTAACATGGATGCCGGCGCCGGCAGCCGAGCTGGATGTCGGCAGAAGTGACTCCGCTGCCAGCGCCGGCAGCCATTATGGATGCCGGCGCCGGCAGCCGAGCTGGGTGCCTGGCAACATTAAAAAATTAATGTCAAAATACCTTAATTCAATCAAAAAACAATAATTTATCATAGTGTAAACTTTAACGAAACTTAAACCTTTCTTCAAAAATATAACAATTCTGCGAATAATATAATAATCTTCATCCTCATTCGCCAAACTAATTATTTGTGACTTTCTTGTAGTCCATCAAAACGTAATTAAAATTTTCACATAGAAAATTAATCACCTATTTTCATGTTTTATAGTTTTTACTCAAAATTAAAACAACGCAATGTTTACATATCATTTAAAAAGCGTAACTATTATTATTGTAGGTTAAAACTGCCGGCACCCGAGAAATTTTGTACTCGGGTGCCGGCGCCGGTATCCATGCATCAATAGTTTGGGAACCGGCACCGGCAGCGGAGACACTTCCTATTAAATAATACATTTTTCAACCCAAGCAAACCCAGACAATATTTAAAATCCAAAATTACAGAAATGGCAAGAATTGTTATAGCTAGGTTATTGAGAATATTCAAGAAAAGTTTTCAAATGTACAATTATGCAGAAGTTGGGTACGTAAGTTAGTAATCAAATTTTAAAAAAAACTGGACCCTTTAGTAATTTAGAGAAGGCAAAAAAAATACGACGAAAAGGATACTTCTACAGTATTAGTTTGCAATCTGTTAATGAAAATTCTATTATGTCTTTAAGAAAGCGACACAAAGTTTATAATTGCGTAAAAAGGCCATATTCAAAATGTGTTAAAGGATAATAAGATTTATGCTTTTAAACCAATTTTAACCAAACTTTGGAAGGTGGAGACAGTTACAAACGCTTGGATTTTTATTTGTGGCTCGGTTATGAAATTCTAAGTAACTACTTATACTTTCATAAGCTGATAATGTTCCCAAATGAGTCAACCTTCAGTACAAACGGCACTGTAGCTTCTCAGTATGTGAGATACTGATCTAGGGAAAAGCCAGAATTTAGAATCGCAAACCAACGTCAGTATTTTAAAAAAGTAATGTGTGGTGCGCCATTTCCCATTATGGGATAATAACATATTTTTTTAATAATACATGTAACAGACATTCTTATTTACGCTACGCGCTATTACGATTTTTGTCAGATAAGTTAAAAGAATAAGCTCTTCAATATCGCCGAAATATGTATTCCCAGTACATTATGCTGCAGAAGAAAGGAACTAGCTTGATCGCAAATTTGGAAATATATGAATGGGTCGAAATGGTCCAGTTTTGTGGCCCCCAGGAGTCCTAATTTAACAATTTGTGATATGTTTCTCTGGGGCGCATTAAGCAACTAGCATATTGATAGAACCATTGAAAATGACGAAGAAATTTTAAAGCAGAGAATTTTAAGAGCGACAGAATCGATTAAACTGGAAGAAATAA
Organism: Philopedon plagiatum; assembly: GCA_963971165.1. Lineage (NCBI taxonomy): Eukaryota > Metazoa > Arthropoda > Insecta > Coleoptera > Curculionidae > Philopedon > Philopedon plagiatum. The sequence continues at coordinate 72,487,108 of OZ020194.1, forward strand.
AAAAAAGCTTTAGCCATTTTCGACGTCAATTAAAAAAATGCTAAAAGTTTTTGAAAAATAAATATGATGTGGCCTTAATTTTTTTAGAGTATAATAAAATAATAAATATTTTTTGATAAATGTATTATTTAATATTTTATTGATAATTTTCTTTAACCTGGATGAGTCCGTAATTTTGGATTATAAATATTCTTTTCTCTAAAGACATCTTTATTATTTTGACAAATACGTCACAGTTATCAAAGGTGTAATCAAATAAAACAGGGTTACAAACTTTGATTTTAGAAGTGTAATTTAGAAATATAAAAGTTTTACTTGAAAATCTGGCACAAGATTTCTTTTAAAATTAAAACAAATTTTTAATTAACGTTTTACGTTAAAATTTGAAAAAGGCAACTTTACTCTTAACCAAATTTTACGTTTTTGTATTTTTCGCATACCCTGAATAGAAAAACAAATTTTTGTCATTTATCCTCTTGTCTACCCCATCCGTGGACATACTGTATGGATACTATAACATGGAATAAATAATTTTTTGGACACATTTTTCGTGAATTTGTTTCCATAGCACCCAGTACTTGATATGAAATGATAAGTTGGCATTATTGAAAATATCTTGTTTGACATTTTTCTACACATCTATTTAAGACGAAAACACATATCCCTTCGCAAAAATATTTCCTAAAAATAAATCTTTGTAAAAACAATTTCATTTTCTTTCAAATTTTCCGCCTACTCTCCTGTTTCTAACAGTTTTCTGATTGTATAGGATTTCCTGCTTTGACGGTAAACGTATTGCAACTTGTTGCTCTTGGTATTTGTTTTCATCATTAGTTTCGTTAGTATTTTAACAAAATTTAAATTGCAAGAGGTTTTGAAAACCGAGTTTTTTTTGTGTGGCCATATAAAAAAGTCGCACGGCATGAGATCGCAGGACCGTGGTGGTCACCTAACTGGCATATTATGACTAATTATTCGGTCTTCGAAAAATTGTTTCCAAAAAATCTAAACTATCAAGATTACGTGAATTGGTGCGCCGTCCTGCTGGAAGTAACCTTGTCGCATCTCTTCATCGTCTAATGCGTTTACAAACTTTTCTAAAATTTCATTACGGTATCGCGCCGAATTGAGAGTCCCTTCAAAAAAAATCGGTCCAATTAACCTTCTTTTCGGCCGCCCACATGCCAACTTTCTGTGAATGCAGAGGCTTCTCTATAAAGAAATGTGGATTTTTAGAACACCACATTCTCATTTGTTGGGAATTTACATAACCACAGAGGTAAAACGATGCCTCATCATTAAAAAAGGGTTTTCAAATACATTTTCATTATTATGCAAGTTGTCCATAAATCATTCTGAAAATTGCATTCGCCGCAGCTTGTCATTTGAAAACAATTCTTGGACTCAGCTTAGATGATCAAAGTGCATATGCAAGTCACATTTCAGGATTGTATTGCAGGTTCCGTAGTATACATTTACTTGCTGGCTTAAACGCCGAATAGGGGTTTGTGGGTGTTTATTAACAATTTGCCTAAATTATTCTACTTTTTGTGCAGTGCGAACTTTCGGTCTCCCACTGCGCTCCTTTCTATTCACACTTCCTATTTCTCTAACCAAAGTCACGGATCTAGTCAAAACTTGGCGAAACTGGTCGAGAACCATGGGTATGTGTGGAGATTCTGTTTGAAAATCCTGAACGGCATCCCGTGCTGAATAAACCCACTGGCCGTCAACCCCTCCACCATTTCTAAAGTGACTTTCGATCATAAAAGCTTTTTGTTCTGCCGAGATTACTATATTTAATTTTCATAAAAATAAAAACTTCGGAACTTGACAGATTTATTTTCCATTCACCTATACCTTTTACCTATGTATATTACCTTTCAATACCCTTGTAATAATTGTTTTTACTTTTTCGTGATATTGCTTACGACCAACTGTTTTTATTTTAGAGAATACTTGGAACTGCACTACACGTGCTCATGGATATTTTTATATAGATATCTACAGTCTCTATACAATCGCAAAACAATCGTGATTCAAGCGCGATACCGTCACGGTCAACTGTACCTTTACACATCAGCTTATGAGTCATAAGTCGTCATTGGGTAATGATCGCACGACTGATTGTATCGCGACTGCATCAATCCAAAAAGTATCCATGAGCATTTAGCCTTTTATTCGAATACTTTTTTGCAGCGATACAGTCAGTCACGCGACTAAATCACGTATTTCTCGTTACTCAAGGACATGTTGTGGCTGGCTCATAACTAGAGTCGGTCCAGACTTTATTACGTTTTTGTTCACGATTGAGTTGCGGTTGTATCCCAACTATCGATATAGGAAGTATCTATGTGAAAGGGTTCTACTTTCAAAAGAAAAATTTAAGACAATGAATTGTTGTTCTCTTAGGAACAGTCAACTTAGCGACTTAGCGACTAGTTCTTCAAAGCAAAATCCGTGGAAGTACCGGTAGTAGGGATAAATACCCAACAGCGCAGCGATGAGCGAGAGAAGAGAGTTTTCTTGTGAGGACTAGGTCATTGATGAGTCGAATAGCTCTCTTATGGATTGAATCGAGGATGCTAAGTGTCAAGGGTGACGCCGCTACCCAGAGGTGGGGACAGTACTCTAGATTAAGTCTTATTTGGGAAACATGGAGAATATGTAAGTTGGAGGGAAAGGCGTCTTTTTTAGCTCGAAAGATAAAACCAAGCTTTTTAGCTGCCGATGTGGCTAGCGAGAGAAGGGAGCTTTCTTTTGAGGACTGGGTCACTACTGAGTCATTTTTGGATAGAATCAAGGATGTTAAGTGAAGGTGACGCAGCTCCCCATATGTGGAAACAGTACTCTAGGTTAGGTGTTATTTGAGAAACATAGTGAGTGTGAGAAAGTCAAGTTTTTTAGCTGCCAAAGCCAAAAACAATCACTTTAGGAACAAATTACTTAAAATGCATACCGCTCGCCTCGCGTCAAGCACTACTCCGGTCAAGCTATTCAATATTCCGGATGCCTTGTATACGTCCAGTTAACGTCACGCCGACCTAAAATGATTAACATATTTGGTGTGACCCTCTGCAGGAGTCCGGACAAGTGGACATCTCTGTTAAATGGCAAGCCTAATTTATCTCAGTTCTATTCCCAGATAATATTGTGTGCCTATTCAAGTAATGTGTTTGTCCCAGCTGAGATCATGTTCAAAAGCGATGCCAACAAGATCAAACCTTTCAATGTTTTGTAGGGCTTGACCACTCATGTAGATGGGGTAAGTGTTGCCGGATTTTTTGCGTCAAGGAGCAAGACTGGGTTATGGAGGCGTTGAACTGAACAAGGTTTTTGGCACCCCAGTCTAAGATTAATTGACGATCTTTGGAAAGGGATGGGTGCATAGATCTGCGTCTATTATTCAGCTCTTGAGTCGAGACCTGTCTGGAAAAATTAATGTTGAAGTGAACAGTACTATCGTCAGCATAACTGTTGATGGGATTGGTAGTTGAAGAGAGCAAGTCATTAATGTGAAGAAGAAAAAGGGTTAGTGACAGGACTGAACATGGCTGGGTACACCAGCATTGATAGGATGGAAGTTATATGTGAGTGACCGTACACCACGAAAGATATGCGCCGATTAGAGAGGAAGCAGCGATCTAGGTACATAGTTTGGTAGAAAGACCGTAAAAAGGTAGTTTGTTGAGGAGTGCGGCATGCCATACTTGATCAAAGGCCTCCGAAATATCAAGAGCAATAATCTGAGATTCGCCATAAAATTCGAAAGATTTGTTCCAGTTATGTGTGATAAAGTTAAGGAGATCAGCTGTGGATCTTTGGTGACGAAATCCGTAGTGTCTGTCATGGATGATTTTGTGTTTTCCAGATATTTTAGAATTTGCAAGTTGATCGCTTTCTCCATAACTTTGATGCCAACAGAGAGAAGAGAGATAGGTCTATAATTGAATGGAAGGGACTTGGAACATTTCTTCAGGACAGGCAGCACACGAGCAGTCTTCCAGCTATCTGGGGAGATATCCTTGTCATAGGAGATCTGGAAAAGACGAGTTAAGATGGGTTCAAGTCCTGGAGCGCATTTTTAGGACAATTGCGGGTATGCCATCCAGACCGGATGACTTTTTGGTGTCAAGGGATAGAGGAATTTATTGAACTTGAGTATCTTGTTTGGCTTTAAGTATTATGTCGGACATTTTGTGGCGACAGACGTGGCGGTTGGAACAGCGAAATTGGCAAAAGGAATTAGGGTGGAACTGGCAGCGAATTGTTTGGCAAATAAGTAGTTCAGTTCTTCCTTTAGAGGTGGAGATAATTTCGTAGTCAGAGGTCAGGGGAGGAAAAGTGCTTCTACAGAAGTTTTGACGTATGTTTTTGGCAGGTGATCAGAAAGCTTTGCTGCCGTTGGGACAGGAAAGCACTTTATCTTTTATGAGGTTGTTAGAAGCATTTTTGGACTCTAAAATAGTTTGGTTTGATTGATTTCTTGCCTCGGTGAATATTTGACGATTTTCAGATGTATAATTCTGAAGGTGCCTTTTGTGAGCTTGCCCTTTTTTAAGCCTGGCTTAATCACAGGCGTCAGAAAACCATGACTTTTGATTGTGGAATTTAGGCCTTTGGTCTGTAGTCCTAAACATTATGTTAATTTAGTTGACATTTTTTAACAGTTTTTGTTAGATATTGCAATTTTATAAACAAAATCAAAAGTGATATTTCTTTATCCAAGCCGTTTTTCAATTTTTGCGTAAAACACAGGCGATTGATTCACTTCTTCACCTCAACTTTAGCAAACCGATGAAATAACGCCAAATAAATACTTATCTAAAATACAGAATATATTTAAACTTCTACATTCATGCACATTTTAAACCTGCTGACAAGTTTCCAGTCGAGATACCAAAGAGAATGTTCATTTAATATACATAAACAATAAACATATATACATTTCGAATTATTCTAGATTTGGTCATTATTTGTGAACGTCCACAACCCGAAATCGATGTGTATTTTGGGTTTTGGCTGTTTTAGAACTGGAAAATCCTAGGTTTCGAACGAACTGCTAGGCAAACCCAATATATTATAAATACATATTGAAACGGCACGTATTCCTAATTAGAGTTTGTACGCTTGTTACGGGTTGTAGTTGTTTTTCTTAGTTTCTTACCATTCCACTGAAAACTAACATATCACCATTTGTGTGGTGAGAATTGTTATTATTTAACGGTACCGTCTCGTCGTCAAAAATCAAAACTTTTTTAAAAAATTTATCTTAAAATAAATTTCCCTATTTTTGGTACAATGGTGCACTTGTATAGTCGGGGGAATTACATAAAATTCTTAATAAATAAAAACATTTGAGGGTATTATATGCAAACTCACGCTCATTCACGTTATCTAACGATCTTGTTAATTTTAAAAAATCAATGGGATATCTAGGAATAAAAAGTCAAACACAGTACTGTAATGTAACTATCTAATGTCAAACAAGAAAAATGAGAACAGCCCAAGTAACTTTTTAAATATCCTTAGATTCTTGCCTAGGTACATGGCAAAAGCTACAGGTAGGAAGAATTTTTGTGAGTCAAAAGAAGCCCATGCTGGGGTTAACAGAGTTTCTTGTCAATCACCCTGAGTGCGATAAAGGACCAGGACCCAGAAATCGCGATAGCAGGAGGGCATCTGGGCCAAAATCAAAAATAGTCCATTTTCTTGAGTTACTTGACGCTCCTGTAATTGATCCCAATATCCGCATTATTTCTATTAGTGTTTTAAATATCCGTATTCTTTAGATATCCGAATCATACGGAATCGGAATCAGCTAATATCCGTATCCATTATCCGAATACGAATCCATTTCTTGACCCGCGCGAAAGCCGTTACAGATCATGTATACGTATCCATGCAACACTAAAACATTTTCTATCCGGATACACGGCTAGGTAGGTCGATGCGGTATCATATCATTCGAAGTCGAAGGTTAGGGATAGGAAGGCACCGCGTCGCGCCGTTCTCGTTTGAATTCGGTTCGGGTGAGGCGGGACTAGTTTAACCAATGGGTCTCATCCCATATGATACCCGTTACCCCGATAACTATGCTATCTTTTTTTAGGAAAGGTCATTAGAAAGAGAAAGCATAAGAGCAAATATGCCACATCGCAGATCGTGTTGTTCGCTTACAGTCGATTCCGATTCCGTTTTCTCTTTGCACTTTGTATTAGTAACCAGCCGATGCGAATTTAGTTTGATTCCGAATCAAGTTCTCGGCCGGTTACGGATAATCCGGATTCTTTTAATATTCGGATCCAACGGATTTTTGGATACGTATCCTTACATCACTAATTTCTATACAGTATGTTCGCGGATGCGGTTCAGAAGAGGACAAATGGGCCAAATATTGCAAGATACGTAAACATGTTACTCCTAATAAAAGTTTTTGCTTATAAAATAAATAAGATTCACGTTATAAAAAACCTAATTTTTTAAGGATACCTTGTTTATTAAAACCTTTAAATTAAATCCGAGCTTTATCACATTATTTTTTAAAGTCTCAAATATTATCTGTTACACCATTAGCAAAAGTACTAGTTTCTATATATTAAACAATAATGACACTTATGGACATGCTTGTCAATGTCTTTATGAAATGAAGCAATTATTTAATTTAAAATACTTCTCATCAAAATGAAAAAGTACTGAATAAAGGATTTTTATACTCCAGTATTATGGAGATAGCCAAGTATCATACCGCTACATCATGGAATGATTTAGCGATAAATTTGTAGACATCCGAATAACTGAAATGACAATCTACAACACAATAAAAAAACAGTTGCAAAGAACTGGTTCGGTTTTGAATCTCAAGAAGAAGAAGAAGAAGAACAACAAGAAATATGACGAAGACGATGCTCCTACAGTTTTAGTTCTTCAGTCTCTAAGAGAAACTCGTGTGAACTCTCCCTTATAAATAGTGCTAAACATCTTCTAGAAGTTGCGAAGAAACTTAGAAGCACATAAATTATTTCCATTCAAATCCCACTTTAACCAAACACTGAAAGAGGGCGATAAAGCGAAAAGACTAGATTTTTGTTTATGGGTGAAAGGCAATGTTTTTAGTGGAAATATCCATTTTTAGTAATTTATTATGTTTTATGATGAATGTACATTTCCTAATAATGGAACTGTAGCATTCCAGCAAGTCAGGTACTGGTCTCGAGAAAACTCCGAATTTAGGGAAATGAGACGACACAATATTTTACAAAAGTGAACGTGTGGTGCGCTATATCTGTCCAGGGCGTTATAGGGCCATATTTTTTAATAACACCTGCAATAGAATATGTTACTTAGAAATGCTGGATACATTTTTAGCGAACTCGAAAATTTACCACTAAATCTTCGCCAAAAATATATTTTCAACAAGATGGTTCTTCAGCACATTGTGCTCGCGAGGTAATAGAATGGCTTCACCTCAGATTTGGTACAAGGTAGACTGGTAGAAATGGCCCAATTTTGTGGCCCCCAAGAAGCCCCAACTTAACGTTGGCTAATATGTTCCTATTGGGCCATTGAAAACAAATTGTTTATGCTACTACAATACCAAATAATAGTGACGTGGTAAAAGGCAGAATTACCTAGGCTGTTCGTTTAACATCCCAGGAAGAAATCAGAAATTCCTTCAGACACCTAAGAAATCAATTAGAAAAATGTGTTGAATATGGTGGTGGAATTTTTTAATTTTGATATTGTATTGCTTAGTTTATGTCATATTCATTGGATAAAATATTCGTATTATTTAAAAATTGCACTTTAATAAGATTTTGTGTTTTGTATTTTGAATTAAATAATTGCTTTATTTAATAAATACATGGACACTAAACAAACATATCCATGGTTGCTATTATTGCTTAATATGTAGAAACTAGTACGCTGGTTAAAGATGTAAGAGAGAACAGTGGGGCCTTTAAAAAAATAATGTGATAAAATTCGTTACTTTTAACATTTAAATTTTTTAATGAAATATTGTACTTTGGCTTAGGGTTTAATTTAAAACATATTTTATATTTGTTCTTTTAATGGAAAATGATAAATAACGTTTTCGTATTTTTTATGCCACCTATGTAAAAAATTAAGGTTTTTATAACGTGAATCTTATTTATTTTAAAAGCAAAAACTTTTATTAGGTGTGACATTTGTGCGTATCTTGCAAAATTTTAGTCCATTTGTTCTCTTCTAAACTCCATCCGCGTACATACCGTATATTATCTGTCGACCGAAAGAATTTCTCGATTTTAAATATTATCATTTACAAAATAATTAAATTGTTAAACGATATTTAATCGTGGCAATTTCCTGCCGCTAACCGTTGTTTTGTAGTGTCCATAAACTCTGCATATTTTACAAAGATAAATTTTAAGTAAGACTATTCAGATTTGTGTTTTACATTTTTCACATCGTTTGCATTGATGGATTGGAAGGCACAACAGGTTGAGGTTTGCACATTCTCTTTACCGCAGCAAATAATGCTTATCTTAACCCCTGTTGTACTAGGCCAAGTTAAAAAAGTTTGCCACATTTATCAGGCTAAGTAATCCTTTCACTAGCTATCTCATGGAGGTTTCTCCCTAGGTATCGAGATCCCCTAGGTAGTTTGTTAATCTCCAACGAGTTATCGCCGCACATTCACATATAATACGAGACTCTTCTTCAGTACATAATCTGCACAGGGGTTCATCTTGATACAAAATCATTAGTGTCACAATGTTTTCTTAAGGCCATCCTGTATACTACTGGATATTACTCTTCATAAGTAATATCATTTTTGTGCCGCCTCAAAACAACAATAGTCGAGAATGTTATAAAATAATGGAACATTTCTCAATGGTTCACAATACAATAACACAAGAACGGTCGTTTTGATTTTTTATTAAGAATAGGGATTGTTTACATTTCGCAGACGCTTTCAGGGGGTCAGGAATTCTTTCTGTGTTACCAGCAGTAAATTTATCATTTTTTATCATTTAAAATGTCCTCACTATAACCAATCTTATTCCTAGGCCAATCAAAATTTTGGTCCGTGAAATATTTTTTTATAAAGCTGCCACTGGAATGACACACCAATGGCGGCGCCGTATATAAGAGACTACATAAGAGATAATAATACTTTATGTAATATGTAAATCTTACCTACTTAGCATTAAAAATCCGGACTGGCTTGGCTAAACATTTGCAGCATGGCGTATGTCTCTAAGGTCGCTTCCGTAAGCGATGTCCGATGCCGCGAAAAAATATTTTTATATAAAGAAATTGACCGTTCAACATCTATAGATATTATATTTGCGTAGTTGAAATGGTTTTTGAACTTATTTAACGGATCTGTATCAGCACTGTTACTATAGATATGTCAGTCTGGCAAAATCTGGATTTTTTCTCATTACACTGAAAAATTTTCCTTGACACAAATACTTGTCTCGTCATTTAAAGTTTGTAGCATTTTTTACGCGTCATCTTCTATTCGCAAGGATTCACCACAGGATAATCAAGTATTTTCTAACTTGTTTGTGGCATCGGTTAATTTTAATTCCGCATAAGTACAATGGATAGTTTTTAAATCTGTTTCTACTTGTATATTTTCAAATTTGATCTGCGTTTCTCTAATCACTTTTCAATTTCTAATCAATTATTTACCATCGAACTGTAAAATTAGGGATTTTATTTTTTGAAAATGTCGCAAAAAAACGCTGCCTCTTACCATGTAACCTATCGTGTAAAAATCGGTTGTGGAGATTCTGGAATACCAGGACACTCTTTATGAAATTCTCGAGTGGGTTTGGGATATTTACGGAAAACTGCTTTGGTGTTAGCGATTAATGTATCTACATTCGGATAGCACTTGTGAATCATTTCTGCTGTAAGATGTAAGGCACGCAATATACACGTAAAATGTAGTAAATGAGAATATACCTCTTCGGTGGAACGGCTTGTAGAAAGCATAACTGCGGCACCATCGCTAACAAGTAGTAACACTTGATTCGTTGACAGTTAAATTTTCTGTAATGTAGTTAATATCAGATGCTGAATTGCTTCGCTAGTACATTTTTCTAACCCAGTGCACATACCATAATGTTTTCCACAGAATGTTTTTAGAATCTGTTGTCTCGTCTACGGCTAACCACAGTTTTGTATTGTGTAGTTGAGATGTAATATTATTTTCAAGTCGTTCGCGCACAGCTGGTAAATATCTTTGCAACGTACTGCAGCCGCCGGGCAAATTCCATTTAGGATTATATTTCTTCCAAAACTGACAAAATGGTTCTTTATTTAAGAAAAATAACGGAACATTACACGAACACAGCATAATAAGTAAATCGAAAATAAATTGTGTATAAATGCGTTGTCCCCTTTTTTAATTTGTGTTTACGTGCCTTATACATAAAGATTTCTGAGAGGCCAATAAACTTCGTGACAAGCCACACATATTTTATTATTATTAATTTTGTCTAGCAGATCGAAAAAATTATCGATGGGGAGGGGGATAAATAGAAGAGACTGGGAAATTATCCAAAAATGTTAACTAATGTGTCATTTCCGGGGTTATTGAGGTCAGAAAATCTAATTTTGTCTAACAGATGTTAAAAAAATAACGGATGTGATAAAAAGAAGTGACTAGGAATTTCTTCAAAAATGTTAACTAACATGTCTATTTTTGGGCTAGCCAGGTCAGAATATCAAATATTTTCTAACAAATGCTAAAAGAGAAATTACGTAGGCGGGGGTTATAGAGAGAATAAAACGAGCGGCTGAGAGTTTCTTTAAAAAGTTAACTAGTATATCGTTTTCGGGGTTATTGAGGTCAGAAAATCTACTTTTGACTAACCGATGTTAAGAAATTTAACGGGGGGAGGGATAAAAAGGAACGATTGGCAATTTCTCCAAAAATGTTAACTACCTAACATGTCATTTACGGGGTTATTGACGTCAATAAATTTAATTTTGTGTAACAGATGTTAAGAATATTTATGACGAGGGGGGGGGGGGAGATAAAGAGGAGCGACTGCTAGTTTTTCCAAAAATGTTAACCAATGGGTCATTTTCGGGGTTATTGAAGTCAGAAAAGCTAAGTTAATGTAACGTATATAAAAAAAATACGGCGGGGAACGGGGGCGAAAGCAGCGGGTGAAAAATTCTTTAAAAATGTAATTTTCGGGGTTACTGAGGTCTGAAAATCGAATATTACATGTACATTATAAATTTACACAGGAATTTATAGAAAGAAATATTTTTTTTTGTCAAAAAAATTAACCGACTTCACAAAAGAAAAATCACTAAAAAGTGTGAAATAATATTTTGTCGTATTTATAACTGTATACACCGAAGTTCTGAACTTTGAAGTCGGCGCAAAGTTGCGCTTACGTTAAAGTTAAGAACTTTTGTGTACAAATTACTTAAAATCGAACGCAATTAGGCTGACTACCTATTAGGCGTAGTAATAAATAGGGGAAGTGTGCCTTTGATGGACCCATTGACATTCTCTTATAACTTTCTCAGTGACATTTCCATTAAAATGAGCTAGGTAAGTATTTGATTCTTAGTGTTAATAGATTTACCTTAGTTGTAATGTTTTTTAGAACAAATACAGAAAAAAGTCTATTTTACGTTTTTTTAAAATATGGCAAAGGGCCCATCATAGGCGTATATAGTCCTATGATGGACTCTGAAATAAAAGTAAAAAAGTCATTTAACTTTCCAAAGATTTGTATTAAACAAAAAAAATCGGTCTGTAGGAAACTTACTAAATAACCCTGTATATATACTTATATGTATTTCATATACAACTTAACGGAACAAAAGAAAAATTAGATGCACAATTCACAATCATTTTTTTTTTCTTTTTCCGCTAACGCCGGCACATTCATCGTGGCTCCAAGATCTGTATGTTTGGCAACGAATCCACATTTCTCGTGCTCTTGAGTGTGAAAATAGTTCGTTACAGTAAATACAAGCAACGTCCTCTGATCTATCATCTTCAAAATCGTTGATTATCTCGTCCTTGTCGGTATCATTGCCATTAAACACTTGCTTTTTTACTGTCCTAGCTTCTTGTTTTCTTATTTTGGCATTTTTTCCGCTGATTTTTCTTCGAGTTCTTCAATTTCAGGGGGCGAATTTAAGTACCCGGTTTTTTCACGTTTTCTACTTCTTTTTTGACCTGTTATGTCTGAAGAAACTACAGGTGGTGGAGTAATTTCTTGAACTGACACGTCGAGGCCTGATGATGATGAAGAATTGTGCACACCTCATGGCCTTGGTGTAGATTTCTCGTCGGTTGGTTCTTGTGATAAATTTTCAAGAGAATGTTCTGATTAATGGTTGGTTTCTGTGTGTTGTGGTTGCTCTTCAGAACTGTCAGTATTTTCTTGCGCAATCTGCTTGTCTGTTAATAACGATGGTGAAAACTCCCAATCTTGGAACACACCCGGGTTAATAGGATGAATTCCCGTTTTTTAAATGAGTTGATAGCAGTTAAAGGTACTGCACTTTTTAAATAGGCCGTGCTAAACAAATTTGCAATTTTAAATTGCGTCACCGCTTTGTCCGGATTCTGACGTAATCGTAATTGAATTTCTTGACCATAATATGTGTGAAGTGGTCTAAAAAACCGACATCTAACGGTTGGACATGGTGCGAACAAAGAGCTGGAAATCACAAGATGACGATTCCGTTCTCCTTTGCAAATTCCATAGCTTCAAGTCCTTTGCGGCTGCCATGGCCGTCTAAAAGTAGCAGAACTGGGTTTTCTTTGGATGCCTTTGTATCCTTTAAAAAATTATCAAGCCATTTCCTAAAGATTTCTTTTGTCGTCCACCCTTTTTCCTGCGCAAACGAGATACTTCCAACGTAAGAATCATTCATTAATTCATCCTTCATGCTTTGTCGCGGAAAAATAACAGCCAGGGGCACATATGTTCCAATTGCATTCATAGCACACACGATTGTAACATGCTTCCCTTGGCAGCGTACATTTTTGGCGATTTTTTCTGGACTGTAGTCCATATTATAAAGTTTCTCCGGACGAAAATCGTATTTATCCAAAACTTTAGCTACGCTAAAAAATAAGCAGATATGTTTGGCTTATTAAAAACCTGAACTCTGGTCAGCGTGCGCTCAGGTGTTCTCAGTGATATACGATTTTCGGTTTAAGAAACCTCTAACCCATTTCCATCCGGCCAGTCTGTTTTCATGATTAAACGAATGCTTTAGTTCATTTTTTTCAGCTAGCTCAAATACCAATCTACGCAAATCTTTGCTGGTAAGACCAAAGAATCGCGTCTCCATATCTATAATATGGCCAGATGTTTCCCTTTCTACATGTTCAGGAAACGTTTCTCTTCGTCCTCCTAAGTCACCCTTCGAACTTCCTTGCTGTTTTGTAAATCGTCTAATCAGCGTCGTTTTAGGGATATAAAATGTTTTTGCTGCTAATCTGTACCCCATACTTCCTTGTTGTAAGCTGTGCAGAGCTTGCTGCATGTCATGCTCTGTCCACTGCTGTCTTTTTTTGTGTACCCATATCAATAAGAAATAAAACTTAGATATAAATATTAAGACTATGCAATAGTATTTACTTTCCTATGATGTACCCCTGGTGGCCCATCTTTGGCAAATGTGCACAGTTTCAATTCAGCACCGATAATTTTGTTTTGATTATTCTATCCTAATTTTAAATGGATGTTTACGTGCCTTATACATAAATATCTCTAAAAGGGCAATAAGCTTCGGTGATAAGCCACACATATTATATTACCCATCATATTTTAAATCAGGAACTTCCCATTTAAACCTTCTAACACTGGGCGCTAACAATCGCGTGTTACTGCGCACTTTCGGCATATTACGAACTACCAAGTTTACAACGACGCGATAGAAAAATAGAATCAACAAGTAAACGTGCACACCACACACGATGGCAAAGCTAAACTAAATTGCTGCTGCAGCCGAGTTCCCCGCGATGTAATGCCACAGCATCACTCACGGTGGGCAGCTTTATTTTTGAAATCAAATTTTCGAAGACATGATTTTTAAGAAATAATATTTTCGAAAAGCAAAATTTGATACCAAAAAAATTTCGAGAAAAGAAGTTTTTAAAAACAAAATTTTCAAATATAAAGTTTGTCTAAATGCTAACAAAGAAAAGACAGAAAGAGGTCCTGGGCATACCTAAACAAACCTTGGTCAACCTCACAGCTTTAACTTTTTTTGAGTTCGCTAAGGTTTGCTTAACATCTTTTTCTCTCTGTTTTCTGTTTTCCATTTAGACTTTCTATACTCAAATTTTGTTTTCAAATATTTTTTATTCAAAATCACACAAGCAAACTCAAGAAAACTTAGTTTTTTGAGAAGTTTTTTTCAAAAATTTAGTTTTTTTATATTCCAAATTCCAAGATATTTCATACACCTCAAAATATATATGAAAAGTTCTTTTTTGTAAAGAAAAAATGTTTTTTTTCTCTAGAAACAATTTGCTAAGGTAAGCTGTCTATCGTCCAAAATAAGTTTTAAGCTGTTTCCTCTTACTCTCTGCAATAATATGTCCAGTGCCTATTTAGCAGAAAAATCAGGAAATATCACACAAAAGAAGTAGTTTTTCCTCTGTTTTGAACTTGGAAGGTTCTTTTGACTTCCATAACCGAAATCGACCGATCATGAAATAGATGGATTTTTAATTGTATTAGTAATTCTACTCATATTTGTTCTTGGTTTCTATGGTTAATATAGAAAATATTAAAAAGACATGCAAGAACAATGTACAAACCAAAATACTAATTTATTTTAACAAGGCTACAGTTCAATTTTTTATTTTTAAGCTGTCTGTGTTTATAGTCTTGTAAATATAAATTTAAGAATATAACAAAATGTTGCCTACACAACTATTAACACAAAATATTTCCGTTTAAAAAAGCACCTCCAAGGAGTATACCAACATAATAATTTGATTTAAAATTTATCGTATCTCTTGACACATGTTGTTATCGAGGGAAGCCGTTACTGATAGAAAAGTAAAGGCTGTAAACTACACATATTTTATTAAAACAACATAAAGAGCCTTTCTTGTTATAACAATGGAAGCTTCTCCTTATGCTGTAAAAAAAGTGTTAGGAAAGAAAATAAAATTTAATTTTAATTAAAAACAAAAAATTCTAAAAGATGGATAATTAAACGACCTAAGATGAAAATTGTTTCCTAAATTCACTAAAGGTTTACAATATTTACAGATATCTAATAGGAACTGAAATATCTAACTCGCCAAGAATTTTAATTGTTTGATTGTTTTGAGTCCTTTTAAAATATGTTTTAAAAAAATGTTTAGATAAAGGTGCCCAGTAGTGCCTGATTTTATAACTTGAGAGTGATAATGATAAAGTTTACAACATTTTCTAAGTTTTTAAAATTGAATTAATATTTCATTATAGTAAACTTAAATAAAACAATTAATAACTTCAGTTTTACGCAGGTTTATAATCTTGTTTCAATTTTTCGCAGCCTTATGCTATAATATTTTATCTGATTACGCTCCTTAACTTACAAAAATTAACTTCCAATTCATTAATACAAAAGTGTGCTATAAAATATATCAGTGGTATTTATTGTAATATTAAATGTATACCATACGCTCCACTAAAGCAGGAAGACAGGCTCTCAACAATCACAGTTTAATTAAAACTGAATTTTTATTGATAGTAAATTATACTCAACTTCTGGTTTTCTATGAGTTTTACGATTTCCTTTTAGTATATAATCTACTGTTTATCTTTCCTTTTATATTTTAAGTTTATTATATCGGTTGCTTGGCCATAGAAGCATGTAATTGTGAACAAAGTAATTCTAACGGGCATCTTTACATTCACTGGCTGCTTTCCTGTCGTCTAGTTAATAAAAAAAATATTCTGGTTTGAACAACTGTTCGCTGGATTATTTTATTTGTATTATAGTATTTTAAGTTTTCGAAATTGAGAATTTTTTTGATGGAGTTATTAAGACTTCCTTCTTTAAAGGTATCAAAAATATGTTTTTTCAAACTTGTTGCATGGAATTATTGTTGAGAGACAACACAACAACCTAGCTAACTTTTTAGTGTTCCGTGAAACGGAATACTATGTCTGCCACAGGCGATTTTCTCTGAAACTATTCGACGTAAAAATTTGAAATTCAACGCAGAGATAGAGCGTAGTGGCCCAATTATAGGCGTGAAGTATAAAAAGTTAAATTTTGATTCTGGGGGTTAATGTCAGGGGGTAAATTGGGAAATGGAAAAAAATTTCAAGGGTATCGTGTAGGGTGTCAAATGAAAGCTTATTGAAGCACGAATACAACAATATATTTGATTTTGTTTTGTTCGTTTTTTTTTAGAGAAGACGCCTAAAAATTACTGTCCCCCACACTAATCACCAAAAGGATCGCTCAGAAAAATCTGAAAAAAATCATGAACATTGAAAATTAGGTGTAGATTGCGGGAGAATTATCAAAAAGATGAATTTTGATTCTGGAGTTTAATTTCGGGGGTAAATTGGGCAATGGAAAAAAAATCCAGGGCAACTTGTATGGTGTCAAATGAAAGCCTATTAAAGCACGAATTCGAAGATATATATGATGTATTTTTATTGCATTTTTGAAACGTTTTTTGGGAAAAACGCTTAAAAATTGCTGCCCCCTCCCTTACTACCAGAAGGATCGTTTAGAAAAATCTGAAAAAAATCACAAGCATTGAAAATTTGGTGTGGATTAAGCGAAAATTATCAGGATTGAAAAATTCTTGCGCAGTTACTTGTTATAAACAATTTAATTGTTTATTTCCTCATAACTGCTGAACCATTGCTTTTAGAGGAAAAGTTTTGCGACAAAAAATATTTCTCACAATGTAGGAACAACTTTTGTTCTTACACGTTTACAAAATTTTAAATTTGGCCCACTCAGCTCCGCGCATTCGCGATGTGATACGGCGTTAGTGTTAGGCGGGTATCGCGGCAGATGGAAGGAGATTGGGCGGCCGAGGTTTGCTCAGGTTAAGTGGGAGGTTGATGGCACGGAACACTAATTGTGCAAGTATAGCTCGCACTTTTCCGATTTTTTTTATATGGCCATGTGTTTATTACCAGTGGTGAGCAGGATTTACTGGTTTCAATATATGCAGTGAAAGGCGTAACACCTTGTATTTAAATATGCTATGTTATTAACCGGCATATAGTAAGGTTGCAAAAAGAAAAAGAATGGGTTTTATGGGACACTAAAAGTAAATTTTACCACTTTTTGTAACAGTGTAGAGTATAAGGATTTACTACATAAAACACCCTTCATCTTCTTCTACTTGTCGCAACTTGCACGGGTTTAAATTTAAATAAACAAGTTGTCAGCATCGAATTATCTTGTTCTCTATGCCTAAGACCTGGGAAATTTTAGAGTTTTGGAAATATAGGACAAACCTGTATTAAGTAGTAAATAGGACTTATAAGTGCTTTACAAGAACAGCTAGAAATATTTTTAAGAAAGAAAGTTATTATTAATAGGTTTTAAATACGCCACTCCACCAAGCTGAAAGTCATTTGATGTTGCCATTCGATCAGACCAAACAAAATGTTGCAGTAAACTTTCATTAGCAAACCCTAATATGATTTCTAACATCCTTGTTACATTGCCTGTATCACAGGCAATATAACTATACATACATTGCCTGTGCCTGTATGTACTCCAAAACAGATCACAGAGTAAGCTCAGACTGACAAGAAGTCCCAATGACCCAACATTATTAGAAATAGCTAACAATATTACAAGGTCAAAGAAGACGATATAGGTACTCGTATACCTGATATTAATGAGCATTATTTATTTGTTCATGCCAAATTACGAGCACTATCAAAACATTATAGTTGAAGCATTATTGAATGAATTCATAATGGTAATTGTCTAGAAACCTCAAATTAACCTTTGTTATAGCCACATTTATATACTTCCGATTCCTTGTCCGGTTTTAAAAATACCATTGTGAGTTTATTTTTAGAATCTTTAAAAAAGGGCCACCTCTGAACAATTGTAGCTTTCCAGCTAACCTTGCTTATCGTCTAATATGACGCAGAACACGAAACAGAGAATTTTAAATTGATTTCGAAAATTCTCTTAAAAATTTGTAATGGGTTTAAAATCACGTGAAGTCCAAATAATAGTATGTAAGTATAATGTCACTTTTAGACATTCCCCAACTTTAAAAGAAGAAATTTATTTTATCAAAGAAGATTGTTTAAATTGAAAATGTGTAATTAAATTGAACAGATACTTTGTCAGAATGAAAGAATAAAGCTCTTGTAATAAAGTCATAGAAAGTAATTTTATTACAAGATTTTGTGATTTCAATTTTGTTTTAAGAGCCGCATTCTTTATGACAAAATTCTAATGTTTTTCAAGTAAGTCTTTGTAGAAGTACCTACTGAAAATAAATTCCAATAATTACAGAGTTTCTAGAAATAAAAAAATTGTTCTTTACTATAAAAAAAATTATCCGCAAATATTTATTACTTAGAAACCTCGGTGTGGTCCCCTCACACCATATCGCTCAAGTTTGGGCAAAATATTTTTTTGATCCTGCCCGTCAAATGCCTTCGACAAGTCCAGAAATATATCCATGGATAGGTTATGCTCCTCAAATCCTGTTATGATTTTGTCCACAAAGGCATATACAGCTGTTTCAATTGATTTACCTTTAAGGTAACCATGTTGTGAGCTGCTAAGTAACTTTTGCGCATAGGAGAATTGCAAAAGTCTGGAGGTTATTGCCACTTCAAAGATCTTTGAGAAGGTAGGTATAAGACTTATGGGCCGGTAGTTCTCAATCAATATAGGATCGCCCTTAACAAGTGCCAATTTCAGAGCGTTGGAGAAAATGCCATATTTAAAAGAATTATTTATAATGTGACACAGAGGCACTGCCACTTCCTCAGCACATTTTTTTAAGAGGTTGGAAGAGATTTCATCATGTCCCGAACTCATTTTGTTTTTAAGCCTTGATATTATGTGGAGAACTTCACCAACAGAAACAGATGTTAGGAAAAAAGATTTATTGTTAAGAGGCACAATACAAGACAAATCATGAGACAAGTTGTTAAACTCATTGCCGATGATGTTTGGATCTCCAGGAAGCTGGCAGTCCCGGCTCTTTGTATTTCCTCCATTTATTTCCTTAACAATCTGCCAAACACATCTTGACTTATTGTCGCTCGAAGTTATACGTCTGCCATATTGAGCAGCCCGAGCCCTTGCCAGCAGACCATTGTATTCACGCTTCTTTGCCCTATACGCCTCAACATGTCTGTCCTCAGAACTTCTATGCACCAAAAGAACATCCAGTTCTTGTTTGCAAGCTTGAATTTCAGCATTTTGCTGCTTTGAATATTTCTTGGTTCCATTTCCATTGTTGAGAGATTTGATGGGAAAACAATGGTTAAATATAGGCATATAGGCAATAAAGTAGTTCTGAAGATGAACCTGGCCAAAACCAAGATAATGTACAACGAACTGGTAGACAAACAAGACATACAAGTAAACGACACCATACTGGAAATAGTAAAAGAACACAGATACCTGAGCCAACTAATACACATCTCGGGATCTCTACTACCAGAAATCAACAGAAAAATAAAACTAGCATGGAGAGTATTCGGTAGAAACTCAATCATATTATTCAAATCTAAAATGCCACTCCACCTAAAGAAGCGAACGTTTGATCAATGTATACTGCCAGTCATGACATTCTGATGTAAAACGTGGATACTAAAAACAAATATAACAAGAAAACTCCAGGTAGCACAAACGGCTATGGAACGATGCATGCTAGGAATAACTAGGAGGGACCTCAAAAGAAATGGAGAATAGAGTGGATAAGACGGAAAACCCAGGTGATAGACGTCATCCACACGGTCAAGTCCCGAAAATGGCAATGGGCGAGAAGAACTGACAATAGATGGACCACAAGAATTACACAATGGTACCCCAGAGGCGTGAAAAGACCAAATTTAAAATGGGACCATGATACAAAGAAATTATCAGGACTGTCTAGGCCCGCATAGCCAAGAATAGACAACAATGGGCCGAAATGAAAAATGAATATGTAAGAGAGGCTATACCATGATTGGAAATGGTTGAAACAGCTGGAAATGATGATGATGATGATTGCCCTTTTTTATTACCATGAACAAACAAGGCAACATTAAATGTCACTAACATGCATAAAGTTCTTACATGTTAATGACAAAAGTCTATTTTAATGATACTTTTGTATATCTCTTTGATCATATTTATTATTAACATGGGCAATTTGTCACTAACGTGGACGTAAAGGAATTTTAAGCGCTGTTGTTAGACTAATAAATAAATGATGAAATTGTTGAAGTTTTAAATAAAGTTAAATACTTAGGAGTTATTATTGATAAAAATTTAAAGTTTAATGATCATGTAGATTATGTTTGTAAAAAAATATCAAAAAAATTGGGAGGTTTAAGTAGATTGAGAGAATATTTAATTCTTTATAGTAAGACGTTAGTATTTAATTCAATTGTTCTATCTCATTTTATTTTCTGTAGGTCAATTTTATATATGTGTTCACAACAGAATAAAAATAGATTACAAATACTACAGAATAGAGCCATGAGAATCATACTGGGGTGTGATAAATACACTAAAATAACCGATATGTTAACAAGTTTAAAATGGATGAATATAGAAAACATTTTCTTTACCGCACCATGGATTTATTAAGAAAGGATTCGATGTCCGTATACTGTGAGCGTATCGAACCTGAAGCCTTATATTTGTTGTTTGTTATGAAAACATTTCCCCTAGGGGTTTAGTTTACGAACTACATAATTGAATCAAGAATGGTAGTAGAAAGAGATAAAATAGCATTGGAGTGTTGGAGCTCAGAAGTGTTGCTGTCTCTGCTGGTTGTTTAGAAAAACTGTCTGAACACTCGGTTACACGTACGTCTTTGTCTAATGAACTAGACAAGAAAAAGTGCGACTTATAATTTATAAATGACTCGGAGAGACTTTAGATAAACCTTTAGAAATAATATAACCTATAAATAATAAAACCTTTTGAACTTAAATTTATTATTATTTAGCAGAAAAATAAAATATTTTAGGTCTTTTATTACTTTTATTAAATCTTGTGACGCTTCTAACGTATTTTTTGTACAGACATACAAGGTAAAACAAGATGTGGCCAATGTTTACAAATTGTGTTTACAGTGTCGCTTAGAATGGTTTGTTTTGGCTTCAAAGAATGTTAAATCATCCCGCATCCATTCTTAATAAATCCATGTATCGCACTCTTATTGTTATTCATAAAATAAATTTAAATTTATCAGCACCTTATTATAACAAATAACAATTTTTTGGCTAAATTTGATGAAATTCATGAACACAATACAAGGGGAAGAAAAAATTTAATTTTCTAACATAGGAATTTAAAGCAAACACAAAATTATATTTTTTTAAAGGTATTTTAGAGTATAATAAATTAAGTAGTGCAATTAAAGAGAGCAGTTTAAAATCATTTATTAAAAAATTACAAACGAAAATTTTAAGCAATTTAAACCTTATTCGATAAAATTCAAAATGGATTAAAATTACCTACCTGCAAATCAAAAGAAAGAAAGGATATAGAATAAATTGCATATTATATTTTAAAATTATATTAAATAGCTCTGTAGCTAATAAACTTTGTTATTATTATTCTTAGTAGGATCTTTTAAGTGCCACTAAGAGAAAATTATTTTTTTTACGTTCGTTGTTTTCCAATTTAGGTTTATTAAAATAGACCCGACCCGATGACTCATATAACTTTTTGTAACCTCGCTTACCTATCCGTGAGATCGCCCACATTTTTAGAAACACCCTCTATATTTTTATCTTAGATATTTACAGAAACACTGTCATCAGATTATGAAGAACAGATAGACAAATGTTTTTAAATTCGAAAACATCCCCAGCCGCTGGTTTACGTTTTGTTAACACTGAATCGGATAAGATCTTTACGCTTTTACAATTATTAAGTTTAAAGATGGTTTAAAGCAACTTCTAAAAGCTTTTTATTTTTATTTTGTTTCGAAAAATACAAAACAGAATTTTGCTGCGTCTGTTAGTGCACTTGCTGTAGTGTTGTAAGAGTGTAGTTTTATTAAATAAAAGGAAATCTATGGATTTTGATATTATAGTATGTTGCTTCGAGTTTCATTTTGTCAATTTACTTAAAAGTGTGTTTCACAGATTTTCAATCTCCCATTGTCTTAAAGGATTTCTGCCACAACCAATGTATAAGTGTATTTTATACTTTGAACAAAAAATTGCTAAATTTAGTGAATAGTATAATACAGTATGTCCACGGATGGGGTAGAATAGACGACAAATGGACCAAAAAGTAAAAGATACGAAGAAAGGTCATTCCTTATGAAAGTATTTGCTTGCTTTAAAAATATGATCCAGTGTGCCAAAGATTTGTTTTTTTGTACAGATTATGCAAAAAATACAAAAACGTAAAATTTGGTTAAGAATAATGTTGCTTTTTTAAAATTTTTTATTCAAAACGTTAAATAAAAAAGTTGTCTTAATTTTAAAAGAAATCTTATTCCAGATTTTAAATTTCTAAGGCTGTTTGTACTGAAGGTTGACTAATCTGAAAACATTATGAAAGCGTATGAAAGTTCACGTTGTTACGTTTTATTTTATCACCGACCCACAAACAAAAATCCAAGCGTTTGTACTCTCTCTATCTTTCAAAGTTTAGTTAAAAGTTGGTTTAAAAGGGCGAATTTTAATTTCCTTAAACACATTTAGAATATGGCTTTTTTACACAATTGTAAACTTCGGGCTCGTTTTCTTAGAGACATAATAGAATTTTTATCAGCAGATTGCAAAATTTATACTGCAGAAGTATCGCTTTGGTCGTATCTTTTCTTGGTCTTTTTAAATCAATAACGGATCCACTTTTTTTCAAATTTCAATACTAACTTATGTACTGAACTTCTGCATAATTGTACATTTTGAAACTTTTTTTGAAACATCTCAATAACAACGTAGCGATAACAGTTCTCGCTATTTCTTTAGTTTTGTATAATAAATATTCTTTCCTGTATAGACAACATCTTTATTATTTTGACAAATATGTCACAGTTATAAAAGTGTAATCAAATAAAAAAGGTGAGAATCCCGAAAAACTGTAACATTAATAAAGGTGAATTATTTTTATTTATAATAATGTAATTTTAAAATAAAAACAAAACAAAGTTTATGCAGAGGACACGTACAAGTTTAAGAAGCAAAAATAATTTGAATTCGTTTACATAAGTACTTAAATGAATCTTCCAGGGTTGCCATATCACTCATTAAACCTTAATTTTAGGAAAAATACTGCGATGATATTTGAAGCGATAATTTACTTAGTTTTTTTAATATATTTTATAATTTATTTATTCCGGGAGTTAAGTGCCCAGGTTGGGTTGGGGACTAAATTTTTAACGGGATCCCGGGATCTCGGGATTTCGGGATCCCGGGATTGCAAGCCCTAGAAATATTATGCTAAGTAAATAAGTACACTCAAAAAAATATAATGGTTTAATGTAACAACAAAAAATGTTTACCTAACAATCCTCCTAATTTTGTTAAATCAAACTACACTTATGGTATATTCAAATAAAAACTGGTTGTTACTACAACCAACAATAAATTGTAGTACAACAAAACAAATAATAACTAAAAAAAACAGGCGAAACTGACTAGTATTTTGTTATCTTACAACTAATTTGTTAAATTTTGTCAAATCAGACGAGCAATTGTACGTTTTATTTTTAACTAACACCTGATTGTGGTTAGTACTTACTATTACAGTTTGCCAAACTACTATAATTGGCAAATTACCAAATATTGTCGTACACCTAAACCACAGTTTCGTTTTTAAAAACAAAATATTGCTCCGTTACCTTCTTTGAAAACCAGTTATAGACGAGACAACAGTTTGTAAGTTTGTTATACTATTATAGTTGGTAAGTTAACAAATTTTTGTAAGTGGACTCGCAGTATGGTTTGCTAAAACAAAAGATTTTTGTTGCTATACATTTTAAGAAGTTGATACAGACAGGATTTAGTTTGTTGCACTCCTATAACAGTAAAGTAACAAATAATATTGTAAATCAACCAGTGTTGTATTTCCAACAACAAAATATTGTTTCACTACCCATTTTAACCGATTAATACAAATATTATTATAGAATGTTAAACTTTTTCTGTATAAAATCAAACAGTCTTTTCGGTTCCAAAAAGAAAACATTGTTCCCCTACCCAGTTTAACGGTCTTAACGCGTAGTAGTTGTTCATCGGTGGTTGTGTGTTGTGTGCTGTGCAGTACTGCAGTAAATAAACAAACATACCCTTTTATTTTCTTTGATGTGCTGTTCCATTTCCATGTCGCATCTCTCTCAAGTTGCCCAGATAAGAAAGAATTCTCCCTCAGCAAATCATTTTTCGATTGATATTTTATTTATTTATTTATTTATTATTTATTTATTGAACAAGTATCAACAGCACAGGTGCCAATTACAGATACAATTATAGGTACATTCCACTTAAACTATGCAGTATATAACCAGAAAAAAGTCCAACAGAAAATCAACATTAAAACACAGATACACAGAAATACGTCAATACAATAAAAACCCACTCAGACAAATACGTGGTTACATATGTAAATCATTAGTTAACTGTCTTTCAACTTATTTTCGATTAAAATTCTGAATTGGGTAAGACTAGTCGTATCCACATCAATATCAGACGCATACAGATTAAAATAGTAGCACATCTTATAGATTGGGGAATTCTTGTACAGATTTGTTCGAGGATGAGTCAGATAAAAAACATTAGAGGCTCGCGAATTAATTCTATTGATGGCAAATGGCAGCTTACCAAGAATGTCAAGAATGATATTAATAAAATGTCAATTGAAAAAGTAACTAATGTCATAATGGTTAAGAGCTGTGAGTACACGGAGTTAGTAAATTCTCTTATAAACCCCTTAGGAAGTGACAGCTCTAAGAAATCTGTTAAATAGTTGGGGATTTGGACCCCTATCAAGATCAAAGATTCAACCACAATATTGAAGAACTATTCAGGGTGTTCTATTAAAATAACAAAATTGTACCCGAAACTCGAACATTTTGTTTTGCGTATTACAATCAGTTGTTTCAGTAAAATGACAATAAAACTTATCAAACTGCAATACTCTGTATTCTATAATATACTGTATTTCACTTTAAAATTGGGTATGCTTTAACGCAGCGTTTCCCAAACTATGGTACATGTACCACCAGTGGAGCTAAACCTCTGACATTATTTTTAATTTTTTAGGATCCAGAAGTATGTTTTAAAGCAGGTAATATTATGTTCGCTTTTCCTATAAACTTTTTTATACATACGTATATTTGCGGGCAACACCAGTGGTACTCTGTATGAAAAATAGCGAAAGCGATCGGGGTCTCTGCAAATTCTTACTATGTATCACCGTTCGGTATGTTTCGAAGAGACACCGGTCGCTATCGCTATTTTTCTTACAGAGTGCCACTGCAGATTGACATTTAGGCTCTAAAATATCTGATTTTGTTTTTTATTTTGTTATAAAAACCTTTACATTAATAATTTATTTATATGTCGAAGTCAAAGCGTGGCTGTAAAGTGTCTAATATTGTGTTTGATTTTATATTATAATAAGGTTTTTATTAGTTTAAACAAATGACATATGTTTCAATACTACTGATTTTGTCTTTAGAAGATCTTTAGTTAGTTTAGATTTAATTAAATCATTTATTTTAGGTTGTATTTTGTTTGTTGTAAAATTTATAAAAAAGTTTAAATCAATATAAACAAATAATAAGCTCTGATAAAATCTGTATTTTATTTTAAGTTGTTAACATCAACAGACCACTAAGTTTGTCACTCGGTTTGTCATAAGTTAAGTATGTATTCATGTCAATGAACTTCCCATTACAGTTATTTGTTACTAAGACATACTAGGTTTGAAAAAACCATTGATGTTGTTACCCAACTAAAAACAAACATTGCTGTGGTGAAATTGGGTTAAGCTTTAGGTAAAAAGGTACCTTCAAAATCAAACTGTTCAAGCCATTGATTTGAGTTCCATATAATCATCCCTAAGGCCAGGATAACAACAGCTACAGACAAAATTAAAAATTTATTGGGCCACTCAGACTACCTTGTACTACGTAAAATAAAAAATAAATCTAATAAAATTGAAAGTCAATCTGAATTGGGTTATGGTAAAATTTCTAAATCGTAATGTGGCTCTTAAATTTCATGAGTAAATTAAAATTGGATAACATTTTCCAGATGTCCTGAAGATGACCTTAATCTAACGAAACCCAGCATGAAACCCTTTATTGGATACTCTAAAACAGTTGTAGCTTAAGCAATTTGAATTTTTTGCTTTTTCAAGTATTTGCTGTGCAGGAAAGTAAATAGATCAAAAATTAAACTAAACTGCTGGCCACTCGAACTTACACATACAGATTTTAAGGCAAAATTTAAAGTTCAATATTTTCAACAGGAATGCAAATTTTTGAACGCGTCTTGCAGATTTTAAGAGCTAGTTTTTTTCAGATTAAGCTGCATGACGTATATTTATCGTAGGACCATAGGTTTATTATATACGGGGTGATCAATCATAAGCAAAAAATCAAAAAGTTTGTATAAGTGAAATTTCCGCAAAAAATTTTTTTGGTCGTTGCAATATGGTTCGTTACTAAGGTAATATCAATATCTCTAGACGTTTTTGTCACTTTTTGGATTAAGGCCCTTAGGTCTTGTACACACTACTAAACATAAAATTTGGGTAGCAAAATTTTTAAAATGCTATAACTTGACATTGGATTGACGGTTCTTGATGATTTTTACGGATTTGGAATCCTTATTTCACGTAGATTTTCTATAATCTAAGCATTTTATTTGGGGGTTGGAATATACAGGTTCAAATTTACACATTATACCGGGTCGATAATAGACAAAAACGTAGCGACAAGAACAAGTTTATTACATTATATTCTACAATATACAAGATTGGTTAACAACGGCCAAAAGTCAATTCTTACAAAATTTATAATTCTAAACCTAATTTAAAGGTTCCTGCAATCCCTAAAAAAACCGTCAATCCAATGACAAGTTATAGCATTTTAAAAATTTTGCTACCCAAATTTTATGTTTAGTAGTGTGTACAAGACCTAAGTGCTTTAATCCAAAATGTGACAAGAACGTCTAGAGATATTGATGTTACCTTAGTAACGAACCATATTGCAACGACCAAAAAAATTTGTTGCGGAAATTTCACTCATACAAACTTTTTGATTTTTTGCATGACTTCATTGATCACCCCGTATATAATAAACCTATGGTCCTACGATAAATATACGTCATGCAGCTTAATCCGAAAAAAACTAGCTCTTAAAATCTGCAAGACGCGTTCAAAAATTTGCATTCCTGTTGAAAATATTGAACTTTAAATTTTGCCTAAAAATCTCTATTTGTAAGTTCGAGTGGCCAGCAGTTTATTATTATTTGTTTGTGTGATTAAACCTACATGCATTGGGTTAAAGTGATTTAGTATTGTAGATAGAGTATCTCGTAAACGGGGAAATGCTTAGTAAACAACAAAATAGTAAAATACAGAGTTTAATTTTAGGTCAAGCAAAGAAGGGTAAGTGAACAAAAAATGGTTAAAGTACCATCAAGTTTGTTGTTTTACTAAATAATATGGCGACTAATCAAACAAATGGTTGAATACCAAAAAAGAAGATCGGTGTACTATTTAATTTGTTGTTCTTCCAAAAATTATGATCACTGATCCAAAAGATGTTTTAATAACAAAAAAGGTGATCAATTTACAATTTTACTTGTTGGTCTACATGATATTGTGGTTGGTGGACAATTCTTAGTCTAACGACACAATCTGTTTAACTATTCTTTCCTGGTTAATTTGACTACAGAACTAGATAGACGCATTTTTATATGCTCTTTCTAGTTGATTTTACCCATCATTTTCTTTGAGTGTATGAAATTGACGTTTTACGGTACTATAATAGCTTTTTTATATGGTGATCAAATAATATCCATGTAAATTGTAAAAAAAATGAAACAAATATGTTTAGTGTAGTTTTATTACCTAAATATAAACGTTTTAACTTGACTAAAAACAATTATCTGCAGTAAACCCACCCCCTGAATTGATGCCAGATTTAAGGGTCTTTGGCCCCACTATGCGGTGCAGAATTTTACACCACCACATTTTTCCCAGCTGTACGATTTGTTTATAAGGCCCCTTTTTTATTATTATGAACTGGACTATTTAAGTCACTGAAATTATTTTTCCCGATATACGAGATCAAAGTTTTAGATACCAAGGAGATAACAAAAAGGCTAAATTTTGTGAATTTATCAATTAAAGAATTATATTCAGAGAGTCATACCATGTCCAGTTTTGGTGCCATCGATAAATTAATATTCTTTTTTAGGTGCTAGACTTTTTTTAAGCAATTTATGTGTTGATTCCCTGCACTATTATTTCAATATACTTTAAGCTGTTATAGCTTGCCTTCCTCTTTAGTATTAAACCGGTTAATGAAATTTTAACTGCATTTTCTTTCACGCTGGCAAAAGTCGAAGCTAATTAACATATTTAATTATTTAATTTGATAGCCTGATCGAAATCTTATAAACTTTGATAAAACAAAATCCATCTTCATACTAAATAAATAATATAAATGAAACGTTTTGCACCAATACGAAACTCTGTTATTGTTACGCAAGTATTTCTCAAATAAAAAACACATACAATTGGACATGAAAACACATCAAAGTGGACATATCGTATTGAGTTTTGGCCCTTTTATAGGGATATTAAAATACTACAAAAATGTAGAGGGCTAGCGGCATCAAGAGCAATCAATAATTTTTTAATTTGAGCACCAAAATTAGTACTTCTCTGAGCAAAATAAAAATGTGTTATATATACAGTTTGTCCCAAAATGGAATACCGCACATAAAACATGTAGGGAGTATTTGTAGCGATTTCACTTACCTCTCCGGAAATAAATCCTGATTGTTCCGTAAATAGAGACTTCAAAAACTTTATGATTGGAGAGATAGTTGTCACTATTTCGGCTTACACATGACTAATTTATTACCCAGGGCCGTTCTTGGGCAGGGTGCAGGGTGCTGATGGTGCCCTTGCACCAGAACGACCTAACACGAGGGGCGGCCAACGCCAGAGAAAAACTGATTGAAACCGGTAAACTAAATTAAACCCCTTAAATTCAAAATAAATTAAGACGGAAAACAGTTTTCAAAATAGAGCGAACAACCGCAATCAGAATAATCGAGACTTACCCGATATTAAGTTTTAAACGAACACAACATAATGATTGATTTAGGAGTATATTTTCTAATTGATTATTTTTATTAGGTAGGTGTAAATTTATATAAATTAACGCAGTTTAAAACGATCTATTTATTTATTTATTTATCTTGCTGCTTTATCCTTCTAAATAAAAGAAATATTTTATTTTTCATTGGATATTAGGTTATCCTCTTTTTGTTTATTCCTTGCTAGTAAAATGCCAATTTTATTGGTAAAATTTGCGCGTATTTTTGGATATCATTACATTAATGATAAAGTCAACGAATCAACCAGAAGTTTTCATTTTAATTATTATTATACCATTTAAGAATATTTTTAATATCTATTTTATACAGCAAATTAAATGCTTTAACAACCTTGCATCTCATAAAAGCAAGTAATTGAAAGCAAAAAAAAATTTTTGCACATTTTTTGGTTGGGGCGGAAATGTTAATTTTGCGCCAGGGCGGCAATCACTCCATGAATGGCCCTATTATTACCGAATCTATGTATTTGTATACTGCATCATCATCATCATTGAGTCGTTCAATCTCTTGGATTATGGTTAACACTCGGTGCGTTTAAAATACCTTTATTGGGTGCACTACTCCCCTTGTTTCTTTTGCTATAACTTTTTACTTGCCCGGGCTGCCTACGTTATCTTTCTCCATTCTTTTCTGTTTCAGCATTTTGATTTCCAAACTGTTATTCCCAGGGTTCGTGTGTCTTCCTCTGTTTGGTTTCGCCAAGTGTTTCTCGGCCTGCCTCCGCCCCTGGGCCATAGAGGTTGTTACGTTGTTGCGTACCTACTCTTCTCACCGTTTCTGTTGGATTTCTTCTCATTATCTGTTCTACCCAATTTAGTCTGTGCCTTTATAATATATCTTGCTATATTTTATCCTCCCAGTTCTTCTATTTATTTATTCTTTTTTACTCTTCCCTCTTCTTCAGTTGTAATAGTTGGTCGTAGCACCATCTTCAATATTTTTCCCTCAATTATCTTTAGATCTTCTTTCTTATTTTTATTTATAACCGTGGTCTCTAGGGCGTATGCAATGACTGGTCTTATAAGGTTTTATGTATATTCAGGCATAATTCTTGCTTATTTACCGATTTCGATGAACTTTTTTTTATTTTGTGGATTTCTCCCGAATGGACCCATTTTAAGGATTTCTGCTAACGTGAGAGAAAACCTAAAAAATTATTAAAAACTAAAAAGATGGACAAATTTTGTGTGTATACTTCCGAATGGGGGCACCGATTTCAATAAATTTGTCTTCGCTATGGTTAGCATGGCGGCCTGGTAATTTCGTTCTCATTTAACTTTAAAAAAATAATAAAGGGGATGGGGGATAAAACCAGAGCGGCTTGGTATGTTTTCAAAAATGTTGACTAATATGTCATTTCGTGGTCTTTGAGGTCAGAAAATATAATTTTTCCTAGCAGATGTTAATAAAATTACCGGGGGCGGGATAATAAGAAGCGGCTTGGAATTTGTACAAAAATGTTAACTAATATGTCATTTTCGGGATTACTAAGGTCAGAAAATCTAATTTTGTCTAACAAATGGTAAATATGTGATCAGGGGGGCGGTAAAAGGAGCTGCTGGGAGTTTCTTTAAACTTAACCATAAACTAATATGTCATCTTCGGTGTTATTGAGGTTAAAAAAGTTAATTTGGTGTAACGAATGGTATCATTAAGGATTCCTATTTTACTTAGTTTTTAAGTTTACCATTAACTACAGTTATAAATACGTAAAAATATTCGTTCATACGTTTCAGTGCGTTTCCTTTTGTGCTTTTCATTTTTTTGGAGAAAAAAAGTTAATTTTCCGCTAGCCTTACCACCTACTGTATTGGCCAAAGCTTGTTCTTTATCTTATTTTCCACATTTTGTTCTGCAGTCGTAAAATCAAGTCCTGCTTTGTTCGAATTACAATTGGCTGTCTCCGATATATATATTTCAATTTATACTGTATAATATAGCGACAACTAGCGATAAGCTGAGAGAAAGCGCTAATTAGGCTACCGTGTCAAAATAGTTTTTATTATTAATTAAATCAATTAGGACTTTTAAAGAAATTTATAAATTTAAAATTATATAGGGCTTTTTTTATCTTAAACCTACTTATGTGAATTAGTAAATCTGTATATTAAAAACGCAGAGATCATCTCTCCCTTATTTTGAAGCTTGTACAAAACATAGCTTGATTATTCTTTTTTTTTTACGAAAGACTTTTCTTCCCATTGAGCCATCACTAAAAATTGTTTGTCTAAATAGGGCATAAATTTCCAAAAAAGTTCATTTTGACATAATATTATTTTATGGTGATTCAATTCAGAATAGTTAAAGTATAAGTCAAGCTTTTTCGATCACTGCGTCTGATTTGTTTCTGTCTGTTTGATTGATTAACAATAATTGTACTCATTACTCATACTTAGTACGCAAAGCTGACGTCGCCGTCATCTACATTTGGTCTTGCCGCGCAACTCGTTGTGACAGGTGCTCTAACCAAGAATTGTCGATGTTTTCATAGAAGCCCTATACGACTTGCAGTAACTCATATACGAGGGGTATGGAGGGCTTGTTGAGTTTCGTTTTATTAGTTATAGAAAAACAGTGGAACATCGGTGTAGATAACTTAACAGAAAGCGTAAAAAGCGAGTAAAATTTAAAAATCAAAAAAATAATATGGCGAGCCCTTAAGATTAGTTCAGAACTCGCTCATTTGATGTTCAGTTATTTTTTCAGTTATGTTCCCTGATGGTTCTTATACAAATCTGCAATTTTTTAATTAAACATCTGTCTATCTCTTCAAATAAAAAAGTTATCTATGCTCTAAATATAATCAGCAACCATTTTGCTTTTTGCGGAGATTCTTCGAGCATATTATTTGGCTTTTAGGCATAAATTATTAATATATAAATATTAGAATAAAGAAAGAAAAACTGTATGTTGTTAGTACTGGAAGAACTATGTCTGTTCTTACGCTACATTTTGAAAAATGAATTGCCTATTAGAGAAAAATCTTTATAAATATGCAGGAAAATCTTATAATAGAAATTGACTTATACTAGCTACTTAAAGTAACAAAAAAAGTAAATATTTTACAATACAAGATAATAACAACAGCTTTTATAAAATGAAATTTTCTTTCTTTTTTCTAATATCTACCTATGTACACATATGCAGTAAATTTTGCATTAAATTCAAATAATATGTTCTAACTATAGTTTTGAGTTATTATTAAAAGCCTGTTTCTATTCTATGCTGTGAATCTCATACTAAACACACTGACATGGACAGAATTATTGTGACATGTATAAAATAGATATGCAGGGTATTACAAAAAGATGTTAAGAAATTTAAGGGCAGATTCTACATCTAAAAATATGAGAATAAGTGTAAATAAACACGGATCCTCAAACGCTTCTTTTTCGAGATACAGGGTGTTTAATATTTTCACACCTCAAGTATTCCGAAGAGTTAGGAGAAATATGCGAATACGATTTAGAGCATGTATTGAAGCACGGAGAAGCCATTTCTGACATCTGCTATAAACTTAAATCAAAAAACACAGTTTCCTGAGCAAAACATACGTTTAAAAAAAAGTCACTTTCATTTTTTGTTCTTATTGTAAGAAATAAATTAATTTTTATCTCGAAAACGGTGCGTCAAAACGAAAATGCTCAGGAGCCACTTTTCACCCAGAATTAATTGGGCTTTAAGAGAACGATATCAATTTTGTAAAAAATCAGTGGCGTGCCATTTTTTTCGCTAAAAATAAAGACTTACCAGCACGCATGCCACTGATGCAAGTACATTACAAAATAAATCTTTGCTTGTAAAGGTACCCTTTGATTACATACTGGCGTGTACCAAAATCCATGTCAATATCTTAACGCATTTCGAGAAATTAAAAAGAATCATTTAAAAATTAAAATATTAAACACCCCGTATCTCGAAAAAGAATCGTTTGAGGAGCCATGTTTATATACACTTATTTTCATATTTTTGAATGTAGAATCTCCCTTAAAATTTCTTAACATCTTTTTGTAACACCCTGTATACAAGATTGTTCAAAAGAAATTCTTTTTTGTAAATTAACTAGTGTGGTTTCTGATCGAAACGTATATTTCGGCAAATTGTTATTTACTGTACTGTGACTTAGGTATGTTTTTCGAAGGGAAATACGTTTATGTATAAAAATGCAATTTATAGCAAAATCTCCATTTTGCTAAAAATTTACTTATATTGTTCATGAAATGACTGATTCCATTCTAAATTACTGTTACCTCTCCCGTCGACGGTTATATTGAAAAGGTGAATATATGTCTACTGTGAAAGCTTATCAAATAATTGACAAAATAACTTACTGTCTCCAGAAAATTGGGGCTAGAAGACAACGAGGGGGAAGTGACTTCCGTTATAACTTACATATAAAGGGATTACCTATATTTACTTGTTCGCGTGAAGAGGCCTATTATTGGTCGAAATTAACACATTCAACGTGTAATTTTTTTTTATTTTATAAAGTCATGAAAATAGGCGGTAGGTATTTTTGAAAATACATTGTCTGAGCTGTTAGTTTCTTGGCATAAAACATTATTTGTAATGATCGAATTTTTGGCAAGCTGGCTTTTGAAACAAAAGTACAAATAATTTTGATCTCTTTGATAAATTATGTGCCTTTTATATGTGTGCTGAAAAGTTATTCATAAGTAACTTTCCAGCAATTGATTCATGAATTTTCGGCAAACCAAAATAGTTTAGACGGAAGCTGATGACTCTCTTTAGGAAGAAAGAATTTTTAGGTAATACAATACTGCTCACATAATAAGAATAATCAATTCTTTGCATTTTTACACCATTATATTGTCAATATATGAGTTGTAATATAGCACTACATACGAAATATATTAATTTAAACTAACAAAAATCAGTGCTGTCACTAACGCCCCGCAACTCCCGCGTTATGTGGGAATGATTCTGGCAATTAGGAGCCTTTTCACTTGATGGGCCCTATTTTGTGGTCGATAATTTATCGGTAATGAAAAATTTTGGGGTCCATTTGAGCAAGCCGTGCGGAGTGCCCCAATTTCAAAACTTTCAAGGAGCCAGCATTTCCAGGAACGTCTGTGTTAATTCACTCCAGAACATTATTTAGTTTGCTAAATGAATCCAGAAATTCACAGAGTTTTTATGTTCATGTTAGTGCATAAAAAATTTTCAAATTGAAATCAAGAAAATGTTGAAACCGCTATCTAATACAGCGTTACAAGCGTTTTTTTGAATAGTAGGACGTTAGTAAAACTGCAAACAATAACAAAGCAACACAAATTTAATAACTTACCTCTTCCTAACTCGACAAGTCTGCAACAAATACATACTTAATTAAAAAGTGTAACTCTGTATAAAATATTATTTCTTTCAAGCTAATATTCTACAGTTATTTTTTGTATTTTTGTTTACTCCCTGTGGAAAATCTAGATTTTGGCTGAAAGTTCTATCGAAATCCTTTTTTTAAACTTGCATTCTCGAATTAAAATAATAATGAAAAAAAATATATTTGAATTTGCACGCCCTGTAGGAAAGATCGCATAATTTCATAAATAATAATCTACTTAAGCAGGGGCGGATTCATGGGAGCCCCCCCCCCCCGTTGATGCTTGAGTTGAGTAGGAGTTGGCTATTAGGCCCTCGTACCAAACAAGTGTCGACAGTTGAGTTTGGGGAAAATTCGCAAAAAGGTCGATCGTTTAGTTCCAGCAAACGCAAGAAAAGTTATAAAAAAGTCGACAGTTTTTCTCGGACAATTTTGGATCTTTATCTTCGCGTAGTTGAATATGTTTCCTCTACTTTCCCCTCCTCCTCCTCCCAAACAGAATGCCCCTATACTT
The DNA here is from genome assembly GCA_963971165.1 of Philopedon plagiatum. Taxonomy (NCBI): domain Eukaryota; kingdom Metazoa; phylum Arthropoda; class Insecta; order Coleoptera; family Curculionidae; genus Philopedon; species Philopedon plagiatum. The sequence goes on from OZ020194.1 coordinate 72,522,500, forward strand.
AAGCAAAATACAAGTGAATAAATACTTAGTATTTATCTCCGATAAATAGCTGCAATAAGATCAGAAAGAGAAAATTTTTATTGGTCTCCCTACATGTATTAGATCAAAAGAACCTTTATTTATATGAACGGTAAATGCCTTAGCTACTAAAGTATATAATTTTCGTAAAATAAATTGTTAACCAAGCACCAAAAATCTTAAATTAATTTTTTCGATAAACAGTCTGTTTATATTTCAGCGGAAGTGTAACCGGTTTCGAACCAGGGTAAAGCCTAATCTATTTGCAAAATTTAATTTTACTTAGACAAATGGTTTTTAGGTCTTTGAGCCAATAGACAGAATGGCAAACCGACAGAGAGACAGATGGAAATAGAAAAATCATCAAGTTCGTGTCCCGTTAATATTCTCTTTAACCAAGTGTTCTAGAAGATAGTAAACATTTCACACACGAAACTAATATAACAGCATTAAATTTTATTGCATCCACATAATCACATTCTCTTTTGCATGAAGCAATTTAATCTAGAATCAGCTAATTGGGCACTTCGAGTGTTATCTTGCATATTCACTGCTAAGAATTGTATAAAGATCCACAGGGTGTTGCCAAACTAAATTGACAAAAAATTTTGAGTGAGTCTTTGGCAAAAGTAAGAAAAAAGGCCCTGATAACCAGAGTTCTCGGTAATTCCATTACAGTAATTTAGAAATATGCTTAAACTACTGTTCTGTAATTAAATTACGGTAGATCCATTACTTGTATTAAAAGATAATTTTAATTGGGTTTTCAACTACAACAGTTAAAGAAATTGTAATTGGTAATTGTTTTCTAAAAATATATGTAGTTCAAATATTTTGTATATTTCCTGGTATTGCGGTCAAATGATGATTAATTGAAAAAAGTAAACTTTTTTATATTTTTACGTTTCGGTTTATTTTTTGCTAAACCATCTTCAGAAATTGTCTACAAAAAAATTTTTAACTTTAAACATTGGATAAATTTTAAATATAAATGAAAAATGACATACCTTAATTTAGCTTGTACACATTATACTTAAACTATTACATTTTTGAAATTTTGCTATGAATAATTACACATATGAACTTTTCAAAGGTATCTTTTAGACTGGTATAATAGAGCCGTACATTTAGGGTTTTATTGCCGGGTAAAGTTACGCTTGGACATTCCATTTAAATAAATAATAACAGAATAAAGAAAGTCCTTAAACCATATAACATTAATATCGCTGAAAAAAACACCAATAAATCAAAGAAACTATATACTAAATTAAAACCAAACACACCCAAAGATAACCAAACAAACTTAATTTATAAAATCGAATGCTTAGACTGTCCAAAAACATACATTGGACAGACAAAACAATATCTAAAAAACCGAATTAAGGAACATAAAAACAGCATAAGAAACACAAATACAAATCCCACGGCTCTATCAAAACATGCATTGGACAATTTACATAATCTTAACTTCAACGATATACAAATATTGGATTATGAAACAAATAATAAAAAACGTAACATAAAAGAAATGATTCATATTAAAAAAACAAATAACACTATCAATTTTAGAACTGATACAGAAAACTTGAGCGTCATTTACAACAACCTAATTTCGTAATAAAATGCAAATTTTTGCATAAATAAATAGAAATGAAAATATAGTTATAAGTACCTAAATGGGAATTTCCAAGCGTACCTTTACCCGGCAATAAAACCCTAAATGTACCACTCTATTATACCAGTCTAAAAGATACCTTTGAAAAGTTTAGATGTGTAATTATTCATAGCAAAATTTCAAAAATGTAATAGTTTAAGTATAATGTGTAAAAGCTAAATTAAGGTATGATATTTTTCATTTATATTTAAAATTTATCCAATGTTTAAATTTCAAAAAATTTTTGTAGATAATTTCTGAAGATGGTTTAGCAAAAAATAAACCGAAACGTAAAAATATAAAAAAGTTTACTTTTTTCAATTAATCATCACATGACCGCAATACCAGGAAATATACAAAATATTTATATGTAGTTCAATATGCTCTTCATAGTAATTGAATTACTCTTAGTAGTGCAATTACGTTGAGTAATCGAACTATTAAATGATATTCACAAACTATGTGGTTCTGTCAGGCTTTTGCTGCATTTTTATATGCTTTATTACTTATTTTCTACTTAAAATTTAATAATGCTTTGATTCGCATTTGACCAAAAGTCTACAAAGGCGTCCTAAAAACGCTATTTTTTTGGGAAAAGCTGCATTTCGATATCACTTTATGGCATATATTCCTTCATATACTAGGACTTTATTTAATGTCTATGTACAACTTAAGTCCTCTAGTAAAAGTTTTAGAAAAAAAGTTGTATTACTTTTTCTCTGTAAAATTGTGGCCGATTTTCTTAGATTACTAGCGATACTTGGTGTTCTCTTTTTTTAATTTGCAACAACTTGTCGTATAGTTTTTACAGACTTTAAGAACGTAGAATACCTCCTTTTTGTATACTTTTAATTAAATAATTGTATACCAATTTCTGTTTCTTAATTTACAACAATACAATATATCTATGATTTTATTTCAAATTATGGTAATTTATTTGCAATGTGGTAATTAGATTATATTATAGTAATGCCATTACCACAAAGTAATTGGATTACTTTTAACAGGTAATTAAATTAAATATGGGTTATTCAAATAAACTAATTGCATATGGACTGAATTACTTTTGATCAATTGGTTGGTAATTAGGTTACTTTTACAAACTTAACTAATTTGTAATTTTAATTTTATCTGCTTTTATAGTAAGTGTAAAAATTCATAAATATGCAACCGGTGAAGTAAATGCAACAATTTTCTGCGTCGTTTTGGACGAAGAATCAAATTTTCCAAAAAAAATATACCTTTCCGTTTGACATTTCAAACTTGACACCCGCCCTTAAAAATGCGATGGATGGGTAAATGTTAAGCATATTTTAAAATATGCCCCCCCTGCATGCCTCTCTATTACCTTGCAAAATGTTTACTAAAATGTTACAAATCGTTTTTGAAAAATCGCATTGCAAAAATTTCTAATCTTCACCCTGTATGTACGGAATTTAAATGAATTATCTTAAAAACCATACCAAGCAGATAGAAAAAACTAAATAAAATTATAGCATTGCCACCCTGTAGCTTGAAAGCACCGAATTTCCGGGCTTTTTTCAATAAAACTTTTTTTTTAATTTTTAGCAAAGTATCCCCTGTAAAATTTTATTCTGTGAATTTTGAAACACCTTGTATACGGCGAGTTTTATGCACTAAAAATTAATAAAAAATTGAATAAGATGCATCAGTGTAATAATTAACATCTTTTTAAACATTTATACAAGGATCCATAAGTATTTTTTGTTTTTTGTTAGAATTTCCAGGTAGTATTTATTATTTTATCCTAGTAACGAGCAATTATAATTACTGTTTTGCCTAAAAATAAACTATTTTTGGTAATTCTGGAGACCGGATTTCAATATTAAATGACGCAAAAATCGGGGTAATTAGAATACTATCTTGTAGTATAAATATTGTTGTTTAAAATTTAAGAGGGCGCGGCGGCGTGTCGTAGTTTTCAATATTCCTTTTCTATGGAGAAGTCTTCCAACATATGGTCAAAATGGCACACAATTTTACCGCTTATTCAAAAGTGACGACCAAAAATAATAAATATATCCAACTTGAATATTTCGTATTTCTGCGATTTTTGTGATGTCTCACGTTTTCTAATATTTTTAACTATGTGACATTGTAGCAACGCACAAAAAGGATATGTCATGAAATATCACCAAATTTATTAGAAAAATATAAACACTGTAATATTATTTAACAACCATTTTTTACTCATGACGTCTCAAAAACTAAATTTGTTCCTTGCAAATTGCTCAGTTATTTTCCTTTACCCTTATATCCAAACGGTGTAACTTTTGTAACAATTATTATGTTTATAACAAAAAATTATTTTGGTATTATCATTAGAGTAAGCTGAGTTTCATTGGGAGTGGGGTGGTGGATTAAAGATACCTATAAAACATCTGACAACACTGCGTGTGCTCTGCAGGATTCGCATGACGGCACAATGTCCAATAGCAACTAAAGAGGCATACTTGTGACTCATCTTATCACCGTAGGCGCACCTAAGGGGCTGCTTTGGGGGTTTAGCCCCAAAACTAAAGTTAGTCCCTCAAAAATGTATTACGAATCAGGCGCGGCCCGTGAAATTTTCAAGTTGTATAATGTCTGTTGCTACTTATGGGACCCATGCCAATTTCAGGTTTTTTAATAGTGAGCCTACTAGGAATGTTTTGGTAAATAAAATAACTATTTCGTAATTTGCGAAAAAATAATTTTTGAATTGACCCACCTGGGAAAAAAATTAACATGCTCAGATATTTTTTTTATTATTTTCTCTAAACAGATTTTACATCAGTTTGTCGACAATCCTTAAATTTTAAGAGAAACAAATGTGTTAGTAGGAGGTTATAGTCATTTCAATTTTTTTTTAAATTATATTTTATGTTTAAAAAAATTCAAATGACTATCTACTACCACATTGTTTTCTCTTAAAACTTAAGAATTGTCGAGAAAATTATGTAAAATTTGTTTAGAAAAAATAATAAATAAAATACCCTATTAATTTTTTTCCCAGGTGGGTCAATGCAAAAATTCAACCTTTTTTCGCAAATTACGAATTATTGTTTTGTTTACCAAGACATTCTTAGTAGGCTCACTATTAAAAAACCTGATCTTGGCTAGTAAGTAGCAGCAGAGATATACAACTTTAAAATTTCACGGGCCGCGCCTGTTACGAATAACCCTGTACCTATACTACAATATATTATATCAATTCACAAGGCCACAGGGTCCTCTTTTTGTGCGATATTAAACTGCCACATACTTAGTTAAGAATGTTGAAAAAAGAAAAATGTTAGATATGTAATTGTTTTTTTTTTTTTTTTGGTCGTCACTTTTCAATGAGCGGTAACACTGTATACCATTTTGACTTTTTTCTGTTTTTCCTAAGAAAAAACTTGTAAATCCAGTAACCCCGAAGTAGCCCCCCAAAAAATCGAAGCTAGTTACGACTATGCTTAGCACTTTTAATGTTTAATACCTATATATTTCTGATTTGTAAAGACAAAAACAATCACCTTGATTTAATAGAGAGGTAATATATGTATATGGTTAACCAAATAAAATCTACAGTTATTACTTTAGTGTAAAATATGATGGTAAGGTTATTACCAATCTTTTCAAAAATTTTGTTATTACTTTATTTTATTATATCTGAGTTAATTGTCTTCCCAACGGAGTCCGTTCCTGGAATGTAATATTCGAATCCGATCTCTAGTAATTACAGTAGTTTGTAAGTTTTTGCGCCAGCAGACAGACCGGGGGAAATGCGAAATAATATTTTTCGTGATCTAGAGACCCCAAAACGTGAAGATCTGGAAAAATCGCGAGAGGTGATCTTTTCACGAATACTTCTAGCGAAGGAAGCAAAAACTCAAAATGTTGTGAATTTTAAAATCATCACACACATATAGGTACGTTATTATGTAGTTGTAATCTCGTAATTATAATTTACATCATTCTAGAAAAAATCTATAATTTTCCTTTCTTTGCAAAGAATTTGTTGCTAATATTATAGTGCTCCACACATTACAACATGCTTTTAAACATCTTACCCTTTCTTGACTTGGAAAGTCTGAAACAAAATTTTAGATTAATTTGTGTCAGTGCAGGTCAGACATATTACTAAACGTCGATATTGACTATTTATAAACTAAAGTCAAAATTAGCTTTCGTAATGAATAAATTAGAACTCTATACGTTTCGTAACTAAGAAAAGTTTTGCTAACATAAGAAAAACTTAATTGTACAGGATTATAGATTATATTTGGACCAATAGATATTTTTTATTTGAAGAGAAAAAGCTTTAGTAGAAAAATTATAGATTTGTGTAAGAATCATCAGGAAACATAACTGAAAGAAAAAACATTAAATATGAAATAAGTAAGTTTTGAACTAACCTTAAGTTTTTTCAGAGGTCTCAACATAACATATTTTTTTCAAATGTATTACCTTCAACGATGCTCGACTGTTTTCCTATAATTTTAAGAATTAAAACGTAATTTAAGTAATTTTCAATGCCCCTCGTATATGAGTTTCTATGGAAACATCGACAATCTTTTGTTAAGCGATAGGTGCTCTAAGCAAAGATTGTGGATGTTTTCATAGAACCCCTATACGACTTGTATTAACTCATATACGAAGAGTATGGAAAATTGCTTAAGTTTCGTTTTATTTTTTAAAATAATTGGAAAACTGTCGAACATCGGTGCAGGTAACTAAACAGAAAATAGAGCTCTTGGCTCTGAAAAACACTAAGGTTAGTAGTTGAAGACACAAGTTTTTCAGTTACGATTCCTGATGGTACTTATACACATCTACAATTTTTCTAGCTTAAACATTTTTCTATAATCAATAACCATATACATATAACACAGGACACAGGTATCATATATTCGTCATTTCTTCAGAGTAGCTTATTAATACTGATGGAATTACTACTCATACAGTGACGAGCCTAAGATTTTCACCAATTTTAAAACTTAATGACTTTTAAATGGGCCGTTAGATTTGTTCCAATTTTTATTGATGCAGAGTCATTGTGTTTTCAGTTATAATACCACAAGTGCATAAAAGGTATCGAAAACCCTAAAAAACGTGGGTTTCTTGAAAACTGCACGAGTTGATCTTTATAAATAGCCCGACTTTGAAATAGGAGGGCTGTTTTTGAAAACAACAAAAAATTAAATGAATGCGGTTTTCTTTAGGCGATATACTTTTTCCGAATTTTCTGGATAATTTTTATGCACGAATGATTTTCGGTAGAAAATTTTCAGAATAAAATAGATAAACACTACTTTTATATTTTATTTTTTATTTATTTTAGGTTATAGTACAATTACTTAATATAATTTACAACGTATTTGGTAAAAATACGTCATGCAGTTGTATCTTCAGTATTGAATTTTCGCTATTGAATTTTTACTATTCAACTTTATTTTCACCTACTGTGCAATTTTCAGTGTAATTCAGCCATAATTAAACAGAAGAAGTTCTAGACATATTTTGTATAACATACCCTATGCGGTTTTTCAATCGTTTTTGAAGTATTTCAAATTAAGAATTATTTCACATAAATATACTTTGAACGTAACTATCCAGGCGGCGAAGGAAATACCTGATACCTTTTTAAATTTTCTTCTTAGGTAATTCAAAGTTAATGTCAAGGTTGGCAATAATACTTTAGTTACCCTGAATTTATAATTTTATTGTTATGCAAAATGACTTATTCTATTAAACATTAAATGTTGATTTTAATTAGTTATTCATATTTAAAAGCAATAACGACTGATTATAAACAATAACAAATGAATTATAACATAAACAGATAAATGTTAATATTGGCGAATAAATATCAAAAGAAATTTTTAACATGTCCGCCATTTAAATCTTCGCACTTTCCATACATTCTTCTCTGTCTCTGAAGTGTGTATAATACTTTTAGCATCATTTTCGTTCAGATTTCTTACTTCATTTCTCACCTTGCTTTAAATATCTTCAATATTTTCATTATGATTGCTGTATACGACATTTTTCAAATGACCCCAAAGAAATGTATCTGAAGGTGTGAGGTGTGTGCTATTTGCAGGCCAATGTAACATTCCATATTTACCGATCCATTCGTGATACTGTTGTTTCAAAAATTGCGAACCTCAGTTATATTATGGGGAGGCGCACCGTCCTGTTGCCATATAATACGTCAACGTTCTTTAAGTGGCAATTCGTCGAGAATATCTTCGATTTCATTTTCTAAAAAATTAAAATTGCGCTGGCCAGTTAATGTTCCCCGAAAAACAATGGTCCTAGAATTTTATTTTGTAATATTATCCTACACCAAACTTTGATTGAATTACGCCCCTGAAAAGCAATATCTTCGACGGTAATGGGATTTTCATTCGACCAAACATGGACATTTCGTCTATTAAGCATTCCCGCAGTTGACAAATTTGCTTCGGCTGTCCAAACGATAGTATGAAATAAATTAGGATCTTGCCGCATTCTTTCGTTAATATTTGTGACAAAACTATATCTCCATTCTTTTTGATCGGCAGCTTGTGAACTGACATAATTTTATATAGTCTATACTTAAAATACTTTAACATTCTTTGAACTGTTCCATAAGTCAACATTTTATCTCTTCTTCCATATCTGAGATACCGCACACAATTGGGAATTGATTTTTTTGGATTCTCTTGAAAATATAATATAATTGCTAGGTCCCTTTCTTCATTTCTTTCTCTTCTTCTTTTTCCATTGCCCAGAATTCCTCTTTCTTCTACTCTTCTATTTGTTTTTATTATGGTGCTTAATGATGGAGTTCTTTGTCCCTCTTCAATACTTTCTTCATATTGTCTTTGAGCCGCTTTAAAGCTATTGTTATTTTTTAAATATAATTTGAATATTTTGTATCTCAAAAATAAAACTATAAATTCACGGTGACTAAAGTATTATTGTCAACCTTGACATTACCTTTGACTTACCTATGAAGAAAATTTAAAAAGGTAACAGGTGTTTCGTTCGCAACCTGGATAGCTACGTTTAAAGTATTATGCGAAATAATTTTTAATTTAAAATCTTTCAAAAACGATTGAAAAACTGCATAGGGTACGTTATACAAAATACGTCTAGAACCTCTCCTAGAATCCAAAAATATGATAAAAATCATACCATCCAATTTAAAATAAGCGAGAAAATCGACGTTTTATACTATATTTTCTAACTCGATGCTCAATTGTTTTGCTGATAAGATATATTAATGATCCATAAAAATCCCCAAAACTTTCATATTCAACATTTTTTCCCATCCTTAAAAATTAAAATGTCATTTTTGGAGTTGGACCATTCTACTTTAAACTGGTCCCTTGCAGACTAACTTGTCGCGTCACAACAATCCTAATTTTTAATTGAATGTATTTGATTTTCGATGCAGTTTACATAATATGATTGGTTTAATTATTAAATGATCTTTGTAATTATGAGCTATTTTTGCAAATCTTATTTATATTTTGAAAAAATCAGGTAACATAGTGATCAATAGTGGTAACAGAGTTGTTTTCCATAAAAATGAACACTGTCCCCGAGCTAATGGAGTGCAATGTTGGCGTAATTGAAGAAAATATGATGTATTACTGTATGGTGCGGAAAAGTATTGTGGGGACTGTATTCTGACTAAAACATTACAAAATGAAGTAATTACAATTCTGTAATATTGACAACATTGCACTGCATTAGCTGGGGGACAGTGTTCATTTTTATGGAAGGAAAACAACTTTATTACCCCTACATTACCAGATTTTTTTGAAAGATAAATTCAGATTTGCAAAAATAGCTTTATAATTACAAAAACATTTAATAATTAAACAAATCATATGTAAACTGCATCGAAAATCAAAGGTTTAGGTGAAAATTAGGATGTTTGTGACGGGACAAGCTTATCTGCAAGGAAAAGTAGAATGGCCCAATTATTGATATCAGAGAATATAATCTTGTATATGTCAAAACCCTTTAAAGGGCAGAGAGTAAGAGGAGATAAAATGGAGCAGCGGAGAAATTTGACGCACATGCCATCTTCTGGGCTATCAAAATATTATGTAATTTTGTACAACTGGTATTAAAATATTTTAAAAAGATTTTTTAAATGATTTAAGTACAGTGGACTCCCGATTATCCGAAATCGGGTTATCCGAAACTTAGCTTTATCCGAAATCAAATGTAAAATTTTAACCACCGCTTTATCCGAAATACCGGTCTGGGACGCTCCCGATTACCCCATTATCCGAAATGCCGCTGGTGCGCTTCTTCCAAAGACATCCGCGAATGCAGGCGGCTGCGGATTCTTTTGTAAATTACAATAATTATAAATAATAATTATAATAGATAGCAGTGGCGGCTGGTGAAATTTCAAAGTTGTATATCTCTGTTCCTACTTACAGGACCCGTACCAAATTTAGGGGTTTTAATAGCGAGCCCACTGGGAATGTTTTGGAAAAAAAAACATTTTGTAATTTGCGCCCTGTATCTCGGAAACCAGACGTTTTCGAACCTATTATAATTAGCACTTTTCTTCTTATTTATGGTCTATTAAATTTGGTCGTATTCATCTTTTGTTTTATTATTCAAATATTTTATAATTCAAATATTTTTCTGAGAAATGCGCGCTTGCAAACTTAACAAGAAACTTTGTTAAACAATTTGACTTACTTTTGGAATCAAATGCTTCAGACAATGTAGCATTCGCTTTAGAAAAACCCATTTTGGACATTGTAACATTCATATTAATGTTTTGAAAACTATTATAAAATTGATATATTTTAGACCAAAAATGTAAAGACAAATATTTAAAAATACAAGATAATGCAACTTTGTGTCATTATGCGCTTCATATAATGTAACACTCATTTTAAGATTTTAAAAACTATTTAAATTCAATAAATTGTAGTATAAAAATAAGAAAACCAAAACATTTAAAAACAGTTAACACTACAGTAGCGGCTGGTGGAATTTCAAAGTTGTATATCTCTGTTACTGCTTACAGGACCCGTACCAAATTTAAGAGTTTTAATAGTAAGCCCACTGGTAATGTTTCGGTAAAGAGAAAAAATATGTAATTTGAGAAAAAAGTTGAATTTTTGGTGAGCCCCCACTGGGAAAAAAATTAACGCGTGTAGGTATTTTATTTATTATTTTTTCGAAACAAATTTTATATCATTTTGTCAAGAATTTTAAAATTTTAAGAGAAAAAAATGTGTTAGTAGAAAGTTATAATCATTTGAATGTGTTTAAACCTAAAATATAATTTAAACAAGATTCAGATGCCTATAACTTTCTACTATCACGTTTTCTTGTCTTAAAATTAAAAAAATTTCGACAAAATGATGTAAAATTTCTTTAGAAGAAAAATTAAATAAAATATTTAAACGAGTTATTTTTTCCCTCTGAGGGATTACCAGAAATTCACTTTTTTTCACAAATTACAAAACGTTTTTTTCTTTACCAAAACATTCAGAGTGGGCTCACTGTTAAAACCCCTAAATTTGGTACGGGTTCTGTAAGTAGGAACAGAGATATACAACTTTTAAATTTCACCAGCCGCCACCCGTTGTAAACCTTAAAAAGAAACCTTGTGAAGTAATTGACTTTCTTTTGACATCAAGCATTTCAAATATTGTAGCATTCACTTTTGCAAAAATTTCATATTTAGATTTTGAAAACCACTTCAAATATAATATATGTATTTCAGCATAAAAATGTAAAAACTTAAATATTTAAAAGCAATGACCAGTAACACAAATTATTTCAGATTTATGCGCTTGCAAAGTTTAAAAGAAACTTTGTATTTTACTCTCTTTCGGCATTAAATGCTTCTGATATTTTAACATTCAGTTTAAGATTCTGAAAACTATTTAAAAATAAATATTTTGCAGTATAAAAGGTCTAAAATATTTAAAAACAGTTAACAGTAATATAAATTATTTAGATTTGCGCGCTTGCAATCCTTAAAAAGAAACTTCGGAAAATAATTTGACTTGCTTCTGGCGGTAAGCGCTTTAAATATTGTAGTATTCACTTTTCGAAATCCCGTTTTAGTCATTGTAATATTCATATAAAAATTTAGAAAACTATTTCAAAAATAATTCATTTTAGCATAAAAATGTAAGAACTATTTAAAAACAATTAACAGTAAAACAAATTATTTCAGATTTGTGCGCTTGCAAACTTTAAAAGAACTTTGTAAAATAATTTTACTCTCTTGTGGAATTAAGCGCTTCAGACATTGTAACACCTAATTTAACAATTTAAAAATTATTTAAAAATCAATATAGGTATTGCAGTGTGGAATTTAAAAGCTACAATATTTATAAACAGCTAACAGGAAAACAAATTATGTATTTAGATTTACGCGCTTGCAGACTTTAAAAAGAAACTTCGAAAAATAACTTGACTTGCTTTTGGCATTAAGCGCTTTAAACATTGTTACATTCGCTGTTGGAAACCCGTTTTAGGTACTTTAATATTCATATTAAAATTATGAAAACTATTTAAAAATTAATATATTTGAGTATAAAAATGTAAAAACTAAATTATTTAAAAACAGTTAACAATAACAATTATTATTTTAGATTTGCGCGTTGGCAAACCTTAAAAAGACACTTGATAAATTCATTTAACTTTCCTGTGAACATTAAGCGCTTTAAGCATTTAACAATTTTTAGAAAACCCGTTATAGACATTGCAACATTCACGTTAAAATTTTAAAATTAATATATTTTAGTATACAAATGTAAAAACTAAAATATTTAAAAATAGTAACAAAAACTATTGTAGATTTGTGCGCTGATAAATTTTAAGGGGAAACTTCGTAAAATAAGTTTACTCTCTTGTAAGCGCTTTAGACATTGTAACATTGATTAGGTACTAAGTGTTTAAAATCATTTAGGACTAATAAATCTTTATTATAAAATTATATAAACTATTTAGAAACAGTTAACAACACCAGTTCTTGCTAACTTACCTGTTCTCAACCTGACAAGTCTGCAACAAACTGTTGGATGCGCTCCAAAACTTTCGAAGTTGTTGCCTCGCAGGAGTTGGAGGACATGCGCCTGTTTGGTAAAGAAGTTGCGTGAAGAGCGCGCGGGGGTGTTAGAACGAAATTTGTGTTTTAATAAATTTGATTTGCGCGGCTTTTATTATATAGTTAAAATTAGTGTAAGTCTTGGAATAACTTTGCATTTGCATATCACTTTGTGCGTATATTATTATATTCTCGTTAGGCTTTGCTTGGGGTTTCGCTCATTGCGAAAACTTCGACAAATATTACTTTGAAAATTAGACCAAAATAAGTAATTGGCGTTTCTAGTGAGCATAACATCGTATATGTATAGGTTTCTTCAAAATAGCCCACTAAATTTATCATAACTTATAACACTTCCATGTTAAAACAATCAAATCAGAATTGTTTATTGCCTCTTTTGCGTGATGAAGCGTTCGACATTTTTTAGTATAAAATTATTTGCAGTAATGGGACAAACAGTTCAGAGTAAACCCGTATAACAGAGTCACAATTAATTTAGGAGTACCAAACCGATAGACAGAGACAGTCACTTGAGTGGAGGTACGGGTAAATAAAATTTTAGAGGAAAAACCAAGTCTTCAGGTTATAAAATATATTCTAGGAGAAAAAACCTAGTGGTTCTGGTCTACTTTCGAAAACGATGTTCTACAGAATTTAAATTTTTGATTTTTTGATATACTTAAAAGAGTGTCAACTAAATATCAGTTCTGTGACGTGTCCCTACCAAGAATTTTTCTATATCTGTCGTGAACTTTTAGTATTACATAGGACTTATCAAGTTGAGCGGTACCAATTTCGCTTTAAAATTATCTTAACTTTGAGGTTTTCTTGAAAAAATTGAAAAAAATGTATTCTCTTCAAAAATAATAATATTAAAACACCTGTATACCTTTAATAGTTTGTCAGTTCGGTGACGGGGTCGTTTAGTTCCAATATAATCCTATAGAAAGCATTAACGCCAGCGTAAAGCATTTGATTAGCTTTCGGTACCAAAGGAACTACCCACCTTGGAAGTGTTTTAACATAAATTGTGTCGAAAAAACATTAGTGTTAAGTTCTTTTTGTAAATAGGTAAATATTTTAATTAAGGGTCAGTTCTGTAACGTGTAGCATAGTTTTACACATTAAAAAAATTTAAAGAATCACTGATTTTTACATTAATACGATGGGTTTCTAAGCTCACTTTTATTAATATACGCAACCGTTTTTCGATCATACGAAATATGTTATCAATTTTTGTCAGTTCTGTGACGTCTCAGAATCTGACTTAGTGTAACAGAACTGACATAGTGCCACATAGGACAAAATTACCAATGATTACCGATACACATACTTACAAAAACCAGTGATGTTTTGCGTTTTTAATAAACTTTGTAATTGTAATAATTGTATAATATTGACATCAATGAATGTGTTTTTTAAGAATCAGTAGGACTAATAAAAAGGAAATATTTACAAGGAAAAACATTTTATTAGTAGAAGGCTATATTAATTCTGTCATTTATTTATGTTAATAACGTTTTGTGCATTTTCGTCTTTTTTCCAAAAGGGCGCATATTATTTCGTTCTTTAATCTCCGCGGAGCTTTATAGAATTAGTTGATTTGTTTTATTATATTAGTTAATTTCTTTATTTGCCATATTTAAACAAATCCATCATACCCTTTTAAATATTAAAATAGTACATTTTTTCTCTGACGGCCCATGTTCCCAATATCGCAATAGGGGCAATATTTACCTTCTTCAATATTAGTAGCAATTTCATGTAAAACCTTTTTAGAAATTTCCAATAGACCAGTGCCGGGTTAAGGCTATTTACTGCCCGGGGCTATTCAAAGCTGACCGCGCCCCCCAATAAAATTTTCCAATTTTTATTTCCACTAGGTATTATCCATGTGACTAAATCGAACGTAAAAACACATAGATGTAGAGGAAAGTCGCCTAATATTGGATAGCTGCCTAATTTTGGATACTACATCATCTCAAAACTTGTTAATAGTTTTCTGTAATTGAACACACAAAACGGTCTTTCACATAGAATGAGCCTGTGTGGAGCACACAGTTTGACTCTTCAGTGTTTACTTCTAGGTGGCGCCAGTGGCCTATTCAGGATGGGGGGGGGGGGTCAGCCACTAAATGGAAAGTGGGAAGGCGGAGAAGAGGAGCAGCGAAATCAAAATATTTTTCTTCAATCCTGTACTAATCTCACATAAGAAACTAAACCTTCATCATCGTTAGTGATCACGAAACATCGTTTAACGCTGTTTTTGGTCTTAAGTATTTTTACTATAGCTACATCATTTTTGATTTAGACGTCTTTTAACTTCATTCTATGTATCTCGTCTGTCCGGCATACTCCAACTACTTTCATTATTGCTATTACTTTCATGGCCAAGTAACTTTGATCAGGAGCATCAAGTAAAAACTTTGTAATTTCTGCTTTTTTAAACATTTTTGATTTTTTAGCCTCATAATCATCGGTTTCCTTTTAATAAATGCGATAAGTTTTTTCAACTGCGAAATATTCTGACTTTTGTTTATGGAAATTGTCAATTGCAGCATAAAATATACTGATCACAGGATCGGTGGTGATAAAGATTCAGATTTTATTTAAAAATATGCCAACATTACATTTTCGTCAATTTGAGCAACGTTTTTATCAGCAAGCCATTTTGAAAATATATTGTATGTTTGATTGTACGTTTCTTTGGATTTATCCGGTAGAACTGAGGCACATGCAACGTCAGCTGTCTTTTGAATACCATTTTCATCTTCAGTTAGCATTCTTAAACGGCCGAATGCAAGATTTCACTAAATTATTGACATTCGAGATCTGTGACAGGCCCTGCTGATAGATAGCGTTATAAGTAACTCGTTGCTATGTATTATTTTTTAACAGGTAAAACAGCCTTCTTAACATTATTTTTATATAACTACAATAATAAAATTAAATTAATTATTATTTAAATAATAAAATTATTAAATTAAAGTAATACGGAACAGTATTAGAAAAAAATTAATACATCACACGATGCGAAAGCCCCTTCAGGTGTTCGGAGGTTATAAATGGCCTCGGCTTCGCCTCGGCCATTCAAATACCACCTCGCACCAAATAGTAATTTTTCCGATCTAGTAATGTAAATAACTATTTTGTAGGTTTTAGATCATGCACCTACTTTAATTAAGAATAAAATTTTCTGGGAAATCAGTAATAGAAATATAAAAATTTTGACCACCCTGTATAATAAACTGACGCCATATTAAGCAGATTTTAAATAAAGTCGTTTCCTTATGTTCTGCTTTTTTTGCAACGAAAAGAATTAGGCGCCATAACCGGCTATTGTTCCCGGCCGCCAGCATTCAACTTTAATGCTCAAACCGGACTAAACGAGATGCCCTATAAGTGGCGTTTCCCAAAATAATTCTATAGTATGAGAATAAAATCGCAATCTTATAAAAATAAAATTTTATTTTAAAAATCAAACAAACAACATTAAATAAAGAATAATTGACATGATAGAATGGTATTTTAATTTGAACAATAAAATTTTTTGTTTTGGCATTCTTTGACTTCCAGCAATTTTTCGAAAATATGTTAATGCCCGGATCAGTCGATGCAACTAGTCGCGGCCACAAAGTTACAACAATTGACTATCTTATGGCTGACTTTCTCCGATGAAGTTATCAAGGTTATTTAAATTAAATTTTAAAAGGCACAAGCATCAACAATCGTAATTTTGAAAGACTTTTAAAAAGAAAATTTTTGCATATGACGCAGGACAATAGCGTGGTGCAGTAAACTCTCACTTTATCTTAGGGTGACCAGACGTCCGAATAAAGCCGGACATGGCCGATTTTTTGACCAAAATTAGAACGTCCGGTCGGCTTTTTTTTACATCCGGCTTTTTACCACTTGAAAATCCATCTCTTTTAAGAAAAATTGATTCCTCAGACAAGTATGAAAAGTCATAGAATATTATAAAAATACAATACTCAAAGTTACAAGTTAGACCTTTAATATATTTTTGTTCAAGGTTTGTCATTGTTTTTTATTAAAAATCATCATTTTTGCCTGTCCCGAAGAAAGGTTCGAAGTCCCTTCCATCCAATTATAGACCTGTCTCTCTTCTTTCTGTTGTCAGCAAAGTTATGGAGAAAGTCATCAACTTTTTTTCACTTCTTTCTTGGTCCTCCCCTTCTTCGTCTGGCTCCCGACTCTGTCTCCTATATGACTAACTGTTTTATTCTCACCCATGCACACCAGGTGCCCGAACCACCTTAGTTGTTGTGTTTCTATTTTATCGATCACACTTTTTATGTTCAAGTTTTTTCTGATCGTTACACTTCCTACCTTGTCGAGTATATTTACTCCCTCTATTTTTCGTAATATTTTATCTCGACAGCTATTATTTTGTTCCTTAATAATTGTTCTGTCAATACCCACGATTCATCCGTAGTTATTGTTGGTATCAGGACTGACTCACCTATCCTCTTCCTTGTTTCTTTAGTAATTTTCTTTTTGTTTAAGAAAACTGTGGTTTAGTGCTCTGTATATTCCATTGACCTTGCTTATTCTATTTAATAATTCCTCTTTAATTTTCCCCGTGCACTGCCTTTGTCCCAAGGTATTTAATCTTCTACTACTTCCTTTATACCTGCATGTATTCCCATCCTCTGTACTTCGTGTGTTATAGCCACAATTTCTGTTTTCTGAGTGCCTATCTTTAGTCCCCCAGACCAACATTCTAGACACACAAAAATTAAAAAAGTGCACTACTAATTGAAAAAATCCATCGAATTCCACTATTCAGCCCCCCCCCCCCAAGACAAAATCCTGGGGGCGCCTCTGCTTCCTTGCCGTACTCCTTTGCTAGTGATGAAGTTCTTCGACCTGCTTCCCAACCTGTAACATATTTTCTGTGTTATCTTATAGGGTTTTCATTACTTTTATAAATTTTTCACTAACATTTCTTCTTTCGAGCACTCTCCAGATTTCATTTCGGTTTATGGAATCGAATGCTTTTTTTAGATCTAATGGGCAAGAGAAAACTTTCTTGTTTGTCGACTTCTCCGCTCTAAATGCCCCTTGTAGGTCACTTAACGTAGTTTCAATTTTGTTTTTGAGGCGTTCTTCAGTTATTCGTTCGTATATCTTGTACGCTGTGCATAGAAGTGAGATCGCTCTGTAATTTTTGCATTCAGAGTAGTCTCCCATCTTGTGTCAGGGCATAATCACTGCTGTTTTCCACTGTATCCTGCGTAGAAGATTTATTCCTTCCTCTCCTATGTATTTTAGTTTTAACAATGAGACTTAATTCCAGATTTGGAATAGATTAGACCAGGTCCGTCGAGAGGGGGGGAGGGGGGCAGGAGATGCAAATTTCCCAAAATGCAAAGTGCCAGACTACTTTGGTGGGTCTGAAACTCAAAATTATTAAGTATTATTGCAAAAACTCATCTTTTGGGGGCCAGAAACAGTTTACTGCCCCGCGGCCCGTCCCAGCTCTCGGCGGCCGTGGTTTAGACTAAACCTATTTAGTTCAAAAGAAATTTTATGTGTATTATTTTAACATTTTAAAAACACATGAATAAGGTCATTTCATTTTAACTCTACTACAATTAAACGAATGATAAGGATTATTCTTGACCTAATGTAAAAGTCGTTTAGTTAGTTATCCTACACTTATTGTTGCTTATAAAAGTCTCGTAGAAATTATTATTGTTTAAAGTCAATAAATTATTAATTAAGATCTTAATTACTTGGCCAATGTTAAGAATAGCTTTGGGATATTGCAAGAATTTATTAACATAGCAATAATATTTTCTTTTCATTTTCGTTTAAATTTATAATTGCTAAAATAAAGTCTTGATTTAGGCGTTTGTAATTAAAAGGAGTTAATTGTTTTAAGTTAGTTACTGATTTTTTTAACTTTTCTCTAAATCAAGAAAGGGGTTAAAAGTTGAAAGTTTTTTTAGCCATTTTTAAGTTAAAGTTAATTAAAGTTAAAATTAAATTTTTAAAATAGAAATAGGAAATGTAAGTTGACGGAGAGTATTTACAAAAATTGTTAAACAAAATTTACGGCTGACTCCAAAATCTAATGGCCGGTTTCTCAAAGATTTGAGTTAATAATTAGCAAACTGCACACCGTAATGTGATATGGATCATTGCCGAAGATGATTTTAATTAACTTCTTTGAGAAATCGATCATAAATTAAGAAAGAAATCTCTATGCAGGGTGGTCCAAAAATAGTCGGACATAGGGCAACAGTGGATTTCTAAAATATTACATTTTGATTGGGTTTGATTGGGTCCGAAATCCGAAAATTGATATTACCAGACACTGAACACCGAATATATTAACAGTATATCGCTAGAAGCCTGAAACGTATACTGGTGAAAGCTAGCCGTTCTCGAAATATTTGCCATTTTGTCATCAGATTCAGAATATTGCAGCTGTCATTACTTTTGAACCACCATTGGTACACCTATATTCGGAAATTTTTAGTGTTGCAAGCGCAGGTTTTAATAAAAAGATTACCAGAATGATTGTAATAAAAATATATTACTTGTCTTTAATCAAATGAATAAGCAAAGGTTGGTTTAACACTCTTTGATTAATTTAATTGATTCTTAGCGTAATTTTACTTTGTGTGTTTTTTAACTAGACTGCTCCTTTCTTCTCACATATCACTTCCTTTATCGGTGATCTAAATATGTTAAAGCTCGTAGAAAGTAAATTTATACACTTTGTATGTTTTATTAAACAAATTCTCGCTAACAAGTCATCTAAAGACATATACAACAAATTAACTCCAAGATGGTGTATTTATTGTAGGGACCTGAGAGTCATACTGAGACGATTTGAGGCACCTAAGTATCGCACTAGCTTTTGTAGGTCCAGCTTTTCGTGTCTTGCACCACTCATTACCAACAGCCTTCTTGCTTGATATCCTGACTCGGTCTCAAAAATAAAATATGTCGTGCAATGTCAAATGATACTTTTTCTCTTTTCGCCAGGGGCAGGGGCATGGATTTAGGACTTTGTTAGCACTTTTTTCTTTAAATATCTAGAGTCAGCTTAGTGGTATTTACCTAGTTCTGTTTATACTAAAACACTGTAACTATTTTTAGGGCACAATTTTTAATAGCACATGCGTGTATTTTGTCCTTTTGTGAACTTTGACCCTATAAATTAATTTTATTATTATTATTAATAATTACTATAAAACTTTTAAGTTTTTCTAAAAATGTATTAATTTTTAATTTTTTTCGCATGTGACAGAAATACCAATGTTACGACGCAGTGATCAGAATTAGTTAGTATCCCGAATTGTAAAATGTTTGAAACAAGAAGACCTATTTTTAGAGCACAAAAATAGTTT
This sequence comes from Philopedon plagiatum, assembly GCA_963971165.1. Taxonomy (NCBI): domain Eukaryota; kingdom Metazoa; phylum Arthropoda; class Insecta; order Coleoptera; family Curculionidae; genus Philopedon; species Philopedon plagiatum. Next base: position 72,542,631 of record OZ020194.1, read on the forward strand.
TCCTCTAAAAAGCTATATACTCTATATCGGTGGTTTCGAACCAGTGATCCGCGACAACCCGGAAAGTGGTCCGCCAGGTCTTAAAAACCTAACCTGATATTATATTTAAAAAGAGAAATTAATGAGATCACAGTATTTCTGAATTGCCACTATTTTTTGAGCGATGCCTGCATACTAATATTGGAAGAATACAATAATTCTTAGCAGCCACCTGTATATGTTAATTCTTATAGTAGGTATTTACTTCGTTGGTGTTATTAACAATAAAAATATTGAAAGAAATCTTTTCTATCTTTCTTGTGTTCTAGTTTCGTTGAAGTTTAAGGTGGTCAAAGGATATCGGAAGTGGTCCACGGCAAATCTCATTTTTGCCGTAGCGGTCCGCACTTTTCAAAGGTTGGGAACCGCTGCTCTATACAGGGTGTTTCAAGAAACATGTGCCATCGCTTAAAGGGAGATTCTTTGAAAGAAATTAAGGCAAAAAGTTTGTATGAACATGGGTCCGCAGATGCTTTGTTTCAAAGATACAGGACGTTAAATTTTTAAATGGTCTTTACATGTTAAAACCGATGGTTGGGAAAACTAAACCAGTAAGACGGTTAATAATATTACATTTATCTCTTAAACGAAATGAATACTGGAAAAATATGAAGACATAAGTTTTGTTAAGAATTTAACATACTATTTGACCGTTATACGAAAATGTGAAAAAATCAGTGGCGTACATGTTTTTATTGGAAAAATATTGTACCGTCTTCTCATATGTACCCCCTGGAGGACCTGTCAAAGTCTCAGAATTATGCTTAATTTAAGTACTTTAAACAACGTAAATTTCATCAAAATTGATGAAGCCATTTTGAAAATATTTTGGAAAAACTGAAAAAAATTAAGAAATTTAACACCCTGTATCTTTGAAACGAAGCATCTGCGGACCCATGTTTATATAAACTTTTTGCCTTAGTTTCTTACAAGGAATCTCCTCTTCGGCGATGGCACATGTTTTTTGAAACACCCTGTATATTGCCCAAGACCTAACCTATAATATTATTCCTACATTTAAATTTGATTATATTCAAAAATAAAATAAATTTTGCTCAATCGAATTAGCCTTTATAATTTTCTTTTTAGCCACTCAACAGAATGTCACGTCTGCATCTCCTTACTATCCAACTACAGAAATCCAGAATATCAAAATTGTAGATTGTAGGTTTGCTCAGGTTTGTTCCTCTTTTCATTTTCTTTTCTCCTAATCTTTAATCCTTCAGGTTTCTACTTCACTACTTGTAGCCTAAGTACTGGTCTGTGGACCGTCTGAACTTGAATTTTGTTTAATTTTGACAGTTTTATTTATGAGTTTCTGGCATATTATATGATTTAAATTTTTTTTCAATACCTGTAAATCTGATATCTCGCGCAACAAACATTCATCACTTATTTTTAATTTTTCTGTTAAAACAATACACCATCTAATTTAAACATAATTTTTTGTTTTCTAAAAAATCAACTCCTGATGGTGTTTGAAAGTTATTCATTAATCTGGTTTATTCAATTTTGCATTATAAGCCTTTAAAGAAGCAAATGCAGATTTCTTGCTTCATTAGAAATATTCTTACAAATACCTTTAAGCTCTTTTAAATTTAGAGAGATTTAACTGAGACAATACTGGGATTATGCATATTTACAACTGTTCTTCTTTTTATACAGTTTTTTTATTATTTTATTGCTTTTTTCGCAATATACTCGATGACTACGAGAAGAGATATTTTAAATTCAGAACCTCCATATTAAGTAGTTTGTATTTTAAAAATTTGTAATTGCACATGCTAAGTGCATTAAGATGCACGTAGTTTAACTAAAGTCGGAATTTCACATAAAACCAACTTATGATCAGTGTTGCCAGTGTGTGAGGAATTCCTCAAAATGTGAGGAATTTACAGGTGTGGTGAGGATTTTTGAGGAGCGTGGGATTGTGAGGAAAATTGAGGAATTTGTATGCAAATGCTAATGTTAAAAATAGGTACATTTTCCGAAAATGTATTTTTTCCCAAACAGTATTTATAAAAGTAAATTATCAACTAGTAGCATGAAAACTGCTTATGAAGAAAGATCCTAAACGCAACTTTTTTGGGTTAGATCAGGATTCCTTAGGTTTGATATTATTATGTTTTCTCGTAAATTACTTTTTCAAAAAGCCGTTGCTTGAAACAATTAATATCCGACAATAAATAATTTCGAAAAAGATGTGCTCTGAAATATTGTATTTTTCAAAAGTTCATTAAAAAAAAATAGTTTTAGGAAAATTGTACTTCCGTAAGTACTCGTATTATATCCCCCAAATGAGCAGAAGGTATAAATAAAAAGGTGCTACAATATTTGCACTTTCATATTGATCAAACAATTTTTCCTGTCGTGTGAGCTACGATGACCAATTGTTCTGTTTTTTTTCAACAAACATCTTTTTTGATGCTAAATTAAGTAAATTTTTTTAAAAAACAAGTACAAAAGTTTCTCCAAACTATGTATATTTAAAGAATCTTTCAAAAATACATTTTCCGAAAATATATTTCTTAGAAAATATAGTTTTTCTAAATTTAAATTATGAACTCTACTGGCTTAGGAAATGTCAATGAAAAAATGACAGAAAATCCTAAACGAACCGTTTTTTTGTTTGGTCAGATTTAAGTTTCCTTATGTCTGCAATGTAACTCTGTAGTAAATTACTTAAAAAAAAAGTCTTTCTAGAACCAATGTTTGAAAAAATGTACTTTATAAAAACATGTTATCTTAAAAAATTTAATTTCGAAAGGTGGTAGTTTTCGAATAACTGTGTTCGAAAATATATTTTTGAAAAAAAGTGCTTTCAAAAAATATGTTTTAGAAAAATTTTCATGAATCAGTTGACATAGACAAAAGGTATGAATAAAAAAATGCCAGAATTTTAGCAAGTTAAGATGACAAACCGCTTGGTTTTTGCAAGAACAGGTTAAGATATTTCGGCTTTTATGAAATAGTATACATTTCTCAGAAATGTAAACAATAAAAAAATAATGTAGCACACGAACTTGCCCGTTCTTTTTGGTATATACTTTTGTGTAGCTCGAGAAGCCGCTCCCCCCCCCCACCCCCACCCCCAAAACGAAATTCTAAATCCGCCCCTGCGATCAACGTGAGGAATTTTGAGGAATTCTATCGAATTTTGTGAGGAAAACGATGCTGTTGGCAACACTGCTTATGATCAGAAAAGGAATGACATGGAACGTCAGACGACTCAACGTTGGAGTCGCCGTTGACAAAAATAAGGTCAATTAGCGACTCCGAACAATTTGTGACTCTGGCTGGAGCATCAGTCAGTTGCCTACAATCATGAGAAATGAACAGACTATTTAAGAAACGCAATATACCCGATGACTACGAGAAGAGATATTTTAAAGTCAAAACCTTCATATTAAGCAGTTTGTATTTTAAAAAACTGTAATTGCACATTGCGTTAAGGGTGGGCTTTTGTACCAAAACCGGCAATAAGAAAATAAATTGATACAGCTCACCTGGAGTCAAATCTATTAAAGTCATTCCTAGGCCGTGCCGTGTAGCAATAAGCTAAAATTAATTTATTAGATATTATTTAGTTAAGAATTATTACAGTGTTCTTTTTAAGGCAGTTCATTTCCACAAATACACCACCCTGTTTACAAACTACATAATTTAATAAGACCTAAATTTTCTAAAATTGTTATTAAAAATCGGTCAAGTGCAAGCTATACTTGCACAATTAGTGTTCCGTGCCATCAGCAAACTTCAGCTGAGCAAACCTCGTCCGTTCGATCTCCACCCATCTGCCGCGCTACCCGCCGCCGACGCCGACGGCACAAACGCCTTACCACATCGCGTATGCGCGGAGCCGAGTGTGAGCCAAATTAAAAATTTTGCGATTTTTGATGTACCTAAAGGTTGTTTTTTTAAGTGTACTCCTCTTTTTGTCGCTTTATGGGCTAAGTTTTAAGAAACACACAGTTATACCTTTACTCATTTTTTTATGGGGAGTTTGCATTCAGAATATAATACCTTAAATAATTTAATAACCTTCAGCAGCACCACAAGTTCACTTTTGTAAAGTATCGTCTTCGCCTTATTACTCTAAATTCGGGTTTTTCTCGAGACCAGTTTACCTGATATGCTGGGATGCTACCGTTCCATTAGTAGAAAATGTACAAATTCATCAGAAATTTATAAAAAGGGATATTTCCACTTAAAATTTGGTCTCCCACCCATAAACATCTCCCTCTTCTAATGTTTGGTTAAAGCGGGGTTTGAACGGAAATAATTTATTTTCTTTCAAGATCACCTGAATATGATTTCTTTTCACAATTTCTAGAAGATGTTGAGCACGATTTCTAAGGGACATCACAGGAGTTTCTTTAACAGACTGAAGAATTACAGCTGTGGCAGCATCGTTTTGGTCATATTTGTTCTTCTTCTTGATATTCAAAACCGAACCAGTACTTTGGAACTCTTTTATTGTGTTGTAGATTGTCATTTCAGTTATCAGGATTCCTACAAATTTCTCGCTCAATTGTTCCATGATGTATGATACTTGGGCAACCCCTTAACACTGGACTATAAAAATCCTTTGTTCAGTAGATAGCATTTTGATGAAAAGTATTTTAAATTAAATAATTGCGTCATTTTTAATAAAAACATTGACAAACATGTCCATAAGTGTCATTATTGTTTAATATGTAGAAACTAGTACTCTGGCTAAAGATGTGAGAGAGAATAGTGGGACTTTAAAACAGCAGCAATGTGATAAATCTCATTATTTTTAATATTTAATTTTTTTAATAAAGCCTTCTACTTCGGCTTATTAAAAAATATTTTATATTTGTTCTTTTGGTAGAAAATAGTAAACAAGGCATATTTAGTCTTATGCAAAATATTTTTTTCATTTTTTTATGATCCCTGTATAAAAAATTTAATTTTTCATATCGCGAATCTTATTTATTTTACAAGCAAAAACTTTTATTAGTAGTGACTTTTTTACGTATCTTGCAAAATTTGGTCCATTTGTCCTCTTCTAAACTCCATCCGCTGACTTAATGTATATATGCTTTTCCTTAAAAAAAGCTTTTGCACCTCTCCGGGGATTCAATATCAATATATTTTGTAAATAATTTAGTGCTAAATTCGTCATATATGCCAAGAAATTTAACGGGCCAACTAGATGCTTTAAATTTAAATCAGTACTAAGTTTTAAACCTCTTTAGTGAATCCCGGGGTAAATTTTTAATGGACTACAATTTATTTCTTTAATTCTATCGCCGCTCGAATATAAAAATATTTTAAAATATAATAATGAGTTACGAAGCGCCTCAAGCACAAGACATTGCGGCTACTCTCTTTTACCCTAAGGGAAATCTTTTATATAATTTAAATTAATTATTTTTACCCTATAAAATCTAAAACTGCAGTGAAAAAAGAACAAAGTAATAAAGGAAGTTTAAAATTAGTTTTTAATAAGTAAATTGTTGCAGAGATTATTACTTGTATAAGGAGAAATGTTTAAAAAGTGTCTTGCTCATAGGAAATGATAACACAGCTCCACAAAAAAATTCGATTAATTACCCCTGGAATATGAATATATGTAACATATGTTTTTGGGGTCGCTGAATCCAAATTCGGGGTCCATTTAACCCCATCACGTCAGGATTTTTTATAAACCTCAAAAGAAAAACCCGAATCCTCAAAAAATCCTCTATCCATTGATCACTTAATCCCAATAACCCCATAACCTCTTTATTAATTCATCCCTTAAACTCTTAATTCCTGAAACTCATAACCCCCGAAACCCATAAACCCCAAAACCCATAAACCTCAAAACTCTATAACCCCGAAACCCCATAGCCCAGCAAGATAGAAACTTATCCGTGTTGAAACACAGTATGTTCGAGCCATGCATGCTTGTTGAGCCTTAAACTCATATTCTTTAATAACTTTACAAGCCCATAACCCCTTAATTTCTTTAACCCATAACCCCTTAACCTCATAGACTCCAAATGCTATACCCCTAAAACCCCATAACTCCGTAAGAAAACGACTTTGGTGCGTTAAAGCACTGAAACACATGATGTTCAAGCCATTCATGCTTCTTGAGTTTTAACCCCATATTCTGTAATAACCACACAACTCAATAACAGCAAAGGATAGCTTCATGCAAGAAATCTTATAAGTTAAATCTTTGGACATCATTGCTACTTGCATGTACCACTTATTATGGGTTTTGGGGTTATGGGGTTTATGGGTTTTGGGGGTTATGGGTTTTAGGAATTAAGAGTTTAAAGGATGAAGGAATAAAGAGGTTATGGGGTTATTGGGATTAAGTGATCAATGGATTGGAATAGAGGATTTTTTGAGGATTCGAGTTTTTCTTTTGAGGTTTATAAAAAATCCTGACGTGATGGGGTTAAATGAACCCCGAATTTGGATTCAGCGACCCCAAAATCATATGGTAGATATAGTCATATTCCAGGGGTAATTTATCGATTTTTTTTTGTGGAGCTGTGTAATTTACCACCAACACAATTTTAAATATTCGTCTGTAAATATTTATTTTTCGAGAAGTAACATAAATATTGAACAAAACAAATTTATAATTCGATGTGCGCTTCCTGGCTAAATCAGTGGGCAGGAGGGCTTCCCCTGCTTCTCTGAAAATAACGAAAAATTACGATTATTTACACCGTGCGTCAGTTACCTGATAATTTTTAACCAGAGAATATAAATTCTGTTTATAATTCTAACTTTTCTTCAAAAATATGTTCTCGTACAGAAAAATGAAAAATGTATTGCTTTTTTCACTAGGCTAAAAAAACTATAAACAATGTGTTTCCTTTTTAAATTGATTTATTTCATCAAAATAAACGAGGCTTGTTCAATACGAATAAAGCAAATTATACAGGGTGTTGCAAGAAACATGTGCCATCGCTCGTGAATAGATTTCTCATCCAAGAATAAAACGGTACCCATCAACATGGGTTCCCTCTTGCTTCGTACCTGAGATACACACGAACCATTGGTGTCGAATCAAATAGATAAAGCCTGTTCAAAGATATGCCGTTTGACAAATTGCCTGCAATAATTTTCAAACTGCTCTGTTGCCAAACTTATATTTTCATGGGAAAGTATATCGTTTTATTAATATATAACTACGCTTTCTGAATACTTTGCCTGTGCTGATTTTATTTGTCAACCTGGCAACTCTGCTTTGGGTATTTTGCTATGGGATAACAGCAGCACATGGTTGAACTTTATGTGATTATTTAGATGATTTTTAATAGGTAATAAAACAATTTCTTTTAATATTTAGTTTGATTGGGTTGGGGCTGTAGTATTTATTAAAATCTTTTTTAATATGTGTATATGTTTAAAAATAAGAGAAACAATATACCTTATATAAAAATAATTTATTATTACAGCGTAACATTAAACTAGACCTAGTTCTGTGTCGCTGCCACTGTCTTAATTTAAATTTATTGTTATTGGTTCTATACTAGTCTGTACAAAAATAAAGGTATTTTCAGTTTTACAGAATTTTTTCATCTTTGACACTGTTTTTAGGTACATTTTTTAAAGGATAATTTTGAAACCGGTTTTCAAAAAATTCGTCAGTTATGTAGTAGTGGTAGTCTAAGCTGGAATCTTTAATATTTTTGGCTAATAATGGCAGGCAATTTGGAATCCACCCATTTTCCAAATCGGCATGTATAATTGTGATTATTTGTCCCCTGTTTGAAGGAGCGTTGTTTTGGCAATTGTCACTGGAATCAACCCACCCTTTTTGGGAGGTTCATGGGTGTTGAACCAAGTTTCATCCAAATAAACGATAGGGCGGTTTTCGGCTCTGTATCTTTTTATAGATTGTAGGTATTCAAACATTAATTTTCGTAACCTTTAAGAGTCCATTATAGCTAATTTTTTATTTATTATTCGGTATTTAAACCCATCTTAAGAAATATGTTAAAGATGCTAGTTCTGCTACACAGTATATTGGTTTTGTCGTTGTTTAAACGTGACTTTAAGGAATCCAGTGTAGGTACAATGTTTTCTTTGGACATTTCGCACACTTTCCTTCGAATAAGATCTTTTTCAATTCGTCCAAATGCTTAACTTTGCCAACATCACATCGAAGCTTTCTCTTCAAACATGGTTTTCGCATTATATCACTGCACTTATTCCATCGCAGCCCATTTTCATTAACTACTCATAAACGTTTTGTTATAACTTGTTTTGCGTCTGGCAACAAATGTTTTCTATGAAACTTTTTTGATGCCTCACTTGTAGAATTTTCCAAATAATGCAACATTTTGATTTCCTCTTCTTGCAATTATTTAGCAATTTAACATAAAAGAACGTTTTAAAAGCTTTCAGAAAATTAGCTTCAATTTGATTTTAACACCTCTTAATACAGGTTAAACAAATATACATTTGTTTTACCTAATTTTTCTTGGAATCCTCATTTAAGGAGGGTACGACCCTGCGCCATTAGGTAAAAAGACACGATATATGACTGGCATTGCGATTGAGAATCAAACGGTATATTTTTGAACAGACTTTACCATTATTTACATTTTAAAGCAATCAGGAAGTCCCCAGTTATTTAAAACCCGCCAAACCATATAGTCCCCCACCTACTTCTCCAGAATGGCTGTTGCCAGGCTTTCACTTATTAGAATAGGGGAGAGTCGAGCAGCCAGGATCACTTAATTTTGACTTAATTTTTTTCTGAAATATTAACAATTATGATTCCTTTGTAAAGTGTAGTGTGTTTCAAATTTACATATTATTTCACCTTCAAGCCAGTGGCGGCTGGTGAAATTTCAAAGTTGTATATCTCTGTTCCTACTTACAGGACCCGTATCAAATTTAGGGGTTCTGGAAATGTTTTGGTAAAGAAAAAAGACATTTGAAAAAAAAGTTGAATTTTTGGTGTGCCCGTCTTAGGAAAAAAATGAACACGTCTAGGTATTTTATTTATTAAAGCAATGAAAGAAGTCTACTTGTCAGGGGTACATATAAATAAATACGTAAAATTGAGAATAATTTCTCTAAACTACCTGGAAATTCCTTATACTATAAGGGTTTGAACAAATCATGGTAAAACAGCTATTCTCCGGGCTATATGCCCCTCCGAGCGCTGGATTACATACCAAAATTTGCCGTATTTTGACTAACACTGTTAGACAACAAAATACTTGGTTTGACTGCAAGAAACTACCAGGAAGAAGGAAGCTTTTTCTTTAGTTAGGATGTCGTTACCTGCATACCGGTTTCGAACTCTTAGTTCTCATCAGTACAGGATAAACGAACATACCTACCTTCCGAAACAGCATATCCTTAAAGCTAACTCTGTCGAACTGCATAAGCAGTATAACACAGGCAGCGCCATCCATTAGCAGTTTCAAGCAGTCGCAGTAGAATTTACCGTGAGGTAAGATTATTAAAGCAATGAAAGAAGTCTACTTGTCAGAGGTACATATAAATAAATACGTAAAATTGAGAATAATTTCTCTAAACCACCTGAAAATTCCTTATACTATAAGGGTTTGAACAAATCATGGTAAAACAGCTATTCTCCGGGCTATATGCCCCTCCGAGCGCTGGAGTACATACCAAAATTTGCCGTATTTTGACTAACACTGTTAGACAACAAAATACTTGGTTTGACTGCAAGAAACTACCAGGAAGAAGGAAGCTTTTTCTTTAGTTAGGATGTCGTTACCTGCATACCGGTTTCGAACTCTTAGTTCTCATCAGTACAGGATAAACGAACATACCTACAGTGTTGCCAGAGCAACAAAGCAAAAAGTCGCCATCGATCAGTATGAAAAGTCGCCATTTTGTCGCCACAGCTTTTTTGAGATATTGGGGTTAGAAAACTGTCAATACTAAATAAAAAAAAATGTTTTTGTGGAACAAGCTTGGGGGAATCCCCAAAATTTGACGTACAATTCGTCGCGCGTTCAGATATTCTCTCTGAGAAATCCCTCGGTGCAATAATGATTATTATTGTGACGTTGTTTCTTACGTATTGTATACAACGTGTATATTCATATATTCAATTTTTTCACCTGTAACAAGTCGCCAAAAATAAGCTTTTTATTGAAAATCGCCGCCACACTCTCATAGAGACACAAAGTCGTCATTTTGGCGACTTGTCGCCCCAAATGGCAACACTGCATACCTACCTTCCGAAACAGCATATCCTTAAAGCTAACTCTGTCGAACTGCATAAGCAGTATAACACAGGCAGCGCCATCCATTAGCAGTTTCAAGCAGTCGCAGTAGAATTTACCGTGAGGTAAAATTAATTATTAAAGCAATGAAAGAAGTCTACTTGTCAGGGGTACATATAAATAAATACGTAAAATTGAGAATAATTTCTCTAAACCACCTGAAAATTCCTTATACTATAAGGGTTTGAACAAATCATGGTAAAACAGCTATTCTCCGGGCTATATGCCCCTCCGAGCGCTGGAATATCTGTTTTACCATGATTTGTTCAAACCCTTATAGTATAAGGAATTTTCAGGTGGTTTAGAGTCCAGCGCTCGGAGGGACATATAGCCCGGAGAATAGCTGTTTTACCATGATTTGTTCAAACCCTTATAGTATAAGGAATTTTCAGGTGGTTTAGAGAAATTATTCTCAATTTTACGTATTAATCTTTTATTTATTATTTTTTCTAAACAAATTTTACATCATTTTGTCGACATTTTTTACATTTTGAAAGAAAAAAATTTGTTAGTAGAAAGTTATAGTCACATGTTTATTTTAAGAACATTTACCCAAAAAAAAACGAAATGACTGCAAAATGTTTGTATAAATATTTTAAACCAGAAATTTAGGTTAGCTTTTAAAAAATCGGTGGCACTTGCTAGCATTTCTAAATCTATGTAGTGTAGGCTTATTCCTATTAAATTCAAACGTATGATATTTACGTGCCAGTAGGTGCCAGATAGTTAAATGTACATATATTTTCAGGACAATCCACTCTTCAAAATGAGGGCCTTTTCAAAATCTGGTGTCAAGAAACAAACGAAAATGACAAAATATCAGCGGTTTTGTGCTATATTCTTAGTAGTTTTGGTCACGATGACCTCCCTAAGGAAGTTGAAGAAAAAATTCGCAATTGACTAAAAACAATTATTTTGTTTTCCTATAGTTTTCATTAAACAACCATATCTTATTTATTTTCACTTTATTTTACCATATAAATGTTATCTTTGCAAAATGGTTTAAATTAAATACAATTTTTAATTTTAGTCACAAAAAAGTTGTGTTTATACCATAGTGCTTTGATTAGTTTTGCAAACACATAAGGGCAGTAGTCGCGCCTTATCATACATTATTTTTTCAGTCCCACACAAAGAAATATGTGATAACATAAACTCACTCAATATGATTTTTTCTTTAGATTTTAGAACGTTTTATATACACCATATGGTTTTTTAAATAAACAAATTGTTAATAAGTGGCCTAATAAAAGTGTTGTAACGAAAAATAAAACGAATATTAAAAGAATTACATAACAAAAGCGGAACCAATTTTTTTATGATAATTAAAAAATAAAATTATGAAAAACAAATTATGTGGACAGAACATTGAACTTAATCTCCTAATAATTTTAAAATTGTATGGGCTTTATTTGTGTCAGACTAACAACAACACTAATTCATCTTTACTAACCAGCAATTTACATACAAGGATATTAATCAGAACTAAAAAGTTCACAATTTAATTAACAATACAATTAAAATCGAGAAATTTAATAAACATTTTCCAAGTAGAAGTGTATTATGCGAGATGCATATTAAATGCTGGGCAGTAATTATGTAACGTGGAACTCTAAACAACAGCTATAAGTTTCAGTAATTCAAACTTGTTGAATTGAATAGAAATTTGTGTAAATTTAACAATATAAGTATTCTAAATTATTGTTAATGATTATTAAGTATTTTTCACACAACACACCTATATTCTATCCAATTTAATGTAAGAATGATGAGGGAAAAAATAATTGAACAAGAATTCGGCCTATTAGTCAGTTCCATGGACAGTTTACGCCAGAACTTATTTTAGCGATCGCAATATTCATCTTTTCTTTCCTGATAATCACGGAGGAATTAGATTTCTTTCTATCCATGTTGGCGAAAGTGCATTAGAAAAAGACAAATAAAAAAAGAATATGTTCAAATTTTTATCGTACCTTCTTTGCTTGTCGAAGTATTACTGGTTATATACTTCGAAAGATTAGTCATCGCAAAATTATTTTCTTTCCTGATAAAATTCCCAACGGAATACGATTTATTTCTATTCTTGTTAACAAAAGGGGCATTAGTAAAAGACAAATAAAAACGATGTTGTTGCCAGTAAAAAAGAATACTCAAACATTTTATCACAGCCGCCTTTGTTTGTGCAAGTATTTCTGGTTGTCTACTGTGAGAGTTTAATCGGAATTGTCATAAAAAATAAATTTTTAATCTGGCAAAATACTTATGTAAGTTTTATGATTTAATAGCAAAAGACCTTTGTTTTTACTGAACACAAACAGCATTAAATTTATAATAAGGTAAATAAATATTCCCTATTCTCCAATATATAATGAAAATGGATCTATAATACAGCCTGCCTGCGAACAGTGACTTTTGTGTTAGTTAAAGACGCGATAGAAATTGTTTAATCGAATATACCCAGTAGTTTCACAATTTTTAACTGTAATGGCACTGCGACTTCAGCTTTAATCTGAAACCAAACATTTCTAGGGCGCAATTTTCACTCCTTTCTCAATAACTAAAGAATTGTTCGTGTCTGTGATGCCCTCTATTCTCAACTTTATATCGGGTCGGCGTTCCTGTTACTCATTCCCATAACGCCTGTTCCAAGTAATGTAAAGAAGAACAAATATGTACCTTGCGTAATATTTCACACAGTACACCTATTAGTGTGTAAAAATATTCAAAACAATATATTTTACGTCTAATGATGTGAAAAGGCAATATTGCAACTTAAAATTAAAAATTTTATGGAGATAAGTATAAGTTTTCTGAAAGAAATTTCTAAAAGTTTACAAATTGTGTGTTATTACCAAAGAATGTAATATCATTTATACATTATGTAAAGGTTGGGTTGTGTAATTATAGTATATGTAATCCAGAATAAAATGAAAATATAAAGTTACATTTTACTGTTGTAAAAATACAAGTAAAATGTTATTTTTATATTTAAATGTCAGCTCACAAATAAATTGGAAACATGTGCTTATGAAATTACCTGTTAGATAAATAAGTACAAGGCATATTTACAAATACAATATAATTTTACAATATAATTGAAGACACAAGTAGTGGATGAAGGTGACAAAATTCAATTTTTAGAAAATCACAATAAAAGTGCTTTAGTTATACAGAAACTGCAATAGATACTGGACAATAGATGATATATTGGCGGTGTGAATTCAACTTAAAGACTTAAAACATAATTTTTGAAACTTTGTAAATAGTCTTAACAACCTCATTCATGTCAAAAAAAGCGTAAACGAAAAAAATGTAACATATCACCTTTGTCCACTCGTAAAATTGTAAAAATAATACCAACTTTCATCTAAATTTACCAACCAACACAGTAATTTAGCGAAAACATTATTTCGGTGTATGGTCAAAAAATTCGTTGACTGAGTTATAATATTACTCGGCCACCGAATGGTGCTCAAATATTAATATAGTAATCTACAATGAGTATTCACAAATAAGTTTATTTTTCTACTCCCATACTTTAATTCATTTATTAGACATTTACTACATGTAGGTACTTTAATGATATTCATTAAGACACAGATTTTTCATTAAGATACAAGTTTATCACCAATAAAAGACTGCAATGAGCATGACAAATTTATAATTGACCAATTTTGACAGTTCATAGTTAATGTTTACTTAGTAAATTCGGTGAAAGTATGCGATAGTGGGAGTGAAAATTTAACTCCGCCAGAAATTGTAAAATAGGCCACAACAGCCGCAAACAATTTATTACCCCTAAATCAACAAAAACAGAGGAAAAACTAAGTTTAATAAATTTTTAAAATTGAAATTTTTGTTTATCATTATTGCTACTGGTCGTACACATTGGCGTAACTAGGGAAGTTTTTTAAAGTGTACAAGGCGGTATCTCGACGGTTTAAAATATTTTCATGAAATTTTGGTGATTTAATAGGGAGGTGGGGGATATATTTAAACCCTATACTTACTATATAAATATACTGCGGGTTGTCTGGAATTCTTGATGCCAACAATATGAAATGGAGATATACAATCTCGCATAAGTCTATCCTTTAGTCTGATATTTCTGTATATGCGCATGCGTTAATACGAATTTTTTCATTGGTCAGAAATAGTACAGAATTAGATGGTGAATTGTACTAATCATCGGCTGTTGTGCGTATATTTCGGCTTCTTTCAGCTTTCGTTTTTTTTTTAGTTTACAGTTGGATCGCCATTTGCCATTTTTCCTTTGTGCCGTGTTGTATTTTGTATTCGGTGTTCTTGTGGTTGATTTTGAAATGTGCTAACTTATGCCCTGATGTAAAAAAAGTAATAAACTAGTTCAATTATACCAAAAAACCAGCCCTGTCAAGAAACGTATGAAGCGTGGCGCCGTTAGATGGCCAATAGCAACACAAGATTTAGCGCAATCGCAGTTTACGAAATATCAGACTAAAGGATAGACTTATGCGAGATTATATATCTCCATTTCACATTGTTGGCATCACAAACCGCACATTGGGTAAATGGGGAACCCGTGGTATATTTATATAGTAAGTATATGATTTAAACATATTTGGAATTTTAAACGGGATGATGTATTTTTGTTTATAAAATTCGAATCTAGGTGAATAACTACGTATGTGTGCAGTTTTTTTTTGATTTGCTCTTTCGGTTACGGAATTATAGCTAACTAAATTTTGATTGAATTAAAAACATTAATAAAGTTTGCCAATAAATAAGTTAACTTGTTTCAGAATTATTATTCGTTTCCATGGAAATGCGTTATTTTTACTTAAGTGAGTTGAGAATTTTGACGTTTTAGCAATTATTTCTCAGTTCATTGCTCAACTAAACATGATCCCCGGATTTTACCCCCTTGACTATTTCTTGTGGGGTTTTATAAAAGACAAAGTAATGGCGACTGCACCTACAACCTTAGATATGACAGACCAAATCCGTTTTGCCTGCTTATTAGTGCCACCTGAAATGTTACACCAGCGATTACGAAATTCATTTATAAAAATAGTGAGAAAGTTTTTGGAAGTTGAAGGGGGACATTTCGAACAACTTCGCAAGCATGACAGACAATAAATAAGTTTAAATTAAATGGCAAATATTTTTTTAAATTTTATAACCTGATAAATCATAATTCCGTAACCGAAAGGCACCAACCACACTATCTGAACAAATCAAAAAGAAATTTCAATTTTCCTGTATATTACATATTATCTGCAAAGAAAAGAAATATTTTCAATATTTTTTGCTCGTAACAGCTGTTAATTGTTAAAGTTTGGTAGCAAATTTTAACGAGAACTTGACTGATATCACAACATTAGTACATTTAATACGAAATATATTTAATGAAAGCGTGTAACTTTTAAAAGACAAAAGACACGAAACAAAACCACAACGTGAAAACAAGCTTTCAACCTTTTATTGTAACCCCAGTTTGGGACGAGCACTGAAAAAATGCACAAGGTGTTTTAAATGAGTGAAAAAATTACCGTTATTGAACTAAATTCATTCTACCAACAAGTTCCAAGCAAGACAAAGATCATTTAGTAACCAAACAAATCGCGTAAATATTAGAATAACTCATAAGTTTTTAATGATGAGTTATTAACAATGACAGTACAAAAACCTGTTAGGACCGAACTAACCTACTAGAAGTTCTTAATTTAACCAATACTAAACTCTAAACATTTTTAGTGAATCTAAACCTTAATGCTTAAGGGGTTATATACAGTCAGGATGCCTAAAAAAAGCGATTTTTCAAGAATTTTTCCTGAGAAGACTTTTAAATTGATTAATGTAAAAATTTGTACACATATGATAACTTTTAGCTGTATTTTAAGATTTTTGTATTTGTAAAAATAATAATTTTGAAAGCTGCTATAGCTGATCTCCAGAAGTTCCTCTCAAAAAAGGCATCTTGCGGTGACAACGATATCTCTGGGCTGGATCATCTAATACGAAAAAACCAAACGGATTTCGTTAAAGTAATGTATAATCTTCTAATTAGTCGAAGGAATAAGCAAAATAAAATTTTTTGACAAAATGTCGGCTTCTCAAAGAAAAAACGATTTTTGACCAAAATTTTGGCCTTAAATTGTTTATAAAAAAAAATATATTTATCGGTGATAAGAAACCTTCGATTAATTACTAAAACATATACTTAAGAAGCTTGTGTTAAAATTTGAGACTGATCGGCTCAGCCGTTTCCGAGAAATCTGCGTCACCGACTTTAAAAACACAGTTTTGAGAAAAACGCGTTTAAAGTTTCAAAAGCACTTTACATAGCGTAAAATACAATCGCTCAGACACGTCTTTACAAATATGCGTGTAACTTCGAAAATAATCGCCGGATTGCCTTGAAATTTTCTGTGTGTGTACTTGAATATGTACATTACGAAAATGAAATTAATAAAAATCGATTTTTTGAAAATTCCAACTGTATATAACCCCTTAAATAATAAAACTTACTTTTATTTCTTGACTTCCTAACATTTTATTAAAAATGCAAGGAAGTAAATTCTTTGCTAGTGCAATAAAGGACCGGCAAAAACCTCGAGAAAAAGAGACTATTTTTGACTCTGGTATAAGTGCTCTCCTGCAATCGCGAGTTCTAGAACCTAACCCTTCATCAGGCAGGCTTACACTCAAGGTATCTGAAGAACAGACTACGTTTTACCAGAATTAAGATCAGGCCATTCCATACAGTAATAAAGGTTCTGTTGAAAGTTTTCTCGCAAATTTTGAAGAATTTGTGGAGTAATTTAATGGCACTCATTAATAATTCGTTGTCGTAGATACTCCAGTGATGTTGGAGAATTTTAGTTTTTAAGTGACCCCATAAAAAAATCTAACGGAGAGAAATCTGGTGATCGTGGTTGCCACTCAATAGTGCCTCTTCTTCCAATCCGTCGTCGTGGGAATATGTCATCCAAGTACTGTCAAACGGGTAGTGCATAATGCGGAGGAGCTTCGTCCTATTGGAATATTACATTTTCTACAATATATTTGCTCATCATTTTCCATAATCAATGGCTTCTTCTAATAGTTGTAAATACAGTTCCTCAGTCACATTGCCGGGTAAAAAAGGACCTACAAGATGGCCACCGAAAATGCCAGCCCAAACATTAAATTTTTGGGGATGATGTGTATGCACCTCTTGGAAAATTCTATAATTTAAATGGGACCAATAGCAGGAATTATGCCGATCCACGAAACCGTTTATAAAAAAGAGCATTCGTCAGAAAAACAGATGTTTGTTCGCTACAGACTCCGTCTCTTAGAATTTTTGTACCAACTCCAACACATACTTCCGATGGACATGTTTGTCTTGGTGCTGTTCATTACGCAACTGGCTTGTTCTATTAGCACAGTCGTTGTTTGCAAAGAAAAGTATAATAATTTCTACTTTTTCTGCAGTGGAGTAAACCATTATTACTTTGAAAAACGCAATGAAATATAATAAAATACGAGACTAAGGAGCATTCACTATCCCTACCCACACACTGAATTTTATTCTTTATTATTATCAATAAATTTGAATCTTTTTTCTGCCGCCGTTTAAAGATGTAAACAAACCAAAACACATTATTTAAAACGTTAAGGTTTTTATTTAGGTAAAGAATGGTCGGAATTTCAACCTCAAATTTATTTTTCCCAATTTTAAATTCAGAGCGCATTTCTGCAATAAGTGAGTAATGGGTCAAACTTAAAAGTATTGGTATTGTTTTAAAGAGTAATAAAAGAGCTTTAAAATGATGTACTACTTGACCCCCATTGCCATTTACGAGTTAAGAGGTGGATATAACCCCTACGGAGAGGTTGACGTGACGCAGTTAAAAACAGCGACTTAAGATGTGTCCTTTAAAAATAAAATAGACGGGTCCGAGCGATTTAGAATATATATATATATATATATATATATATATATATATATATATATATATATATATATATATATATATATATATATATATATATATATATATATATATATATATACATATATATATATATATATATATATATATATATATATATATATATATATATATATATATATATATATATATATATACAGGGTGTTCCTAAATGTCGTGCTGATAATAAAGAGGGTGATTCTACAAGCGATTTTAAGAGAAAAAGTTCATGTGACCATATGTCCTAAATCGTTTAAATTTTAAAATACAGGGTGTTAAAGTTTAACTTTTTTATTCGTTTTTGGCGTATACCTTGTAAATTTTTTACGATATTTAATTTAAATTTGGTATACAGTCTACCATAATTAAGCTTTATGAAATGGTAATATTACATTTTAAGAAATTATACAGAGTACTCCTTTTTTTGGGACACGGTTCCTTTAGGCCCTCCCAACTTTTTATTGGAACGCCGCTGGTTATTTTTGCTTCTGGAATCGTATTTCGCATTTTATTTTGTAACTTTTTTATGTCTTGTAATTTTCTGATATTTTGCATTGTTTAGAAGATATTATACCTCACATCTCCTCATTAATCCTCGCACTCAAAAAAAAAATCAAGATTGCTATGGATACATTTTTATTAAGTGTTTTCTATTGTAATCTTGGACAGTACTATCATAAAGCTTAGTTATGGTAGACTGTGTACCAAATATTTAAATTAAACATACCTAACTAAGCTTTCTGAAATATTAATTATTCTAAAAATATATTATTAATAATACAAGTTAGTTAACTAATTACAATAATTGTTGAAAATGGCTCCCTCCTGCCATTAGGCACGCCTCAGATCTTCTTCTCATTGATCCCCGCACTCTTTCAAAAATACCGGGAGTGTTTCTAACCGTTTCAAATCCAGCGATTATGCGATTTCTTAAATCGTCCACAGTATCCACTGGTGTTACATACACTAAGGACTTAATATGTCCCCATAGGAAATAATCTAAACTGTTTAAATCGGGTGACCTAGGAGGCCATGGTTGTGGTCCTCCACGACCTATCCACCTTTCAGGATACATTTCATTTAAATATTCACGTGCCAGAACACTGAAATGTGCTGGAGCGCCATCGTGCATATACCAATGTTGGTTTCTTAATAAAAGTGGTACTTCCTCAAGTAGAAGTGGCAATTCTTCTTGCAAGAACTGGCGATATGACTGACCATTAAGGCGAGCAGGTAAAAAGAAGGGACCTATCAAATAATCTCCAATAATACCAGCCCATACGTTTAATGAAAACTGCTCTTGATAATGCGCTTCTACTATGGCGTGTGGATTTTCCTGAGCCCATAAATGATTGTTATGAAAATTAGTTATTTGATTTCTTGAAAAGTTAGCTTCATCTGTAAAAAGGATTTGACTTTCAAAATGGGGATTTACTGCGAGCCTCTGTAGGTACCATTGACAGAAATTAATCCGTAAAGGAAAATCACGGGGAAGCAGTGCTTGCACTCTTTGAAGATGGTATGGGTAAAGTTGCTGGTCCCACAAGATTCTCCAAACAATTTGATGACAAATATTTAAATTTATGGCAATCTTTCTAGTGCTGATTTCTGGATGATTATCTATTTCATTTAATACAGCTTCCTCGATAGCTGGTGTTCTAACAGTACGAGGTCTTCCTGCGTTAGCTGTATCTTTTTGAAAATGCCCAGTTTCATGAAGGCGTCGATGAATATTCGAGAATGTTCTACTGTCAGGTATCACACGATTCGGATATCTTTCACCATAAATACGTCTGGCTTCAAAAGCGTTTCCATTGGCAAGGCCATAAATAAAGTGCATATCAGCCATTTCAGAATTCGTAAAATTCGGCATATTTATTAGGTAGATAAATTTCAATTCAAAACTGTAGCTTACACGTTACTAATAATTATTGACTTACTTAGCATAAAATGACTTCTGTTGTAAATACGAAAGAATTGTACTGTCAAAGATGACAACAGAAAAAACTTAATAAAAATGTATTCATAGCAATCTTGATTTTTTTTGACAGGGTGCGAGGGTTAATGAGAAGAAGATGTGGTATAATATCTTCTAAACAATGCAAAATATCAGAAAATTACAAGACATAAAAAAGTTACAAAATAAAATGCGAAATACGATTCCAGAAGCAAAAATAACCAGCGGCGTTCCAATAAAAAGTTGGGAGGGCCTAAAGGAACCGTGTCCCAAAAAAAGGAGTACTCTGTATAATTTCTTAAAATGTAATATTACCATTTCATAAAGCTTAATTATGGTAGACTGTATACCAAATTTAAATTAAATATCGTAAAAAATGTACAAGGTATACGCCAAAAACGAATAAAAAAGTTAAACTTTAACACCCTGTATTTTAAAATTTAAACGATTTAGGACATATGGTCACATGAACTTTTTCTCTTAAAATCGCTTGTAGAATCACCCTCTTTATTATCAGCACGACATTTAGGAACACCCTGTATATATATATATATATATATATATATATAGATATAGAGAAATGAAGAAATATCGACAGGAAACTTTATAAGAAAACGGTTAAGAAAATATCGGGGAAACTGTCAGTATGGTAGTGCTCGACACGTGTTTCGTGCTTATTAGCACTCATCAGTCGCACATAACCAAGTTATAGGATGGGAAACTTGGAAGTTGAAAAAACACAAAGAGTTCACAGACCAGGGACCTGCTAGCACATTTGTGGTTGTGTTTTGTCAGGAGACCCAGGGATTTCCGGGCAACACCTAACATCACCACGGAGGCTGCAATAGCACCTGCGTGAAACCTCTACCCCAGGGAATATAAGAATATAGAGAAATGAAGAAATATCGACAGGAAACTTTATAAGAAAACGGTTAAGAAAATATCGGGGAAACTGTCAGTATGGTAGTGCTCGACACGTGTTTCGTGCTTATTAGCACTCATCAGTCGCACATAACCAAGTTATAGGATGGGAAACTTGGAAGTTGAAAAAACACAACCACAAATGTGCTAGCAGGTCCCTGGTCTGTGAACTCTGTGTTTTTTCAACTTCCAAGTTTCCCATCCTATAACTTGGTTATGTGCGACTGATGAGTGCTAATAAGCACGAAACACGTGTCGAGCACTACCATACTGACAGTTTCCCCGATATTTTCTTAACCGTTTTCTTATAAAGTTTCCTGTCGATATTTCTTCATTTCTCTATATTCTTATATTCCCTGGGGTAGAGGTTTCACGCAGGTGCTATTGCAGCCTCCGTGGTGATGTTAGGTGTTGCCCGGAAATCCCTGGGTCTCCTGACAAAACACAACCACAAATGTGCTAGCAGGTCCCTGGTCTGTGAACTCTTTGTGTTTTTTCAACTTCCAAGTTTCCCATCCTATAACTTGGTTATGTGCGACTGATGAGTGCTAATAAGCACGAAACACGTGTCGAGCACTACCATACTGACAGTTTCCCCGATATTTTCTTAACCGTTTTCTTATAAAGTTTCCTGTCGATATTTCTTCATTTCTCTATATTCTTATATTCCCTGGGGTAGAGGTTTCACGCAGGTGCTATTGCAGCCTCCGTGGTGATGTTAGGTGTTGCCCGGAAATCCCTGGGTTTCCTGACAAAACACAACCACAAATGTGCTAGCAGGTCCCTGGTCTCTGAACTCTTTGTGTTTTTTCAACTTCCAAGTTTCCCATCCTATAATTTGGTTATGTGCGACTGATGAGTGCTAATAAGCACGAAACACGTGTCGAGCACTACCATACTGACAGTTTCCCCGATATTTTCTTAACCGTTTTCTTATATATAGATATGTATATATATATATATATATATATATATATATATATATATATATATATATATATATATATATATATATATATATATATATTATGTATATATATATATATATATATATATATATATATTGGTTACCAAATGGGAAACTTTTCTATTTTTTATTTTGCGAGAAAAAGCTATTCTTGATAAGAAGTTTTGTTTGTTGCAAAAGTAAGACTGGCATTGAAAAAAAAAGATATGTTATACAGAACATAAAGAAAATAAAGAAAATCGGGTAGTTAAGGTAAATAGCATGGAATTTTCGCTAGTAATGTCGTTTGTTAATGCAAATAAATACTTTTTTAATGAAAGGTTTCATTAAACTTCTTTCATAATACTTCTGGTATGACTTAAAAGCGTTTTTTCTGCGAGAAATCTAATAAGTTATTTTTATTATCATACGCGGTGCTGATTTCATAATAGGTAATAGGTAAGGGTAACATTGACGATGATGAGCTCGATGTACATGCCATGTTATTGAAGAACCCAAAAAGCCTTTAATGAAGATCCCATGAATTGGATTACTTAATTAAATTTATTCGAACTGTTTTGAAGAAAAACAGATAGAAATATTTTAAACCAAAATTTATTCATGCATTTCCTAGAGACATTGATATACGTTTTGATTTATCACTGGATAATGGGGTATGATGAAGATCATCCAAATTTCGGGTTACAAATTTTGGTTTCCGTCGAAGTCACGTTTACCACCAACGGAAATTTTTCATCACAAAATTCGATGTTTTGGAGTACAACTAATCCTTACTGAGTAGTAGATTGTCGGAGTCAAGTGTCTCAGAAAGTTAATGTTTGGTGTGGTGTTTTGGAAAACAAAATTTTAGGATCAATTTTTTTCGATAACATTAACGGACAAATATTTCTAACTTTTTTGCACGATGACTTTTCTGATATTACTGATGAGTTGCCCCTGACTGTAAGGCAAGATTTAATATTTCACCTAGATGGTGCCCCTTGTCATTTCTCAGCAGAAGTAAGAGCCTGGCTTAACTTCAATTTCAAAATTGGGCGGACTTCGAATCAAGATGATAATTTTGCAGATTGGCGGCCTAGGTCCCCCGACCTCACACCTCTTGATTTCGGCTTTTGGGGACGAATTAAGATAACTGTTTACAAATATAGACCTGAAAATCTTATTCAATTAAAAAACAGGATACGAAAAGCATGTGAAAAAATCCCAGCCGATCATGTAAGATATGCTGTTTGCCGGTTTAAGAAAAATCTTATCAAGTGCATTAAAAATGACGGAGGTTCTGTTGAGGCCTAAAATATGTTTTTAAGATCTGTTAGTTAAAATAAATAGGTTCCTAAACATTTTTTCTTTATTTTCATTGCGCCCTGTATAACATATCTTTTTTTTCAATTCGAGTCTTACTTTTACAACAAGCAAAACTTTTTATCAAGAATAACTTTTTCTCATAAAATCAAAAATAAAAATGTTTCCCAGTTGGTAACCAAATCTGGACCAATAGAGGCTGCAGCCCTAGGGCGCCGGACGCCCTGCGCCCTAGGGCTGCAGCCCCTATTGGTCCAATGGTTAGAGTGGGCCTGCTCTTAGTTCCTTTCGCGTTGTAATTATTCGTTATTATTAAGACAAGGTTTTATTGTTTAAAAAGTGCAGTAAAAGGTAAATTAAAGATTTTTCGTTGGAATTGTTTTTTAATTCGGTTTTATGCATCTAACATCTTAGTAAAAAACCGAAATAAAGTCAAATGTTCAGTTATTTGTACAAATTATGTCAACTTTGCATCAACTTTGACATAGTTTTTGCTGGCGTTTCCTATTTTTCTAATAAAAAACAGTATTTAGAACAACAATTGGTGATAAAAATACAT
Source organism: Philopedon plagiatum (assembly GCA_963971165.1). Lineage (NCBI taxonomy): Eukaryota > Metazoa > Arthropoda > Insecta > Coleoptera > Curculionidae > Philopedon > Philopedon plagiatum. Next base: position 72,566,581 of record OZ020194.1, read on the forward strand.
TAAAAAGATAAGTTTGGTATAAAGGAATATTTTTGTACAGGTTTGGTAAAATTTGAAAAACCCAGAAATGTCGAGTTTAAAAAAAATTGGAAAAAAATGAAATTTGTATTAGAAAGTTGAAAATTGGTACATCGGTAGCAAATTAAAAAACAAACAACGTTTTCCTTTAACATTTTTGGAAATTTTAAGAAATAACCGCCTTTTTGGACATTTTTTGAAAAAAATGACAAATTTGACAGTTAAACAAAGTCACGTGACTGCTCATGTGCATGCCATTGGGCGTCATTTTTAAAGCAAAAACTAATGGTAAAATCAGAATTTCCTTTAACCTGTAAGGAAAAAAATTTCCCATATGATGCGGACTTTATGTGTGACACTGTATATCAAATCTAGGAAATTTCTCAAAGAAAATCCTAATATTATTTTGACTAACTCGGACAAGGGCTCTGTTAGTGTCATCATGTACAAGGATCATTACCTTCAACTTTCTAATGAATTAATCAACAATAATACCTCTTATGTTGAACTACCCAGAGATCCTACAATGTCCGTACAGAGGTATTGTAATGAACTGGTCAAACAACTAAAAAATACTAACCAAATAGATGAACCTACAAAAAAACATCTAACTAACTACGAAAGTGTGGCTCCTAAGTTCTATGCTCTGCCAAAGATTCATAAACCTACTCTATCTGTAAGACCCATTGTGGCGTCCATTGGAGCTCCCACAGAAATGGTAGCTTCCTTTATTACTAATATCTTAACTAAAGCATACGACTATAATAATCAATATTACATCAAAGACTCATTTGAAGTTTCTCAACTTTTCAATAATTCAATTTTACCGAATAATTATGTAATCGCAAGCTTGGATGTAGTGTCACTTTTCAGCAATGTATATCTGGACACCTGTCTTAGATCAATAGACAAGAACTGGGACAGGATCAGTGTACATACAAACATTTCCAAAGACTCATTCCTGGAAATCAAAACGTTGCTTTTCAATAACACATATTTTGCTTTTAACAATAAATTTTATAAACAAACCTTTGGCACACCCATGGATGCATCTATTTCTCCAATCTTGGCTAATTATGTCATGGATGACCTATTGGACACAGTCATTCCTGTCCTCTCTTTTAAACCTCATTTCATCAAAAAATATAATCCTGGCCCTTCCTGAAGATGGTGTCACAGAGATAATAGATACTATCAACAGTTGTGACCCATACATCCAATTTACCATCGAAACAGAAGATAATAACAATTCTGTACCGTTTCTGGATACGAGATTTATTCGTAATCCAGACAACACAATTAAAATCGATTGGTATCGTAAACCATGCAGTTCAGGCAGATTCATTAACTATAATCTGTCCTATCACAAACACTCCATGAAAACGAACTTGGTCAAACAAATGAAAAATAGAATTCTAAAAATCTCAGACACATCTTTCCATAACAAAAACCTTAAAATCTTATACCATCTCTCCATAGACAATTCATACCCCCCAACTCTCCTCAGGAAAATTTTGTTCAGTACGTCTACAACTATCACCAACAATCAATTGATGCAACCACAAGACAATAACAACATTATCCCACAACCTGTTGGAACTGATAATATTCCAGTTGCACCACAGGAAAAGGCATCAATCCCTCCTATTATTTTTACCTCTTTACCATACATTAAAGACATAACACCCAAGCTTGTCAACATTTTTACTAAATCATACAATAACATAAAACTTGCTGTAAAATCAGTCCTTACAATCAAGTCCGTACATTCTAATCTCAAAGATAAAGTACCAGTGCTTTCACAGTCGGATGTTGTATACAGCATCCCTTGTATCTCTTGCAATAAAACATACATTGGCCAAACTACCAGGCAACTGAAAGATTGAATTACTTCCCACAAAAGTAGTAGTAGTAGATTACATCCAGAAAGATGTGCCTTGACAGATCATGTTCACAGGAACCAACACAATATGAATTATGATTCCACAAAAATATTAACTAAAGAACTAGTGTTGGGAATAATCGAATGAATTAAATAATCGAAATATTAGCTCTCGAATGATTTTAATAATCGAATGATCATTCGAAATAATCATTCGAATCAAAAAAATATAGCAAATAAAACTGCACAAAAATCATCTCTTGAATTTTTTTGCTTGGATTGGCCGTTTTCCATAAAAACAAAAAAATGTAAAGTTATACATAACATTATTTATGGTAATTATTTAGATTAACGTAAACAGCGAATTTTTTCATGAAATTTTGCACAGACCCTAATTTTGGGTCGTAGAACACGAATCCGAAGTCAGTTTTTGGCGGTCTCGTAAAAAAATTTTTTTTTGCTCCCTCAACCTGGGCAAAAAGGTGGTCAGGTTTGCTCAGTTTTGATTGATATAGATATATGTATCTATATCAATCAAAACTGAGCAAACCTGACCACCTTTTTGCTCAGCCAACAAATTTAAAGAAATTCATTGAAAAACTAACCTAAAAGTTTAAAAAAATTTTTTACGAGACCGCCAAAAACTGACTTCGGATTCGTGTTCTACGACCCAAAATTAGGGTCTGTGCAAAATTTCATGAAAAAATTCGCTGTTTACGTTAATCTAAATAATTACCTTATTTATTAGTATAATTTGTTAAAAATAACAAAAAAGTAAGAGATCCATGAAAACAAAAACACTTCTTTAAACAAATTTGGCAACTAGCATGACTCCCCTTTATGCATTAAAAATTGTCACCAAATTTCAACTTTATACTAATTTGCGTCCTCTAGTTATTTAGGAAAAACCTTTTACAAAAATTCAACACCCTGTGTATTAAAAACAAAGTCTTTTAGGACCTATGTTTTGTCTTAAAATGAAGTAAGGAATAATACCCTCAAGTTTGGCCACATACTTTACTAACACCCTGTATATATCATAAAAACATGCAATAACACTATTGCGTTGTCCAGAGATGAAATAATGCTCGATCGATATGGAAGGATCATTCGAAATAAACAATCATTCGAATGAAAAAATCATCCGAGACCCAGACAATATTAAAAACATGCTATGCGTTGTCGAGAGATGAAATAATGCTCGATCGATATCGAAGGATCATTCGAAATAAATAATCATTCGAATGAAAAACACATCCGAGACAATCGCATCGTAACGCAACATCGAGTGCCGAGTCGGCGACGGCATCATTTCGTATTTCGTCTCGTCATTCGAAGCGGCGAAAGGCGATTATTATTATATTATAATCTCTCGGCTAAATTATTCGAATGATCGCGCTGACTTCTCGAGATATCTCGAGTGATTTGAATAATCGAGTTATCGATTATTTTTCATTCGAGATATCCCATCGCTATAAAGAACCTCATTACTCTAAAAGGTTATTCAAAGAGATGGCATTTATCTCCCAAGATGATAACTGTATTAATAAAAAATCTGACATTAATCACTTAAGTGAAATATATGCATATTTACTTCATCTAGACAAAGAATCTAGTCATAATAATATTACTCCTAATAACATAACATAATTAAATTCCTCTCATTGTTCTTATTAAATAAATAATCATAATTTCATCATGAATATTACAAATTGAAATGAGTACCAACGAAGTGTAGTGTTGAAATAAATTAAATCCACGTTGCAGTAACTTAACCACTTCTTACTTTCTGACACACGCCAAAGGCGTTGAACCTAACTTTTAATACAGTGACAGGTGACATCCTTCAGATGTAGGTACTCGTCTTGTCATTGCAGTAAATTGCTTTGAATAATTTTAAATATTTTCAGCGATGATCATCTGTTTTAATTAATGATGTTTTATGTAATTTTAAAGTGTAAAGTGATACCATTTTAACAATCTTCTTGAGTTACCACATAGTTTTTTAATCAATAAGTTTTTGACGATGTTAGTTTTATTTATCTCATACCCAAGCTCATGATTATGTACATCACGAATTACATTCTCACCAAAGATGTAAGTTAACTCTTAAAGTTACCAACCTTTTGTTACCTGACATAATCATAATTTTTGTAGTCTCCCTGAAGATGGAAATAAACATTTCCGAAAGCTTGGAAAACCTTTAAAGAGTACTCTTTAATTTTGCTGCATTCCCCAATATTACCTAATATATATATATATATATATATATATATATATATATATATATATATATATATATATATATATATATATATATATATAGCGTATATAGACAGAAAGCATTTCTCAGTCCTAATAATTTATTTGTGCCATTTACCTATGTCTGTCCACAAGACCTAAGTATAGTAAACCTACCTACAATAAAGAAAAATAATTGGTGTTTATATTATTTTAACAAATTTCTGCTAAAGATAAAATTTAATTTCGGGATAAAATAATCCCGGTACGGTAGTTTCTCGATTAAGTAAACTAAAAGATTATGAAAGGTCCCGATTTGCATAACTTTGTTTTGTTGAAAAAGCATTGGTCCTTGCTGGTTTGCTGTAAAACCAACTGAGCTAAAATTAATAATTATAAAAGTAATATCACAGGCCATAAAACTGGTGGACAAAATATTTATTTTCAGTTTCGAAATGGAAAGTGACATTTTTTAAAATTGAGTGAAGTTACGAAGCATATTGCGTTTTCTGACTAGCTAAGAAATGAAATTATTTCAAAACCAGTTATGTAAAGTATATTCTTTCGACAACATTTGTGTCCAAAACAAACTTTAAGCTGACAGGTTTTCATAAATTTTCATTAATTTATTAATTAGCACTATTGTTCCTAAGTGTTCGTTCGACAGAAAATAATCATGATATTATACAAGGTGTTCTTTAGGTGATTCACTGGCCAAAAACACGGAAAAACGTTCCTGCTAATATAGGCTCAGAAACTTTTCGTTTCCGAGATACAGGGTGATACAATTTAAATTTTGTTTTCGTTTTTCTTATTTAGTCAGCACGTCTTTAAAAATAATGTATTCAAATTCCGCACATTCCTTTTTCATGCTGTAATATTTTGCTACCATAATTTTTTTTAACATATTCTACTGTTTAGATGATATTTTTCAAAATATGTCTTAAAAACAGGCCACATTTTTAAAATGATCTATCTGCTTCTTATTTTCAGTCAATCAAGTTTAATCTAACTCCCAAATAAATAATACTCTGTAGATCATTTGACTGGCTATCAGGTTATTCCATAGGTATAATCCAAAGCATTGGATGTACGAAATTACAATAAACTTTCTTTGAAAACATGCCAAATAAATAAAGAAAACCAGAATGAAATTAAAATTTTGTCACCCTGTGTATCGGATACAAAGCCTTTCTGGACCTCTGTTAATAGGAAAGAAAGTTTTTCTTATTTTTGGTCAAAGAATCACCTGTAAAATTTTGTCAGTGAACTTTTGTAGCACCCTGTATGTTACCACTGGCCAGACTTGGTATTTTATGTAAGAAAACAGACTTTTCAGAGTCTTGCTAAACTAACTTGGCATCAATTAGGTCCGCTTACCCACACGTTAGTAAATTCGGTGCTAACTTTTAGATATTCTCAAGACACGAACATAGCCAACTAGTTTCCGCTGCACGAGTTCCTTATGTTTTTTTTCCTCTTTTCTTTTTGTCCAGCTAAAATTGAAATCGAAAGAAACTTTAGTTAAATAAATTTTAAACTGGAAATAAGAAAAATAACCCAAACTTATTTCAAATAGATTAAAATATCATTTTTCTACAACTGTCAAAAAAAGTTTACTTATTGACATTGATTTTGATATGTGAAGTAGGCCATTTTATCACCGTGCGTGAAATAGCTATTTCCTACGACCACCTATGAAAGTGAGAAAAAAGCACGGTTAACTTGGCTAGAAAGTGCCTTATATCACACGCGTCTTGAAAGGTACTTTTCAACACATGTGTTGAAAAGTACTTGTCAACATGACGTTTGAACAGATGATGCCAATTTCATTTTTTTTTTATTTACAACACTAGTGTTGAAATGTTTGTCAGCGCACGTGTTGAAAGTGGGGGTATTAAATACAGACAGAAATTGGGGATTTTACGCACTGAAGACTAAAATACTTTTAAAACTATTATTTTAGCTTCAAACGAGATTTCTGTCAAACAAGACGAGAAAAGTCTTAAAAATCTTTGATTCTTTCACTTCAAGATAAATGTACAAGACATTACAGCTAGACGTCGGTCGAATCAATACAAAAATCGATATTTTGATAAGTTACTTCAGCTAGCTGTACTTTAGGTTCAGTCGGTAGATTCTTCGAAGTAGATGGAGTTGATGAACAATTTTTTTGCAATTTTAATTTTAAATTCAAATGGATCTTCAATATAGCATTCAGCAACTTTAGAAGACTTCCATCCTCCATGACGCTTCAAAACAGTAAGATCAGCTCCAACATCAGCTATAGAATGTTGGCTGATGTGCGCCGAAAACAGTGGCCTGTGTAAAGGTCTTGGGATGGTAACTTCAAATATTTGGCGATTATACTTGGCATTTCCCCAATTTTGTTAACACCGACAACTTGACATATTCCAAGACCAGCTGGTTGCCAAAAAGCATATTTTTTGCAAATATTAATGTATTCCAAATTGGTAATGGCAAAAGTCCGCTCGGTGTGGGTTTTTGTGTCGGGAATTCATATAGTTAGAACATCATTTCTGTCGGCAATATTATTAACAGTCATTTTAGTTGATTCTTCTCATCGGTATGTTCCCGACATTTCAGAAATAAGCACGACCTGAAACAAAAAATTTAGTTAAATGAATAAGTATATAATTTAATATAAATAAAATATTAAAATATTTATTTAAAAACGTAGGTTTTAAGTAATTACTAAAAAACGTTCAATACGCCTTATATAAAATCTATATTAGGTATATTAGGTGTTTTTGTAATTATTTATTTATTAAGAATATAAATGTAGACGGTACCTAAGCTTTTGTACGAATGTATCTATGGAGACATATAAGTTAAAGTTATTTTTTATTACGTTGGCACTACAAGCGAGTGTATTGGCCCCGAGTCCTACCGTTTAACGTGGGCTCCGAACCACGGTCCTCAGTAACCCGACAGCCAGATCATGCACCCCCAAGGGCTGTTAACCCTTGGTTTCGCGCAAATCTTTTGCTACTTACGGACTGGGGAGTGTGAAACTATGGAAACATATATTTAAGAAATATAAATCTTTATCTATGATATTTCCGATCACCTGCCTGCGCCAAAAACTGGTTTATTTCTTCCCTTGTTAGCACCTTCGATTTATTGCTTCATATCCCACAGACATTTTCCTTAGGAATTGTATCAATTTAGGGTATTTAGTAATGTCTACGTTCTCCTTTACATTTAAGGTTGGTTTAAGCATAGAATATGTGGACCTCACGGTAGATAATTTTACATTTTTAGATTTTTCCTCTAAATATGCCAGAATCACATTTTCCGATAATTTAGCTGATCAATAAACTGTGATCTCCTTTTATAAAGGTACGTTTCACACACTAGTTGTATAAATATTTTAAAATCTATAACTGCAAAATTCATCAGTTTTCTTATTACAGGCATATTAAAGCTATAGTTCCGATAGTACAAATAAAATTTCATACGCCATGTAAAACTCGAAATCTCGAAATGTAACTTTTTGAGGAAAATATAAATCACGTCAACGATTTCAAACAGTACAAAAGCAAAAACAAATATGCAAAAGATGTATCAAAAGTTTAGACAAAGTTCCAAAACACCACCGAAAAACTGGCTAGTGTGAGATTGGCCGTAATTGTGACAATACAGCGCAGTTCACTTTTTTCACCCAAAATGGGAATTCGTCTGCCTTACTCGCCCGATTTAGCTCTTTGTGATATTTTTGTTCCTCTTAGTTAATAAAAGATTACGTGGTAAAGTTAAATATTCCTCCAGTAACAACAAGGCCCTATTCATATTTATCAACAGGATTCAGGTTTCCATTAGAAAAAGACAAACCTTTGAAAGAAGTCCATCGAAGTTTCATGGTAATCGCCAGGGAGCGCATATACGTTATTTATATTTGTCTCAAGAACAGCGGATTACGTCAAAAACACTGTAAAGACAACTTCTATCCAATTTATTTCATTAATGCATTAAACTTTTCAGACAAGTCAGAAGATTGTCACCTAACTTTTTTTTTCTTTTTCTGCGTTGCTGTAATAAATCCAAGAAATTAGCACCTTCATTGCCAGAAGTGTTTTTAAAAAAATGAACAGCTATTTTTTATGAAATCAATGAAAAAAATAAGGAAACAATGATTATGAGTACATTTTTCAGTATTTATTATTAGAAAAAGGAATTGTTTGTATTAAATTCATTTATCTTGTTAAATTGTCACACGAGACTTTTTCGACGAGTTTATTATTGTCATCTGTTTTTTTCGATAAAGTTAAATAAGCTTCTCAACTTTAAAAATGAATGGTGACTTTTTATCTAATGTCGAATCGCAATTTATAGCCGAATTCTCTTTCGATTTTAAAAAACTTTTTTCCAGATGAAAGATCTGTATATTTACTTTTCACTTCTGGTCATCTAAAGTATACAGGTTTAAAATAAGGAATACAGGGTAAAACGTAATACCTTGTTTTTTCGGTATGATTCCTAGTGATCTCTAGAGCATCGTTTCTTAACCTTTTTAGTGTCGCGACCCCCTAGAAAGCCTAAAAATAAAGTAAAAAGCCTTACGACCCCCTCACTATATATTTTAACGTTTATCACAGTTTCACGTTACTAACGCGACGAAGAATAATGTATTTACACTGGCCACGTTATACTAGTTATGAAAGCACAGGAACGACAAGAAGAGTTTGACTGTTGATTACATGACTGCGGAATATGTACCGTGTTAAATAATAAATAACAGTGTGGTGTCACAGCAAATTGGGCAATAATATTTAGAAAAATTTTAAATGGACAAGTTTGTGACAAACCGAAATGCGCCGTCTACATCTAGTGAAACAGTGAAGAAAGAGACCAGGTTATACAACGATACAGATTTAAAATATGGATTTATTTTACTGGGTGACAAGCTGCAATGTGTTGTTTGCTATAAAGTTCTGTCCGAGGAAAGTATGAAGCTTTTAAAATTACTCTGGCATCTGAAAACAAAACGTCCGTCTTTACCCAAGCAAGCCATTAGAATTCTTCGACCGTTAATCTCTTATTTTGGAAAAAAATTAACAAACTTCTATTAACAAATTAAGCCGTAGTGAAACTGCAAAACTTCAACCATTCTATTTAGTAGCGTTAAGAGTGGCCAGGAAGTCTAAACCCCACAAGGTTGTGGAATATCTCATTCTGCCCACTACTATTGAAATAGTAAATGTCTAGGCCTAACTATACCACTTTCAAATGACACAATTTCGAGACGTATTAATGAAATGGCCATCGATGTCTACAATTAAATAATTGAAAAGGTAAAACAAGTGAATTTTTTGCCATTCAGTTCAACGAATCTTTTCTGTTTTTATTTTTCATCCGATACGAATGCGATGGGTCAATTAAAGAAAATTGCTATTTTACAAATCAATATCTGGTTATTCAACTGGCGAAGGAATTTTTGAAGTTTTTAATGTTGCAACAAGAAACGAAAAATTGGTCTGGAATAAACATATTGCGGCATGTACTGAACAGTGCCGTAATCGTAAAATTACACAAATAACAGATGCATGGACACAGTGCTTTCTTCACAGACATGCCATTGCCACAAAAAATATGCCAGATAACTTGAAAAATGTTCTGTCCGAAGCTGTAAAAATAGTTAATTTCGTTAAAAGTCGACCGTTGCAGACTAGTTTGCTTTCCGCAGTTTTTACAAGATAAAGAATATTACTGTTGGTTTACTTGAGCGATATATTTTCACATTGAATATGAATTTACAAGACCGTAACAAAAACATTGTACAAATGAGAGACAATGTCAATGCTTTCATTAAGAAGCTTGGTATTTGGATTATTCGCTTTGAATAACGCAATTTTGACTTCTAATTTATTATATTGACAACAATATGAACCTGTGTTGATCGAATCGAATTGAAAATTTAGTTACTGGAATATTTTCCAAGTGATAACGATAATTTCTCGAAAAGATGGATTCTCAATCCGTTTGACGAAAATGTTGTTGCAGCTGCCAAATTACCTGTTGCGACTCAACCAACTAGTTGAAATATCGACTGACAAAACTCTACAACTAGAATTTTTGCCACAAGATTTAGATAATTTTTGGCTGGCACGACGATGTGAATACGGAAGCTTAGTAACGGATGCTTTAAAAACATTGACCCCATTTCCCACTTCTTGTGCAAAAAGGATTCTCGTCTATGGTGACTTTTAAAACTAAATACAGTAATCATCTATTGTCACTTGAAAATAATTACTTATGTGTGTTTCCAATGTCGATTCACTTATAGAAAAACTTTTTTAAGTGAAAAAAACTCAACTGTCTCATAAATTAATTGGTTAACACATCTTTAGTTATTAGGTTATATATTGTTATATACATACGTAACACTTGATTATAACTTAAAACTACTTCTTAATAAAAGGATTATTCATATACGTGCCTCATTTTTTGACAGATTGCGACCTCTTCCCTACACCTGATCGCGATCCCCTGGAGGTCACAACCCCCAGGTCGAAAAACGATGCTCAATAGTATTTGTTTTAAACGTTTATTACTCTTTCACGGTCTTTGAAGAGTGCTAATTATTAGCCTTATTTTTATATTTCTCTTTCTATCTTACTTACTAAGAGAGTAGAGGAGATTCATAAGCGTTCTGATATATTCGAATAATTCGGCCTCTTTTAAAGAAATGTAATAAAAATACATAGAATGTAATGTAGAATGTTGTTAAAAAAATGGATAAAAAGATCATTTTATGAAACCTCCATGAACTCATGTTACAATATTGCAAAGGTTGTAAACTCTTTGCCGGACCTTGTATTTTTTTAATAATTTCACATATTACTAAATGGTAAAACCAAAAGTGAAATCAACGATAAATTGCAAAATTATATGAAAAAATCCCTATCCATTTCAAAAGTTGAAAAGTTTATTAAACATTTCCGTACTTAATGACAAACAATAAACTGATAACTGCGTACTATCGACGTTTTAAAAGGATGTCAACTAAAGCAAAAATGTAGTGTATTGAATGGTATTATTTTTTATCGTTAATTGATTGTATAATATTTGCTACAAAAAATAAGCTTATCTAAAAATTTTGTCAATCAATTGACGAACTTAGGCTATTTGTTGATTGAAAACAAGGGGAAAAATTATTGTTTATCGTTGAATTATTACACCTCAAAATGGAATAATAGAAAGTATTATTAACTAATATAAAGTCAGGATTACATCGAATATGCCTAGTAAGCCTAAATAGTTAAAAAAATCAAAAACATAACTTTTAGGCAAATAAATTTATACTACGATATCTAAAACTTCGTCAAGCGATGTTTAACTTCGCTGGTGGGACCATCCTCCGCCCGATTACTGAAGTCAAATGACGCGACGCCCGGGACGGTTAGTCCTTTAATGGGTGACTACTTGGGAACGCCATGTCTCATGGCTTTAAATAAGGAAAGTGGTAGAGTACATCTTCCTCGGCCGAGGTGATACCACCCCACACATCCACTTAAAGGCAGAGGCGGATATAGAATTTCGAAAACACATTTTTTCGAAAATACAGATATTCGATAACTAGGGATGTTTTCAATTTTTTTTTTCTGAAACCAACTTCGAATTTTTTTAACCATTTTTAAAACGAAATTTTTTCAGAAAGAACATTTTTTAAACATTGTTTCAAAAAAGACTTCGAATATTCATATTAAAAAACAACGCTTTTATGAAAGTAATTTACTACAGAGTAACATAGCAAATACAAGGAAACCTAAACCTGACCAACACAAAAAAGGTTCATTTAAGTTAGGTTAGGATCTTTTTGTCATTTTTTCATTGACATATATTTGCGAAGAAGCTGTTGTTCGATAAAATTTGCTTAATTTAACGTCAAAAAGATATATTTTTTATTTATTTTACCTTTAGATAAAGTTTGTCTGTGTTTTTAACTTTACTGAACTATTACTTTTACTTTTTGAAGCCTAGTAGTATGTCCTATATAGGCGAGCGGGACTCACCCCTAAAATGACCGACTAGTGACCACGGTCGTCCTAGTCGCTAAAAATAAGGTATTACCTAGAAAACAAGCTCCATCCGAAGTTCTCAAAGCAATTATTGGCTGAGTGGCCAATTTTCAAAGTTGTGCTATCAGGTTTTATGAGTCCTCACATACTACGCAAAAGTTGAGTGACGAAGTTTCGAATTTCGAGTAAATAGCTATATAGTATTAAAATATAGTATAAAAGGAAGTTTTTTGTAAAACGTAAGCGCTTTATATTCAATAGAAAAAAATATATACGATTTCAAATCTGAGAGCTGAGTACGGGCGCGCGCGTTTGGCGCGCAGTGATTATCGCGGCAGGCGTATACAGGGGTTTGAATGATTTTACCTAGCTCGATTGCTTACTATATAAATTTTTTTAGATCTTTTTATTTGTGTTAACGAAAAAACATTTTTTATAAATATTCGAAATAAACAAGGTAAGTACAACTCCTAATTAAATGAAAATCTCTGAAAGAAATTTGAAAATTATTCGTTTATTTTACTACATTGACACATGAATCACTACAGCTACAAACATCACAGCATCTTAAGTTAGATACTATACAAGGGCAAATCGCAGTTGCACAAGCATTTTTACCATTATATAGGAACAAAAATATTTTTGTAGTGTTTCTATGGCAGTGGGTCCATCATAATAATCGAATTGCAATTTGTCGTCTTCTACCAACCATCCAAAGTTTGTCACATCTTCAGAAGCAATGATAGATTTTGTCGCTTGCCTCCATTCGTTGATTTGCCAAAGAGCTCTTAAAATATGCTTTAGCATAGCTGGTTTTGACGAAGGAAGGTTTGAGATGTTTAGATTTTTTTCGATGGTTAAATTATTGCGTAAGGAATTGATGTCAGTGCGAATAGCTTTTGATTTTTGGGGGGGATCATACAAATACGATACGAATAAGCTAACGATTTCTTTGACAATATCTATAGATAAATCATTTATTTTAGCTAAATTAAGCAATTCTTCATTTGACACTTTTTTTAGAGTGGCATAAACAGTCTTTTTACCAATATAAAATAATGATGAATTTGTATCACAGCCGGTCAAAGCATGTGCAGCTAAGAAAGATGGACATAAATGATTGCCTAGTTTTTGGGCTAAAATATGTATAGGTATATATCTTCTCAGATCAGTGCGGACTGCAATTTTTTCTGTAAAAAACCACAGCTGAGGACTATTTTCAAAATGTTGAAAGTTTGCAATAGTTATAATATAAGTACATTCAATTAGCACTACACAATGATAAACATAAATCATGTAGCTAACTGTACTTACCTTGTTGATTAAAACATTTGGAATATTTATAAACAACGCGTTTTCACTAACACAAATAAAAATATCTAAAAAAAAGCGATATAGTAAGCAATCGAGCTAGGTTAAATCATTCAAACGCCTGTATACGCCTGCCGCGATAATCACTGCGCGCCAAACGCACGCGCCATTACTCAGCTCTCAGCTTTGAAATCGTATATCTTTTTTTCTATTGAATACAAAGAGCTCAAATTTTACAAAAAACTTCCCTATATACTATATTTTAATACTATATATTTATTTACTCGAAATTCGAAACTTCGTCACTCAACTTTCGCGATAATATGTGAGGACTCATAAAACCTGATAGCACAACTTTGAACATTTGCCACACAGCCAATAATTGCTTTGAGACCTTCGGATGGGACTTGTTTTCTAGGTAATATCTTAAAGAATAAGTGGTTAAAATTTAAAAAAGAAATATGAATAATTGTTTGAGATATAGCGAGTTGAATATTAAAAAGTATGAAAATTTTATTTTCCTTATTTAGCAATAAATTGCCATTTTTTTCCATGTTCCCCCATTTTAATCAAAAAAACAACTTTGGATTCGTGTTCAGCGACCTCGAAAACATAAAGTAAAACTGATTTTAGCGACTCGGACGCCGTGGTCACATACTGCTATTTCTAAGCTACTTTTTGGGGGTGTCCCGCTCGCCTAATAGCAATTGAGGCGTCGGATTCTAAAACCGGACTTGCGCTCGAAATGCCATAGAAGTTGGCCGGGCAAAACTGAAAGGCATGAATTTTTTTTTTCAGAATTTGAATATTTAAAAAATGCTAGCTTATAGAGCCATAAATTGCGCGTGTTTTTTGTAAATAAATTTTTTTTGTAAAGTGAATACTTTTTCCAAAAAAAATTAAAAACCACTTTTTATATCTCGGAATTTGTTCGCCGCCGCGCAAATATAAATTGCGATATGTCGGAAGATTTTTAACGAAATGGTTTGAAATTCAGCACACATACTTGAAAAACTCTCCCGAAGACGATGGGATGATTAAAAATCGTTAATTTTGAACTCATTAAATACTAATTAATAAATACTAATTGCGCGTTCGAAATCGTGTTTTTCGAACTTCGAAAGAAAAAAGTCTGTGGCGAAGTTTCAGTCTCAGAAAACTTCCCGCGAGAAAGTTGTTATGTATGGTTGAAAGAAGTTTTCTGGATTATTTACCTCATCGATTATAAAAGCGGGTTGATTTTCACCTGATTATTCAGCGATAATCTCCCGCTCTCCGGTGAAAATCACCCTTGTCAAAAGTGAAAATCTCCCCCGTCAGAACTGAAAATCGCCCTTGTCAACAGTTAAAATCACACGTCTGTAACAACAGGTTTTATATTGTCGTGGTGATGTTTGATGATTATCTAGATAACGAACAATGGCGTTTTTGGTTGTTACTATGGACAACAAATAAAATACAAACAAACGTCAAAGTGTCATTGCGAGATATCATTTAAATATCATTAAAACCCATCAGTACTCAACCTATTCATCCCAGAATGGATATTTGTGAAGAGACCACAGCAGCGAAAATTGGCTCTGTTTCTTCAAACTCCAATCAGCATTCTGTTATACAGTATACCAATTGTGTGTTTAATTGCAATACATTAAATTGTGCAAAATAAATCGTTAGTTTTTTATTTGGTAAATAATCTTCAAAATCCATTTTGGGATTGTAAATAATCAGAAAATCATTCTCAGATTTTTTGCCATTAGGAAATCGCCCTCTGGCAAGCCCTCGAGCGATTTCCACGGCAAAAAATCTTCGGAATGATTTTCGATAATTTCCCCATCCCTTAATATATTACTACAGAAAATTTCAGATTTGTTGGTATTATACTTTTCGAGATAGAGCGAGTTGAACACGCTGCGCGACCCCGTAATGTGTATCTACGCGCTGACATAGGCCAGCGCTAAAAAAGTATGTAACAAAAGAAAATTGCGTACATTCCCGTTATTAAACATTTTATTCATAATGTTGGTCATCATATTTTGAACTCATTTACACATCACAAGAGACATTGAATGATAATTTATACAATACGTTAACTAATATAGGTAAATGTAATTCACAAAACAAAATATTATACTTTGCTTTTTAAAACGATTTAACAATTCATTGCACAATGTTGCACTTTTGACATGAATTTTTCATAAAATTAAAAATCACGGCATTGCCATTTATTTTAAAAAAAAACTACTGCACAGAACACAAAAACAAAAAATCTACACAATCTTCCGAAGACATTTTTAATAAATAGACTTGTTTATTACATTTAAATACTTGTTAAAAATAAAGATTTAGAAGCACAGAAGTGACGTACGTCAGAAATAGACATGTATGATTTTCTAACATGATCGAACCTGCGCCGATTGTTGCTATCGTGTTTTGTTTCTGCTAATTTCAATGGTATGTCGTGTGAATAACGTTTTACAGTCGAAGAATTGTTGCACATTATAGTCAACTGCAACTTTTTTCGAATACAATTTAAAAATTGCTGTAAACATCATAAATATACGCAATTTTCTTTTGTTACATAGTTTCATAGCACTGGCCTATGTCAGCGCGTAGATACAAAAACATTACTAACGCAGCGTGTTCAACTGGCTCTATCTCGAAAAGTATAATACCAAAAAATCTGAAATTTTCCAGAAAACTTCCTTCAACCATACAGAACAACTTTCTCGCGGGAAGTTTTCTGAGACGGAAACTTCACCGCAGACTTTTTTCTTTCGAAGTTCGAAAAACACGATTTCGAACGCGCAATTATTATTTATTAATTATTATTTAATGAATTCAAAATTACCGATTTTTAATCACCCCATCGTCTTCGGGAGAGTTTTTCAAGTAAGTATGCTGAATTTCAAGCCATTTTGTAAAAAATCTTCCGACATATCGCAAGTTATATTTGCGCCGCGGCGAAAAAATTACGAGATATAAAAAGTGGTTTTTAATTTTTTTTTGGAAAATTTATTCACTTTACAAAAACATTTTATTTACAAAAAACATGCGAAATTTATGGATCTATACGCTAGAATTTTTTAAATATTCAATTTCTGAAATTTGTTTTTCATGCCTTTGACTTTTGCCCCGACAACAGTTCTACGCTTTTCGAGCGCAAGTCCGGTTTTAGAATCCGACGCCTCAATTTTTCTTCATGCAAAATTAATTTCTCACGATGCAGAACTTTTTATGAAGATTCGCCTTTTTCTCTAAAATATAATATAAAAAAAGTTTCCCGTTTGGTAGGAACTTCCGAAGACACGCTGTACAAGGCATTTAAATTTATGGTTCCAGTCAGCGTAACCTGTACCCGACATTTTGAAGCATCATTCTTTCACAGTACCAGCATCTCAGAAATCATTTCTGCAAGAATTTTCAAATAGTAAATATGAAGCTGAATTTTCTTTAGAAAAAACGAACTAGTGAAGATGAGATTTCAGTGTTTGATCATGTTTTTGAACGATTTTTTTTAGGTTGGGTTTGCTTAGGTTGGCGATACTGAGTTATTAAATTATTTACTTTTCTGTCTGCTCAGTTTGAATTCCCATTAAAATCCCCATTCATGCTAAACGATGGGCATAAACTATGTGCATGATTTAATGAAACAAATTATTGTTAGTTTCTCATAAATTACCACGTCTTTCAAAAGTATCATTTGAAAAAAAAATATATCAACCTACTTGTAACCCTAGATATTTTTAAAATTTATTTATAAAATAAATTTTCAATTTACAACAAACTACCGACTCACCCGAGATAATTTTAAAAAGCAACATACAAAGTGGGAAATTGATGCATGAACATACATGAGGAAAATCTTAGTTTGCATAATAAAACATAAGACATCGTTTTCCCACAAGCCCAAAAACTGAGGAGCCGAAATTGCTACGAAATTAATTTTGAAAAAAGTCGTGCTTTTGACAATAAAAGTTTGTTTAGGAAGCTGACCATTGATCACTAACTTACGATATAGGGTAAAACAAGGAAAGTTAGCGCACTCGATGAAATTAACATTTCGGTGGTATTAATGCATCTGCGGTAAATCGGGTTATGTTTTACCATGGTTTCCGCCCTACCTTGTAGTTACGGTTAAGTGAGGATTATTTTATTAAGTGGGCGGATATAAACGTATTTAACAAAGCGAAAAAAAATTTCATCAACCACAGTCAAATAGCATGCCTTTTATTGTAGCTAACAATTTTATTGTTTACGTATTTGTAATCTTTCTACTTACTACGTTTCTGTGAGCAGATTTTTTTTAAAATTTGATTCGCCAGCTCTCCCTACAGAGTAAGGTGAGTTGACGTTGACGCCCTAGTTTATTTCGTCAAAATGTTTGTTAAATAATGTATTATTTAAGGCATTTTAACAAGATGCAATCCTTGTCCCTTCGATATAAATTACTACACAGACACACTTGCAAAAAAATTTTTTTAACTCAGTGGCAGTGATGTCCAAAAGATCAATCCAAAGTCCTTCAGTAAACGTGACAAGAACATTTAGATGCTACATTTTAATGCACAAATATTTAAGTAATTCCGATCAGATAAAAGTGATAGAACGGCCAAAAATGTTTATACAATCTTGAACATTTAAATTATGCAAAAGACTCCTTTCAAATTATTGATAAATACCTTGACACCAATCAGTTTTTCAGCATTTATTAATTGATAAAGTACATTGTCAAATTACAAATTCAAGGATTGATTTTCTTTTACTTTAAGTAAAATTCAACATTTTGTTCTAACCTGAATCACATCTAAGATTCCTGATGCATTTAGAAAGGAAGCGACTGCAAATGCATTATTTTTATTAAATTGGGTTTAAGCATTTCGTAACTCAAAAACACAAGATAACTAGTTTAGTACAAGAGTAAACGTTAGATATATTGTAATATATATTTTATCAGGTTGTCGCAAAAATGAAATATTATGTGGCACATTATTAAAAGCTTTATTATGTGTGATATATAGTATACCAGAAGTTTTGTACCTTTCTTAACAATCTTTTTAAGAACAAATTTGCTTTAAAATATTGAAATTACATATTTTAATTTATTCGACATAAGGTACAACTTCTGTGGAATTATGCTGTTATTTTAATTTTTTTGTAATTGTACCTGCTCAACCTAAAATTATTTCTTACAGGTACGAATTAATTTTCTTGGTTTAAAAAATGTACATAGAAATAAATTAAATATACAAGGTGTCCCGGAATTTTCTTCACCACCAATAACCCAGTGATTATAAAAGCTAAAAAATGATCTAAGCGGGGTTGGCTAGGATGTCGAATGGACTTCCACAAAATATCCTCGATGTCATTTTTCATTATGTCAACGCACAAAAATCCACCCCACCCATAACGTTTCAAATTAAATCCCCATATTTTTCACAAAAATAAAAATCTTACTTTGTTTACTACTAAGTCAATATCTTCGGTGATTACGCAAATCCTCGTATGTGGATCAGTCCATATCAAATCGTACCAGGGTGTAAACTGTGATATCTCCGTTTCTCATAGTTTTTTGTATATTTGTTCTGCTTGTGATACACGTCCAAACAATATTTTCAGCTGGTTCCAAAGCGATTTATTCCTTCTTTTAGAACAAACACAAAATAGAAGTAAAGGCAGAATTTTTAGTTTTTCTATGTTTTACGTGGGCTGACCCATGAAACTTTTGGGACAGTTTGACTGTTAGGTTTAAATCTTCGTTGGGCGTACTATATTTAATGTCGATGTTTTTACTGCCCACCCCAGTTCATACGCTGTCAAAAATGCTTGTAAAGTTTCAGGAATGTATGGTGCGCATTTGCTTATGGGTGGCATAATTTCTTAATATCTGATATACACATCCACTTATTCAATATCCTCGGTAACTCCGCAGAACCTTGTATGGAACATTTTTTGGCAGTTTAATTCTGTTTTTAGATTAAAATTTATTATGTGGAGCACTTTATTTAATACATGTGTTTATAGGCCTTTCCCCAAGTTTTTCGATTTCTACAATGCGTCTGTATTCAAGAATGTATGATACACATTTGCCTATCAATGGTATAACTTTTCAATATATGATACACAACCACTTATTCAATTTTCTCATTATTCAAAATAACCTCAATATTCCAAATACTCCGTGGCTCCCCGAAACGTCGTATGAGATATTTTTGAACGGTTCCAGTTTGTTGCATTAAAATCTGTACTGTGGTGTACTATATTTAAAACCAGTGGATACTCGTACACCCCAAGTTTTCTTTATTGTAAAAATTGCTTGTCAAGCTTTAAGAATATGCGCATTCGGTTTACAGTTGTATAGTTTTTCATTATATGATACACACTTGCTTATTTAATATCCTTGGTGACTCCGCGACATATTTGACAGTTGAACTTTGTTGTTGAATTAAAATCAACAATGTTTTACAGCACTACATTTAGTTCCTATGTTAATACCCTTTTATTTATTTACCGTTATTTTATTACGTTATTTTCTGGCACGCGTAATTATTGTCAGTTAAAGCCTATTTTCTAAGGTTTTTTTTATTACTAGATCTTGTTTAAGTTTGAACGTCTTGTATTTTGGTCACATGCACCAACTTTTTCAAAAAGAGATGTGCAAACTTCATAATAATAACCCATTGCAATATATCTCTGTTATAATATTTGCCAAATATTTGTTGAAAGGTGAAATAACAAAAAAATATCTTAGGAGATTACATTTATATTGAGTACAAGCATAAAAAATACTCATTTTTTATTTACTGGAACTTAAAGCTTTTTCCTAATTTATTTATAATTAAAGATAACATATGGGCCACTTATGAAGATGTAGTATATTGTTAGGAAATAAATGTGTTATTTTTCTTAATTAAAGAATTTGTTTCACTTGACCTTTCCCAGCGTTGTACATTTTTTCTTTGTTAATTTATTAAAGTGAGTGTAAGTGTGATAAAAATCCTGTACATTTTTCTCACAATATTACAAAACTATTTTAATAATGATTTAAAATTCTATTTTTCGTGATAAGTTGTTACTGTAGACTGATTTAAAGTGATAAAAGAATCCAGATAAAAAAACAAATATAAGATTTTCAAAAAAAGTTGGAAAGCATTTTGGGTTTTAGTGCAAGTATTTAGTTATCCACTTTGACGTGACTCTATTTTAGCTGACTTCCTTAACACGACTTTAAAGTTAAATGATTAAAGTACATATAAACATTTACTATTTTAGACTCCACCGCAAAATGCTGCCTCAGAAATTCTTCGATCTTTAACCAGACTTTAAATTCTCTAAGGGATTGATGGGTTTTCATGTTTTTCTCACCAAACAATTTTTTAAAATGAAATAATGTTTAAAGTGTTAGTCGATTTTAGCAAACGCTTTTATTTTTTTCTCTTTCTAGTACTAAAAATGTTGAAAAATAATATAAATTTCTTAGGAAAATCTTCTTAAGTAATGACATATGACAACTTAATTCAAAAGTCCATATATCCCTCTTTTTATTCCCAATATGAAATTCGGTATTAAGCTGTTAAGATAATTTTTAAGAAATATAAGATTTTTTAAAAAGTTTTGGTTACCTACAGAGGTGAAAAGTAGTGATCAAATCCATGGTATTTAAATTATTGAAAATGTTAAATTAATCTTAAATAAAATACTCTTATTTTAAAGCTATTTAATAAAATAAATTCTAAAATTAATTTTCATCCAAAGGCAACATTCTTGAGTTAACGAAAATCCATATTTGTGATTGAACAGGTGAACTTATTCTACAACGGATACTTTTTTGTGAATGGTCTTGCCTGCTCAGTTGCTTAAAACAGAAGGCTGATTTTAATGACAATACTCTCTTACCAGTATTTTGTAAATTTTGTTTAATAATAAAAATAGTCAGTCTTCTTTCCCAAGATTTAGACCTTACCTACTCATTTTTATCTAGCATCTGAAAATTACCTTTTTAATGTTCTTGTCCCAATGATTTACTGTTTTTTTTTCTAATCGATATCTAACATCTGGTTTTCCTTTGTATTTCTCTTTGGACGTTATTTATTTTGTAGTTTTTGGCTTAATTAAAGAAATATATAATATGATGAGGCAAAATCGAAACCAGCTGTTTTGTAAAACGCCTAAGTTTTGATTAATGACTAAACAAATTGTAGAACATCCGGTCTTTATATTTTACGGAATGTGTGAAGGCTGTGTGCACTTTTTAAGTATGAATATTCTTATATATTACGTTTTCACTGAAAATTGTGAGCATTTTATAGAACTTATGTAGGTTTTTTATATAAAACCCTCTTTCCTATTTAATATGTTGAAATATAGCAAAATAATTTTTACCATTAAACATAATTACAGAGTAAATGTAATTGGTATTCTTTCGTTTAAGCTTAAATTTTATTTTTTGCGGATAATCTCGGTTAACTGTTATTCTTTCAATGCGGATATTTAGGGTAATTGATTGTCAAAAGTTATCACCCCGTATTACCCCAAATCTAGTTTTGAGTTGCTGAACCCTGTGCGAGAACAAAACTAAAATTTAAGAATTATATTTTAGAGTTACGTTTACTTAGTTACTAGTGTAAACTTATCGGATTCCTTGTAATACCAACGTAGTTACATTACATATTACGTAGTGATGATGTACTGGATATCTGTATCCGCGAATGATAACAAAAATAGGAAGCTCGTGTCTGTGTCCTAGTACATGATTCTGTAAACATGAGTCGCGTTTCACTGCAAAAATGTTGCTAGGCCACGTGGTTACATACGAAACAAAACTACTTTTAATAGGTTTTTGCTCGAATACAAGGTTCGTATCGTATCCGTATTTGCGAGTCGGAACAAAAATACTCTGTATTCTGTTCCATAGCATATTTTTGTGTAACTCTTGTTTTACTTACAAGATGTATAACCCTTGTAAACCGTATTTTTATTGGCATTAATAATGGCATTTTTTACAAAAGCTAAAAGCAACATGAAAAGAAAAATAATTATAAAATTTGTTTCAAATTAATAATGTTTTAAAAGAGTGAAAATAAACCTTATAACTAAAAACAACCATTTTCTAATATGCAAAAGTTATTTTTATCTATCCACATATACTTTCGGTTTCCCTTTAATAAATTCGGCATTAAACTAATTTCAGTAATAGTATTTTTACCTTGTCTTAAATAATTTAATTTTAAGCTTTCTTTACTAAAAGTGTAATTAAAATTTCTCTTTATTCGGATTTTAAATCTTGTTTAGGAAGTTTTTAAATTAAAATATTATATAATACTGAAATTAGTTTGGTTTTTGGGTGCTTTTGGACGGTAACATTATAAATAAAGACTTTAAAGTTTATTAATAAAGGGAATTTTGTTAAATGTTAGATAACTTAGAATATTAAAACTCCAGATAATTTTAATCAGTTGATGTTTAAAAATAAATTTGGATTGGACCAGGCAGCGAAAAAAGAATAGGAAATATACCAAACCGAGAAATAAATGTTAGGAAATAAAGTTTTGCAATTTGAAAATATTTATTTAGACTTCAACTATACTTAGGTGCATAGAAATCGACCCACCTTGATTGATCATCAATTTAAATTTTAAAAAGTTATACTATTTAAAGCTCTATTCTATAATGCCCTATAAAGTAAATATAAGTCAATGTCCTTTTTTTAGCCTCAGGCTAACAACTTGGGAGAAATGTTATTTTTGAAATTTTAATATTTCGAAAACTATGAAGTTTAGACATGCCGTGTCCCATTCGAAACATATTCGGAATCTCGGGTAGAATTCAAGAAATATAAAGGGGGTTCTTTTGAAATTTGGAAATTGCTGGCAACTAGTAGTAGAGTTGGGAGTGTTGCATTTTCAAACAAATTTTTAAAGGCATACGCAATACGTATGAATGAAAGTCTACTTGTCAGGGGTACATATAAATATGCAAAAATTGAGAATAAATTCTCTAACCACCTGAAAATTCCTTATACAATAAAGATTTCAACAAATAATGGCAAAACAGCTATTCTACGGGCTATATGCCCCTCCGAGCGCTGAATTACATAACCAGAATTTGCCGTATTTTCTTCTAACACAGTTAGATAAGAAAATACTAATGTTTCGAATGCAAGAAACTACCAGGAAGAAGGAAGCTTATGCAGTACGACAGTTGTAGCTTTAAGGGATTACTTTTTCGGAAGGTTGGTATGTTCGTCTATCCTGTACTGATGAGAACCAACGAGTTCGAAACCGGTCTGCAGGTGACGACATTCTAACTAAAGAAAAAGCTTCCTTCTTCCTGGTAGTTTCATGCATTCGAAACATTAGTATTTTCTTATCTAACTGTGTTAGAAGAAAATACGGCAAATTTTGGTTATGTAATTCAGCGCTCGGAGGGGCATATAGCCCGGAGAATAGCTGTTTTGCCATTATTTGTTGAAATCCTTATTGTATAAGGAATTTTCAGGTGGTTAGAGAATTTATTCTCAATTTTTGCATATGCATACGCAATATCCTACGCCTTTAACCAAAATTTCAAAAAAAAGAGCTATAGTTATTCCTGAGATATTGTAGGGGCCTCTTAGGCTTATACTGTATGTACAAACAACTCCTAAAGTTTTTTCATAGCATCTCTTTTCGGAGCCCTTAAATTAAGGGAAACTATGTGTAATATGATATTGTTTAGTAATATTGGGGTCAAAGAAGTCAATATTAGGGTGGCATTTTCCAATTGCGTCCATGGTGGCCAACTTAAATTCATTTTGACATGGTTTTCCTGCTTTAAAATTTATAAAATTATGAGTATATTAAGTATAGATTTATATTCCGCAAGCAATTTTCAGCCAATTATTTAAAGTTTTAACGTGTATAATGATTTCATTCAGAAGACTAATATTTTAACAGATAATCTATGGTGTCATTTTTTCTGTCACTAGCACCTCAGACCTCAGTATTCTTTCTAAGTATAATTTTCCTAAAATAAATCATAAAATATCTTAAATCGTTTATTAATACGTTAAAAGCTACCGATAGGATATGAATCTACTATTAATATTGTGAAAATATTCATAAAATTTAAATATAAAAATTATACTAAAATTAAATTAAGTTGAGAATAAATGGGTGTGGTCGTCAAATGCAGTCTTAAATGAACATTACAAATTTAGATAGAGGATGATGGGAGAAACGGTGAAGAGAGAATAGGTGCACAAAAAACTAGGAAATAATTTTTTCCCAAAAAACTCAACCGACTTCACGTATGAAATAATATTTTGACGTATTTATTACTGACGTTAATGAATGCTTAATTTTGTTTAAATTGGTATAACTTTTACACTAAGGTTCTAAGCTTTTAAGTCAGCGCAGTTTCATATTAATAGGATTCGTAATGATAATTCATAAAACAGGGGCTTATTCGTGGGGGTATGTAGGGGAAGCGTCCCCCCATAGGTGTTAGAGTTAGCTAATTAGAGTACGAGTTGGCTATTAGGAACATTTACCAAAAAAGGTCGGAATATTCTAAACGTTGACAAGTTACCTAAATTTAAACAAAATTACGTTTACCATTAACGTTAGTAATACAAACGTAAACATATTATTTTATACTTTAGAGTGTTTTTAATTTTGTGAAGTCGGTTCCTTTCCTTGAAAAAGAAAATTATTAAATTAGTAATAATAATAATTTTATTGTGTCAAATTTCACCAAAGGACGAAAAGACTCTTCTGCTATTAAAAATTTTGCCCTAAAAACAGTTACAGTGTTTAAAAAAAAATAGTATAAACAAAACTAACTACAAAATATAAATAAGTATAAATACACTAAGCTGACTCTAAACCTCTACGTAAGATATTTAAGGAAAAAAAGTACTAAAAAAGCCCTAAATCGATGCCCCTGGCGAAAAGAGAAAAAGTATCATCCGATATTGCACGACTTATTTTATTTTTGAGATTAACGCGCGAGTCAGGACATTTAGAAAAAAACCTGTGCAGCAAGAGGCTATGAGTGGTGCAAGATAAGAGAAGCTGGGCCTAAAAGAGCTGGTGCGATACTTAGGCACCTCAAATCTACTCAGTATGTCTCTCAGGTCCCTATGATGAATACGCCCTCTTGGGGTTAATTTGTTGTATAGATATTTAGGTGACTTGTTAGCAAGAATTTGCTTAATAAAACATACAAAGTGTATAATTTAGCTCACGGATGAAAGGAGTGATATGTGAGAACATCCACGATAAAACGGACAGCTTGTTTTTGCATTTTTTGAAGGCGATTCTTATTTTCGACAGTTAAGCAAGGACCGTATACGACATAGTGTTGTAAATATCCGTATTCATTAGATATCCGAATCATACGGAATCGGAATCAGCTAATATCCGTATCCATTATCCGAATACGAATCCATTTCTTGACCCGCGCGAAAGCGGTTACAGATCATGTATACGTATGCATGCAACAGACTAAAACATTTTCTATCCGGATACACGGCTAGGTAGGTCGATGCGGTATCGGTATCATACCAGTCGAAGTCGAAGTTTAGGGATAAGAAGGCACCGCGTCGCGCCGTTCTCGTTTGAATTCGGTTCGGGTGAGGCGGGACTAGTTTAACCAATGGGTCTCATCTCATATGATACCCGTTACCCCGATAACTATGCCATCTTTTTTTAGGAAATGTCATTAGAAAGAGAAAGCACAATATCAAATATGCCAAATCGCAGACCGTGTTGTTCGCTTACACTCGATTCCGATTCCGTTTTCTCTTTGCACTTTGCATTAGTAACCACCCGATGCGAATTTATTTTGATTCCGAATCCGTATTCAAGTTCTCGGCCGGTTCCGGATAATCCGGATTCTTTTAATATTCGGATCCAACGGATTTTTGGATACGTATCCTTACATCACTAATACGACATCCATATAGTTGAAATGAGACAATACAAACAGGGTTTGACAGCTAAAGGTTTCCTTATGTTCGTGTCTAGCGACCTTTTAAACCGAAAAAGTTTTTAAGACTAAGATAGATCTTTTTGCAGATTTGATTGACACGGATGTTAAATTTTAATTGATCATCCATATAAAGCCCCAATTTTTAACACAGTTGGTTTCCACAATTAGCTGTTGATCTATTTTGATTTCAAATGACGCAATATTTTTTTTATTCTTAATATTACCAACTAACATATCTTGAAGTATTCAGAAAAATAATATTTTTATCTGCCCACATCCTAATTTGTTCTAGATCACTATTATTTTTGTTGCACGAGTCCTGCTTATCACCCACAGCAAACACGAGTAGCAATTGAATATCATCAGCATACAACTGAAGGCTGCAAAACCTCACAACATTGCAAAGATGCGCTATGCCGATCAAAAAGAGGATCGACCCCTGAGGAACGCCAGAACTCAGAGACCTTAAAGAGGAGGACAAAACCGACCGAGAAGCCTCAATAACTGTCCTCTGAGATCTGTGAGTTAGATAACTCCGAAACCAGTCGTGAATTACACCTCTAAATCAATAGTAGTGCGGCTTAGCCAAAAGGCAATCAAAATTCAAAGGGTCAAATGCCTTAGACATGTCGATAAGGGTTAACGATGTTACGCGTCCAGAGTCAATCGCCCTTGAACAATAATCGACCCCCCTTAATCCGCATCTGCCTACTATGACCACATACTCTCCATTAAAAGGAAAGTAATTTGGCGACCCCAAATCATTGTGCCCCCCTCCGCCTTTTGCATTATGTAACCTGCACAAAAAAAACATAATTTATTACAAAACAATGTGGCACTTGCCAAATTTAAACTTTACAAACAAACATGAACCAGTAAATTTAGAATACTGAAAAACATTTAAACTTACTTTATTCCTTTATGTAGACATTTTTTCTTTAACTAACAGCTTGAAGGTTATATTTCGTAATTATGCCAGAGAAATGCTATACGACATATGTAGGGGAAAAAAGGGCAAATCACGCCAGGTATAGAATTATTGTTTCCACCTGTGTTTGTCATAAATAAAACCAAACTTGGATTTTTAATACTCATTGTGCGGCAGTTAGTTTTTTAAATTACGTTTTAGTTTGCAATGCTGCAATTTTTTATGAGTTGTGACGCCTGTTAGGTAGATGTTGCAGTGATTAAACAAATGTCAACACAGCTGAAGAACTGTATTTGTAGTTTTTGATATAAAGTTCATATTTAAAATTAGGGGACGTTATTTACCTACATTTATCTAATACTAATAACACTTACTTGCGTCTTGCGTTTTTTCTATATATATATATATATATATATATATATATATATATATATATATATATATATATATATATATATATATATATATATATATATATATATATATATATAAATTGGTAGGGTAGTCTTGACTGACTAGTTAAAAAACAAGCTCAGTGGTTGTTGAGGCTTCAGTCTATTCGGGCATCGGAAGTAAAACTCTTTTTTTACTACGCCAAGCTTTCGATTTATATATATATATATATATATATATATATATATATATATATATATATATATATATATATATATATATATATATATATACATATATATATATATATATATATATATATATATATATATATATATATATATATATATATATATATATATATATATAAATTGCCATTAACTTAACTTAAACTGTCAAGTTCACTATTAAGACAACTAACTTTTCTTCTCTGAGTTTTTCTCTCTATAAAGAAAAGCGCACTTTCAATTATGTATTTTCCCCAGTAACACAATTAAGTTCATTTGTGGAATAAATGCCCAGACAAAAATTATTTGGAAAAATAATAGAATAATATCACAGTTTTTATAGGACAGAAACTTGTCAAACCTAACTGATCAACTAGAAGATCTTATTTGAAACCATTACTAAACACGTTTTTGGCGATTCAAAACCATCCAAACCAAACCCGAGGGTTTACCATTGTTGTCTTTATTTATTTACATTTGACTGCATTGTACAAATAAGGATAACAATATGGTTTTGATATTTGTGGCACTATCTTTGTTTGTTTATGTTTAATTACGTTGGATAAACAAAGAGAGCACACGGTTTTGGTTTTGATGGTTTTGAAGCGCCAAAAAACGCCTTAAGTATCCAACCTTTTTAGTGAGTGCCAGGGGAGCAGAGCTGGGACGATTACAGAAAAAAAGTAACCGATTACTCATTGCAATTACTTGGCCGAAAATGTAATTAATTACTTATAACTGATTACACGTAAAAACTGTAATGAATTCCCTATTACTTTTATAATTGTAAAGTAATCACCATACCCGATTACAATAATTGTACTTTTGCTTGGCCAAAAGAAAAAATAATTTATATTAGTAAATAATGTATTTAAAGCAAAAATACAATTCCCCTAAACAACAGAAAAAAATTTCCATGCGCGTTTCTATACAAGGTGTTCCGTTAAAGTCGAGTGCCGATTTGCAATATACTATATTATTTATTTAATAACGGCAAAAGCTCTGCAGTCGGTGTTTTTTACCGTCCCCCCAAATCCAATGTTGCTGAATGTATCGAACACATTGACAATAATTTATCACAATTTACGCCCTTAAATGACGATGAGATTTGCCTGGGTGACTTTAATATTGACCTTTTGCATTTCAAAAATTTACTTAATCCGTGCTTCGAATCGTACGACTTTTTTGAAGACTGCCACACTTCTCGACCCTATTTTCGTGTCCAGTAGAGATTTATCCGTAAACTCGGGAACTATTAATACTGACCTCATCTCTGATCACTTTTGTCTTTTTTTGTGAGGTTAAGGTCGATAGATTTACGTTTAATCAAAGGTTTGCCACCTATAGAAATTTCAAAATTTTTTATTTTGAGAACTTTCTTAATGATTTAAATCAAACCCCTTTCTACCACATTTTGAGAGAGCCTAATATTGATTGGAAGGTGCAGACATTTAACGATTATTTGATTAATATTTTTAATACGCATGCCCCCGGTGTAACAACGCGAGTAAGTAGACCAAAGTGTGCTTGGCTTTCTGATAATACTAAATTAACTATGGGTCGGCGCGACGAGCTCTGAGTAGGTATAAACTATCCAAAAACAAAGATGATTCTAATGCTTATGCTCTGCGTAATTTAACTTTAACATTGATTAGAAGAGATAAAAAGATATGCAGAATATTTGTCGAACAAATGACTCTAGAGTTATATGGAAGGCTCTTAAAGAATCTAATGTTAAAAAATATGCTAATGTTGATATATATACCAAACAATATCGGCAATGCTTATAATATTAATGATTTCTTCGTGCCATTCTTTAAAGACGGCTGTGATATTGATTTGGTAAATTTTTATAGAGGTACTTTGTTTTGTATCATTTAATAATCAGTACTCTTCATTATCCCCCGTTGTCTCAGGTGTCCCGTAAGGCTCAGTTTGGGATCCTTTGCTGTTTTCATTATACACCGCCGACATTTTAAGCAGCATTAAATTTTCTAACATTCAAGTATATGCCGATTATTATGTAGTTGTACATTGGGTTTGATCCGAGGGATGTCGTTGCTGCCTGTGATGGTTTAACTGTGACCTGGAAACGATAAGAGCTTTGTCTCTGCGTCTTAATTTGATACTGAACCCAACTAAATGTAACCTGATTTTGTTTGCCTCTAAAAAAGCAAACCATTCATTTCGTGATTTCAGTGTTAGGATCGGTGAAAATGTGTTGCCCACTCAACACAAGTCAAAGAGTTTAGGCCTAATTTTTGATAATAATTTAAACTTTAATCATCATGTTAGTGGATTGTTTTCACGCGCGTACTTATCCCTCAAGCTATTGTATGCAAGCAGGCATTGTTTTAGTGTTAAACTTAAAAAATTGCTTTGTGACTCTCTTGTCTTATCACGCTTTAATTATGGTGCTGCTCTTTACGGTAACTTTAACATCTTTTTGATAGGAGACGTGTTCAAAAGGTACAAAATGCTTGTTGTAGGTATATTTTTGCCTTGCGCAAAAATTAAAATATACGTAATTGTCTTCACTAGATATCTGAGAAATATTGTGCATTTTTTTTAAAATGCTAGCCACCTTTGGGTTGTCCATACTTTTTTGATTATTTTCTGTGTTTTTTTTTTGCTTGTGTTAGCCAGCTCTTGTCTGGATATATTGTATATGTAATTTAAGTTAAATAAGGGTTAGGTGTAAGAATAGCTGTTTCCGTTCTGGTCTTAGCTAAACCTCGCCTTAAATTTTTTTTTCTATCTAATAACTTTTTTTGTAATAGCTATTGGGTTACCTAATAAAGTCGATTATTATTATTATTAAAGTTAGACGAGCAATATTCCTCCACTATCCCCTAGGGTGATGTGTTTATGTCAAAAACAGTATTGTTGCAAAAGGCGTTAAACTTGATAGTCAGTTCGTTAATTATTTATTTTGATTCGGGATGAGTTCCTACCAATATGCAATTGAAGAAAAACACGTTTTAAACTTGATAGATTAATTACTAGTTTTCTAAACCTAAAAATAAGTGAGTGGATAAAAAAATCTAATTGGGACTGCCACGTGTCGGTTGCAATTTTAACAGACACGTTAGTATTTGTTGTGAGAATTTAGGATATAATAGGTAAGCTCTTGTTTACTTTTCAATTACTGCTGACTGTAAAATTTTTTCTAGTTTGCTTCCATTTTAGTATCTTGGTTCGGTTGGGTGTTTAATTCGTTTTTTTTTTGTCAAGTGACATCAGAAACATCCTAACAACAGCTTTGGAAACTCTTATAGGCTCTGATATTTTTACAAAAACGTCAATGGGGATATGTAAGCAGAAACGCAACAAAGTCACAATCTGGACCTCTCTGCAAATATGCCACAATAGTAAACATTGTCATGAACCCACTATTTAAATTGATGGTTACATAATGATCCAATATCTGAATATCCAAAGACACTGCAAACCCCAGTTGACCTGAGAGAGTACAAAATATCAAACGATAAACTAGCCAAGTAATATAAGCGTGGTGCAAACTGATAATGAAGCTCATGCTGCTATACCGTGGACAAGAAATAGTATATCTAACTCACAGCCTAAGTATCAGTTCTTTTAAAAGGTTCATTATAATAAATCTACACTCTGAATTGAATCTACGATTTTCAACCACGACTAGTCCCAGAAAATGAATGATGTGACCAAACACCAAAGTTTTAAGCAGAAATTTATGCTGTGAAACCTACTGGATAGAAGATATGTGGGAAGCATCACTCTAATTCATCCATCCATGACAGACAGTACGGATTTCGTCACTAAAAATCTACAGCTGATCTCGATTATGCTGACCCTTCGTCCTGTATTTTACAGGATTGTCCTGTCTTTTTATATGCTGTCCTGTATTGTGGACGTCCTATAAATTGTCCTTGATAAAAAAATATTGCAACCTTGTTATTGATGTGGTAGATTATGTTAGGAATCAAACAAGAAAAGCCACTAGCGTCATAGATATGAAGGCATCACGGGTGCTCTGTCTCGTTTTAGAATATTCCTGGCCTAATTCGTAAAAAACATTATTTTGTTTCTTAACTCCTTCACCAGTCGCCGCGAAAATGATAGGTACTTTTCAGAATTTACTGAAAAATCTACCGTTCCAAACGACCGGTACATGCAATTTCAAATCACCAGTCAATTCCAAAACGGCTGGTGATCAACCGTTTGAGACCGGTCTATTTTCCTGTGAATTTTAAAAATGCCCGATATGTCCTGTATTGACTTACAAAAAATATGGTCACCTTAATCTCGTTAGTTTTGTCACATAACTGAAAAAATTCTCTCAAATTTCATGACGAATCCACTGCTTTGGAAACATTTGGTGTAAAAATTGGCCCACTTCTAAACCAAAATGGGTGGATCTTGTAAGGGCCAATCTTTTCCCTTTCAAATAAACTTTCAACTGACTGGTGGCACACATTATGGTCTAAGCCAAACTGTCGAAGTAATCTATTTGGATTATCTTGTAGGTCGATTCAAATATCTAGAGCCTTATCACCACCAGCAGCTATTTTTGGTCTGCCTGGCCTGTGTTTGTCTTTCACACTTCCCGTTTCGTTGAATTTCTTCGCCAGTTTTCTTACACATGACTGGGTTATTGCAGGCCGATTAGGATAGGTCTGCATGAATAACTCACACACTTTCTGTTATGTTCTCCTGCGGTCGCCATATTTATCAAACCATCATCAAAATCTAAATTTTTTCTCCTTCAGTTAAAGTTACCATCCAAATTCTAGTTTTTGAATGGTTACGAATGAAGATTTGATAACTGTCTATTTGTCATCTGACAATACCTGTTTCCAAAGGTGTTTTCTCACCTTTCTATTTTCAAAAAATTATTGAATAACATATTTTTTGCATAAATCTATTATGTTTTTTACAAATAAATCAATTAAACCCATGGATTTATTAAGAATGGATACGGGAATAACATTCTTTGAAGCCAGAACAAACCATTCTAAACGACACTGTAAACACAATTTGTAAACATTGGCCACATCTAATTTTACCTTGGATTTTTGTACAAAAAATACGTTAGAAGCATCAGAAGATTTACTAAAAGTAATAAAAGCCCTAAAATATTTTATTTTTCTGCTAAATAATAATAAATTTAAGTTAACAAGGTTTTATTATTATAGGTTATGTTATTTCTAAAGGTGTTTATTTAAAGTCGCTCCGAGTCATTTATAAATCTATAAGTCGCACTTTTTCTTTTCTAGTTCATTAGACAAAGACGTACGTGTAACCGAGCGTTCGCAGACGTTTTTCCTAAGCAACCAGCAGACAGCAACACTTCTGAGCGTCAACATTCCAGTGTTATTTTATCTCTTTCTACTACCATTCTTGATTCAATTACGTAGTAATTCGTAGTTCGTAAACTCTTCTCATAGGAGAACTGTTTTCATAACAAACAACAAATATAAGACTTCACGTTCGATACGCTCACAGTATACGGACATCGAATCCTTTCTTAATAAATCCATGATTAAACCCTATATCATTGAATTTGTCTTTTAAGGGGCTATTTGAATCTTCAACAACATACATTTAAAATTAAAAAATTAGTATTCTTTCTGATTAACCCAGCATAGTGACAGAAACGGTTTTAACCTACCAAGCTGAGCCGTTTTTAACTATATAGACGCGCCAATTTTAAAAAATATATGTTCAGTAGTTTTCGAAATATTTGCAATATTCCATACTTTTTTGACACCCCGTATATTATATTAATAAAAACAATATGATTTAGAGTAAATCAGTCCCATTCTCTATTTATAGCAACGCGTTATGTATTTATCCGGAAGGTTATATTTTATTGCACATAAAATTACTCTTTGGTATCTTCTGTCTATAAAACTTAACTGTAATAAAACCTTCCTTTAGAAATTGCATCTCTAAACGAAATATTACTCGACATTATTATTATGCTTATCTACATATTTCGAAAATCTAGTTAAATTAATTTCTTATTAAATTATGAAAAACCATTATCCCAGATTCGCTCTTGCTGGCCAATCTAGTGTGATAATCAATGGATTTAATTAACAATTTTATGAACTGAACAACTAAGTTTTGTTCTATGAATTTATTTCTTAGTTTTCTGGAAAATTTATAAAGAAAAGGGGAATTTAAGTACGTATTTTTACGGTAATAGAACTAAATCATTTTAGCGACAAATTCCAACAGGAGAATTACTTGGAACCCAAGCAAATCGCAAGTTTTAATGACAAATTATTAACAATGATACTACCAAAACTTCTCAAGTCTTGAACCTGTTAACATGCCTTACCATAACAGTCGACGCAGTAAATTTTAAGCCGCTTGCAAGATCACCTCGACCGTGAATATATCGCCTCTGAAGACGTCTGCCGCAGACGCAGACGAAACATCAGGTAGAAATAAATACTCAGATAACCGGCCGTGATAGCCTCTTTGACAATTGAATATAGTTTACTATATTCGGACTCCCTGTATAAAGTTGTTTGTGTAGAAAAAATAATTCTCTTTATATGTGTTTTTTATAAATTTATTGCCTATATGTTAGCACAAGAATTTTCAGGAGACACCCATCAGAATCACAAAAAAGCTCAGTAACAAAGTTCATGTTCACATACCCACCTGTTTTATAACTGCGACTTGAATAGAAACATTTTATTTCTATATGGAAGAAGAAAACTCAATTGATTTTATGAAAATAAAATACATATATATCTATAAAAAACCTAACCATTGTAAATAATTTTACCACCACGATCTTTTTACCAATATTTTTTTTATTTACTGATAGAAATATATTTTATACCTGAATGTTGACGTATTTCCCAAAAAAAATTATTAAAACGGCCTGTTAAAATGGAACTTTTAAAATTTTGATGATTACTGCTTGCCCGGGTAATTTAAAACTCTAGTGACGGCCCTGTTGCCTCTAACTATGTTTTTAATTAAATTGAACCACCAAGTTAATTCCATATCCCAGCTATAAAATTCACGTGTACCCATTTCTTGATATTTAAAATAAATTTTATACGATTTCAAAGGTTTTAATATACGATATTTACATAAGAATTGATTTTAAAGACGTAAGCTGATGCAGTTTATATATATTTAGGAAATAATTACCTTTTTCCAAGATTAGTTGCACCCACTTTCCAGCATTAACTAACTAATGAATGAAACACTATGAAACTACCCAACCTTGAGAAAAGTATTCTGAAATATTAAATTTAAAATGTTTGAAAAAAGTAACTGGTGTTAAAAATAGTGCTTTTCTCTATTATGGAATCAAAATATTAAATATAATTCTGAAAACCGCGTACTGTAAACAGTTTGGACATGGTTATATAAGTGACTCTTATGAGATATTTAGATACATGGTTCACCAGAGACGCACGACAACCTGTAAAAAAATTCTTGGCAGGTTATCACTAAGCAACATTTAAAGCACATTTTACGAAAAAAAATTAAACTGAACTTTTTCGTGGTAAATTTTAAAAATCTCACCTCAGTGATTGTTTTCAGTGACGCCTTTATAAACATTTATTTGTATTTTATTAAAAGAAGACAGTGGTATTTACAATTTTTTTTTATGTACAGACATAATATGATGGATACGTTTAGCGTCTCCTACTACTAAAAACCCGGAATAAATGGTCGTGCTTATTCTGAGCTAAAAGTATGATTATTCGTAAAATAAAATTAGGAACACTGCCGAAACTTCGTTTTCTTTAATAAAGACAATACTGGCGACTAGACATAGTAATATGATCTTTGTCTACGCACGTGCAGGTTGCCAGCTGTAGTAGATACGAGATTGCCAATAATTTTAAAAATATTTTATCGAGGAACAAGTGCTAACATGTTGCCAGTACACCTTTTAGAGCCGATCTAATTTTTTAAATAACAAAAATTTTAAAAAGTATACCCTAACACAGCCCCGAGCCCACGACCTCTTGGTCAACTAGCTGAGATTCTACCTCTGGACTACGCTGATAATGTAAGAAAACTGGTCCGATGCCGTTATATTTGATGACTAGCGCTGGCGTTGCTGAGATCGTATTTATAGATTTTTATGTTTAACCGCTAATTAATAATAAATTAATACAATGCAAATACAATGAGCATATTAGTTACCTAATTAATTTTTCTTTTTCCAAACCAAATGTTTTGAAAGAGTATATTTTACAGGGGTTGAGTGTATTTCCATAGTGAGAGTGGCCGATATTGTTGGTGGGCCGTCAACAAATTGTGTCTCTTTTTAACTTCCTAAAACGCGTATGTCTGTTTCTCTCTTAGTTTTAATGAATTTATATCGTTAATTTAAACCTTTGAGCCCAATTTAAAATACGACCCAGCCCGGAGCAAGCTTGGATATCTTTCAACGATGGCTTTGCTAGATTTTTTCTTGAGGAGTTTTCGCATGGAACTTGCACTTTTTTGAAAGAAAAGTTTGGTTTTAAAAAATAAATTATTAGATGGATCATTGAAAATAAATTTAGGTGGGACATTGACCAAGTGACCTTATGGACGGGTCGCGCCTGTTAAAATGTACAACATTCTTTATTAGACGTGGACATACATATTTCTCTTAAAAAGTATTTAATTTTTTTGTCCATAATTTACTTCAGAATAAAATCATCTCATAAGGATCAACCAATTGCTTTGACCATTAAATAAAAGTGTCCCAGTCTGTTCAGTCCAAAAACGTTGTTTACTCTGTGCCAAGTTTCTACCTTTTTAAGATTGTAGAAAAAATGCGACAAGAAAAACATCACAAAGTTAATATATGTCATTCAAAAAATTACCACGAAAGCATTTCGTTAGATTAAATTACCCTGTCATTACCTATCCTCGAGATTTTAGACCCTCAGCGACTATTGGGAATCTATTACCCAATTTAAAAAATTACCTTCGTAGGAGGATTATTGGGGAAAAATAAAGTGTACTAACGAACGCAGGTTTTATTACTTTTTGAAAGTGTTCACTTATATTATTTTTATGATTGGTGTGATGCGGAGAATTCTTTTTGACTTACAGAGTTCCTATTAAATTCTAAGCAATTTGTAAAAAGAACTTTTATATTGAAAATCTGCAGAAAATTTTAGAATACAATATTTTTCACTTAATCCCAATGGATTACAAATTTTATCGAGGTATATTGGCGGCCAAAATAAAATTTCATTTTTATTGTGTTTCCTTGTGGAAAATGAAAAGTTTTTTTGGACCAAATACAGTCGCTGACTGTACATTCTACATATTTATTACGATCTTATGGTATATGATACACCGATCTTTCCATCATTACCAAAAGAGTGGCGACATACGTTATTCCGTGCACTTATTTATTGCTGACATACAATTATATCAGGTTCTTTTATGTCCCTATTAAGCCTAGTTCTGACAGACGCGGAATGCGGATATTTTTTTTGCGAATCTCTCCTGATTGGTCATATTTGAAGCAAGATTTCATGGCGGGAAAAAATTGCGGAAATTTTTTACTTTTTGCGATGACAGATAAAAGTTGGAATATTTTTAACTTTTTTACGGATTTTTCCTCGTAGAGAAAGACAAAACATATATTTTTCTCTGTTATCGACCTTTTTTGAGGTTATATTTTGGATCTAATCTAAAACAAGCAACTTTCGTTGGAATTAAAGTGCATGTGCTAAAATCAACACAAATTTTTAAAAATGACTGAATTTTTGCAGATTGAGTTTTTAATAAATGATGAAAGAGTGGCTTTGGACGAGCCCATCGACGGAAGTGACCATCTATTTAAAATTACCAGTAAGTAATTCCTTTCCGACAGGACTATGAATGGTCCTTTTATGCATAAAATTCCATCAGTCAGCCTCATTTCTTGAATCAGGGAATGAAAGGCTCCTTGTTTTTCCCTAGCCAAAAAAATATCTTACCCAACATCGTTTTGGGCGAGCATTTTTTTTTTCTTTTTTACAGTGCCCCGATGACGAAGATAAAAATATAACGCAATTAATAAAATTGTCTTGTTTCTTTGCATTGCAACCTACTTTTTAACAACAATCAACAATAACAAAAGCAAATGAGAATTGAGAATTTATCAATTTTTGACATTTACCAAACGTCAAAAATTGCGAAATTTCGCATCTGTCAGAACGTATAGTGTAAAATAATCCGAAATTGCCACTTGACATTTCTCCGGATTCCGCAGTCCGCGTCTGTCAGAACTTAGCTTTAGACAAATTTTCGACCGAAGACGAAGTCAGAAATTGAATAATGGTCACTGAAAAATTGATAGGAGGTAAAAAAAGTTTCGTAAGGTAGAATGGACGACGACCGCAGAAAAATCACCATTTGCGGCGTTTCTAATATTTTGTATAAAAAGTATTAAAATTTAGCCTTAGTAAGTTTGAGGCAATTATTTATCTAAAAAAGCGCTTCAGATAGACTGAGAAAACCAGAGAAAAATGAAACTTTAACACCCAGTAAGGGAGATAAAGCGAATAGACTTGATTTTTGTTTAGGGGTGGGAGACCAAATTTTAAATGGAAACATCCATTTTTATAAATTTAGTGTTTTCTGATAGATGTACATTTTCTACTAATGTAACTGTAGCATCCCAGCATGTCAAGTACCGAAATTAGAGTAATAATGAGGCGCAGACAATATTTTACAAAAGTGAACGTGTAGTGCGCGATATCTGTCCATGGCATTATAGGCCCATATTGTTTTAATAACACCTGCAACAGAACATTTTACTTAGAAAGGCAGGATACAAACCCCGAAAATTTGCCTATAAATTCTCGGGAAAAAATATATTTGAAACAAGATGGTTGTCCAGCGCATTGCGCTCGCGAGGTAATAGACCATGGATTTATTATAATAAGGATTCGATGTTCCGTATACTGTGACCGTATCGAACGTGAAGTCTTATATTTACGTGAAGCCTTATATTTGTTGTTTGTTTTCTCTTGGGGGAACAGTTTACAAACTTTAAGGAAATACCACAGGAAATACGTAATTGAATCAAGAATGGTAGTAGAAAGAGATAAAATAGCATTGGAGTGTTGGAGCTCAGAAGTGTTGCTGTATGTGCTGGTTGCTTAGGAAAACGGCTGAACCTCGGTCTGAACACTCGGTTACACGTACGTCTTTGTCTAAAGAACTAGGAAAGAAAAAGTGCGATTTATAGATTTATAAATGACTCGGAGCGACTTTAAATAAACACCTTTAGAAATTACATAACCTATAAATAATAAAACCTTTTTAACTTAAATTTATTATTATTTAGCAGAAAAATAAAATATTTTAGGGCTTTTATTACTTTTAGTGTGATGCTTCTAATGTATTTTTTGTACAAAATACAAGGTAAAATAAGATGTTGCCATGTTGCCAGTGTTTACAAATTGTGTTTACAGTGTCGTTTAGAATGGTTTGTTTTGGCTTCAAAGAATGTTAAATCATCCCGTATCCATTCTTAATAAATCCATCCATAGATTTTTACACTTATTCATTATCTAGTAGATTTAGAACGCAAGCTTTAGCGGCTTGAATCGTTTAGAAAGTCATAGTTCTTGGGATTAACCGTGTAAAAGTGGAATAACTTTCTAACGACTCGCCTCCGATGCGTGGCACGATTCATTTTAAGGGATCTTCACTCTCCGAGATGCTATGATCTCACCGAGCTATTTTTATACTCAGCATTTTCCGGAAAGAATTATTATTAAATAAAAAAAAACTTATATGCTTTGACAACTTTATTAAATTATTTTACCCCTAACGTGAATGAAATTGGTTTGCGTTTGATATATAACCCGAGAAGTTGATAACGTAGTAGTAAATTATTAGTTTACATATTTTTTTATTATTTCTCCCAACAAAACAAAGCGGGCTCTATCCTACGCTTTTATAATAAAATTTCGTTTTTTGATTCTTTTCATCATGACAAAATAGAATTACATGGTTTTTGAAAAGTGTATTTCTATTTTATAGTGTATTGCATTTTTATGTATGTGCTTTGTATGTGCACGTTTTCATATTGTTTATTAAGGATATCAATTAAACTTGCAAACGCCCTTTCAATTTTTTTTTACTGCAAATTTTATTACTAATAGCATCTTCCATTTATCGCTCTTTCCGCTGTTAGGTCGATCTGAGAGCATTCGAGCGCCTATTTTTATGTTCAGTTGGAACGAATTCGGACATTTTCGCAGTAGCGCAGCCAAGGGGGTGAAAGGGGGCATATTCTCCCCCCCCCCCCGCCACCGCCCATACAAGTTTCACTGTAAGTTGCAGATTAATTTAAATTATACCCTTAAAAACAACATTTTAGATCTATATGCCCTCCCCGCCCCCAAAACGTGGCTACGCCACTGCATTTTCGGTGCGCTCCATAGTGTCGCGCCCCTTTGACGAAAGTCATCGCAAAGGGAATTTTGGACTTTATAATTTCGGCACTCTAACTCCTAATTAGTCATTGCATCATGCGAGAATACCACTTCATCCTGATTGACTGTACTTTACTTACTGTTTTCCTGCAACTTTTGCATGTCGAAGCCTTTTGGTATTTAGGCTACCATTCGTTATCGGTCAGTCGTCGAAGTTGCCCTCTATGTTCTCCTCGTGTTTGCTTTTTCTTCGACAAAACAATATGGCTTCTGTTCAAGCTGGTAAGTACTTCATACTACTGTATACAATATTTTTGTACCATGCGCCATTTATGACTTTTACTTGCTCAATGTCGGCTTCTCAACATAATTTTCTTCTGCGTTTTAAAACTTTGCTTAGATTTTTTTAAAAATCACCTTGGATAGCCTACAAAATATTGTCATGTATTGTTCATATATTAATGTACTTTTATCACAAAAAGTCTTGATCACCGTCGATTGCGACTATAGTGGTTATGATTTTTTTTCTAGGAGCGGGTGTTGCAGTGAAAAACGCCGACATGGTAGAAGTGTGGTTGCAAAGTGAAAAAGGGGATCGAAAACAAAAGGTATATGAAAAAGTTGTATTGCTCATGAATGTGGAAAAACCCTCCGATCAGCTAAAAACAGAAGTAATGAGATGCAGTCGGTTGTTTGGCTTGAAAATGGGCAAAAAGTGAGAGCGAGTGGGCCGTTCACGTGACCGACTCCTACAGTGCGAGTGGGCTAGACCAAGTAATATCCGGTAGAGGTATTCTACAAGACCCATCGTCGGACAACGAACAACCAGGACCCAGGGGACCCATTAGGGAGACCTCATGTTTCCTTTGAGGAAGCGTCCATGAGGACGAAGAGAAGGCGCGTACCGGACCTAGCCGATAGAACTTCGAATGAGCTACAGTGAGGAAGTGAAATTGAAGGTCAGGCTTCTTCGATCCACTCTGGACTGCTTTTGAGGCTTTAGCTCTTATGCTAGATTT
Source organism: Philopedon plagiatum (assembly GCA_963971165.1). NCBI lineage: Eukaryota > Metazoa > Arthropoda > Insecta > Coleoptera > Curculionidae > Philopedon > Philopedon plagiatum. The sequence continues at coordinate 72,608,009 of OZ020194.1, forward strand.
AGATCTGTCTGTGAGAAAATACACCATAATTACAGGTCCATAATTAATGCCAAGACCAAGAGCTACCTCCCTAGGTATTTCCAAATTGAAAAAACACAAATCTGCCTTCCAACTTGAATGTATCAGAGACTTGTCTGCAGAAGTAAATCTGCAAGAGCTTTTACATAAGACAGCAGAAAGTATTCAGTTGATCGGTCTAGAAGAGAGAAATTATTGCCTGCAACTGTAAGTGGGGCTTCGATGGCAGTTCTGGGCATAGCTAGTACCTAAAGGCAAACCTTTACTAATACTGGAAGTACAGACGAATTCTTGTTCCTCATGGCCATGGTGCCCCTCAGCTTAGGTTTAGATCTTGACGTACTTAATGACGCATTTCTGGATTCTGATTAGTGTGTACCAGCGTTAATTGTACTAAACAATAAATAAATAAATATGTAAATTATTTATTGTTGCTTTGTACAAGGTTAAGTTCGTATGTCTGTTTTTTAGTATGTCATGTTTAATTTTTATTTTTTATAATGTCACTCGTGGCCTATGAAATAATTAAACAAATTTCACTGAAACAAAAAATATTTAATTTTTGAATCCCGAAGTCAAAAAGCATAAGCGCAGTTCGAGCGCGTCACGTATTAAAGCGATCTGACAACCCTGTGAGAGTGCTCTCAAAGCACTTTAATAAAAGTGAATGGAAGATGACTTGTATAAAATTTTTAACTGACACAACGGGAAAAATGTGACTATTAGGGCGCTTAAGTAACCTCGGACCCCCTGCTAGTAGTGAAATCGACGCGACCGTGTTCTTACTACGGGTGCAGTTATGTTGGAGCTGCGATAAACGATAAGAGCGGCGATACTAGTGAAGCGGAGAGAATGATTTCATTGTTTTGTATGAAGGTTTCTATATTGGAGCGACGCGTTGCATTATAGAAATTCTCTGCGCTTCGCTATTATCGCAGCTCCAACATAAATGCACCCTTAGATGGATGAGCCTCTGCAAACCCATAGAAACGCGTTGCTCGTTGAATATTTATTCAGGTATGCGTTGTCAAATAAATTTTCTAGAAACCACCCGTAAATGTTTATTCAGTTTTATGAGCGACAACCACATTCCTGTTAAAACAGACTTCTTTTACTTAAATAAAATAAAGTGCAATGAATGAGAGAGGGGGAGGGGGAGGATTTATCCCCTAAACATCCACCTAGTTATAGTGAAGTTCTTTTGTATGGTCGTTATTTACTCTTTACGTTGCAAATTATTTAATATCTCAGTCAGAAACGCTGTTAATTTACATTTTAGTGAATATTGGGCGCTACAGCTGATAGTAAACGCTACAACTGGTGTCAGGTAGCTACAACGGGAAACAGATCGCTATAGTATGGTATTGTGGTAACTCGAAAATTTCTTCCGTTTACAGTTCATTAGTATTTCCCTTTAGATCTTCATATTTTGATCGTGTTTTACCATTCTTGTTTTTGAAATGTTGTATAAAATCATCTTTGGATATTTTATTATATTTATTTTGTTTAACATAAGTAAAAAAATATTTAAAATTGCCAAAATAAAGAAAAACAGAGTTAGAGATACTAATGGCATACGCTTTGTCAATAATCTTGCCGGATCTTTTCGAAATGTAACTCAAGTGCATAAAATATGCCTGTGCTAAACGTAACTGTGCTCTTTCTATCAGTGCGTTCTGTCACTTAGTAGTGCCTAGGCTCTTGCTTCAAAGACCATTAGTCAAGACACCCTCTAGAATAAAGAAACCGTAATTTTAACCATCCTATCGAATAAAGTTTTAATAAAATTGTTTATAATCACGTTCAATTATGCAAAAGGGCAAATCCCGATTAAGAGGTCCATTAATATTAATTTGATTTTGTTTAAGTTTGATATTGAAATAAAAGATCAGCCAAACTTGGCTTTTAAAGTAAACGTTGAAATTGCTGGAGGAAAATGTGTTTTTGCTGATATGATATTTTTGCAAACATATAGAACTTTTACATTACTTCAAGTCTGATTATTGTTGCGTGAAAAAAATCAAGTTTCAAGATAAGATTGATCAGTGAAAAAGTTTTTTTTGAGAGGGGAACGCTTGGACTCAGATCTACTTTGGTAGTGTCGGGCGCCACTCCGACTAAAACCCCCGTTTGTGTCTCTTTTTGACATCCTGGAATCATCCAGCGGATATGTCATCAGGATAACAGGCAATTTATTCTCACGGTCGTTCATTTTCCAACTCCTACCGTTTAGTTTGCATGACGTTCTTAATCATTAATGTAACAATTTTCCATTTCTGCTTCGATTCAATCATCCTCATAATCACATTGTCAACCTCTATGTTAGATCCCAGCTCGGTTTCCGCGCTCTATCCAGCTTCCGTCCATCTAATACACTCGAAGGAGATCACCTCTCTTTTTGCACTATCTGGCCCGTTTACGTTTGGCATTATTCTCGTTAGCACCGCCAATTTGGTTTACACTTTTCTTGCAACTTACATGACGTGCTCACCAAAAGTTCCTCTATCATCCAAGTACACCCCAAGGTGTATGCACTTCTACGTTACATAACCTAAATGTAATATCTTCTCTATTTCTTGGTCCCTTGAAAATTATCGCCTCCGTTTTATTAGGTGCTAGGGTTAAACTATGCTTCCTCATTCATCCATCTATTTATCCTATATAAACATTCGTCTGCACACGCTGGATCATCTGCGAAAGCTATTGTTTCAGGTTGTCCTATTAATGGTACGTTGAGAACACCATCGTATAGAATATTCCAAAGCGTGAGTTCCTATACTAATCCTTGAGGAACTCCTGCTGTGATGTCCATCTCCTCGCCCTTGCCGAATGTTATCTTCCTGTTCGACAGGTAGCTTCATATAGTGTTTACGAGGTACCCCTCAACGTTTCTTCGCCTTAACCCTTATTATTAAACTATGTCTTGCTGAATTAAAGGCATTTTTAACATCTATTAAGATTAGAGCGCACCATCTTTTATTTACATTGCCTATTATTTCATAAATCCGTTCTATTGACAGTGTACAGTAGACCGACCTTTTCGAAACCCGTACTGATGTTCGTGTAAGTTCTCCTTGGATTCTACGTCTTCTAGTAGCCTCTCCCTGGCTTCATAAAATTTACTAAGTGAGTCAAGCAAGCACATTGGTCGGAATACCGTCAGATTTTCCATCGTTTTTCCCCCTTTGGCAGCAGTATAACCCTGCCCAATTTCCATTTATCAGGAAACTCTTACTTTCTAAGCAGCTCATTTAGGACTTTTAGGAGCCATTCCTGCCACCGCCCTACCACCTCCTTAATAACATTTATTTGTATTTTGTAAATTCCAAGAGCCCTTCCACTTTTCATTTTTTCAGCTGCCTTTTTCATTTCCATAACAGTAATTTCGTTAACTGCATGTCTCTTGTCCCATGCGAGATGTACTTTTGGAAATAGTTCTTTTAGGATTTCTCTTTTCCTGTCAATATGTAGATCAAATGGTACGCTTGGCTTCAAGTTTCTCATAATAATCTTATGGTATGTCTTCCCCAGATGTTATTATCCAATTTATTTTGCACTTCTTTCCAGTGAGCATTTTTTGATGTCTGGATCAATTTTCAACTCTCTTCTATGTTCCTTCAAGCTATTACTTATTTCCGTAATCTCTCTTGGCTCTCCATGCCAGCCAGTCTCGTTTACGTTCGTCTTTATCTATTACATGTTTGTCTTTTCTGCTTAATTTCCATGGTCCACCAGTAAGGCTTATTCAGAAATTCGCTTAGATTCATTGTAAGGCCATTTCGAAATGTATTTCCGATCGTTTTTGAGCACTCACAGTGGGATAGTCCCGTATTTTCATTTTGTATTAGTAGCCCTATAGATCCTCTACATATATCCCAATCTTTAACTTCCCTTACTTTGCACTTCATACTTCTATTTACACTGCTATTTGTAATTTCGAAATATATGTATCTACGTTCCGTGTGTCTGTCTATATCTAAAACCTTACACCCAGCCAATTGTCTAGAGATTTTTTTGGTAGCCACTGTTACATCAATGTGTGATTTACGATTTCTTCTGGCAAATGTTTGACATAAAGTGGCTCATTCAGTAGTTTCCTTTTTTGATATCTGCAACTGTAGCTCCCCATGCATACTGGTGACTTTGCATCTATGTCTGTTGTTTCTTTCCATTAAACTGGTTCATTACATCGTCCACCTCCTTTTTATACACTTGGATGGGAATATTAGGCGAAATGTAACATCCCATAATGATAAGCCATAAGCCATATCTATACTAACCTTCTTCCCGTTTTATACCCCGTACAGCTATATGTTTATCCATGATTAACACTGTAACATCTATCATTTTATCCATCAGCCACACTCCCCCTTTCGCCATGATCCTGTTTGGATTGATGTCCACTTCCCTCTCTGTAGCTGTGGCATGTGCTAGAACTTGTGCCACTATTTCTCCCAGTGTTTATTTGTAATACTCTAAGGCCCATGTATACTACGAAGGCTACCAACTCTGACCCTCGTGTTCTTTTCGGGCTTATTTCTCGGTTTTCTCTCTTGGTCAATTACTTTCCAGTAGTAGGGGCATTTAGTCTGATCAGATCTGTGACCTTTTATCTTGCACTTAGGGCAATATTCTTCATTCTTACAATCCTTAGCACTGTGTCCATCTTGACCGCCATGCTTCACTCTGCTCCGTGGCTTCGCATTCTTTTTCTCTGTGTCCAGACATTTGTAGCATTTTATTATTACCCTGTCCTTCACTGTACAATTTAACCACCCAATTTTTATTTTTCCGTCGTCGCTAGTTTTTTTGGCATACTCTTTCGGTAGTTCTACAACCTGTAAGCTGTTGGTATTTGTCTGGGCTTAGCGATATTATTTTTAATTTTTCCTTGTCCAGCTTAGTGCTTTTAGTTAATTCCTCTTTGACTTCGTCTTCCGTGATAGTAGCATCTACCCCAAATACGTATATAGTTCCACTTTTCTATTTTACAACAACTTCAATACCCGTTTTTTTCTTTATTTCCTCTCTAAGCGCCTTTGTATTATTTTCATCCCCGGATCTAGTGAGTACCACATCCCCTGTTTTTGATTTCCGTATACTTTTAATCGTTACTCCTGTAGTGCTTATATCCACATATTTTTAATCGCTTTTATTACCTCCACATGGGGCTTGCCCCCAGCTTTGCTCACAATTTTCTCTTGGTTTGGTTGAGCCCTTTGTCGGGACGTCTGTCGTTGTATATGGTTTTTTCCTACCTTACTGAGCAAAAAGTATTTTATGTTAACACTCCTTCCCCGGAATACACATTCCAGCAGTTTTTTCACATTTTCTTTATCCAAGCCATCTGGGGTTGCTATAGCGCTATTCTTTCGCCGATATGTCTGAGCTGTTACGCCTAGGTAGCCTCGTAAGGTTTTCGCATAATCACTGGGTCATTTTATTGACTTTTCTTTCTTCGCCGCCTCCCCTACTTGTAGCTGTTTGGTTGACCACACGCAAGAACTCCACTTTTCCTGCTTCCAACATATCATCCATCAGAGCTTCAACATCGGGGTATCTCTCCTTCCTTCTTTCGCTAATCCTTTAGCACCCCTTTCTCCAGGGTCCACAAATATAGCGATATCACACTTCAGTTCTGTTCTGGCTGGATTTCCCTGTATCTGGGTTACCGTTTTATATACATCTTCCTGCCACTTTTTGTCCAGGATATCTGCATAGTCCTCATAGTAACTTCTAGAATATATTGTGGATTCTACGTATTTCTCCTCGCTACCCATATTTACTTGTATCCCGATGGTTCTGGTCTCTACAGATTTCTTTGCTACAGAAGAGATTTCGCCTGTGATATTTGCTTCTTCCTCTTCAAGGGTTTCTTCCCGCTCTGCCCACCTTCTTAGTATCATATCTGATATATGATATAGCACTTATTCCCTTCTTAGTATCTGCTTTTGTGTTTGTAGTAGCTTTCGCGGCCGTCACGAGCTCTAACGAATGTCTCTTTAGTTTTTCCAAGGACCACTTCAATTCCTGCAGTTCCTTCTCCTTCCTTCAGTGCAGTTTGCGGTGGTGTCTCTTCCCTCGGTCTGTGTACAGTCGGTTTAGATGTTTCCTGCTCTATCTTCCTATCTTGGGCTTCTTCCACATTAAAAATTTCACTGCTTGAGTTGTATCTTTGTCGCGTAGGTGACCTTGGTATGGAGCTTCGCCGTTCAAAAAGGTCTGTTATTCTAGCCCACTCGTGCTCTTTGTTTGTTTGGTCATTTAAGCCTTGACTTAGCCTTTTCTCTTGGTTTAGTTTCTTGTTCTTATTTTCATTATGCATATTTTTCCCACGAGTTGGGCCGAAAATCTGTACAGCTCGGCACTGCGCCCTTACCGCTCTAAGGCTAAAGTACCCCTCAGTTCGCCTGGGCCTTTGGGAATCGCTATCCACGCCCTTCCCCTGTGTCATGCATCTCCTTGGCGCGGTGGTGCTACACCTTAAGATTGGGGGGACTCTTCTGTAGGGGTTTTCCTTCCTTAGGCCGATTGCCTTCTCCGTGGCTCTTGAGCTCGGCCTGCCCAGCGACAGCCGCCCGATCCGGGTTAGACGATAAACGCTGTCTCTTTTGGTGTCCCTCTTAGTCTGGCTTCTCCCCTTTGACCTGACCGGCATGGGTGACCCGACCAGTAGTTACGCTACCGCCGGCATTGCTCTCAATGAAGCACACCAGCCCCACCGGTACGTCAAGCCAGGAACACCTTCGGGGGGGATCAGTGAAAAAGTGAAGGTATAGGTAGGTACGTACTAGAGTTGTCACATACTTTATGCGTCCGGTGAAGACAAGTCTATTGTCGGTTGTATACGGTGAGGGTGGGAGTAGTGTTACCGACGTCAAGGTCAATGCCAAAATACAGCTTGTCATATATAGCTTTGCCACTAAGTTAGCTCCGCCCATTAATGCACAGTAGACCGGTTGTATCGGTGGGGTTAGGTACAGTCCGTAACAAAAGTGCATGCTTTTTTTAATTAATTTATGTTCTAAGTATCGTGACGTGCATTTCAGTTCGTGTCTAAAGTAAAAGGCAAAGTATTATCTTTTTTAATTATTATCTTCTGAGAGCCCACAAAGACCGAAGTCTAAGTACCATGTACCGTGGTGTACTGGGGAAGTCCGACACACATCCAGAGCCGGAAACACCCATCAGGATTTCACCAGCCCTTTAAGAGGATGTGTGGGGTGGTACCACCTCGGCCGCGAAAGAATTCCTCTACCACCTTTCTTGTTTAGGTCGGCGTTCCCAAGCGGTCACCCATCCAAGTACTAACCGTGCCGGGCGTCGTTTAACTTCAGTGATCAGGTGAAATGTAAGCCCGACCAGCGTAGCTAAACGTCGCTCAATGCATTAATATGTGGTCCAAATTTTAGACCAATATAGGTAGCTTTACACTTACAATCTTTTCGCGAGATTCTGGGATGGCACGCGCCAATCCCGCGTGTAAGCGACGCTCCAAAAGCGTGTCGCTAAAAATGCAAGGTTCCAATCGCGAAGACTTGTCCATACGAATGGAACGTAATAGGAAAAGCGTATCAGTGTAAATCGAAAACCGCTAGCTTTCGCGCGTACTTTGCGGGGCTCGTGGCATTTTAGAGTTTTTAAAAGGATTGGCGAGGGTTTTGATGCAAAATGTACAAAATTAGGCGAAAAAAGTTGAAAGTAGCCGATTTCATGGATGTATATATAAATTTGATGGATAAAAAGAAAAAAATAATATGGTTGAAGAAATGGATGGAGGATATATTTCTAATTTTAGGTCCCATCTACACAGCAGGATTGGCTTGAAGTAGCAGCTTAATTTAAAAAGAAATAATAATAATAATAATAATAATAATAATAATAATAATAATAATAATAATAATAAATCAGCTTTATTTAAGTAATAACAATCAAATGCACAAAGGTACAAAATAATAGAAAAAAAAATACAAAAAGGGCGAAGTTTAGCTGAATCCCAAGCAGAAGCGGCTACTCTTACACTTAACCCCTATGTAAACCAAATACAATATACTAATATAATACACTAAAGCTAAATAAAGTGGATAGTAAGAAAAGCAAAAATGGGCATTATTATTATTATACATACTAAAAAAATTTGCAAGCTATACTTGCACATTTAGTGTGCCATCAGTCTACCACTTAATATGAATAAACCTCGGCCGCCCGATCTCCGCCCATCAGCAGTGCTACCCGCCGCGGACATCACGTATGCGCCGCGCTGAGTGGGGGAGCGTTTCGACTGAGCCAAATTAAAAATTTTGAAAATCGTGTAAGGACAGTTCTGTTGTAGTTGTTCCTTACATCGTGAGAAATATTTTTTGCCCAAAAACTTTTTCTCTAAAACCAATGGTTCAGCTGTTTAAAAGGAAATAAAAAATTAAATCGTTTTTCAATCCTGATAGTTTTTGTCGTAAGCAGCATTTTTTAAATTTCGGTTTGTATAATCTCCAGATTTGATTTTCCATAAACATGGATGAGATATTTCAATAAAATTTGTACCCACTTCTTTAGACCAATATATCTTGAATCTGTCATGTCATCTGTAAAACAATAATTAAAAAGATCAAAAAATTAGGCATATACGAAGTTACCTTTACATACATAATTAATAATTCAAAATTACTTACGACTTTATAATTGCACAAGAATAACCGAGTGAAAATAGAAATCACAAACTTTTTAACTGCACGAAAATCACTAGAGAAAGAATGCACGGGTTTTCACACGTCTAAAACCCGAGCGATTATTACCAGTTTACACTAGCATGCTTTCGTGCGTGATTGGAACGGGGCGCTCTAATCGCACAAGGTAAAGCTTAGGTGTAAAGGTACCTATTGTCGATGACAAGACCCGGGAACTTTGCGCTCCATAGATCCTGCAACAAGCAATCATCAATTCTCGAATCCTCCATGTCACATTTAAAAACCACAATATTGGTTTTGTCAACCTTAAAGGTAAGTAAATTGGCGTCGAACAAATCTTTGACCCTTTAGGCACCGAATATATAACACATAGAAGGGTCACTCCTGCGCGGCACTGTGATGTTCTAAGATCAAAGCATCGCCGGCAGCAGCCGAATGTATTTTCTCGAATTGTAAGACTTGCGAGCTCGCAGACGGAAATCCCAAATTACGAGGGCGATACGTGCACGCGATATGTGTAAGCGGGCCGAGCTGTTTTACGAGGGTTACCCTGTAGGAACGGAATAAAACTAAAAGTAAACTACAGTTTTTTAATTAATCAGTTTTATTAACATAAAGTTACTTATAAGAAAGCAGTTCAATTTGTTAGCAACAACACTGCAAACTATTATTTATCTACAATAAAGTAGTTGCAATAGAAACAACATTAAAGTATGTTTTAAATCGATCAAATAATAAACTTAATATATCGGATAAAAAGAAACTGAGATAATATATTTTTTAAATACATGTAGGGAAATATTTTTATTTAAAAACACACAGTTGAGCTGCAGTCTTTACTTATAGTTAGTTAAATTTGAAATAAAGAAAAAGCTATTGGATTACTGTTTTTTCTTAACCTAAGTATATATAATATAATTTGCGTAAAGTAAGTTCCAGCACCTACAAATAAATTAAATACTAAGTTTGTTTTTTATTAGAAATCAGTTAATACTGAAAAAACGAGTGGTAATATAATATACCTAAAATAACTAAGAAATTATTAACGGCGTAACAGACCTTCCGAGATTTTGACAGATGTTACCGTTTTGGGGTTCCTAGATGACAATAATGTATGTTGTCCATTTCCGTTTTCCTGTCTGTCGGTCTATCTGTTAGCCCAACAGTTAACAAACTAGTTGACGGAAAAGGATGAAATTTTGTATGCAAAGTAGGCATTAACCCTACTCGAAAAAGTATATCCTTTGTGTTCAATATATACACGGTGAACACTATAAAAAATTAAAATGTTAAGATTTTTGCTTAAATTTTGTAATTTAATATGACGGTTATAGAAGAATAGTTCAATATTTAATGAATCCAACCATATTGTGAGAAAGTTATACAAAGTGGCAAAACTTTTTTTTTGTTTCTTTACCTACTGCTCTGTTTAAAGGTAGGTATTTGCCGATTTTATTATTGGCAAGTTCCAAGTGGTATATATTATATTCATACAAGAAGGCACATTAATTTGTAATTATATTTGGATCATAATCGATTATTTCGGTACATGCCTTATTGTCATGGCAGTATGTGACGATCAAACCCAATCAAACCCAACCTGAGCAAAACAAAAGGAACGTTGTTTGTCATTCTAAATAAAATATTTAAAAAATCGACAAATACCTTTGCACAGCAGTTGCCTCGCTCACAATGGGTTCACCCTGTTTTAAATATGTAAACTGTTTGCTCGGATTTGTCAAATGCAAAATATTTTTCTAAGAGAAATATTTTAAAGCCCGGAAAAAATAACGTCAAGATCTGTCTCGCAAGGTGATTTTTTTGCAATTACAATACTTTTTTACTGGCCAGGAATAGTGGACTGTAAAACCGGCAAAAATGAGTTAAAAAAAATTGTAAGGTACAACTATATGGGACCTTCACAGAATGATTGGCTAGGGTCTAGGCTATCTGAAATGGCCAATTACAACATTTTTTGGAAGGTCAAACTTTTTTTATGACGAAAAATGTCATAAATGTGACGAAATTAATGTCTCTTACATTTTTACACATACCTCCCGATATCTTCGGAACTAATCGAGATAATTCCGTTATATTTTTTTTAACCCATAGAAGAAATGTGAGCGAAGGCTACTGAGTCAATTTTGTTTTTTTGAAAACTCTAGTTTTTTTGTAAAACTTGGTGAAACTTCAACATGTAGGTACATTAATTGCAGCACTTTTTTCAGTAAGGGAGAAACTTTTATGATTTAAAGAATTTGGCCATACCATCTGCATACGAAGGAAAGCCAAAACATCGACGAAGTTTAAAAAAAACGCAGTTTTCTACGACTTATAGTGTTCAGGTTATCGTTAGTTAAAATTGAAAGATTTGGCTGCCGCGTGACCCAAAGACGTCTCGCCATATTAATGCTCGTCTGCGCGCAGTGCTGGGCGATGTTGAAAAAACATCGATGTTCTGTTATTGATATTCGATGTTTTGCCATCGATGTTAGGGGTCATAAACATCGATGCCAATATCGATGATTATGATTATCTTTCGATGTTCGACCATCGACCTTCCGTTTCGAATCTATTGACAAAAGATTTTGGGAGCTAAATTAATAAACATTATTTATTTGGTTTTACGTTCTTTAATTTTTTAAGGGTTTGCAATTCTTTTGTTTGTTTTTATTTTTACTACACAAACAGATTAACACCACCACCAGAACGAAAAATAAAAAAATGTTCAACACGCAAAATAGTATTAATTTAAATTTATTCAGTCACCCCTATATAAACAACACAGAACTATCCGTACGCTTATTTGGTTCACTTTATACCACCACCACCACGCGTCTTCGAATGAATCAACTCCAGCGCTTTTGCGCCCAAGAGGGGTCGAGATGAGAAGGGAAAATTTCGTCGCGCAGTCTAGGGCGTGTTCGCGCTTCTTGGAGAGTGATCCTTCTATGTGTTATATATTCGGTGCTTTAGGCAGACGACACTATTTCCATTAATGGTTGGGCATTTATATCTCTGTGCCATAGAATACTAGTTTCGTCTGCAAATAATGTAAATTTACCCCTTATTTTAACTTTCACCAAATCATTGACATAAATTAAAAACAGAACCGGCCCCAATATATACCGATTCCTGCGGAACCCCAAATTCTATAACTCTACTACCCGATGCAACTGTTCCAACTAAAACTTTTTTTCTTCTAAAAAAGATTGAAACCAATTCTGCGCTATCCCCCTAAAACAATAGTGATGGAGCTTCAACAGTAGAAATCTGAGACTCACGCAGCCAAACGCTTTTGACAAGTCACAGAAGACCGCTGCGGTGGCCCCACCCCTGCATTAACCCTGGTACACCCCTCCAAGAAACTAAACATGGCGTCATTCATCATTAGTGCTTTTGTTGATTTGAGAACCAAACTGATGTTGGTTTGAAATAAAGTGACCATATTTGGTATAGGCAAACGTGGGAGAAAAGCTGAAAAAAACTTTTTACTCAACGCAAGACGAAAAAGAAAAACGAAGGGATTCCCGGCACCAAGGTGCGTTTTTTAAAAAACAAACGCAAAAATTTACTTCCGGCACGGCGTTGCCACTTGCAGTTCTATTTACGGCAAAAGAAGGCATATTGGGGGTCACAAGTTTTAGGTACCTAAGTCACTGTCGTTGTGTTCGGCAGGTTTGTCTTTTTCCTCTTTTTACCTCCAGATGACTCTTACGCGCTCGATTTGGCCCAATCGAGGAAAATTGGATTAGCGTTCGGTGCAGCGTTGTGCTTGCTATTACAATTGTACTAGATCTATTACAATTTAACATTCAATATTACCCTATTACTACATTACCAAAAACCCCAATAATCTAGTACATTCTCAACTTCATGCACAACCTTGAACTCTATAGGTATCTTCCTTTCACCCCAAGGAGGAGCTCCCGTACAGCTCCTGAGCCGCACACAGTTGTTCCATTCAACTGGGGCATCAAGCACCTGAACCGTTCGAGCCCTAACCCCCCTGCCCTCTCATGCATTACTTGAATTGAGCTTAATGTCAAACTTGTCAATTTGTTCCTTTCAGAACGGTGTCGAGTGACTCCGGGGCGAGTCGCTCCGGGGCGTCAGACACCTGAAAGGAATATTACTAATGTGTGGTGTCGTGCCTCGTGTCCGACGTCTGGCTAACCGACATCCGACAACCGAGTAGCGCATCCTCTAAATAAAAGTAATGTAACAGAAGGAGACAGCCATTGACGGTAGGTTTGTAATTTTCTTGTTACGCTTGGGATTCCCATGACCAAACTGTGACGCGTATAGCGGATAATGGGTATGTCAAACTATTGCTATTCTTCTCTTTTTAAAATACAAGTGATGCTCTGTTACATACAAAGTCGCTTATAACCAGAGTGAGTGTTATAATTTTGAACCATGTCAACATCTGTTGAGCCTAAACATGATTCCAAACTTGCAGGATCAAGAACCTGATGATATTACATTTTAAATTCTCAGAAATATGTTTTTCTCCAAATAACACTAAAAGCGGCCTTTTAATGACACTTGGCAGGCTTAGAAGTTGTACTTTTAATGCCTAGGCAGAAAAAGTCCAATTTTACTGCCTAGGCAGAAAAAGTTCGTTGCTAGGCACATCTTCAGAGAAAGATCCTATATTTTTCTTCTGTCTATATTCCATGAATCTGCTGTATGTGAGTTCATATACAGTTCTTGATTTTTTTGGTAAAAGGTTAAATTCCACATCTCGCGCCTGGTCTCTTATCTCAGGTGGTGTTAATTGCATCAATTCATCCTCACTTTGCAGTAAATCCATTTCTAACATGACAACTTTTCAAAATTGACAATGACAAAGTAAACAGTAAACAAACATATTGAACAAACATCATCAGCGGTAAACATAGTAACGCAGGGCCCGGTTACCTTTGATAAAATAATTTAGTTATTTGGATATTGATAATGAAACGCAATTTAAATATGGAAAAGTCGATTTTGCGTGGAATTGGAACAAATTTGAAGAAAAAATTATATGTTTCACACGGCAGAAAAGCAGATTTAATGCCTTGGCTGGTTTCATAGCCTCGCTACGCTCGGCTATGAAACACCAGCCGCGGCATTAAATCTTGTGCTTTTATGCCTAGTAAAACAAATAACTATTTTTAAGAATTGCATTTGTTTTTATTTCTATTAACATTTTAAAAGTTATGTTAGCTGAATATAGCAATCATAATATATTTATTTGTGAAGACTGTTAAGAATGTTTTGTTTGTTTACTTATAATTTATAATGTTTAATTATTGATTTATGTGATACTAGTCATGTTTCGATTTTTTGTTAATTATAATTAAACGTATTTAGTAAAGCTATTTGTTCATCCAAAAAATGATGTATTACTAATCAGGTGGTCAAAAATTGGCAATGGGAGTGAGGACACGCCACGGATTCAGCGTTGGGCTTTTGATGCTTGCTGAATGTACTAGAATTTTACATACAATTGTACTAGATTGTAATAGATTGAAATCCGTGGCGTGTCCTCACTCCCATTGACAATTTTTGACCACCTGATTAGTAATACATCATTTTTTGGATGAACAAATAGCTTTACTAAATACGTTTAATTATAATTAACAAAAAATGATACTTTCATATGACATAATCAACAAAAAATCGAAACATGAATAGTATAACATAAATCAATAATTAAACATTATAAGTAGACTTACAAACAAAACATTCTTAACAGGAACAGGACGAATTTGGAACGATTTAGAATTTAGCATGGGCGTGCGGTGAAATTTCAAAGTTGTATATCTCTGTTCCTACTTACAGGAACCTCACCAAATTCAGAGGTTTTAATAGTGAGCCCACTTGGTAAAGAAAAAAAAACATTTTGTAATTTGCGAAAAAAGTTGAATTTTTGCATTGCTTCCACTTGGAAAAAAATGAACACGTTTAGGTATGTTATTTATTATTTTTTCTAAACTAATTTTACATCATTTTACCGACAATTTTTAAATTTTAAGAGAAAAAAATGTGTTAGTAGAAAGTTATAGTCAATTGATTTTTTTTTAAATTACCTATATTTTAGGTTTCAAAAAATGCAAATGACTATAACTTTCTACAAACACATTTTTTTCTCTTAAAATTTAAAACTTGTCGACAAAATGATGTAAAATTTGTTTAGAAAAAATAATAAATAACATACCTAAACGTGTTCATTTTTTTCCAAGTGGAAGCAATGCAAAAATTCAACATTTTTCGCAAATTACAAAATGTTTTTTTGTCTTTACCAAAACATTCCCAGTGGACTCGCTATAAAAACTCCTACATTTGGTGCGGTTCCTGTATATAGGAACAGAGATATACAACTTTGAAATTTCACCGCATGCCCATGGAATTTAGACATCATACGTTCCTCCAGGGCCCCCGCAACCGCGTGTGCAACGCGTGCACTGCACGCGGGCGCACTCTGTAAGGGGCGCCAAGAACCAAAGGTTTTTGGTTAATTTTTTAACAATATTTCCAACGAGCAAGGCACCAAAGAAATCTTTTTTTTCAATAATCTAAGCGAAGTTTATGTTCATAAATATAATTAGGTACCTATCTAATCTAATTCCCTATTAAAACAGAAAACATATTTTTAAAATCAATCATCACTATTCACATCTGAATATGCAATATCATGATCCAATATCCAATACTGGTATAAATCGACAAGTTTGCGTAGAAGTTGTTAGAACTTGTTACCTACTTGCCGATTTTCCTGTCCAGACTCGAATACTCTGTAGGAGTATAAAACAGCGGAAGGCGTCGTAATCCAAATAATTGATATTTTATTTCGCAACGTTTAAGGGTCAAGAAGACGCAGAAAATTATAATATTTAGATACTTAAAAATTAAAAAGATTGATTTGTATTTTGTGTTATTGTGTTTTGTTGTGATTGAACAAAATTTTATGAAATGGTAAGTACCTACCCACATGCAGTATTAGCATTTTCTAAGGTCTATAAAATTCGTTTTTTTTTTAATTTTTTCTGTTTAAAATAGTGCACATCCTTAATTAGCCCATACCTTTATACCATAGATAATATTATTTTTATTTCCCTCAAATAGGAAAGTATTTTGTATTCGTGGAAAAATCGGATAGATTTTGATATTTCTTTAGACATTTTAGATTTAAAACCTGACGTTTCGCCTTGGAGCCACCATCATACCGTTTGACTTTCTGAAAAAATTTATATTTCATCTTTGCCAAAAATTAATTATCAAATTATTATACCAGGAAAAGTGTATAGGGTATATGCTTCAGATTGGTCTTAAGTTCGTTTAGCCGTTTAGGTTTAAAGGCTCGCGTTTAGAGTTTAGATTCATAAAAATAAAAAATTACGGGGCGTTCTCAAAAAGATGGGTCTTGTGCAAGGGAAGTCAAGGGTAAATGTCCTTACCAATTTTTGATCTAGTGTTTCTTAAATTCTAGGAGCCACAGAAGAGAAAACGACCTTCTGGTGCAAAATTTCGAGAGCAAAAAAAAGTTAGAGTCCAAGAAAGGGAAAAGATGGCTGGGAGTATGAAACATTTTTTGCAAAAAAGTCAAGTTTACAAGACTGAAACGATAGAGGTAGACGAAAATACAGTTTCTAAAGCGGCGCCATCGCCATCTTCTGCAACATGTGAACCATCGACATCAACATCAACACGTATTGAAAATATAGCCTCTGTAGAGTCAGCCATCCTAACAACTACGACTACAAGTGACACTTCTAGCAGTTCTAGCGATGAAGCTTCTACTGAAGGGGAGACTGAGATTACTATTCCTAGTATTCTTCCATCAGAAGATCCCGGTTTATGGCCCAGAAGCATCACCAATGATGAAGTCAGAATATTGGTTGATCGTGGTCCTCCCTTGATAGGACGTAATTATCAATTTCCTGCTAATAAAGACAAAAGAAAATTTTCAAGTAAGTACTTTGTTAGAAAACTAGGAAATGGAGAAGAAGTGGAAAGAATTTGGCTAATTTACTCAGTTTCGAAAAATTCGGTATTTTGTTTTTGTTGTAAACTTTTCAGCAAGACTTCTACTAGTTTTTCTGATACTAGTGGTTTTTCTGATTGGCAACATTTATCCTTAGCCATTATAAGACATGAAACATCAATTGCACATAACGTTCACATGAATAAATGGATGAATTTAAAAAAAATGTTGAAATTATCTACAACTGTAAACGATCATCACTTACGGGTTTTAGAAACTGAAAAAAAGTATTGGCATGACGTTCTAGAAAGAATTATTGCAGTTGTTAAATTTTTATCCAGACAGTGCCTAGCTTTCCAAGGTTCATCTAAAACACTTTTCCAATATGATAATGGGAACTTCCTCAAAACTGTCGAGATGATTTCATCTTTTGATCCTGTGATGAGAGAGCACATAAGTCGAGTGCAAAACTCACAAACAAATTCTTTAAGAATGACCCATTACTTAGGCTACCAGATACAAAATGAAATTATTGAATTAATGGCTTCTAAAGTAAAAAATAATATTTTGGACATGGTTCGAAGCTCCAAATATTATTCAATAATTTTAGATTGTACACCGGATGCAAGCCATACAGAGCAAATAAGCCTCGTTTTGCGTTATGTCGTTCTAAATGACAGTTCTAAAAAGGTCCAAATACAAGAGAGTTTTATAGCATTCAACTCAATAATCGACTCTACAGGGGAAGGGCTATGTAATTTTGTAATGGGACTTTTGAAAAATTTAAATTTAGATATTAAAGATATGAGAGGTCAAGGGTATGATAATGGGGCCAATATGCGCGGAAAACATATTGGTTTACAAAAACGCATACTCGATGCTAATCCTAGGGCATTTTTTGTACCATGTGCTGCACACAGCTTAAATTTAACAGTAAATGATGCTGCTAAGGTTTCAAATGAAACAGTGAATTTTTTTAATATTGTACAAGAACTTTATGTATTTTTCTCTTCATCCACAAAAAGATGGGATGTTATGAAAAAGCATGTCCCTCAGTTAAATCTAAAACCCCTAAGTGATACTAGATGGTCAAGTAGGATTGATGCTATGAAACCGCTAAAGTTTCATTTAATTCAAATATGTGATAGCCTTCTAGAAATAGCAGAAAATGATACTTATAACATAGAAACTAGACATAAAGCAAATTCTCTTTTATTAAATATTCAATCTTTTAAATTTATTTGTAGTATAATAATTTGGTATGATGTTTTATTCCAGATTAATATTGTAAGCAAAATGATGCAAAGTGTAGCGATTGACATTAAAGTGTGCCAAAACTATTTAAAGAATTTAGTCGATCATTTTAAAAATTATAGAAATGATAATGTTTTCGAGGAAAATCTTGTTGAAGCTGGAAAACTAGCGGCTGCTCTTGAGATAGAGCAATGTTTTCCCCCATTAAATAATGTAAGACGAAGGTATAAACCGAAATTGTTCGATTATGAGCACACGGATGAGACACCTCAAGATCCAAAAACTGCTTTTAAAATAAATTTCTTTTTAAAAATAATTGATCAAACACTAAGTTCTTTAAATAGTAGGTTCGATATGATATCTGATTACGAAAACGTTTTTGGTTTTATTTGTGATATTTCTAAATTAAATGACGAAGATCTTTTAAAATGCTGTCATGTTCTTCAACAGAAGCTAACTGATCAGGAAAAGCAGGAGGCTGACGTGGAAGGAAATGGTTTATTTAACGAGATAAAAGCCCTAAGATTGTTTTCATTGCCTGAAGTATCAAATCCCCTTGAAATTCTTCAATATATATTTGAAAACAATCTAACTTCATCTCTACCAAATATTAGTATTGCGTTAAGAATCCTCCTCACTTTACCTGTGTCTGTTGCTTCTGGTGAGAGATCATTCTCAAAATTAAAAATAATTAAAAATTATTTGAGGTCTACCATGTCACAAGAAAGATTATCTGGTTTGGCAATCTTAGCTATAGAGCAAGAGATACTCGATAAAATAGATTTTGATAATATTATAAAAGAATTTGCAGCGGCCAAATCTAGAAAAACGCCCATTTAATTTCTGTATCCTAATAATAAGGTATGTTTTATTTGTGATTTGTTTATTGTTTGATTTATGCCTTTATAAATAATTTAGAGAAAAATAAAGTTTTGGTTTTGAAATCTCTGTAGTTTCCTTATAAAATGAGGTTTTAATCGATTGCCTAAAGGGAAAAAATTAAAAATTAAAAAAATACATATGTTATCTAAAACTAACAGCATACTGATCTTAAGGCATTTAAGAAAGGTTTCTGATAGTTTTTTTAACTACTCTACACTAAATTCCAACAAAAACTGGACAAATTTGGGCACCCCCAATTTTTTTGCCGAGTAAGGGGCGCCAAAATATTTTTGGCACGCGGGCGTTGACAACCCTTGCGGGGGCCCTGCGTTCCTCGATTAGTCTAATGTAAAGTATTAAAAAGAGAAGAATAGCAATAGTTTGACATGTCCATTATCCGCTATACGCGCCACAGTTTGGTCATGGGAATCCCAAGCGTAATAAGAAAATTACAAACCTACCGTCAATGGCTGTCTCCTTCTCTTACATTACTTTTATTTAGAGAATGCGCTACTCCGTTGTCGGTATGTCGGTTAGCCAGAAGTCGGACACGAGGCACGACACCACATTGAGTTCAAGGTTGTACATGAAGTTGAGAATGTACTAGATTATTGGGGTTTTTGGTAATGTAGTAATAGGGTAATATTGAATGTAATAGATCTAGTACAATTGTAATAGCAAGCACAACGCTGCACGGATTTCAATCTATTACAATCTAGTACAATTGTACGTAAAATTCTAGTACATTCAGCAAGCATCAAAAGGCCAACGCTGGTTCGGTGTTGATCGCTCGAAGGCATTGGAGCAAGATAGATCTTGGCATTGGAGGACCGTCGCGTCCGTCGAAAAATTTTGACCGAGCATTTTGATGAATGTCATTCCAATATGGCTGCCCTTGCAGTTGTGTGAGCTGCATTGACATAGTAAGCTGTTGTGATGGTGATTTTATGCTTTTTTAAGGAGATTTTTTGAATAATGGTTGTATTATGTTGTTTAGGTCAGAAAGAAAGATAAATACTAATACTTTATATTTCGTGGATATTTTTGTGACTAAATATGGAAAATCGGCAGAAATGTATACTGATCCACAACAACATACTGTAATTTACAGTGTTTTAACAGACTACGAGATTTCAAAGCTCGAAGATACAGAATCAATACTAAAGCAAAAAAATCACCTTGGATTTGGAACACGGTTTTTTGAATTTGAATTCAATCAACATCAAAGAAACTCAGGAAGCATTAACCTCTATTAATTTTGACAGGCAACCGTTCGGCTAATCGCCTAGCAAACGGATTAATCGGTGATCATGTGATCAAAAAATCTTTTTCATTTGTGGTCTATCCAGTCTGCTCCGAGAGGAACCCGCCGATCACTCTTTGTTTTAAAACACCAAATTAACCGGAGTCGCTCGACGCGTCTAGAATAACTCCCCCATATTGTTCTAAAGCTCCTACGATTGTAAATGAAAAGCACCTTTCGTGACAGCGATGGAAAAAAGTTTTAGGTACCGCTGTTAAGTTAGCTCAAAAACAATAATTGACAGTCGGTTGTCGGTTTGACTTTAACAATTTGGACTTGTTTACATAAATATGAAACCAAATAAATTAAATTTATGGCTTTATTGAATTTTCATTAGTATGTATGTACCTACATCGATTGCCATTTGAAATATTAACATAATTAATAATTAAATAGAAAGCATTATAATTTACTTAGAGACCTTTTAATGTCCTGTTGAGAAAATAGGATTAGTTGAAAATGAAGGGGTTGCTCAGCATTGTCCTGGCATTTTTTGGTAAGGTTTTTATTTTAATTATTTATCTAATTATATAAAACTGCTTCAACTGCAATTAGTTTCTTAAGGAGCTTTTCTGTTTCTTGAAAATATTTTTTAAACTAGGTATATAAACAAGAAAACAAGTAGAGTGGAGTTTGTCATTTACTTTCTATATACAGTCGCTCACAAAAGTCCACATACACCCTAAAATTTATAGTTTTAGTGTATAAAAAGTTAAGTAAGAATGTATTGAGCCAGATTAATAACTTGCATGACCAGTATTTTAACATTAAAGAACGAAGAATAAAAATTTATGTTCACACAAAAAATTATACACTGTAAAACCTATCCCACAAAAGTAAACATACAGGGACAATAACCTGCAAAAAAAGCTTGTAAAAATATGTTTGTGTTAAAATTCTTTTTCTTAAGAATTCAAACCAATACTTTAATTGCATTAAAGACACCAAGGAGTAAATATCTGTATTTTACGCATTTTGAAAATGTCACCTAGTAAAGAAATTTCAGTGGAAATACGTAATTTAACGGTAAAATTGCATAAGGACGGTAAATCATATGGTGCCATAGCATAAATCATTGGTTATTGTCACGCAACAATACAGACAATTATAAAAAAAAATTAATACATGTGGAAACATCTTTAATAGGCCCAGGTCTGGTAAACCTAAAATATTGAGTGAGTGCGCCAAAACTTGCTGTTCATGTTGAAAACGTAACAGGTGAAACTGTACATACCGAAACTGTTAGAAGGGTTTTGTGGTCCAATGGACTGCATGGCAGGGGACTTGACTTTGCCAAGCAACACATTGGTAAGAACGTTGATTTATGGAAAACGGTCCTATTTACTGTTGAAAGTAAATTAACATATTTGGACCAAACAGTAAGGGAAAAATATGGCGAAAGGTTAATGAAGAGTTAAAACCTGAAAATTTAGTGTCCACTGTAAAGCATGGAGGCAGAATTGTAAATGGGCTGCATGGCGGCGTTTGGGGTGGGTAATCTAGTTTTTATTGAGGGTATTTATGGAATGTCAGGGATTTTTAAAACAGGTCCAAAATTCTTTATTCTGTTTTTGCCTACATGTTTTGCAGCTTTTTAATCGAAGGCCTAGGAGTAGGAAGTCATGAAATGTCAGGGAATTCGATTTTGATTTAGTCAGTGAAGGTGAAATGCGAATCCAATTCATGCCTGGCAATTTTTTTTTATTTGACCTTAAATTATAAAGTGTTTTTCTTTAATATGCCGTTTTAAAGTTTAATGTTTATAAAACACTGCACTAAATTTGGTATCAACAGAGCGCCGCAGAACCATCTGTCTGGGTTTTTGTACCTTTTAATTTCTGAACTATTTAGTATATATGTTACGCTCAATAGTCGAATTCGGGCAATGCCCGAAAAAAATACGCAAAACTAATTTTGAGCAACGAATATTTCCCAAACCCGAAATTTTATTTTTATACGGTTATTGAGCATTACAAAATAAGCAGAACTAGTTTTGCGCAATTTGAAATGTACAAAACTAGTTCTGTACATTTCTGAATGGCCAGCACTAGTTATGCTTTTTTCATTTAATCAGCGGGCAGCGTCCGAATAAAATAAAGTTGGAAATGTTATTGAAATAATATATTTTATTTAAATACTGACAAATACAACAACAAATAAAACTTTATTCTTAGACAAATATTCAGTTAAGTTAAAAAAATTATTTATTTGAACAAGAGCTGGAATGATAGCACTTAGAATTGCAGATGACATTCTTTTTTCGACAAGAACATGCTCTGTTAATACACTTTTTATTGCACATACATGAAATAAAACCTTGTGTAGATCCAGAAATATCGGAGGATGCAGTTCTAAGTGATATTTCTAAAACAACAACATAGCCCTACTCTTTATTTGGGTTTGGGAGGCTGTAAAACAAGCATAACTAGTGTTGGCCATTCAGAAATGTACAGAACTAGTTTTGTACATTTCAAATTGCGCAAAACTAGTTCTGCTTATTTTGTAATGCTCAATAACCGTATAAAAATTAAATTTCGGGTTTGGGAAATATTCGTTGCTCAAAATTAGTTTTGCCTATTTTTTTCGGGCATTGCCCGAATTCGACTATTGAGCATAACATATACAACTGAAATTTTCTATTTATCCATGTTATAGATTCAAAATTGTAAAATACGAAATAATAAAAGTCTATACTTAGCTAGTGAATAAGTGAATAATTAAAAGTGCACGCAAAATGAAAAAATTGCATGATTAACATTTTAATGGATATTTTCAGGGTATGGACATGTCTTAAATCAATATAAAAAAGTAGGTGTGTATTTAAAATTTGAGTGTATACACTGACTTTACTTGTAAGACTCTTAATAGATTTGCACACAGTATGTCTTTTATTGAGTGTAACACTACCAATTGAGTTAACCTACCAATGACTACTTGGACTAATGAAGATGTTTGCGTATTTGGATCTCCCCGAGAGGATATCTACGTCCCACCTCAAACAATACAGAAGATAGCTGCTACATCTGATTTCTGCGCTTTCCACAATCTTTTCCAATCAAACTTTATCCATAATTTAAATAATGTAACTCTAGACTTAGTTTTTTCTCATAAAATACTATCGGTTTCTCAGTGTGACCCTCTGGTATTACCAATCGACAGTCACCACCCACCTTTATCCTTTAACTTAACAATCCCAAATGCTTGCACAAATGTTGTTGGCCCTAAATCTGACAGTTATTACTACGACTTTAAATCGGCCAATTATACCTTAATAAATGACCGACTGGGAGCCATCTGTTGGGACAATCTCTTCTCCAATCTTGATGTAGATACCATGATAGATCGATTTTACGAAATAGTATACAGTTGTTTAGATCTTTTTGTTCCACTGAAGAAAGTTCCCAGTGGGAAGTTCCCTAGGTGGTTCGGTGGGGTTCTGATAAACTTAACAATACAGAAAAAGATAGCTCACAAAAATTTCAAAATGAGTAAATCCGCCCAAGACTACCAGATTTTTTCTCGCTTAAGACTACAATGCAAAAATCTTTCTCGTGAATGTTACAGAAATTTTGTCCAGAATACAGAAAATAATCTCTGTGTAGATACTAAGTATTTTTGGAATTTTGTTAACTCCAAACGAAAATCACCTGAAATACCGAATGTCCTTACACTAAACAACGATAGAGTAAACATGGGTCCCGACGCTGCTAACTTATTCGCTACATACTTTTCTTCTGTATATTCCCCCGACAACCCCTACTGTCCACCAGATATATCACTAAATCACCTCAATCTTTCCAACCTTTCCATTTCCATATCTGCAATCTATTCTGAACTCTGAAACCTCAAAGCACATAAGGGCCCTGGCCCTGACAATATTCACCCTATCTTTCTGAAAAACTCCGCCTTTATACTTGCAAGACCCCTGCAGATCATATTCAACAAATCTCTTCAATGTGGCTACTTTCCCACATTCTGGAGAACAAGCTATGTCATTCCAATCCATAAGTCTGGAGATAAATCTGACGTCCAAAATTACCGACCAATCTGCATCATTAATACAATTGCAAAACTCTTTGAAAAGCTGGTTGTGCAACATCTTAGCTCTCTGCTATCTCCAGAAATTGTTCCTCAGCAGTATGGGTTCTGTGCTGGCAAAAAATACCGAACTTAATCTTTTAAGCTATACCCATTACCTGCTGGAGGCCTTGGAGAATGGGGCGGAGGTCCACGCTGTTTACACAGACTTCTCCAAGGCCTTCGATAGGGTCCCGCATAATCTAATCATAAGAAGACTGGAATCCTTGGGGGTAAATGGATCATTATTATCCTGGATTGAAAGCCTTATCACAGGAAGGGTTCAGATGGTGAAAGTCAATAACTTTCTATCGAGAGAGATAGCTGTGCCTTCGGGAGTCCCGCAGGGGTCCCACCTGGCACCGCTTCTCTTCAACATATCCATTAATAAGGTTGCACCATGCTTCAGGTCTAGCGAGTTTCTTCTCTTTGCAGATGACTTAAAAATGTTTAAAGTTATATCAAATCCCAATGACTCTGTCGCGCTTCAGGAGGATCTGGATAGATTTGTGGCGTGGAGCCGTAACAACGGAATGCTGATCAATACATCAAAATGTTACGTCATGAAATTCTCCCGCCGTCAAGTGAAAACTGACTTTAACTATCGCATCGAAGGAAAAACCTTAATCACTGTGGACAATATCAGAGATCTCGGAATAGTCCTTGACGAAAAACTATCATATGTCCCCCAAATTGACTCGATTATCAGTAAATCACTCAGAATGTTGGGCTTCATAAGAAGAACCACACAAGACTTCCACACGGTTCGCTCTCTTAAAATTCTCTTTTGTAGTCTTGTTAGAAGCCACCTGGAATACGCACCTTCTGTGTGGTGTCCTCAGTATGCCAACCACATCAGCAGAATCGAAAATATACAAAAAAGTTTTTGCATTACATTCACTTTAAATTTTTTAGGGACACAGACTACAACTACTTGGATATGTGCAAAAAACTAAATCTTCTATCACTCCAGGACAGACGACGAAACCATGACCTCTTACTTCTGTTTAAACTATTAAACTCGCTAGTTGACTGTCCATTATTAACATCATGCATCGGTCTCCACATACCACCGGTCAACACCAGAAGAATTAAAACTTTTTATCAACCATTCCATCATACCAACTATGGCCGATATTCTTTCATTTCTAGGTCTGTGACCATAGCAAACCAACACCCGACACTTGACTTTTTCTGCCCTCTTAAAAACTTCCTAGCACAACTGAAGGGGGTCGACACTGTTTGACTGATATCCCTTCCCCTTTGATAATTTATACTTGTGTGTGAAGGTTGCAATAGTTTAACAGTAATGGTTGTAATTGCATATTGTAAAATCGTATTCTAATCATTATGGTATTGTTAGGATTTAAGACATGTGCTATTGTGTTATATTTACTAAGTTTTTGTATAAAAAATGGCATTGCCGTCAATAAATAAATAAAACACATTTTCTTTAAATGATAGCAATAAATAGTGTATCCCAGAGTTCTTGCCAAATAGAAAAATCTTTATTTTTAGATTTATTGAAATATAATAAAATTGCTCTGCATAAATTAATGCGCTTAGCTTAGAAGAAAAATTACTACCAACAGTTCTGTATGTGATATACACGATTTTTATTTTTATTTATTTATTTATTTTTTTATTTATTTATTTACGGCCATAGCCACCTATAAGCATACAAAAAGTTGCACACTAATTAAATCTAAATTTTTTAAATATACTCTACACGCATCTCAATCAATAGCTCTACGAACCATGTCTAAGCACGCGCACAATCCCTGATTTAAAAGATTTGAAATTAAAAAAAAAATCTATTTCCTTATGACCACAGAAGTCGTTCCCAGACTTACACAACCGCGCGGTTGAAGATGAGATTCCACAGTTTGTACTATGAAAAGGTACATGAAATAATATATTATTACGTGTTCGCCTTGGTGGAGCAGAGAAAGTAATCCTTTCTAACAGATCTGGACATTCAAATTTAAAATTTATGATTTTAAATTAAATAGGGTGCACAAGTCAATAAGTATTATATTTTCCAAAGAATCCAAATCCAGTAATTTCTGAATTTCATTATAATTAATCCTCTCTACTCCAATATTCAGTTTATAAGCTATTAATCTTAGAAACTTCCTCTGCACTTTTTCCAGTTGCTCAACATAGGTTTCATAATACGGGGACCAAACAGGGCAAGCATATTCAACAAGTGACCTGACATATGAGCAGTACAATACCTTAAAACAGTTAATATTTTTAAAATCTCTCAAAATGCGCTGTATAAAGCCAAGAAACTTCATCGCTCGATTTATAATGTATTCTATGTGATACCTAAAAATCAACCCCCTGTCAAAATACACACCCAGATCCTTAATAACAGTTACCCTTTTCAAATTAACATCATTCATCTTATAATCAAAGGTTACAATTGACTTCGTACTAAACTGCATGATTTTACACTTATCAACATTAAAACTGAAACTACTCAAGCCACACCACTACAATAAACGATCAACATCCTTCTGAATCAACACACAGTCATTAATGGGACTTACTTTTTTAATCATCTTAATATCGTCAGTAAACAATAGCACATTACAATATTTAACAGAACTGCAGATACTATTAATATACACATTAAACAGTAATGGCGCTAAGTGTGTCCCCTGAGTGACCCCCGATGTGACCTCAAATTCCCTAAAGATACAGATGATATGATAAAAACGAGACAAATTTTAAACAACCAAAAAGATTTGCTGACAGAATTACCTATCAAGTTTTATCCTCAAAATCTGTCTCAATTGATATGAGTGATATGAGGATATAAATTGACAGCTATACAAATAAGACAAAAAAATAGGATATATTGGTGAGATCCCGTTGAGCTACCGTGAACAGCATGTGACAATGCAGTAACCTATTCACTGTGGATCAACGGGATCTCGCCAAAATATCTTATTTATGTTGTTTACTATAAGTAAATTAGTTTTTTTGTTACACATCTAAAAATGTATTTATACATAAGTATGTAGTCATTATTACAACGAAGTTCATTGTTACAACATGTTCCACTACATGGGGTTCGGCTTGATGATCACTAGGCTTTTGGTGAGCATATAGGTGATATTGCGAATAGGGAGCTAAAACTCATTGGCTTTATATCCCGAAATTTATCGGATTTTAATTAGGGATGTAACGGGTACTCGGTCTACCCGGCCAAAACCGGGTACCCGGCCGGGAAGGCCGGATACCCGGTTTTGCCGGGTTCAGGTGTTACCCGGTCGGGTACCCGGTTTTTTTATTATGTTTTCTATTTTTGATAAAATAAAACATAAAAGAACTGAAACGGTGTATTTTTCTGATGATAAAAAATACATAAAAAACAGATTTTAAAAGGTTATAATAATAAACTTTGTTAAAACATTTAATAACTAAAATCAATTAATGGCAAATTGTGATGAAGATAAACTAAAATTTCACCATTCTCAGAGGATCGTCGGTTTCGGGTTTCTTCATAAATATTACCCGCTTCTGAAAACAACCGTTCACTAAATATTGTTGAGGCAGGTGCTGAAAGAAACTTTTTAGCAAGCTTTGCTAGATTAGGAAATCTCTGCGAATTTATTTGCCACCACGAAAATGGGCTTGACTGTCTATCAATTAACGGCAACGCCAAATATGAACTTATTTCATCCTCCACGTCCTGTTGTATGTTTGGTGCTTTAGCAGATGATTTTTTATTTGTATCTCGCGTGTTTGCAATACTGGTAAACACATCCCAAACTGAGCGTTTATCTTCTCTAGGTCTTTTTGATGAGGATGGATTATCTGTATACAAACTAAGAGGAACATTGTCATCTGAATCTGAATTCGATGACAAATTAACTTCATTATTTTGGATTAACAAATTTGCTTCAAGGATATATTTTATTACTTTTTCCTTCAAATTATCTGTCAGTAAAAAATGCAACCAGATAATTATTGTTCGTGTCGATATTCGAAAACCTTCGACTTAATCCTTCCATAAGATTTTCTTGCATGGATCCTAAGCCTGGAACTTGTGTTTCTCTTAAAAACGTCTTTAGCGAAAAAACTGTAGGAATTACTTCCGATATAGTACAGTGTGTACTGCTGAAATGTTTAGTTGTTTGTTCAAATGGTTGTAGCAGCTCCAGCAACTTTTCTGCTATGACCCACTGATTAGAAGTAAAAGAAGATATTGCCAATAGTAATATTCCGCAAGACCGGGTACCCGGCCGGGTACCGGGTTTTACCTGGTCTTAATTGACCGGGTACCCGGTTTGGCCGGATCCTAAAAAGCGCTACCCGTTACATCCCTAATTTTAATGATATTTCATGTCTAAAGAATGTGTATTGTTGTGTTGTTCATTCCATTTTGGAATACGCATCACCGGTATAGTCGCCATACTATATATCGCCGTATCTATAAATCACAGTTGGAGAAAGTTCAAAAACGATTTTTAAGATTTTTGGGTTATAAGATGGGTATACCCCAATGGTATATCCAGAGATGACATTGACTATACTTCTCTCTTGCTTCAACTTAATTTAAAGTCTTGAGATCCGACGACAGTATTTTGACTTGCTTCGTCTTTTTAAGATTGTAAACGGTATCATTGAGAGTCCACAACTACTTTAAATTATGGACTTTAATGTCCCTCAAAGAATGATAAGGCATGTTGAAGTATTGTCGCTTGATGCGCAAAGGACAAATTATGGAATGTATGGCCCTATTAATAGAATGTGTATCTTGGCTAATAAATTATCCAGAGAACATGCAATCTTCGACATATTCAATATGTCGTTGACTCAGTTTAAAAACTTTTTAAGGCGCTATCTTTAGTGGCTGGGATTTTGTTTGTTTATTTTAATATTGTTATATTTTATATTTGTGACTGAATTTTAACTTTGCCAGATTTAATAATTTTCTGGTATCTATTGTAAAGTGTAACATGGTTACCTAATCCGTCAATAAAATATTTATTTAGTTTATGTATTTACAAATAATTCCTTAGAAGCACATGGAGTCAAATCGCAACAATACTAAAATGGTTTATTAAGTTTTAAATAACACTTATCAGCAGTTGCACTGCCAAGACTTGTTGGAATTTAACTGGTTAACTTAACAATAACTTAATATCTATCTTCAGACGTAGACAGGTGCCACCTAATTCCCAAAACTTATTCTGATTTTCAATTCAGAAGCATATTTGGACATTTGGGGACCCTAGACAAAACTGGTCAGTCCTGACCTCTTCTTTAAGTATGTTTCCCTGTCTTCTTAATTACTTTTCCTACCAAAAAGGTCTACTTTTTTCCAGCATACCTCATGTCCATGAAAGCTCATCCATGCCCATACATTTACTGAGAAGCGTCCAAACATATTAGAGTTAGTTACATATTTTTCATCAAATCTGCTGTTACGAGGACGATATCCCTAACCTGTCCATTAAATGTCGACTGGAATACTTTGTCATCGGTAAAAATTATCCTCTCCCAATCTTCCCGAAGTCTATTATTCAAACAAAAAAGAATCCTTGCCTGTTTGTGATCTGCGACGTGCTGTTATTCTTGAACCAGGAAAACGGGTTTGCTCTATAGCAGTTCGAGCTATTTCAAACGGATTCTGTCGCAAATATTCAATAAGAGCATTATCTTCTTCCTCAGTTGAAATTCTTACTCTTCCTGGAGCATTCTTTTTTTCCAGTGTCCCATCTCCTTCCCATCTATTTTTAATTTTTTGTATTGTATTTTTATTTGTGTGCAATATATCTAAGAGGCAGACCATCATTTATATGGGCAATAACTTGTGCTTTTTCAAGTAAATTCAACTCTGGCATTTTGCTTTATATATTTTGACTTTGATAGTTATTATCATTTAAAATTTAATGTCACAACACATAACAACATAACAATCGCTGTCCCACACCTCATTGAACACAACTGTATAACTGTACTTAAGTGTTAGGATTTCTTTTTGGTTAAAGCTAATTTTGAACAAAAATTTTTGTATAGGTACTCTTTTTCCTCCAAAAATTTCTGGTCGGAATAGTTGAACAAAATTTTACTCTTGGTTTGAACAGCTGTTCTCTGGATTTTTTTGTGTAGTATTTTACTTTTTGAAATTGAATGTTTTGAAAGAGTTAGTAGGATTTATTACTTACATATTGGATAACAAAAATACTATTTTTTATATATTTTGTTACATAGGGATATGGTAGAGAGACTTGGCAACGCCACAGCGAGTACTGACGTGAAAACAAACATTTTTTTCTGTGGCTGACGTTTCTAGCGGTTTTTTATTTAGCCATGTATTTATTACCAGTAGTGGTGCGCAGTTACTAAAAATGTTTTTTTGGTGGGGGACGATATCTACCTTTTTTTACATGAAGCGCCATTTATAAATATTTCTATAGCACCCTGTATATCGTGCTTTGCAGATTTAAATCGTTACGTTCAACCAAACCGACTGGACTTTCATATCCGACAACGCTGACATTGATGAAATGACCTACAATTTCTACGAGGTGCTCTATGAGAGAATTAACCGCTTTGTACCGACAAAGACTGTCATGACTGAAAAATACCCCAAATGGTTCGACCGCAACCTTCAAAAATGCATCGCTCTAAAAAACAAACTTCATAAAAAATTTAAGTGGGCACGCCTTATATGCGACTACGAGACCTATTCCAATGTTCGTCGCGAGGTTAAAGTCAGAGCTGATATGTGCTATCTTTTGCATGTTACTAACACCGAAAATTTAATCCCCCAGAACATTAAACATTTCTGGAGTTTTATTGCCTTAAAAAGGATTCCAACTTTCCATCTCACTTGAAACATAACGATCAGGACCTTGATGGAGCTTCAGACATAGCCGAAGCTTTTGCATCACACTTCCAGGCGGCATATTCCCGCTATGTTGATGAGGACTTGACTGCGGTGGAACGGGTGAGACACGCTACTACATTGTCTCCTCACTTTTTCACTCGCGATGAGGTTGCAACCAAACTGAGAGACCTTGATGTGCCAAAGGGGGCGGGCCCTGACGGAATCCCAGCAGTTCTACTCAGGAACTGCTCGTCATCTTTGGCACAGCCTTTGCAGGGAATCTCACTGAACGCCGGCTTCCTTTCGTCAACCCGGAAATTTTCCAATCTTCTTCCCATTTACAAGTCTGGAGACAGGTGCGACATAGCGAATTACCGTGGTATTTCAATCCTTTCGGCTATTCCAAAGTTGTTCTGGTCAATTCTATGGGACGAAATTTTCTTAACTTTTAAGCACGGATCAACACGGCTTTTACAAGGGGCGCTCATCTGCAACTAATCTTTCGGTGTATCAGGACTTCTTGATTTCTGCTTTGGAGGCTGTATATACACTGACCTATCTAAAGCATTTGACAGCGTCTGTCATTCTCTTCTTTTGAAAAACACTCTGAAATCGGCATTATGGGTAATTATCTATTGTGGATCGAGTCCTATCTCTATGATTCGTCAGCGCGTTGAGGTGTGTGGCTTCTGTTCGCGTGAGGTTCTTGTAACGTCAGGCGTCCCCCATGGTTCACATATTGGACCAGTGCTATTTCTTTTATTTATCAACAACGTTATGTCCTGCTTGGGTCTTCCCACGTTCTATTATATGTATACGACCTTCAATTTTTCAGTGTTGTTGATGCCGTCTCGAACGGTTTGCAATCCGACTTGGACAATTTTGTTTCCTGGTGCTCCTCAAACTCTCTAAATATTAACGTATCCAAATGATGCAAAGCGGTCAGTTTCTACAGATGTAAAAATCCCATTATTCATACATACAGAATTAACAACGAAACCATTGGAACTGAGGACTCATTTAACGACCTTGGAGTTATCTTTGACAGACAATTGTCTTTCAATCAACACATTGATAGCGTCGTTCTCAGAGCTTCAGGATGTTTGGTTTCATAAAGCGCAGCACCAAATATATCCACGACACGAAAACTCTTATGTCTCTACAAGTCTCGTTCGGAGCATCCTTGAATACTGTTCGGTTATCTGGACCCCAGGCTACACCACTCATAAGAATAGACTCGAGAGGGTTCAGAACAAATTTACAAAGTACTTATTGTACACGCATCGTTTTCCCTCGTCGGATCTCTCCCACGAGACCAGACTGATGTGTGGGAAGAAGAGCTTTGAGCGCAGACGAAGAGACGCACTCCTGCTTTTTTTTTGTAAAAGTTTCTGGACGGCCAGATTGATTGTGACAGACTATTGGGGCTGGTTTCACTACTTGTTCCTGCACAAGGCAGCAACAATTTTTTTTATGAAGGCTACCACCGGACCAACTACGGCCAAGCCGCCTTTGTCAACAGAGTAGCGTGGAACTACAATTCTGTATACTCAGACTGCGATATTTTTAACAGTACTTTGTCAAAACTCAAAAGATTAATATTGTTCAAATAATTTTAATTGTTTTATACTCTTTACTCTCTGTTAGTTTACTCATCATGTTCATGCTTTTCTTTTCTTCCTTATCTTTTAGGTGTTTTCTGTGTTTTGTTTGTATACTTTGTTTTTTATTTTTTCTGTACCATTTGGAAGTTACATTCCGTAGTGTATATACATGAAATAAATAAATAAGTATATACATATGCGTGTGTGTGGTTTGAAGTTTTTGTGGCACAGGTGTGGACCTCCTGGTCTTGTAAAATATTTTTTTACTAATTAGAATTATTCGTAAATACCACTTTTTTATTTTTAGCTCTGGAAACATCTGTTCAACAATACACCTCGAAAGTCTATGAGCTCTCTGACAAATTTTCCGATATTCGAAAAGATGGAGGTTTATGGTTGGTAAAATTCTACGCTCCCTGGTGCGGGCACTGTAAACGATTGGAACCAATATGGATGCATGTAGCACAGTCTTTAACCAGAACAAGTATAAAAGTTGGAAAAGTCGACGTTACAAGGTTTCCTTCGCTTGCCAATGAATTTAACGCCTTCGCAACGCCTACAATTAAGTTGTAAGTGCTTTGCATTTAATATATACAGAGTTTTTCAAAAGAATGGGACATTTTTGATATCTCCCAAATAAATACATGTTGGGAAAAACGCTCCAACACGGCCATTGATTTAAAATTTTCCCATGTCTTTTTGTTAAATAAATTTGCTTTCTGACGGGCAGTGTCATCTGAATATTTTTTTAAACATCAACCTACCCTTTGTTATTGGACATGTTCATGTTACAAATACCACGTTATATTATTGGAGTGAAAATGTAACAATTTTTTTCAATCTATTTCATACCTAATAGTTAAAAATTTAATAAAAATTATATTTGGTTTTAACAGGTATTCAAAATGATCTCCATTGATATTATAGCATCTATCATGAAAATTTTATTAATCATGAATCACTTCATTTGATAGATTATCTTTCTCGATCCGCTATAATGCATTCCGTCAAAACAGTATAATCCTTTCCTTTGATTTGATTTAAGCAGCCCCAATTTATAGTTAACGTCAAACAATACTTTATTATAAGAAGAACAAAAGTCTCGTTGACAATGCAGATTGTAGGTAAAACTAAAGGAAATACAAAAAAAAATTGCCATTACGTTTCTTAAATATGAAGATCAATACATGTATATTTAAAACACCAACAATAATAAAAAGTTAAGTGCAAAATTTCAAAAATAAAATTTCTTATAAAACAGCAATATATATACAGGGTGATTGATGGTGAGTGGCCTATTAGAAGTTCTGGCGAACTAGTCAACGGATCACTTTGAAAATTTGGTAGTTTACATAAGTGGACATGACCTTTCTTTTAAAATTATTTTTGGCCTTGCGGTGTTGCCGCTTCTACTGAAAAGTATTAGCACCTATGATAATTTAAATGGAACACCCGGTATATTATATTTTTTTTAGAATCCCTGTTGGTTTGTTAATAAGTTTCGTTAACATATTCCTATGTCTATCTAGTATCGTTGTCGGGATAATAATTATTTTCTTCTTTTTTTCTCGGAAAACATGGTAGTCAATAAGGGCTGATATTTTTGAACTCATGACAGATAGGACACTAGAATTTGGTGGAGAGCTAGGTAATACCACGAGGCTATTCACTCGGTGTCCAAATCGTAGTTATATTTGTACAGGGTGTTTCAAAAATAAACATATTTTGATGGTTTGGAAAAATGATTAAAAGTACATTTTTTTAAATGGAACACCCTGTATTTTAACCGCGGTCCTAAAAGCTCTGTAAATTTCCTATCTTTCAATATATCATGTCCCTATACCTATCTCGAATAGTTTTTGACTTATTAGCATTTATTTGGACAATTTAACTATTACAGATAACATTCACGAGTTTTTAGGAAAATTTGAAAAGTAGCCTTTGGAAACTGTTGTTTTTAAATGGATGACACTTTTCTATTATTTATTCCGTTTCGTTGTCAGTTGGTTGCCGTACTTGAAAATTCTAATTTAAGGTTTTAAGAGAAATGGAAGAAAACAATAATTATTCAAATACAGTACTTATGAATTTATTTGTTTTACATGGTCAGTGTGATAAGATCATTAGTCGTACTTGTAGAAAATTCAATGAAATGTATCCAAATTTGCCATCAATGAACAATAAGAAATTTAGACGAATTCAAAGCAATTTCAAAAATTTTGGTTCTTCCTTGAAAGTTCCCAGAAATTTACCCAGACCTGTAACATCTAGTGAGGACAACGAAATTAACGTTTTGGCTTATTTTCATGCCTATCCGCAGGCTTCAATAAGATGTGCCAAAGAAGATTTGGGCTTAACCTATTTCTGCGTGCAAAAAATATTGGCTAAACATAATATGCATGATTATAAGTATACCAAAGTTCAATGTCTTAAGCCTGAGGACTGTCCACAAAGAGTTTTATTTTGCGAAAACTTGTTAGTTCATATTCAGGAAGATCCACAATTTTTAAGGAAAATCATTTGGACTGATGAATCAAAATATTTTCTCGCGAAGGAATTTTTAATAGGAAAAATATTCATTATTGGGCGAAGGAAAATCCTCATGTAACGAGAGATACTGGATTTCAAGAAAATTTTCGATTTAATGTTTTTTGTGTAATGATGGACAACAAAATTCAATATTTGATATATGATGAAAATTTAACTTCCAGAAAATACTTAGAAATTTTAACTACATTTGTCGAAAATTTCGTGGACAACCTTCCTCTCGCCCAGTATCGCAGCTGCTGGTACCAATTGGACGGGGCTCCCGCTCACTGCACTGACGAAGTTAGTGCGGAAATACAGAGAATGTTTGAAGATCGTTGGTTCAGGCGTTTGGGACCTTGGAATTGGCCTGCAAGGTCCCCAGATTTAACACCTCTGGATTTTTACCTTTGGGGCACTCTCAAGAATATTATTTACAAGACACCGGTAAATTCAAGGGAAGAGTTAGAAGATCGGGTGAATCGGGCATTTCAAAATTTGGATGCTGGTGAACTTAGACTTGCTACTGGACATGGTGTAAACAAGCGAATTTTAAAATGCTTAGATGTCAACGGCCAACGTTTTGAACATTTATTAAAAACTAATTAAATGTTTTTTACTTTTTTCTTGGTAATTTTGTTAGAAGTCAAAAAAATATTATTATGTACACTACAACTTAAATATGATTAAGTAATTTTAAGCATTTAAGAATTTACTAATTGTTTAAAATTTGTCTAAATTTCTTATTGTTCATTGATGGCAAATTTGGATACATTTCATTGAATTTTCTACAAGTACGACTAATGATCTTATCACACTGACCATGTAAAACAAATAAATTCATAAGTACTGTATTTGAATAATTATTGTTTTCTTCCATTTCTCTTAAAACCTTAAATTAGAATTTTCAAGTACGGCAACCAACTGACAACGAAACGGAATAAATAATAGAAAAGTGTCATCCATTTAAAAACAACAGTTTCCAAAGGCTACTTTTCAAATTTTCCTAAAAACTCGTGAATGTTATCTGTAATAGTTAAATTGTCCAAATAAATGCTAATAAGTCAAAAACTATTCGAGATAGGTATAGGGACATGATATATTGAAAGATAGGAAATTTACAGAGCTTTTAGGACCGCGGTTAAAATACAGGGTGTTCCATTTAAAAAAATGTACTTTTAATCATTTTTCCAAACCATCAAAATATGTTTATTTTTGAAACACCCTGTACAAATATAACTACGATTTGGACACCGAGTGAATAGCCTCGTGGTATTACCTAGCTCTCCACCAAATTCTAGTGTCCTATCTGTCATGAGTTCAAAAATATCAGCCCTTATTGACTACCATGTTTTCCGAGAAAAAAAGAAGAAAATAATTATTATCTCGACAACGATACTAGATAGACATAGGAATATGTTAACGAAACTTATTAACAAACCAACAGGGATTCTAAAAAAAATATAATATACCGGGTGTTCCATTTAAATTATCATAGGTGCTAATACTTTTCAGTAGAAGCGGCAACACCGCAAGGCCAAAAATAATTTTAAAAGAAAGGTCATGTCCACTTATGTAAACTACCAAATTTTCAAAGTGATCCGTTGACTAGTTCGCCAGAACTTCTAATAGGCCACTCACCATCAATCACCCTGTATATATATATATATATATATATATATATATATATATATATATATATATATATATATATATATATATATATATATATATATATAACAAACTAAAACTAACAAACAAAAACATCACAGGACATCATTATAAAACTCATCCAAACTATAACAAGCCTTACCAATCAATATCTTTCGAGTTTTCCTTTTAAATATTTTCATCATAGGACAAGTTTTTAGTTCATTTGGTAGGTGATTGTATGTTTTTAAGCTTTCATATGTAATGGATTTTTTGGTTAATGTTAAGAAGGGGATGGGCAAAGGTAAATTAAGAGATTGTATAGTATTATTGTGTGAGGGTCCAGAAATAAAATTGTGACGATTTTAGTACACAACACATATAGTCCAAAATGAACAAACTAAAAATTGTCAGGAGTTTCTGCCCAACAAACAAAAGTCTACATGAATCCCTCTTCTTGGTACGACAAAGATATCTTACAGCATGCTTTTTTATAACAAAAATGGTGTTAAGTAAATAGAGGTTGGACATAATGGACATTCCCCAGAAAGATATTCCATACCTAAGATGAGATTCTATAAGCGCGTAATAGACGGTCCTGCCCATCAAAGCCCCAGCTCATTAACGGTGACCCTGACGGCATAGCAGCCTGAAGCCACTTTTTTGCCTAAAGCAACTATAATTAATCCTAGAAACTGGATATTTGGGCGGCTTTCGACAATTGTATTCTCAATCACCAAGCCCCCAGGGTGACATTTAAAGCCAAGAATACTTGTTTTATTCCAGTTAAGCATTAAAAGGTTAGAGTCACACCATGTTTTAATTGTATGCAATAATGCATTCGGTAATATTAAATTTTCATTTCCAAATTTCAGAACATTCGTAATTCTTAACATCGATTAGTTTAAACTAAATGTAAATTTTTATTACCAATTTAAAGAACATTTTAAGTAAGTGCATTATTTTTTTACCCGTTGCATTGGAACACCAAAATGAGTTATATAATGGGTTCATTAGCCACTAGCATTGTAATTAGTTTATTACAGCACTAGTGATGCAGTAATGAACCTAATTATGAGTAACACAGCCATAAGTATTTATCAGGGAAGTTGTAGATAAAATAAGTCATGGCGAATAAAGTATTTTAAATTTAAATATTTGAAAAGAAAAATGACAGTATATTAATTATTACAGTATAAAACTTGGCTTTCCTATTTTTCAATATACACAAGTTCCCAACATTTGTCGCTTATCCCCTGCCCTATCTACGACCCTGGATCCCACAGCCCTATTTGTAAAATTCCTTTTTCTGGAATTATTAACAGAAATAAAATTGTTATTGATTTCTTTCCATTTTCATTCGAGCTTCTAAAAACAAAAGAAAACCTCATTTTAATAATGTAGTACTGGCATTATTGGAAATTACTAATGTAATATTATTGTTATAATTGTTTTACGACTACAACAATACATTAAACACACGTACTTAATTAGGTTTAAAAGTTATTTATGTCTACAAATTTTAACTGTCTGAAAAGATTTGTCCTGTGCGTTTATGTTGGAGCGAAGAAACGGTAAGAGCGACGATACTAGCGAAACGGATTTTTTTCTATGAAGCAACTCGTCGCTCCACTGTAGACCCCTTCATACAAAATAATGAAATAATTCTCTCACGGCCCATTCTCCTGCCATCCCAATTAATATGACAACTTTAGTCAAAAGGTATACCTACATCATTTGGAGCTTGGTTCAGAAATTGCTTTATATTGTTTCTTGTTAGAGTTTAAAATTATTTTGGCTAAAATCCAACATTCTTTTTCTTGAGCAAGGCGATCACTTTATATTTGCTTATATCCAAATTATTGCAAGTTTTTGAAATGTCGGAAAGTATATTAGAATTACCTCTTCTTTCTTGGAATTGTTTATTTTCTTTTTTGCGCAGCATTTACTAAATGTTTCCAGTTTTTTGGCATGACGGTATTTCGATTTTTCTGGTAACAGTTCGACGTTCACATTCTCGGCTTCTTCGAGAATGTCTTCCGGTACTCCATCTCTTCAATTTCTTCCTCGATATCCATTTTCTACTCAAAAGTTGGATAAAAGTCTAATAACCTTTGTATTTTTACTTTGACGTCTATACTGATAATCAACAAATAGGTAAATAACACAAACTTAATTGCATAGTAACGATATAAGTAGAAAGGCCTTGTAATTATTCGGTGGATTCATAATTTTTGGATGCTTATTTTTTGGATATTTCCAACCAATATTTTACTAAATATGTTAAATTGGACCTTTTCGGTCCGGGTCAAGTGACGTTAATTAGCACACGAAAAAACGTGCAGCACTAGAGCGAAAAAGTGCAACTTTCAGCACGCATATAAGTGCGGAAAGTAGTTACTTTCCGCACGCTCGTAGAAAATAGCTATTTGTGTATTAAGAGCGCAAAGTGATATATTGCCGCTCTGAGCGAGAAGTTAGACGCGCGACGCGTAGCGGAGCGCGGCTATCTCGCGAGAGCGGCAATGTCACTTTGCGCTCGAATTACACACATGATTTTTTCTACAACCGGTATTTTTATAAAAATATTTTGTAATGTAATTAATAATTATTGATATCAAATTTGACAGTTTATATTTTGTGTCAAAAGTCGCAGATACGCTGGACGTTTCTTTATTATTATTAAGGTGTCCATGGTAACTAAGCGAGCGACAAAGTAACTTTGTCGCTCGGCGAGCGACAAAGTAAAACAAACGCTTGTTCCTCGAAAATGTCCAACTTTGCTCTTTCTTTTGAAAGCGCAAATTTGTACTTTTCGCTCGGTTGTAGAAAATAGCTATTTGTGTATTAAGAGCGCAAAGTGATATATTGCCGCTCTGAGCGAGAAGTTAGACGCGCGACGCGTAGCGGAGCGCGGCTATCTCGCGAGAGCGGCAATGTCATTTTGCGCTCGAATTACACACATGATTTTTTCTACAACCGGTATTTTTATAAAAATATTTTGTAATGTAATTAATAATTATTGATATCAAATTTGACAGTTTATATTTTGTGTCAAAAGTCGCAGATACGCTGGACGTTTCTTTATTATTATTAAGGTGTCCATGGTAACTAAGCGAGCGACAAAGTAACTTTGTCGCTCGGCGAGCGACAAAGTAAAACAAACGCTTGTTCCTCGAAAATGTCCAACTTTGCGCTTTCTTTTGAAAGCGCAAATTTGTACTTTTCGCTCGGTTGTAGAAAAAAGAATTTTTTGTACTCGACACTAGTGATGTAAGGATACGTATCCAAAAATCCGTTGGATCCGAATATTAAAAGAATCCGGATTATCCGGAACCGGCCGAGAACTTGAATACGGATTCGGAATCAAAATAAATTCGCATCAGGCGGTTACTAATGCAAAGTGCAAAGAGAAAACGGAATCGGAATCGAGTGTAAGCGAACAACACGGTCTGCGATTTGGCATATTTGATATTGTGCTTTCTCTTTCTAATGACATTTCCTAAAAAAAGATGGCATAGTTATCGGGGTAACGGGTATCATATGAGATGAGACCCATTGGTTAAACTAGTCCCGCCTCACCCGAACCGAATTCAAACGAGAACGGCGCGACGCGGTGCCTTCTTATCCCTAAACTTCGACTTCGAATGGTATGATACCGATACCGCATCGACCTACCTAGCCGTGTATCCGGATAGAAAATGTTTTAGTCTGTTGCATGCATACGTATACATAATCTGTAACCGCTTTCGCGCGGGTCAAGAAATGGATTCGTATTCGGATAATGGATACGGATATTAGCTGATTCCGATTCCGTATGATTCGGATATCTAATGAATACGGATATTTACAACACTACTCGACACGCGTTTCATTAACCACGTTAGCATCGCCAGTACTGATGATAGAAACTATGTTTAAATAGTAATTAATGTACATGATCAGCGAAAAGTGCATGGATGTGAAATGTTTTTGATATTATGGTGGAAATTTGTAAATAGTGTCAGTACGCCAAATGTTTCAAAAATTCAAACATAATTTTTATGAATTTTAAGTATTAAACCCGATGGAGAACACACATACCAGGGTGACCGTACCAAAGAATCTATTGTTAATTATGCCATTAGAATGGCTGGGCCCCCAGTACAAGAAATTACTAAAACTGAAAGCGTTAGTAGCCTTAAAAATCAGAAGCAACTATTTTTTATGTATATTGGCAAGCAAGAAGGTAAGCAATTATTTTTAATTAAATATTTTAATTTTTTTAAATTGTTTCAGAAATCTGTAAAAAAATTCCATTATCATTCGTTTTTAAAAATCGCTTCAGAGCGTTTTAAATGAATTTACATATGTAGGGGATATTTACAAGGATTAAAAATATAATAATTTCATTTTAAAAATCGCTCTAAGGCAGACATTATGTCTGAGAGACGTGCAGTTACTTTTCATACACATTATTTGAAAAGTATACAGTGAAGATCACCTAACTGCGAACATAGAAATCTTCACGACGAATTTATCTATGGTCGAATTAACTGCGGTGACGGCCGAAAACTATCGAGCTCTGCCCGATCGCTGCAGTGAAACTTGCGTTCCCTCCCTCTGCCGTCAATTCGTCAATACATCAGGTTTGATATGATGATAATGTATTGACGGCGACTGGCGGCTTGACGAAATCTGTAGTAGCAGGGAGAGGAAACGCAAGTATTACTGCAGCGATCGGGCAGAGCTCGATAGTTTCGGCCGTCACCGCAGTTAATTCGTCCTGAAGATTTCTATGTTCGCAGTTAGGTACTCTTTACTGTATAATTTTGAATATACTTAAAATAGAAATAGGTTGTATACCTTAAAGACAATGGTATTAGTAACTACAACAATCTTTATTTTTTAGGGCCTTTGTGGGATGTTTTCTGTAACATATCAGTAAAAATGCAACCTCATGCTTTCTTTTATTCGACTACTGAAGAAATTGCAAAGCCGCATGCCAATATTACTGAATTGCCAGCTGTTTTTGTACACAAGGAAGGAACTCACTATTTTTATGAAGGTATAATACCAACTTAGCTTTCAATTTATCTAATAATAAGATAACAGGCTAATAGCTCAACTTCGTATCTATGACATTTTTATGTTACATTTCCCAACCTTTTTGCTCTAAAAATTGAACTGCTGTGAAATAAACTGATCGCCAGAAGTTCGGCAAATTGTTTTTAGAGTCATTTTTAAATGTCTATATCTCTAAAACTTAAGCAATTGCAATACGGTTTTAGGAAATTAAAACCTTATTTTATCTAGATTTAGCAGAGGGAAATCTTTTTG
This sequence comes from Philopedon plagiatum, assembly GCA_963971165.1. Classification (NCBI taxonomy): domain Eukaryota; kingdom Metazoa; phylum Arthropoda; class Insecta; order Coleoptera; family Curculionidae; genus Philopedon; species Philopedon plagiatum. Next base: position 72,650,148 of record OZ020194.1, read on the forward strand.
GTCTGTTATACTTTTTTTTAATGTAATACATGGTGGGAGAGAAAGCCATATAAGATAACAAAAATTTCAATTAACGCTATTTTTTATGTCACTTTGTATGTTACATTAGACCAGTGATTTGAAGCTTGATTTGATCTCCGAACATTTTTGGCAGATTTTTGTTTAATGCTCTGTAACACAAATTCGTTAATTTTTTTGAAAGTTAAGAAAGTAATGACATTCACCAAACTAAACTTGCACAGTGACAGATTTTTATTTTTACCGATATTTACAATCCATTTTAAGAAACGGTAAATTAGAAAGACTCAAACTGGTAAAACGGTTGTCCCAAATTATGATTATATTGAGATACTTCTGTATTTACAAATCGTAAAATTTTAGTTCAGTGGCATTTTTTTAATAATTTCTTTCTACTCATATATTATATATCATTTTATTATTTTGGTAAAAAATAAGCTGATTGTTAAAAAATTAATAATAATTTTTGCTAGAGATCATTAAAGCTTTAAAACACCGTTATAATGTATCATAAAACAAGTGGTATCAACAAATAGGGTTAATTTATATTTTTGGTTTTTTAAGTTGTTTTCGTCCCCACCCTATATAACACTGAAAAACGTAGCTGCAACTGCCAACCAGAAGGGACATGGTTAATTATAAAAGGGTGAACAATTAAAGGCCTGTCTTATAAAATTTATTGCCGAACTTTTTTCCGATCAATTTAGTATAATTTTAATAAACTCATTATGTCCTATATTAATCAATGTGTTCCATCCCATTCTAACATACTGAACAGAACACAGTCTGATACCGTCGATAGAATAGTTTGCGAGTAAGTCTATAAACAAGTAGCAAGCTTTCCACATTAAAATTCTTTAGAGTGATTTTTGAAAAATAATCGGTGTTTACAGCGTCGAAGTTCCAACTAAATCCAGCATTGCGGGTGTTAACATAAATCCGTATATTATCAGATTACTTACCTCTCAACATATGAAATGTTGCTTGCCAGATGGTAATTTTTTTTTAACTAAAAAGTTTTTATACAAAGCAAGCGTGTATTTTGACGAAGAAGCTAATTGTAGTGACTATTGTCATAGCTTCAGTCAGTTACAAGGCGATTTCTCGAAAACAGTTTCCAATATTTTCATGAAATTTTGGTGTGTCAATAGGGAGTTGGGGGGGCGTATTTAAACATATTTTTGACATTTACCCCCCTCTCTATTTTGAGGAGTGGGAGGTAATTTTGAAAATTTTAAAGGGATGATGTACTTTTGTTTATAAAATTCGAATCTACGTAAAAAACTACGCATGTGTACACATTTTTTTTATTTGCGCTTAACTAAATGTTGATTGAATTTCAAAAATTTCAAAAGCAAATAAATCAAGTTCACTTATTTCGGAATTATTATTCGTTTCTATGGAAATGCGTTATTTTTACTTAAGTCAGTTAATAATTTTGACTTTTTAACGATTATTTTTCGGTTTATTGCTCAATTAAACATGGAAGCGAATTTTAATATGCAAGCTAATATGTTGTTAATTTTGGGGAAGTGAAATATTTGAAAAAAGGTGGATTGGACGTGGTGGTCTGGTCAACTGGCCTGCTAGGTTCCCGGATTTGACCCCACTTGACTTTTTCTTGTGGGGGTTTTATAAAGGACAAAGTAATGGCGACTGCACCTACAACTTTAGATGATATTAAAAACCGAATCCGCTCTGCCTACTTATTAGTGGCATCTGAAATTTTACAGCGGGTACGAAATTCATATAGAAAAAGAGTAAGAAAGTGTTTGGAAGTTGAAGGGGGACCTTTCGAACAACTTCTCAGGCATCACAGGCGATAAATAAGTTGAAATTAAATGGTAAATGTTGTTTTTAAATTTTATAACCTAATAAATCATGATTCCGTGACCGAAAGAGCAGATCAAAAAAAAAAAATGTACACATTCGTAGTTTTTTATGTAGATTTGAATTTTATAAACAAAAGTATTCCCATCCCATTTAAAATTCCAAAGTTAGCCCCCACTCCTCAAAACAGAGAGGAGGTGAATGTCAAATATATGTTTAAATATGTATGTCCCCCATCGCTCATTAACTCACCAAAATTTCAAGTAAATAATGAACTTTTTTTTAGTTGATGCGGGAAAATCTATGGAAGATGTCGAACATTTAAACAGAACTTTATATAAATGGATAAATGAGGAACGTTTCGATACATTTGCAAAAATCACCTCTGATAATATTAATGAATTCTTGCAAACTGGCAAGTACATAGTGTTGGTTATCGTGGAGGAAAATAAAGCAAAGCAGATTCCAACTGAGATGGTGGAGTTTAGAAATAAAGTGGAGTCTGTAATACGGTAAGTAAGATCCCCCAGAGCGTAAAAGAAAGTCAAGTGCGAGTTGGATTCATACGTCGAGGTTTCCGTACCTACTTTGAATAATCTGGGATTTTTACACAAATAAATATTTGGTGAATCAGAGCCAAAGTACAGGTATATTTATATTATTTATTTCTAATTTTTCAAATTAGCGAGCTTAAGGTTTTTTATTAGCCCATTTTTCTTCCGAGGCAATATAATGTCGGATATTTACCTTTAATTTTTGAGAAATCGGCTGTTTGGCTTGGTTAATGGCCTTCCACTTAACATTACAAGTAATTTATGAGATCAGCATGATCGTGCGTTGAATAGGAAGATTTTCAGAAAATCATTGGCCGGCGAGGTCGCCGGATCTAAACCCACTCGATTACTTTCTTTGAGAATATTTAAAGGAAAAAGTATATTCTCACCGACCTTTTGAAAATATCGACAGCTTCGAAAGAGTGATAACCCGATGTGCTCTAGAAATTTCTCAAGTTGTTTTGAGAAAAGCTGTTTCAAAATTCTCTAAATTAACAATAAAATGCATCGAAAAGGAAGGTGGCTATACTGAAGTTTGAATTTTGTAAATTTATTCTTTCTTCAGAAGTAATACATTTGTTTTACATTAAAACTTTTAATTTTTTCCTAGGTTGGGTTGGGTCTCTTGCTAAATAAGAGTACTTTATTCTTAGGTATATTTTACGTTTTAGTAGCTACCTTGTATAAGTATTATGGGTCTTTTTTAGATTTTTTCAATAGGGATTCTTAGTTTATTAATATGTAGAACTTTTCTACACCAAAGTGATATTTTTTTCAACTTTCAGTAAAAACCCCGCTAAACTTTCAAATTAAGAACTTGAACCGTTCTGGACATGAACAGAAACTCCAAAATACATTTAATTATCTCGCCACCAAATTAATTAATAACACTTTGCAGCAAAAAACGGGATGTTTATCACCCATACTTCCAATTTGGTTGGATGGGAAATCCAAGTTTGGCGAACAGCATCGCTATGGAAAGACTGACCCTACCGCACCTTTTGGTATTGAACTCGAGCACCTACCATCACCATGTTCCAGAGGATGACCCGCCCCAAATGACTGTTGAAGCAATCGAGGCGTTTTTGGAGAAAATTATAAATGAGACATCTCCGGTAAGCAAGTCAATCTAATTTACCTCGACGATATTTCCAAATATAAGTCTAAGTAATGTAAACTTTTCTATTTTAAAGTACACGGCTGGTTAGACCCAATATAACAGAAACATTATATCTTCTTGTGTTTTCAAAATGTTTTTTTTTTATCAGGAATTAATTCATTTGTGTAAATTTAAACACGCGTTATCACAGAAAGGCATTATTTAACAGTACATTTTTAATAACAAAAAACCTGTACTGACATGCAATTACTAGGGGGAGACCAGTGGAAACGCAATATTTTCTTTAAAAATTTAATTTAATCGGGCAAATAGAAAAAAAGTTTAACTCAACGTCTTAGGTTTATGGAGGCAACAGTGTTCACGTAAACGTCGCTAGAAAGTTTTTCGATATGAAAAGAAGCCTGGAGGATATGTGGAAAGGAAACCCAGTACTACTCGTGGTACTTTTTACATTGCCTTCGATATTTCTGTTGCTCATCCTTTGGGCATGTTGTTGTGCCGATATTCTAGATGCCGAGGAAGAGGAGGAGGAAGAAGGTAAGATATATATTATTGTACAGGGATATCCAAATAAAAGTGAACATATATTATAACTTTTTTATTTTTAAAGATCCGAAAAAATGTTAAATATGGAAGTTTTGGAGATTTTTATGGATCATTCATATATCTTATCAGCAAAACAATTGAGCATCGAATAAAGAAAATATAAAATTTTTAATTGTATGGTATGATTTTTATCATATTTTTTGATTCTAGAGGCAGTTCTAAACATATTTTGTACAACATACCCTATGCGCTTTTTCAATTGTTTTTGAAATATTTCAAATTAAAAATTATTTTGCATAAATATACTTTAATTGTAACTATCCAGGTTTCGAACGAAATACCTGCTACCTTTTTAAATTTTCTTCGTAGGTAAGTAAAAGTTAATGTCAAGGTTGACAATAATACTTTAGTCACCTGAGTTTATAATTTTATTTTTATGCAAAATGACTTATTCTATTAAACAGTAAATGTTGATCTTTATTAGTTATTAATATTTGAAAGCAATAACCAGTGATTATAAAAAATAACAAAAGAATTATAACATGAATAGGTAAATGTTAACATTGGCTAATAAATGTCAAAAAAAATTTCAACATGTTCGCCATTCAATTCTTCGCACATTTCATACATTCTTCTCTGCCTCTGAAGTGTGTTTATAATACTTTCACCATAATTTTCCTTCAGATTTCTTACTTCATTTCTCACCTTCCTTTGAATTTCTTCAATATTTCCATTATGATTGCTGTATTCGACATTTTTCAAATGACCTCAAAGAAATGTATCTATAGGTGTGAGGTCTGGGCTATTTGCAGGTCAATGTAACGTTCCATATGTACCAATCCATTTGTTATACTGATTTTTTAAAAATTTGCTAACCTCGATTATATTATGGGAAGCCCGCCGTCCTGTTGCCATATAATTCATCGACGTTCTTCAAGTGGCAATTCGTTGAGAATATCTTCGATTTCATTTTCTAAAAAATTAAGATAGCGCTGGCCAGTTAATGCTCCCCGAAAAAACAGTGATCCTAGAATTTTATTTTGTAATATCCCACACCAAACGTTGATTGAATTACGCCCCTGAAAAGCAATATCTTCGACGGTAAAGGGATTTTCATCCGACCAGACATGAACATTCCGTGTATTAAACATTCCCGCAGTTGAGAAAGTTGCTTCGTCTGTCCAAACCATTTTCTGAAATAAGTGAGGATCTTGCCGATCTTTTTGATCGGCACTAAGTTGTTGAACTGGCATAATTTTATATGGTCTATACTTAAAATACTTTAACGTTCTTTGAACTGTTCCGTATGTCAACATTTTATCTCTTCTTCCATATCTGAAATATCGCACACAATCGGGAATTGATTTTTTTGGATTCTCTTGAAAATATAATAAAATCACTATGTCCCTTTCTTCATTTCCTTCTTTTCTTCTTTTTCCATTGCCAATAATTCCTGTTTCTTCTAGTCTTCTTTTTGTTTCTATTATGGTGTTTAATGATGGCATTTTTTGTCCCACTTCAATACTTTCTTCATATTGTCTTTGAGCCGCTCTCACATTATTGTTATTTTTTACATATAATTTGAACATTTTGTATCTCTCATTAATAGAATAACTCATTTTGCATAAAAATAAAATTATAAATTCATGGTGACTAAAGCATTATTGTCAACCTTGACATTAACTTTGACTTACCTACGAAGACAATTTAAAAAGGTAGCAGGTATTTCGTTCGCAACCTGGATAGTTACGTTTAAAGTATATTTATGCGAAATAATTTTTAATTTGAAATATTTCAAAAACGATTGAAAACCCGCATAGGGTATGTTATACAAAATATGTCTAGAACTTCTCCTATAATCCAAAAATAAGATAAAAATCATACCATCCAATTTAAAATAAGCGAGAAAATCGATGTTTTATACTATATTTTTTTATTCGGTGCTCAATTGTTTTGCTGATAAGATATATGAATGATCCATAAAAATCCCCAAAACTTTCATATTTAACATTTTTCCCATCTTTAAAAATAAAAAAGTTATAGGGCCTGTTCACTTTTATTTGGATAGCCCTGTGCAACAAACCCTGTCTGCCTAAAATGGTAATATGCAATTCAAATAGTGTTACACAAGCTTTAAAATAGACTAGAGATATAAAAATTAGACATTTTAATATATAAAGTTCCTATTTCAGTAATTTGACAATTTTAGTAAATTCGCATTAATATTGTTAATCTACTCCGTTATAGGCTGGACAGTAATGTTAATACAACTATTTTTGAACTCTTCGCGGACGTTCAAACATGTCGGAGCACCCCCCCCCCCCCCATATTATACACTACATATATGAGAATCGTTGATTGGTAGGAGAGGGGGCCAGGTTGGCCAGGGAGATCTCCAGATATGAGACCGGTTAATTTCTTCCTTTGGGTTTACTTCAAAATGGTACTTTAAAAAAACTCGACCTGGTAATATGGAAGAGTTTAGCAACAGGTTTCCCACGAATGTAGGTAGAGGAATTAATGCTGAAATATTTCAGAACTTCCCCGAAGAGTTCCAAAATAACCTGTTTTATTGCTTAGCCTATAACGGACCACATTTTAAACACTTATTGAAATGAAGTTTCTTAAATTGTCATATTACCGAAAGCAAATTATGCAATGACTTTATCATAAGGCAGAGGGCGCCAGTTGAAATTTCAAAACAGGGGCAGCTGAGGGTGAGGGGTGAAACGTAAAATTCAATGTGTTGGTTTTAAATGTCCCCTTAATATCTAAATTCACGTGTGTTTTATTTAAACTAAATCTACTCCAAATCAAGTTTCATTGAGGGTGGCTAGTTCTGAAATATAATCATTAGTATCATTAGGTGCACAGTACACACAAAAAAAATTCTGTACTTTACGTGCGTTTCGCTAACCATGTAGGCATCATCAGGGGCGAAGATTAAAATATGATAACACAATTTAAAGGTTATGATTTTGTAGTAAACCGTATTTATAGACTACGAGCTCGAAATTTACACAATTTATTATTTTTTTGTAGAATTGCTCCATGAAAAGAATGAATAAACATCCTCTGTGGGTAAGTACAGCGGAAAGTTCAAATTGAAGAAACTTTTAAAATTCGGGGACACTTACACCAAAATTTAAGGAAAGCTCAAGTTTTGCTTAAGTATGATTCCGTGAAGCCCTAATGCTGTGCAACGCAAGAAGTTACAGATGAGGGCACAGTCACGCTGTTGCGTAAAACTGAAGCTTTTTATAAATTGTTGATGCAAGAAGGCGTTAGACTTTAAATTACCTTACTTTACTTGTGTTCCATTCCTTCTAGTCTTTTGTTCTTTAATAGTGAAAGAAACTGACAATCCCAAAAAATCAACTAAAGAGTTACTTTAACAAACCTGAGAAGTATGAATGTTAAAAATTAACTTCGTCATTTCAGCTGACATAAAAGAGTTGCCAATTTTGTTAATTCATTTCTTTGATGTCATCAAAGGTACAGCTTGTCAAATATAGCTTTGCCTCTAAAAAAATCATACTTGCGCGGTCTAGGAAGTGAGATAGCATTCGGATAACAGAACTGGCAATATTAAGCGGCTTCTGCTGCTGGTACTGTCAGCGACAAAAATAAAATGACATAATTGCTTTATAACATTTGGTTTAATTTAAATAAGATTATCCTTCCTAGTCATGAATTTACCATAAATTAGTTTGACAGGTAGCAGTCAACAGCAATTTTGTTCCTGGATTCTGCTTGCTTGATTTTGATAAAGAATAAGGACAAATTATTTTGTGTTAAAGGGGTTGAATTGTGATTATGAGTGGTATCATAAATACTTTCCGGAAATTTTGGAAATTATATTTATGGTAGGGCCTAATTACAACGCTAAATTCGATAAGTTACCTGATGCATATAATAAATTACTACCAGTCTTATTATTATTGTTATTTTCTTGTTAGGACAAAGGCACCGAAAATTTCCCTACAATAATTTTCTACATTATTAAATTTAAAATATTTCTATGGGCAACAAATTGTTTTAGAGAAGTCCAAACAAGTGCAATGGGATAGATCCGGATGGCATGGCGGGGATCTCGAGACATCATGTCCATATTCTTCCAGGATTTTATCTATCTCATATCGAACGGTTTTCTTATTTTAATTAAAGTGTATTGCCACATAAAATAAATAATATTTACCAAAATTTCACTACTTTGGCCAGATGACACTTTACCTTTTACTTTAGACACGAACTCCGTACTAAAATGCACGTCATGACACAGAGTGGGGCCAAAGACCCTTAAATCTGGCATCAATTCAGGGGTGGGTTTACTGCAGATAATTGTTTATAGTAAAGTCAAAACGTTTATATGTAGGTAATAAAACTACACTAAACATATTTGTTTCATTTTTTTTACAATTTATATGGATTTTATTTGGTCACCGTATAAAAAAGTTATTATAGTACCATAAAACGGCAATTTCATACTTATTTACTCTTCGTAATATTTCAACTAGGGCTGGCAATCCCAGGATCCCTTTAAAAATTCAGTCCCAAAAAATCCCGGGATTTGGCACTTAAATCCAGAAATAAATAAATTATAAAATGTGGTAAAAAAAAAACCTTAGTGAATTAACGCTTAAACATAATCGCAGTATTTTTCCTAAAAATAATATTTAACGCGTGATATGGTAACCCTGAGAGATTCATTTAAGTTCTTATGTAAACGAATTCAAATTATTTTTACTTCTTATACTTTTATGTGTCCTCTGCTTAAACTTTGTTTTGTTTTTATTTTAAAATTACAATATGAATAAAAATAATTCACATTTATTAATATTACAATTTTTCGCGATCAATCCCGTAATCCCGGGATTTTGTTTATTCGAACCCGAAAATCCCGGTATACAAATATTTATCCGAGATTGCAAGTCTTAATTTCAACCTTTAATACCTAATTCTGAATATGCTTTATAATTAATAAAGATTAAAATGAAGCTTACAGTTAGTTTGTATACTAAACTGCTTGCGGAATGAAGTGGAAATTGCAAATCTTTTTGTTCTACAAGTTAAAGGATTGTGAAATTAATTTTTTAAATTCAGATTTTTATTGTTTGGTTTGTTACGTACGAATCTGAGGAAGAATCATCTTCACTCCCATGCTTGAATCTGCTACTGAAATATTGGAAGGAATTATAATCTGAAACACTTCGGCAGGGCAATGTTTTAATAAAGAAACGCACTGTACAATAGAGTTATTACACTAAAAGGAGCAAATATGAGCAATCGTTTGTTTTGCTGTTTAAAAGTACAATATTCCTAGTTTATTAATTTATAAAAAGGTCAGTGTGGAAGCGCATGGAAGTAAAGTATAATACTACCAAAATAGTATAATCGATGGATTCTGACACCTATTTGTCAGAATCTATTTACAGAAAGTATGGAAAAACCATAGCACATCTAATATAAACCAAATAAGTACAGATAGTGGTACATCCCTGAAGGTATTGAATCCGTAATTAAGCAAAGTTTGTAACGCGTATACTAAAACAGTATTAGAGTGGGGGAAATAATGCAGTGGTATGTGTAGTTAAGAAATATAAGCGAAGGTAATTTCAATGTTCAATTTCATATTTTGAATAAATGCCAAGTTTTTGGGTTCCGATCACCACCGGCATGCCCTTTTGTTACGGACTATACGGTCTACTGCGCTTTACTGGGCGGAGGTAGCTCAGAGGCAAAGCTATGTTTAACAAGGTGTACTCTACCCGTCATAATGAATATGTTAAAAAGCGACGTATACAGCGACGGAGTTAATTTCTAAATTTAAGAATTTATTCATTAATTTAAACTTTAGCAAGTCGTGTTCCGATATTGTCCATATAATATGGAGTAAGTAAAACTTTTTTTATAAATTTTAAGATTTCCTTTTTTGTCTTTCTTTAAAAAAAAACTTTAAAATATCACAAAGTAAGAACATGGAAAGTTCTATTCTTCCTTGATGCCGCCATAATTAAAACTTGGGGAACAAGTCCATTGTAATTTTTTTAACCATGTAGGCAGATATATGAGGTCTTATAAGTTGATAAGTACAATATGTTTTTGTTTATCTAGTAATTGTTGAATTTTAAAATTAGAAAATATATTTTTAGTATTGTGTTTGTGTGATATTTGTTACCAGGGAAGCCCCAAAGTAGATTTTAGCCATTTAAAATGCTTTAAATATTTCTACTACATGAAGTAGATCATTGACCAGGTGAAAGCGTAAATTAAAAAATAATAATAACGGGTATAATAGTGCCCTTTCTTAAGTGTAAAGTTTTTTATCTATCTATGCAAGCAGATGTATGTGTCATTAGTTGATAATGTCTTGGGTATTATTACAGTTAATTAAATAGATAGGCAGTGTTGTGTTTGTGCCACACTTTTATGTAGCACCCCAGTTATTTATAAAATAATTTTTCCCACGCGTTTAAATATTTCTTATGCATAAAGCATTTTGTGGAATATAGGGTAAACAAAAAATGAGCCAGTACCGGTTCTCTTTAGAACACCCAGAAAGTATAACTTGGCATTTGTAGGAGGCGGGCTTTTTCAGTTCTTGTATTACTTTAAGTACTAACTGATGTAGTCCACAGTTTTACGTGACTATAAACAACGTCAACTGATTTAGCCCATATTGACTCCAGTTCAGTGGCGCACCGAGGGGGGGGGTTAATCCCCCCCCCCCCCCAGAGACATAATTCTGTTCTGAAATCTACTTTTAAGTATTTATTATTTTTGAATAAAATGTTTCTTATTAATTTATTTTTTTTTATATTTTCCTCAGCCCTCAGCTTAGAATTTCCAGTTATATTAAAATTTGTATGTACTAATTTTCCATAATTCATAATTTCATAAATACCGTTATTATTAAATTATTAAAAATATACGAGAAAAATTTGTCGCCTATGCCGCATTGCCTGCGGCGCTTTATATGCCAAGAAAATTTTTGGTGGTAAACCCCCCCTATGTCGAATTTCTCGGTGCGCCACTGCTCCAGTTTGAGCGCCTCAATATGAAAATTTAAATAGATCACCTACCAATATCTTCCTCCAGTACCCATTAAAATGTTTTTCTTACTTTGTTTTAAAGCAAAATATCACTATACAGTAGGGTGGGTCGATTTTTAAAAGTTTTAGAATTTCGCTTGGAAATACTTACAAAATGTTTCCTTTTATAATAATAAAAAAATATTTATTTAAATAATTTTAATTAATTTACGTCTTTCACCCTCTACATGCAGGTAAAGCTGGTTGTCGGTCGATTTTCTTGAAAAATTCGAAATTTTAATATCGATAAATAGATTTATCTTTTATTCATGTACAAAAACTTCTAAATATTTCTTTTACCCTCTACCAGCCTTTAAACATGCTATGCTATCCCTGGCATGCTGACCGTGGGATGTTTTCGGTTTTTTATATTTAATTTTAGTATTACCTAGGCTCTCGTTGCATTTGCTTCGTTAAAGTCGTGGTTTGTTGCGGTTTTAGTTTTATTCTCAGTGTAAATAACGGAGACATGAGTTTTTCAAAGACATTTTATACAATGCACGGCCTTGAATGCCCTTTGGTAGGTTCTCCTGCTGATTTTAAAGACAATAACCATTCAAGTAAAGAGGAATTTTTAAAATGTGATTAGATTTAGTTTGGAAATATCGAACATACTAGCAGATAAAATTTTGGATTTATGGGAAAAAATGAGGAATTCCCACAGTGACCCGAAAACATGTTTTACAGTTGATCGAGACGCACCATAACAAATATTGAAAGCTTGTGAGGTATCAGTGATAAAAAAATGAAACCTTTAATTTAAAAGTTCAAAAATTTAAAGTTGATATTGATTAACTAGAGAACACGTTTTATGTCGCTATGGGAATTCCTGATTTTTTTACTTAAATCCAAAATTGTGCCTGCTAGCATCTTCGATATTTCCAAAACTTTTGGCTCTTGTCCAAAATCGGGAGGCTTTAAACTAAATCTAATCCACAAGTAACATTTTACGTTTTTACTTGGAAGGAGCATGAAATTAGCAGAAGAACTTACCAAAGGGCATTTAAGGCTGTGCCTTGTATAAAATTTCTTTGAAAAACTCATGTCTATTATTTACACTGAAAATAAAACTAAAAGCATAATAAACCACGACTTTAACGAAGCAATTGCAACGAGAGCCTAGAGGTAATACTAATATTAAACATAAACAAAAAACCGAAAAAGCATACCAGGGGCGGCATAACTCTAATGATTAAGGGCTGGTAGAGGGTGGAAGAAATAATTTTTTTGTTGAATATAATTAGAAGTTTTTATATATGAGTAAAAGATAAATCTATTTATCGATATTCCATATTAAAATTTCTAAATTTTTAAGAAACTCGACCTACAACCAGCTTTAGATACATGTAGAGGGTGGACGATGTAAATTAATTAAAATTATTTATATAAACTTTTTTTATTATTATAAAAGGAAACTTTTTGTAAGTATTCTAAATCGAAATTCTAAAACTTTTAAAAATCGACCTACCCTACTATACAGGGTTTTGAAAAACTGCACCTTACCGACAACATTTTGCAGGGAATTCTTCCACCAAGAATAGGAAAGAAAGATCCTATTAACATAGGTCCGGAAACGCTTCCTTTGCGAAATAATTAATATATTAATTAATGATATTAATATTCAGGTTTTTTTAATGTTATACGTTTCTAAAGGACGTTTATTGCAATTTCACACTCGCAACTCTTTTTGGACCTAGGGAATAACTTGATAGCCATTCGAAATAATTTACAGACTTATTTTTAAGGGTCACGATACAGTAGGTCAAGCTTGATTCGCAGAGATTAAAAAACTAAATCATATTTTGCAAAATATCCAAACAGAACAAGATTTCAAAATACCAAGAAGTTTGAGGATAAAATACGAATTTTGTCATTTTACAAAAGAATAGTGTCTTGGCGCAAAAAAATAGGGAGTCATACGGACTGTAACCCCACAGAAAATACCAGTAGGGTTAATGTGGGAACTGTGGATCGTATAATTTTCAATGCCTTCCTTTAGGGATATTTATTCTATAAAATGAATTTGCTATAAAGAATATTGTTTACTTAATACACGGACGTTGTAGGTATGACTCTTCTATCTAATTATGAAGAATTAAAAGGTAGAAGCTTTCTTAAAAAGAAAACCTCTTTAGCCACTGTGTACACTATGGTGGACACAGTGAATCACATGCAAGTATACAGTGGCTCAATAGAGGAAACATGATGCGCGCTTAAGGATTATTTATTCAAAATGAGTACGTGTGTTACATATTAAAGTACCTACAGAATTAACCTATTACCATTTAGAACTATCTACAGAGTGTTATTTTTTGGGGTCACGACCACTTTGACCCCCGAACTTTTTTTTTGATACGACACTGATTATCCTTCTGTATAAAAACAACTTTTTTGGTTTATCTTTTAACTTTTTATCAATTGCGCTTTTTCATATCTTATACGGTTTGGCTGATATTTGTCAAAATATGATAAAGTGGGCGAGTGGGCCAAATTTTTAATATGGTCAAATAAAAAATAATTTATTTACCTAATAAATTTTAATTCAGCTCTAAAAAAACATATTAACGATAAAAGTATGTTCACAAAAATTGTTCAAAATTCCTTTTGTTAACATTTTATCGTTAATATGTTTTGTTATGACTAAATTCAAGTTTATTAGGTAAATAAATTATTTTTTATCTGACCAGATTAAAAATTTGGCCCTACTTTAAATCATATTTTGCCAAATATCAGCCGAACCGTATAAGATAGGAAAAAAGTGCAATAAATGAAAAAGTTAAAAGATAAACCAAAAAAGTTGTTTTATACAAAACGGTAGTCAGTGCCGTATCAAAAAAAAAAGTTCGAGGGGTCAAAGTGGTCGTGACCCCAAAAAAAGAATACCCTGTAGATAGTTCTAAATGGCAATAGGTTAATTCTGTAGGTACTTTAATATGTAACACACATACAAATTTTGAATAAATAATCCTTAAGTGCACATAACGTAAATAAGAAAAACCGAAAAAAAGTTTAACACCCTGTATCTTGGAAACAAAACGTTTTCGGACCTATATTATTTGGAACTTTTTTCATTATTTCAGAGAATCACCTGTTTAAATTTGTTGGTACAATATTGAATCACCCTGTAAACAAACATCTTTAAAATTATAAACGCAGGTCGGTTTTGAAACCAACCGGCGGCGCGGCGGCGGGATTCACCTAGTATTCATTTTCTTAAAATACTTTTAAAAAAACATTGGGATGTAGAAGAATTATTATTGGTGGGTCATTTTTCACATATAGGGAGATTTAAGCGTTTAATACCACATTAAAAAAAAACATTTGTAATAAGCTTAAGGTGCTAAAAGTGGTTTACGCGCAAAAAAGTGACCCTCAGTCGAGGGCCTGCTGTGCAAATATGAGCAATAGGCAAGTCATGTCTCTTTGTGGCCGGTTTTTGTCTATATGGGGACCGCTCACATCAAAATCTGTCCAGTTCGCGTTCATAGTGCCAGCCCGCCCGTGCTATTGGCAGATGAGTATTTACATTTAACATTTCTAGATAAATACTATTAACAAACAATATTTGCTAATTTTTCTGTAAATTACTTAAAAAAAAATATTTAGAAGGATTACACGAACGACTTCACATCTTCTGATCTGTATTTTGGTTAATGAATTTTACTTTTAAATTAAATAATAAGTTTATCATAGTAAAATATAAAAGAAAATATCAAAGAATAATTCCAATTTTAATGTAATAATGAATCCAATATAAAATCTTTGTATTTTTTAGGATTCTGAAATATATTGCTTTGAATTTAACATATAACCAATATCGCGTTAAATTATTGTAAAAACCGCTTTATAGCCTGCGAAAATGGTACAAGATTATTTGTCAAAATCGGCGCCGGAATACACAAACCTCTACGAAATGAAATTAGTAGAAAAGCTCCATCTCGACCTCCTTTTTACTTTCTAAACACAGCGCTACATCCACGCTCTGGTTTGAAAGGAAAGTAATGTATTCGTGCAGACTTTTCCGGTTTTTGACGTTTTGAGGTTTCTATCTGAGGCGATTTTCAGTATTTTCGTCGTAATGTATAATATGTGCAGTAGAAATTGTGGCAAACAGATAAACGTATTTTCTTACAAGGGTTTTCTAGCCACCCGAGGATAAACTGGCCAAAAATCGGTTAAAATCGGACAACGGCGGGAGCCATCCTGGAATTTCTTTTGCGGAAAAAGGGGGTCAAAACTGACATACCATTTTAGGGATCTTTTAATTATCTGTTCATCTTCCTTGTGACGGTCATTTACAGTTGTCACTTGTGTGTTATATTTGGTAACATTAACTTTAACGCAATATTTCTATAGTAAAATAAAAAGCATGAATATCAAAAAAAAGAACAACTTTTGACTACATGCACGCCGGCTCTTTGAAGAGGCAGCATAAAGAAAAACACAACCAAGTCAGCTATCCAGTTTTAAAATCAGGATGACCACTTTTTTCGAGACCAAATTTCCCAGACTTTTCCCGGTTTCCAGACAATATTCGAGTTTTTTTCCTGACTTTGCAACATAGCAAGCGATTTCTTTTCATTCCATCTTGACTAATTTTCAGTACAGATTTTTATTTTTCAATAAATCGAGTTTTGGGTAACAATGTAAAAGTGCGAAAATCACTACTCGTCATAATGTACCAAACTGCAGAGATAATAGATTGATAATCAAAAATATCTAATAATTAAATAATTGAAACAGAAGAATTTATTCCATACAGTGAATTTTTTTCAATAATTTTAATTTTAATATTAATTTTATATATTTTCAATAATAATATTTTTTAAAATCAGCCAAATAATATAGTTAAATTGCATTTATCAAAACTATCAGCGCCATTTCGCCAATTGCCATGTCAAATTATGACCATGTGCAACAAAGAAAATGGAAAAGGATATAGATTTGCGCATTGTATGTGCAAGTTTCGCAATCAAAATGGTCAGAAATAAGAACTTGCCGGTTATAACGCGGCTTTTAGAAAAACACAGTTCCTTCGTTTTAATAGATATTTATAGTTCGCAAACATAGAGTCAGAGAAATTGATTTTTATAAGAAATGAAAATCTAATTTTAATGGAACAGTTTTAATGGTCAAATAAAATATTCTAGTCACTTAGCTTTATATGTTTTATTGCCAGTGTAAAAATTAGGTTTTAAAATTACAATATTAATAAGTTTATAAGTAAGAGTATTTTTTAGCTCTAAGATGATACAACTAATGTTAATTCTCAAAAGAAAATTAAAAAATAAATGTTACACCATGAGTTTTATTTATACCAATGCTTAAAACAATTTAGAGTATACATAATTTTACACAAAATTTATCCCCAGATTTACTGAAAAGTTAATCGTTAGATTTACTAATGGTAAGACCAGTCTAATTTGATAATACAAGGTTTATTTCTAAGATTTTGGACATTTATAAAGAAAAGGGTAACCGAGTAATTGAAATTAATCGAAATACATTTTTAAGAGTAGAGTTAAAAAAAAATAAAGATAAAATTTGGGCTTTTAGTTATACAGTGTGGTCTATTAAGTGTGCAACAAATGGAATTTTTTTTTGTTGCACAACCGAAATATAAATACCGCGAAAAGTTGGTGCATGTCCGATAACCATATTAGGTGCACTTAGAATGGCTTAAAGTCAAACAGCATACACAGAGGGCCAAAAAATATAAAAATCGTTCAAAAGTACAGTACCCTTGTTTCGAAAAATACAGAAAAACATTAGTAAGAAAAGTTGTTTAGAATTAAAAGATATGTATGTACAAAGTCATAGCCTTCGATTAAAAAAAATGTATTTTTTGGAAAACTTTAAATTCCCCCCGTATGCATAACCTTCGTCCAACTGAAGTAAATTTGTCAAATTTACTTAGATTTATATTTTAAGTAACCAATAACATCATGTCTGTTGCAACGATATTACACACAAGTTTCGAATTTCGCAAATATTCTTAAAAATAAGACAAATACTTTTTTAATAATAATATGCATGTCTTTGCCTTATTTTTAAGAATATTTGCGAATTTCTAAACTTGTGTGTATTGTTGTTGCAACAGATATGAAGTTTTTGGTTACTTAAAAAAATATAAATCAAAGTAAATTTTACAAATTTGCTTCAATTTGATGAACGTTATGCAGAAGTGAATTGATTGTGGTTAATTTGAAAATGTATTAGAGGTGAATATTAAAAAAATCATTATACATATGTAGATTATCATATATAATTTAAAATTTCCATAAAAATATTTTCTTTGAATAGAAGGCTATATTTGAACATATCTTTTAATTGTAAACAACTTTTCTTAATAACGTTTTTCTGTATTTCTCGAAATAATGATACTTTACTCTTGAACGATTTTTATATTTTTTGGCCCTGTATGCTGTTTGACTTGAAGCCATTCTAAGGGCACCTAATATGGTTATCGGGCATGCACCAACTTTCGGCTGTATTCATATTTCGGTTGTGCGACTAATATAAAAATTCCTATTTGTTGCACACTTGATGGACCACACTGTATACATTACCAGACAAAACCTAATTGATCAGCTAGAAGCTTAAATCCAAAAGTATTAAGTCTTAAACCTTTTTAGTGAATCCCGGGGATATAGGCTGTTCCATATTATAAAGTTAGGACCCAAATCAAGTGATCAAAACAACCAGGAAGTCAGTCTTCTTTATAGTAAATCTGATCATGTATTAAGGCAGATGCATATTTAAAAAATCAGTACATGCAGTAGCAACACAATATTCTTTTTTCTAATTTTGACATAAAGTGACACTTTTCAAAACGGATGACAGTTTTGAAACATCTTACTTAACTGGTCATAAAATAATAATTTCATAACTAGTTATGAAAAAATGAAACACAAAAATATAAATATTTCTTATACTAGCTCAGTCTACTAAAACTCGAACCCTAATTTATACAGATTGACCCAACCGGTTGCGCGTAAACGTTTGTTACTACCTGAACTCATACAGACTATTATTTTGTAAGTAAAATAAATTCAACAACTAATTATTATTCAAAGATATCCCCAAATGCTCCGGTTGATATCAATAAATGCACTTATATTATCAGAAAAGGCATGCAAATATGTTTATAACTCGATTGGATTTCTTTACAAATTACTTAAAAGCAAAACATTCAATTTTATTTAATTGCTAATGTCTTTACATCTCTGAATTAATAATTTCATAACTAGTTATGAAAAAATGAAACACAAAAATATAAATATTTCGTAATTTTCTCTTAACTTCTCTGGTACAAAAGAATATAACGCGTTTTGAGCCGCGTTTTCAATATCACGGGGTCTCGGAATGGGACATTTGCAATATTTTTCAAAGAAAATCTTTAATTTGTGACGCGACACTTCTTTACAAATAAAACTTCAAAACGACAATATGAAACCCAGACAACTGTCTACCAGGTACCTACTAGATGAAATAAAAATTTCTTCGTCTGATTCCTACTTAGATGTTTTGATACAATAATTAAAATTAATAATTTTACTTACATATTTTTGTCAAAATTAGAAAAAATATTGTACGAAACACATTAGGAAATGCAATTTTGTTTAACTGGTGTAATTTTGAGGGACGTCGATTCACTCGTTCCTCAAACATTACACTCGTTCAATAAAGTAAAGTATTTCCTAACTCGTTACACCAATAGCTGTTAATGCATTTTGGTTTTTGTAGTCTAATTCCACATACGACTATGAAACTAACTATAAGCTTTGTGCTCTTAGGCACTGCTCACGTTTTGTAAATAGATACTTCTTGATGTTCCAAATTGCATGCTACTTAAGCAACTTTAAAGTGCGAGAAAGCATTAAGTATGTACAACAATTCTGCCAATAGTCACACTTGAAAGCAAACCATTGGTATGTATTTTAAAACCAATGTCATCATGTCTCTTATAATGTTGCAAAACTAGACATAAGCAAATAGTTTATTAGCAGGTTTTAAACAAATAAGTGTTGCAACATCGAGGTATTTTACAAAATTATATTATGAAAAACAAGTATATCGAACACAAATTATAAAGGTTTATTTCTTCCAAAATACATAAAGTGGAAGAAAAAATTGTTTGTTCTATGTTATTTCTTTATTCATCCCAATAGTTAATTAGACATCTAAAAAAAGGGGAGGGGGGGGGGGGGGTTCTTTCTCCAATTCAGTTCCATATTAAATTTTCAGCAACTATAAATCATCATCATCTGAGTCGAGAGCAGCTCTTCTTCTGTCAAATTTAACAGACGCTTTACTTTGTGTTTGAGCGCTCACATTTTCAAGGAGACCTATCAGTTCTTTCTCTCCAATTTTGCTCATTATTTGACCAGTTTGTGCCATCCTAAGAAGCATATTTTGGACAAGCTTTCCCTTTTCAGGCTTACCCAACATTAATGTATTCACTGAAATAATAAAAATTACAATTATCCAAATGATAACAGATAAACAAATTTGTAAATACAGGTTATTGGTTACAAATCTGATGCAAATTTATTCAATATTTATTTATGATAATACATAGGGGACCGTCTCTGATAAAATAGACCTAGTGTGCCTCAAAATGGTTATTGCGTTAAGAATCGATTCTGGTACTTAAAAACACAGAATCACATGGAATTACTTAAAATATTTATTAATTTATTTTTATGACAAAAACCAAAAGTACTGTCGAACTGGCGGAAGAGCACATTGGAGTTGGTAATATGTGTCTCTACCCAGGATAGAAGAGGATGGATGATGGAGATTAAGAGGTAGGAGGTAGGGACACTTATATTATCAGCTCCGGTGCACTCTTTCACCAGTTAGATTATAATGATATTATAATCAATGGCTCCAACAAAGCAGTGCACATCATACTTTAAATGCATCTTTTTCTCAAAAACAGATTTTTGCACACTAGGTCTGTTTTATCATATTGTTGCTCATTCTTGGTAAAATGATGACAAATATTTATGCACAAACAAAATAGATTTTTTGCTGAGAGTAGGTACAACATAGAACCAACATATCCAGAGGATAAAGATAGAAAATTAAGTATGACCGCCAAAAAAACATGTTTACTTTTGTCACATTGTAGTTAAAAATTAAGGAAACTCGTGTTATAGTTCAAAAATTGTGATTTTAACGTCCTTACCATGGCTATGGCACGAGTATTTACTAGTCGAAACAAATTTATAAAAAAATTAATACAAAATATTTAGGGCAAAAATAAGTTTGTTTCTTGTGAACTGAGTGGTCACGATGTAATGTAACATATTGTGTAATTACAAAAATTAACCAATGTTACCGTAATAATCTTACATCGAGCTCTAGCATTTTGGTC
Organism: Philopedon plagiatum; assembly: GCA_963971165.1. Lineage (NCBI taxonomy): Eukaryota > Metazoa > Arthropoda > Insecta > Coleoptera > Curculionidae > Philopedon > Philopedon plagiatum. The sequence goes on from OZ020194.1 coordinate 72,670,689, forward strand.
CAATATTTGCGACAAAATGGAGTTGATATTTTCTTCCTGTACTTTTGCTTTCTCTTCTTGAGCTTTTTGCGCTTGTGGGTCGTTAGCGGAACCCTAAAATCGGTTATATGTATTTTTAAAGTAATATACCTAACCTCCAAACACTTACTTGATATTGAGCCTGCAGTTGAGCTAACCTTTGCTGCCTTATAGCCTCAAGTTCTGGATCTGCCATTGTTAAAACAAGGTTTTATTATAAAATATTTAAAACTAAGAAAAAGTAATCCTATTAATTGTAGCTTGTTCTAAAAATAGTTATCAAAATCAAAATGAAACGATGAATATGGATGATGAACATAGAACATATTAAATTCTGTTATCAAAACTTATTTTTAAGTGGGTAAATTCATGCATTCGCGAAATTTCGAATTGGCATAGCGACTTTCGGAAATCAGACTCGTGTCCAATGAAGTCGAATCCTGGCTACAGCTACAGTCAACGAATACTAATACAGGGCTACAGTACTTGGTTGACGCCATGAAAAGAGAGAAGAGTTTATAAACTTCCAAACCCAAACTCCAAACAAATATGGCCGATGAAGCTGAAAATGGTTACAGCGTTCCGGCAAAAAGAAAATACGACCCAAAAAACGGAGACACAGTCCACGACAACTTAAAAGATCTTTCCGATTTTAAGTTACAAAGTATTTTACATAATAATACTAATCGAAAAACCGTATGTTTAAGAGGAAATTTTGAATCTAAAGATGGAGAGGCTGTAGTGATTTTGGAAAAACCTGCCTTTTCCGCTGAAAACTTTACCTCTGATAGTGGATATTTTACAGAAAACAGCCAGCTTAAAAAAGTTTTTCACAATGATGTTTATGGTGACTATAAATATTTTCCAGTAGCAGAACTGAACAGTAAGTTTGACCATGTGGTTTGAGGTTAAGTAGAGGCACCAAGAGTTTTTTATATTATACCTATTACTTTGGAGGAATTAAAAGTTGTTCTTAACCCGTAATAAGTTATTAGATGCTAAAAGTTTTTTTCTAATTCTATTTTAGGTATAAAAACCACCATTATTCATCCTGCTACTGAAAAGCACATAACCAAATATTCTTCTCACAATTGTTACATGGTTGATGAAACGGCAGATATATATAACCAGATTGTTTTGCCCCATATAAAGGAAGAGAAATTTGATTTGCAGGTTGGTTTTTCCCGTTATTAAGCTATTATCATTAAATTTGAATAGGTAAAGAACAAGCAATAGCCTGAGGGGGAAACCACTCTAGGTATTTTAGTATACAAGTTGAAAGGTAATGAAGGTATTCCTTGGAAATCTTGATATTACATGGCAATACCTTGGTAATACTTGGTATTCCCAGGTAATAAAGCAGCATTATCTGGTCTTACTCAGGTATTTCAAGAGTATTATTAGGTAATCCTGTGGTATTACATAGGTATTCCAGTGGTATTCCATAGATATTACGATAAATATTTTCAAACATTGGCAGATGCGCATGCGGGTGCTTTGTCAATATTTTTGGCAGCATCCGGGATCAACAAGCAATTCATGCAGTATTCAGCCCTAATCTTGGTCCTGATACAGTATACAGGTGTCAGACATAAACATCTGCAATGTGAAGCTTGGCAGTACTATATGATGAGGATTGGTTTGTGGGCAGGATTATCAAGGAAGTAGGATAATTTAAATACAGGGTGAAATTTTTAATTTTTTTGGGTTTCTATGTATGGCCCAAAGAAGATCACATTGCAGATGTTAAAAAAAATATGTCTTTTATGGTTTGTTAGAACTGAATGGTAGACCCAAATTCAATCGTGTAAAGTATAATGACGTTGGTGCCGGCGGGGGGAAAACTTTTAGTTTTTAATGAAGTCACACGAGGCTCGAGAGAGACGGCGACTCAACAATCTTTCCGCCGGCACCTACGTCATTGTACCTTACACGATTGAATTTGGGTCTACCGGAGTATTTACTTTCAATTTTAATGATTTGTATAAAATAAACAAACAATAAAAAGTTTTCAGAAGAAACTAGTATATTATCATTAAGTACATACTTATTAGTCTTTTAAAGGGTCTTAGACTTAAGTCAGACCTTCAGCTAGATAAAGTCCAAAATTTAGTGAGAAAAACAGACATACTTAATAACTTACTTAATATGTAATATCATTAATTTTTTAAGTTTGTTTTATTTGTTCTTATTTTAGTGAAATGCCTGATGATATAATATCAAAGAATGTAATATGTAATGTACTTGGTAATGTAGAAAAGAAGCTTGGAAATGTTTTTTTTTTGTTTTTATTTATAATATATTCACATACGTTTTTTAATGTAAGGGCAAAAAAATTTATAATCATCTACCACGTGGTATTAGGCTGGCGCAACCGATAAAAAAATTTAGGAAACTAGTGAAATCCTTGTTGCTTCACAAGGCTTATTATTCTTTGACTGAGTACCTTTAGGACGAATTTTAACTTAAAGTTAGATCATACATTTCTTGTGGTATGATGAGTATGAACATAGGTACATCACAGTATTTTGTAGATCCTGTTTATAGATGCTCTTCAACTTTAAAACTTTTTGATTTTCTCTTTATCACACTTGAGGGGCTCATCTAAGGGTGTGTGTGTGTGTGTCTGTTTGTATGACTTTTATTAATATGTTCTTGACTTGTACTATATATGTTACCAAAGTGCACAAAACTAGTGTATCCATCAGATTTTTATTTGTTATTTTTATTTGCTTGTTACTGGTATTTTTTGACGTTAGTGTGCGTTATATATTTTTTATATCCATAACCATCTATTTTATTTTGTTATTACCTAAAATTTTAAATTTTATTAATATTGTTACCAATATATATTTTTTTTTTATTGTTTGGTCTTGTCTCATTATGTAGATTAGCTTTAACTTTGTCAATAAGAAAGATTTCTTTGGACAATAAAGTACAGTTTGAGTTTGAGTTTATGCGCATAATGTAGTGTAAAGCACTCCAGCGCTTTATTGCAACAGTTTTGAAAGTTTTGAATTTTTAAAATCAAATTTGATCAATCGGAGAGTTTCATATCCTGATGGTGGTTACCTTTGTAAATAAAGCACTGCGGCAAGTCCCTATGAGCTTGGTCAGATTTGCGATTATTTAGTTTTCCCATGGAAGAAAATGGACAGATGGAGTGGATTATAATATCTAAGTAGTAATATGCGTTCTACAACCTTGTAAATACAAAACTCAATATTAATATGTATACAGCGTGTCCCAAAACGTTGTAGATGAAAAAAATATTTGTCTTTTACAAAAAAAAAATTGTAGTTAGTGGTCAACAAGCTGGGTGATTAAAAAGCTAGCACAGCCAAGAATTTCGAACAGTGTTGCTAAATTTCTTCTACAATAACTGCCTAGGGTCAAACAGCTGCCGACGACGCGACGCGATGGGAAATTCGTTCATTTGGCTTTGAAGGTTGATATTTTGATATTGTTAATTTTAAATACCAGTATGATAATATGTGATTTACCGTTAGCGCTATTCGATGCATTATATTATGACTGATAACAAATCTTGGATTATAATAAATGGAGTGGATTGTAATAACTAAGTAGTAATATGCGTTCTACAACTTTGTAAATACAAAACTCAATATTAATATGTATACGGTGTGTCCCAAAACGTTGTAAATGTAAAAAAATTGTCTTTTACAAAAAACCACAAAAAAAATTTCCAAACCTTCAGTTCTTACAATTTTGATTTGAAAAGAACTAAAGGTCTGGATGAAGCGAATAGTCAAAAACAGTCAATAAAACACATCAAGTTAACGATTAGCACCAATATCACTGACTAGATACTGAATGTTTCTCCTTCAATAAACTTTTATATCTTTGTTTTGCCTAATATGTAGAAAAAGTAAACAAAGAAAAAACCTTCAAAAACTTGAAATGACTGGAATTTAATAGGTACTTAAATTGTTAATATTTTTTTTAGATTCAGAACGCAATTTCTTAAGAATTGCCGGGTCACATTTAAAAAGTTTGGCAGAAGACAGAGCTTTTAAATGACGTATTATATGACCCCCCTTGCCATTTAAAACGTTAGCCAATAAAGGTGTTTACCTTAAAAGTAAAATTTACAGATCCAAGCCAGGGGCATATCAAAAGCACTTGCGAAGATGAAATGCAAGTTCTCTCCGAGCAGAAGTGTCGTCGTTTTTTTTTTTATAACTGGTCAAATTTTTTTTACGTTTGTCGCAATTAAACGGTAGACCTTTTTGCGAATTTTCCGAAAATTCAACTGTCGCCGTTTTTCTGGTACGATGTTCTAATAGCCAACTCATGCTCGAATTAACGAACTCGAGCATCCACCGTGGGGAGGGGAGGCGTTAATACGCCCTAGGTACGACCATTTTTTGAAAAAATTAATACCTAAAAACGCCTGTGTTTTATTTTCGATTGGCCAACCTGTCATTTTAATTTTTATTGTCATATTTCTAGAATTTAAAGACAATTTACAGAAGATTCCATTTATTCTACATCTCCCATATTTCATTTCTCCATATGAAACACCCTGTAAGATATACACGCTACAAAAAAATTAATTTTAATTAAACCAACTTCAGGTATAAGTACTGCTAAAATACAAAGACAATGGTACTGCTTTGAGAGCGATATAGGCATAAGCGTTACTAGCTTCGGTTTTTCGGGGGGACTATCGGGGGCTTCTAGGTCGGCAAGTTGCGACAATTGCAACTGACAGAGGTAAAACTACACCAGTGGTACATATTTTTTGGGGGGATAAATATTTCGGGGGAGCTTAGCCCCCCAAGCCTCCTCAGTTACGTCTATGGGTATAACTTTTAAAAAGATCAGAAACTGGTAGCTACAACGTCAGCTTTGGGCTGTCTCTAGTTAAAGAAATGTGTTTATTTTATTATACATATAGAAATATGTAGGTAGGTATTAAAATTGTTTTACTAAAAAAGTGTGTTTCCTTGTGCTGAAACCACTAAACAAAACACTTTTTAATTTTTCGTTACTTTTAACAAATCCTCAAAAGGTACAAAAGCACAAAAGAACGTTTTAAAATTTATAATTGCAAGTTTTTCAAGAAATAAAAATTTTATCAAAAATAATATATTACCTATAGAATTAATATAAAAGTAACTTTGCTTCAGAATTTTCTTACAATTAGATCTAAAAATACATTTGCCAAAAATTGAAGATACATAATAACTAAAAATTTTTAAAAAGTCGCGACGAACACGCCTGTCGAACCTACAACTATACACACGTCAGATTGGTAAAGTTGCAGCTTTACACCCTGACGCACTACCGTACGTAAAATACAAGCGCTGTTTTTTTTACTAATCTTACGATAAGGATCCAAGGATCGTGTAAATTAGGGCTTGCAATCCTGGGATCCCGTTAAAAATTCAGTCCCGAAAAATTCCGGGATTGGGCACTTAAAATCCCGGAATAAATAAATTATAAAATCTGTTTAAAAAAACCTAAGTAAATTAACGCTTCAAGCATCACCGCAGAATTTTTCCAAAAAACAATGTTTAACGCGTGATGTGGCAGCCCTAGAAGATTCATTTAAGTACGTTCATATAAGAATTCAAATTATTTTTACGTTTTATACTTTTATGCATATACTCTGCATAAACTACAATATTATAAATAAAAATAATTTATCTTTATTAATGTTATAATTTTTCGGGATAAATCCCGGGATCCAAATATACGTCCGGGATTGCAAGCCCTAGTGTAAATATAAAGTTAAATAAAATACAGTTTCAGCTATAAAAATTTAATTATGGTTGCTTTCATGTTTATTTTGAAATCGAAGGAAAACAACTAGTTTAGAACCTCTTTCAAGATAAACAATGAAATGCAATAAATACAAGCGAAGGTCTATGAGGTCCTGTAATTACCCACTCCCCCCCCCCCCACACACACCGCCCAAACGAATAAAAATTTACCTAATAAAAATATTTATTTTTCTTAAATCGGGACGCGGTCCTTGAATACGACCCAGAAAAGTTGCCTAGATCCGCCCTTGAATAAATAGTACAGTATTTTTGATTGAAATGACTAAATAAAAGTTGTGGCAACACTGTCAGGGGACATGTGCAAATGTAGCGACCTCTGAGATGGAAGGCTTCCATAAGAATATCTACGTCGTCTCCTAATGGCGGTCAAACCAACTCCAAGCGGGGTTGTCAAATTCGCTTCCTTTTATTGGACGTTCTTTACGTTTCAAAATACAATGATATAAAGCATTTTTAGAATATTTTATTATATTTTAGTGGGTTTATAATATATTAGAACATAAATCAGAAGCTGATAGGATTCTCGTGGAATATACTGATCCAGTTAATGGATTTGTAATAGTACCCGACTTAAAATGGAATGGAGAAATTGATACTTTATATTTTTTGGCTATATGTAACAGAAGAGATCTTACATCCTTACGTAGCTTAACTGCCGAGCATCTACCATTACTAAACAATATTAAAGAAGAAGGTTGTGTAAGTATTTTCTTGCTATTTATGTAGGTTAGAACAACTTAAGCCATTATCTGATAGAAAAAAAAATTGGGATATTACCTTAGTCAACACTGGAGTTTTTATTTTTCTAAATTATTTATGTATCATGGTTCTTAGTTATTTTTTTCAAGTACTGTACTAAGCAACAACTATTTTCATGCTGCATACCTATGTAAACATTGAAAAAAAATTTTTGCTAACTTTTTATGTTGATTTCTAATATATTTTGTTTGTCTATAATACTGAATCGGTTTGCCATATACCACATCATTTTTGTTTTTCTTTACAGGCGGCAATAAAAGCCAAGTATGACCTAGACAGCTCTCAGTTAAGAATATACTTTCATTACCAGCCTTCATTTTATCACTTGCATATTCACTTTACATACCTTAAACATGAGGCTCCTGGCATTTTAGCAGAGAGAGCCCACCTTCTTTCAAATGTTATAAGTAACATTGAGCTGTTGCCAGATTATTACCAGAAAGTAACATTGCCCTTTGTTGTTAGAGAAAATGACAAGTTATTTACCAAACTTGAAAAAGGAGGTATTTTAAAGAAGCTAGATGGAAAGCCTACTGTATAAATCAGTAGTTATTGAACTTAGGCCAAAACTTCAAAGTGCAAACGCATTTGTTACATTGGTTGATGATAATGTCAGTAGTGTCAAAGTTAATTTAAATGTGAACAATTTTCAGGTGTCTCTAAATGACACCCAATCTTTTTCAGTGTATTTTGCAAATTTTAAAGCTGTGTCAGATACTTTATCATCACTAAAAATTTCAAAAAAAAGTATTTGCTTTAGGTTTTTTACTGCGAATAATATATCAAATTGCGTAAGTTTTAAAAGTGAAGTACTTCAAAGTAATTGTTCACAAACCAAGTTGGAGCCACTAGAAGTTCCAAAGAAAGATGTAGGTTATGTAATTGCATGTAGAAACTGTAAAAAAGGTTTAGTTAATAATTATCTTAAGTTTCAAAGGGTATTACCACTGCCTGATAACGCGGATTCCAGCGATTGGTTTTGCCATGGTCATAGTTCAAATAGCTCCCAATCTTTAAATTTAGAACCAAATCAAAAAGACATGTTTTATACTCATTGTTTTTTTCACATAAATAAGGACAATGTTTTACATTTGAGACTTAAAAACAATATATTAGTTTGTAAATTTTGCCTTAATTGGTTAGGCCAGCTTAATGGACAGCATACTTTTAAATTATGGTTCAATACTATAAAGTTTACTAGCGCTAGTTCAGTCATTAAAACTTACGCATTAACAGACGTTTTTAAGACTGTAAAAAATATTTTTGATACGTGTTTATTTAACTCTGTAAAAACAATTTTGCGATACAAAACTTCTACTGGTCAAAACAATTATCTTCTTCTTTGGATTTTGGAAAAACAGCTTAGAGTTATATTAACTATATTTAAAGAAAATAAAGATTTTAACGTTGCAAAAACTTTATTTAAATTTATAGAAAATGACAATGATGACCTTATTAAACAGTGGAACTCTGACAACAATATAGAAATTATTGATATTTCGAAACCAATGATGATTGAAGTTTTAAAACATTTGCATAAAAACAATCAGCTTTTTCCAAAAGAATTTTCAAAATCAAATGAATATTTAGTTTCATACTTGTTGATGTATGAATAAAATTTAGATTAAAATAAAAAATGTGCAGTAGAAACGCTTATTCCTCTCATTTAATGTCACACCACCTGCAATAATTTTTTTTATAATAATAGAATTAAGAAACGAAACTAGGCAGTCGACAATGTCGCGTTGGAGCATCCTCTTCAGATAATTGAAAAACTAACGCAAGGGGTACTAGAGCTACTTTTTTGCACCTTTCCATATATTTTTATCAAACAATTTTTTTTGTAAGTAGTTGTAAATAGCTCTCTAAAACAAAATAGATTACCTACTTTCCATTTCATGTAATTATAGTCTTATCTGTCTTCTCTCTGTTAAGCTATACCAATTTATTATAATTCCATTATTTCTCGAAATTTTTTGTAATTTATTTCCATCGCATGGTGATGAAATTTAGAGTGAGAGTGGCAAAGTCGCTTCACGTGGCATCGTCTGGTTCATTATTGAATCTGAGATTTAAAGGTGTAATTTTGTGTGTGTTCGTTGCAGGCAGGTCGGAATATACGTGTGTAGTGAAATCTTAAGTGACTTTTGGTTTTTCCTAAAAAGGACTTTATCCATAAACTTTGAGAAATGGTGTTAGTGCCAAGCGTGTGTAAAAATGGATTATTTTCGCTCGAAACTGTCTTTTAAGAGGTTTCTGGGTATAATACAGGAAAGCCATTACGGTGGCACGCGGAGTCTGTATTATAGCGGTCGTTCTTTGCCCTACACACGCACAACACGGACGAATTTTGAAATTTTAAAGTTGTATATCTCTGTTGCTACTAACGGGACCCATGCCAAATTCAGGAGTTTTAATAGTGGGCCTGCTAGGAATGTTTTGGTAAAGAAAAAAATTGGCGAAAAAAATTTGAATTTTGGCTGCCCCTCCCCTCCTGCTAGCAAAAAATTAACACGTTTAAGTATTGTAATTATTATATATTTTTTTAAAACAATTTTTACATTTTGTCGAGAATTTTTAAATTTTAAGAGAAAAAAATGTGTTAGTAGAAAGTTATAGTCATTTGATTTTTTTAAATCTAAAATATAATTTAAAAAAAAATCAAAATCAGTACAACAAGAATAAGTAATTATTATAAAACGTATAGTGCGCCGAACGCATTTTCAAACAACAATGCCTTAGCTGACCCGGCTGAGCGCAACTATAAGCCTCGCACATGCACAACCGCACCAAGCAAGTGCCGCGAATTCGGAGTCAAATTAAACCCGCTGCACTTTATCAACGTTATTTACGGCGGTTGCTATGACAACGGGACGGTCAATAGGTGACTAAATACTTACGGGTGTCGCGGAATTTAAAAGCCGCTTAGCCGGTATAGTTCGACACATGGTATGTTATGTAAACAATAAAAAAATTAGGTGGGCGGAGCTTAAATACAAATCACCACTCAGTAAGCAGCTAGATACGCCATTATTATTGTAGACACCAGCCGATTAACATGTCAAATCGCGCGCCTCGAGGAGTCATGCCACCTGTTAAAAACGTTGCCTATTTTCCAAAGATTCCCATTATTTTAATCTTGACGAAGTTTCCGACTGGCGACTTCCGATGTTAAAAAAGAATAATATTATGGTACCTATAGTAATTCGTTATCTATAATAAATATAATTATGGTTTTTATTATTATTTTATATATTTAACCAGATCGCTCAACATTATTGCGAAAAATAATTTTCAGTAACTTATTTACTATATTTTAGCAACATAATAATTTTTTGCTGCATTCTTTTGGTGGTCGCGTGTTGAACTACTTATATTTTATCATACTACTTAAGAATAGTTTTTTATCAATCGGAAAATTGTTATGTTCATTTCGATATTGTTTTTTTTTGCGAATTATTAAGTGTTAAAATTTAAAATCATAGAAATGTACAAAGTTCTATATTATGAAATTTTTGATACAATCTCAGGACAAATTGATATATGATTCCAAGACATGGAAGAAATTCTAGTTGTCACATTAATGGATACTACACGATTTGTGGAGTATTCAAAAACCTTTCCCATGGAAGCATTAAATAACCTAATAAATTATTGTTACCCTAACATATTCTCTAACTTACCAAGACTGAAAAATGAGTAATGTTTTATTTATAATGATGAAAAATACACCAACATTGAGTTAGATCAAATTCTGAAAATTTTCCGTGATAATAGAGACATTTTAAAGGACGCTTATAAATTATTTTGCCTAATCGTGACGATTTCTTCTACGAGTGTGTCGGTCGAACGGAGTTTTTTTTTGCTTGAAAATAGTTAAAACTTATCTGCGAAACTCAACGTTAGAAGACAAACTTACAAATTTAGCAAAAATTTCAAATGAAAAGGGACTTTTAAATGAACTTATAAGTGCAGAACTATTTTATGATGACATCACTGATAAGTTTGCAGCATTAAAGGATCGAAGAATAGACCTTATATTTAAAAAGTAGGTGGGCTTTGGTAAGTACTCTAAAATTCTTTTTAGGTATATAACGGCGAATTCGCCGATTTGTATTTTTTTGAGTACGCTTCACCTATTATTAAGTACAGGAGCTGCCACTGCTTTCCCCTACTGTCCTGTGGCATGCATTTCGCCCACAGTGGAGTTGAAAAGTTGTGCGTAACCTACGTATTTATGAATGGAACTTTAAATACCAGCAGTCCAATTTAATCCAAATCATTGGGCAACACACGTTACAGTAGGTATGCTTACATTCCACAAAAAGTTCGTCTGTTTTAACTTTATAAAGCCTGTTTACATTACGTGCAAGTTGGTGCTATGGAAGAAAATATTGCCTCCAAGCATGCGCGTTGGTGGCTTTTCAATCAGCTGATGCAATTTTACTTCCATCACAAAACATACCACTATATTTGTGACTTCCATGCAGCATGCATTTTTAGTAATATTTGGAAGCCCCAACCATACATATAAAAAGTAATCATAACCTCAAAAAATTAATATCTCTTTTATTTTGGATGGCGTTTGAGTGGTTTATTTTGCGAATTTAATATATTTTTTATTGTTCATCTGTATTAAAAATAAAGGCGATATGTCCCCAAAAACCAGCATGTGGCACAATAAAAACCCATTTTTTAATCAGCTTATTTAGATATCTTTAAAGTTGGCGACATTTCTTGTCATAATTCTTGCATTAAAAAATTGCTTGGGTTTGCTTTGTGTAAACGGTCATGCAATGCAATTAATTGCCTTGCTACAACTTGCATATAATGTAAACAGGCTTTTACGAATGTCCACCAAGATGTTAGATGATTTTTGACTTTGACACAACGCAAAAAACAACCTAACTTGTTAATTATGCTAAGGTTTGCGTTACGTCAAAAATCACCTACTATTTTGTCGTACATCCGTAAAAAGTTACCTTGGCCCATCGGCTAATAGAATCATTGTTGCGCGTGTTATTCCCATGCGATGAATTGCCACGATTGCCACCCTTCAACCTAAAGCGTTACGACCTCGGCACACCAGAAACGATCCTTAAGTTTCGAATCGAGCCCGGTTATAATTCTGGCAGCCCAGTAATGCGAACTGGTTAATCCAGAAACATTTTTACAGAATAAAATAAGTTAAAACCTTCCAAAATAATTGCATTTTAGCCCGGCATACCCCAAGTTTAGGGAAACAAATTTTGAATTCATATTTAAAATGTCTAGAATTGATAGTATAACAGCAAGTGCAAATTGTTTTTGTTAATTTCCAGCGACTATGCTGTAAAAGTCTTTCTAAAATACCCAATGCGGACCATCTTAAATTTGTATTAAAACTAAGTATTACTGCACCTAGCACCTAGCCGTGGGCGGCCATCCACTGACTTGGCTAATCCACCAGTGGACGGACAGCGGATCTCCAACTCCAACGGTACTGCGCACTGGTCGAACTAGACATTAAATTTGCGGTCCAGCGACGGATCCGTAGGTTTGTTCTCTTGTATTGCACTAATCTGCACTGTTTTTTTGTTTATGGGTATCTTCCACGAATAAAGAAAAAGTGCAGGTTAGTGAAACACAAAAGAACAAACTTCAAGAATCTGTAATGCCGCCAGGCGGCAGAGAGGACATGCCCCACCTACAATCCGCCGGGTTTGATTGGGTGATTTCTGTCCGCTTCTGGAGCAGCCACCTTATATGTTTACTGGGTCATTACTAGAGCTGTATATTTTCACTATCCCCTCAACCATAGACTAAAGAATAATAAGACGAATCACTTTACGGCGGCTCCTTTTATCTGCGTGTATCGCCTATCGTTTTTTGCATTCCCAGAAATATCGGGTGCAGGTGGCCGACTCCGTTAAATACGAGGGAGTTTATACTAGCATTTCTGTTAAAACTATATTAACTCGCGAATATTCACATCCATACCGCCACATACCAGCACTCAGGCGGGGAGAAGAGCGCGTCGTTTACCGTCTGCAGCGGCGAATGAGCCTTCTTGTCTTTGTTGATGTTCGGTGCCTCAACACATAACAGCCGCGCCGGCTCGGCAATCGACAGGGCTGGTGTGGAAGGAAAGCGGCGGCCAAACTTACTATGACGCGCAAGCCTATTCCGCGCGGGAACAGTTATACACTCTACTAATTACTCTTTGGTATTGTGATGTCAGATAAACTTGTACGATAATTATTTATAATTTTTTTTTGCTTTTTCCATTTACACAAGGGACATACATATTTTTCCATTTTTCCTTGGTCTATGCAATGGCAGCAAAATCATAACTTATTGAAAAGAGCTCATTGCTTTGAGCTTAATTTCATTAGTTGTGGCATAGACTAAATACTAATGATACATAGACGAACATAACGAAAATTGACCAAAATGCGGGTCTCCCTGGAGACATTTCGGTGGTTTACTGTTTTATGGCTTAGGGATTTGTTTGTCCACTATTATAAACATATGTACAATTGGTACTATATAAATATATAATGGTGAACAAACAAATTCCTAAACCATAAACCAGTAAACCAACCCAGATATTTCAAGGGAGACCTGCTTTCGGTCACATTTCGGTGTAGTCGAGAATTTATCTATATTCTTTGTAGTCTCTGGTTGTGGTCGCTGTTCTGCCAATTTGCGTATTCGCTCTTCTGCCAAATTGCGCGTTTGCTGTTCTATGAACTGGCTACAACCCTGAAAGTTTTTGATCCAGGGCCAAAATTTTGGTGTGTGAATAGAATGCGGCTCAGCTTGTTTCCGTCGCAAACCAGTTGTTCTGTCAGTTCTATGGTTTCCCTAGTAGGCCAATCATTAGAGCTTTTTGTGTGAAAAAAAGACTAGTAGAAAGCCACCTGTGCCATCATTTGAAAGACACTCCGTAGATATATTCTGATGTGTTTTCGACTCGCAACTCTCATTAATTAATTTGTTATTAACATTTTAGTGCAAAAAAACGTTTTTTTTTGTTTTTTTGGTTATAAAACGATAACTACTCGAAGAATTTCAATTCCGTAAATGGAAAAGTTGTAGAGAATTAAATTTCGAAGAAAATAAGAAGTGGAGCGATCCGATCGGTTGATTAGAACCAAAGAAAATCCGGAAAAATCGGAAAATTGAGCTTAATTTTGAAAATTCATAACTTTTCCATTTATGAAGATTGAGAGCTGAAATTTGGCACAGAAAGCTGCAGTAGTCGCTGAGAAAAGCCAGTGAAAAGATGCGATCGACGCTTCGCACGGCGCGCCTGTATGTCTATACATGTACGCTTCCCCTCCTTCCCCCACCACTCGCTCGCTCGCGCGCCCAAGGCCATTTACACCGATGTTCAAGTGCATGTTTCATCCATTTCGCTGTATTTTAATAAAAACTTGGGATATACGATTTATAGTATTTTACTTCTAGTTTTGAAAACCGGTATTAGAATTAAAATAGGACCATTTTTAACGCAAGCAGGCTCCCGGCAAAAAAATGCATAAAAAAATTGAAATTGCACTTGCGCAAAAACTAATGGTCCGACAGCGGGTCGGTGTAAATTGAGTCCCATATTCGTTAATTATTTGTTAATTATTTTTACAGGTAGGTAAATCGAGTCCCGGGTGTTTTATGGGCCTACGTAAATTCCGTCCGGCTATCATAAAATCAGGTAAAAGCAATTAAGTAATTTATTGCGGTCTTATTATAAATTGGGGTTGTTCGATGATTTTGTCTGTACATTATTTAGTATTTGTTCGCGTTAGCATCAAGTAGTATCGACTGATTTTAATATGGAAGTTATAATTAGTGAAAGAGGCAGAAATCTTTTGGTTTTACATGGATATAAATTTCGCTTTCACAAAACGTTGGCGAATAACACCGAAAGTACCTATTTTAGGTAGTACTTTAATTTATTGTGTTTCTTTAACATTTTCATAAGTTTAGAATTCAATTGGAATGAAAAAAGTATTAATTTTAAAACCGGACCATCTACTCGGCAGTACTAACCTTTCTACCAAATTTTATTAAAATCGATCCAACAGTTTTTGAGCTGAGCGCGTTACAAGGATTTGTCTACAGATAGACCGACTGACAGGCGCAAAATATCGTCTATATGCCCTAAACGTAAAAATGTTTAAAATGGGAGACAAAAAATTATACACAGTCCAATATTTGTGAAATCAATATGAAAAGACCCATTTACTAAAAGAGCGCCAGAAAAAAACGATGCCATTTAGAGGTTTGAGCATTTTATCCGAAAGTGAATCGTTATCCAGATATTTCCAGTATTTCAGACTATATCCGCACCCTGTATAATAACATTTAGATCAAAGTGTGTAAGGGATATACACTAAACTTTAAATCAGATTAATTGCTTACAATTTCGTATAAAATATAGTTTAGTTTCTCAGTGTACAAGCAATTTTTACGCGGTCGTAGCATTTTCCTCAGTGTACGAGACCTGATTGTCGTCAAATATTCGTGAACACGAAAGAACAAAGGATTTGCGGATTTTGTCGCTTCTCGTTGGTCTCTCTTAAATCTTTTTCTATGGGTCTCTCAGGACAGTTGCTCGTGCTCGAACCTCGAGTACGGGGAAGCGGAAAAGATCGCAGCCGCGGCGTGGAATATTCAATAATCGATTCCGAAACAGGTAGTCGACTACAACCAATTCTTATAGGAATCGGATACTGCTCGATTCTTGTTCTCCCATCACTAATTTTTACCATAACCTCAAATATTATTCGTTGTCATCGTTGTCAAACTTGTCAAATATGTTGCGGAGCCACGTTGATAAGATAAACTGTGTTGATAAATCTGAGTAAAAATTTTGTGTTTTCCACATTAAAGTTCATTTTTTATAAACGTAAGATATATCAATATTAATAAAAAAATGTGTTAAAATTAAGGGTGTCCGGATAGTGTTATGAATCCGACCATGTGGTTTGAGTTTAAAGAGGCAGAGTATTTACTTTGGAAGAATTAAAAGGGGTCCAACACTTTAGTGCCACAAAAACTAAGAGTTTTTTCATAAAAGTAAGGATATTGTGAATGTTGTAGAGAGTAATTCTTTACAAAAAAGTGCGGATTTTGATGATTTTATGTTGCAAAATCTTCGCTTTTTCTAACCTCAAAATTGACTCGTTCGGGTGTTCGGGACGGGAGAGTTAATTGGGGTGTTGGGTGGGGGGGTCCATGACGCTTTAGCACCACAAAAACTAAATTAATTCTTTACAAAAAAGTGCCGATTTTGTTGAATTTGTGTCAAAAATTCTCACTTTTTCTAACCTCAGATTTGACTTTCTGTCGAAACGAAAGCTTTCTTTCGGAAACTAACCTTAAAATTGACTTTCTTTCGGAATTGGGAAAAATACTTAAATGTATCAAATCCTCTTCTCAACCTTTAACACAGATCAATGAATAATTTATCTATTCTTATCAGCTTAATATCACCATCACTACATGAAATATAAATACATAAAATGGCGAAATGACGCTCACTTCACCAATATTAACCAATAGAAAACAAATATCAGTACGTCCTTCAGTTGTGACGTCAGCCACAACGAAAAATTTACCATAAAGACCTATATTTTTTGTAAAAAACGTACATAATCCGCAATTTTTATTTCAGAAATCGTCAAATAGTTGTATACACTAACGATTCATATCTCTATCAAGGCTTGTGGCACTAAAGTGATATAAAAGTTGTTCTTAACCTGTAATAAGTTATTAGATACTGAGTTTTTTTCTAATTCTATTTTAGGTATAAAAACCACAATTATTCATCCTGCTACTGAAAAGCACATAACCAAATATTCTTCTCACAATTGATACATGGTTGATGAAACAGCAAATATATATAACCAGATTGTTTTGCCCCATATAAAGGAAGAGAAATTTGATTTGCAGGTTGGTTTTTCCCATTATTAAGCTATTATCATTAAATTTGGATAGGTAAAGAACAACCAATAGCCCGAGGGGGAAACCACCCTAGGTATTTTAGTGTAAAGGTTGAAAGGTAATGAAGGTATTCCTTGGAAATCTTGGTATTACATGGCAATCCCATGGTACCTAATACGAGGTATTCCCAGGTAATAAAGAGGCATTAGCTGGTATTACTGAGGTATTTCAGGAGTATTATAAGGTAATCCTGTGGTATTACATAGGTATTCCATAGATATTACGAGAAATATTTTCAAATGTTGGTAGATGCGCATGCGCGAACTTTGTCAACATTTTTGGCAGGATCCAGGATCAATAAGCAATTCATTCAGCAGTCAGCCCTGATCTCGGTCCTGATACAGTATACAGGTGTCAGACATAAGCATCTGCAATGTGAAGGTTGGCAGTAATATATGATGAGGATTGATTTGTTGGCAGGATTATCAAGGAAGTAGGATAATTTAAATACAAGGTGAAATTTTTAAAACAAGAGTTTGGTTCCTACGTATGGCCCAAAGAAGATCACATTGCATATGTTAAAAAAAATATATCTTTTATGGTTCGTTAGAACTTAGTGTACATGAGTATTTATCTTGAATTTTAATGATATGTATAAAATAAATCTTAAGACTTAAGTCAGACCTTCAACTAGTTAAAGTCCAAAATTTAATGAGAAAAACAGATATACTTAATAACTCCCTTAATAATACCTAAATTTGTTTTATTTGTTCCTATTTTAGTGAAATACCTGATGATATAATATTAACGAATGTAATACACTCGCCCACAAAAAAAGTAACGAACCGAAAATTTACTTCTACTTTGAGACGAAATATCTTTTAAACGGTTTGTAACACAATATTGAGGTTTTAACTGTTGGATAGAACCATTTGTTGGCAAAAATGTTGTTATTAGTTTTTAGCTTTTTATCATTTTTATTCCAATAAACAGGGTAAAAAAAGAAGTATGTTTTTTTGCTAATTTTTGAAACGCCATGTGGAGTGTCATGACAACCAAAACTCAACTAATAAAAACCCATTATTTAGGATAGTCCTTTAGCAACATTTTGTTTTCTGAATCATTTTCCTACCTGTTCGGTAACCTGAAATTCAGCTTTTTGAAGAAATTATAATGTTTTAGTGTAAAAATAATGGTCAGTGGTCGAGTGTACTATTTTCAGATGAATCTCGATTTTGTTTGCATTCAATCGATGGACAGCGAAGAATTTGGAGAGGGGCAGGAGAAAGGTACCTACTCAGAAGGAATGTTTGTGGAAAAAGAAAATTTTGGAGGTGGGTATGTAATGATGGTTGGTTTCTCAGCTGTAGACGTGTAAATTGCGAGCTCTTCTTTTTATGTATAATAGGTGGCTAGAAAGTATTTATAAGTTTGAATTGGGTACCTGCTGGTAGTTAAAGTGTTTCAGTGGTTGATTATATTAAAGTTTCCACAATGGGGGGATCCACTTCTTGATAAACTAATTAATTGTTCTAAGTTGCACCCAAAGTGAACAATAATTTCTGTATGATTTTGATACCAGACAATAGTTTGTTTTTATTGCTGTTTTTGCTGTGTAAGGGATTCCCATTCTTATCAGTTGACTGTTTTTGTGTCCTTTGGAGTTCCTTTATGTTATTGACCTTCATATACTTCAGAGGCGTTCATGATTTACTTGATTTATGTAAAGCCATAATTAATAATTGTAATAAATAGGAATGGATTCTAAGTTTCGCTTTAAATGCTGCGCTAATAAAGGATTTACTCATTATTGCTGTGCAGTATGTTTGGGTGTACTGCATCCCAGCTGCTTAGAAAGAGATTGGAAACAGCATGTGAAACTTGATAAACATCGCATTTACTGCTCCACTGCATGTAAAGAAAAGGCTGCAGATGGAAATGACCAAACTCAGCAGCTACTTTTAGAAATAGAAAAGCTGCAAAAAGATAACTACCTGTTGAAGTCTCAAATTAGGGAAAAAGATGAGAAGATAGATAGTGCTGACCAGGCTAGAGATGAGGTAATGGAGACTCTGGAGGAAAAGATAGTTGAGTTAAGGGAAGAAATGGAGGCAAGAGAGCAGAAATACAAGAGAGAAAGGCGTAAAACTCAAGACTTTGAGGATGAAGTCTTTGAATCTGAAAGAAAGAATGTGGAGGAACTTGGTCGGAGGAGAGCGGAGGTGGCCAAGTTTAGAAATGATTTGTTGAATGTACATGAACAGAAGGACACCTTGGAGAGGGAGATTGTATGTCTTGTGGATAGGAACAATGGACTACAGAATGATATTAAAGACCTTAGGTCTATGGCTGAAGATATGGTATCTTCTATACGAACCTTAGAGTGTGAAAATCGTATGTATAGAGACGACATCGAAGGAATGCAAAGGGCTGTGTGTGAAACTGCTCACACAACCCAGGAAACACAAACCGAGGATATTAACTTTTTAAAATCATCGGAAATTCCACAACGGATGCATTTGTGTGGTGGGATCAATAATTGTGTTGACGGAAACGGTACAGTGGGTAATGACCATCTTAGGAGGGTATTACTGTTGTGTGATCAGACAGGTAAAGGTCTGCAACGGGCTCTGTCCAACTCCCTGGATAGGAATATATTCCGGGTTCAATCGATCGTGAAATCGGACGCTGGATTTGAGAGTGTGATTAGTGAAATTGAGGTGCTTTGCAAGGATTTTAGTGAGACTGACTATGTTGTTATTACGGCCGGTATTAATGATTTCTTGTGTGGTGGTCCTCCAAATATAAGACACATAAAGAAGAAATTAAAGTTATGTATGCATACTAACTTAATTTTATTATCTACAGTTAGTGCTTTTAACGACGAATGTGTAAAGGAAAACCATCATGTTTTTGATTTTAATCATAGGTTAATGTTAATGTTAAGTTCGATTGAAAAATTTTCTCCACTAAAGGTTGCCTTTCTAAATATTTGTGATCGGTTGGGGCGTGGCTTTGGCCGCTCCAAGGTTTCAAAATTAATTATTGGTGAGATTAATGGCAGGTTGAATAAAACCTTAATTTATATAAACCCACATGACCTCAATGTAAATGATGAGGAGGCATCTGTTTCACAGGAGAATGATATGGATTTTTCAATCAAATCTAATGTGCAGTTTATTCTAAATAATTTAATAAATGCTGTTTTGGAACAAAGTAAAACGGATGCTTCCGAGTTGGATGATTTAAATTTTTTATCTCTGACACTGGGCCTTCCAAGGGCTCCATAGAGCATTCTGATATCAACCAACTCAGTTTACTATTATTGAATATTCAGTCATTGCGAAATAAAACAAATGAGTTGGACTTATTTCTTAGTGATTACGACTACCCTAACATAGTGGCAATAACAGAGCACCATCTCAAAAAAGATGAACTTGTTGAGATATCAAATTACTTAATTTTGTCAAGTTTCTGTAGAACCCGTTTGACTCGCGGAGGGTGTATGATACTGATAAATAAAACATTTCTAGAAAATAACTCTTTTCAGCCTGTACAGAGATATGACTCTTATCTAATTGAGACGGTCTTTGAATTTGTTGTTGTCTATTGTAAAAAAGTTAACTTGTATATACTTTGTATTTATAGATCGCCATCAGCAAATGTTGGTGACTTTTTGACACAGTTGGACCTTCTCTTAGCAGAAATTCCAACATATGCTTCAGTAATTTTGTGTGGTGACCTTAATATTGATTTCAGTGAGAAGAGCAGTATCTCCACCCTTCGTTTAACAAATGTATTTGAATCCAATAACCTGTTTATGCATGTAAATTCTCCTACACGTATTACTAATTTTTCTTCCACAACAATTGATTATGTGTGTTCTAACTACAGAAGTAGTGCTGTAGAATGCTCAGTTGTTAATCCCGCCTTATCCGATCATGAGGCGGTTGTTTTTAAAGTCTCGATTGATGATATATGCTCTGAGCCGAAGCCGAAATATGGTAGAGTTTTTTGCAGGAGTAATTATGGTAGGTTTTACCGATTGTGTTCCTCAGCTGGTTGGGATGGTTTGCTGTTGTCTCAGGATCCCATAGGCGCGTTTCATGAGCTATTGCTCAGTCTTTTTAATGAGTGTTTTCCAATTAGAAGAATAAAAAATAAGAAGAAAAAACCCTGGTTCACTAAAGGTCTGAAGGCATCATCCAGAAACCTTCGGTCTCTTCATATTATAAGAAAATATACAAACTGTCAAAGGTTTCACCAGTATTTTTCTAAGTATAGATCTTTGTATAGGAGGTTGATTTCTATTTCAAAGAAAAGGTATTACACGGAGTGCCTGAATCAGGCAGCAAATAAGCGGAAAGAATGTTGGTCCATTGTAAACGACATACGTCGCAGAAACGGGTATGGGCTCCGGAATGTGGATCCTGTAGATTCTGGGCTGTCAGCTAATGACATTAATACTTATTATTGCACAATAGCGGAAACTATGACGAAAGACTTTAAACAAACAACTGATCCGCTAGATTTTCTTTCGTCTGTCTCTGTGCCAAATTCATTTTATTTTTTACCTGCAGATCTAAATGAATTAAAGCTGACTATAAGATCAATAAAAAATAAAATCACCTCTGGTGATGATGGTATATCTGCAAAAATTTTCTTGAATATGCCTGATTCAGCTTTGGATGTGCTTGCTCAGGCTATAAACTTGTCTTGGGAGATGGGCTATTTTTCTCCTGCTTTAAAATCGGCTAAGGTTATTCCGCTCCATAAGAGCGGTGATACGGGTGACCCGGCTAACTACCGACCAATTTCCTTACTCTCCACGCTTTCAAAAATAATAGAGAAATTGGTTAAGGTCCGTATGACATCGTTTTTTGATCGAAATAATATTATTGGTGACTGTCAGTTTGGTTTCCGAAGCAACAATAGCACGAACGATGCTATGTATAAGTTGTTGGAGAGTGTTTATTGTCACATTAATAGTGGTAGTGTTGCCGCAGCGGTCTTCTGTGATTTGTCTAAGGCATTTGACTGTGTCAGTCATGGAGTTCTGCTGCGGAAACTTCACAAATATGGCTTTAGAGGAGTGGCACTGTCCTGGTTTGCGTCCTACCTGTCAGAGAGAGAACAGCGCGTTGTTTTGGGATCTGATATATCTGAATGTCACAGGGTTGGATGGGATGTGCCACAAGGATCTGTATTGGGGCCACTACTTTTCCTCATCTATATCAATGATCTTTCAACTCTCGATGTCAGTGGCCAGTTTACAATGTTCGCTGACGACACTACAATACTGTGGCACTGTTCGGATGTAGATAGTTTGACCGCTACCGTATCATTGGACATGATAAAAATAAAATCATGGTGTGAATCCAATTTATTGTCATTGAATGTTGAGAAAACCTGTATGATGTGTTTCAGGTGTAGTGTGGAGGGCGTAAGTGTGGGTAGTGCGCCTTTGCCAGTTGAGGTCAAAACCAAATTCCTAGGTTTAACAATAGATAAGGGTCTTAGATTTGAGGATCACATAGTTTTACTCAGCAAAAAGGTATCTTCAGCATGTTTTGCTGTTAAAATTGCTGCACAGGAGTTGGGTAAAGAGTT